>CM060926.1:263820421-265110421 GCA_030737875.1 Allium sativum | reverse complement strand
CACAATTTCAATTATTCATTACGTTAATAATTACGGGGAATTAAACGATAAATATACCGTTATGAAAAGGTATAATTTAAATTCACTCATATGACTACTTTCCAATCCTTGAGTCTGATTCAGATCCGCTACCATGTGGCCTTCCTAATTGAATCGAATATTGAATTAACCACTGATTTACTAAATCATATGCTAAAAGAATGAAAGAAATCCTAACAATTCATATTCACAGAATTTACCTCACGTAAACGAAAAACCTGAGCACTTATATCGTAGATATATATTATGTCTTCAAATCTTGAATCGAAATTCCTAAAACTAATATATTCTTATTTTTCAAAGATATGGAGAAGAAAGAAAATGGCAAAGCCTTGGCGTCATCTCAAAAAATATGAGTTGGAGGCTAGGCTCTGCTAGTCTAATTATAAGTGCATAGAAGATTCTGATTTGTTGGACCGTTTATAATAAAGTTCGAACCGTTTAAATTGAAAATTGACATCAGTTCACCCAGTATTGGGTTGATCTGGGCTACTAACGTAGAATCTGCCAAAATTATATTTTTGTTTAACGTTAACTACAACATTCATTTTCTTTCTAAATATTCTTCTGTAAGTTAATTTCTTCCAATTATAAAGTATGTTTAACGTTTCATTTTCAAACTTGCACGTATATATTCACGTATAAATCTACAAATCTTTGTTCGTTAATAACTTCCCTATGCGGGTTCCGTTTGGGACAAGTCATATATGAAAATAAATCAAAAAATTACCACGAACATGATGGTGTATGTCTCAGGGACAAATCATGAAATCATAGAACATCGATATTTTTCGATAACTAATTATATATATAATACGGGGTGTTATAAGAATAGTCAAAGCTTCACAAACTAACCATGAAACAATCGCTGCTATACCTGGAATAACTCAGTCTGACCCGAGCATTAACACACAGTAGTCAGTCTAGTTTACAAGTCAATAAAATTAAAGGATGAGAAAAAGGATCTACCAGACACTAATTCCTTTCCATACGAAAAAGAATCTCAAAATACAAGCTTATACGGAAACATAGATTCAGAAATTTCCTTTCCATCAGAAAGGAATGTCATACTCACAATTCAACTAAATGCATACTCATAACTCCACAAGGTTAGCATATGGCAGTGCAGGCAAGAAAAACACAAAAGTAGATTTAACATTGCCTTGGCACGCATTTCCTAAACTCCTCAATTAGGGTAATCAACACTTGGAGTTACGTAATACGATTGGAAGGCTTTGGAATCACAGAAATAACAAGATGAAATTACAAACCACGTAATTCACTAATTCACAAAATCACCAAATCACAAAGTCACAGAACTCAAAGAATCACGAAATCAGTAAAACATGAAAACATTGAACACTGAAACACAAAATCAATAAAGCTTTATTAAGAGTTTTAAACCACTAATGAAATCACCACAAATAATAATAATAATTACTATGGTGAAATCAGTGATAAACACAAAACACAGTGTTTGGATCCAACATAAAATGGCAAGCCGAAGCTATGCTTGCACGTGCTATTCACACAAAATGGATTCAAGTCATCCTCAATACTATATCACACACAATAGGGTACCTGAATGACCCAAAGGTCCACAAACCCATACATAATTGACTTGAAGGACCTCATAGAGTTGACCCGAAGGTCTTGTACTGGTGGCCACGCAGAAATGTGTCATAGATCCTCAGATAGTAATCCAGAAAGCGATAATCGTGCATCCCAAACCACACGATATCAATTAACGGTTCATACACTATAAGTCAGCACACACCATGAAATGCAGAAATCACAAGATATCACAAAACAATGAATATCACAATGGGTCATGGAAACCACTTATAAACACTATGTGTCACAAAACACTGGATATCACAAAGGGTCACAGATGTCACTGGCAAAACGCAGAAACCACAAGAAATCACAAAAAATGGATGTCACAAAGGGCCATATAGGTCACTAGCAAACACTGAGATTGTTACTTCGAATGGACGGATCTAGGATAAAATAAAACGTATATCACCATGTTCCATACTATGGGGTTTACGACATTATTTGATTGCCAACATGCCTCCTCAAAGTTGCAAAAGTATATATTTATATAAAGAAATATTTGATTTTATGAGGATTTTATGATATGTCAAAAAGTAATTTTGATTTTATGTACACAAGTTTATAAACCAATTTCCCAAAACCGATTGCATTCTTCCTAAAATCCTAATATACTACAGAAAATGATTTCATACTAATATTTTGAGGCTATTTATATTTCAAAACCAAAACCATAAACTTATTTTAGAACAAAAACTGTAAAGAAATCAATATCCATTTATATATCATAAAACTAGTTTTAAAAATGTGCACGCATACTCTATGTCATCAAAAACTCATCTAAAAGGTCTCACAAATAGAACACAAAATCCCTGTAATGACCTGAAAATCCCCGTCCTCCGAATCGACCGCAAGGCCCGATCCGAAAGTCGAAAATCGTCTGTTCACTAACTTTGGGCATACAACACATCAGAACAAATAACAGAAGAACTTTTATTAACATAATAATGTTACATCAGAGGTACAGTATATATTAGAGTACATCGATAAATAATAATACAGCGGAAGATTAATTTACAATGCAACGGAATTAATAAACCACAACGGAAACCTATCCATGCTCTGGACACAGCTTTAAGCTTCGATCCAGAATCCTGCTCACTAAATAAATATCTGTAAAACAAACCACTCGACTGCCCGTGTGGAAATAAGGGCACCCGAGTTTCCAAGTGAAAACAAACTACGAGTCAGTCATGGGACTGGTATGAGAAATCTTACTTAACTTATCTAATAATAAGGATGATTACACAACCACGCCGCTAACACAAAATGGGTTTACTCCATTGGATTGCCGGTGCATAAAATAAGTAATTCTTTTAAAACAACGCAATGCTTTTTAGAAAAGTGAAACCACTATAAGACTCAAGTCCCATCACACAATGCAACACAAAATGGAGGATAGAGTTTTACCTTATAATGATCAAACATGCTTGATACGTATAAAAAAATAATTATTTGATATTATTACTAGTGTCTAATCAGTTTAAAACACTTTCAAAGTAAATGTATCATCCTAGACGGCATGGTACCCCATCCTACTATGTCGCCATACATAGGTTTACAATCAAATCCGTAATGTCATATTGGAAATTGGGTTTACATCATGAGTCAAGGCTAGGGATGGTCTCCTTACCGATTCGGGTCACCTCTAGCAAGATGACCTAGGATCCCCCACAGTGGACCCTTGGATCCTCCAAGGTCGGTCCACAAATACTTTAGTGGATAAGTTATGCCTGAACAATACGTTTTCCGGTCCTATTGGACCTATCACTTGGCCAGTAGCGACCAATATCCGAGGCGTCTCGCAATCCATCAACCATATAAGTAAAAATGTCTAGGCTCCATACCATGACACCACTTCTAGATAGAAAGAAACGCATGCACTCCTTGGGTCCCTTATCCCGTTTTTGGCTCCTCCCCGGGTGTGAGGCCCGCAAAGTAACGCTATACAAAAAGCTGTGTTAAATAAAGCTGTGCTTTGATCATCAAACACAAGGCTCTGCTTTTCAACAAAAGCCTTGATCATTTTCATCTTAGCATGCCACATTGACAATTCACTCCATGTAACTGATTTCTATCAATATATAACCTTTGAGCTCGTACGTCTCAGAGAAGGGTGTTAAGCAAGAGAGTAAATTCTCCGCCACCAAACAGATGTATATTTAATGGAAATCAATTAACACAGAATGAAATCCAATGTCAGACACATATCCATTTACAAGTCCGTTCTGGGTCTGAACGAAACCGGAGACACCTTATTCCTCATCCCGTATGTCCAATACGGAAAAGAGGTTCTCACATATCTGGACAATCAACAAGTACGTCCGAACAACTACCACTGTAACACTTTCAAGGCAGCAACTCCAATCAAAGGCATCAGTAGTCGTCCATTCGATGTGAAGATCGCCGGTCTTCAACCAACATCTTCAATATCTTCGACTTTCAATCGCCGTATAATTATTTGAAATGAGATTGAACTCGGTCTTTTCAAATAATTCTCAAATATATATAATTTTAAATCATTTCATATCGTTAATATTATTTTATAACGATTTATTGCTATTTTTATCTATATATAAAAATAGGTCATTTAATTCGAACGACGTTTCAGGTCGTTACGTGGCTCTGGCGTTGTTTTTACCAAAATTTGAATTACACATTCCTCGAAACGTAACCGTTGGATCTAACAAATTTAATATCGTTGGAAAGATCTTTCCAAAGCGAACCCAACGGTTCCAGTTTTGGAAAAATCCGACAGTCGGATCTCTCGGTATAATCGTTTAAAGTTACGATTCCAAAACGTGAACTACCGTGCGTGATTCGTTTTGTTTAAATTTATATTTATATATTATATATATAAACATAATTCGTTCGACGAATTCAACACCATTTGTTCTATTACATGTAAATTTTAAACCATTCATATTCATGTTAAAAATTATATTTTTAACATACAAACATATATTTCAAAATATGACTATTTAACTACACTACGTGTTAAAATAGTGTTTTTAACACAATTCTTTTTAACTACACTACATGTAAAAATAATATTTTAACACATAATTCTTTTTAACTATGCTACATGGTAAAATAATGTTTTAACACATAATTCTTTTTAACTACACTACATGTTAAAATAATGTTTTAACACATAATTCTTTTTAACTAATAAAATAATGTTTTAACACATAATTCTTTTTAACTACACTACATGTTAAAATAATGTTTTAACACAAAATTCTTTTTAACTACACTACATGTTAAAATAATGTTTTAACACATAATTCATTTTAACTACACTACATGTTAAAATAATGTTTTAACACATAATTCTATTTAACTACACTACATGTTAAAATAATGTTTTAACACATAATTCTTTTTAACTACACTGCATGTTAAAATAATGTTTTAACATTCTTTTTAACTATACTACATGTTAAAATAATGTTTTAACACATAATTCTTTTCAACTACACACATGTTGAAATAATGTTTTAACACATAATTTTTTTTAACTACACTACATGTTAAAATAATGTTTTAACACATAATTATTTTTAACTACACTACATGTTAAAATAATATTTTAACACATAATTCTTTTTAAGTACACTACATGTTAAAATAATGTTTTAACATATAATTCTTTTTAACTACACTACATGTTAAAATAATGTTTTAACTAACAAATACATTTTAACATGTAATCCTTTTTATGTTGAATCAAACATACATTAAAAATGTCATTTTTAATGTTTAAACAATTTTCTCTAAACATGACTCTTTTAATAATGAATCTAAACATACATTAAAATTGTCATTTTTAATGTTTCAACAATTTTCTCTAAACATGACTCTTTGTAGTAATGAATCTCAACATTCATTAAAGTTGTCATTTTTAATGTTTCAACAATTTCTCTAAACATGAATCTTTTAATAATGAATCTAAGCATACATTAAAATTGTCATTTTTAATGTTTCAACAATTTTCTCTTAACATGATAAACTTGTGATTCATATATATATATATATACAATAAAAAGTAAAATTTTATTGTATAAACAATTATTTCCAACATGGCAATTTCTATGATCCATATATACAATAAAAAGGAAAATTTTATTGTACAAACAATTATGACGAATTCTATGATTCAAATATACAATAAAAAGATAATTTTATTGTATACACAATTTCTATTTTTCAGATATACAAATAAAAAGGGATTATATTTATATAAACAATTTCTATGTTCACATATACAATAAAAAGATAATTTTATTGTATAACAATTTTAACAATTCCAATGATTTCATGTATAGAATAAAAAGGAGATTTATTGTATAAACAATTTTTAACAAATTCTATTCCATCCAATTCAATCCAACGGATCACCACAATTCAAATCTCGAACAACACATAACTGAATCTTTACAGCGTATATATAAAAATTTCTCAACGCAATAGCAATTAATTTTAAATTAGAGATCTCACATATAAGCTAAAAATAATATTTTTAGCGAACAAATATTTGTGACAATTAAATACTGATACAAATCATGGCAGTTTATATAAAATAAATAACTGTATAAGAGAATTTAGTGAGAGAGCTCTCACCTTGATCGGTTTCAGCAATCGATTAAAATGATTATTTTAATCAAATTAAAGACGTTTAATTTGATCAAAATATCAACTAGCTCCAAAATTCTTGTGGTCTGTTTCATCGTGTAGATCCGGTCAAGGCAAATCCAAGCATCTGAAATCATTCAGTTTCGTTTTTGTTTGAGAAAGTTATGTTATTTTATACTTTAATTACATAAATAAATAAATAAATAAATTATTAACAAAATTTCACCCTTAATCCATTCTCTTCCAACGTTCTGTAATTCGCTCCAAGTAATTTAGAAAACCGAACCCACTTTCCAATCAAGATCCATCGGCGCCCCCTTTGTGGCCTAATTCCGGTCGATTTGAAGCTCCAATTACCATCATAACCATTGAAGAGGAAGAGCTGATCATTATTACTGCAGAAAGTTTATGGAATTGATGCTTAGATTAAGTGAGAAATGAGGGGGAAAAGGAGAGCATCACAGCCATGGAAAGCTTCTGGCGGCGGCTGTTTGTTTTGAGAATTAGGGTTTCTATTTGAGATAAATGCCTATATATAATAATAATATGTTAAATAATAATTAATTTAATAATTGTCTATCTTATTTATTTTTTCTTGTATTTATAAAAGGCATAAAATATGGCATATATTCATATGAAAGGAAGAGAGAGAACATAAAAGAAATAAAGGATATGAGTGAAACGCATGCAGCAATTATTATTATCATTATCATTATTTTTTTCCTCTTTTTTTTTCTTGTAATGAATGGCACGCCTATAATTTCCATTGAATATGATTTCAAATTTTATTTATTTATTCTATGAAGGAGGCGACTTTCCCTTTTTTATTTGGTTATATATTTTACTTTATTCCTCACTTGTGTCTCTACATATGTAGTAGGTTACAAATGAAATAAATTCGTTGACATGACATGTCAATTTAATCAGCATTTATGTCTTATTCAAAATTCAAAAGAAAATTTCATAAGGAAAGAGAATAACGGAAAGTAATGAATGCATAATTTATTGTTTAATGTTAAATGCTAGAAATTATGTGACTTTTGAAATTTCAAACACATAATATTACATATCATGTGTTAAACATTTTGTATAGATAAATGTTAAAAGTTTTATGGTACTTTATTTTTCTTCTTCATAATCAACCAAAATGTTAAATTTAACCCTTTTATTGCTAACTTATTCAAATTCCGCTCTCTTCAATTACACAATTATTATGCGTTTATTTCCGTTTCTATCCACATTTATGTATTCTTAATTACACAATTTATTATAGTAGAATTTCATATCTAATTTGCTGAAGATGTGTTTCTTTGGAAGATTTTCTAATTGATTTTCATAAATTAAATGTAAACAAAGCATGTTGACTTCGTTCCATTACAAGGAATGTATGATTTTCTTTTATTTGAAATAAACAGTGTAAAATACGAAGAAAACATGTATTTTTACACATTTATTTCTTTTCGTTTGTATTGCTTTTCAATTCAAATTCCTTCATTCATTTAAGAAGGGAAAACTAACAAAAGCTAATTGATACACTTCCCACGAATTAAACTATAGAAATCTCAAACATAATACAATATGCTAATAATCTAATTAATCATTATTGCTAATTACAATAAAAATTGCTATCACTTACAAGTCTACTGTAACGACACGCATTCTACGTATCGAAGGATCGTAGAATATTTATTTCTTTCACATACGAAGTCGTATGGTTTTATAACTTTGGAAGACGACTATTGGGGTCATTTCCCATGTTCATGATTTTTTCCGATTTTTAAATGACCATTTTGCCCCTAGCTGATCTTGTTTTGACCATAACTTTTGATTGGAAAGGAGTTTTGACTTGGAACCAGTTCCATTGGCTCCGGATGATAGTTTACCTTTCTGTAGAGTGGTCACATTAACTAAATGGACTCGCCGTTTGGGAGATATGGCTGAAACAAGTTTCAGAAGGTGAAAAACTACTTAACCGGGCCAAATGAGGTGATTAGTAAATGGGCCCATAACCCATTTCGGGATTAGGGTTATGGGGAGGCAGAAATGAGTTAGGTTTTCATTTCATTTCAGTTTTCCAGCCGCCACAAACCCTCTCTTCAACCTAACAATGGCCTCCAACATCTAAATACACCTCTAATCACTTCTTAATCAAGTTTTGGCTTAAACTACATCAAATTAAGGAGAGAAAGCACCAAAGCAAGGTTAGAGCTGCTGTTTTACATTGGGAACAGCGCCAAACAGGGGATCATTTCAGATTTGGTATTTTATTTGTGGCCAAGGTGAGTGATTTGCATTGTTTTTCACTAATCACGGCTAATTAGGGGTGATTAGTGATAATTAGCGAAATTATAGCTCAGAAAAATCTGGAAAAATTCGTAAAATTCTAAAATGATATTCTAGGGCTCTGATAGAAATTTGGATTAATTTGGTTAAGTTTTGCTAATCCTATCATTAGTTGTTGTTAAACATGATTAAGGGGAAAACATGGGTTTTTGGGTATGTTTGATCCATATAAACATGTCATATTGTTGTTTTAGTGTTTATGGATGATTATACATGTTGCTATGACTGTATGTTATGTTTTTTGATTGCATAGAAAAGTTAGAATGGATGAAAACGCCGTCGTTTGGCGAAAATAGTATGCTGGAAAAACTTGCAGCAAACCGGATAGGAGCATTTAGATAGGAACATTCAGACAGGAGCATTCAGATAGGATCATTCAGATAGGAGCATCCGGATAGGAGCATTCCGATAGAAGCATTCCGATAGGAGCATTCGGATAGGAACAAACAGATAGGGGCATCCGATCCGAACCGGATAGGGACTCCGACCCGAACCAAATAAGAGCATCCGAGCACCCAAACTGAACTAGAAAAGAGCATTCGAACCGAACCAAGCAGGAGGGGGCGAACCGAACCGAACCGGAGGATCGAACACCAAGTAGACCTAAACCCAAGATGCAAAGGAAGTCCAAATGAGGAGTTGTACCTCAGGATCCAGATGGAAACCGAGGGGGGAACTTCATGAGTTGGGCTATGCTGCGAGACGTGTGCTAAGGGGTTGTCGATATTTATAACTTTAGATCACTATGTGTAGGGGGTACGTGAATGGATTCAGGGCCACAATGGCCAAGGTACAACTAAAGAGCTATAGACCAATGAAATGGGGTCATTTGTAAAGATTTGGTCATGACTCCATGGGATAAGCTTGGTAGTAGCAGTAGTTGTACAAGTCGAACTCCGTCACTATTTCGATGGGTCTAGTGATTGACAGTGGTGGACATTGTATGCTTTACGCACTGAGTGAGAGATGTGAGAATGGTTGCTATGTTTGATTGTTTGCCTTCATTATGACATACACACCCCCACCCCCGTATTCTTTATACCATGTGTTAGTGGCAGCTTAGAGTATTGTACAATATGTAGTGTTAACTCTTTGGTTGCAGGTCCAGGTTCAAGTATGGTTTAGTATACCTGTTATTGTTCTGTTTAGCTGCTTATTGCTCATACCAGACTTTTTGTCTAATGCAGAGTTTTATGTCCCTTCTTATTACTCTAGGTGCTCTCTCGAGCAGACTAGAGACATGTTAGGTGGTATGCACGAGTAGCTGTACCGGAGACGAGCAGTAGGCTTCTACGTATGATATATATATATATATATGTATGTATGTATGTATGTATAGACATTCTCCCTGTGTTGCTGCGGTCACTACTTTGGGCATTAGTGGTGTACCTTTCTTTCTTTTGTTTAGAGACAGTAATTTGGAAAGTTGTAATAAGCTGTATTTGGATTTCCGCTACTATGATGATGATGTTGATATTGGTTTTAGTTATCAGCTTATGCACTGTCTCACCTGTTTTATGTCAAGTACATTATTATTATATTTTGTTGCATGCGCTGTGAGACATTCTACAGGGTTTCCGATTAGTTCATTCTCTTCTTTCCTTTCTTTGGAGACCGTTCCGTGCTAGTCGGGCATGTGTTCAGTGCACTTTCGGAGGGAAACGTCGGCTAGTGCGGGGCGGGCCGTCACACTTGGTGTTAGAGCTCTAGGTTGCGTAGTTAACCTCAGGAAAGACACCAGGGAGAGATAATACATATATGAGAGCGCGTATTTGTGATTATTTTGGTTTTCAAAAGCTATATATATACTATTAGTATATCTAAGGATGAAGTCGCACTGCACTGGCACCACAAAGAGGATGGTTAATTGTTTTCTCTTTACAGATTGAACGATGAGCCGATACGCAAGAGATGCCGGTAGAGGAGCCAATAATGGGAATGCTGCTGACATGAGGACGATGTTTACTGACCTCATGAGAGAGATGCTTAGAGATGTTCATAGGGCAGCTCCCAATGCTGGTAATGGTGGTGGTCCAAAAGTGCAGGTGCCTAGGGCCGATTTCGCCAAGTTGAATAAGGATTATATGAATCTTGGTGGGAAGCCGTTCCACGGAACGGAGTCCGCTACGGATGTTCAGGATTGGTTGGATAGTTGAGAGCGTATCTTCAAAGATTTGGGTATCGAGGATGCGATGAAGAGAAGGCTAGCATACCGTCAGCTGCAAGGATGGGCAATGAATTGGTGGAATGCTATAAAGGCAGCTACTCCCGAGGATCAGATTACCTGGGATCAGTTTAAGGCTCGCTTTAGTGATAAATTCATTCCAGCTGCTCAGAAGTCAGTGCTGTTTAAGAAATTCTTGGAACTCAAGAAGAATGGTAGAGGTGTCTCGGAGTATATTGCCGAATTCGACACTTAGTCAAAATATGGGTTATCTCTTATTGATACTGCCGAGAAGAAGAACGAGAAGTTCATAACTGGTTTGGATGGATACTTGGGGTAAAGGCTTATTAACCATATCGATGAGACGTTTGAATCGATTGTGGGGAAAGCATTGAGGTCAAAGAGTCTTTACCCTAAGTCGAAGACTGAGGTCACATCAGAGGAGCCAAAGCCGCAAGCAAGCAGTGGAGGCAAGAATGGTTCTCAGAATAAGAGAAAGCAGAATCAGACCAAGGATGGCTAGAAGAAAAAGAATAAGCAAGATGTTGAGTGCTTCAGCTGTGGTAAGAAGGGCCACTATGCCAAAGAGTTTCGGGCCAAGCCAGCGGATAGGAAGTGCTTCAACTGTGGCCAAGTGGGACATCACAAGGACAAGTGTCCGCAACCCACTAAAGAAACGCAGATGGTGAAAGCATATGCCCTTAATGCTATTCCTTCTTCGTCGAATGCCCCAACTGCGGCGGGGAAGGGAAAGAATGTCGTTATTCAAGGTATGCTTTCTGTTTATGATGTTCATGTTAGAGTTTTGTTTGATACCGGGGCTTCCAGTTCTTTCATATCTAGTGACCTGGTAGATAGGTTGGGATTGGAGCCCGAGATTGTCGATAGGCCTTTAGTAGTGACGAACCCGATTGGTGGTTCAACTAACCTTAGCGTGATTTGTCGTAATGTGGTCTTATCGAGTCATGGATGCATGTTTGGTTGTGATTGCTTTGTTTTGGGCTTTACTGGGTTTGGCATTATTTTGGGAGTCGATTGGCTCCAAAAGATACGGGGTGGTGGTAGACTGTGAGGGCTTTTTGGTGAAAGCTAGAGCGGATGATGAGCGGAGGGTAGTGTTTGGTGGTCTACCCGGTGATGGGGTAATGGCTAGTTTTCTAAATTCCCTTGACATCTCGCATAGTGAGTTGTCAGGGTTGCCCGTGGTTGGCCAGTATCCGGACGTCTTCGAGGAAGTGATCGGGCTTCCACCACACCGAGAGATTGAGTTCCGTATGATTTAGTGAAAGATGCCAGACCTATAGTGATGCCACTTTGTCGTATGGCACCAAGGGAGCAGCGAGAGCTCGGGGTGCAAGTTAGCGATCTTTTGAAGAAGGGATTTATCAGAAGGAGTGTTTCTGAATGGGGAGCACCAGTTGTGTTTGCTACCAAGGCGGATGGTTCCCTTTGTTTGTGTGTAGACTACCGCAAGTTGAATAAAGTGACGAGGAAGAATAAGTATCCTCTACCGCGGATAGATGATTTGTTTGATCAGTTGAGTGGCGCGAGATTATTCTCTCAGTTGGATCTCGTGATAGGTTTTCATCAGCTTAGAGTGGAAGTTGAGAGTATAGCTAAAACGGCATTTCGGACGCCGTCTGGATTTTATGAGTGGTTGGTCATGCCATTCGGACTGACCAATGCCCCAGCATACTTTGTGGATCTTATGAATAGGGTATTCAGAGATCAGTTGAATAAGTTTGTCCTTGTGTTCGTGGATGATATTTTGGTCTATTCGAGGACAGAGGAAGAACACAAGGAACATTTGAGGATAGTGATGGAGGTGTTGGGAAAACACCAGTTGAAAGCAAAATTCTCTAAGTGTCACTTCTGGAGGAGGGAAGTGAGATTCTTGGGCCATGTTGTTTCAGAGAATGGTATTGCTGTGGACCCTACGAAGGTGGCTACGGTACAAGATTGGTCTACGCCCAAGAATGCAACGGACATAAGAAGTTTCTTGGGATTAGCTGGATATTATCGTAAGTTTATCCAAGACTTCTCCAAGATAGCAGCACCATTGACTCAGTTAACCAAGAAGAATCAAGCCTTCATCTGGGACGAAAGGTGCGAGAATGTATTCAAGAGCCTAAAGGAAAAGTTGACATGTGCACCAGTGTTAGTCATTCCTAAGGGGAATAAAGAAATGACGGTATATACGAATGCATGTGGTACCGGACTAGGTGCTGTATTGATGCAAGGAGGTAGGGTTGTAGCTTATGCAAGTCGGCAACTAAAACCGCATGAGAAAAGATACCCTACTCATGATTTGGAATTGGCAGCGATCGTGTTTGCACCGAAGATGTGGAGACATTATCTCCTGGGAGAAAGATTCGAGTTGTTTACCGATCATAAATCGTTAAAGTATCTCTTCTCTAAGAAAGATCTAAATCTCCGGCAGCAAAGATGGTTAGAATTCTTGGCTTCCTATGATTTCGACATCGCATATACATCAGGAAAGGGCAATGCGGTGGCTGATGCATTGAAAGACATGCCAGATTAGGGGCTATGTTTCTAGAATGGAAGCAACTGGAGTACATCGCTGGGTATGATTTCAGACCAAAGTGCGAATTGGATCCAGAAATGTTAGCAAGTTTGACGATCAGACCCACTTTGATTGAGCAGATTGGTTCCAGTCAGAGGAACGGTCCTAACCTACTGGAAATCATCTCAAAGTTAAAGATGGGAATCGACGGAGATAGGAACAAGTATGGGCTTGATCAAGATGGATGGCTTAGAAAGAATGGAAGACTAGTTGTACTCAATGTCAATGGACTGAGAGATGAAGTGCTTAGAGAATGTCATCACTCAAAACTGACTATACACCCCGGTGGTAACAAGATGTACCGAGACATGAAGCAGACCTACTACTGGGAAGGGATGAAAAGAGACATTGGGAAGTTTATATCCAAATGCATGAACTGCCAGCTAGTTAAAGCTGAGAAAAAGAAGCCTAGTGATTTGCTACAACCATTAGAAATTCCAGAATGGAAATGGGAACAAATGTCAATGGATTTCATTGATGGGTTACCAAGGACTAGATCGGGCCATGATAGCATTCGGGTGATTGTGGACCGATTGACTAAGAGTGCAAGGTTTATACTCGTCAAGTCAAACAGGACGGCAGCTAAGTTAGCGGAACTGTATATAAAGTGGGTAGTGAGATTTCATGGAATACCCAAAGGCATTGTGAGTGACCGAGATCCGTTGTTCACTAGTGGATTTTGGAGGAGCTTACAAGAGGCGTTAGGATCAGAACTACATCTCAGTACCGTGTATCATCCTCAAACCGGCGGACAGACAGAGAGGGTGAATCGAGTGTTAGAAGATCTCTTGAGAGCTTGCATATTGGATTGGGTGGATCATGGGATGACCATTTGCATCGAGTAGAGTTTGCATATAATAATAGTTATCAATCCAGTATTGGTATGGCTCCGTTTGAAGCTTTGTATGGAAGACCGTGCAAATCACCGTCATGTTGGGTAGAAACTGGTGAGAACTTTGTGATTGGACCCGATGTGATAAGAGAAACTTCAGACAAGATTAAGGTTATCCAACAGCGAATGAAGGCTGCCCAAGATAGGCAGAAGAGTTATGCTGATAAAAGGAGAAGAGAAATAAAGTCCTCCATTGGCGACTTGGTGTTTATCAAGATTTCTCCATTGAAGAGCGTGATACGATTTGGCAGGAGAGGCAAGTTAGCACCAAGATTTGTTGGTCCATTCCCATTTCTTGAGCAAATTGGGAATTTGGCATACAAAGTTGAATTACCAGAGAAGATGGCCGGAGTTCACAACGTATTTCATGTTTCCCAGTTAAGGAAGTTCGCGCACGACCCAAATGTGACTATTTCACCTGATCATTTAGATGATATCGAAGTTGAACCCAAGGCGGTTGGTAACCGCAAGCCTATGCATATTGTTGGGAACGATACGAAGCAACTTCGAAGGAAAGTGGTGAATCTAGTCAAAGTCCAGTGGGGCGTGAATGAGAATGACTGTACTTGGGAGACATAGGAGAGCATTAGGAAGACGTATCCAGAACTCTTTGCCTGGTAAGATTTTAACTTTGATTTAGTCTTTCCGCATGCTATGATAAGCTTGTTTGTTTGTTTTGCATGTTTGATTGTTTTATGTGGCTGGTAGGCATGCGGGATCCTTTGTATGTTTTGGGTTAAGGAATTTCAGGGACGAAATTTCTTAAGGGAGGGGGGGGGGGGGGGAGTGTAACGACGCACATTCTACGCATATAAGGATTATAGAATAATTATTTATTTCACATACGAAGTCGTATAGTTATGTAACTTTGAGAGACGACTATTGGGGTCATTTCCCATGTTCATGATTTTTGCCGATTTTTAAATGACCGTTTCCCCCTAGCTGATTTTTTTTACCATAACTTTTGATTGGAAAGGAGTTTTGACCTGAAGTCACTTCCATTGGCTCCGGATGATGGTTTACCTTTCCGTAGAGTGGTCACATTAACCAAACGGACTCACCATTTGGAAGATATGGCTGAAACAAGTTTCGGAAGGTGAAAAACTGCTTAACCGGGCCAAATGAGGTGATTAGTAAATGGGGCCATAACCCATTTCGGTTAGGTTTTCATTTCATTTCAGTTTTCCAGCCGCCACAAACCCTCTCTTTAACCTAACAATGGCCTTCAACATCTAAATACACCTCTAATCACTTCTTAATCAAGTTTAGACTTAAACTACATCAAATTAAGGAGAGAAAGCACCAAGGCAAGGTTAGAGCTGCTGTGTTACGTTGGGAACAACGCCAAACGGGATCATTTCAGATTTGATATTTTATTTGTGGCCAAGGTGAGTGATTTGCATTGTTTTTCACTAATCACGGCTAATTAGGGGTGATTAGTGATAATTAGCGAAATTATAGCTCAAAAAAATCTAGAAAATTTGTAAAATTCTAAAATGATATTCTAGGGCTCTGATAGAAATTTGGGTTAATTTGGTTAAATTTTGCTAATCCTATCATTAGTTGTTGTTAAACATGATTAAGGGGAAATCATGGGTTTTTGGGTATGTTTGATCCATATAAACATGTCATATTGTTGTTTTAGTGTTTGTGGATGATTATACATGTTGCTATGACTGTATGTTACGTTTTGTGATTGCATAGAAAATCTAGAATGGTTGAAAACGCCGTCGTTTGGCGAAAATAGCTTGCTGGAAAAACTTGTAGCAAATCGGATAGGGGCATTCGGATAGGAGCATTCGGATAGGAGCATTCAGATAGGAGCATCCGGCTAGGAGCATCCGGATAGGAGCATTCGAATAGGAGCATTCAAATAGGAGCATTCGGATAGGAGCATTCGGATAGGAGCAACCAGATAGGGGCATCTGATCCGAACCAAATAGGGGCATCCGATCCGAACCGGATCGGGGACTCCAACCTGAACCAAATAAGAGCATCCGAGCACCTGAACTGAACTAGAAAGTAGCATTCGAACCGAACCAAGCAGGAGAGGGCGAACCGAACCGAACCGGAGGATCGAACACCAAGTAGAGCTAATCCCGAGATGCAAAGGAAGTCCAAATGAGGAGTTGTACCTCAGGATCCAGATGGGAACCAAGGAGGGAACTTCATGAGTTGGGCTTTGCTGCGGGACGTGTGCTAAGGGGTTGTCGATGTTTGTAACTTTAGATCACTATGTGTAGGGGTACGTGAATGGATTCAGGGCCACAGTGGCCTAGGTACGACTAAAGAGCTATAGACCAATGAAATGGGGTCATTTGTAAAGATTTGGTCATGACTCCATGGGATAAGCTTGGTAGTAGCAGTAGTTGTACAAGTCGAACTCCATCACTACTTCGATGGGTCTAGTGATTGACAGTGGTGGACATCGTATGCTTTACGCACTGAGTGAGAGATGTGAGAATGGTTGTTATGTTTGATTGTTTGCCTTCATTATGACATACACAACCCCACCCCCGTATTATTTATACCATGTGTTAGTGGCACCTTAGAGTATTGTACAGTATGTAGTGCTAACTCTTTGGTTGCAGGTCCAGGTTCAGGTATGGTTTAGTATACCTGTTATTGTTCTGTTTAGCTGGTTATCGCTCATACCAGACTTTTTGTCTGAACCAGAGTTTTATGCCTCTTCTTATTACTCTGGGTGCTCTCTCGAGCAGACTAGAGATAGGTTAGGTGGTATGCACGAGTAGCTGTACCGGAGACGAGCAGGAGGCTTCTACGTATGATATATATATATATATATATATATATGTGTATGTATAGACATTCTCCCTGTGTTGCTGTGGTCACTACTTTGGGCATTAGTGGTGTACCTTTCTTTCTTTTGTTTAGAGACAGTAATTTGGAAAGTTGTAATAAGCTGTATTTGGATTTCCGCTACTTTGATGATGATGTTGATGTTGGTTTTAGTTATCAGCTTATGCACTGTCTCACCTGTTTTATGTCAAGTACATTATTATTATATTTTGTTCAATGCGCTGTGAGACATTCTACAGGGTTTCCGATTAGTTCATTCTCTTCTTTCCTTTCTTTGGCGACCGTTCCGTGCTAGTCGGGCATGTGTACAGCGCACTTTCGGAGGGAAATGCCGGTTGGTGCGGGGCGGGCCGTCACATCTACTATTTTCTTTATTATCAATTGTTTGAAGTTAATTATTACTAATATACATACAATTTGATACTAATTTCAATTGTTATAAATCACTATTTATCTAATTACAAATAATTGTTTATTAGAAATAAATTCGAAATCATTCATAAATAACATCATAATTTTATTTAAAAATATTTTTAAATACAATAATTTAATTTAATAATGGAATTTTTAAATTCTGATTCATTTTCTAACAAAATTTTCTTAAAATAAAATTTTAAATTGGTTCTGATTTTCCGGGTTGTTACAATCCATGAAAATACAGGATTCGGATTATGTATATAAATGGTTGGGTTTTGCCAAGCATATGTGATAGGAAACTCAAGGAATGCATCAAGAAAACAACCGTAAAAAGGTGCTAAGCACCCGAATTAAGCACACAAAGGAGCACTGCTTCAGCATAATTCACGACCCAGGGATCGATCCCTTGCCTTGGGGCGGTCGATCATAAGGTCGACCCCAGTGATTTCTGTAGCAATCCAGAAAATCAGGACCAATTTTAAAAAATTATTTTTGCAATTTTAATGAATTTTGAATATTTAAAATGAATTATTTTAAATAATAACGATAAGAAATTTATTTTGAATAGAATTAGAACGTATATATTTATTTGAATCAAAGTTGGAATATAAATATTGAAATAGCGCTGCAGTTTGAAAATTTGAATTAGAACTTTGACTGAGGGTACATGATTAAAAATAAACCGGATTTTAGTGAAACCAAAAATTTTTAAATCTGTGTAAAAATATCTTTTTAACAAATTCGAAAAATCGCAATTTCATAGCGGGAATCAACAGTTATGGCCAGTTGAATATTCAGAATGGCCAATCAAAACAAGGCGTTGACCGAATCACTTCTGTTAAACCCCGATCCCTCTTCATCGCGAACGACGGATGTGCTTCATTTCTTTCTTCCTCGATTTCTTCTAATTTACCCAACGAAATCATATGGTCCTGAAGGCAATTCTGTAGAGAAACTCTCGATCTATAGATCCATACCAGTATCGAGTTTTATCACTGCGTATCGGTGGAGATTTGAACCCTCCAACCTTCGTTGTTCGAGCTAAAATTCCTCCTCCCAGGCAAGCGCGAGTTCGACAAGGTGAGCCCCTATAGGCGCACCTCTCCTAGCTCTTGAGCGTGGCGCAACCCGATCCTCCTCTCGTACAGTGGATCGGGAGAAAAATCAAGACCTAGTTTGGAAGGATTAGCTGAGGTATGCAGCTAATTTAATTTAAATGGTTTATAACATCTAAAAGTGTTGCAAAGTTAGTTAATCGTATAAAAATCATATCTTTTTCGTTTGAGGTTGAAATCCAGTGAAACAAGAGACACCGGGACCGTGA
This sequence comes from Allium sativum, assembly GCA_030737875.1. Lineage (NCBI taxonomy): Eukaryota > Viridiplantae > Streptophyta > Magnoliopsida > Asparagales > Amaryllidaceae > Allium > Allium sativum. Next base: position 265,091,589 of record CM060926.1, on the reverse strand, counting down.
GGACGTCTTCTACATTCTAGAAGAGACCGCGGAATTTTTAGAGCTTGCTACAATTTTTGGCAAAGCGAAAAGCAAAGTGAGATTTCTAAATTCAATTTAATTTAAAATAAAATATATTAGGATGTAGACGGAGTTTAAAAACTCCCGACACCCGTCGTCCACAAACCATGGACGACTTGATTGTGGTTGATGTGAAATTTGGTTGATATTGCTAATGTTTGGTTATGGTTGTTTGTGGTTGGAACGAAATAGAAATCGTTTGTGGAAAAATTCGATGTGATATGAAAAAGATTGAAAATTTTAGATTATAAGGATAAGCCCCTTAGGGAACGTCGCGAGGCCTAAGGTAGCACGAGGAGCCGTACTCGGGACGGTGCCGGTTTTAAATTCCCTACCATTATGCTATCGAAATTTTCTGAAATATTCATTATTTGATTTATATTCATGTGTTGGAAAAATATTCATATGTTGAATAAATATTTAGAACGATAAAAATCATATTTTTATCGCTTGAATGAAGTATATAAAATATACATATGTCGAATAAATATTTAGAACGATAAAAATCACATTTTTATCACTTGAATGAATTATATAAAATATTCATATGTTGAATAAATATCTAGAACGATAAAAATCACATTTTTATCGCTTGAATGAAGTGTAGAAAAAAATTCATGTGTTGAAATAAATATTTGTTGGTTAAAAGTAATATTTTTAAAACGTATATGAAGTGAAAACAGTTTGGAAATCAAAGAATGGATTAGATTTATATATATATATATAATATATATGAAAATTAAAATAAAACGAATAACGACGCTGTAGTTCGCGTTTTGAAATCGTAATTTTAAATGATTATACCGGGAGATCCGACCATCGGATTTTCCCAAAACTAGAACCATTGGGTCCGCTTTGAAAAGATCTTTCCAACGATATGAAATTTGTAAAAATCCAACGGTTAGATTGTGTGAAATATTTAATTCAAATCTGAATAAAAACGGGGCCAGAATGAATTATATATACATATATATATATATATATATATATATATATATATATATATGTATATATTAAAATAAAACGAATAACGATGCTGCAGTTCGCGTTTTGAAATCGTAATTTTAAACGATTATACCGGGAGATCCGACCATCGGATTTTCCCAAAACTGGAACCGTTGGGTCCGTTTTGAAAAGATATTTCCAATGATATAAAATTTGTAAAGATCCAACAGTTAGATTTTCAGATATGTGTAAATCAAATCTGAAGAAAAACAGTGCAGCGGCCGCGTTATGGCCTGAAGCGTCGTTTAATTTAAATGGGCTATTTTTAAATAAATAAAAATAACGAAAAATAGTTATAAAATATTATAAACGGTATGAAATGGAAATAAACCAAATTTACTTGGTTTATTGGATATTTGATGGTTGAATGTGTTTGACATGAAATTATTATATAGAATTAAAACATAGATGTCAAATAATTTAATCATGGACAAAATTGATTAGAATTCTAAATATATGTGAATTATTTGAAAAGGCCGAGTTAAATCTCATTTCAAATAATTGGTCGACGATTAGAAGTCGAAGATGTAAAGACGGTGCAAGACCGATAATCTTCACATCAAATGGATGGCTACTGATGCCTTTAATAGGAGTTGCTGCCTTGAAAGGGTTACAGTGATGGTTGTCCGAACGTACTTGTTGATCGTTCGGATGTGCGAGGGCCTCTCTTTTGTATTGGACATATGGGACAAGGAACAAGGTGCCTCCGGTTTCGTTCAAACCCAGAACAGACTTGTAAATAGACTGTGTGTCCGACATTGGACTTCATTCTGTGTGATTGATAGACGTCAGTTGCATGGCGTGAATTGCCTGTGTGGCATGCTGAGATGCAGTGATCAAGGCTTTTGTTGAAAAGCAGAGCCTTGTAGTTGATGATCAAAGCATAGCTTTAATATAGCGCCGCTTTGTGTATAGCGTTAATTCGCGAGCCTTACACCCTGGTGTGAACCAGAAACGGGAGAGGATCAGAGGGAGGACATGCGTTTCTTTCTATCTAGGAGTGGTGTCAGGTGTTTACAAGCGCTGGCATTTTATTTATGTGGATGATGGAAAGCGAGACGTCTCGGTTATATCGGTCAATACGGTGCCGATGGATGGTTTGGTTGGTATATGACTCGTTTATTCCCCATAGGGCGGGGAAACGTATTGTTCAGGCATTTTAATCCACTATGTGTGGACCGGCCCTGATGATCCAAGGCTTGTCTACGCGCTTTCCTGAGACATTGTGGCTAGATTGTCTCGAAGCGGCAAGGACGATCCCTTGCCTTGGTTCACGATGGAAATTCAACTTCCAGTACGACACTGTGCGGTTTTGATTGTAAGCCTATATATGGTGGCATAGTGGCATGGGACGCTCATGTCGTCTATGATTGATATATTATGATTGAAATTGTTTTTGAAACATATAAACACTAGTAATAATATCAAATGATTTCGTTTTATTCGTATCAAGCATATTCTGGCCAATATAAGGTAAAACTCTATCCTCCGGTTTGCGTTGCATTGTGTGATGGGACTTGAGTCTTATATTGGCTTCATTTTTCTATAAATCATTGCGTTGTTTAAAAGATTTACTTTATTACATGCACTGGCAATGACTGGAGTAAACCCGTTCTGCGTTAGCGGCTTGGTCCTATGATTTGCCTTATTATTAGTGTTTAACTAGTTAAGTTGATTTCTCGTACCAGTCCCCTGACTGACTCGAAGTTTGTTTCACTTTGCAAACTCGGGTGCCCTTATTTCTACACGGGAAGCCTTGTATTCAAGTTTTAGCAGACTCATTATGGATGGCTATGGAGCTGGAGATCGATTTTATCATTTCTATTTTACTATTTCAGACTTCATCATGTAGATTATGTTTGATTCCGCTGTAGACATTGTATATTAAACTGAATCTGTGTTCTGTTCTAAGTATGATCCTATTATGTTGTGTAACTCTGATGTTGTTATTATTTCCAGTGTAATTTGATGTACATTATCTGGTGTAATTATATATTTTTGTTCTGCTATTATTTGTTTATGTGTTATATTCCACTGATTATCCTTGCCACCGTGTCACGGGGGTTTGGGTCGTCGCAGTTGGCATCGGAGCTTTGGTTAATCTTTGCCCCGGAATATAACATGTTAACGAACTCGTCAGTAATAGAACCAGTAGTGTTCTAGGGCGAATAACTCATTACAGATAGGATCAGTAAGGTCCTAGAATGAGTATAGCAGAATAAAATACACCCCAGTAGACACATTTAAATTTAAGTATATGTCTCTGTGATTTACAATACCTTTTCTGTTGACCTGACACTTAGTCTGCTATTTGCAGACATACTAGAAAATGAGTGGCAGAAACAGAAGGAATAATTCTATGATTTAGCAAGCTAATGAGCAAGTTGTGCTCCCTCAACCAGAACCAGATCTAGATGCTTTAGTAAGGAAATATCGAAATGTGGGTGGAGTACAATTCTCGGGCAAAGAATCTGTTGTTCAAACCTAAGCATGGACGCATTCTTCAGAGAGAATTTTTCGAGGCTTAAAGCTGAGAGATGATCATAAAGTATTACTGGCATCTTGGGCACTTAAAGAAGAAGCTTTAATCTGGTGGGATTTGATCAAAATGGGAAATCCAGATGGTAATATTACCTAGGATAGATTTAAAGAACTTTTCAAAGAAAGATTTGTTCCCGAACAAGATGTTGAGCAGCTATATGATGAGTTCTACAATCTGGAACAAGGGGATATGACCATTCGGGGATATTAAAATAAATTCGAAGAACTTTCTCGTTTCGGCCTGCATCTAATTCAAGATCCTAAGAGGAAGAATCGGAGATATATTAACGGTCTTCAAAGAAAATACCAGAGTAGTGTAATGGCACATCTGAAGCTTCCTTTTTCTAAGGTGATAGAAATGGCTTGTCGCTATGAGGATCTCGATAAACAAGGTCTTTTAGACGATGAGGAGGAAGGCAGTTCTAGCAGCAAAAGGAAGTTTGAAACTGATAGCCCTAAGGCAAGTGCAAAGCCTAAGGTCAGTAAGAAGCCTAAAGCTAATAAAAAAAGGGTCAAATCTAAGGAAGAATCGGTAAATGCAGTCATATGTCCCAAGTGCAATAAGCAAGGGCATTCGATAAGGAACTGTAAATCTTCGAACAAACGAAAGAATGATGGATTTAAATCCAAGAAGAAGTTTTAAGAGAATAGGAAATGATATAAGTGCCACCAAGCAGGTCATATTGCAAGGGATTGCCAGCTATTAAAGAAATCTAAAATAGTACATGCGAATGAAGTGGCAGAAGCTCCCGCACCCTCAGCCAGTCAAGTACGGCCAGATGTTTTGGAAGGCGCCCTTACCGTCAAAGATATTCCAGTTAAAGTACTGTTTGATACGGGCACGTCATGAAGCTTTATTGCAAGTAATGTGGTTAAGAAATTGGATTTGAAATTGAAAAAGCTCGAACAACCCATCACTGTCCATAATCCGGTTGGGGGTTCCCTCAATCTTAGTTGGATTTGTAGGGTGCCTGTCTCTTTTTCCTGTTATCGATTCCCTAGCGTCTCGGTCGTCATGAATTTTCCCAAATTCGATCTTATTTTGGGATTGGATTGGTTAACCAAGTATGAAGTTGAGGTTAAATGTGCCGAGAGAGTTGTTAAGGAAAAGACTAAATCAGGGAAGTATATAACCATACCCTGCGAAGGTCCGAATTCGAATAGAAAAGACTTTTGGTCAGCTCTAGATGTTTCTCCTGCGTCTATAGAAATACTCCTGCTTCTATAGAGAATATTCCTACTCCTATAGAAAGTATTCTTGTTGTTAAGAACTGTGCGGATGTGTTTGAAGAAGTTGATAGCTTACCTCCGCAAAGAGAAATTGAATTCAGGATTGATATAGTTCCAAACTCCAGGCCAGTAGTGCATCCAATTCGGAGGATGACCCTGAAGGAAAAAGAAGAGTTGGGTGACCAAACTAGACAACTTTTATGGAAAAGTCTGATCAAGCCTAGTTTTTCAAATTGGGGAGTTGCTGTGGTATTTGTTCGGAAATCAGACGATACTCTCAGACTATGCGTCGATTATCGTGATTTGTATAAGCAGACACTAAAGAACAAATGTCCATTGCCGCGGATCGATGATTTATTGGATCAACAGAATGGAGCGCAAGTATTTTCCAGAATGGACCTAGCTACAGGTTTCCATCAGCTTTGTATTACCGAAGAGTGTGTTCCTTTGACAACATTCAAAGGTCTAGACTTATTCTACGAGTGGTTAGTAATGCCTTTCGGCTTATGTAACGCTCCTGCTTACTTTGTCGATTTAATGAACAGAGTATTCCGTAATGTCTTGAATAAATTCGTACTGGTATTCATTGATGATATTCTAATCTTCTCCAAGATAACTGCCGAACATGAAAAACATTTGGAACAAGTGTTATAGATTCTGAGAAAGAATGTCTGGAAAGCTAAATTTTCCAAGTGTATATTCTGGCAAGATGAAGTGAAGTTCCTTGATCACGTCATATCAAAGGAAGGAAATTTTGTAGATCCAAGAAAATCACAGCTATTCAAGATTGGAAGAAGCCAACTACACCCACGGAAGTCCGAAGTTTCTGGATTGGCTAGTTATTATCGGAAATTCATTAAAGATTTTTTGAAGGTATCCGGTTCATTAACACAGCTTACTAAGAAACATTCAAGGTTTAAGTGGACTCCAGAATGTGAGGCAGTTTCCAAGAGCTGAAATTGAGATTGACAATTGCTCTAGTATTAACAATTATCAATGGCAATCAGGATTTGACGGTCTGGACGGATGCTTCTATTGGAGGTCTTGGTGCAGTATTAATGCAAAGAGGCCAAGTAGTAGCTTATGCTAGCCGTCAGTTGAAACCACATGAAAAGAATTATACTATTCATGATCTTGAGTTGCTAGTCGTCGTATTTGCTCTGAAAATCTGGAGACATTATCTTTTGGGTAAGAATTTCGAAATATATACCGATCATCAATCGTTAAAGTATTTGTTCACCCAGAAAGACCTGAACTTTAGACAACGGCGTTGGCTAGAATTTTTTGCAGCTTATGATCTAGATATTCTGTATACTCCGGTAAAAGCCGATCTTATAGCTGATGCGCTTAGCAGAAAAACCGTGATCATCGCCAAAGTTATTATTATGCCTTCGTTGATAGATAAGTTCTCTGTTCTTCTGAAAGATGGTGAATTTGTTCAGAGAATTAGCAAGAGAATCAAGGAAGGTGAACCCTAAGATTTCCAGCTTGATGATAAAGGGATTCTGAGATTACAAGGACGAATTTGTGTTCCAGAAGTTTCAGAACTCAGAAGGGAAGTACTGGATGAATGTCACAGGTCAAAGCTGAGTATCCATCCAGGCGTAAGTAAAATGTATAATGATATCAAGCGAACATTTTGGTGGAAGTCATTGAAAAGAGATATTTCCATATACATTAGCAAGTGTTCCACTTGTCAACAAGTCAAAAGCGATCAACAAAAACTCACCGGATTGTTGCTGTTGTATATAACGGTGTTGTATACACAATTATATGAGTTTTGTTTGATGATAACAACCAAATAAATATTATTTTAAATGTGTTTGTTACTGTACTGTTCTATATATACACATTCAGACAGGAATATAATATTTAAATTTAAATAAAATACAACTTCACAACGAATTCAAATACTCAACAATATTTTGTTTAAATTTAAATATTTTATTTCATGCATTCAAACAGTACAACTCTTGTAACTCCACTATTTGTACATCTCACATTTCAATTTCATTTCTACCCATATACAGTCTCATATACAGTACTCCTCTTTACAGTTCTCATCTCACTCATATACAATTTATATATACATTTACAGACACATTGATACACTGACACTGTCTTCTGCCTTCTTGTCTTCAGTCTTCACTGTTAGTCCAATCTTCACAGTCTTCAAGTCAGTCCAGTCATCATCACCTGTCACATATGAAACACACGCACAGTACACTGCAATAGAAATGAAACTGAATATATGCAAATATAAATATTTATTTTAAAATTTTATTTGCCTCAGATTTCTGGTGTGTTTCTCATCATTTTTCATGACTTGATCTGATTTATAAAACCATAAATCTGTGTCTAGACAGCTTGTGATATTCACAGTGATACACTGTAAATACCACAAGGCAGACAGTATGTATATACAGTGCAGGGACAGGAAAATTTTGTCTGATGGCTGCATATACACACGTGTATATTTATACACGTGTGCACTGCCTCGCCAATCAGTGTGCAACTGAGGAGTAGCCACGTGGACCTGCTCGACTCAGTGCAAAGTGTAAATACTGCAAGAGAAAACCAAAGCCAATACAGTGCATAGTGCAACATGCATGATGAACATTTGCAAGCTCAAGTAATCGTGGTCGAGCCATGAAATGGTGCAATAACATACAAAGCACAACAACTCAACATCCCAAGTGTGTGAACATGTATAGGTGATGATGTATCAGATTCATGTCAAGGCAGTGAATGCACAAGGGCAACTTAGTTCAAGACAATATCAAGTTCAGAAATACCAAAACAGTTCAGCCATGGTCGAGTCAGCCTAAAGATGTAAAAGAACAGAAAATATGGCAGCTCAACATGTATATACAAATACAAGTGCATGGGTGTTCATTTCAACTCATGGATGATGCAGCTACACATGCACAACTTCAGGACAAGTGAACTCAAATATACACATGAAGCATTACAGTCTTCAAGTGATCAAGTGCAAACAGTAAAGACTCAAACAAATACATGCAGCATGATATAGAAATGGTTCAGCAAATCAGAGTTTTCAAGGATGGAGACACAACAGCATGGTCAGAGGCCAAGGCAAGTAAAGCACATGTAAGCTCATGCACTAGTTTATACACAGTTAGCAAATATGGGTCGAGAACAATCAGCAAACATGCATGAAACAAAATACATGTGAGCAGCATGATCACAAATGGTTCACAAGGTAAAACTGATGCATCTCAAACAGTGGGACAATATACAAGCCAGGCCAAATGCTAGTGAATGTCTTGGCAAGGCAAAGTGGTTCGATCAAGGCAAATCGATGAACAACTCAGCATATCAATACTCAAGTTCACATAGCTAAGAGGTATAGTGTAGGTGGATATGGCAGCAGCATGTACAAGTGATAGTGCAGCAGTTTAAGCATGGTTTCCATAGACATACACGTGGTGCATACAAATGTAATGGGGCCGAGTACAAGACATGTCACAGATTACAGCATGGAAGAATTTTTTTTGGTCAAGTTATAAATACAAGATTATTCGACAAAAAGTTTTTTTTTAACATTGCAGAAATCTGTTTCCAGAAATGTTCAAAAAATTCTGGTTCATTTTTTGTCAAGTGTATATTGGTGGCATATACACACAGCAAACAAGATGCTAGAGTGGCAAATTCATTCACATGCAGTATGGGTCAACCAAGTCTGTGTTCAACATGGATCAACCATTTCGAGTCAATTTTTTTTAAGCACAGAAATACAAAGTATTAAATCAATTGGCTTTCAAGGTTTTAAAGTTGTTTCCAGTTTAGCAAAAGTATTTTGGGAAAATCACAATTCGGCAAAAACATATTTGGCAAGAGTTTATTTCTGAAATTCAAAAGTTTCTAGAAATGCTAATGCTGTCTTTAAAAGGCCATGCAAAACCCAAATTCAATTAAGGCAATCAAGTCTTCTTGGCAAGAAAATCACAGCATGGCAACCCAATCAAAATCTCGGCAAGTTTTTTTTTTGGAAACCAAGAATCACGCAAGAAGAGGAACAATTTCAAGGCAACAAATTGATTTCAGAAATTCATCAATTCAATCTCAATAAAAGCCGAGCAATCAAAGAGGAACCAAAAAGTAAAACCGCAAAATCAGTCAAGCCATTCACGTGAAATCAGAGTATGATTTAGGATTTCTATAATCCTATTTAACACCAACTCATCACAGGCAGTGGAACATCATCGAGATTGAAAAACCCACAAAAAAAAACAACTCGCAAGAAATTCAAAGCAAAATTCACAAATTCACTCACTTCCGTTTTCGATCGAGAGCCACAGAGAGATATCCCAAGTCGAAGCATCAGAAGACAACTACACTTTCAAAGTTCATCAGAGAATCAATCAATGAACTCGCGATTTGATTTGGGGAGAATCTGAAAACCCTAATTCATTTTCCAAGCCGCCATTTTTGTTTTCTCAGAATAAAGAGACCGAGCAAATAAAAGAAGGGTGGAACCCATTTGTTTTTGGCCGGCCTAGTTTAGAGTTAAAGGGAGTGTTTAAATCCTTTTTAAATACTAGGGTTTTTGATTTAAAGTTTGTTGAATTTCAATTTCAATTGTAAAACGATTTAAACAGTTTCCAGATCTGTAAAATCTAGGTGGATCCAGTCAAAGTGTTGACTGACAGTTTACTAGAATCTGTAAAAAACTAGGATTACGTGTTACAGTTCGTAATAAGGGGAAAATCTGGTCGAGGGGATATCGACCAGTCTAAAGTTTTGAGCGTAGGGTTAGAATAGGAGCAGGGTTTGCGAGTGTACATGGTCTTGTATGCGGGAGCTGTTCTATCACCTAGTAGAAACCTTAGAAATGCAGCAGTAGGCAGGGTTTTGCCGAAGCTGGGTATATCTGTGTGTGATTTATTTTCTGTATTTCTGTTTCTGCTATATTCTGTGATCTGTTTATTATTTTAATATCCTGTCAGTTTTTCAATTCTGTTTAAAAACTGTGAAAAACCCTATTCACCCCCCCTCTAGGGTTATTCTAGATCCAACAGTGGTATCAGAGCCAGGTATTTAACTCTAGAGTAATGGTGATTCCTAGTTGTCAGTCGATAGAGAGTCAGTCCAGTTCATCTCCAACTATTTTCACTGGAACAGATTTTTTAAACTGGAAATCTGAAATGGAATTTTATTTAAAATCTGTTAATATTAAATGTTGGGATGCTGTTATCAATGGGAGTGATATGTCTGATAATAGAAACATTGTTTTCGATTCTCGTGCTATGAATATCATATTTGATTATCTCAGTACAGAACATTTTATTCACATATCTCATTGTTTGACTGCGCAGGATGTCTGGAGAACTCTAAACACGCTCTATGGAAAATCTGACGACTGCTCAAAACCCCAGAATGTCAATTCTGATTCAGATCTGTGTTTAAAAGGAGAAACAGATGAATCAATCGAAGGAGATTCAACAGACGATGAGACAGGAAATTTTTCATACGAAGATTTAGTTTATATGTGTACTGATCTAACTAAAGCTGTTGATAAACTCCAATCTAGAAACAAATCTCTGAAATCTAAAAATCTTGAGTTGACCAGCAAAATTGATGATTTGGAATCACAACTTGAACACTTTAAAAATTTCTCAAATTCAGATTGTAAAAATTGTTTGAAATTGAAAACCAATCTTGTTCATCTCAATAAAAATATTCAAAAGTTTGAAAAAGAAATTCTGATCTTAAAAGAGAACAAGATTGAGTTATCAAGTTTGAATAATTGTTTACAAAAAGAATTTGAAATCTTTAAGACAGATATATATTCCAAATTTGAAATTGCTGAAAAATAGAATTTGTTGAAATCCGATTTGATTTTGAAAGAACTGGAAAACGAGATTGAAAAATCCAAGAAATTTGGGTTTAAAAAACAAAAACTTTTTGAATCTGAGATTGTTGAGTCCCAAACCAAAATTAATTTGCTTAAAGAAGAAAATTTGGTTTTGAAATCTGACTTTGAAAAATATAAGATCACTGAAAATCGTGGTTCAGATTTATTGAAAGAAAACGGTGATCTCAAAACAAAACTTCAACAACTTGAAACAACCTTGGCAAAATTTTCAAACAGTGAAAAATCTTTAAATATGTTGTTGAAAAATCAATTTTCTTCAGGAAATGGAATTGGACTTGGTTTTGGAAAATCTGAGTTATTTGAAAAGAAAAGTTCAAACGATTTTAAAAATCCTCTAAGCAGCTTTGAAAAGAATAAACTTGAAAATCTGAACTTTGAAAATTCCAAGGGCTTTTTGAAACAAAAACAAAATGAAAAATTGTTTTATAATAAACCATTTAAACATATCTGGATCCCAAAAGGAAATAAAACGAATTCAGTTAACTTCAAACAGATTTGGGTTCCAAAAGGTACAAAGGTAAATTTAGATGGTTTGTTATATAGACAGGTTTGGGTACCAAAAGTGGTAAACACATATCAGAGTGGTTTTACAAATTTTGTTAGACCACTCGATCCTTTAAACTGTTAGGTACCAAAGGAGGCTGAGGAACTGCTATGCTGAAAAGAGATTGATTTCAAGTTGCTCTATATTTCTGTATTCTTTACAGTACCTCGGCCAAGACTGATGAGTCAGAGATTTTGGTTTACACTGATTTCAGGTATGATCTCTGAACTTGTCCTTGTAAATATTCTCGGTTTTTTAATCTCTTGTTTATTTCTTCTTCTATCTCTCTTCTGTTTATTTTCTTTGTCTGTTTGATTTGTCACTGTCATATCATTTTAACTTCTTGGGCTTCCTTAACTTCTAATTGCAGTAATCATGATCTTCTGGAAACTTTCCTTGTTTGAATAGAACTCTGACGTTATAATCTTTCCAGATCCTGAATTTTTAACTTTGTAAATATCTGCAATTGCTGTGAAGTTTATTTTCTGATTTTTGAATTCATAACAGTGTTGATGTATCCTTGTCATATCTTGAACGCTGTTAATTTGAATTCTAAATTTTTTGAAGATCTGAAAAACAATTGAAATTTCACACAAATTTGCTGTTTTGAGTTTCTTCTAATTCATTTTAGAAAAGCTTGAAATAATATACTCATTACAGCACACTGCTATTTATCAGGTGTGATAATTTCATTACTTTTCAGATTGGCTGGGAAATTTTGAATGGCTTGAATCAGTGATACATCTGGAAATTCATTTTGTATTCATGATCAGTATGGTTGAAAATTGTGTATTTGAAATCATCTGAAATTTTTGATATTCTGAGGTTCACACACCCCCTAAATTTGAAATTATCAATCTTGTGTGAATAATTCATTATATCTAAAACTTGACATAGATTCAAGTGATTTCAAATAGAGTATTTTAATTTTTTTTCTGGATCATGAATATTTCTCAAATCTGATGTAAATGATCTGAAATTATTCTTACACTTGTCAGAAATATCTTGAAACCTTCTCTTTGAAAAATGGTCTTTGAAAGTCGATGTTATTTCATGATGATTTGATTTGAATGATTGTTTATTTAAAATCATTTGAAATTATCGATTTATTGAATCACACACATATCCTGAATATGAATATAATAATTTGGTGTGATCGATTCATTGAATCTAGAGTTTTTCATATTCCTCAAATGATTTCAAATAAACGGTATTTCTAATCTTGGATCATGAATGATCTTATGTGACCATCCGCTGACAAGTTTGACGTGATTTTGTGTTCTGTGCTGCTCTGATACTGTTTTCAAATAACTGCCTGCTTTAATCTGACCGCGGCTCTGATACATGTGCATAATCTGTTATCTTGTCTGATTGGGCTTTGTATTTATAATTCTTTTGTCTATGACATTCTTGTTCAGTATCATGTTAAAAATCCTCGTAAATAGGGACACCAGGTGGTATCAGAAGCGCCTTATATTTGTCTCACCCATCTGTACTTAGATTAAAATCATCACCATGTATAAATGCACACACTTTTTTTGTCTTGTACACATTTTTTTCCCTCCTGTTGTGTATAGATCAGCATATTCCTCTTGTATTTGATTTTCAATTTTAGAATTATTTATTAATTATTTATTCAGAAATTGAAATCAATAATCCAAATTGTTCTGTATTTATAATTCATCAAAATATATCAGAATTCGAAATTGTGATGAATTATGACCGCAATATATTTCACAACAAGAGGAGATTTTATCTGGATTTTCATGATGGTTGAATATTTATTATAATATCTTTGAACTGGCAATTCTTTCACGACCATCCTCATTATCTTTCATCATTCTGCCATCCATGATAATTTTTTTTATAAATATGGAGAGTTTAATATTTATTAAAATCACCTTGAACAAACAGTGAAAATAGTTGTGATGGAATTGTGGTTATGCTATTTTTCAAAATTAGTGTCAATTGAAAATTTTCAATAATCCCGGTACAGTTGGTCATATTTCATAATATAATTAATTTAGAAATTTATTTCACAGTCCATTTCTGTACCTATCACATTTCTATCATTCATATTGGTTGTATATACTGGGGAGTAGTTTTTCCTTTAATTGCTGAAAATAATAAATATAATTAATATATAAGTGTGTCTCTAACCTCATTTAAAAATCCAAGCTCTGGTCATGCATGGTTAAGAGACAACTTATAATTTAAGCTGCGACTGACTTCATTTAAAAATCCAAGTTCTGGTTATGCGTGGTCAGTATGCTCTTAAATAAAAAAAAATTAAAAAAAAATGCTATAAATTGAAATTAATATGAAATTCTCCTTGGTGTATAATAATCAGCCTATCAATCCACTTTCTAATCTGTGAAATGTGTTGAAATTTTATGACGCATTATGTTTTGTTGATTGATAGATATTGGGATTTGAGATTATTCGATTTTGTCACTTAAATTGAATTATAATTATAATTCAAATTCATCACTGTTTTCTGAGCCTCATTTTTATAAAAATTCGTTTGAAAATCAATTGAAATTCATTTTTATAACTCTCCTCGTTTATATAAATTTCATCGTAAATCAGTCATTTTCTGCAATGTGAAATATGCCACTAGTTCTCAGTTTATTATGATTTTTGTTTGACTGATTGAGATATATGATGATTATTCTTCCTCTTATGCTGAAATTATATTTTTAGTCGTGTTTCATCTGTATTTTAAATTCTGTATCCTTTTGATGATAACAAAAGGGGGAGAATGGATTAGATTTTGATTTATGAGTGAATATTTTATAAATAATTTTAATTTTGAAAGTTCATTATTTAGTTCATATATCTCATGCACAGTTATAGGGGGAGTTTTCTGTTGTAGGGGGAGCAAATAAATATGGGGAGTTCAATTTTCACTGAAAAACACATTTGTTGGATTCAAAATCTTTTATTTGTTTGTCATCATCAAAAGGGGGAGATTGTTGTATATAACGGTGTTGTATACACAATTATATGAGTTTTGTTTGATGATAACAACCAAATAAATATTATTTTAAATGTGTTTGTTACTGTACTGTTCTATATATACACATTCAGACAGGAATATAATATTTAAATTTAAATAAAATACGACTTCACAACGAATTCAAATACTCAACAGTATTTTGTTTAAATTTAAATATTTTATTTCATGCATTCAAACAGTACAACTCTTGTAACTCCACTATTTGTACATCTCACATTTCAATTTCATTTCTACCCATATACAGTCTCATATACAGTACTCCTCTTTACAGTTCTCATCTCACTCATATACAATTTATATATACATTTACAGACACATTGATACACTGACACTGTCTTCTGCCTTCTTGTCTTCAGTCTTCACTGTTAGTCCAATCTTCACAGTCTTCAAGTCAGTCCAGTCATCATCACCTGTCACATATGAAACACACGCACAGTACACTGCAATAGAAATGAAACTGAATATATGCAAATATAAATATTTATTTTAAAATTTTATTTGCCTCAGATTTCTGGTGTGTTTCTCATCATTTTTCATGACTTGATCTGATTTATAAAACCATAAATCTGTGTCTAGACAGCTTGTGATATTCACAGTGATACACTGTAAATACCACAAGGCAGACAGTATGTATATACAGTGCAGGGACAGGAAAATTTTGTCTGATGGCTGCATATACACACGTGTATATTTATACACGTGTGCACTGCCTCGCCAATCAGTGTGCAACTGAGGAGTAGCCACGTGGACCTGCTCGACTCAGTGCAAAGTGTAAATACTGCAAGAGAAAACCAAAGCCAATACAGTGCATAGTGCAACATGCATGATGAACATTTGCAAGCTCAAGTAATCGTGGTCGAGCCATGAAATGGTGCAATAACATACAAAGCACAACAACTCAACATCCCAAGTGTGTGAACATGTATAGGTGATGATGTATCAGATTCATGTCAAGGCAGTGAATGCACAAGGGCAACTTAGTTCAAGACAATATCAAGTTCAGAAATACCAAAACAGTTCAGCCATGGTCGAGTCAGCCTAAAGATGTAAAAGAACAGAAAATATGGCAGCTCAACATGTATATACAAATACAAGTGCATGGGTGTTCATTTCAACTCATGGATGATGCAGCTACACATGCACAACTTCAGGACAAGTGAACTCAAATATACACATGAAGCATTACAGTCTTCAAGTGATCAAGTGCAAACAGTAAAGACTCAAACAAATACATGCAGCATGATATAGAAATGGTTCAGCAAATCAGAGTTTTCAAGGATGGAGACACAACAGCATGGTCAGAGGCCAAGGCAAGTAAAGCACATGTAAGCTCATGCACTAGTTTATACACAGTTAGCAAATATGGGTCGAGAACAATCAGCAAACATGCATGAAACAAAATACATGTGAGCAGCATGATCACAAATGGTTCACAAGGTAAAACTGATGCATCTCAAACAGTGGGACAATATACAAGCCAGGCCAAATGCTAGTGAATGTCTTGGCAAGGCAAAGTGGTTCGATCAAGGCAAATCGATGAACAACTCAGCATATCAATACTCAAGTTCACATAGCTAAGAGGTATAGTGTAGGTGGATATGGCAGCAGCATGTACAAGTGATAGTGCAGCAGTTTAAGCATGGTTTCCATAGACATACACGTGGTGCATACAAATGTAATGGGGCCGAGTACAAGACATGTCACAGATTACAGCATGGAAGAATTTTTTTTGGTCAAGTTATAAATACAAGATTATTCGACAAAAAGTTTTTTTTTTAACATTGCAGAAATCTGTTTCCAGAAATGTTCAAAAAATTCTGGTTCATTTTTTGTCAAGTGTATATTGGTGGCATATACACACAGCAAACAAGATGCTAGAGTGGCAAATTCATTCACATGCAGTATGGGTCAACCAAGTCTGTGTTCAACATGGATCAACCATTTCGAGTCAATTTTTTTTAAGCACAGAAATACAAAGTATTAAATCAATTGGCTTTCAAGGTTTTAAAGTTGTTTCCAGTTTAGCAAAAGTATTTTGGGAAAATCAAAATTCGGCAAAAACATATTTGGCAAGAGTTTATTTCTGAAATTCAAAAGTTTCCAGAAATGCTAATGCTGTCTTTAAAAGGCCACGCAAAACCCAAATTCAATTAAGGCAATCAAGTCTTCTTGGCAAGAAAATCACAGCATGGCAACCCAATCAAAATCTCGGCAAGTTTTTTTTTTGGAAACCAAGAATCACGCAAGAAGAGGAACAATTTCAAGGCAACAAATTGATTTCAAAAATTCATCAATTCAATCTCAATAAAAGCCGAGCAATCAAAGAGGAACCAAAAAGTAAAACCGCAAAATCAGTCAAGCCATTCACGTGAAATCAGAGTATGATTTAGGATTTCTATAATCCTATTTAACACCAACTCATCACAGGCAGTGGAACATCATCGAGATTGAAAAACCCACAAAAAAAAACAACTCGCAAGAAATTCAAAGCAAAATTCAGAAATTCACTCACTTCCGTTTTCGATCGAGAGCCACAGAGAGATATCCCAAGTCGAAGCATCAGAAGACAACTACACTTTCAAAGTTCATCAGAGAACCAATCAGTGAACTCACGATTTGATTTGGGGAGAATCTGAAAACCCTAATTCATTTTCCAAGCCGCCATTTTTGTTTTCTCAGAATAAAGAGACCGAGCAAATAAAAGAAGGGTGGAACCCATTTGTTTTTGGCCGGCCTAGTTTAGAGTTAAAGGGAGTGTTTAAATCCTTTTTAAATACTAGGGTTTTTGATTTAAAGTTTGTTGAATTTCAATTTCAATTGTAAAACGATTCAAACAGTTTCCAGATCTGTAAAATCTAGGTGGATCCAGTCAAAGTGTTGACTGACAGTTTACTAGAATCTGTAAAAAACTAGGATTACGTGTTACAGTTCGTAATAAGGGGAAAATCTGGTCGAGGGGATATCGACCAGTCTAAAGTTTTGAGCGTAGGGTTAGAATAGGAGCAGGGTTTGCGAGTGTACATGGTCTTGTATGCGGGAGCTGTTCTATCACCTAGTAGAAACCTTAGAAATGCAGCAGTAGGCAGGGTTTTGCCGAAGCTGGGTATATCTGTGTGTGATTTATTTTCTGTATTTCTGTTTCTGCTATATTCTGTGATCTGTTTATTATTTTAATATCCTGTCAGTTTTTCAATTCTGTTTAAAAACTGTGAAAAACCCTATTCACCCCCCCTCTAGGGTTATTCTAGATCCAACAGTTGCAACCGTTGGAAATTCCAAATTGGAAGTGGGAATAGATTTCCATGGACTTCATAGATGGATTGCCCCAAACCAAGAAAGGAAATGACAGTATTTGGGTGATCGTAGATCGTTTCACGAAGACCGCCCATTTCATACCTGACAAATCGAATAGAACGGCTCAAAGTTTGGCGCAGATTTATTTCAAAGAAATTGTTAAACTTCATGGAGTTCCCATGAGTATCGTTAGTGATCGAGACCCAGTTTTTGCTAGTAAATTTTGGGAAGCATTCCAAGTAGAATTGGGAACAAAACTGAACCTGAGCACCGCATATCATCCTCAAACAGATGGCCAGACTGGGAGGGTGAACCGTATTCTAGAAGATTTATTGTGGGCTTGTATTATTGATTTTGGTGGATCATGGGAGGACCACTTGCATTTGGCCGAGTTCTAATACAACAACGGTTACCAAGCAAGCATGAAAATGTCACCATTCGAAGCCTTGTATAGTCGACTGTGCAGATCTCCCACATGTTGGGTAGAGCCTCGCAATAGAGTTTTATTGGGACCAGATATGATTCGCGAAGCTTCAGACAAAGTCGATTTCATTAAGAAGCGACTACAAACCGCTCAAAGCCGACAGAAGATCTATGCAGACTCGAGAAGAAGAGATTTGGCTTTTTCTGTTGGTGATTATGTTTATTTACGAGTTTCTCCGATGAGAGGAGTAGACTGATTTGGAAAAACTGGGAAGTTGGCGCCTAGATTTATTGGTCCATTTCCTATACTTGAACGGATTGGAACTATTGCTTATAAAGTTCAATTACTTGACTGGTTGCCTAGTGTACATGATGTATTTCACGTATCTCAACTTAGAAAGCATGTACATGATCCGGACTTGGTTGTAGAAGAAGCAACGCAACAGGAATTGGAGATTACTCCAGAATTGGCTGTGAGAAGAGAGCCGATAAAGATTATTGGCAAAGAAACCAAAGAGCTGAGGAACAATAAGGTTCACTTAGTCGAAGTGCAATGGAGTGGAGATCTATGAGATTGTACTTAGGAAACTGAGGAGAGCATTAAGCAGGTGTATCACAATTGCAGAGTGGATATCTCTGATTAACTCCGTTGCAAGGTACATTTACCATATTTTGCATTTCCGTTTTGTTATCCACTTTACTATTGTTCTCTACTTCACTATTGTTTTCTTTTCATGGTCGAAAACTTTTTATTAAATATAATCAAATCTTAGCAAATATGATTTTTAAGTATAAAAATTATTATATATTTTAAAAGGTTAATCAACTAATTCATTGTTGTTTGTGTTGAGTGATTATTAATTGGACTAATCAAATATTTGATGATTGAAAGTATTATATTTAACATGTATATGAAGTGTTAAGAATAACTGTGTGGTGAAATAAATGTTTGTTCGCTAGAAATATTATTCTTAGCTTAGATGTGCATATATATACACATTGTTAAACAGGTAAATGGATTTGTTGTTGAGTAAAGAATTTATTTGCATGCCTGACAATTAGGTAAACCTTAATAAGTTAGATGCGCAATTTTATTTATATATCAACTCCTGTGAATGCCATTGGATTCGGAGTGCTGTTTGTTCTGTGTGCGATTATAAACATCGCCATAGGATAGTAACAATTAATTTTGAACTACACTACATGGCATACTACGTGAAGATAGCATACTCTATCAGATACCACATAAGCATTTGGAGCTTGTGTGATGAGGTAGAAGATTTACCATACAAGCGAGAGGCTTATATGGCGACGACTGTATTTCAAGTTCAACCAAAGACTGATATGGACTATATAAAATGTAACGGTAAATTGCCAGATTAATAAAAAACCCACACGGGTCTGGAGATGACAATAATCACGTCTCTCTAGTCATTAAGGCACAAAAACTATTTATAGGGTGATGAGAATTTATACTCTGGAGTTATGATCTATACACACTTCCTTGTGGACACCGGAATATATCACTATAAATATTTGTATGCTTTTTAGGATTTATTGGTGCCTAATACGACCCAATAAATTTCCAAACCCCTACCCGTACAAAGGAGGTTATGGCAAAAATTTTCAAAAATTTAGGGTGTTAGCCAAATTTTTGAAGAATTTGAAAAGTTTTAGAAATTGAAAGTTGAAGAACTTAAGCCATAATTAAAATAACGAAAGTTGAGTTGATTAGTTAAACAACTTTCAGCTTCGTTCCTTTTCGACGACGAAAAGATTTTAAGTGGGGGAGGTTGTAACAACCCGGAAAATCTGGACCAATTTAAAAATTTTATTTTTGCAATTTTAATGAATTTTGAATATTTAAAATGAATTATTTTAAATAATAATGACAAGAAATTTATTTTGAATAGAATTAGAACATATATATTTATTTGAATCAAAGTTGGAATATAAATATTTATTTTATTTTTAAAAGGAGGCCTGAAATAGCGCTGTAGTTTGAAAATTTGAATTAGAACTTTGACTGAGTGTACAGGATTCAAAATAAACCGGATTTTAGTGAAACCAAAAATATTTAAATCTATTTAAAAATATCTTTTTAACAAATCCGAAAAATCGAAATTTCATAGAGGGAATCAAAAGTTATGGCAAGTTGAATATTCAGAATGGCCGCTATGGAATAAATATAGCCCGTAAAAATAGACATTTTGCAAACGACCTCCGTTTTCGATGAAACCATTTTTGTTGGATCCGGAATATCAAATTATTGGTAGATTCCAATTTTCGTAATTTTTGGAATTAATATGTGAGCGTGGCAAAAGAAAATGTGTTTGGTTAATTTAAGTCAATTTGTATCGACCAGAAAATGGCCATTTTTCAAATGGTCTCCAAATTCGACAAAATCAATTTTTTTGGGACCGTATCGTCCAATAGAGTCAGATTTATTTTTCTGTAATTTTTAGAATCAGTATGTGGCCCTTGTAAATTAAAAGGTACGTTCAAATCTATATTTGAATGTTTTATATTTTAATTTGAAGTATAACTGACTGAAACAGTCGAATGGGCTTATGAAATATATTCCATTGTGTTCGGAATGAGGGTATTTAGCTAGGGGTGATAGTCGTTGGGTTTGAATTGGTGTTCGTATGAAGAAAAGGGTATTTTTGGATTTAATTAAATTAAAAATTAAAATAATACCCATTGGCCAATCAAAACAAGGCGTTGATCGAATCACTTCTGTAAAACCCCGATCCCTATTCATCGCGAACGGCGGATGTGCTTCATTTATTTCTTCCTCGATTTCTTCTAATTTACCCAACGAAATCATTTGGTCCTCAAGGCAATTATGTAGAGAAACTCTCCATCTATAGATCCATACCAGTCTCAAGTTTTATCGCTGCGTATCAGTGGAGATCTGAACCCTCCAACCTTCGTCGTTCGAGCTCGAATTCCTCCTCCCAGGCGAGCGCGAGTTCGACATGGTGGGCCCCTATAGGCGCGCCTCTCCTAGCTCTTGAGCATGGCGCAACCCGATCCTCCTCTCGTGCAGCGGATCGGGAGAAAAATTAAGACCTAGTTTGGAAGGATTAGCTGAGGTATGCAGCTAATTTAATTTAATTGGCTTATGACATCTAAAAGTGTTGCAAAGTTAGTTAATCGTATAAAAATCATATCTTTTTCGTTTGTGGTTAAAATCCAGTGAAACAAGAGACATCGGGACCGTGAGGACGTCTTCTATATTTTAGAAGAGACCGCGGAATTTTTAGAGCTTGCTACAATTTTTGGCAAAGCGAAAAGCAAAGTGAGATTTCTAAATTCAATTTAATTTAGAAATAAAATATATTAGGATGTAGACGGAGTTTAGAAACTCCTGACATCCGTCGTCCACAAACCATGGAAGACTAGATTGTGGTTGATGTGAAATTTGGTTGATATTGCGAATGTTTGGTTATGGTTGTTTGTTGTTGGAACGAAATAGAAATCGTTTGTGAAAAAATTCGATGTGATATGAAAATGATCGAAATATTTAGATTATAAGGATAAGCCCCTTAGGGAACGCCGCGAGGCTTAAGGTAGCGCGAGGAGCCGTACTCGGGACGGTGTCGGTTTTAAACCCCCTTCCGTTATGCTACCGAAATTTTCTGAAATATTCATGTGTTTGATTTATATTCATGTGTTGGAAAAATATTCATATGTTGAATAAATACTTAGAACGACAAAAATCACATTTTTATCGCTTGAATGAAGTATATAAAATATTCACGTGTTGAATAAATATTTAGAACAATAAAAATCACATTTTTATCGCTTGAATGAAGTATATAAAATATTCATATGTTGAATAAATATTTAGAATGATAAAAATCACATTTTTATCGCTCGAATGGAGTATATAAAATATTCATATGTTAAATAAATATTTAGAACAATAAACATCACATTTTTATCGCTTGAATGAAGTATAGAAAATATTCATGTGTTGAAATAAATACTTGTTGGTTAAAAATATTATTTTTAAAATGTATATAAAGTGAAAACGGTTTGGAAATCGAAGAATGGATTATATATATATAAAGTAAAATAAAACAAATAACGACGCTGCAGTTCGCATTTTGAAATCGTAATTTTAAACGATTATACCGGGAGATCCGACCATTGGATTTTCCCAAAATTGGAACCGTTGGGTCCGCTTTGAAAAGATCTTTCCAATGATATGAAATTTGTAAACATCCAACGGTTAGATTGTGTGAAATGTTTAATTCAAATCTGAATAAAAACAGCGCCAGAATGAATTATATATATATATATATATATATATATATATATATATATATATATATATATATTAAAATAACGACGCTGCAGTTCGCGTTTTGAAATCGTAATTTTAAACGATTATACTGGGAGATCTGACCATTGGAATTTCCCAAAACTGGAACCGTTGAGTCCGTTTTAAAAAGATCTTTCCAACGATATAAAATTTGTAAAGATCCAACGGTTAGATTTTCATATATGTGTAAATCAAATCTGAAGAAAAACAACACCATGGCCGCGTTATGGCCTGTAGCGTCGTTTAATTTAAAGGGCTATTTTTAAATAAATAAAAATAGCGAAAAATCGTTATAAAATATTATAAATGGTATGGAATGGAAATAAACCAAATTTACTTGGTTTATTGGATATTTGATGGTTGAATGTGTTTGACATGAAATTATTATACAGAATTGAAACATAGATGTCAAATAATTTAATCATGTATAGAATTGATTAGAATTCTAAATATACGTGAATTATTTGAAAAGGTCGAGCTAAATCTTATTTCAAATAATTGGTCGACGTTTAGAAGTCGAAGATGTGAATACGGTGCAAGACCGATGATCTTCACATCGAATGGATGGCTACTGATGCCTTTGATAGGAGTTGCTGCCTTGAAAGGGTTACAGTGGTGGTTGTCCAGACGTACTTGTTGATCGTTCGGATGTGCGAAGGCCTCTCTCCTGTATTGGACATATGGGACGAGGAACAAGGTGCCTCCGGTTTCATTCAAACCCAGAACGGACTTGTAAATGGACCGTGTGTGTCCAACATTGGACTCCATTCTGTGTGATTGATAGACGTCAGTTGCATGGCGTGAATTGCCTGTGTGGCATGTGAAATGCAGTGATCAAGGCTTTTGTTGAAAGGCAGAGCCTTGTGGTTGATGATTAAAGCATAGCTTTAATATAGCGCCGCTTTGTGTATAGCGTTAATTCGCGAGCCTCACACCCCGGTGTGAACCAGAAACAGGAGAGGACCTCAGGGAGGACATGCGTTTCTTTCTAGCTAGGAGTGGTGTCAGGTGTTTACAAGCCATAACATTTTACTTATTTGGATGATGGAAAGCGAGACGTCTCGGTTATATCGGTCACTACGGTCCCGATGGATGGTTTGGTCGGTATATGACCAGTTTACGCCCCATAGGGCGGGAAATCGTATTGTTCAGGCATTTTAATCCACTACTTATGGACCGGCCCTGACGATCCCAGGCTTGTCTGCATGCTTGCCTGAGACATGGTGGCTAGATTGTCTTGAAGCGGTAAGGACGATCCCTTGCCTTGGTTCACGATGGAAATCCAACTTCCAGTACGACATTGTGCGGTTTTTATTGTAAGCCTATATATGGCGGCATAGTAGCATGGGACGCTCATGTCATCTATGATTGAAATTGTTTTTGAAACATATAAATACTAGTAATAATATCAAATGATTTCGTTTTAATCGTATCAAGCATATTTTGGCCAATATAAGGTAAAACTCTATCCTCCGGTTTGCATTGTGTGATGCGACTTGAGTCTTATATAGGCTTCATTTTTCTAAAAATCATTGCGTTGTTTAAAAAAAATACTTTATTACATGCACTGGCAAAGACTGGAGTAAACCCGTTCCGCGTTAGCGGCGTGGTCCTATGATTTGCCTTATTATTAGTGTTTAACCAGTTAAGTTGATTTCTCATACCAGTCCCAAGACTGACTCGAAGTTGTTTCACTTTGCAAACTCGGGTGCCCTTATTTCTACATGGACAGCCTTGTGTTCATGTTTTAGCAGACTCATTCTGGATGGCTATGGAGCTGGAGATCGACTTTATCATTTCTATTTTACTGTTTCAGACTTCATCATGTATATTATGTTTGATTCCACTGCAGACATTGTATATTAAACTGAAACCGTATTCTATGCTAAGTATGATCCTATTATGCTGTGTAACTCTGATGTTGTTATTATTTCCAGTGTAATTTGATGTATATTATCTGGTGTAATTATGTATTTCTATTCTGTTGTTATTTTTTTATGTGTTATATTCCACTGATTATCCTTGCCACCATGTCACTGGGGTTTAGGTCGTTGCAATTTCCTAACTCTAGTCAGTACTTTTTGATGGAGTTTTGAGCGGCAAACCACAAAAAAATATATCCCAAAACACTTAAAGACCAGAAAGTTATGACTTCCCACAAATAGGATTTGGCTGTGATTTTAACATAGCAACAAAATGGTCAACAATACTCGGAAAAGCTATGTATTTTATCACAAAAAGCTACATATTACAACTAGAAATTTTTAAACTAAAAATTGTATGTGCACACTCACCTTAGATTGGATTAGATACGATTTCCTAAGCTTTGAGCTTGCCAAGAGGTAGCTAGATGCGCTTACAATCCAAAGAAGACTAAGGCCCAAACATGCAAAGCTCCTGGAAGTTTACTGTAACTCTTTTTCTCTGATTTCTTAGAGATAATAGCCCGAGTCATGAATTAGTTTAAGGAGAATGGAGGATGCAATATTCTCTCTTATTTTCATATAAATAGATTTGGGTTTAGTGGATTTGCAAATAAGGAAGCCATGGATTTACAGAAAAGCTTCAGGTTCAAGCGGAAGAAAACTCAAGAAATAAAATTGTCATATGTTTTAATATTCGTCCAGAAGCATTTAGAAAGGGAAAATTAGGCTAAACACCCCATGAAACCCAAGAGAAGCAAATTAACCCAATTAAATAATATTATGCTATAAAACACCTCTAATAAATTATTAAAACACTTTACACACACAAATCAAATTGTGTTTGATATACAAACACAAATATACACCCCCAATAAGCTTCAAATTGCATTAAACAATATTTTGAATTCCACTTTTAACATTGTAATCAAATAAAATATATTTATCACAATAATTATTTTACTTGCAAAACACATTTATAAATGTGAAAATTAGGGGCACATCCATAAAAGCAAACTTAATACACGCCACGTCCCCCTCCCCCCCCCCCCCCCAAAGTTTTAATACAAAACCAGTCCCTAGAATTAGCTGCCGCTCTTCTTTTTTTTGCTCCCATCCGCTTCCTGCCATGCCATGTTATGCCTTTTACATATTTTGACCCCAAAAAAATTGCGCCACACACTTAAAAAAAAAAGGAAATATCCCTAGAAGCATTCGCTAAAATGAAAAAGTTGCATACTTCTATGCAACAGTGTCTGAAAAGTAGCATACATACATGCATATATTCATATAGTGTATTTATGTTGAAAATCTAGACCAATATACGCATACATGTATGCAACTATTACCAATAAACTGCATACATGTATGCATATAAAGTTGAACTGAGATTCATGTGTTACGAATAGTTGCATACATGTATGTAGCTATTCTGTATATATGCATGCATGTGTGCAACAAATTCAAAGGAAGTGAAGGCTGCTGAATATGCATATAAATGCATGCATATATTCTGTACAAGAGCATAAATATGTGCAACAATGTCTGAAAACGGCGAATGCTTGAAAAACAGGCCAAATTTGAATATATGCATAAAAGGATGCGTATAATGTTGTTTACCTGCATATATGTATGCATTTATAATGCAGTTGGACACAACGCTGAAATATAAGCATGAATGTATGCAACTATTTAAAATTAGGTGCATCTTTTGATGCAAAAACCTGTTGTTTTCACTGTTTTTGTGTTATTTTGGTTTTTGACGTGGTTTTTGATCGTTTTTCCACCTGAATTTTTTGGTGTGAACGTGTTTTATTTATTATGAATTTTTGTGATTTTTTTAATGAATTTTCAAAAAATAGGGACCTAATTTACATGAAAAGTTGGACCGGATGTGAGCCTAATTTTGAAACTTAATACGGACCTGTGACTAATGGACCCTTTATAAATTCACCCAGGGGTAAACCGGGGGGTCGAACCCTTGCCTAGGAGCGGTTGACCGTATGGTCGACTACTTTGAGGCACATATCGACCTCCAGGTCAACACACTATTTAGAGGATGATTTCTAACTCTGGTCACTACTTTCTGATGGAACTTAGATGGGCTAACGGCACCGGAATGACTTGAAATTTGACATGCATGTTCACAAAATGTTCTAAAACAACATGCAAAATCATAAAACACTTAAAGATCAGAAAATTATGACATCCCAAAGGTAGCGTTTGGCAGTGACTTCAACATAGCAACAAAGTGATCAACAAGACTCTGAAAAGCTACGTACTTCATAACATAAGCTATAGATTTACAGAAAAAGCTTCTCTTTTATTTTCATATAAATTGATTTGGGTTTTGTGGATTAAAAAAATAAGGAAGCCATGGATTTACAGAAAAAGCTTCAAGTTCAAAAGTAAAAAACTGAGGAAATAAAATTATCGTATGTCTTAATCTTCCTCTAGAAGCATTTAGAAAAGGAAAATAGGCTAAACACACCATGAATCCCAAGCGTAGCTAATTAACTAAAATTACACAATAAAACACCTCTAACACACTATTAAAGCACTTTACATGCACAAATCAAATTATGTTTGATATACAAACACAAATAAACACTATAATAAGCTTCAGATTGCTTTAAACAATGTTTTGAATTCCACTTTTAACATTGTATTCAAATAACATATATTTACCATGATAATTATTTTACTTACAGAACACATTTGTAAATTCATCAACACCATTACAATTACTAATTAGATTGTGCTTGATTTAAGAAACACAACCTATCACCACTATAGCTTTTAAAAAATCTTTAACTGCACATAAATGTTAATTTAGACACAACACATGAATATAAACATGTTCATCAAATAATTCTCTTATTTTGTGAAACATATTTTTATTTCTCCCTCAAAGTTAATAAACTAGACGAATTAACCACAAAACATCTCAAAAGCCCAATGTTGATTCATCTACGACATTTGTATTTTAATTTAACAAAATCCAAATAAAACATCAATCTTGTCATTAATATTTATTAAGAAATATTATTATATTTTTAACAACAAAGTATACATCCATTATTGATTTAATAAATTAAATCAATTTACTCAAATAGATATTTACAACTGCAAATATTGATTCACAATCAAATTTTATATATTTATAATGAAACAATCCAACTAAATTACCAATTTTTATTGTCATTATTATAATTAAAGCTGCATATTTATTTGTTAACAACAATCAGCCACGTTATATTGTCACTTTGAATCTTCCAACCAAGTTTAAAACACAATTTTCTTTTTTATTAGACAAGAGTTACTTCTTGTAATTAAAAACACAATTTAATAGTTATTTCAATCAACACTATAAATATTGGAAATATATTTTCCCTTAAATTTTGATTCCCAATCAATATTATATATTTTCGATATTTACTATAATCAATAATTATGATTTGCGAAAACACATTGGAATACATTACTTATTAAATTAAGAACAATTAATTTATTCCGAACACATGAATTATGTAAATCCGACTTCCTTAGCTTCAGTTTTAAAACACTATACGAGATGGGATCTCAAACTCGTACTATATTCTTCCAAATTAAAACATGGAAAAACACACAATTGTCTGTTTAACTCGGGAACCTAAAAATACGGGTTGTTACAGACTCCCCCTTAAATGAATTACGTCCCCACAATTCACTTAAGACAACACCAAAATAATTTTCACTTAAACTAGTTCTTCTTCATTTACCTACAAAGAAAAGTTTAGCTTATACCAAAAGCCACAAGGTATCAAACTTTTACACTACACCAATACTTAATTCATTACATTCTGAATATTTTAAATGCTTATCTCTTGCAAAACTCAAATTTTCACTACAAACCTTATGTCACCAAAAAATAAAGACATACGACATATCTCTCACAAGGTTGGTTATTTAGAATACATACTTATCTCCATCGAATTTCAGTCAAATAGAAACGTTGTCATGCCATCTCCTTCTTGTATAATTTCCACAAATGATGGTTGCTAACTTGGTTACAAGATCAAGTAATCTCGCCATTTACTATTTCATGTCCCCAATTTAATGGCTACAACACTCCTTAGCTCAAATTTTAGAGTGAGTATTCTATTTATTGCTTATGCTCAAGATTGTTTTATATTCCAAAACACATTTAGTTAATGAATACTTATACTTAATCACCTTATAATTATAAAAAACACAGAATTTTCTACTAGATACTCTTATGATTCGATTCCAATAATATTAAACCATTCTTTCATTTCGTTATGTGGCTGTGATGTCGACTCATGATCGCCATCGGCTCTTCATTCAACTTTAATATCGCCAACTTTTACAGTGGTTTAACACCATTCTCATGAATTATTAATTCACCCTTTTCCAAAATCTTTTTATTTAAACCATAAGTTACCACGCTCGATTGCCTTGTCAAGGTGTTTAAGATACCCTTATCGAAATCTTGATCAGACATATCGATCAGAATTCCTTAAAATACCCAAACAGATGATCCAATATGAAAGAAATCACTAGGTTTTTAATTCACACAACAATTGTTTTATTATTTCCTATTATAATTAATAAGAACATCCCACACTGCACTTCATAACCATTCACTTAATTTTTATTCATGAGGTGATTAAATTTTACAACAATTAAACGCTAGTCTAAATATCCCTTAATCTTAATTATTATTATTTAATTAAACTCGACATAAGCAAAATAATCATTTGCTTCCGTTGTGCTACTCTTATTTAATTTCATCTCTATTTTTTTTAATATCTCAGATTTAATTCACTAAACCATCCTAAAGTTTTTAACAACAATTAACACAAACGCCAAATGGATAGGTTCAAATTTCCTTAAATAATTAAACCCGAGATTAAGAACCAAGAAGGATAAGGAATAAGATGCCATCAAGATAGGATACAACATATAGGACACCACACATGAAGTACTATAGAATAGATATATCCCTACCATAGTCCAGAAGCTTGGACCACACACAACTCGGTAGATAGAAATCCCGGGACAAGGGGTAATGTCGGAAAGAAATTATAAACACGTGTATTATCCTTCCGTATTGTAACACATGTACTCTTCTATTTCTGTTCCATGTTTTATTGTATTTTATTCTGAACCTCCACTCTGAAACTAAGTGTAACACCATACCCCGAGACCCACCCAAATAAAGAGCATTAACGAGTAATGTACAAGGGAAATCAATACTTTTAATAAGAAATCATGATGGCTAAGGATCGATTCATAACAATACATACGATACATCACAATCACGTATCACAGAACAGATACACACAGATACAATCATGGAAATACAACTTATACATATGCTACATCTCAATAAATATTCAACACGGGTACAACTAAGTCCAGCGACTCAAATATACGGCACCATGGATATACAAGGGAATAACGAGAAAACGACTTCACAGGGTAGTCCAAGATTCACCAGCTAACCACGAATCAATCGCTACTATACCTGGAACAACTCGGCCTGATCTGAGCATTAACACATAGGAATCGGTATAATTTACAAATCACTAATGTTAAAGGATGAGATAAAAGAACAACCATAAACTAATTCCTTTCCATACGAAAAAGAATCTCAAAACACAAGTTTATACAAAAACACAGGTTCAGAAATTTCCTTCCAATTAGAAAGTAATGTCAAATTCATAGGTCAACTAAACACATACTCATAAGTGAGACACCCCACCTCCGTTAAGTTCACTCTCAAAGGGAATACCTTAATTTCGGTGGAGCGTTTTAAGGTACAAGATACTAATAAATTACAAGACAGAAAAATTAAGCAGCGGAAAAAGAACAATATTATTTCATAAATACTTGGTCAACACAACAATTCAACAACAGTTTCAACCTTCCAAATTATTACAACTTTTCATCTGTATTGAAAACATAAAGAAGAAATACTGAAAATAAAATGACATAAATCCCCATCAAGTGCTTGACCATAGCCATATCTCAAAAAGGAAAGTCCAAGCCTTACATCTACGGTCTTCAAGCTTTGACTAATCTGGATTAAGCAGAAGTGTTTCCTCCCTGCGGACCTAGGGGGAAACAGAAGAAAAGAAGTGAAAGGAAAATGGGTCAGACATAAGTATGGTAAGCCCAGTTATTTAATAGTATGTAAACAAGTAAAAGACTATGACATGAATAAACTGAACTTAGAATGATACCACAAGGATAGGGTAGTCCTAAGACGAGGTAAGGTAGGATTTATCTAGATTTGGCTATCGTACTCACTTTTACTTCTCTGCACACACTCAGAGCTGTTTAACTAGAAATGTACGTTCATGATAAAGTGATCCCATTCATGTATTGATCGGCTCCTACTCGCATCCATTTATTCCCGGTGTCATGCGGCCCCACGTGATTTTTAGGTACTTGTGCTGGTTCCAGTATAGGGTGTATCAAGTCCTATAATGGCAACCCTGACACGATTCAAAGATGCACAAGTGTACGCCTGGTGCCTAGTGCCTGCTTTTTCCACTTCAGAGCCCGTGCATGCCCGTACTCCATCGGAACCTACACTGACGCACCTAACCGCCGCCCTTCTGACCGCTTATATTTCAGCCTAGTAATCGTGCCTCACCCTGCCTAGTTCAGGGTACCTTGATACATCCATGCGGGTTACTGCTGAAACGGGTCCCCTTTACTAGGGTTTTTCTAGTCAACATGCTTAATTGGTTAAGTGTCCTTGGTTTGACTTAACCCCTATCAATCTTGTCTATTTAACATGTTGAATTGGCTAAGTGTTTTCTCAATTACTTAACCCCACCAATCTTGTCTTGTTAACATGTTAAGTTAGTTAAGTGTTTCTTTAATTACTTAACCTCACCATTTCTAGCTTGATTGTTCATGAGCTTTAATTAATTAATTAAAGCACCAACCACTTACATTAGACAGGTATTGTTGTGGTTACTGGACGTGCCGGTCGGTTCCGGGCAGTTTTACACCACAACTCAGTCTAACCTCGGGTCTTTCTGGGCTTGATGCACTAACATCTCACATTAGACAGGTATTGATGTGGTTAGTGGATGTGTCGGTCGGTTCCGGGCAGGTTTACACCACAACTCAGTCTAACCTCGGGTTAGGCATATTCATCTTTTACATTTTAGTATATGTAAATTTTCTACAAGTGTTCCATGTCACATATTTTAATTATGTTCAAGACTAATGGTATAAATTATACCATTCATCGCCTTAACCATTTACATGGTTTTGGGCCCACCTACATTATTAACATGTTTTGATTTAATAACTATCCTAACGATACCCCCGTTTGTTCGTTCGTATTAATCACATAAAGTCATTGGGCCTGCATATTAGCCCAATTTATAAACAAGAGGTAAAGAAAAGAACATGCATAATATAGATTCAACCAAACATGTAATCTTTGAATGAAACTTTATTCATACAATTTAACATGTCACATGAACTTGCATATAATTTAGACTTAAATAATCATAAGCCTAAAACATGTTAATATGTAGATCTAGGCATGTGTGAACATAACCTCTAAACTAACATATGACATAATCATGACATGTCCAATTCCAAAGCATGTATAATTTTAACATTAACATATAGGTATGAACTAGATCTGACAAGGTGAACTTGCATAAATTCACTTTACAAACATGCATATAAATATAGATCTAGTTTTGGATCTAACATGTAATTTGCATATGAACATATGTATAATTAGATCGTGACTTGGATCTATCATAAAACATATAACTTGCATTAATCATATGAACCTAGATAGATCTTGGCATGGATCCAACATAAAACTTGTAACTTGCATATGAACATATATATAGGCATATAGATCTAACATAAAGCATATGAATATATATATATATATATATATATATATATATATATATGTATAGATCTTGACTTGGATCTTACATAATACATACAACTTGCATTAATCATATAAACTTATATATATATATATATAGAGAGAGAGAGAGAGATCTTAACATGAAACATGTAACATGCATATGATATTGATAGTTTCATTCTCAATTCTTAATAGATCCAACACCAAGTCCAATAAACCACAAATATTCCAAGACAATTCATGATAAAATCATCACAAGAAACAAACATGAATTAGCATCGTCAATATTATACAACATGGTATAATTCTATTTTTCACTTTATATCAAATCACGTCTTAAATTTATTTACATCTAAAAGATAACTACACTTACAACAAACGAAGGTCTTGATTTCTGGAATCTGTATTCTGAAGTTGAAATGCTCGCCTTTGGTGTAGACAATCGTTGTTTTAATTTAGTTTTGATTTAGCTTGGTTCGTCTCTTTGTTAGCTTCAAGTGGCGGCTACTCTAGGTTGTCAAATGGCAGCATGACGACTCTTGGTTTAATTTTTAATATGATTTAGGGTTGAGGTATTAGGTTGCTTTTATAGAGATTTGATTGAATAGGAGTTGTCAGATCATCTCAGAATCAATCAAGAGCATTAAGACAAGATAGAGTTATCCAAAACAGCCAACTCAGCACTAATGACTCAGCAGGGAGTCACAAATCGTCGGATTTTCGATCTGCCCGAGGGGTGTAGGTCGACCCCCAGGTCGACACTAAGGTCGACCTGTATAGGGAGGTCAACACTAGGGTCGACCCCCTAGTCACCTTATCTCTGGGCGGGAAATTTCCCGCCCAGCCCAATCTTGCTTCTGGATTTGAATTTTGAATTTAAATTAAACCGTTTGAATTTCCTAAAACTTCCGAAGGTCATAACTTCTTCATACGGAGTCCAATTCTCGCAAAATTGGACTCTATCTCATGCAGAATTTCGAGACGAATGCAATGGAAAAACCCATTTCCCTTGATTCTCGCATTTATAACTAAGTATAGTTAAATTCGTAACTTAATGTCTTTCCCGAAAATACGGGGTGTTACATTCTCCCCCCTTAAAGGATTTCATCCCCGAAATCTCCAAGTATGGAAGAATGTATATCCTACCATCCAATCGTCCATCTACTCAACCATCAAGCACAGACGTCCATTGTCCTTAAAAGACTTCTAATGCTTCATTATGATATGCATAGTGTGTGTATATGTCCTTATCTAATGCAAAATCAGGCGGTCTACCGATTCAGTTGACCTCCTTAATGCGAAATATGACTGTGCCATGAATCCATTATGTATGAAATTATTCCTAATCGTACTTTAACAACTTCTACATGAGTGCACAATCATTCATACATATGCAACATCCGTATGCTACCACATCAAGTTTCAATTCATATACAATTTCATGCATTCATATGCAAATGCAATATGAAAGTGATTGAGCTGATCTAGAACCTAATGTGTGTGTGCATATGCATCCACGAGCAACCACTAGCAACAACTTGCAACCATCAATCATAACATGTTTCAAATACAAGTTTACATCCATTGGTTTCTACCTAAGGATAAGGATGGGACCGAGGAGATATACTCAGAAACGATAGGTACAAGCATAAACTTAAGGAAAAAGAGATCAAAGATGTATCCTCAAAAAGAAAAGGGTAGGTCGTGCGTATTCTGTCCTCAGTTTCACTAGTCACGTCTTCCTCGTCGTTGCTCCATTGAACTTTAACAAGCTTGACTTCACGGTTGCATAGATTTTTGACTTCCGTTCCCAAGATATGAGTTGGAATTCTCCTCACAGTCACCTCTCGCTCTACTTCTACTTCCTCTAATAGCTTGGTTCCACCACTTCCACAGATTCATGTAAGCACTTCTGTAGGTGAGAGACATGAAAGGCATTGTGAACTCCAGGCAACTTTTCATGTAGCTCTAATCTGTAGGCCATCGTCCCAATTCTTTTAATGATAGGAATTGGTCCTATGAATCTAGGTGCCAATTTCCCTTTGGATCCAAAGCGAACGACATTCCTCAAAAGAGATACTTTAAGGAACGCCTTGTCTCCAACCTCAAACTCAAGGTCGGTCCTTCTTTTGTCTGCGTAGGACTTCTGTCTATCTTGGGAAGTCTTCATTCTTCTTCGTATCAAGTCCACTTTCTCTGAAGTTTCCCTAATCATGTCTGGCCCAAGTATAAGCTTGTCTGTCTATTCCCACCAACAGGTTGGTGATCGACACGGTCTCCCATATAAGGCTTCGAAGGGTGCCATGCCTATTGTGGCTTGGTAGCTATTATTGTAAGCGAATTCCACCAAATGTAAATGATCTTCCCATGTCCCTCCAAAGTCGAGAATGCATAGCCTCAAGAGGTCTTCTAATACTCTGTTCACTCTTTCCGTCTGGCCATTGGTTTGAGGGTGATAGGTCGTGCTTAAGCATAACTGTGTGCCTACAACTTCTTGCAAACTTTTCCAGAACTCGCTCGTAAAGATAGGGTCTCGATCGCTTACTATGCTGGAAGGTATCCCATGCAGTCGAACTATCTCTTTAAGATATAGAGATGCTAAAGATGAGGCAGTCCTTCTACTTTTGACAGGTATAAAGTGAGAACTTTTTGTAAGCTTGTCCACTATTATCGAAATGCTGGTATTGCCCCTTCTTGACCTAGGCAACCCATCAATAAAGTCCATCGAGATGCTATCCCATTTCCACTGTGGGACCTCTAGAGGATGGAGCAAACCACCAGGCTTTTTCATCTCCGCCTTGACTTGTTGGCATATTAAACACTTAGAAACAAATTCAGCCATGTCCTTCTTCATGCCATTCCAAAAGAAAACTCTTTTGATGTCTTTATACATTTCGTCTCCGCCTGAGTGTACAGTCAGCCTTGAATGGTATGCTTCTTCTAGAACCGTTTTCACTAAATCTTTTGCTTGTGGGACGCATAGTCTT
This sequence comes from Allium sativum, assembly GCA_030737875.1. Lineage (NCBI taxonomy): Eukaryota > Viridiplantae > Streptophyta > Magnoliopsida > Asparagales > Amaryllidaceae > Allium > Allium sativum. The sequence continues at coordinate 265,056,411 of CM060926.1, read as the reverse complement.
CCATCCCGTCTCAACCAGCCCTTGGCATCAATGGAGTATCTATTGAGGTGACTAGAAGTCTCACCCTTAATTAGCTTATCCATCACATCGGCTAGTTGAGGGTCTTCTCGTTGCGCGGCCCCAATTGAGTCCAAAAGAGTTGGCCGCACTTCTAACGTTGCTAACAAGCCCGGTACAAAGTCAATGGAGGGTCTAAAGTTAAAACTTGCTATGAACTCCAAGCTTTGCCTTTCTACAAAGAGAGGGCTTAGAGTCAACTTCTTTCTACTCAAGGCGTCTGCTACTACATTGCCCTTACCAGGGATGTAGGCAATCTCAAAATCATATGAGGAGAGAAATTCCATCCACCTTTGCTGCCTTAAGTTAAGATCTTTCTGAGAGAAAAGATATTTTAATGATTTATGATTAGTAAATAATTCAGACCTTTCTCCTAGCAGATAATGATGCCATGATTTAAGGGCGAAAACGATGGCAGCTAGTTCTAAATCATGAGTTGGGCAATTCTTCTCATGAACCTTCAATTTCCTTCCACCATAGCAAACTACTATGCCTTCTTGCATTAGGACAGTGCCCAATCATGTTCTGCATGAGTCCTTATATACTGTAAACATCTTGCTTCCATCAGGCAATGTTAGAAATGGGGCTGTTGTCAGAGCCCTTTTCAAACGTTGGAAAGAAATATCGCAATCCAAATCCCAAGCAAAAGTCAAGTTCTTCTTAGTCAATCTTGTCAGCAGAGCTGAGATCTTCGCAAAGTCCTTAATGAACTTTCGATAATAGCCCGCTAGCCCGAGAAAGCTTCGGACTTCAGTTGCATTTCGCGGAATCTTCCAGCCTTGCACCACGACTACTTTTGCGGGGTCTATGGCTATCCCCTCTTTGGACACCACATGTCCAAGAAGCCTTAATTCTTCTCTCCAAAAGTGGCATTTGGAGAATTTTGCTTTCAGCTGATGCGCTCGAAGAGTATCTAACACTTCCTTTAAATGCACAACATGTTCTTCCTCGCATTTTGAGAAGATTAAGATGCCGTCCACGAAGACCACCACAAATTTGTTGAGGAATTCCCGAAACACCGTGCTCATCAAGTCCACGAAATAGGAAGGTGCGTTTGTCAAGCCGAATGGCATGACAAGCCACTCAAAGAAACCATCCCGAGTCCTAAATGTGGTCTTGTCAATGCTATCCTTAGCCATTCTTAGCTGATGAAACCCGGTAGCTAGATCTAGTTAGGAGAAAACAGATGCACCTACGAGCTGATCAAACAGATCGTCAATTCTTGGGAGTGGGTGCCTATTCTTCTTGGTCAGCTTGTTCAGCTCCCTATAATCCACGCATAAGCGGAGTGAACCATCAGCTTTGGTCGTGAACGCCACTGAAGCACCCCATTCAGAAATACTCCGTCTTATAAACCCTTTCTCAAGCAATTCTTTAACTTGCTTACTTAGTTCTTTTCTCTCCCTTGGAGCCATGTATCTAACAGGTAAAGCAACGGGTTTTGCATTGTCAACGAGGTATATGCAGAAGTCTATTTCCCGCTTCAGAGGTAAGCCCTTCACCTCTTCAAACACATCCGGGTATTCACGGACTATTCTAACAGACTGCAAATTCTCAACAGACGCATCAAGAGATTCAAGATAACTAAGCATGACAGAGTTCATGGGATTACAAGAAATTTTGAGAGTGTTACCAAGGCGAGTCATGAGTCTAACCACTCTCTTTTCACAGTCAAGGACGACACTATTACTGGATAGCCAGTCCATGCCTAGAATCAGCTCGTAGCCCGCGAAGCCCAAAACATAAGCATTACATTTAAACCCAACGCTTAAAATAGAGATTTCCAAATCCAAACAAATCATTGACAAATAAACTGAGCCCCCAATTGGATTTGAAACAACTAAGGGATCCTCTACTATATGGGTGTCTATGTGCAGAGATTCAACTAGAGCAGTAGATATAAAAGAGTGTGATGCGCCAGAATCAAAGAGAGTACGAACAGGATTATCAAACAGATAAACTAAACTCTCAACAAAAATATGTCTATCTCATTCCTACAGAGGTGCCACGAGAGCATGAACCTGCCCTCCAGATGATGATCCAGTCCTCTGTCCCTGCCCTTGCCATTTTGGGTAGTCCTTAGACAAGTGTCTGATATCCCCGCACTTGAAACAAGCACCCAATTTCCTCTTTTTCTTTCTACAGTCCCTAGCTAAATGTCCAGGTATCCCACAGAAATTGCACTTCATCTTCTTATGGGATTTATTATCCTTCCCGCCTTTCTTGGGGTCCGTCTTCTTGTTCTAAGATCCATCTCTTTTCTTGTTTTGAGGCTCTTCCTTCTTCACCTCCTTCTTGCCATCTTTGTTCTCCTCTTGCAATAGAGCCATGTCCACCAGTCTCTCATAAGTTGCTCTCATAGGTATATGGGACATTGCCAAACCGTGCAGTGGCTCATTCAGTCCTTTGGCAAAGCGGAGAGCCTTCTTGTGTGGAGTGTTTACTAACTCTAGTCCAAATCAAGCAAGCTGGTTGAATTTATTGACGTATTCTTTGACCGACAAGCTGCCCTGTATAGGAACTTCTCCATTTGCAGACTCTGCTCAGCCTGTGAGAGGAGCTTCATTTCAAATCTCGCCCTGAAGTCCTCCCAAGTTTCTATCGGTCTTTCAGCATTAGTGACCTCCCACCAGAAGGAGGCCTCGTCTTTGAGCAGCCACACCACCAACTGTAGTTTCTGCCTCTTACCTACTTCAAAGATAATGAATAAGTCCTCAGTCTCCTTGAGCAAGTTTCTAGCTTCCACGAATGATTCGCTCCCCTTAAAGTCCTTTCCACCCATGGATCTAAAATCTCTACAGATCTTTGAGAAAGCATTTCCTCTCGGAGGAGGAGGAGAAGGAGGAGCAGCAGCACTAGGGGAGGAGGAATATCTGCTGGACCCGCGTCATTGGCCCTAGCCTCGAGGTACCTCCTGAACCAGCAAGGTATTGGTACACGCTTTGGAAGGTTAAGATTCCTAGACAAGCTGAAATGAAAAAGGGAAGATTCAAAACAAAGGATAGAAAGATAGGGCATATGGCTTTGGGGGATTATGCCTTTTTAAAGTAAAATAACACTTTTTCTTGAAAATGCATCTTTATGACTTCTTTTTGAAAAAATAGTTACAAAAAATTTATCCGATTTTGTAACCTTTAGCTCTGATACCAAGTAAGACACCCCACCCCGGTTAAAGTCACTCTCAAAGGGAATGCCTTAACTTCGGTGGAGCGTTTTAAGGTACAAGATACTAATAAATTACAAGACAGAAAAATTAAGCAGCGGAGAAAGCTCAATATTATTTCATAAATACTTGTTCAACACAACAATTCAACAACTGTTTCTACCTTCCAGATTATTACAACTTTTCATCTGTATTGAAAACATAAAGAAGCAATACTGAAAATAAAATGACACAAATCCCCATCAAGTGCTTGACCATAGCCATAGCTCAAAAAGGAAAGTCCAAGCCTTACATCTACGGTCTTCAAGCTTTGACTAATCTGGATTAAGCAGAAGTGTTTCCTCCCTGCGGACCTGGGGGGGAAACGGAAGAAAAGAAGCGAAAGGAAAATGGGTTAGACATAAGTCTGGTAAGCCCAGTTATTTAATAGCATGTAAACAAGTAAAAGACTATGACATGAATAAACTGAACTTAGAATGATACCACAAGGATAGGGTAGTCCTAAGATGAGGTAAGGTAGGATTTATCTAGATTTGGCTATCACACTCACTTTTACTTCTCTGCACCCACTCAGAGCTGTTTAACTAGCAATGTACGTTCATGATAAAGTGATCCCATTCATGTAATGATCGGCTCCTACTCGCATCCATGTATTCCCGGTGTCATGCGGCCCCACGTGATTTTTAGGTACTTGTGCTGGTTCCAGTATAGGGTATATCAAGTCCAATAATGGCAACCCTGACTCGATTTAAAGATGCACAAGTGTATGCCTGGTGCCCAGTGCCTGCTTTTTCCACTCCAGAGCCCGTGCATGCCCGTACTCTGTCGGAACCTACACTGACGCACCTAACCGCCGCCTTTTTGACCGCTTATATTCAGCCCAGTAATCGTGCCCCACCCTGCCTTGTCAGGGTACCTTGATACATCCATGCGGGTTACTGCTAAAACGGGTCCCCATTACTAGGGTTTTTCTAGTCAACATGCTTAATTAGTTAAGTATCCTTGGTTTGACTTAAACTCTATCAATCTTGTCTAGTTAACATGTTGAATTGGCTAAGTGTTTTCTCAATTACTTAACCCCACCAATCTTGTCTTGTTAACATGTTAAGTTGGTTAGGTGTTTCCTTAATTACTTAACCTCACCATTTCTAGCTTGATTGTTCATGAGCTTTAATTAATTAATTAAAGCACCAACCACTCACATTAGACAGGTATTGTTGTGGTTACTGGATGTGCCGGTCGGTCCCGGGCAGTTTTACACCACAACTCAGTCTAACCTTGGGTCTTTCTGGGCTTGATGCACTAACCGCTCACATTATACAGGTATTGTTGTGGTTACTGGATGTGTCGGTCGGTTCCGGGCAGGTTTACACCACAACTCAGTCTAAACTCGGGTAGGCATATTCATCTTTTACATTTTAGTATATGTAAATTTTCTACAATGTTCCATGTCACATATTTTAATTATGTTCAAGACTAATGGTATAAATTATACCATTCATGGCCTTAACCATTTACATGGTTTTGGGCCACTTACATTATTAACATGTTTTGATTTAATAACTATCCCAACGATACCCCCGTTTGTTCGTTCGTATTAATCACATAAAGTCATTGGGCTTGCATATTAGCCCAATTAATAAACAAGAGGTAAAGAGAGGAACATGCATAATATAGATTCAACCAAACATGTAGTTTTTGCATAAAACTTTATTCATACAATTTAACATGTCACATGAACTTGCATATAATTTAGGCTTAAATAATCATAAGTCTAAAACATGTTAATATGTAGATCTAGGCATGTGTGAACATAACCTCAATTAAAACTAGCATATGACATAATCATGACATGTCCAATTCCTAAGCATGTATAATTTTAACATTAACATATAGGTGTGAACTAGATCTAACAAGGTGAACTTGCATAAATCCACTTTACAAACATGCATATAAATACAGATCTAGTTTTGGATCTAACATGTAATTTGCATATAAACATATGTATAATTAGGTCGTGACTTGGATCTATCATAATACATATAACTTGCATTAATCATATGAACCTGGATAGATCTTGACATGGATCCAACATAAAACTTGTAACTTGCATATGAACATATGAACATATATATAGGCATATGAATTTAACATAAAGCATATGAATATATATATATATGTAGATCTTGACTTGTATCTAACATAATACATACAACTTGCATTAATCATATAAACATATATATGTAGATCTTAACATGAAACATATAACTTGCATATGATATTGATAGTTTCATTCTCAATTCTTAATAGATCCAACACCAAGTCCAATAAGCCACAAACATTCCAAGACAATTCATGATAAAATCATCACAAGAAACAAACATGAATTAGCATCGTCAATATTGGTATAATTCTATTCTTCACTTTATATCAAGTCACGTCTTAAATTTATTTACATTTAAAAGATAACTACACTTACAACAAACGAAGGTCTTGATTTCTGGAATCTGAATTCTGAAGTTGAAATGCTCGCCTTTGGTGTAGACAATCATTGTTTTAATTTAGTTTTGATTTAGCTTGGTTCGTCTCTTTGTTAGCTTCAAGTGGCGGCTACTCTAGGTTGTCTAATGGCAGCATGACAGCTCTTGGTTTAATTTTTAATATGGTTTAGGGTTGAGGTATTAGGTTGCTTTTATAGAGATTTGATTGAATAGGAGTCGTCAGATCATCTCAGAATCAATCAAGAGCATTAAGACAAGATAGAGTTATCCAGAACAGCCAACTCAGCCCTAATGACTCAGCAGGGAGTCACAAATCGTCGGATTTCATATCTGTCCGAGGGGGGTAGGTCGACCCCCAGGTCGACACTAAGGTCGACCTGTATTGGGGAGGTCGACACTAGGGTCGACCCCCTGGTCGACCTGATCTCTGGGCGGGAAATTTCCCGCCCAACCCAATCTTGCTTCTGGATTTGAATTTTGAATTTAAATTAAACCATTTGAATTTCCTGAAACTTCCGAAGGTCATAACTTCTTCATACGGAGTCCAATTCTCGCAAACTTGGACTCTATCTCAAGCAGAATTTCGAGACGAACGCAATGGAATAAATCGTTTCCCTTGATTATCGCATTTATAATTAAGTATAGTTTAATTCGTAAATTAACATCTTTCCCAAAAATACGGGGTGTTACAATAAGTCCACAAGGTTAGCATATGGCAGTGCGTGCAAGAAAAACATGAAAGAGGATTTAACACTATATTGGCATGAATTACCCAAACTCTTTAGTTAGGGTAATAAATACTTGGAGTTAGAGTTACGTAATACGACTAGAAGGCTACGAAATCACAAAAATCACAAGGTAAAATCAAAAACCACGTAATCCAATACTTCACATAATCACGAAATCACAAAGTCACAAAACTCTAAACCCAGAATCATGAAATCACTGAAACATGAAAACATTGTATTACTGAAACACAGAATCACTAAAACTTTGTTAAGAGTTTAAAACCACTAATGAAATCATCACAAATAATAATAATTACTATGGCGAAATCAGTGATAAACACAAAACACAGGAAACAAAGAGTTTGGATCCAACAAGAAGTGGCAAGCCGAAGCTGTGCATGCACGTGCTATCAAATAGAATGGCACAAAGCCATCTCCAGTACTATATCACACAGAATTGGGTACCCAAATGATCTGAAGGTGCACAGAGCCACACAAAATTGAATGGAAGGTCATCATAGCGTTCACACAGATTTGACCAGAAGATCTGGCATTGGCGGCCATACAGACATGTGTCACAGTCCCTCAGATAGTAACCCGAAAAGCAATAATCATGCGTCACATATCATATGATATCACTTAACAGTTCACACACTATAAGTTAGATTCACACCACGAAATACAGAAATCACAAGCTATCACAAACACTAAATATCACAAAGGGTCACAGAAATCACTTGTAAATAATAAATGTCACAAAACACTGGATATCACAAAAGGGCCATAGAGGTCACTAGTAAAACACAGAAAACACAAGAAATCACAAACAATGGATGTAACAAAGGGTCATAGAGGTCACTGGTAAACAATGAGTTTATTACTTCGATTAGACGAATCTGGGATCAAATAAAAGTATACCGCCACATTCCATACCACCGGGTTTACGACATTATTCGATCTCCAGCACGCCTCTTCTAAGTGTGCTAAAGTGTATATTTACATAAAGAAAATATTTGATTTTATGAAAACAAGTTTATAAACCAATTTCACGAAACCGATTATATTCTTCCAAAAACCCTTATATATTATGAAAATAGATTTTATACTAATGTTTTGAGGCTATTTATATTTCAAAACCAAAACCATAAACTTATTTTAGGCCGAAACTATAAAGAAATCGTTACTTATATATCAGAAAACTAGTTTTAAAAATGTGCATTTGTACACAATGTCATCAAAATATCGTCTACAAAGCCTTATAAATAGATCACAAAATCTCCAAAAATCCAGGATTTGGATTATGTATATAAACGGCTTGGGTTTTGCCAAGCATGTGTGATAGGAAACTCAAGGAATGCATCACTAAAACAACCCAAAACAAGGTACTGAACACTAGTATTAAGCACATAAAGGAGCACTTCTCCAGCACAATTCACGACCCAGGTGTCTATTGGGAGGTCGATCCCTTGCCTAAGGGTGGTCAACCGTACGGTTGACCCCTTTGAGGTGCAGGTCGACCTTGGTACACGCATTGTGACGACCGCCCATAACTCCCGCACTTAATAAGGGAAATAATGCGTTGAAAGATGTGTCAGGCAGCTATGGACGATCATCAGGGTAGAATAGAATATGCAAAACCTGTCATATAACTCACAGTGTAAGGATAAAATATAATAGAATATATACAACAGGCAATAATAGTGAAGCAGAATTGTGCAGAAACCTTTCATATCATCATGAATTATCCACACAACAAACTGGATACAACATCAAATCCTGTACAAAGCGCCTCACTAAATGTCACTTAGAGAATACATAAAACAGTGGAAAACAGAAATAGTAGATAGTAGAAAATAATACATCGGCCTCCTGCTCGTCACCACTCAACAACATCATCCTCATCAAGATCCACTACATGTCACCTGCTACTCAGTCTGCCCATCCACAATCGGATGAAGAACCCAAGCCCGTCTTCCCCACATCCGATAGTGGTATCCTTTGGAACAATCAAGTAGAAACTAACAATACATTTATGGCAATCAGTTATCAAGCGTAGACTATCCTAATCGATAGCGACATCTCCCAAGCACAAGCCCAGAAGGCCTAAACCAACATAAGACAAGCACTCAAGAGATGTCTCCTTCGACGTCGAATAATCTACACAAGACGATTCAAGCGAAACAATCATCATCCATGACTCTGGCTATCATCGCCAATCCTGCATTGAAACCATCGTTAATCGTATAACGGCTAAGACATTTCATTTGTCAAGGGCTAATGGTAACCTTGGTTATAGCAAAACTCCATACGCTTTTCCACGATACGTATGTTTGCCTTACTCAACCAAGACAACTACGTCTTTTCACAATACCCTGGGTACTCGACCAGCTAACGTCTAGTCTTTTGGGCATCTCTATTATACCCCTGCTTTGAGTACGCTAGAACCTCTGGTTAACGATAATTCCTTAGCCTTCCATATCTCTAGCCATCCAACCTGATTAATGTTCATAAGCTCAAGCGACTGCTAAAGCAACCATTATCCATGAACTCACAACCTTGAGTCGTACCCACGTTCGTTGTATTTCATCGATCAACGAACACATCACAACACTTCGAACATTCCTTCTTGAATTTGTATCGAAATTATAACCATCGTCGATCCAAAATATACTTTGTTTGGTCGATTCTGCATTTCATAGCATTTCCAGCTTTCTCGCTATGAAAAATTGAGCATAGCATCAAAACATCCTTTTACAACGTTTCAGAAATGTTGAGACGACCCCAAACCCCGTTCTACGGTGGCAAGGGTAATCTTTGGAATATAACACATAAACAGATAATAGCAAAACAGAAATAAATACATACACCAGATAATGTACAATATAATACATTGGATAAACATAATCATCAAAGTTACACAGTATACAGGATCATACTTAGTACAAATACAGTTCAGCTTTACATAAAATGTCTACAGCGGAATCAAAACATAATATGTATAATAGGAGCTGAACATCATAAAAAGAAAGAAGTGATAGAATCCATCTTCAGCTCCATAGCTATCTAGAAAGAGCCTGCTAAAACCTGAATACAAGGCTGCCCGTGTAGAAATAGGGGCACCCGAGTTTTCAAGTGAAACAAACTACGAGTCAGTCATGGGACTGGTATGAGAAATCTACTTAACTGATTTAACATTAATAATAGGGCAAATCATAGGACCACGCCACTTTCACGGAATGGGTTTACTCCAATGATTGCCAGTGCATATCATAAAGTAAATCCTAGAACAATGCAATGCTTTTTAGAAAAATGAAGCCATTATAAGATCAGTTCCCATCACATAATGCAACACAATCCGGAGGATAGAGTTTTACCTAATATTGGCCAAAATATGCTTGATACGAGCAAAACAAATCATTTGATATTATTGCTAGTGTTTATATGTTTCAAAAACAATTTATTCAATCATAAATATCAATCATAGACGACATGGGTACCATATATCATGTCGCCATATATACGTATACAATCAAAACCGCATGGTGTCGTATTTGGAAATTGGATTTCCGTCATGAACCAAGGCAAAAGATAGTCCTTACTGAATTCGAGACTCTCTAGGTCGAGCCTCAGGAACAGCCGCAACTGCACCTTGGATCGTCAGGGCCGTTCTACTCGATGTGGATTATTATGCCTGAACACTGGGTTTCCGCACCCTTTGGGGCATAAATGAGTCCTATGACTCCATCGACTCCACATAGTCACCGATATATCCGAGGCGCCTCGCAATCCAACAACCATACAGGTGAAAGTAATATAAATGTCAGGGCTGGTAGGTCACTGACACCACCCTAGCTAGAAGGAAATGCATGTCCTCCCTGAGGTCCTCTCCCGTTTCTGGTTCATACCGGGGTGTGATGCTGGCGAATTAACGTTATACACAAAGATATGCCACACAGGCCGTGCTTTGATCATCAACTACAAGACTTTGCTTTTCAACAGAAGCCTTGATCATCTGCCACTTAGGCATGCCACATAGGCAATTCCCTCATGCGACTGATTTCTATCGATATATAACCTCTGAGCTCGTATGTCTCAGAGAAGGGCGTTAAGCAAGAGAATAAATTATCCGTCGCCAAATAGATATATATTTAATCGAGATCAATTAGCACAGAACAAAATCTAACGTCAAACACACATCCATTTACAAGTTCGTTCTGGGTCTGAACGAAACCGGAGGCACCTTATACCTCGCACATCCGTACAATCAACAAGTACGTCCGGACGGCTACCACTTCAGCCCCTTCAAGGTAGCTACTCCTATAATGAGCATCAGTAGCACCCCTCCATTCGAAGTGAAGATCATCGGTCTTGCACCGTCTTCATATCTTCGACTCTTAATCGTCGATCAATTATTTGAAATGAAAATCAACTCGGCCTTTTCAAATAATTCATGTATATTTAGAATTTCAAATCAATTCATTTCAATGGTTAAATTATTTGACATCAATAATTCAATTCATTATTGTAATTTTCACGTCAAACACATTCAACCATTAAATATCCAATAAATCGAGCAAATTCAGTTTATTTCCATTCCATATCGTTTATAATATTTTATCACTATTTATCGCTATTTTTATTCATTTAAAAATAGCAATTCATTCAAACGACGCTTCAGGCCATAACGCGGCCGGGGCGCTGTTTTTCTTCATATTTGATTTACATATATCTGAAAATCCAACCGTTGGATCTTTACAAATTTTATATCATTAGAAATATCTTTTCAAAACGAATCCAACGGTTCCAGTTTTGGGAAAATCCGACGGTCGGATCTCCCGGTACAATCGTTTGAAGTTACGATTTCAAAATACGAACTGCAGCATCATTATTCGATTTATTTTAATTTTATATATATATATACATAATCCATTCTTCAATTTCAAAAACATATTCACTTCATATATTTGATAAAAATGATATTTTTATCCAACAGATATTTATTTCAACGCATCACTATTTTTAACAATTCATATATATAATAAAAATGTGATTTTTATTGTAAAACAATTTATTTCAAAACACGATTATTTTATATAGTTCATACATAAGGTAAAAATGTTATTTTTATTGTAAAACAATTTATTTAAACTAATATTTTATATAGTCTATATATATGAAAAATGTTATTTTTATCTTTCAAAGAATTTATTCAATACATGAATGTTATTCAACACATGAATTTTATTCAACACATGAATTTCTATTCAACACATGAATATAGTTTCAACACGTGAATATGGTTTCAACACATGAAAATAATTCTAACACGTGAATATTATTGAAAATTTCAACCGCATAATGGCAGGGTAGTTAAAACCGGCACCGTCCCGAGTACGGCTCCTCGCTCTAGCTTAAAGCCTCGCAGCTTTTGACAATGGGGATTTTCAATATCTAGTTCGTACGCAGACGAATTTTACCATATACTAATCCTGTTGGGATTTCAACCACAATCAATCATTTCAAATCATCCATTCATGATATTCACCAAATTTCACATCAACCAATAATCCAAACAATATCACAACCAATATATATCATCCATGGTCTGTGGACGAGGGGAGTATATATATATATATATACACACACACACATGTATATAACTATATTTTGATTTCATTTCAATATCATTTCAATTCATTTCAACGCATATATCATTTTTACAATGCATGTATAACTTATACATCGAACATACAACGCTTATACATGAGGTGTACAACGCTTATATAACTCATACATCGACTATATAATTTATACATCGTTGTTTCCATATCGTTTATAAATCAAAAATCTCATATTGGGTTCCACTCCTCCAAAAATTGTAGAAGGCTCAGAAAAATATCCCATCTCTTCTAGAATGTAGAAGACGTCCACACGAGTCCATTGTCTCTTGTTTCACTGGATTTCGACCACATAGCAAAAAGATATGATTTTTTAGAAGTTTGCAACGCTTTTAAATGTTATATTCAGTTTAAATAAAACAAACCGTACCTTCTCAGTTTTGATTCGAACCTAGGTTTTGATTTATCGGCCAATCTGTGCACCTTTGCGTCGATCGGCCTGTGCCATCTGAAAGAGGACGGAGAGGCGCGCGTCTTGAGGTGGGTGGGGCCCCCTGCGATGGCGTGAGCTCCTCCCGGCGGCGGCTTGAAGACCCGAACTTCGGGGAGGTGAATCTCGACGTAGGGTGAACAACAGAGGGTGTTCTTAGTACTGATTTGAAGAGGGTGAAGAGATCTTTAGAAAGTTGCAAAGGGCCATGGGGTAATGGTGAAGGGATCGGCCAAATTTGAGGAGAAAAGGGAAGAAGGGAGGGCCGCCATCGGACTATTTAGGTTACGGGGTTTTCTGAATTTTTTTATATTTTTAATTAATGAATGAAATTATTTGATTGGCCCATTATTTATATATTTCAAAAATTAGGGTTTTCTCCAAATGAACTCCAGTCCAAACCCAACGACTATCGTCCCTAGCTAAATATACCCATTCCGAACACAATGGGATATGTTTCATAGGCCCATTCGACTATTTCAGTCAGTTTTTCTTCAAATTAAAATATAAAACATTATATATTTGATTTGAACGTACATTTCAATTTGCTTGGGCCACATACTGATCCCAGAAATCGCAGAAAAATCTAGCTATGTTTTGACGATACGGTCCCAACAAAACTAGTTTCGTCGAATTCTGAGACCATTTGAAAAATGGCCATTTTCTGGTCAATCCAATTTAACTGAAATCGACAAAACTCATTTCCCTTCGCCATGCTCACATATTAACTTCAAAAATTATGGAATTTGAAACCTAGCAATAATTTGACATCCCGGATCCAACAAAAGTGGTTTCGTCGAATTCTGAGGTCGTTTGCAAAATGGCTATTTTCAAGGGCTATATATTCTCTATAGCGACCTTTCTGAAAATTCATTTGGCCACAACATTTGATTCCCGCTATGAAACTTTGATTTTTTAGGTTCGTTAGAAAGATATTCATAAACATATTTAAATATTTTTGGTTTCACTAAAATCCGTTTTATTTTGCACCCAGTACAGTCAGTCAAAGTTTGAATTCAAATTTTGAAACTGCTGCGCCATTTCAGGCCTTGGTTATAATTAAAAATAATTATATTTACTTTCAAACATCGATTCAAACATACTTTTCGTCGTTATTATTTAAAATAATTTATTTTAAATATTTAAAATCCACTAAAATAGCCAAATTAAAAATTTTAAACTGGTTCTGATTTTTTGGATTGTTACAAATGTTATCATATCTCCTAGTTCAACTCTGGACCTGCCCTGGCACTTAGCACTGTCATTTGGTACTTTGGCATTTAATATTGTGATTCCCCGACATGCACCTTGGCAAATCACCTATTTCACCATGTTGCGCATGTCTGGCACTTGGTACTCTTGCACTTGGTACCCTAGCACTTGGTACTTTGGCATTTAGCCCGATCCATAACATAGCATTTAGAAACGCTATTATATGTTTCGCCCGATCCATCCTCTGGTATTGCCCGATCCATGATTTCCCCAACGCGCGCCTTGGAAAATCTATGTTTTTTACTCTGCGTAAGCAAATGTGGTACTTGGCACTCTGGAATTTAGCCCCATCCATACCATAGCGTTTAAAAACGCTATAGTATGTTTCTCCCGATCCATCCCCCGCTAATGCCCGATCCACGATTTCCCCAGCGCGCACATTGGCAAATCCAAGTTTTTACCATGCGCAGGCCAATGTGGTACTGCCCGATCCATCCCCTCTTACCATAGCATTTAGATACGCTATACTTCATATTTTGCCCTATCCATCCAGACGCTTTCCAAATCCTCCTTTTTTTCATGCGCAACACGCGTTTGGCACTTTGCCAGTTTTGCCGATCCATTCCCCCTATCATAGCATTTTCCAAACGATGTAAAAAATATATATTTTTCCGAATCATTGCCTGATTTTTTCGCCTGATCCATGCATTTATTTCTGCCCGATCCATGCATGTTTTCCGCCCGATCTGTGTTTGTTTTCCACCCGATTCATGCATGTTGTGCACCCAAAACTCAACCAAATTCACACTTGAACACAAATTGATTTCATACTCGAAAGCCAATCAAAATTCAACTTTTTCAATAATGATTCAATCAATAAAACAACAACAAATCACGCAATTATCAGCAACATTAAAACAACGATTTTAAACCAACAAAATCAACAAGTGGATCTAACCATAGAATGTGTGTATAAAATACCATTTATAAGTTTCTAGATTAGATTCTATGGTGTTTAGAATTGAAATCATAATTACATCGATTAGATCTATGTGAAAACAACTTGAAACGATGAACATAAGATCAAACAACCCATATACTCGATTGAATCTGTGTGAGAGATGCTTATCACTCACTAGTTCTTCAAAATAACTTGAAATCGACTAATCTTAAATCCGTACAACGATTATCAACCTTCAAACCTCTCAATTTGAAGTGAACTTCCTTCACTCGATGTAGATCTGGCTTTGTTTGATGTAGACCCTCAATCTTCCTACGTAGATCAAGAAATTTAATGGAGGAAAGGTGTGTTTGATTGAGAAAGGAGAATCATAAGCTTAACCAAATGATAAAAATGAAGAAACTAAACTAATCTCCTTGTCTCTACCCCCTATTTATAGCCAACAGCCCAAGCCTTAGCGTGCCCCACAAATCATCCCACTAATTACCAATTAGCCTAAACAGAAATTGTGTAACACTAAAAATGCGGTTTCTTCAAAACCGCTAAAACAAATCTTTAATGTGACCACTCTAGAGAATTCAAAACATCATTTCCTTTCAAATGAAATCGATCCAAACACCTGATTTGATGCTAGTCAAAAGTTTTGCCTTGTACAAAAGTGATAGAGGCAAAATGGTCACAAATAAAATTGGTAAAAATTATGGACATGTCTCGCATCCCCATAACCAACATATTAAAATACGAGAATGTTCTTAATCCTTAGGGAATTAAATAAAAATGTTTTACGATCCTCTAATACGTAAAATGCGGGATGTTACATTCTTCCCCCCTTTAGGAATTTCGCACCGGAAATTCCAAGCAAACACAAGCAACCAGGAGAAATTCCTCATGTCTATCATCCATAAGTAACCAATTTATCATCCAAACTAGCATCCATCAAGCAATGCATTAATAGCCTTATCCTAGCATGCAGAATTCTAACAATGATAATACAAGTTACAATGGTGTAAGATGACACGATATTAATGGGTCATACTAACGAAGAGTTCTGGATGGATCGTCTTCATACTCTCTTCCGTCTCCCACGTACAATTGTCATCATCCTCACTCCATTGCACCTTGACTAGCTTAATCGTCTTCCATCTAAGCTGCTTCGTGTCATTCTCCACAACACGAAGCGGCTTACGAGTTCGTAACTACGGTCTCAACTTCTAGGTCTTCGTACTGTTCTTTAGATACCACCACATTTGAATCATGCACACACTTCCAGAGAAACGACACATGGAAAACATTATGCACACTCGACATCTTCTCGAGTAAATCCAATCTATATATGAGCTTTCTAATCCGCTCGACTATCGGAAACAGTCCAACAAACCTAGGAGCTAACTTTCCTTTACTTCCGAATCGAACAACAATATTTAACGACGAAATCTTCACAAAAATAATATCGCCTATGTCAAATTCCAAATCTTTTCGACGCTTACTAGCGTAACTCTTCTAACGATCTTAGGCTGCCTTCATTCATTGTTGAACGATTTCGATACAATCTGAAGTTTATCTGATCGTCTCACAACCCATCGATATCAGGAACAACCAGTCGTCCTTTCTTGTGAAGCTAACCCACTCGATTAATCTTGAATTCCTTATCTTCTAGTTCCAACTTTTGGATAATCTCGACAAGATTTGCATCACGCTACTGGCTTTTGCAATTCCTTTCATTGAGAGTAAGTCTTATCGATAAACTTGACAACATTTCAGGTTCCAACTTACATCGTGGTCTGAAATCAAATCCTACAAAGTACTTGAGGTGTTTCCATTCCGAAAATGTCATTCCCAAACTTGCTTGTCTTCGACTCAACACATTCGCCACTGCGTTACATTTTCCAGGAGTATAGGCTATACCAAAATCCTACGGTGCCACAAACTCAAAACACCATTGTTGTCGAAGATTCAAATCCTTTTGGAAGAAAAGATACTTCAACGACTTGTGATCCATAAACAACTCGAATCGAACTTCTATCAAGTAATGTCTCCACATCTTCAGAGAAAACAAGATCGTTGCCACCACCAAATCATGAGTCAGATAATTCATTTTGTGCGGCTTCAGCTGTCAACTTGCGTAAGCCACATTTTTTATCCTTTTGCATCAGCACTACTCCAAGTTCAATACCGCATGCATTAGTGTATACCATCATTTCTCATTCCTGCTTGGAATTGTCAAAATAGGAGCACCCGCTTGTCTCTCTTTCATGATTCTAAAAGCTTGATCACGCTTCGCATACCATGTGAACACCTGATTCTTTTTCGTCAATTCCGTTATTGATGCAGCTATCTTGGAGAAACCCTTGATAGACCAGTGAAAATATCCCGCCACCCAAGGAAACTCCTAATATCCATCGCATTCTTAAGTCTATCTCATTCCTGGATTGCTGCCACCTTAGTGGGGTCAACCACTACTCCATTTCCAGAAACAACATGGCCTAAGAACCTCACTTCGCTCTTCCAGAAGTGACACTTCGAAAACTTGACTCTCAGCTGATGCTTTCGCAAAATTTCCAAAACAACTCACAAGTGCGTCTTATTTTCTTCCTCATTCCGGGAGAATACCATAATATCATCCATGAACACACGCAGGAACTTGTTAAAATGAACCCTGAATACCCTATTCATAAGATCCACGAAATACGTTGGCGCGTTAGTCAACCCAAATGGCACCACTAACCATTCGAAGAAACTGGATGGTGTCCTAAAAGCAGTCTTTGGCACACTATCCTTTGCCACCCTCAACTGGAGGAATCCCTTTGCCAAATCCATCAGAGAAAACACCTTGGCTTCGTGAAGCTGATCGAACAAGTCGTCAATCCTCGACAACGGATACTTGTTCTTCTTGGTTACCTTATTCAGCTCACGATAGTCCACACACAATCTCAAACATCCATTAGCCTTAGTTCCAAACATAATTGGTGCACCCTATTTGGATACACTTCTCCGAATAAACCCTTTTCCCAAAAGGTCACATACTTGCACCTCTAACTCTCGTTGTTCCTTAGCTGCCATCCGCCTAAGAGGAATGACGATAGGTCTAACACCCTCAAACAAATAGATTTTGAACTCAAACTCACGATGCGACGACAACCCTTTGACCTTGTCAAAGACATCATTAAACTCACTTACGATCGGCACCAATGACAAGTCTTCCCATTGAATCATAAGAAAATATAAATAGCTCACGAAGAAACCATCTTCGGGCTTACATCGAATCACAACCATTTGCCCTTCCACATTCCCGACTGTCGCCTCTAGCTTCTCGCAATCCACTCTTGCCGCATACCTCTTGAGCCAATCCATACCCAAAATAATCCCAAACCCAACGATGTTCAAAACAAAGCAATCACACAAAAATGAGCAACCATGAATCGACGAAACTAGACTACAAAGAATCATACACAAACTGGATGAACCCCCAACTAGATTAGTCACTACAAACAGTCTATCATAAATCTTGGGTTCCAAACCCAAGCATCAAACAAGCTCATTACAAAATGAATGAGTGCGCCAAACAACACACGAACTAAAACATATCTAACGGGAAGAATGCCTTGAACAATGACACTCTTCCCTTTCTCCTTCACCATAGAAGCCCTTGAAGAAGATGGCACAGCTTCCATAGCATACGCCTTCACAACCTGCTTACCCTTAGCTAGTTCTGGACAATCCTTCTTGTCATGCCTTGGTTTTCCACACCTAAAATACTTCCTTTCTGCT
Source organism: Allium sativum (assembly GCA_030737875.1). Taxonomy (NCBI): domain Eukaryota; kingdom Viridiplantae; phylum Streptophyta; class Magnoliopsida; order Asparagales; family Amaryllidaceae; genus Allium; species Allium sativum. Next base: position 265,037,913 of record CM060926.1, on the reverse strand, counting down.
TTTGGATTCTTACAATCCTTGGAATAATGGCCCTTCTGCTGGCAGTTATAGCAAGTCACTTTGCCTTTCTGCTTTTTCTGGCCATCTTTACCTTTCTATTGTTGTTGCTTCCTTTTTTGTTATTACCACCCTGCTATGGTTTCGGTTCTTCCGTAGCTGCAACAACAGTCTCTTCCTTAGGAAACAAACTCTCGTTCCCAAGATATTTTCCACGATCTTCTTATAAGTGTCATCCCGATGCCTGATTGCCAAGATACTTGTCGAAGCCCATGACAAACTTCTCGTTCTTTTGATAAGGAGTCTCGACATATAAACGAGCATACTTCGACAAAGCTTTGAAGCCAGAAACGTACTCCAGCCATTATCAACCATTATGGTTAAGCTCAACAAATCTCTTAAATAGAATAGACTTTTTAACGGTAGAGATAAACTTCATCTCAAATTTGACTTGGAATAGATCCCATGAAATCTCATCTTCTGGAGTCTCTAGAGTGACAGAATTCCATCAGTCCCTAGATCTACCCTCTAGCTGTCTCGATGCAAGCTTCGTTTTAGTCGCATCATCAATTACCAAGTCTCCAAAAATCTAAATGCATGTATCAAGCCACCCCTGAATCTCTACAATAATCTACATTCCCTTAGCTTCCCTCCTAAGGCAGTGAAGTCCTTACATAGATTTGCGAAGTCCACTGCCCTAGGCACTTGTACTTGAACTCCTACATCTACCGGGGCTGTCTTTAGAGTGGGTACCCTATTCTTGATCGCTGCCGTCACGTCCTCGAACATAACTGGGTAATCTGGAATACCGCCATTTCCTCCTCTAGGAATATACTCCTCCCTAGCAGTAGATCTCGAAGATCGATGACTCATTCTAAATCTAAAAATAGAAAGATTAGTCCATACATGAGAAAACCGCAAATAAAGTTCTAGTGTTATTATAATATTCACTAATATATAGTATACATCCATCAGAAATCTACAAATACATTTCTCATACGTTATTACGTCCTCGAACTTTAGCTAAAATTGATTAATCAGAGCTTTGATACCAAATGTGACGACCGCCCATAACTCTCGCACTTAACAAGAGAAATAATGCGCTGAAAGACGTTCCTGGCAGTTATGGACTATCATTAGAGTAGAATAGTATATGCGGAACCTGTTGTATAACTCACAACACAAGTATAAAATATAACAGAACATAGACAACATGCGATAATAGTAAAGCAGAATTTTGCAAAAATTTAAACCTTTCATTTCATCATGAATTCGCCATACAACAAGCTAGATACAACATCAATTCCTGTACAAAGTGCCTCACTACAAGTCACTTAGAGAATACATCAAACAACGGAAAACAGAAATAGTAGATAGTAGAAAATAATATGTCAGCCTCCTGCACGTCATCACTCAGCAACATCATCCTCATCAAGATCTACTACCTGTCACCCACTACTCAGTCTGCCATCCACAATCGGATGAACAACCCAAGGAAATAAGAGGGAGATATAAAACCTTGAGTCAGACAAGTCTTAATGAGAAATAAAATAACTAACTAACATCACTAATAACGTATATGAGAATAGGCAGATTAATCAACTAATCTACCAACATCAACAGAGAAGAACCCAAACCCATCTTCCCCACATCTGACAGTGATAGCCTTTACAACAATCAAGTAGAAACCAACAGCACGACAATCAGTTATCAAGCGTAGACCATCCTAATCAGCATTGACATCTCCCAAGCACAAGCCCTGAAGGCCTTAACCGACATTAGACAAACACACAAGAGATGTCTCCTTCAATGTCGAATAATCTCCACAAGACGATACAAGCGAAACAATCATCATCCATAACATTGGCTATCACTGCCAGTCCTTCTTTGAAACCATTGTTAATCGTATGATGGCTACTACATGTCATTTGTCAAGGGCTAATGGTAACCACGGTTCTTGCAAAATTATATACGCCTTTCCACGATACGTATGTTTGCCTTACTCAACGAAGACAACTAGGCATTTCCACGATGCCCAGGGTACTCGACGAGCTAATATCTAGTCTTTTGGGCGTCCCTATTATACCTTGCTTTGAGTCCAATAAAACCTCCGATTAACGATAATTCCTTAGCCTTCGATATCTCTAGCCATCCAACCTAATTACTTTTCATAAGCTCAAGCGACTTCTCGAGCAACCATTATCCACAAACTCACAACCTAGAGTCGTACCCACATTCGTTGCATTTCATCAATCAACGAACACATCACAACACTTTGAACATTCTTGCATGAATCTGCGTCGAAGCTATATCCATTATCGATCCAAAAATATGCTTTGTTTGGTCAATTCTGCATTTCATAGCATTTCCAGCTTTCTCGCTATGAAAAATTGAGCATAGCATCAAAACAGCATTTTACAGTGTTTTTGAAATGTTATCATATCTCCTGGTTCAATTCTGGACTAGTCTTAGCACTATCATTTGGTACTCTAGCATTTGGTACAGTGATCCCCCAAAGCGCACCTTGGCAAATCACCTATTTCACCATCTTGTGCATCTCTTGCACTTGGTACTCTGTCACTTAGTACTCTGGCATGTAGCCCGATCCATACCATAAAGTTTAGAACCACTATAATATGTTTCATCCGATCCATCCTCTGGTACTGCCTGATCCATGATTACCCCCAGCGCGTGCCTTGGCAAATCCAAGTTTTTACCATGCGTAGGCAAATGTGGTACTTGGTACTCTGGCATTTAGCCCGATCCATCACATAGCGTTTAAAAATGCTATATATGTTTCTCCCGATCCATCCCCTGTTACTGCCCGATCCATGATTTCCCCAATGCGCACCTTTGCAAATCCAAGTTTTTACCATGCACATAATGTGGTACTGCCCGATCCATCCCCTCTTACCATAGAGTTTAAAAACCCTATAAGTTAAGTTTTTCCCGATCCATCCAGACGCTTGCCAAATCCTCCTTTTTTCCATGTGCAACACGCATTTGGCACTTTGCCAGTTTTGCCCGATCCATGCAGCTTACCACAGTGTTTTCTAAACGCTGTAAAAAAAAATAAAAAAATTCTGAATCATTGCCTGATTTTTCTGCCCGATCCATGCATGTCTTCCGCCCGATCCATGCACATTTTCCGCCCGATCCATGCATGTTGCGCACCTAAAACTCAACCAAATTCACACTTGAACACAAGTTGATTTCATACTCGAAAACCAATCAAACTTCAACTTTTTCAACAATGATTCAATCAATAAAACAACAACAAATCCCACAATTACCAACAACGTTAAAACAACGATTTTAAATCAACAAAATTCAGTAAATGGATCTAACCATATAATTAGCATATAAAATACCATTTGTAAGTTTCTAGATTAGGTCCTATGGTGGTTGGAATTGAAATCATGCTTACATCGATTAGATCTATATGAAAACAACTTGAAATGATGAACATAAGATCAAAAAACCCATATGCTTGATTGAATTCTTGCGAGAGATGCTTATCACTCACAAATTCTTCAAAATAACTTGAAATCGACTAATATCAAATCCGTACAGCAATGATCAACCTTCAAACCTCTTAATTTGATGCGATCTTCTTTCACTCGATGTAGATCTAGCTTTGTTTGATGTAGATCTTCAATCTTCCTGCGTAAAACTAGAAATTTAATGGAGGAAAGGTGTATTTGATTGAGTAAGGAGAATCACAAGCTCAACCAAATGAGAGAAATGAAGAAACTAAACTATTCCCCATGCCTCTTCCCCCCATTTATAGCCAAAGTCCCAAGCCTTAACGAGCCCTACTAATTACCAATTAGGTTGGACAGAAGTTGTGTAATACTAAAACAATGATTTCTATGAACCAAATCTTTATTGTGACCACTCTATAGAATCAGAAACATCATTTCCTGTCCAATGAAATCGATCCCAACACCTGATTCGATCCCAGTCAAAAGTTATTCCTGATACAAAACTAACAAGGGCAAAATGGTCACAAATAAAATTGGTAAAAATTATGGACACCTCTTACATCCCCATAACCAACATATTAAAATATGAGAGTGATCCAATCCTCAGAGAATTAAATAAAAATATTTTATGATCCACCAATACGTAAAATGCGGGTTGTTACACGCACTATTTACAGAATGATTTCTAACTCTGGTCGCTACTTTCTGATGAAATTTTGATGGGTTAACGGTGTCGAAATGACTTGAGATTTGAAATGCATGTTTACAAAATGTTCTAGAACAACATGCAAAAAGATTTATCCCAAAAAACTTAAAGGCCAAAAAGTTATGACATCCCAAAGATAGGATTTGGCTATGATTTCAACACAACAACAAATAATCAACAAGTCTCGGAAAAGCTACGTATTTTATCACAAAAAGCTACATATTACTACCAAAAATTTGTAAACTAGAAATTGTGAGCGCACACTCACCTTAGATTGGATTAGAGATGATTTCCCAAGCTTTAAGCTTGCCAAGAGGTAGCAAGATGTTCTTACAATCTAAAGAAGATGAAGGCACAGACATGCAAAGCTCCAAGAATTTTATTGTAACTCTTTTTCCCTGATTTCGTAGAGATAACAACTTCGATCTTGAATTATTTTAAGGGGAATGGAGGATGCAATTTTCTTTCTTATTTTCATATAAATTGATTTGGGTTTGGTAGATTAACAAATAGGGAAGCCATGGATTTACAGAAAAAGCTTCAGGTTTAAAAGGAAGAAAACTCAGGAAATAAAATTGTCGTATGTTTAAATCTTCCTCCAAAGCATTTAAAAAGGGAAAATTGGGCTAAACACCCCATGAGTCCCAAGAGAAGCTAATTAACCTAATTAACAAAAATTACACTATAAAACACCTTTAACACACTACTAAACACTTTACATACACAAATCAAATTGTGTTTGATATACAAACACAAACATACACTATAATAAGCTTCGAATTGTTGTAAACAATGTTTTGAATTCCACTTCAAAAATTGTATTCAAATAACATATATTTATCACAATAATTATTTTAATTACAAAACACATTTATAAATTCACCAACACCATTACAATTACTAATTAGATTGTGCTTGATTTATGAAACACACTCGATCACCACCATAGCTTTTATAACTCTTTAACACTTAAATGTTAACTTAGAGACAACACACAAATATAAACATGTTCATCAAATAATTCTCTTATCTTGTGAAACATATTTATATTTCTTCCACACAGTTAACAAATTAGACCAATTATCCACAAAATATCTCAAAACCCAAATATTAATTAATCCAGGACATTTGTATTTTAATTTGACAATAATCCATCTAGAACATCAATCTTGTCATTAATCTTTAATAAGAAACATGATTATATTTTTAACAACAAAGTTTACATTCATTATTGATTTTATAAATTAAATCAATTTACTCGAATAGATATTTACAACTCCAAATATTGATTCATAATCAAAATTTATTTTTTCACAATGAAACAATCCAATTAAATCACCAATTTTTGTTGTTAATATTATAATGAAAGCTGCACATTTATTTATTAACAACAATAAACCAATCCAATGTTATATTATCACTTTGAATCTTCCAACCAAGTTAAAAACACGAATTCATCTTTTATTGAACAAGAATTACTTCTTATAATTTAAAACACAATTTAATAGTTTAATAATTATTTCAACCAACACTATAAATAGGAAATATATTTTCCCTTAAGTATTGATTCCCAATCAATATTATATATTTTCAATAGCCACTATAATCACCAAGTTATGATTTGTGAATACACATTGGAACAAATTACTTATTAAATTAAGAACAATTAATTTATTCCAAACATATGAATTATATAAACCCAAATTCCTTATTTTTAGTTTTAAAACACTATATGAGTTAAGCTCTTAGACTCATATTTTATTATTTCAAATTAAAACACCGAAAACACACAATGTCTATTTAACCCGGAAACTCAAAAATCCGGGTTGTTACAATGTCATATGTTCTTGCGGTTTCTCTATAAATTCTTAAAGAATGATTTTCACAAACATAGTTCAATTAACCCTAAACTTACATATATGTGATAACATTATTAAATATGATTTATAAGTATTTTTATAGAATTTTAGGAGGTATTTTTGAGCCTAATACATCCTAATTAGTAAATAAGAGCATTAGACATCACTTAACTCAAGCTAGCCTTTTGATCTTCTCTGGACAATAATAAGCATGGATTCCTACTTGATTCCAATAGATAATCTTCAAGCTTTATATTGATTCTTGCTAATCTCTCCTTAATGATAAGATATGGCTAATTAAAGTATGGTTTATGGTGAATTTTAAGAAGAGGATTTACGATAGATTTTGAGAAGAGAGGTGATTCTAGATATATTTTAGGAGTTGCGAAATGATGGAAGAAACATCCCATTGGCCCTAAATACTTGAAACCTGAAATGGAACATGGGATCATTTCACGAATGACCGTAACTACCCATTTATGCAGCCCATAACTTTAAACCTTAAAACAATCATATATCTTAAATGATACTCTGTTTTCTTAATGTGGGTACTTTATGGAAAGGGAAATCATCATCTGGTTCTGCTGGAACTTGTCTCAGATCGTGGTTCGACCCTAGTTAAATTTTTTGAATGAAACACGATTCCTCAAGGGTAAAATGATCATAGAAAACTTCAACAAAATTCAAAGGATAAGAAATGACCCTAATAGCCCCATAATTATAGAATCACAGACCTCATGTAAAGATAAAATAAGTATTTTACGATTCTCCGATACATGAAAGATAGGTCATTACATTCCCCCTTTAGAAGTTTTGCCCCCAAAATTTCATAATTTTTTTAAAAGGTCATCCCTCATGTCTAGCTGTAACAACCCAAATTCCGATAGACCAATTTTTTTTTTTAAATCCCAATATATCGGAGCCCTAGTTGGCTTGTCTGGTATCCTACAGAAAAGACAAAGATATAAAATATATCAAAGCTCAGAAATCATCACACAACAGAATGGATAAAATATAATATAACCTAATATAGCCTTGCTGTATAATAATACTGCCTAATCAGTATCCAAAGCTATCATATCTCTGCCATAAACCTAACCTACGAGGGTGTTATGAGGAAAGGGTCAGAACACAAATTCTGGTGACTGGACTAAATTACACATTCTGAAATATCCCTGCATATACTATTCAGTTATGTTACTTATTTATTAGGTTGTTGGGTTAATAGCACTTAAGGTTTTACGCACATGTCGTACCCATCTACCTCGCAGTAGATTATCCTAATATAACATATATGTAGCTACCCCCAAAATCAAGGTATCTTCCATGGTACCCTTCTCGCACGGTCTACACTGTCATTCCCCAGAAGCATATGCAACGCTCATCCTACGCTAGAGCGACGGACGGATTCTCTATAAAACTACGCCACGTTCCGCATAGAACTACCAGCGCTATGCTACGTAGGCCTACGGATTTCCATATCTGAAACTCCTCGACCAAGTTTGATCTTCACACGGAGTAATGCCCAAACGTCTATGATACAACACCTGGAGCATTCATGCATGTATCTAGACCCTTACTCAAGTGTACTTTCTAATGTAACCCGAGTTCCATAATAGGGCAACATCCAATGTACCAAACTCGGTTGGGAGCTTTTTCATATCTGTACAGGTCCGCCTTTAAGTACCTCAAAATACAAATATTCAGTATGGTCCGCTTTTCATGGGGGCTATGGCCCCGCATAGGCTTCTCCCTTAACTAGTAAAGACTACAAGAGCTAAGTGATGTGCCTTTAACAAACAGTCTAAACATCCAGTTGGTGTGTCCCTCAACCACCGTGCCTCGATAGTGAAAGGTTGATGGCGTCTTGGTTTTAGCTCTAGTCTTTCCGCATCACACTGACTACAGATGACGGGTACCCGACAATCTACTATCCAATGTTGGTCCTGACCCAGCCTCCTACCGAGGCAATCGCTGAATCACCCTAGTGTCATACCCCTACAGCCTTCTGACTGCAAAGCTACTTTTGCAGTCAAGGTATACTCACCGGGTGGTAACATGCATACCCAACCCCTGCGAGTACAGCCTGAGCATGCACCACAACAGAGTACCCTACTGCGTCCCTAGGAAGTTGCATGCTTCCTTCCAATACCGCAGAGCCAACAAGCAGAATATCAACAGAGTAATCAAATGGGAGTTCTCCTCTTGTGCCTCCAGACACCTCGATGATCTACCTTGTTGGGTTCTTCACCTTCAAACGTGCGGACTGGTCCAAGCGCATCACATTGTCGTTTTATTAGATCTTTTAATCACGTACTTCTCTTATCTTATCAAATTTCCAATTAACTTGATTGTTCACATTCTCTTTTATATACAAATTATCAGGTTTTCTCCGAGCCTGTTGTATCTCTAAACTATGAACCCCCTCTCTCTTATTAATTTAGTGATAAAACTTAACCCATTTAAGTTCATTAATAAGCCTACAACATGTTATTCCCTAGATTGTAATCAACGATAGTAATCTACAATCTCTTTATATTATTAACATGTAGTTCATTGTCTAATTTCATAGTTAAAATAACATGTTCTACTAAATATATAATTAAATATATTTTATCATAATCCACATGTTTTCTGTTAACATGTCATTTATTATATATGATTTAATATAACTTATTTCATTCCATAAGTTTACTTCGTTCTTTCTTATTTAATCATAATTTCATCTTACACTGTCACTACAACTTGTTGTTGTTTACTTATTAACTTAGTTCTCTTAACTAAGATTTATTAATAAGTTTTCTTTTCATTTATTATAACTTATGTTATAATCTCCACTTGTCCCTAGGACAAGCCTACCAATTATATAACATTTTCATTAATGTAATTAATTATAATTGGTTATTATCATTCCCCGTTTATTCCAATTCTTATTCTGTTGTAATATCCATTCATTATAATTAATGCCATTTATTCATTTCCCGTTATACACTTATATTTATATATATATATATATATAGGCACCATACCTCTCACATTTAGTTGACTACTTGTGGATGCTGGATTTGCCCGGGGTTCCAGGCGGGCTTTTACCATAAGTTGAACTTAACCTCGTGTCTTAGTACCATTATATTTTTGTTTACGCACCAGGTCCCTAACAAGAAATTAACCACTTGTGGATGCTGGATTTGTTGGGTAGTTCGGAGCAGGCTTCTACCACAAGTTGAATTTAACCTCGTGTCTCTGTGCAGTTACAATTTCTTAATTACTGTAAATTTTCCGTCCAATTTAGGCATATCTATTCTTCCAAATTTTACTGTAATCTTATTTACAACCTTTTTGTATAATAATACTCTTAACAAAATGTTCAGGTTTATCTATAACAGTTACAATAATTTCCCATTTAGACGGATGTTTAAGTGGAAACATGTAACAACCCACATTTTACGTATCGGAAGATCGTAAAATATTTTTATTTTATTCCTTGAGGGCTGGATCATTCTCATCTTTTAATATATTACTTATGGGATGTGAGACATGTCCATACTTTTTACCGATTTTGTTTGTAACCATTTTGCCCCTATTAGTCTTGTACAGGGCATAACTTTTGACTCAGGTCAAATCAGAGGGTGAGACCTGTGCCATTGGAAAGGAATTGATAATTCTCTTTCCATAGAGTGGTTACATTAAAGATCTGTCTCAGCGGTTTGAGAGAAATCGCTGTTTTAAGTTTTTCAATTGGCTGTCCAGGTTTTAGAAAGCTAATGGGCTGATTTGGAGAAGGCCCATTAGTGGGTAGGTGGGGTCTATAAATAGTGGGTGAGAGGTACGGAGAATAGGTTACTTCTCCCATTCTCTAGTTTGAAGGCCTTGAGTTCCTTCTTCCTCTAAACTCTTTTCCACCATTAGAAATCCAAATCTAAGGAGGGAAATCATTGATCTACACCTTTGGAGGCTAGATCTACATCAGTTGGAGGGTGGATTCATCAAATTAAAGGGCTAGGAATTATCTCTTCACTGTCCGGAATCTAATTTCATCGTTTTTGCTTCATTTGGAGAATCGGTGAGTGGTTTACATCTCTCACATGAAATCAATGAATTATATGAGTGTTTATGCATGTTTTTCATCAAATCCAAGTGTTTACTCATGGATCTATACCATTATAAGTCCATTTTCATATATATCCTTATGATCTAGTTTAGCAAGATTAGGTAAGTAATTTCTATGAGATTTCATGTGAATGTGCGAGTTAGGTCCATCGTTTTGATCATATGTTCATTTCTCATGATTTTTGGTGAATTTGCATAACTTGATGATAATCGTCATTTTCATGATGTTAGTGGTTTCATAACATGCTTATGATAGTATTGGATGAATTGGATAAGTTGATTTCGTCGATATGATCGTTTGGCAAAGTTTGGGTCAAAATCGCCAACCGGTCAGCCATTGCTATAGTGCCAACCGGTCAGCCATTGCTACAGTGCTAACCGGTCACCCATTGCTACAGTGCCAACCGGTCGTCCATTGCTACAGTGCCAACCGGTCGTCCATTGCTACAGTGCCGACCGGTCATCCATTTCTACAGTGCCGGCCATCCATTTCTTCAGTGTATTCCACAGTGCCAACCGGTCGTCCATTGCTACAGTGCCGACCAGTCATCCATTTCTACAATGCCGACCGGTCAACCATTTCTGCTGTGTTTTCCATAGTGCCAACCGGTCGACCATTACTACAGTGGCAACCGGTCATCCACTACTACAGTACCGACCGGTCGTCCATTGCTACAGTGTTTTCTGAAGGACCGGTGGGTAGTATTTCAAGACCGACTGGTGTGTTTGGGAGGACCAATCGATGTGTTTGGGAGGACCAACCAATGTGTTTGGGAGGACCAATCGATGTGTTTGGTAGGACCGACCGGTATGTTTTGGGGGGGCCAACCAATGATGTTTTGGGAGGACCGACCGACCGGTATGGGTGTGACTTCGAGGTAAAATCAATTAGGGAATTTCAAAGTGTTGAAAAGTGTTTATTGCTCTAAGGTGTTCTGAGCTGATTAATAGTCGTAATTGATAACGACTAGAGATGAGAAGGCAGAGGAATTATCTTTGTCGTAGGTTCTAGTGGACTCAAATAGGGGCACAATTGAAGGCCAATTGTAGGTCGAGTACCCTGGGTTTTGTTGTATGGCCTAGACACATTTCGTTGTATGGTGTGTGGGGTTTTAGCTAGAACCGGGGTTTCGTTGTATGACCCTTGACAATTGATGGAAAATTATTTAGCCAGTCGTATGATTAACGGTGGTTCCAAATCAAGGTTGGCGATGATAGCCAGAGTCAGTCATGGATGTTTGAATGCTTTGTTGTGATCATGATTGAGTTGCTATTGCTATGTATGAATGCTTGTTCTGGTTTCCACGGTTGAATTGTTATTCCTTTGGGTGTATGGATCGTAAAGGCTATCACTGTCAGGTGTGGGGAAGGCAGTTGTGAGTTCTTCTCTGGAGCTGGGTAGATTAGTTTGTTTATTTACCCATTCTCATATACTTTATTGATGAAGTTTGTTAGTTGATTTACCGCTCACTAAGACTGTTGTCTGACTCAAGGTTTTATGTCTCCTCTTATTACCTTGGGTTATTCATCCGACTGTTGGATGGGCAGACTAAGTAGCAGGTGACAGGTAGCTTAAGTGAGGACGATGTTGCTGTTCGGAGAGTGTTGTAGTGAGGCAAATTGTACAAACACTATTGTTGTTATCCACGTGTATGGAAAATACTTTCTAGTTGTTATGAAAGTTTAGTGTTTTTTTTTCTTCACTATCACTACCTGTTATATATATTCTATTATATTTTATCTTTGCGCTGTGAGTTCTGCTTATATACCTTACCTTGATGATCGTCCATAGCTGCCTGGCACACCTTTCAGCGCATTATTTCTTTAGTATAGTGCAGGGGCTATGGGCGGTCGTCACATTTGGTATCAGAGCTCTGGTTATCGATTTTAGCCAATGTTCGAAGACATAATCACGTATGAGAGACGTACTTGTAGATTTCTGTTTGACTTTTACTATATATATATTAGCATATATTGTAGTAGCGGTTGTATTCTTTAGCAATTTTTCTTGGAAGTGGCTAATTATTCTAAATTGCAGATTTTGAATGAGTAGACGACCACCAAGACGCGTTGCTAGGGAAGCTAATACTGGAAGGGGTAATGGCAGGGCACAAGACTACCCGGCCATGTTTGAAGCTATGATTGAAGCATGCCTTCGAAGGAACCCCGCTCTAGTGGAAGCTACAGTTGATGTTGGAGTCCAAGTGCCTAAAGCTGTAGAATTTGCAAAGCTATGCAAAGACTTTTCTTCGTTGGGAGGGAAACAGTTCAAAAGCACTGAACCAGTTGAAGAAGTCCAGAGGTGGATGGATACTTGTGTCCGAATCTTCAAGGATATGGGTATTGATAATGCAACAAAGAGGAAACTTGCATCAAGGCAGATAGTGGGCAGAGCAATGGACTGGTGGAACTCTATCACACTTGAGATCCTTGAAGAGGATATTTCATGGGAGCTATTCCAAGCTACGTTTGAAGCAAAATTCATCCCCACCATACAAAAGTCTATTATGTTTAAGAAATTCACGGAGCTTAAGCAGAATGGTTGCCCAGTTCTTGACTACATTTCTGACTTTGAGACTCTATTGAAGTATGCTTGTTCATATGTGTATACTCCTTATCAAAAGAACGAGAAGTTTGTCTTAGGGTTGGATGAATATCTTGGGGATCAACTTGTGGATCACCTCGATGATAGCTTTGAGAAGATCATCGAGAAGGCTTTCAGGCATGAAAGTCTGTTCCCTAAGAAGATGTCTATTGTTGCACCTAAGGAGGAACAGAAGCCACAACATGGTGGTAATAATAAGAAAAGGAAGCAACAACAACAGAAAGGAAAGGATGGCCAAAAGAAGCAGAAGAGAGAAGTGACTTGCTTCAATTATTGGTAGAAGGGCAATTATGCTAGTGAATGCAAGAATCCTAAAGCTGAGAAGAAGTGCTTCAAGTGTGGGAAGCCAGGACATGGGAAGAAAGATTGTCCAGAATCATCCAAAGGGAAGCAAGTGGTTAAGGCATATGCTTTGGAAGCCGTGCCAACTTTTTCGACAGCTCCAACTGTAGAGGAAAAGGGAAAGGGTGTCGTGGTGTAAGGTACTCTTTCTGTTAATGATGTTTCAGTTCGTGTACTTTTTGATATTGGAGCATCGCATTCATTCATTTGTACTGATCTTATGTGCCGCTTGGGTTTGGAACCCGAGATATGTGATAGACCTTTCGTAGTAACTAATCCAGTTGGGGGTTCGTCAAATCTTTGCATGATTTGCCGAGGTCTAGTTTTGTCGAGTCGTGGTTGCTCTTTTGTGTGTGATTGCTTTGTTCTTGACTTCGCTGGGTTTGGGATCATCTTGGGCATGGATTGGCTCAAGAGGTATGCGGCAAGGGTGAATTGCGAGAAGCTAGAGGTGAGAGTCGGGGATGTGGAAGGGCAAAAGGTGTTGATAAAGTGTAAGCGCGAAGAGGGTGTCTTCGTTAGCTATCTATATTCGCTTGTGATTCCACAAGAAGGCTTGTCATTTGTGCTGATCGCTAATGAGTATAAGGATGTCTTTGACGAGGTCAAAGGGTTGCCGCCGCATCGTGAGATCGAGTTTATGATTGATTTGGTTGAGGGTGCTAGACCAATCGTTATACCTCTTAGGCGGATGGCACCTAAGGAATAGAGAGAGTTGGAGGTGCAAGTTAGTGACCTTCTAAGGAAGGGATTCATTCGGAGAAGTGTTTCCGAATGGGGTGCACCGGTCGTATTTGCAACTAAGGCAGATGGCTCGTTAAGATTGTGTGTGGACTATCGTGAGCTGAACAAAGTGACTAAGAAGAATAAGTATCCGTTGCCAAGAATTGATGACTTGTTCGATCAGCTTCATGAAGTCAAAGTGTTTTCTCAGATGGATTTGGCAACGGGATTTCACCAATTGAGGGTGGCCAAGGATAGTGTGCCAAAGAATTCTTTTAGGTCACCATCCGGTTTCTTCGAGTGGTTGGTGATGCCATTCGGGTTGACTAACACGCCACTGTATTTTGTGGATCTTATGAATAGGGTGTTCAGAGATCAGTTGAATAAGTTTGTGCTTGTGTTCGTGGATAATATTAAGGTTTACTCCAGGAATGAGGAAGAACACAAGACACACTTGAGAGTTGTGTTAGAGATCTTGCGAAAGCATCAGTTGAAAGCTAAGTTCTCGAAGTGTCACTTCTGGAAGGCTGAAGTGAGATTCTTAGGCCATGTAGTTTCTGGTAATGGGATAGCAGTTGACCTCGCTAAAGTACCAGCAATCCAGGATTGGGATAGGCCTAAGAATGCGACAGATGTACGGAGTTTCCTTGGGTTGGCTGGTTATTACCGATGGTTTATCAAGGATTTCTCCAAGATAGTTGCACCATTGACAGGATTAACGAAGAAGAACCAGGTATTCATATGGGATGCAAAATGTGAACAAGCGTTCGGAATTCTGAAGGAGAAATTAATGAGTTCTCTTGTGTTGACAATTCCAAGTGAAAATGAAGAGATGGTGGTATACACTGATGCATGTGGTACTGGGCTTGGAGCAGTGCTAATGCAGAAGGATAAGGTTATGGCCTACGCGAGTCGACAGCTAAAGCCGCATGAGAAGAATTACCCAACTCATGATTTAGAGTTGGCGGCGATTGTGTTTGCTCTGAAGATGTGGAGACATTACCTGTTGAGAGTCCAATTCGAGTTGTTTACGGATCACAAGTCGTTGAAGTATCTTTTCTCCCAAAAGGATTTGAATCTTTGGCAGCAACGATGGTTAGAGTTTCTGGCGTCATATGATTTTGGTATAGCCTATACTCCTGGCAAAGGCAACGCAGTTGCAGATGCATTGAGTAGAAGACACGCAAGTTTGGGAGCGATATATTCGGAATGGAAGAGCCTTGAGTATTTGGCAAGGTTTGATTTCAGGCCAAAGTGTGAGTTGGAACCTGAAATACTGGAAAGCTTATCGATAAGACCTACTCTCATCGAAAGGATTGGAGAGAGCCAAAAGCGAGATGCAAAGCTTGTCGAGTTTATCCAGAAGCTAGAAGAAGAAGATAAAGAGTTCGAAGTCGATCGAGAAGGTTGGCTTCGGAAGCAAGGGCGGTTAGTTGTTCCTGATGTTGATGGATAAAGAGATGAGGTTCTGAGGGAATGTCATCACTCGAAGTTGACAATTCATCCCGGTGGCAATAAGATGTATCAGGACATGAAGCGAGTTTACTACTGGGAGGGGATGAAGCGAGATATTGGAAATTTCATTTCCAAGTGCATGAACTGTCAGTTAGTGAAAGCTGAACAGAAGAAGCCGAGTGGTTAGCTTCAACCATTGGAAATTCTTGCATAGAAGTGGGAGCAAGTATCGATGGATTTTATCGATGGACTACCTAGAACTAGGGCAGGGAATGAAGGAATTTGGGTCATTGTGGATCGCTTGACCAAAAGTGCGAGATTCATTCATGTCAGGTTGACTAGGACAACATCGAAATTGGCTGAGCTTTATGTGAAATGGATTGTTCGATTCCATGGTGTCCCAAAGAGTATAGTAAGTGACCGATATCCATTGTTTACGAGTGGATTTTGGAGAAGTTTGCAAGAGGCTTTGGGAACCGAGTTATGCTTGAGTACAGCATATCATCCCCAAACTGATGGTCAGACTGAGAGAGTCAACCGAGTTTTGGAAGATCTCATAAGGGCTTGTGTGTTGACTTTGGTGGATCGTGGGAAGACCATCTACATCTAGTTGAGTTTGCATATAATAATGGCTACCAATCTACCATTGGGATGGCACCATATGAGGCATTGTATGGAAGGTCGTGCAATTCTCCAGCTTGTTGGTTAGAAAATGGAGACAAGTTAGTACTTGGGCCAGAGATGATAAGAGGGACGTCGGATTGTATCGAGATCGTTCGAAAGCGAATGAAGGCAGCCCAAGATCGTCAGAAGAGTTACGCCGATAAGCATCGTAAGGACTTAGAATTCGACGTAGGCGATATGGTTTTCTTGAAGATTTCACCATTAAAGCATGTGGTTCGATTCAGAAGCAAAGGGAAGTTAGCTCCTTGGTTTGTTGGACCATTTCCGATAGTCGAGCGAATTGGAAAGTTCGCATATAGATTGGAGTTACCCGAGAAGATGTCGAGTGTGCATAATGTTTTCCATGTGTCGTTTCGAAGGAAATTTGTGGATGATTCGAATGTGGTGGTACCTCTGGAGCAGTACGAAGACCTATAAGTAGAAACCGCTGTTACGAAACCTCGTAAGCTACTTCGTTTTGTGGGGAATGACACGAAACAGCTTAGGAGGAAGACGGTTAAGCTAGTTAAGGTACAATGGAGTGAAGATTGTGACGATTGTACATGGGAGACGGAAGAGAGCATGAGGGTGACTCATCCAGAACTCTTCGTCGGTAGGACCCTTTAATCGTATCATTATAATTTCGTTGTATCTTGTTGTTGTTTAATAGAATTCCGCGTGCTAGGATACGATTATGGATGTATGACTTGATGGTTGCTAGTTTGGATGATAGAATTGGCTTCACCTGGATGATAGGCATGTGGTATTGTTGTGGTTGCTTGTGTTTGTTTGGAATTTCGAGGGCGAAATTCTTAAGGGAGGGAGAATGTAACAACCCACATTTTACGTATCGGAATATCGTAAAATATTTTTATTTTATTCCTTGAGGGCTGGATCATTCTCATCTTTTAATATATTGCTTATGGGGATGTGAGACATGTCCATAATTTTACCGATTTTATTTGTAACCATTTTTCCCCTTTCAGTCTTGCACAGGGCATAACTTTTGACTCAGGTCAAATCAGAGGGCGAGACTTGTGCCATTGGAAAGGAATTGATGATTCTCTTTCCGTAGAGTGGTTACGTTAAAGATTTGGCTCAGCGGTTTGAGAGAAATCGATGTTTTAAGGTTTTCAATTGGCTGTCCAGGTTTTAGAAAGCTAATGGGCTGATTTGGAGAAGGCCCATTAGTGGGTAGGTGGGGTCTATAAATAGGGGGTGAGAGGTACGGGGAATAGGTTACTTCTCCCATTCTCTAGTTTGAAGGCCTTGAGTTCCTTCTTCCTCTAAACTCTTTTCCACCATTAGAAATCCAAATCTAAGGAGGGAAATCATTGATCTACACCTTTGGAGGCTAGATCTACATCAGTTGGAGGGTGGATTCATCAAATTAAAGGGCTAGGAGTTATCTCTTCACTGTCCGGAATCTAATTTCATCGTTTTTGCTTCATTTGGAGAATCGGTGAGTGGTTTACATCTCTCACATGAAATCAATGAATTATATGAGTGTTTATGCATGTTTTTCATCAAATCCAAGTGTTTACTCATTGATCTATACCATTATAAGTCCATTTTCATATATATCCTTATGATCTAGTTTAGCAAGATTAGGTAAGTAATTTCTATGAGATTTCATGTGAATGTGCGAGTTAGGTCCATCGTTTTGATCATATGTTCATTTCTCATGATTTTTGGTGAATTTGCATAATTTGATGATAATCGTCATTTTCGTGATGTTAGTGGTTTCATAACATGCTTATGATTGTATTGGATGAATTGGATAAGTTGATTTTGTCGATATGATCATTTGGCAAAGTTTTGGTCAAAATCGCCAACCGGTCAACCATTGCTACAGTACCAAGGTCAGCAATTGCTACAGTGCTAACCGGTCAGCCATTGCTACAGTGCCAACCGGTAGTCCATTGCTACAGTGTCGACCGGTCATCCATTTCTACAGTGCCAACCGGTCATCCATTTCTACAGTATTTTCCACAGTGTCGACCGGTCGTCCATTGCTACAATGCCGACTAGTCATCCATTTCTACAGTGCCGACCGGTCATCCATTTCTACAGTGTTTTCCACAGTGCCAACCGATCGTCCATTGCTACAGTGCCAACTGGTCGTCCATTGCTACAGTACCGACCGGTCGTCCATTGCTACAGTTTTTTCTGAAGGACCGGTGGGTAGTTTTTCAAGACCGACTGGTGTGTTTGGGAAGACCAATCGATGTGTTTGGTAGAATCGACCGGTATGTTTTGGGAGGGCCAACCAGTGATGTTTTGGGAGGACCGACCGACCGGTATGGGTGTGACTTCGAGGTAAAATCAATTAGGGAAGTTCAAAGTGTTGAAAAGTGTTCATTGCTCTAAGGTGTTCTGAGCTGATTAATAGTCGTAATTGATAACGATTAGAGATGAGAAGGCCGAGGAATTATCGTTGTCGTAGGTTCTAACGGACTCAAGCAGGGGCACAATTGAAGGCCAATTGTAGGTCGAGTACCCTGGGTTTCGTTGTATGGCCTAGACACATTTCGTTGCATGGTGTGTTGGGTTCTAGCTAGAACCAGGGTTTCGTTGTATGGCCCTTGACAATTGTGGCAAATTGTTTAGCCAGTCATATGATTAACGGTGGTTCCAAAGCAAGGTTGGCGGTGATAGGCAGAGTCAGTCATGGATGTTTGAATGCTTTGTTGTGATCATTATTGAGTTGCTATTGCTATGTATGAATGCTTGTTCTGGTTTCCACGGTTGAATTGTTATTCCTTTGGGTGTATGGATCGTAAAGGCTATCACTGTCAGGTGTGGGGAAGGCAGTTGTGAGTTCTTCTCTGGAGCTGGGTAGATTAGTTTGTTTATTTACTCATTCTCATATACTTTATTGATGAAGTTTGTTAGTTGTTTTACCGCTCACTAAGACTGTTGTCTGACTTAAGGTTTTATGCCTCCTCTTATTACCTTGGGTTGTTCATCCAATTATTGGATGGGCAGACTAAGTAGCAGGTGACAGGTAGCTTAAGTAAGGACAGTGTTACTGTTCGGAGGCGAGCAGGAGGCTGACGTACTATCTTTACTACTATCTAGTATTTGTTTCTGCTGTTGCTATTTATGAGAGTGTTGTAGTGAGGCAAATTGTACAAACACTATTGTTGTTATCCACGTGTATGGAAAATACTTTCTAGTTGTTATGAAAGTTTAGTGTTTTTTTTTGCTTCACTATCACTACATGTTATATATATTCTATTATATTTTGTCTTTGCGCTGTGAGTTTATGACAGGTTTCGCTTATATACCTTACCTTGATGATCGTCCATAGCCGCCTGACACACCTTTCGGCGTATTATTTCTTTAGTATAGTGCGGTGGCTGTGGGCGGTCGTCACAAAACAGGCTTATATGACATAGATGTCCTCAGCAGATTGAAACCCAACTATCATAATTATTCGCAATTTCATTATAACTTGATTTACAACATCCAATTAATGGGTTCTTAGGATGGTTCTATGTACAACGATAATATTTTTAACATGTCCTAAATAGTCTAATACACAATTTTCCACAAATATAAAATGTTTAGCAGATTAATTATAACGGAGAATACAAATGATAAATATTTATTTAAAATGGTATAATTTAGATCCACTCACCTAACATATTTCCAATACATGAATCTGATCCAAATTTGTTGTCATGTGGCATCCCTAACTGAATCTATATTAAAAAAATATCCACGGATTCAAAAATCTGTTGCTAAAGAAAGGGAAAGGAGAAAGAAAACCTATGTAAACCAGATCTAAGGACTTACCTCACGTTGATCAGAATTCTGAACACATAATTGTAGATATATGTATTCTTTTCCTCCAAATCTTGAACCAAAATTTCCTAAGACTAATTATTCTATTTTCTGAAGAGAATTGAGGTGGAAGAAGAACGATAGAGCCTAGACAACACCTCAGAAAATATGAGCTTTAGGCTAGGCCCTACTAGTCTATTTATAGGTGCACAAGAAGGTCCGAACCGTC
This sequence comes from Allium sativum, assembly GCA_030737875.1. Taxonomy (NCBI): domain Eukaryota; kingdom Viridiplantae; phylum Streptophyta; class Magnoliopsida; order Asparagales; family Amaryllidaceae; genus Allium; species Allium sativum. Next base: position 265,017,950 of record CM060926.1, on the reverse strand, counting down.
ATATTTTATCCCTTAAAATCCGAACCATATACATAAGCAAAAACATGTCACAGGGCAGATCTGGACCCGCCTTGGTCGACCCGTAGGTCGACCTAGCCACTTTGTTCAACCCACACGGGTCTAGGCGAGCATTAGTTGCTGTATTTTTGTTCTAAATGTTTATTTGTTTCCCCTTTATTTCTTCTTCTTGCTTCGTATGTCTTTCCCTAATCTATTTCATTCCTACTATAAATCACAGTTTCGTTTGAAATTCAATTTATGCGTGTGCATGCGCATATAATCTTTCAAATTTCTTGTCTGTTAATAACCACTTAATTAATGCAATCAATAATGCCATCAGTTAGCTTTTTCATTCCTTTTAATGTATTCCAATCCCAAAGGCAGTTAATTTCTTATCCATTTTTCCTTCATTATGCATTAATTACCTTTTATTTCAACATTAGTATATATACACACACACACACACACATACACGCAATCTTTATCTCTTTTTCAAAATTCAAAGGGCATTATGTCGTCATTTAATTCTTACCTATTTTCATTGATTGCAAGTTTATTTTGAATTTTTTTTTATATGTATATATTTTGGCACATACATACGCGTATATTTACATATGCACGTATACATATACTTTTATACTCACATTTATGTATAATTTTCCTTATATGTGCATTTACACATATTTTCCTCTTTATACATGTATTATTTTAGTCGTTACTCTAAAATAAAAATATGGCGCCAGCGGGACTCGAACATGCGCCACTCACTTGGAAGAGATATGTCTTTACCAACTGAGCTACATAGGCTTTTGTGAACAAGAATAGAAACAATGGTAGTCATTGTTCTTTTCTTATACCTTCTTTTCATGTTTGTTGTAATATTTCATTTAAAGGTATCTCTTTCATCATAAATCCATTTTCTACAATCCATAGGTCTAAATTGATCAGAAAATTTCCGCGGGTGCACTGATGTTAATTTTGTGACCAAATTCTAAAAGCTTCTCAAATTTTTATTTTATTATTTAATTTAAAAATGTTGGGTGTTACATTCTCCCACCCTTAGGAAATTTCGTCCCCAAAATTTGGTAAGGATAAAATTAAGTAATTCCTCGCATAATTCACAACCATCACGTGTACATCCAATTTTGCAACTATTTGTGCACTTGTGAAAGTGTAATACAACATAATAATACATAATGTGATGTATGCCTAAGCGGTATCTCCTATATGAATGCAAAAAATTTCTTGAAAATCTTTTGAAAACATGATGTAAACATCCTAAATATACTGGCAATTGCTACATGACTGAAATATTATGAAAATCAAAATGCTTTTTCATCCAAAATTTCCCATACTCTTACAGAGCAAGAGCGTAGTTCATCCAATTTTTGCATCCAAGTCCTTCCAAACAACATTAAATTTTCGAATTTCAAAAAAAATCTAATTTTCTAAATTCAATTTCTTATGTTACAAAAAGGCGGAAAATGGAAAACTTGACATCTCCCATTCTTCTTTTATGTACCTTTTCTACCTGTACTTGGATTTTATGCAACTATTATATAAAGATTTCCTATCTTCCTATCCAAGCACGGTACACATAAGAAAATTTTCTTTGTTATTGAATTCTTTTTAACTTACTTAGGAAATCCATTTTTATTCTCGTTTTCTCAAACTTTCCCATTTTGTTCAAATGTCTTTTTGTTGCTTTACTGGATTTGTTGTTTTCATTTTAGTTATGCCATTACTCTTTTCTTTGCTTATTTAACTTAATCCTCTGATCTAAGTTTAATTTTCAAATAAGCCTGCTGATTATTCAATTAAACTGGAAAACAAGCACACAAAACAGCTACTACCAAGGGCTAAGTATCCTAAGACCATGTCCCTTCCCGACAAAGAAAATTCAAAACCAAAGGATCTAAAAACTTACGTACCCTTTACCATCTAGCAGTCACCACTAGTCCTTGCTGTGTACTAACAGTCTTTTCCAAGTAACAACCCAGGCTCTATAATGCTTATGCATTTTAGGGAACTTTCAAATTAGTGCTTGCCATTTACTTCATAGCCTCTAAAAATTTCTTTCTTCCCTAGATACTAATCCTTTACCTACTCCAAGGTTTTAAAAAACATGATTTGGCTTTCTCATTTAATTTTTCTTCCAAAAATTAATAGTGTCAAAACTTTATTTTTTCCAAATTAGCAGTTCCAGTGCTGCGCCTATTTCCAAATGTCCCGTAAGTGAATCATCTCATCGATTGGACTTCCTTTGCCAAACGATAAAAATGACATTTCAAAAAAATGCAAATCTATTTTTTTTTTCAAATCACAAAAACTGGAGTAGACAAGGACAACTACTTCTCTATCAGTTTCTCAACCGTTCATGTTTATCATGTCAGTTCTATTGCTTACAACTAGGTAATATTGCCCAACCAGTATCCAAAGCTATCATATCTCTACCATAAACCTAACCTGTGAGGATGATGTGAGGAGGGAGTCAGAACACAAGTTCTGGTGATTGGAGTAAATTAACACGTTCTTTTTTTGTATAAATGAATCCAAATTACTTATTTTTGTGTAAAATGTAAATAATGTGTAATTATGTGAAAATACTATTAAAAACAAATAAAAAACGAGAAAACATTTTGAAATACATATTAATTTTTTGATAGTGGTCATGTGTTAATTTCATAATTCTTAGAAGTAAACATAAGTGTATTTGAGAAGAAATTGTGTAAAAACTTGTGTAAATAAAGCTTTGAAGCCCCTAATTACCTTTTCCGTGCTAAACAATGACTTAATCACTTAGTTAAGCCTTAATGGGCCAAATTAGTAGGGAAAAGTCAAGGAGTTCTCTGGAAGAGTACGTAATTTTCATTTTCCAGAGAAACTACATCTTCTTCTTCCCCAAAACGAAAAAATATCAATGGTCATCACCCTCTAAACCTAATTTCTCAAATTCTACAGCAAAAACTAAGAGGAAATATCATTCTAAACTAAATCTACAACTGGTAATCCATCTCTATAGATTGTATTTCTTCTATAATACATCAAATTTGTTTTAGATTTGAGAAATTTATCTTTTCTTCTTTGTTGCATGTTGTTATAGTTTGATCTACATGTGTTCAAACATTGAAATGAGTTGAAAGATTTAAGCTTTGATCAATTCGGAGGCTCTTCTTCAGATCCTTGCTTGCAAAATTCACCAACTCGTTGTAAGCAGTAAAGCTTATAGTAAGTTGGTATAAACTCTCAAATTATTAGGAAGAAATGAAGTTTTTGTGTAAAATGTTGCAAAATTCGTGCATATTGAATTTCTGAAAATGCACTGTAGTAAAACAGGCATAACTTTTGCGTTTCTTATCCGATTGAGGTCAATTTTTTTTTTTTGTTTGAAAGCCGATTCAGTAGGAAACATTTTTTGTTTAGGTCATTTTTCGATATTTTGCAATTTAATTGGCTTGAAACAGGTTTGAACACAGAAGTATAATTCTATCTTTGACAGAATTTTCTGAGTTGAATCTGAAATTGTTTTTGCAATATCTTTCATGTTTTTCACCGGAATTGGATAATTTATGATGTTCCGGAAAGCTAATAATCTGTACTACAAGTTTCGTTCTCAAAGTTTTTCGAGATCTTGATGTTAAGGTAGTTGAAATCTTATTTCTTTGTCGTTATCCTGAGAATAAGCGACAACCACAATGAATTTCAAAATCTGAAAATTGTATTCATCATAACTCTGTAATAACCCGGAAATTTGAGCCGAATTAAAAAATTTATTTTGGCTATTTTAATGAATTTTGATTATTTAAAATGAATTATTTTAAATAATAACGACGAAAAATTTATTTTCGACGAAGTTAAAACGAATAATTTTATTTTAATTATAAAACGAGCCTGAAATGGCGCGGTAGTTTGAAAATTCGATTTCTAATTTCAAATGAATATACATAATTCGTTTTAAGTCGGAATTGGACGAAACAAGAAATATTTGAATCTGTTTAACGATATCTTTCTAACGGATGTAAGAAACTGAGATTTTGGTTTATAAGTTGAAAGCTATGTCCAGTTTAAAATTCAGAAAAGTCGTTGTGGAATTTATATATATTTTAATATATATAAAGGCCTTAAAAATGGAAATTTTGCAAACGACCTCGGTTTTCGACGAAACCACTTTTGTTGGATCTGGAATGTTTAATTATTACTAGGTTTCAAAATTCGTAATTTTTCGAATCAATATGTGAGCGTGGTAAAGGAGAATGCGTTTGACCAGTTTCAGTTGATTTTAATCGACTGGAAAATGGCCATTTTTCAAACCGTCTCAGAATTTGACGAAACTAGTTTTGTTAGGACCGTATCGTCAATACGAAGCTAGAAAATATTTTTCAGGAATTTTTCGAGTTAGTATGTGACCCCAGTAAATTAAAATGCGTTCAAATTCAATATATAGAGTTATATTTTGATTTTGATGAAAACTAATCGAAACGATCGAATCAGCTTACGATATATATCCCATTGTGTTCGGAATGGGGGTAATTAGCTATGGACGACAGTCGGTGGGTTCGATTTCGAGGTTGAAATAAAAAGTTGCTTTAGAAATTAAATAAGTAAAAAAAAATTATTTAAACACCTCACCTCTCTCCCCTTATTCCCTCTCAGCCCCCCCCCCCCCAATTTCATTTTCAACAGGAAAGGAAAAAAACCCGACATCCACAAATCGCCCCCCTTTCAGCCGCGCGCCACTAGGAGCATCGCCCCCCTCCTCCTCTCGCCACCCGCCGCCTCCACCTTCTTCTTCTCCCCTCCTCTCTCCGCGAGCAGCCTCCCACCTCGAGCCAAAATCTCACCCCCTCGCGACGCCTGAAACCGCCCCCTGCCCACAGATCCGCCGCCCACGAGCACCCCCAGCCCGTTATACCGCCGTCGCCAGTCCTGTGGGCCCCACGCAGCCAGCGCCGCCCGCCTGAAGCCACCACCCGCCGCCTCTTTTCCTCCTCCCCCTTCGTTCAACAAATGGTGAGTTTTTATGGTTTATTTGATTAAGTAAATTACTGGTTTTTCTTTAGTTAAAGATCTGATTTTTATTTAGTTAAAGAACTGATTTTTATTTCATAAAAGAAGTGATTTTTAAAATGAACAAGAAGTGATTTTGAATATAGCTATATAACGATGAAAAAATATAATTTTTATTTATATTTTTAGCATATAATGATTAGATCTTTATTGATATGAGCAAGGATATAAAAATATAATTTTTATCATGTGAAGTGTAAGATAAAAATTTGATTTTTATATATTAGAAGTAAAGATAAAAATTCGATTTTTATATATTAGAAGTAGCGATAAAAATTCGATTTTTATATATTAGAAGTAGCGATAAAAATCCGATTTTTATATATTAGAAGTGGCAATAAAAATATGATTTTTATATATGTAGTGGCTACGGACAATGAAATTGACAAAAGGCGAGCAGGACGAAGATCTCTAAATATGAAGAGTCGAGATGTTTGGTTTAGCTAGTCGGTGAGAACTCCTCACCTTTAATTTATTTCTAGTTGAATTATATACTAGGATGCAGACGATGTTTAGTAGCACCCGACACCCGTCGTCCACAGACCATGGACGGCTTGTTTGTTTGTTTGGTTGATTTTGATGTATAGTTGATTGTGTGATGTGATGTGGAATGAAATAAAAAATATTTTTATAGTTAAAAATAGAATTTTTAACGTGTATATGAAATGAAATAAATTTATATAAACAAATCAAACGATTTGTTTATATACACACATTTGACTGATATTGATTGGGACGATAAATTTTACACATTGACCAACTGCACAAATAAAATTGGAGTTTGATTATTTGAAACCCCACACGGGTATTGGGGTGATATATGACATACACTAATCCCAATAATTAGTTGTATGTCGATCGATTGATTGACAGACTGTTATAAGCGTTGAATATTTTTATTTGATGCTTATACAGTGTAGAATGCACTTTGGATGATGGTGGATTATTTGTCATTGTTGATATATACATACGTTGTATGGAAATCCATAAAAATAAAATCTATGGTAATTGACAAGGCCTCATTCCAGTTTTGAAATAGAATATTTGAATAGAAATATTTGAAATATAATATTTAAAATAGAATATTTGAAAAAGAAATATTTGAATAAAAATATTTGAAATAGAATATTTGAAATAGAATATTCGAAAAAGAAATATTTGAAATAGAATATTTGAAAATAGAAATGCGAAGCCGTGTTAAGTAGTTACACGCCATTTTAACACGAACGGGAATTTTGTCGATTTTGTAATGAATATTGAAAGTGATTTCAAAATCGAATATTTAGAAATGAATTCGAATTGAAATTGAATAGAATTGAATTCGAATTGAAATTGAATAGAAATGAATTCGAATTGAAATTGAATTAATTTGAAATTCGAATTGAATTGAAAACGAACTGAAATTGAATTAAAAATCGATTTGAATTGAAATAATTTGAAATGAATTTAAAACGAATTTGTAAGGGAAAATTAATTTTGATTTGAATTTGAAAAGGAAGTTGAAATCGTTTTGAAAAAAAAAATTAAAACGATTTATAAAATACGTTTTAAAAGGAAATCGACGAAATATATATAATATATATATAATGGTCTGAATAGAACGCGCCGCGCCGTGGCAGTTCGCTAATTTCGACCATTGACTTCGAATAGATATTGCGGGAGATCCGACCGTCGGATTCTCCTAAAACCAAAACCGTTGGGTTCGTATCGAAAAGGGATTTCTAATGAATATTAGAGATTTGAAATCTAGCGGTTGGATTTGGAACTATGTCCAAATCAAATTTGGAAAAGGTCGTTGTAAGTGCAGTTCGATGGCCGTTGATGGAAATCGACTGTACGGGCCTTGATAAAATTATTAAAAATAGTAATAATTTGTGTAAAATCATAAGAAATGATTCGGGAAGAATTGGAATGAAAAACTCCATATTTGAAAAGATAAAAATAGATTTTTATCTAAATGAACTAGTTTTGAACTAGAATTATAATTCTATTTATTTTTAAATAAATAAATTGAATTTGAAAAGGGTTTTGAAAGTAACCAGAATTTCCAATAATTGGTTTGGAACGGATTTGAATAGAAATTGTCTTTGGAATATTTCGATGTTGGATTTCATGATTATACAGATAGCGTTATGGAAATTTGAAAGATATATAGATATCGTTATTTCCAATACGATATTTGTTGGTCATAGAATTTGATATTGAATATAAGCCGATATATTTTCTATTCAGAGCTTTGTATTTAATATCAAATGTGATTTGGGTTTGTCGTGAATGGTGTCTTCATTAACATTGTTCTTAAGATGAGAAAAAGATTCATTAAATCTTTTTATTTAGATTTAATGAAGTGTACCAATTAAATGGTATTTAATCGGAATTGAATTTGAATTTATTTTTGGGTTTATCGGAACAGTGTTTTAAATAACATTTGTCCTTTAACCCGATAATTAATGGAATGTGATTTTGGTTGTCGTGAACGGTATCTTCAATAATACTATTCTTAGCCCCAAAGGAGTTAAGAAAATCAGAAACTAACTAGAGATTAGTTAAGTTGAATGGTTTCTGGGGTATTGATCTGATGTTGGTTTCGGCCTTCGGGGTTAATACTTAGGGAATTGCTCACTTGCTAATTTACGGTTAGGGACTGGTTGAAATATGATGTGATTTTGGGGTTTATCGTGAACCTTGTTTTAAATGACACTGATTCTTTAACCCAGTTAAAGATTAAAACTAAGTGGAGTTTTAATGAATCTTTAATTAGATTGAAAAGATCGAGAATGGAGTATCACCAGTTTTACTCCAGGCGGTAGTTATATCTTTAATTAGATTTGAATGTGAAATGGTAATTGAATTTACCGATAACACCGTGGTGTTAGATATGAAATATGACCAGTTTTACTTCATGGGATAAATAGGTTGGGATTAGGAAATAAAATAAATAATTACTTCGGTGTGGTTCGCTAATCCCGACTAGTTTGAAGTGATATTCAAAGGAAGATTAAAGATTAAATTTAAAAAAAAATATCTTTGATAAAATTAATGGGAACCTTTCCCTAAGAATGTGAAATTCGGAAACTAACCGTAGATTGGCTAAGATGAATGGTTTCCTGGGTATTGATCTGATGTTGGTTTCGGCCTTCGGGGTTAATATTTGGGGAATTGTTCTCTTACTAATTTACGATTAGTGACTGATGAATTGGAATGAGGCGTATGTTGTGTTTGTGTAACACTTGTTTATTATATACGCGAGTTATTCAGAAAGACCGGGTTTATCCCATTCTGAATAACTGATTTGACGTGGTGTCGAGGATGAAGACGGTGGTCGAAGACCGGAGGTCCTCACATCGTTTGGGGGATTACTGACGATCTTGATTGGGCTGTACACCCAAGAGGAGGAAATCAGTTGGTGATCGTCCAGACGTACTTGGAGATCAATGGATATGCGAGGAATAAGGTTCCTCCAGTTTCGTTCAGACCCAGAACGGACTTGTAAATGGATGTGTGTATGACATCGGATTTCATTCTGTGTGATTGATATCGGTTGCATAGCATGAATTGCCAGTGTGGCATGCTGAGATGCAAATGATCAAGGCTCTTGTTGAAAAGCAGAGTCTTGTGGTTGATGATCAAAGCACGGCCTTTGTGGCATCGCTTTGTGTAGTGTGAATTCGCTAGCCTCACACCCCGGTTGTGAACCAGAAACGGGAGAGGACTTTAGGGAGAGCATGCGTTTCTTTCTAGCTAGGAGTAGTGTCAGTGCTTGAACTGACTGGTATTTTACTTATGCGGATGATGGATAGCGAGGCGCCTCGGTTTGATCGGACGATCCGGGTCCGATGGAGGTAGTGTTCAGGAATTTTAATCCACATCGGTGGACCGGCCCTGACGATCCAAGGGCCCACCTGAGTCTGGGTCCTGAGACATGGTAGGCTATATTGTCTTGAATCGGTAGAGGACGATCCCTGGCCTCGGTTCATAGATGGAAATCCAATTTCCAAATACGTGACTTTGTTGTTTTGATTGTAGAGCCTAGTATGGCGACATGATATATGGTACCCATGCCGTCTATGATTGATATTTATGATTGTATATAAAATCAGAAACTAACTGGAAACAAGCTAAGATGGGTGGTTTCCTTGGTATTAGTCTGATGTTGGTTTCGGCCTTCGGGGTTGATACTTAAGGAATCGTTCTCTTACTAATTTACGGTTGGAGTCTGATTAAGAATTAAAAAATGAAATTTAGCGTATCAAGCATTCTTCGGCTATTATAAGGTAAAACCCTATCATCCGGTTTGTGTTGCATTGTGTGATGAGACCTGGGTCTTATAATAGCTTCATTGTTCTTTATTTAGCATTGCACTGTTGTTTTATGCACTGGTATTCTTAGGAGAAACTCATTCCGTGTTATATGGCTTGGTCCCTTGATTTACCTAACTTTAAAATAAAGAATAATAACTGTTTTAGTTCTCACACCAGTCCCATGACTGACCTGGAGTTTATTGTTTTAACCTAAACTCTGGGTGCCCTTATTTTGACACGGGCAGCTAGTAGTTTTGGTTTTTGCAGATTTATATTTACAGGAACCTGGTTTACAGCTGGAATGATATCCGGAAAGCTCTGTATCCGTATATCTCTTCTAGTTGTGTATTGTATTATTTTCCGCTGCGATGTATTTAAATGTAATTTAAATCTCTGATATTTTTCTGTGTAATATTTATTCATACTCTGTATATTCTTGTATTCTGATGGAATTCTTGTAATAAACAATGAAATGTTCTTCTGTCCGCGTTCTGATTGGTCTTGTCCTCAAATCAATCCGTGCTTTCCTTATCGGGGAAGTTCGGGTCGTTTCAAACTCTTTCATTCAAAGTCCGATTTTGATGATCTATATATCGTTAGAGAGCTTAGACTTAGTAAAACAACTTTTATTTACTAAGTACTTTAAGATTACGAAGTTTGTGATGTTAAAATATGAATTCTCGACAGCAGGGCTGAAATTAGCATAATGTTTAATTTTCGGATTTTGATGGAATTTTATCGTTTCGACAATTCCAATTGCCTTTTTTTTGGACGAACTTGATATTATTTGATAGTAATGATTCCGACAATGGATAACTCAGATTTAAAAATTCTTTTGATTTAAATTTTATTACAATCCCATTTAAATTTAAAAATTGGTTAATATTGACATTGAGTACTATTGATGATTTCGATTGGTTTTAATTCTTGCTAAATTTTAGTGAATTCTTAGAAAAACAATGGTTTGGAAAATAAATTTTTTTTAGTCATTTTAAAAGTGTTTTTAATAAAATTATTTAGTATTTTAAAGTATTTTATAAATAGATAATCTATTTAAATAAGGGTTTTTCTTTATAAAGCTTACATATATGTTTCTTAAAATTGTTTAGAAGTCATATTTTCTCTATAAAATTATTTTAAATATAAATTAGCTTATTCTTCTGAATTTTGACGTATAAGAATGATAATTAAACGGTTTAGTAAAAATATATGGTATGGGACATGTGTTTTTACTTTGTCGCTTAATATAGAACTTGTACGATCGAACACTTTTGATGTGATGTTTTGAGATATAGCCAAATTTTGGTGAAGGCCAATTGTTCTAGAACTACTCAGTTGGAGTATGCTCGATGATGAACCAATCACGGGCACAAGGCAAGCTATTCTATGATGAATTCATGATGTTTTGATGTGTAACGGCCCGAATTTCCTTACCCTTTGGGTCGACTAATAACACTACAGTCCAACCCAAATTGCATAGAAATCCGAATCATTAGTAGGAAGAAGTTAGAGGATGAGAAATAAAAAGAAAGAAAAATTAGAATAGAAGAAAATGAAGAACACAAATCACACACCAGAACGAATAAAATATATTATATAACATAACTTTTGAAATACAAATCAGTAACTGTATATACATACCATGATCAGAGCACAACAGTTATTCCTGGAACAGTTATACACACCTGTTTCCAGATACAACATAGTACACAGCAGAAAAGATGATAGTCTATGGCTAACCAGTGAAGCCTCCTGCTTCAAGCTACTCCAAGTGAATCTGAAAAATCCTGACTACTTGACTACCCGTACAAATATGGGCACCCAAGAGTTTAGGGAAAACAAAGAAAAATAAACTCTGGGTCAGTCATGGGACTAGTGTGAGTAAACTCCAATCATTTGTTTAAATTTCAAAATCCTTTCGAAAGAAATGATAATCGTAAGACCGATCCACACATAAACACGGATGGCTTTTATCTTACGATAACCAAAAATATTCTTGATATCAAATCTGGTGATATTATAATAGTGTCTAAATCAAATAAATAGAAATCTAGCGGAACGCTTACATCTCACGCTCCATATATAATATTAAATCAAAAACCGCTGGGCGCTTATTGGAGATTGGATTTCCAACATGACAAGATATGGAACCACCTTCCAATAGTGTATCTCTAGAGGGGAATACACTGGGTTGAACAAGAACGTCTTGCAACCCGGCCCACACATGGCCGACCACTCATTTAACTTGAGTGTATCGAGCATATTATCACCAACAGTTGTGATCAGCAACCGTTACCGCAAGCATACAGCAGCGAAAAGAATGAGAAGCAAATGAAATTTCTCTAGATCAGGTGATAATACCCCTAATGGGAATGACCCACATGGCCATGCTGCCTGCCCGATTTCTGTCATTTCCCGGGTTATGAGGCTTGAGGTCACGATTTTCTTCCAGCACACCTTGCCATCATTTACCTTGAATTCCAAATTGTCAGATCCATCCATATACGATGTCCTGGGACTGAACAAACCGAAGGTACCATATATTCTATCAATCCATATTGGGCAATTTCTACCTATGATTAATAGAACAGCCCTTACACTTAACTCCGTCTTCATATATCTTCTGCATAAGTTAATTCGTAACGCTTATGCCAATACGGAATGGTTTTCAGATAATAAATCTAATCCCGATCTCTCCGTCTCGACAACGGAGGTATAAAATAAATCAAAACTTTGATAGTCGGTGATTTAACTATCAAAGTAGCATTCATACAATCAACGGTCCTATTTCCAATTGGAAATTCTACCGATCAACCATCAACAACACTGGACCCTTTTTATATTAATTCCTTATTGTATTATTAATTCTAAAATCCATTTTCAATCTTCCATATCCTTTCAAATCTCGATCTCGATTCTTGGAAGACATTTCCAACGTCATCATTTCTTAATTCGAGAAGGTATCTCTTATTCCAATTTGAAAACATTTCTATATATTCATATATTCTTATTTCTATATTTTAGAAAATATACTTTATTAACATTGAAAAAACATTTCCAATTATCATTCCTCACTTCTAGTTATCCCAAATCATTCCATTTTCTATATTTAGAAACCACCTCTGATTTACTTTGGAAAATGTTTCAAAGACCTTTTCATTTAGTTAAACCCATGTTACATAATAAACATCGTTGTTATAACTCAAATCATTAATTATTCATTTACTAATCGGATCCCTAACCAATCTTCACTACCGAACCTTAACCATTCCTTAGTTAATTATGAAGTCAATCAAGTTGGGGTATAATTACCTCTCAGACCTTAACTGAACAACATTCTCAACTTTGAAACAGCCAAAGCTCACAACTTCAACCGAAACATCGCTTACGGGACTCTCGGATTCAATCCAAGAATCCACTTCCTTTACGGAAAAACATCAATTATAACGGTAGTGTTATAATCGCCGTTTCCAAATATTTGATTTATAAAACATTTACTATAATCGTAGCATTAAAATCACTGTTTATATTTACAAATATTTATTATAACGACAATGCTAAAATCGCTGTTTAGATTTACAAAACATTTATATAACGACAACGCTAAAATAGTTGTTTAGATTTACAAAACATTTATTATAACGACAGCGCTAAAATCGCTGTTTAGATTTACAAAACATTTATATATCTCATTTTATAAAACTGTTATTAACACCATTTTATATATGTAACAATTCAAATTTCCTTTTAAGTATAATTGTACGTTGTACGTTCCATTACTTCCAAAAATGTCTTCATTTGATTTCTACAAATATTACTCATTTAACCATAATAATAGTATATCATTTCAATGCATAAAACTCCATTTAAATTATATTTTTATATTTAAGTAGAATTTTTAATTATCTTTCTCTAAAAGTAAATCGTTACAATAAAATTCAACATAGTCGAATTCGAATTATAAATTCCCTAGATTTATCTCAATTTATTTATATTCTGACCTTTGGAATAAAACTCATTGGTTTCTTTTGAAAATGATTCTCCATTTCCCTTTCTCATTCAATTTCCAATTTGGACTCATAATAAAATTCTAAATTTCCTTTATAGATATTTCATTTGTAAAATATTTGCTTTAAATCATTATTCACTTTAACCGTGAATATACTTCTTTTATATAATCGAACTAGTTTGACTCCATACTTAATATCTTAAACCAATAATCTATTTATACTTCTTTTCAGCATTTCCATACAACTCTCATTCTTTATTTCAACATTTCAAATCTCGCTTATAATTTCTTCTAAAATTTTGCTAGGTTCAAATCTCTTTTCAAATATTGGTTTCAAACCCAATCTCCACCATTCCATATAAATTCAAATTTGAATTTATATTTCCGTTTATCCAATGGTAAATAATTCAATTAATTTATGCTTTCATTTGTAAATAACTTCTTGATTTATTCATTTGAACAGGTTTCTATTTTCAATTCTTATTTGAAATTTTATTCCTACTTTGGAAATAAATTCCATTTTTAAATCCCAATTTCCTTTTCCACATTCGAAAATATTTTACGGTATTTAAAATACCGACTTACTAGGGCCATGGTAATTTACACACAACATTTCCAATCACAGATTTTATAACACATCACATCACAATAAAAAAAACAGTAACATAAATATTGAGGAATCCAGTTGGATCTCTCCAACCTGTTTCTCTGCATCCACAGATGTAAACCAGCATCAATAATATTATTTCACATCAATATGAAATGTCATAGTAAACAGAATTAATAATCGATCAATGATTTAACTATGTCAATCATTCAACCAATTTTAACCATTCATCCAAACAACCATCACATAGTATAAAATATGTATATAAATAAATCAGAGTTAGTGAGATTACTCACTTTGGTTCGCAGTTGACAATTCTGCTTTTAATTCATATAAAATCAAATAGATATTTGATTTTTCTATGAAATCCCAATAGCTCCGCTCTCAGCCCCCTCAATCCCATAATGTAGAATTCGTAATTTCGATTCCAATGCGACCATTTTTGCTTCATTCTGTTAACGAATGAGAGGGTTACCGATTTTATTAGTTCACCACCTTACTAAAATAAAAATATAGGTTAATCAATATTATAATTAACCCTTAATTTTCTTAATTACCATGTTAAAATTTATCATCCCCTTAATTGTTTGCTCATACCTTCTTCCACGTGTACTTCTTTCCAATTTAAAAAGCACGCCCTACCATTTTCATGATACAAACAAAATCTCACCATAACCTATTAACCTTAAATCGGCATTCCTTAATGACCTTTATAAATGTTTATCACCGCAAACCGTCCCCCTCAACATTTTCTTCCTCTCCCGTAACTGACTACCTGAACATTGAAAACCCACCACATCAACCCATTTCTTCACCTACATCATCCTCTAACTTAAACGACTACCGTGCTCTTCTTTTGCTTCTGCTCGAGCATATTTGTACCATCATATTCATTTTCGTTACCATGAAAACAAAATACCAGTATCCAAAACCGAACTGCATTATCACCCTCATTTCACCACACAATATAAATAAAACGTACACCACTGATGTTCATCACTTCTCAACCCTGACGAGCTCATCCTCAGTTCGTTGAAGTCGACCCCCTCCTTTAGAACGCTGCAACAACCTCCTCACGAAGCTACAGCAAAAAGAATATCAACTTCAAAAAAACAACACCCATACGTTTAAAACTCCTTTCTTAAATACTCCTTAATCCACGTTTAAATCCAATCAGTTTCCTTTCTGTTACCATCGTTCAAGACTAAAACTCACTCTCACCTTCACCAATGCCCTACAGGCCACTCACGCTCAATAAATTCCGAACCACACTACTCTTTCTCCCATCAAAACTCCGCAACTGTAAACACTCCATTGATCAGTACTTCGAGCATCATAGTTCCTCCTCCGTAACATTATAAATTAAACAAATAATATTATACCTTTCCTCTTCTTCACTTAGAAATCCGCATCTCCTCCCTATATACACCAACTTGTGCCTGTCCCAAGTCGAAGAACCCATGCCCATAACCGCATAGGAGAATAACAGAGCTTCCAAAAATTCTTGTGCATCCAATGAAACACATATGGGTTTGAAGCATACGATCTCGCGAGTCCGTCGGACCAAATCTTATATAATCTCATTTTATTTTCTATTTTTAAATGATTTCTATATGATCGGATTTTTATATGTCTTTTGTTGATGAGGATGTTGCGTTTGGGAAAAGGAAAGAAAAGTAGTGCTATATATATAGAAAAATGGAAGGTCATTTTCGTTACGTACAGAATAAGCAATGTAATTTCAACATAGGCATAGAGTATTCAAATCAATTAGGTCTGTATATTTAATTTTTAGGGTGGTGGGATTTACAAAGCTACGCAGATTTGGTCGGTTGTTTAAACTTAGCTTACATATTTTATTTCCTTTTGAAGCTTTCGAAATGGGAGGGGAAATGGTAGGACACAGTTTTGATAATAGAAAGATGAGAAGAGAATGGGTACTTTTGTTTGATACCGAGAAACGAGGGTGAGCTGCATATTTATAAAAAAAAATGGCTTGGCGACCACGTAAATAGAAGTATAGGGTAGATTACAGGCTCAGCCCTACATTTATTTTAAACAGAGAAGCATGTGGGTTCTTTTCCATTTGCCCAGCGCGTCACGTACATTAATTACCCCTTACAAGCTGATATTGTTGGCTGATAGGGTAGTAGGCTGGTCATGTGTGAAGGTATTCAATTGGACTGTGTATAGGTCTGTGCCTTAATCGTGAAGATATTGCCTGCGTGAAACGACTTGGCATGTGCAATTAAAAGGGTAAGCAGTGGTCATCTTTTCAGCTTAGCATGTGGACGCCTGTAGGGAGTAGAACATTGCATGTGCCTTATTTAATTATTATAATTATTATATTTTCTTTTGGGTATAGGACTGTGTTGATTTAACTCAGCGATGACCGTGTGCAAAAGCTGTCTGAAATACTTGGTTCTGATTTTCTTTGGTTTCCTGAAACAAAGAACATGCCGCCAGTTTATATAGAAGGGAGGAGAAGTCCCTTCCAAGTTGTACGGTGGTGTAGGAAATATATCTGTTGTGTCAAAGTACTAGTATAATTTAATTTATGTTCGTTTTGCTTTGTCAAAAGTAACAAATGTTAAATATGCAACTAAAGCTTAAATCACTGACCGTATGCGAAGCACGGGCCATTTACTAGTTTACATTTGTTAAAGTTATCGCGGTATCGACTATGCAGAAATTCCATTCATTTGCGACCGCTACGGTACGAATATCGTTTTATTAAATAAATTCCTTATAAATTTCTATATATAATTCAAATGAAATATCTAAAACAAATTTAAATATTCAAAATTCAAGGGCTAAAATTTCGGGTCGTTACATTACTTCCCCCTTAAAATAATTTTGTCCTCGAAATTGCTAAGCAGTAAAAATGCTATAACTCTAACCCCTCATTTCTTACTTAGTTGAAATCTTATATTCCATGCCTACATGACCCAGTTCTTACCCGACCTTCAAATTCTCATATCCATGCTCGACCATTCATAATTCTTTCCAAATGATCTGTCCACCAATTTTGGACAATCCATCATCACTTTCTTGCCTTTAATCCATATGCTTTTCTGCATATCCACGCCCATTCCAATTTATTTTAAATCCATTTATCAATTTCGTTATTCCACTTGAAATTTTATTAACCAAATCTAGTTTTCTTATTTCAATTACAATTAACAACTCGATTTTAAATTATCAAAAATTTCTTAAAAATTTTCTAACTCTTTGAATTTCGAAAAAATTCGCTAGCATCTCCTTTGCAAAGCTCAATCGATACAACCACAACTCGCCTTTCTAGGCCTTCTTCAATCAACAATCCAAAAAAAAATCAAAAAGCCAAGCGGCTTGCCCCATAGGCTCATAAAACCATCAAACCCAAGTAATATTGTAAACTTGTACCTTTTTGTTGGCATAATTCTCTCTTGCCTTTGCTTCCATTCAATACCTGCTCAACATACATATATCTATTTCCAATTGGTTTCAAATCAATCCAACTTCCAGTTTTTAACTCTCTAATCAAGTTCTGATTAGTTTACTTCCATTCTATCCATTCAAGTCCAATTTCGATTTAAGTCAATCCACTTATTATATTTGAATCCAAATTTATCATAATTAACAACGTCCAATATATATATTCAACTTGCTTATTCATTAGTCGAATTCATATTAATACTTTCGAATCTCAACATTTTCTTTATTTAATTTCATCCAGAGTTATTTCTAATCCAATCCAATTTTGTTAATCTTGACTTAAGTTAAATTTCAATTTATTTGATACATTTTTACCATTTCAATCTATTCAACTTATACAAGCTAAATTTTAATTTCAGAATTCAAATTTCTGGGTTTTATTTCAAATTAGTTTGGAATCATATATATTTATATACATATATTTATAATCAACTCAATTCAAAACATTTGAATTTCTAAAACATCTTGTCCTTTTCAAACAAAATTTTCATTCCTAAATTGCTATGGTAGCAATCCATCACTCATAAACTTGAAAATGAATACCGATAATGTCGCGATCCATTATCAGAATATTTTTCTCGCCACTGAAGTGAGTTTATTCCTTAATCCCTTAAAAAATCCAGTTAAACCATTCTTATTCAAGAATATTTTAAAGTAATGTTACATTACTTTATAATTTTTCAGAAAATATTTTCTAAACACTCGGAACTTAAATTTCAATTCTAAGTTGAACATAATCTTGGTTTATCTCATTTGTGTACATTATCCGTATACAAATTATATAACCATTTCAATATTTCAAAATTCCATTTGAATGTAATAACAATCTACGCATTCATATATAATAATTCAGAAATTATTCCTTTTATATCAAAATAATTTTTGGGCAAAATTATTTCATTTACCCATTTTAAAACAATACCATATCGAATTGCTTTGTTCGAGAGTTTAGAAACACATATCGATACAGTTGTACATCCCGTATCGACCAGAATTCGTAGACCACTCAATAAACCAAATAACAAAATATAAAACAATTTTTTTATCTAATCTACAAATACGCTTCATATATACACTCAAACTCAATCTAGGGTATTACTAACCCTTCTCTATCGAGTTACGCGATAGAGCCAAGGTTAGCACTCAACCTTCAGCTCTGATACCAACTGTAACGGCCCGAATTTCGGTACCCTTTGAGTCGACTAATAACACCACAGTCCAACCCAAATTGCATAGAAATCTGAATCATTAGTAAGAAGAAGTTAGAGGATGAGAAATAGAAAGAAAAAATAGAATAGAAGAAAACGAAGAACACAAGTCACACAACGGAACGAATAAAATATATTATATAACATAACTTTTGAAATACAAATCAATAACTGTATATACATACCATGATCAGAACACAACAATTATTCCTGGAATAGTTATAGACACCTTGCCATATACAATATAGTACACAGCAGAAAAGATGATAGTCTATATCTAACTAGTGAAGCCTCCTGCTTCAAGATACTCTAAGTGAATCTGAAAAATCCTAACTATTTGACTACCCGTACAAATATGGGCACCCAAGAGTTTAGGGAAAACAAGGAAAAATAAACTCTGGGTCAGTCATGGGACTGGTGTGAGTAAATTCCAATCATTTATTTAACTTTCAAAATCCTTTCGTAAGAAATGATAATCGTAAGACCGTTCCATACATAAACGTGGATGGCTTTTACCTTAAGATAACCAAAAATATTCTTGATATCAAATCTGGTGATATTATAATAGTGTCTAAATCAAATAAATAGAAATCTAGTGGAACGCTTGCAGCTCACGCTCCATATATAATATTAAATCAAAAACCGCAGGGCGCTTATTGGAGATTGGATTTCCAACATGACAAGATATGGAACCACCTTCCAATAGTGTATCTCTAGAGTTGAATACACTAGGTTCAACAAGAACGTCTTGCAACCCGGCCCATACATGGCTGACCACTCATTTAACTTGAGTGTATCGAGCATATTACCACCAACGGTTGTGATCAGCTACCGTTACCAAAAGCATACAACAGCGAATAAAATAAGAAGCAAATGAAATTTCTCTAGATCAGGAGATAATACCCCTAATGGGAATGACCCACATGGCCATGCTGCCTGCCTGATTTTTGTCATTTCCCGGGTGATGAGGCTTGAGGTCACGATTTTCTTTCAGCACACCTTGCCATCATTTACCTTGAATTCCAAATTGTCAGATCCATCCATATACGATGTCCTGGGACTGAAAAAACTGAAAGTACCATTCTATCAATCCATATTGGGCAATTTCTACATATGATTAATAGAACAGCCCTTACACTTAACTCCGTCTTCATATATCTTCAGCATAAGTTGATTCGTAACGCTTATGCCAATACGGAGTGGTTTTCAAATAATAAATCTAATCCCGGTCTCTCCGTCTCGACAACGGAGGTATAAAATAAATCAAAACTTTGATAGTCGGTGATTTAACTATCAAAGTAGCATTCATACAATCAACGGTCCTAGTTCCAATTGGAAATTATACCGATCAACCATCAACAAAACTGGCCCCTTTTTATATTAATTCCTTATTGTATTATCAATTCTAAAATCCATTTTCAATCTTCCATATCCTTTCAAATCTCGATCTCGATTCTTGGAAGTCATTTCCAACGTCATCATTTCTTAATTCAAGAAGATATCTCTTATTCCAATTTGAAAACATTTCTATATATTCATATATTCTTATTTCTATATTTTAGAAAATATGCTTTATTAACATTGAAAAAACATTTCCAATTATCATTCCTTACTTCTAGTTATCCCAAATCATTCCATTTTCTATACTTAGAAACCACCTCTGATTTACTTTGGAAAATGTTTCAAAGACCTTTTCATTTAGTTAAACCCATGTTACATAATAAACATCGTTGTTATAACTCAATTCATTAATTATTCATTTACTAATCGGATCCTTAACCAATCTTCACTACCGAACCTTAACCATTCCTTAGTTAATTATGAAGTCAATCAAGTTGGGGTATAATTACCTCTCATACCTTAACTGAACAACATTCTCAACTTTGAAACAGTCAAAGCTCACAACTTCAACCAAAACATCGCTTACGTGACTCTTGGATTCAATCTAAGAATCCACTTCCTTTACGGAAAAACATCGATTATAATGGTAGCGTTATAATCTTTGTTTCCAAATATTTGATTTATAAAACATTTACTATAATCACAGCATTAAAATCGCTCTTTAGATTTACGAACATTTATTATAACGACAATGCTAAAATCGCTGTTTAGATTTACAAAACATTTATATAACAACAACGCTAAAATCGCTGTTTAGATTTACTGTAACACCCCACGCCCGCTATGGTCACTCTCTAAGGGAATGCCATAGCATCGGTGGAGTATTTTGAGTGAATATAGAACAGAGTAATTACAGCAAGACAGATACAAGTAATACTTGAAAATTTAAAACATCATTTCAATTGCAGCGGAAAATAAAACATGTCTGGTTACATCACAAAACCATAATAGAAGTCAAGTACAAATATCCATCCTGCTAAATAAAAATACATAATCCCAATACATGAACTGATAGCCATAAAAGAAAAGGGTAAGCTGAGCTCTACATCTAGGGTCCAAGCTCCAAGAGAGTAATAAAAGCAGCCTGATCAAAGCCCACTCGTGCTGGGCCCACTCTGAGAACCTGAGGGTTGGGAAAAAGATAAAAACAACGGGGTCAGACATAAGTCTGAGCGAGTCCTATAACTTTAACAATACAATCATTAAAGTAACCAGAGAAGACATAAACTTGACATACGGTAATGTCTGGGGATGAATGGCTACACTAAGCAGCTTGGTAGACTTAGGATAAACTAAGATAACTGTAAAGACGCATTTACCCACCCAAGGATAATTACTACACTGCACCACACCAGTCATTCCTACTTAAAGGTTGATCCCTCCCAAGGACTTAGAAAATTTACCCAGTAGTTTCGTGTACCCCTAGTTGACTACATAGGTGCCGTCTGCCCCTATCTCCACTAGGTGTACCACCACTCCCAAGCGATCGGCTCCCTACCGTAGATACCCGTGCCGGCCCCACAGTGGGGTGTATCACTCCCCAAAGTGGCAACCCGATATAATTAACGGTGCACGGCTTATATCTACACGATGCAACAACGTCTTACCTACCAGCCCGGGTCCACACACGCATATGAAACCCGTTGGACTTGGGTTGCCACCGCTAACCCGTTTTGGCCTCTTATAGTCAAGCCCAGTACGCGTGTCCCGTCCTCGACATGGGTCGAGCCCAATAAGATACATATGGGTTACTGGTTGAAATGGGCCCCCACAAGCTACCCACCCAAGCTTGTCCCTTTTTCTAGTGCATCCCACTTAACCCTTTAATCATGTTTAATTACATGTTTCCACTTTGGTTAAGTATTCTAATCGTATTTTCCATTGCCACCCAAGGCAACCACTAGATTTCCACATGCCACCCAAGGCACCCACTTAACCCTTCATGTCCCACTACATGCTAATATGGTTAAGTGTTTCTTAATTAATTAATTAAGATCATGACCTCATAAAGACCTCCCACATTAGATCGTCTTTTATGACTGCTGGATATGCCGGTTGGTTCCGGGCAGACTTCTGTCATAAAAAGGGTCTAACCTCGTGTCTTTACTTTAATCACGTATTTAATTTATGACTAAGACCCCTCACATTGGGCCAATCATTTGTAGCCGCTGGATGGCCGGTCGGTTCCGGGCAGACTTCTGCTACAAAAGGGTCCAACCTCGTGTCTTAGTTGATTAATTACACCTAATTAATCACCCCCATAATTAATTATCCCTAATTAATTACACATTTTTCATAACATGGGTAGACCTAACTCAATAGGTAAATTCCCATGGGGTAGACCTAACTCAATAGGTAAATTCCCACTTATGTTAATTTATTTTTTTATGGTATGCTTAATCATACCCAATCATACTTTTATTAACATATTTATTAACCCCATCGTTCCCCACGTAAATCGTTCTCATTTCATAAGGAAAGATCCATCACAAATATCATGGGTTCAACCAAATCTTAGCATATAACTTTGTCATGGGTTAAGAGGATGTCAACTTGCATATATGAGCATATATTAACCCAACTACATTTAACCCAAACTTGCATATTATCATACACATGACTTGCATAACATGTTGAACTTGCATATAAGCATTCTCATAACTTGCATAACATGTTAAACATGCATTTAAGCATACACATAACTTGCATAAGCATTCTCATACTTGCATAAGCATTCTCATAACTTGCATAACATGTTAAACATGTATTTAAGCATACACATAACTTGCATAAGCATTCTCATACTTGCATAAGCATGCATAACTTGCATATCATGTTAAACTTGCATTTAAGCATATACATAACTTGCATATGAACTTGCATAACAACCTACACATAACTTACATAACATCATACACATAACTTGCATATGAACTTGCATAACTCACTTGTTAAACATGCATAAACCCACTTATTAAACATGCATAAACCCACTTGTTAAACATGCATAACCCAACTTATTAAACATGCATAAACCCACTTATTAAATATGCATAAACATAGGAAAACATAGAGTAGCACATCATTACAAATGATTCAAACTCACTAATCCGCATTCAAGACCATAAGTCTCATTACACCCAATCTACTTACTTTAGCAATTGATGTTAAAGTGATAGAAACTCACCAAAACCAAGATTAGCAAACTTATAAAGTAGAACTAGTTGGTAAATATGAAGAAGATGATGATTAGAGGTTGATTAGCTTGCAACTTCCTTCATAAACTAGTGGAGGCTCCTCTCAAGTTTGATTTTGGCGGCATGAGGCCATCATTTCTATTTTTAGTATGGATTAGTCTTGCATTAGGGTGTATTTATAGGATTAGGGTGTGTTTTAGACCATGGGATTAACCCTAGGTTAGATTTGGTCCGTTAGATTTAGGAAATCTCTAGAACCCAGCCCTCCAAGCCAGCCTAAAACCCAACCTGGTGCACCCAGGTTCTCTGGACGCCGCGCCCAGGTCGACAGGCAAGTCGACAAGGCAAGTCGACTCCCCAGTCGACAGGCCTGTCGACAGCCCTGTCGACATGGGTAGGGCGGGAAGTTTCCCGCCTGGCCCCCTTCTGGCTCCAATTTCGAAATCTGATTTTTCATTTCTAAATCTGTTTTTAACTTGATTTTTCTGCCAACTTCATTGGGCCATAACTGGGCCATACGGACTCCGATTTACAAAATTTCGGACTCTATTCTGCGTATTTTTCCGAGACGAACGCAATGACGCAGCCCGTTTCCCCCAATTCTCACATCTGAGATTATTTATTCTGTAATTAGTGAATTTTAGCATTAACTAAAATTCGGGGTGTTACATTCTCCCCTCCTTAAAGGATTTCGTCCCCGAAATCTCTAAGCTAAGGAGAATGCATATCCTACCATCCAAACAACCATCTACTCAATCCATCAAACACGGGCATCCATTGTCCTTAAAACAATTTCTAATGATGTATGAGCATATGCAAAAAGTGTGTGTATATGTTCCCTATCTAATGTATGAACATATGCAAACCATGATAGTGCCATGCATCCATTATGTATGCGAGAGAACCCTATCGACACATACAATATCTACATGAGTGCACAATCATTCACCCAAATGCATCATCCATATGATAACACAATCATTATACATCCATAAATATAGCTTCCTACACACAATTTTTATGCAATATGCAATATGAAGTGACTGAGCCGATCTAGTGCCTAGAGTGTGTGTATATGCATCCACGAGCAACCACTAGCAAACACTTGCATCCACTTGCATCCATCAACCATAACATGTCTCAAACACATGTTTCAACCATAGGTTTACCCTATCTAAAGGTCAAAGGTACAAATGAGAGGACATACTAAAGATAAGATAAGTATTAGACGAACGATAAAGGAGAAGTTAAAAGACATACCCTCAAAAAGGAACGGGTACAATGAACGCATCTTCGCTTTCGTTTCCCAAGTTGTGTTGCTCTCGTCTTCTCCCCATTGTACTTTGACTAGTTGAACCTCTCGATTCCTCAATTTCCTAGTCTCTGACCCAAGGATGCGGGTAGGAGCTCGTCGAATAGTCGCATCACGCTCTACTTCCACTTATTTAAGCAAGCTCGGCTCTACCACCTCTGCCGTCTCGTGTAAGCACTTCCTCAAATGCGACACATGGAATACATCATGTACACCACTAAGTCTGTCGGGCAACTCCACTCTATATGCCATCTGTCCAATTCTTTCCTTAATGGGAAATGGCCCTACGAATCTTGGTGCTAACTTCCCGACAGATCCAAAGCGAACCACATTTCGTAACGGAGACACTTTGACAAAGACCATGTCCCCAACTTCAAACTCAAGATCCGTCCTTCTCTTGTCCGCATAAGATTTTTGCCTATCCTGCGCTGCTTTCATCCTTCTTCGAATTAAGTCAATCTTCTCAGAAGTCTCCCTAATCATATCAGGCCCTAGCAAGATCTTATCCGTAGATTCCCACCAACATGTAGGTGATCGACAAGGCCTTCCATAGAGAGCTTCGAAAGGAGCCATACCAATACTGGACTGAAAGCTGTTATTATATGCGAACTCCACCAATGGAAGATGCTCTTCCCATGTACCTCCAAAATCTAAGATACAAAGTCTCAAAAGGTCTTCTAGGACACGATTCACCCTCTCAGTCTGGCCGTCCGTCTGAGGATGATATGCGGTGCTCAGACACAATTGAGTCCCCACTGCTTCTTGCAAACTCCTCCAAAACTCGCTAGTGAAGATAGGATCTCGATCACTCACTATGCTAGAGGGTACCCCATGCAATCGAACTATCTCTCGAAGATATACTGAAGCTAGCCATGGAGCAGTCCTCTTGCTCTTCACCGGTATGAAATGGGCGCTTTTAGTAAGTCTGTCTACCACAACCCAAATTCCCGTATTACCCTTTCTTGATCTGGGTAACCCGTCAATAAAATCCATCGAGACGCTATCCCACTTCCATTGCGGAACTTCCAATGGGTGAAGCAACCCACCAGGTTTCTTTTGCTCCGCCTTCACTTGTTGGCACACCGAGCATCGAGCGACATACTCGGCCACATCTTTCTTCATACCGGCCCAGAAGAAAACCCTCTTCATGTCTTGGTACATCTTGTCCCCACCGGGATGAATGGTCATCCTAGAACGGTGTGCATCATCAAGAATAACCTTCCTCAAACCCTCGTCTTGCGGTACACAAAGTCTACCGTCTCTACGCAAGCACCCCCTATCGTCTAGGGTGTACCTACTCAAATGGCTGGACGACTCCCCCCTTATGAGCTTCTCCACCAACTCAACCAACTGTGGGTCGTCCCTCTGTGCTTCTCCAATCCGCCCCAAAAGAGTAGGTCTAACCTCCAAGGAAGCTAGCAAACCGGGTACATAATCAATGGAAGGTCTGAAATCAAACATCGAGATAAATTCCAAGCTTCGTTGTTCCACGAACAATGGACTCAAGGACAACCTCTTTCTGCTCAAGGCGTCCGCCACCACGTTACCCTTGCCAGGGGTATACGCTATCTCGAAATCATAGGATGCTAAAAACTCCATCCACCTTTGCTGTCTCAAATTCAAATCCTTCTGAGAAAACAAGTACTTCAATGATTTGTGGTCAGTGAACAATTCGAACCTCTCACCAAGAAGATAATGGCGCCAAATCTTAAGCGCAAAAACAATAGCGGCCAACTCTAAATCATGGGTAGGGTAATTTTTCTCATGCACTCTCAATTGCCTTCCGCCATAGGCTATTACCCATCCCTCTTGCATTAAGACTGCGCCTAGTCCTGTCCCACAAGCGTCAGTATAGACAACAAATGGCTTGCTCCCATCTGGCAACACTAAAATTGGAGCAGTGGTTAAAGCTCTCTTTAACCGCCGGAACGCATCATTACAATCTACGTCCCATGTGAAAACAAGATTCTTCTTCGTTAAGCGGGTTAATGGGGCTGATATCTTCGCGAAGTCTTT
This sequence comes from Allium sativum, assembly GCA_030737875.1. Lineage (NCBI taxonomy): Eukaryota > Viridiplantae > Streptophyta > Magnoliopsida > Asparagales > Amaryllidaceae > Allium > Allium sativum. The sequence goes on along the minus strand of CM060926.1, from coordinate 264,991,355 downwards.
AATAAACTTCCTATAATAACCCGCCAACCCCAAGAAACTTCTTACTTCGGTAGCATTCTTCGGAACCTTCCAATCCTGAATTGATACTACCTTCGCGGGATCCACAGCTATCCCTTCCTTGGAGACCACGTGCCCCAAGAAACGCACCTCCTTCCTCCAGAAGTGACATTTAGAGAATTTAGCCTTAAGGCTATGTGCTCGAAGAGTCTTCAATACCTCCCCAAGATGTAGGGCATTGTAACACCCCACATCCGTTAGTGTCACTCACAAAGGGAATGCACTAAGTTCTGTGGAGCATTTTGGGTAAAAGATGCAGATAAATTACAAGACAGACAAATTATTAAACAGTGGAAAATAGAACTTTGCTTTATTGATAATTTAGTCTATACAAGATTCTTTTACAATATCAGAGTATCATCTGTCTTTATAAAATAAAGAAGCATGAAAATACATTTATATATTCCCCAATGTAGCAAGAGCCAGCCATAGCATCTGGAAGAGAATCCAAAGACAACTTCGTCAAATCTTCAAGCTGGGAAAGAGCAACGGTCCAGTCTAATCCTGAGTTATACTATTCCCTCCTCAACTACCTGGGGGGGAAACGGAAGAAAAGAAGACGAAAGAAAAACAGAGTCAGACATAAAGCCTGAGTAAGTTCAGTAACTTCTAGCATGTGAATATGGAAAAACAAAACGACATGAATTAACTGAATACAAGATTACACCATGACGATAAGGTCAACAAGATTAGACAAGGTAGTCACAAGATATGCTAAGATGACTGGATACGCTCTAATACTTTCGCAGCTTCGCTATTTCCTTGTTATACTGGTTTCTATATCTCTGCACCACCTAACTAGTGTTCAACTAGTAACGATAACGTGATCCCAACCCCTGTAGTTTCCATTGTCTTCAGGCATACATTTATTATTTATTACCTAGATCTAGTCTAGGGTTTTCTATCAAGTGCTTCTTAGATTTAACTATAGTTTTACGCTATCTGCTGAACGCTTTTCGAGTTCAGGGTTTATGCCACCTAGTCCAACTAGGGATTACGCTACCTGTCGAACAATGCCCCCAAGTCTAGGACACACTACCTAGAGTGGTATATGCTCCTAGGCTTCCCCACGCATGTATCGCGAATCGTTATCGCTTGTCTAGATGCACATGTCCTGTAATGTGCGATCCGAGTCCTGTGACAGGGCAAATCAAGGAATACAGAACTCGGTCGGGAGCTTTCGGATATCTGCCGATGCAGATGCTAAGGTCTGTTTTTATTCCAGTGGCTATGGTCCCACTTGACCCCTCCCTCAACTAATGAAAGGCATACCTTGTAAAATGAGAACTATACGCCGGCCCCCGGTGCCCCACTATCCTATGGCCATCCGCAACCATACCTAGATAGCAAGTATATGGTCTTTTGGAGTTCTCCGCCTTTCCGCTTCACGTATCTCGATTGACTCAAGATGGATGGTAGACGACGAGTTGCTATCACAGGGCTACCGTCTTCTCGCCGAATCACGCTGGTCCATCCTAGTCTTTAGGTTGCCACATATATATATTGCAACCAAGGCATACCCTCGGTTCTTCTAACGCAGACCTTAACCTCTGTGAGCCCAGGATGATCATCTGCAGCCTCATAGAGGGATACCAAGAGTACCCTCACGTCCCCTCGAAGCCTCGGGCTTCGTAACCCAATTCGTTGGAGCCTTCTTAAAACCAGATGGATGTCTGCTCCTTCGTGTTATACTAAGAATTACTACTTAGTTCTACTAACTAAGGTTTACCACTTAGTTTCCAAATTCCTTGTTTTCTTAACTAAGTTTTACTACTTAGTCCCCTTTTCAATTGAGGTCTACTACTTAGTTTTCTTTCTCGCCAGGTTGGGTTGGTTAAGTGTATTTAGTCGATTCAAGCTATCTTAACCCTCTTCCCTTATCCTATTACACTGGTTAAGTGTTATCCCTTCATGCTTTTTACTTAACCCTATTCATTTATCATATTCTGATGGTTAATCGTTCAAGTTTACTTAACCCTATGGTCTAGTCCAGTTAACATATTAATTTGGCTAAGTGTATTACTTAACCCCAACCTCTAGTCTAATTAACATGTTAAATTGGCTAAGTGTATTAACTTTACTTAACCCCACCTTCTAGTCTAGTCAACATGTTAATTTGGCTAAGTATTCCCATGGACTTAACCCTCCCATTCTAGCTTTAACTGTGCTAAGTTGGTTAAGTGTTCCTTAACCTTCCCATTCTAGCTTAACCGTGTTAGGTTGGTTAAGTGTTCCTATAGACTTAACTCTCCCATTCTTGTTCTAGCTTTAATTAATAAATTAAAGCCGCAACCTCTCACATTAGACAGATATTGCTGCGGTTACTGGATGTGCCGGTCGGTTCCGGGCAGGTTTACACCGCAACTCAGTCTAACCTCGGGTTAGGCATATTCATGTTTTCTAAGTTCAAAGGGTTTTTGATTAATTTCCAAATCTGGTTTTGAAAACAACCATCCCGTCCTTCGGATCAGTTAGGGATAGCCAGGGAGGGCAGGAAACTTGTATTTTCCAAACCCAAGCCTAGACACTATCCTCTCTGTCACCCTAGAACCTTCTGGTCTATGTGTTATAAAAAGGGTGTTATCAAAATTCTTTTCTTTTGTTTATAAATTGTTAACAATTTATTTCAAAAACCCATTTCCCCTTTTTAGACAAATTTGGCCTATATTTATTTGTCAAGCCTACTAGTATACTTATATTCTAGGCCCAAGTCCTAACCCAACATGCAGTTTAGGCCATTTCCTATTTCATTGCCGAAACTAGATTAAATATCCTAGTTTATAATTTATGGCCAAAATTTAACCAAGTTACATATTTTGTGGTAAATGAACAATTTAACATTTATGACGAATTCTATAAGTAAATTACTCCTAATTTACTGATTTCATTACTACTCTTTTAATGTACATTGTCTCATTTATTATTATGGCCCATTCTCTCTTATTTATCATATTTATACTTTTTGGTATGTAAATTATACCAAGTTTAGTGTCGCTAACCATAATTTATTCTAAACATGACAATTGCTCACAATTATGAATAAATTCAAAATTGTGCTAATATACTTATTCCAAATCAACCTTAATTAACCCAATCTTGGTTTAACATCCTAATTCACAATTTATGGCAAAACTAGAATTATTTTTCTAGTTTACATTTTATGCCTAAAATTTAGCTTACTTACTAACGCTAAATTTAATATGTCAAAATCACATATTCCCTAATCCATGTCAAATTTCCCCGTTTTCATTTTAATATGCATGTCATAATACATATTCCAAATTATGCCAATTTCCAAGTTTACAATTACGTTCATATTCATTTCCATGTTTTTCCCCAAATCGCATTCCCACAGTTCGAATAATCGTGATTCAACCTAGACTATAAATAAATCTAGATTCGTAGATAAAAAGGGAATGAATCAAAATGACAAGAAGAAATAATTGGCATAAAAAGGTTTGGATAACAATGTAGGTTCAAGAATATGGGTAGACCTAACTAAATAGGTAAATTCCCACTGTCTTAAAACCAAAGAATGGGCAAAATAGGTTCAAGAACGTGGGTAGACCTAACTTAATAGGTAAATTCCCACTGTCTTAAAACCAAAGAAAAAAAACCAAGGAACAGGTAGAATAAATAATTGGGTTTAGACCCAATTTCACAATCACCAAACTAAAGCAATATTTTCCTAATCATGAATCATGGGTGTCAAAATCACAATTGTCCTCATTATGTCATAAGCAATAGTTTATGTCTAATTCAAAGGCTTATGTTCTTAGTCATAAGTAATGTCCATGGTCATAGGCAATATAGGCGATGTTCATAGTCCAAAAGGGAAAATAATTCCCATAGTCCTAAGTCATTGTCATAGGCAATGTTTATATGTCCCAAAATCAAAGGCTTATGTCATAGTCCAAAGGCATATGCTTTCAAAGGCCACAGTTCTATAGTCATAGTCACGGTTACAGTCTTATTTGTCCTCGAATCATAACAGTTCTTAATTCAGTCCAAGAGTATAAACACAGATTCGAAGAGAGAGAGAGAGAGATTTGGCATATTCCTTTATTCCTTTAATTTCATGTCACAAATAAAACAAAATATTCAGATCTAGAAATAACCAACTTACAGAAAATAGATCTAGAAAAGAAGGAAAGCGTGGCTATGATTCGTGCGTCGTTGCTTGAAACTTGTTTGAGCTAGCCTTTGAATTCTTCACTTGAAACTTTGATTTGAATCCCTCCTTAAAAGTCTTTTAGCAGCATCTCCTCGTCTTGAATCATATTTTATTTTATTTATTTAAGAAAATTTAGAAGAGGGGAAGAAGCCATGAATCTTAGCAGCATAAGGATAGAAGAGAATTGGTGCAAAGAGAATGAAGACTAGGGCTGTTTATATAGATGCTCAAGACCTTATCGTACACGCAGCGCTGAGTCAGCATTGAACCTAGTTAAGAAAATAGTCCAGGTACGTAGATGAATCTAGCCAAACCTTATCATACACGCAGTGCTGAGTCAGCATTGGGTCCCACAAGCTATTTTGGCGTAAAAGTTTGATTTTCAAACTTTTGAATTTCTGGAATTTATTTAACTGTTTTATTCACATGAAATATTCTTATATGTATACAATTCCTCTAACGACCATTTTACGCGTATATATATACGCACAACTTTCATTTTATTTTCAAAATTCAAATGATGTTGCCATATTTCATTGACTGTAGCCTTATCTTGAATTTTATCTTTCGTATACATATATTTTTGTATATATATATATATATATTTATATTTCTCATATGTATATATATATATTTTCTTTATTTCCTTATACGTACATTCTTATCCTTTCAAATTTTGAATTTGTATACGTACATATATTTGCATGTTTAGTTGGCCCTCTCTAAAACAATGATAAAAAATTATGCCGCCGCCGGGGTTCGAACCCCCGACCTCCATGCTACCAATCCAATGCCTTAACCAACTGAGCTACAGAGGCTTTTGTTAATAAGTCTTAGAACAATAATAATTATTGTTCTCTCCTTACCTCTTTTTTTTCATGTTAGTTACAATACTTAAATTAAACAACTGCATGGATCTTTTTCTTTTAATTTTTCTTTTAAAAATTAATTATACTTTAATTTGAGAATCTTAATGTCGCAGAATTACGGGGTGTTACAGGCATGCTCTTCTTCACTCTTAGAAAATACTAAGATATCATCCACAAAGACCACCACGAATTTATTAAGGAACTCCCTGAACACCCTACTCATCAAATCAACAAAGTATGCAGGGGCGTTCGTCAACCCAAATGGCATCACCAGCCACTCATAGAAACCATCCGGAGTCCTAAAGGCAGTCTTGTCTATGCTATCCTCAGCCACCCTCAACTGATGAAACCCCGTGGCTAAGTCCAATTGAGAAAATACTGAAGCGCCAACCAACTGATCGAAAAGATCATCAATCCTCGGCAATGGGTGTCTATTCTTCTTTGTGAGCTTGTTGAGTTCTCTATAGTCTACACAAAGTCTGAGGGACCCATCCGCCTTCGTAGCAAAAACTACTGGAGCACCCCACTCCGATATACTTCGTCTTATGAACCCCTTCTCAAGCAACTCCCCTACTTGCTTATGGAGTTCCCTCCTCTCACGAGGAGCCATGTGGCGCACTGGTAAAGATACAGGTTTAGCATTATCCACCAGATATATTCGGAAGTCAATCTCCCGCTTCGGAGGTAAGCCCTTCACCTCCTCAAACACATCCGAGTATTCCCGGACCACTCTAACAGATTGCAAACTCTCGACCGAAGCGTCAAGCGATTCAAGATAACTTAGCATAACAGAATCCATGGGATTACAAGAGATCTCGAGAGTGTTACCCAAGCGGGTCATGAGCCTAACAACTCTCCTTTCGCAATCAAGAATGGCACCATTACTGGATAACAAGTCCATGCCCAAAATCAACCCATAGCCCGTGAAGCCCAAAACAAAAGCATCACATCTAAACTCAATGCTAAGTATAGAAATCTTCAAACCCAAACATATCATGGACAAATAAGTGGAGCCCCCAATTGGGTTTGAAACAACCAAGGGATCATCTACCAGACTGGTGTCTAAGTGCAGTGACTCAACTAATGATGATGAGATAAACGAATGCGATGCGCCTGAATCAAACAATGTACGGACAGGATGATCAAATAGAAAAACCAGACTTTCAACGGAGATAGTTCTACCTCTTTCCTGAATCGGTGGAACCGCGAGAGCCTGTACTTGCCCCCTAGCCTGACTCGGTGCCATAAGAGCTTGCACCTGTCCTCCTGAGGTAGATCCCGTCCTTTGCCCCTTCTTAGGGCAATCCTTCACTAGATGCCCCGCTTCGCCACAGTGGAAGCAGCCAGTCTTCTTCTTCTTGCGACAATCCTTGCTTAGATGGCCAGGTGTCCCACAATTGAAACACTTCTTCTTGCCCTTGCCACCGTTGCCTTTCCCACCTTTGTTTTGTTGTTGTTGCTGAGGTCTCTTTTGATCTCCCTTCTCCTCGGGTGCCTTATTAGCATTGGGACCCTTCTCTTCTTCATGCATGAGTGCCATGTCAACTAGCTTCTCAAAGGTGGCCCCCATAGGGATATGAGTCATAGCCAACCCATGCATCGGTTCATTCAAGCCTTTCACGAACCTCAAAGCCTTCTTCTCCGGTGTATTCACCATGTCTAGGCCGAACCTTGCCAATTGATTAAACTTGTTGACATACTCCTTCACTGAGAGATTTCCTTGCTTTAGAGTCAAGAATCTTTCCATATACAAGTTTTCCTCCGCCCTTGAGAGAAACTTTGCCACAAATCTTTGCCTAAAATCCGCCCAAGAGTCAACGGGGCATTCCCCATTAGTGACCTCCCACCAGAATGAGGCCTCTCCCTTCATTAACCAAGCAGCCAACTTGACTTTCTTTCCTTCTTCCATCTCAAAGATATCTATCAACTCTTCCACCTCCTTAAGCCAATCTCTAGCCTCCACAAAAGTTTCAGATCCTTGAAAAGGTTTCCCTCCCATAGCTTTGAATTCCTTGCAAGTCTTAGCAAAAGTATCCGTGCGAGGAGGAGGGGGAGGAGGAAGATCGGGTGCTACGGTTGGTGGAGGAACATTTGCTGGACCCGCAGTGGTGGCCCTAGCCTCCATCAATCTCCTATACCATACTGGTATCGTCACACCCTCCGGAAAGTTAAGATCCTCAGCCATGCTGAAACGAAAAAGGAAAGATTCAAAACGGAGAATTCGAAGGATAAAGATATGGCTATTGGGGATTATGCTTTTCTTTCAAAAACTTTTCTCTTTAAAGACATGTTTTTGAAAATATTTCTTCCAAAAATGTTTTTAGAAAAATAGGTTTCTAAAAATTTTATCTGTTCCGGTAACCTTTGCTCTGATACCACGTGTAACACCCCACGCCCGCTATGGTCACTCTCTAAGGGAATGCCATAGCATCGGTGGAGTATTTTGAGTGAATATAGAACAGAGTAATTACAGCAAGACAGATATAAGTAATACTTGAAAATTTAAAACATCATTTCAATTGCAGCGGAAAATAAAACATGTCTGGTTACATCACAAAACCATAATAGAAGTCAAGTACAAATATCCATCCTGCTAAATAAAAATACATAATCCCAATACATGAACTGATAGCCATAAAAGAAAAGGGTAAGCTGAGCTCTACATCTAGGGTCCAAGCTCCAAGAGAGTAATAAAAGCAGCCTGATCAAAGCCCACTCGTGCTGGGCCCACTCTGAGAACCTGAGGGTTGGGAAAAAGATAAAAACAACGGGGTCAGACATAAGTCTGAGCGAGTCCTATAACTTTAACAATACAATCATTAAAGTAACCAGAGAAGACATAAACTTGACATACGGTAATGTCTGGGGATGAATGGCTACACTAAGCAGCTTGGTAGACTTAGGATAAACTAAGATAACTGTAAAGACGCATTTACCCACCCAAGGATAATTACTACACTGCACCACACCAGTCATTCCTACTTGTAGGTTGATCCCTCCCAAGGACTTAGAAAATTTACCCAGTAGTTTCGTGTACCCCTAGCTGACTACATAGGTGCCGTCTGCCCCTATCTCCACTAGGTGTACCACCACTCCCAAGCGATCGGCTCCCTACCGTAGATACCCGTGCCGGCCCCACAGTGGGGTGTATCACTCCCCAAAGTGGCAACCCGGTATAATTAACGGTGCACGGCTTATATCTACACGATGCAACAACGTCTTACCTACCAGCCCGGGTCCACACACGCATATGAAACCCGTTGGACTTGCGTTGCCACCGCTAACCCGTTTTGGCCTCTTATAGTCAAGCCCAGTACGCGTGTCCCGTCCTCGACATGGGTCGAGCCCAATAAGATACATATGGGTTACTGGTTGAAATGGGCCCCCACAAGCTACCCACCCAAGCTTGTCCCTTTTTCTAGTGCATCCCACTTAACCCTTTAATCATGTTTAATTACATGTTTCCACTTTGGTTAAGTATTCTAATCGTATTTTCCATTGCCACCCAAGGCAACCACTAGATTTCCACATGCCACCCAAGGCACCCACTTAACCCTTCATGTCCCACTACATGCTAATATGGTTAAGTGTTTCTTAATTAATTAATTAAGATCATGACCTCATAAAGACCTCCCACATTAGATCGTCTTTTATGACTGCTGGATATGCCGGTTGGTTCCGGGCAGACTTCTGTCATAAAAAGGGTCTAACCTCGTGTCTTTACTTTAATCACGTATTTAATTTATGACTAAGACCCCTCACATTGGGCCAATCATTTGTAGCCGCAGGATGGCCGGTCGGTTCCGGGCAGACTTCTGCTACAAAAGGGTCCAACCTCGTGTCTTAGTTGATTAATTACACCTAATTAATCACCCCCATAATTAATTATCCCTAATTAATTACACATTTTTCATAACATGGGTAGACCTAACTCAATAGGTAAATTCCCATGGAGTAGACCTAACTCAATAGGTAAATTCCCACTTATGTTAATTTATTTTTTTATGGTATGCTTAATCATACCCAATCATACTTTTATTAACATATTTATTAACCCCATCGTTCCCCACGTAAATCGTTCTCCTTTCATAAGGAAAGATCCATCACAAATATCATGGTTTCAACCAAATCTTAGCATATAACTTTGTCATGGGTTAAGAGGATGTCAACTTGCATATATGAGCATATATTAACCCAACTACATTTAACCCAAACTTGCATATTATCATACACATGACTTGCATAACATGTTGAACTTGCATATAAGCATTCTCATAACTTGCATAACATGTTAAACATGCATTTAAGCATACACATAACTTGCATAAGCATTCTCATACTTGCATAAGCATTCTCATAACTTGCATAACATGTTAAACATGTATTTAAGCATACACGTAACTTGCATAAGCATTCTCATACTTGCATAAGCATGCATAACTTGCATATCATGTTAAACTTGCATTTAAGCATATACATAACTTGCATATGAACTTGCATAACAACCTACACATAACTTACATAACATCATACACATAACTTGCATATGAACTTGCATAACTCACTTGTTAAACATGCATAAACCCACTTATTAAACATGCATAAACCCACTTGTTAAACATGCATAACCCAACTTATTAAACATGCATAAACCCACTTATTAAATATGCATAAACATAGGAAAACATAGAGTAGCATATCATTACAAATGATTCAAACTCACTAATCCGCATTCAAGACCATAAGTCTCATTACACCCAATCTACTTACTTTAGCAATTGATGTTAAAGTGATAGAAACTCACCAAAACCAAGATTAGCAAACTTATAAAGTAGAACTAGTTGCTAAATATGAAGAAGATGATGATTAGAGGTTGATTAGCTTGCAACTTCCTTCATAAACTAGTGGAGGCTCCTCTCAAGTTTGATTTTGGCGGCATGAGGCCATCATTTCTATTTTTAGTATGGATTAGGCTTACATTAGGGTGTATTTATAGGATTAGGGTGTGTTTTAGACCATAGGATTAACCCTAGGTTAGATTTGGTCCATCTCTAGAACCCAGCCCTCCAAGCCAGCCTAAAACCCAACCTGGTGCACCCAGGTTCTCTGGACGCCGCGCCCAGGTCGACAGGCAAGTCGACTCCCCAGTCGACAGGCCTGTCGACAGCCCTGTCGACATGGGTAGGGCGGGAAGTTTCCCGCCTGGCCCCCTGCTGGCTCCAATTTCGAAATCTGATTTTTCATTTCTAAATCTGTTTTTAACTTGATTTTTCTGCCAACTTCATTGGGCCATAACTGGGCCATACGGACTCCGATTTACAAAATTTCGGACTCTATTCTGCGTATTTTTTCGAGACGAACGCAATGATGCAGCCCGTTTCCCCCAATTCTCACATCTGAGATTATTTATTCTGTAATTAGTGAATTTTAGCATTAACTAAAATTCGGGGTGTTACATTTACAAAACATTTATTATAACGACAGCGCTAAAATCGCTTTTTAGATTTACAAAACATTTATATATCTCACTTTATAAAACTGCTATTAAGACCATTTTATTTATGTAACTATTCAAATTTCCTTTCAAGTATAATTGTACGCTATACGTTCCATAACTTCCAAAATCGACTTAATTTGATTTCTACAAATACTACTCATTTAACCATAACAATAGTATATCATTCCAAAGCATAAAACTCCATTTAAATTATATTTTTATATTTAAGTAGAATTTTTAATTATATTTCTCTAAAAGTAAATCATTACAATAAAATTCAACATAGTCGAATTCGAATTATAAATTCCCTAGATTTATCTCAATTTATTTATATTCTGACCTTTGGAATAAAACTCATCGGTATCTTTTGAAAATGATTCTCCATTTCCCTTTCTCATTTAAGTTCCAATTTGGACTCATAATAAAATTCTAAATTTCCTTTATAGATATTTCGTTTGTAAAATATTTGCTTTAAATCATTATTCACTTTAACCATGAATATATTTCTTTTATATAATCGAATTAATTTGAATAATATCTTAAACCCAAAATCTATTTATACTTCTATTCAGAATTTTCATACAACTCTAGTTCTTTATTTCAACATTCGCTTATAATTTCTTTTTAAATTTTGCTAGGTTCAAATCTCTTTTCAAACATTGGTTTCTAACCCAATCTCCACCTTTCCATATAAATTCAAATTTGAATTTATATTTCCGTTTATCCAATGATAAATAATTCACTTAATTTATGCTTTCATTTGTAAACAACTTCTTGATTTATTCGTTTGAACAGGTTTCTATTTTCAATTCTTATTCGAAATTTTATTCCTATTTTGGAAGTAAATTCCATTTTTAAATCCCAATTTCCTTTTCCACATTTGAAAATATTTCACGGTATTTAAAATACCGAGTTTCTAGGGCCAGGGTAATTTACACACAACATTTCCAATCACAGATTTTATAATACATCACATCACAATCAAATAAAAACAGTAACATAAATATTAAGGAATCCAGTTAGATCTCTCCAACCTATTTCCCTGCATCCATAGATGTTAACCAACATCAATAATATTATTTCACATCAATATGAAATGTCATAGTAAACAATATTAATAACTGATCAACGATATAACTATGTCAATCATTCAAACAATTTTAACAACCATTCATCCAAACAACCATCACATAGTATAAAATATGTATATAACTAAATTAGAGTTAGTAAGATTACTCACTTTGGTTCGCAGTTGACAATTCTGCTTTTAATTCATCTAAAATCAAATAGATATTAGATTTTTCTATGAAATCCCAATAGCTCCGTTCTCAGCCCCCTCAATCCCATAATGTAGAATTCGTAATTTCGATTCCGATGCGACCAGTTTTGCTTGATTCTATTAACGAATGAGAGGGTTACCGATTTTATTAGTTCACCACCTTATTAAGATAAAAATATAGGTTAATCAATATTATAATTAACCCTTAATTTGCTTAATTACCATGTTAAAATTTATCATTCCCTTAATTGTTTTCTCATGCCTTCTTCCCCCGTGTACTTCTTTCCAATTTAAAAAGCACACCCTCCCCTTTTCATGATACAAACAAAATCTCACCATAATCAATTAACTTTAAATCAGCCTTCCTTATTGACCTTTATAATTGTTTATCACTACAAACCCTCCCCCTCATCTTTTTCTTCCTCTCCCGTAGCTGACTACCTGAACATTGAAAACCCACCACATCGACCCATTTCTTCACCCACATCATCCTCTAACTTAAACGAGTACCATGCTCTTCTTCATAAACATCTCTACCCTTCCATATCCTACTTCTTCTACTCGAGCATATTTGTACCATCCTATTCATTTCCGTTACCATGAAAAAAAAACAGCAGTATCCAAAACCGAACTTCGTTATCACCCTCAATTCCTCACTTCACCACACAGTATAAATAAAACATACACCACCGATGTTCATCACTTCTCAACCCTGATGAGCTCATCCTCATTTAGTTGAAGTCAACCCCCTCCTTTAAAACGCTGCAACAACCTCCTCACGAAGCTACAGTAAAAAGAATATCAACTTCAGAAAAACAACACCCATACGTTTAAAACTCCTTTCTTAAACACTCCTTAATCCACGTTTAAACCCAATCAATTTCCTTTCTGTTACCATCGTTCAAGACTAAAACTCACTCTCACCTTCACCAACGCCCTACAGGCCACTCATACTCAATAAAATCTGAACCACACTTCTCCTTCTCCCATCAAAATTCCGCAACAGTAAACACTTCATTAATCACTACTTCGAGCATCATAGTTCCTCCTCGTTCCATTATAAATTATATAAATAATAGTATACCTTTCCTCTTCTTCACTTAGAAATCCACATATCCTCCCTATATACACCAACTTGTAACTGTCCCAAGTCGAAGAACCCATGCCCATAACCACATAGGAGAATAACTGAGCTTCCACAAATTCATGTGCATCCAATGAAACGCATATGGGGTTGAAGCATACGGTCTCATGAGTCCGTCGGACCAAATCTTATATAATCTCGTTTTATTTTCTATTTTTAAATGATTTCTATATGATCAGATTTTTCTGTGTCTTTTGTTGATGAGGATGTTGCGTTTGGGAAGAGGAAAGAAAAGTAGTGCTATATATATACAGAAAAATGGAAGGTCATTTTCGATACGTATAGAATAGGCAACGTATTTTCAACATAGGCATGGAGTTTTCAAATCAATTAGGTCTGCATATTTAATTTGTAGGGTGGTGGGATTTACAAAGCTACGCAGATTTGGTCGGTTGTTTAAACATAGCTTACATATTTTATTTCCATTTGAAGCTTTCGAACTGGGAGGGGGAATGGTAGGACATGGTTTTGATACTAGAAAGATGAGAAGAGAATGGGTACTTTTGTTTGATACCGAGAAACGAGGGTGAGCTGCATATTTATAAAAAAAGAAATGGCTTGACGGCCACGTAAATAAAAGTATAGGGTAGATTATAGGCTCAGCCCTGCATTTATTTTAAACCGAGAAGCATGTGGGTTCTTTTCCATTTGCCCAGCATGTCACGTACATTAATTACCCCTTACAAGCTGGTATTGTTGGCTGATAGGGTAGCAGGATAGTCATGTGCGAAGGTATTCAATTGGACTGTGTATAGGTCTGTGCCTTAACCGTGAAGATATTGCCTGCGTGAAAGGACTTGGCATGTGCAATTAAAAGGGTAAGCAGTGGTCATCTTTTTAGCTTAGCATGTGGACGCCTGTAGGGAGCAGAACTTTGCATGTGCCCTATTTAATTATTATTATTGTTTTATTTTATTTTTGGGTTTGGGACTGTGTTGATTTAACTCAGCGATGACCGTGTGCAAAAGCTGTCTAAAATACTTGGTTCTGATTTTCTCTGGTTCCCTGAAGCAAAGAACGTGCCGCCAGTTTATGTAGAAGGGAGGAGAAGACCCTTCCAAGTTGTACAGTGGTGTAGGAAATATATCTGTTGTGTCAAAGTACTAGTATAATTTAATTGTATGTTCATTTTGCTTTGTTAAAAGTAAAAAATGTTAAATATGCAACTAAAGCTTAAATCACTGACCGTGTGCGAAGCACGGACCATTTACCCATTTACATTTGTTAAAGTTATCGTGGTACCGACTACGCAGAAATTCCATTCATTTGCGACCGCTATGGACCAAAAATACGAATATCGTTTTATTAAATAAATTCCTTATAAATTTCTATATATAATTCAAACAAAATATCTAAAACAAATTTATATTCAAAATTCAAGGGCTAAAATTTCGGGTCGTTACTCGATGTTTATGAATTCATGATGTTTATTGTTTATGAATTTGTGATGTTTATGATGGATTTTTACTTGTCGATGAGGTGAGACAAGTTAGTTTGCCACTTAGTACTCGTCGGAAATAGAGAGAGATGAGACGAGTTTGGTATCTTTACACTTACCGATGAGATAAGGCAGTGTATAATTGATGATGTTTCATGATGTTTTCTAGTGTGGTATCAACTAACGGCTAGTAAACCGTTAGGTGCAAACGTATGGTATGGGACATACGTTGACGCCTTATGGGTTCCTAACCAAGAGGTTAAGACACATTCAAGATGTCACTAGTACTATAGACCGAGTAGTGATTGGAGTCATCACGATGTTTACGATGGTATTATTCGACTCCAATCATCACGATGTTATTGCTCGCGTTTTTGTGACTGGGTGTCATTTTCCGACTATAGTCAATCACGATAATCGCGATGTTTTGATATTATGTGACCCCAAGTCATCACGATGTATTGTACCAAAATTTAGTAATAGTCAAGAAGTTAAGCACATGCAGTTTTCTCTGGTGTTTTGATGTTTCAAATTCACCTTTTTGATGATGACGTTCGAACAAGGCCTTGAGTATGAAAAAGGCCAAGTCTACATTATGTTTTATGGTGATTTCGAATATGATGTTTTGAACACTTTTTGGGTGCTACCAAGATAGATTTGATACATTTTTATGATTATACCGACGAAATAAGGTATAGATTATGATATCTTTTATGATGAGTATTAGTAATAGATTCGAGATGTATTTATATTTATACCGATGAAATGAGGTATAATAATTAAAGAAGTTTCTATTTGACGAGTTTTATAATATATTTAGTTGTGTTGGGATTTGAATATATGCCGATGAGACGAGGCATATTTATAAGTGTATATCCTTTATTCAGAGGTTAGGTACTTATGGTGCATGATTACCTTATTAGCCTTCTTTGTGGAGATAATTGATTCTTAGAAGTTTTAGATGATGTTTAATTGGCACTGCCGATGATATGAGGTGAAGGCAACAATGAATTGGGCCTTACCTTCATGACCTAGTTTGTAGACCTTCTATATTCTTAAGTGTTGTTTTTGTCTCTTGAGCATAGTCATAACTTAGCTATCTCTTATAGTGTCGTGATGAGATATCATTTCTTCTCATAAAGAATTGTCCCTATACGGTAAGGTATCCTTTTCATAAGAGGATATCATAGCTTTCGATCGCTCAACTTAATCTAGTTATCTAGTATGCTAATGAACATAACTAGTCTAACTCGAGTTTTACTATGATCATGTTTAAATTGCCTTATGAAATCTCCCCTTGTGGTTCACACCTTTACTCATTCCATTTAGTTATATTATAATTAAATGAAACATGCCTAAATAAGATATATTGCATTCCTTTATGCAATCATGACGAATCTTTGACATACCGCCCTAGAGATACTTGATGATATACATTAGTAATCATGAAACGACCTTCCTTTTACCTCTTATTATCATTACCTTTACTGATGATAAGTTCTAGCCTACCTGACCCGTGTGTTTTCACACGGGTCAGACCGAGTTTGTTTCAGGTTTAGCTCCTCTCTTGGTCTTAGCCGATTCTCGGTACTATCTCTTGAGACTGACTCATCACTTTAGCATTATTCACATTCTTGTGGCCTATTGTCGAGAGTTTAATCTTTACTTTTCGTATATTGAATGGTCGTCATGTCACTTTACTGTATTATTTGTATTATATTGAGATGTATCATTGTATATGTAAACTGTATATATATATGTATATGTATTTTTACTGTTCTGAGATGATATATTCATTTAGTTATAGTGTTTTTCTCTGATAGATCCATAGCCATACATAGCTTTGTCTCAAGTATATATTGAATATGTCGATCCACTTGAGAGAAAGAATATAACATTTGTCGGCATGTTCAGTAGATAATTGAGACAAGGTTATAGCTGGTCGCCCCTAACTAGCCCTGTTCTCTGCATTAGCAGACGGAATTACCATGTAATTCTCTTTGTTGATGTGGGTCTCGGGGTGGGGCGTTATACTGTTAATAACCATTTAATTAATACAATTAATAATGCCATCAAATAGTTGTTTCATTCCTTTTAATATATTCCAATCCCAAAGGCAGTTAATTTCTTATCCATTTTTCCTTCATTATGCATTAATTACCTATTTATCTCAACATTCTAATTTGTATGTATATATATACGCACAATCTTTATCTCTTTTTAAAAATTCAAGCGGCATTATGTCATCATTTAATTCTTACCTGTCTTCGTTGATTGCAGGTTTATTTTGACTTTCTCTTTTATATGTATATATTTTTGCACACACATACACGTATATTTACATATGCATGTATACATATATTTTTATACTCACATTTATGTACAATTTCCCTTATATGTGCATTTATACATATTTTCCTCTTAGAACATGTAATATTTTAGTCGTTCCTCTAAAATAAAAAAATGGCGCTAATGGGACTCAAACCTGCGCCACTCACTTGGAAGAGACATGTCTTTACCAACTGATCTACATAGGCTTTTGTGAACAAGACTAAAAACAATGATGGTCATTGTTCTTTTCTTATACCTTCTTTTCATGTTTGTTGTAATATTTCATTTAAAGATATCTCTTTCATCTTAATCCATAGGTCTAAATTAATCAGAAAATCGCCACGTACGCATTGATGTTAATTCCACGATCAAATTCTGAAAGCTTCTCAAAATTTTATTTTATTATTTAATATAAAAATGTAGGGTGTTACACTACTGGTCACATTTTAATTTATGTAATCATCATAATCAAATGAAACGTGCACATATAGCAACCAAACAAGAAAATATTAAATAAACCTATCCTAACATGCAGGGCACCACACAGGGGAACTTCTATTATATTATACATGAAAATAAAAGCAATTAACTAAAATCTTACCAAGTGAAGAGTTCTGCATACGACGTCACCATGCTCTCCTTGGTCTTCCAGGTGCAATCGCCCCTTATTTTCATCTCATTGGACTTTTATAGGCTTAATGTCTTCCTTCTAAGCTGCTTCATATCGTGTCGGATGATACGAATAGGCTTAAAAGTTTCTGAAGCTTCTAATTTAGCTTCAGTATCATATTTGATATATGTGGTGGTTATATTTGAGTCATGCACAATTTCCTTAAGTGAGAAACATGGAACACATTGTGCACTCTAGCCAGCTTTAGGGGTAAGTCGACTCTATAAGCTAAGTTTGCAAGCTGCTTAGAGTCAAAAAGGAACCATAAATCTTAGTGACAACTTCCCCGTCCCATCAAACAAAATCACATCTCTCAAAGGAGAAATCTTGACAAACATCAAGTCATTAATAGAGAATTATAAATCTCTATGTCTCTTATTGGCATAACTTTCATACCTGTCTTGTGCTGCCTTGACACGTTGTTGGATGATCTCAATCGTTTTTTAGGACTCTCAAATTATATCTGGCACAATATTAGGTTCTTGCTCGTTCCCCACCAACATGAATGAGTATTGCATGGTCCAACGTATACGGCTTCATACGATGCTATACTGATTCTAAATTGATAACTATTGTTGTCAACAAGATGCAAGTGATCATCTCACGAACCTCCAAACCTAATATGCAAGATCATAAGAGGTCTTCCAAGATACAATTCATCTTTCGGTTTTGTCATTAGTTTGAGGATGGTAAGTTATGCTAAGATGCAATCAACTCCCAAGGCTTCCTGTAAGCTCCTCAAGAACCTGCTAGTGAGCAACGTATGTCGGTCGCTTATAATACTATTCGACACTCCATGAAATCATACAATCCACTTTACATACAAGTCGGCTAGCTTGGTTTATGTTTACTTGACTTGGTGAGTATAAGATGGTTCTCTTGGTCAACCGATCAACGATGACCCAAATGATATTGCATCCTTCTCGAGTTTTAGGTGGATCAAAAAAATCCATTTAAACTAGTTCTTGTATCCTCTCGAGAACCTCTAGAGTTTGTAACAAACCAATAGGATTCTTTTGCTCATCCTTGACTAACTGAATGACCATTCACTTGGAGATAAATGTCTCAATGTCCTTTATTCCTTCTCATTGATAAATTTTTCTCATATCTCTGTAAATCCAGGATGTATATTTACTCTCAAGTGATGGCACTCTTTAAGAGCTTCATCTCTTAATTCGTTGACATTGAAAATAAACAACCACTCATCTTATGAAGCCAACCATCTCAATCAAGTCTGTATATTCTCATATCCTCAGATCCTATTCCAGTTTCTATCCAGGTGATGATCTCAATCAATTTGGGATCGCGCCTCTGACCAGAACCAACTCGGTAAATCAGAGTAGGTCTAAAAGTAAAGCTTGCCAACATTTTCAGTTCTAACTCACATCTAGGAAGAAAATCATAATAGGTTATACACTCGAGCTACTTCCACTCTAGGAACATAGCTCCTAAGTTGGCATGTCCCCAACTCAAAGCATAAATGAAAGGTTACCTTTTCCTACTGTATATGCAATATCAAAGTCATATGTGGTTAGGAACTCTAACCATCACTAATAACGAAAGTTAAGGTCCTTCTGAGAGAAGATGCAACACGAACCACTCTTCCGAAAGATAGTGTCTCCACATCTTTATTGAGAACACAATTGTCGCTGACTCAAAATCATGGGTAATATATCTCTTCTCATGAGGTTTTAGCTGTCGACTAACATACTTAATGAATTTAATTTCTGCATCAGTACCATACCTTATTCGATATCACAAGCATTCATGTATACCATCATCTCTTCATTTACTCTTGGAATATCTAATATTGGTGAAAACGTCAAACACTTTTTTATCCTTATGAATTCATGCTCACAAATTGCATCCTAAATGAAAGCTTGATTCTTCTTTGCCAACTGAGTCAACGACGTTGATATCTTGGAGAAGTCCCAAAAGAATCTCCGATAATATCGGGCAATCCTAAGAAACTCCTCACATTTGTAGTACTTATGATTGTAGTTTAATCTTGAACTATTATGACGTTGGAAGGATCTACTGCGATAGTCTACTCAGACATAACACGACCTAAGAACTTCACTTTTCTCCTCCAAAAGTGACACTTAGAAAATTTTGTCTTTAATTGGTGTTCACTTAACATTTCAAGTACAATCCTCAAACATGTCTTATGTTTCTCTTTTGTTTGTGAATACATAAGAATGACGTTGATGAACACAAGTACAAACTTATTAAGATAATCTACGAAGGCACGACTCATAAGTTCCACTAAGTATGTCGAAATGCTTGTAAGCCCAAATGGCATAACTAGCCCCTCATAAAATCCAAATGGTGTTTGAAACATTGTTGTCGACACACTCTCAATCGCCACTTGCAATCAATGAAATCTCTCTGCGAGATCTTATCGATAAAATTCTTTAGCACCATGCAGCTGAACAAACAAATCATCAATAAGTGAAATTGTTCTTCTTTTTCACTTTATCCCACTCACGGTATTCAAAATGAAATCTAAGGGAGTTATCTTCCTTCATCGTGAATACAACTGACGCTCCTAATTTAGATATGCTTCTACAAATGAATCTCTTTTGCAAAAGGTCATTCACTTTCACCTCATGTGCTCACTGCTCCCAGGGTATCATCTCCCTAAGAGGCATCATTATAAGTCTGACATCCTTCTTCAAATCAATACGAAATTCGATCTCCCCACTCACTTCCTTGAAGATGATCAAATACTCCCTAGCAATGTGTATAGTTGAAAACTCGTCAAGCAAAACATCAAGAAAATATAGAAAGTGAGTCGATACCACATCATTAGGTAGGAAGCCCAACACTACCCTCTGCCCATCATCCACCCCTATAGTTAACGAAGACCTCCTAAAAACTACCACCATTCTATATTTCTAGTGCAAGTTAACTTCCATAATAATACCAAATCCGATAAAGCCCAAAACAAAGAAATCACAATCAAAAGATTATTCATGACTCGATAAGACCAACACAGGAAAAATCATACAAAGGCTAGTGGAGCTTCAAATATGGTACAACACAATCAATGATCGGTCGACAATTTAGGGTTCAATCCTAAGTTATTTACTATATCATTAGATATAGAGGAACCGGAACCCCCAATATCAAATAAAATCAAATAGGAACATCGAAAACCAAACGCATACCTTAGAAAACAATTTACTTCCCTTTGTTCCTTCATTAATATATGCTTTCACCAATTGCTTCTCTATTAGTGGTTCCAGACAATCCTTTTGGATATCCCCAGATTTACTATAGCTGAAGCATTTCTTTCCTTCGGACCTGCAATTTTTAAGTGACCCCTTGTTCCACAAATGTAGTAGGTAATCTTAGACTTGGCTTTCTTCTTTTATCCATCTTTGGCCTGAGAATGTTTCATCTTATTGTCTCACTTTTCCTTGCCTCCCCTACTCACTTGCGGTTTCAGATCTTAATTTAGAGCAGTAGCAACATCAATCCTCAACTTAGGGAAATGGCTCTCCTATCTCAAAACTATCCCAATAATAGCATTGAAAGTCTCATTGATATTATTTATGAGCTTTCCCTCTAAGTATTCATCTGAGCGGACGATGAGCTTCTCATTCTTCTTAGTTGGGCGTGTCGATGAAGGACATCTTGTATGTCGATAGAACGTCGAATTCAGCAAAATATTCAATGGTTGTCATGTTCCCTTGCTTCAGCTCCGCAAACCTACGAAACACATTCGACTTCTCGGTAGTCAGGATAAACTTCTCTTCAAAGCAAGCTATAAATTGTTCCCAAGTAATCTAACCCTCTGGAATAACAATTTTTATGATGCTCTACCAGTTCATAACTCTTCCCTGAAGTTGATGCAAGGCCTACCTCCTCTTCATAGCATCATTAAGCTCAAGATCTTCAAAGATATGCTCATAAGTGTTGACCCAATCCTAACTTCCATAGAAAACTCCTTCCTTTGGAATGGTTTACCATCCAGATAGGTATATTCCTTACTCAACTTTGTAAAGTCAACTCTAGGCGCCAGCGCTGGTGCACCACCCTCGGCAACATTTGAAGAAGCTTCTTGATCATTTCGCATCATGTCCTTGATCAGGATGATTAGCTTCTGGACTCCTTCCTCAACTCCAAAAATGGAGTTCCTAGTAGTATTACTTTTTTTGTGATCCGTCGTTCAACCTTGTAGTGAATTCCCTTTTCCAAAGAATCCTACTTAGCGGTGCCTAAATGCAATGCAAATTCATTCATAGGTATATACTAGTATGCATATATAAGGTTTTGAAAGCCAAATGTACAAGTATGCACAAACGTATGAGTATACTCCTCCATAGGTTTTACCATTTATGTTAAACAATGTAACCTAGCTTGGATACCAAATATGACGACCTTCCTACACGTCCAATACTAAATGAAAGTGCATTGTGTTGATTTTCTGTCGATGGGGATGACACCAAAGTTAAATAATAAGAAGAGAACCTAAAAACCTTTCATATATCTTACTACAGATAAATAAACTATAATAGAATAACATAACTGATATAAGACAAGTGAGACAGTGAATAAATGATGATGACGAACTATAGTATCCATACAGCATAATAAAAGTAGAGTCATATAAGTGATAACAAATCAATTAATCTATCTTTAAATAAAAATATAACTAAGCCTTATGGTACTAAATAGTGGAAAACAAAAGAGTAAATGAAAATAACACATGGAATAACCTCCTGCTCATCTCATAAATAGCTATTCAAGTCCACCTCAACCTTTCTCTACTCTACAAATTTAAGAGTACCTCTACCAATAAGAAGCAATGCATAAAACCACATGTCATACAACAGTCTGGTATAAGTGGTAGTAATCTTAAGTACTAAAATAGAATAAGACAATAAGCATGGGGAACCATACCTAACATGTCCATACATCCACAAAGTTATCATATGCAAAAATATATGCTGCCCAATTATCACCATGTGGAAAGGTGCGATAAATGCCTAAGCAATAGGGTGACAATAACAAATAAGCATAAAATTCATCCTCACATTCACTCGCTTATTGCATTAGTATATGATACCTAGTACTTTTTCCACTTAGTCCGTCGGGACACAGACATGTCCTGATGTCAACTAACTTTATCAGACTCTCACTACATCACAACATCAACGGACTATAGTGGATAATACTATCTAGATCAAAACATCAACATACTTTGGGATCCACGCAGATCAGGTCAAACATCAACAAATTATAATCCCCATCCTTATTCCCCACCCTTAAAGGCGTGACAATAACCATTTTGCATACATCAGTAGTCATCGCAGTCAGCGGACTATCATCGACGATCGTCGTTTGTCATAAGATACCATCAGACGTCTCCCGTCCTCCACCAACGGTCGCATCAATATGACTTATAGTCATTCACTCTTCATCTCAGAGTTTACCCTATCATATTTGGAGTTGTTCTTCAAGAAGTAGATTCATCATCGAACCGCATTAACTCACCAATTCGATACCTTATGTGCATGCTAATCTAAAGTCTCCTTACTACCTCGATTAGAACCTATACACCAATCCAAATGTCACGCCATGCCCCCATCGATTAGAAATTGAACATCTCATAATGATATGAAGATGCCTAAACCCATGTTGATCCATAATTCACACCTCTACATCGATATGAAGCCAACACTTTTGCCAACACTGATTCAAAGTTGTTTCGATGTTGCCAAATCAAAGTCACGCCGATTCAGACTAGGTCAATCTGGATTAGGTCGATCTGGTCTAGAGTTTTTTCATGTCAATTTGAATTCATCATCTATACCAATCCAAGGTTGCACCTATTTATACCGATTCGAACGCATAGACCCAAAAACTCTCTATGGAAAATCTGAAGTACCCTGACCTCGGTTGCACCGATCCGAAGTTGAAAAGCTCCTATCGATCCTAACTTCTCCAAGTCATAACTCAAACATATGAAATCCAAACGACTTGAAACTGGGTGTGTCGCTTTTTAGGGCCTTCCTTATCGCCCTATATATGGATAGCACCACCATACAAGCAAGGAGCCCGGATTAGGTCCTAGCCAACTTGAACAACACACCTAAATATTCTTACAACTATTATCGTCGTTCGATTGATGTTTGCATCCATCCAAACATATGACATATTGTTGATGGCAAAAAATGTTGTAACACCCAAAGATTTTATATTACTAGGAAGTAGCTTTTCGCATAAGGAAAATGAAGTGCGAAAACTAGTATATAACACAAAGGTTTATATGGTTTGGCCCATGAGGGGACTACGTCCACTTTGAAGGAGTTTGTTGATCTTTTATTCTAAGATTTACAAGCATTCAACTTCATCATGGCATTTGTTTACAAGTGATTCTATGCATTTTGAAGTCATATTGGTTATATGTTGTGTCTTGGAAAAAAGTGATGTATGCTTCTTCTTCCTCAAGAGCTAGGCTACCATAAATGGAGTTCTTAGAGCTTGTAGATTTGTCAAATCAACAAAAATCCAACCCTTGTGAAGAATGAGCAAGGGGGTACTTATAAATTGTTGGTTAAGTGGGAGTAGGTGAGATTTGGGGACCAAACAATAGAAAATCGCATCCTAGAAGTACAGACGTTAGAAAATCGCATCCATACCCCGCTTGTAGGCAGAAAATCACATTCCTCGGGTGGGATGCGAGGTTTCGAGGGATGTGAAAATTCGCATCCTAGAGGGATGCATTTTCTTGCAATCAAGATGGGAAGGTGGATGGATGCGTCGCATCCTGAGGGATGCGAGATGGCATCGCATCCTAGGTGATGCGATGGCATCTCATCCGGTGGATGCGATAACATCACATCCTTATGGGATGTGATATGGTGGGAAGCGGAGGTGTGTGGCGCAAGGGAGCATGAGGTGATGCGAGGTGGATACGAGGCGAGGCGAGGTGAGGCCGATGCGATGTGACATGGGGTGATGCGATATCTTCATCTAGAGGAATTGTGAGGCTATCGTTTGCTTGATTCCTTCTAGGCTTGAATCCCCATAGTTTTGGTGACACTTCGAGCTTTGGTACCATGCGATGGGTTAAGTCAAGCGGGCATGTGGTACTGTTGGGAACCAAACTAAAATGCTGGTTAACATTTTCCCCGCCCCCCAAAGTATGTCTTGTCTCGACATGATATGCTTCGAGTTGAAAAGATTGCCTCTGGAAAATGGAAGATCTCTAAGCTACTGAATACTTGGTCGTAATCGTTCCATCGAGCATGTCTAGAATTCTGATTCATCGGTGGCTCTTTTGGGCATTCAATTCCTGTTTGCTCATGAAACTAAAATTAAGTTGTCGACTCTCATTTACGTTGTAACGTAAACGAGTCATTGTCAACATAGAGTCGCATGTATGCTGTCACGTTTTCATGTGGTTTTGCGGGTACGATCGGAGTTTGAAAATAAAACATGAGCAGTGGGTGTATTGTTGGTTTATAACTATGCAGGTTGGATTTCGAGGAAATGACGTCGAATCGTGGATTCGATCGCTTGTCATACGTTCTCGAGTGGTCTTAGACTTATGAGTGTACCATCAGTTAGTGAATCAGGTTGGTGTCGATCGTCGAAAGCATGTGCACGTAGTCGTAACTGGGACCGCGAGTAGGAAATTTCTCAGTGTTCGAATGGTACATATATATGTGCATTTAATGTACGTATATGGCCATTCAAGTTTATAGAAAACACAAGCATAATAATATATACACATATATATGTATATATATTATTATATTATTCATCATTTTAAAAAAAATAGGGTAACTTCGCATCCTTGGGGGGATGCGAAATATCGCATCCTCGAAAGGATGCAAAGCGCACTAGCGGGCTGAAACCTGCTCCTATCCCTCCCTTATAAAATGCCTCAAACCGCCTCACTCCCCCTTTTTGCCTTTATTTATTTTTTTAGCATCCAAGAGCTCGAATCTTTCCCAAAACGAATGAATTCGATATCGAACTTGATAGGTGGGTTTTAAATCCCTCGAAGATTTGGATTGGTGCGGATGCAAGCCCCGAGGGCTTTGGATTCGAGCTTGTTGTGCTCGATATTTGATGTCTAGATGTGCTCTAGATCGCTTTAATGGCAGAGGTGCTCGAGCTTATTGGATTCGAGCATCCCTCGTGTGGTGATCTTTCGCACCAGATCAGATACACAATGATGCATCCTTTGGATGCAAGCCTTCGCATCCCATGGATGCAAGACATCGCATCCCGTGGATGCAAGACGTTGCATCTTGTGGATGTAATACATCGTATCTTGCGGATGTGAGACATCACATATTGTGGATGAGAGATTTCGCATCTTCCGATTGCGAGATTTCGCATCCCGAGGGCGCGATATTTTGCATCTCAAGGATGCGGGATTTTGCATCCTGTAGATGAGATTTTCTTGCACCTGATAGATGTAAAGTCTCGCATCGATGGATGTTAATTATTGCACTTGGAGGATGCGGGAAGTTGTCAGTGGTATGGACGCGATGCGAGATTTTCATCGAAAATCAGGATGCGAGTTTTTCAATCCAGGAAGGGATGCAAAAACTTGAGGTTCGGGGGATGCGAATTTCACATTCGATGGACTTAGGGATTCTTGAGCCCCCCGGTTTAGATGCGCCGGATCGTTTCCACTGAAAAGCTTGAATCCTGGCCCCTCAACTATCTGACTCATGTTGTTTTCGCGATGTTTCATGATTGAATGAGACTTACGTTTTGCACATAGGGTTTAGAGCATATAACTCAGACTATGAACAGAAATCAGACAACTTAAATTTTAGATTCGTTTCCCAGTTCAAACCACGACGTGATCGTGACTCAATGCGAGTTCGACGATATCTTTAGACAACGACGATGGTTACAATTAAAGAATTAGTGATCATCACCATATCCCAGATCTATTTATTATAATCATATTGTCATCGCACTTCACTACATGTACATGTTAGTTTACACTGACACGAGGGGTACAGGTTTTCAATGCAATGTCTAATGCAACTATATTAAAAGTATAGCTAGCAATGGAAAAAAGATCTAAGAAACAACATACTTTGGAAGCTGAAGCTTCAAAGCACTCGCCGTCCCAATCTGGTTAAACTAGCACCACTAGTTCAGGGGACAGTAAGCTTGAGACTTCTTCAGAGTCTTCCCCTTCTCAGACCATAGGTTCGCCAAAAGCGCCCGACCATGGTTTGTTGCCTAATGATTCACAACAGACGGCCGAGCACTCGATTGAACCATCGATGCTGGAGGGGACTACTACAGTTGAGGAGAATCCTAAGGAGGAGAAGAACGTAGATATCAAGGGAAGAGATACCCTCGAGGCTTCGGACATGATGGTGGACACCATCATAGTTGATAATCCACCAGATTCGAGGCCTTCGAGTCTGGATGAAGGTTCGGCATACCTTGGACTGACGTTTGCACTCCCCAAAAGGAGGATAGGCGCATACTTCTCCCGAGGGGTACACTGCCTGGAATAGGCTTATGTGCATTTCTGGGTGTGTGCCCCCTCTTGTGGCTTTGTATGGGATATCTTGTGCTACTTTCGTTTAGCGCCGACGCAGCTTCACCCAAATGGGAATTCCTTACTCTTCGGCACTTACCGTTTGTTCAGAGAGTATCCGCACTTAGGACTACCGGAGAGGACATTTGATTGTTCTTTCAGATTAAGAGGAGAGTCAGCAGCGTGCATTCCTTGTATTACCTGGAAGCGATACACAATGCTCGGTTCATCGAAGGATCATGGAGTAGTGTAACAACCCGTAAAATGCGAGCCAGTTTGAAATTTTTATTTTGGCCATTTTAGCGAATTTTGATTATTTAAAATGAATTATTTTAAATAATATCGACGAGAAATTTATTTTGAATATAATTCGAACGTATATATTATACGCGTCGTCGTTAGAATATAAATATTTATATATAATTATAAACAGAATTGAAAATGGCGCGGTAGTTCGATAATTCGATTTCAAACTTCAATTGAATGTACCGGGTGCAAAACAATCCGGATTTTAGTGAAACCGAAAACATTAGGATCTATTTGATAATATCTTTCCAACAAATCCGAAAGATCAAGATTTCATAGCGGGAATAAAAAGATATGTCCAGTTGAAAATTCTGAATAGTCGCTATGGAATTCAGGCCCTTAAAAATGGACATTTTGCAAACGACCTCGGATTTCGACGAAACCACTTTTGTTGGGTCCGTGATGTTAAGTTATTGCTAGATTCCAAATTTCATAATTTTTCGAATCAATATGTGAGCGTGGCAAAGGAAAACGCATTTGACCAGTTTTAGTTGATTTTAATCGACTGAAAAATGGCCATTTTTCTAACGGTCTCAGAATTCGACGAAACTAGTTTTGTTAGGACCGTATTGTCAATACGAAGCTAGAAAATATTTTTCTGGAATTTTTCTAGTTAGTATGCGACCCCGGTAAATTGAAATGCGCGTTCAAATTCAATATATAGAGTTATATGTTGATTTTAACGGAAACTGATCGAAACGATCAAATCAACGTACGATACATATCCCATTGTGTTCGGAATGGGGGTAAAACGCTATGGACGACAGGCGGTAGGCCTTGTTTCGAGGACATATGTAAAAGTCAACCTTTTTACCAAAATTAAATAATTAATTAATGAAAAAAAAAATATATTATTTTAATTTTCGTTTCCCCCCTTTTTCTTCATTGGCCCCCCCCCCCCCGTTTTCGTTTAACAGAAAGAGGAAAAAAAAAAAGAAAAAAAAACCTAAAACCCGCCCCTTCCTCGATAACCTCCGTCGCCCCTTGTATAGCCGCCGCCCACCTCCATCGGACCGCGCCACCACCCACGGACCCCACCCCGTCAGGCCGCACTCCCCCTCTCTCCTCCTCCCCCGTGTAAACAACACCACCCCCCCAATGCCCAAATCGAGGTTCGAGCTCGATTTCCTCCGCCTGAGGACCGCCGAACTGGCAGCGGTGGCCAGTGCTGACAAGCACCGTCGAGGCGCAGGAGGGGGACGCCTCCGATCAGACTTCGGCACCTCGGATTGCGGGCGGGTTGAAGTGCTAATGGATGAGTTCTTCGAAGCAAACGTCTTAAGCGTGATAATCGGGGATGAAGGTGGTTTATTTCTTCTTTTATTGTTATTATTTACAATCATATACCTTGTTGATTGTTTTTGAAGTATATATAAATTTGTTTTGAAAAGAAAATCAACATTTGTTTTGAAAAGAAAATCAACATTTGTTTTGAAAAGAAAATCAACATTTGTTTTGAAAAGAAAATCAACATTTGTTTTGAAAAGAAAATCAACATTTGTTTTGAAAAGAAAACCAACATTTGTTATGAAAAGAAAATCAACATTTGTTTTGAAAAGAAAATCAACATTTGTTTTGAAAAGAAAATCAACATTTGTTTTGAAAAGAAAATCAACATTTGTTTTGAAAAGAAATAGGAGAAAATTTAGATCTTTATATATGAAAGCGAAGAATAAAAATTAGTTTTTTTATATTGAATGGCGAAATAAAAATTCGATTTTTATATATTGAACTTCGAACTAAAAATTCGATTTTTATATATTGAACTTTGTAATAAAAATTCGATTTTTATATATTGAACTTTGAAATAAAAATTCGATTTTTATATATTGAACTTCGAACTAAAAATTCGATTTTTATATATTGAATAGCGAAGTAAAAATGTGATTTTTACGTATGTAGTGAAAGCAGCAACGAAGGTGACAAAAAGGCGAAACGACGAAGACTTCTGCAAAAGAAGAGTCGAGATGGTTGGATAGCTAAAGGTGAGAATTTCTCACCCTTCAATTTATTTTTCTAGTTATATATATACTAGGATGCAGACGGTGCTTAGTAGCACCCGACACCCGTCCACAGACCATGGACTTGTTTGTTTGACTGTTTGGTGATTGATTGTGATATTGGTTTGAATGTGGTTTGTGGTGTGAAAAATCGAATCGATAAATTGGTTAGGATTAGACGTGCGCCGTTATAAGGCGAAGGAGTAAGGCTAGGTTAGACCCTTACTCCAAAGTTTATGGTTTGCATAACGAATTGATTTGATTGATGTGTGAATGGCGTAGGCCTTCACTAGACCGGGGATAAGGCTAGGCCTTGTCCCGTTTCTAGTATCGTGCCGTTATGCCGCCGAAATTTTCTAAAATAAGTTAGAAAAATAAAAATAGCATTTTATTTAACGAATGAACTGAATATAAATTCATATGTTAAAATAAAATGTGTTATCGTTAAAAATATAATTTTTAACGTGAATGTGAATAAATAAATATTCATTTACAAACCAAACGGTTTGTTTATGTACACCTATTTGAATGACGTTGATTGGGTCGATAAATTTTACACATCGCCTAACTGCACAAATAAAATATGTGTTTGATTGTTTGAAACCCCACACGGGTGTTAGGATGAAATTTGAAGTTCACTCATCCTGATTTATTAAATATGTCGATCGATTGATTGACAAGCTGCTATAAGCGTTAAATGTCTATATTTGATGCTTATACAGTGTAGTGCACTTTGGTTGATGGTTGATTATTCATCATTGTTGATATATACATGTGTTGTAGAAAATCCATATAATTAACATTATATGGTAATTGATTGGGCCTCATTCCAGTTTCGAGAAAAAAAGAAATATTTGAAATAGAAATATTTGAAATAGAAATATTTGAAATAGAATATTTGAAAATAGAAATATGTGAAGCCGTGAGGATTAGATTGACGCCATTTTGACGTGAACGATATTTATATCGATTTTATTCATTTTAAAATGAATATTGAAACGTGATTTCGAAATCGAATATTTTGAAATGAATTGAATTGAAAACGATTTCGAAATGAATTGAATTGAAAACGATTTCGAAATGAATTGAATTGAAAACGATTTCGAAATGAATTGAATTGAAAACGATTTCGAAATGAATTGAATTGAAAACGATTTCGAAATGAATTGAATTGAAAACGATTTCGAAATGAATTGAATTGAAAACGATTTCGAAATGAATTGAATTGAAAACGATTTCGAAATGAATTGAATTGAAAACGATTTCGAAATGAATTGAATTGAAAACGATTTCGAAATGAATTGAATTGAAAACGATTTCGAAATGAATTGAATTGAAAACGATTTCGAAATGAATTGAATTGAAAACGATTTCGAAATGAATTGAATTGAAAACGATTTCGAAATGAATTGAATTGAAAACGATTTCGAAATGAATTGAATTGAAAACGATTTCGAAATGAATTGAATTGAAAACGATTTCGAAATGAATTGAATTGAAAACGATTTCGAAATGAATTGAATTGAAAACGATTTCGAAATGAATTGAATTGAAAACGATTTCGAAATGAATTGAATTGAAAACGATTTCGAAATGAATTGAACTGAAAACGATTTCGAAATGAATTGAACTGAAAACGATTTCGAAATGAATTGAACTGAAAACGATTTCGAAATGAATTGAATTGAAAACGATTTCGAATTGAATTGAAAGCGAAGTGAAATAAATTCAAATTGAATTGAAATTTGAATTGAATGGAAATGGATTTTGAAACGAATTTATAAAGAAGAATTCAATTTTGATTTGAATTGAAATGGAAGTTGAAAATGTTTTTGAAACGAATTCAAAACTATTTATATAATTCGTTTTAAATAGAAATCGACGAAATATATATTATATATATTATATATAATATAATGGCCTGAATAGAACGCGCCGCGTCGCGGCAGTTCGCGAATTTCGACCATTTATTTCGAACGGACATTACGGGAGATCCGACCGTCGGATTCTCCTAAAACCGGAACCGTTGGGTTCGTATCGAAAAGAGCTTTCTAATGAATGTTAGAAATTTGAAATCTAACGGTTGGATTTGGAGATACGTCCAAATCAAATTCGAAAAAGGTCGCTGTAAGTGCAGTTCGATGGCCGTTAATGGAAATCGACTGTATGGGCCTTGATAAAATTATTAAAAATAGCAATAATTTGTGTAAAATCATAAGAAATGATTTAGAAAGAATTGGGATGAAAAACTCCATATTTGAAAAGATAAAAATGGATTTTTATCGAAATGAACTAGTTTTGAACTAGAATTATAATTCTATTTATTTTTAAATAAATAAATTGAATTCGAAAAGGGTTTTAAAAATAACCAAAATTTCCAATGATTGCATTGGAGTGGATTTGAATCGAAATTGTCTTCGGAATATTTCGATGTTGGAATTCGTGATTATACAGGTGTTGTTATGGAAATTTGAAAGATATATATTGATATCGTTATTTCCAATACGACATTTGTTAGTCGTAGAATTCGATATTGAATATAAGCCGATATATTTTCTATTCAGAGCCTTGTATTGAATATCGAATGTGATTTGGGTTTGTCGTGAATGGTGTCTTCACTAACACTATTCTTGAACCCAGTTGAGAAAAGATTAAATCTTTTTATTTAGATTTAATGAAGTGTACCAATTAAATAATATTTAATTGGAATTGAATTGATATTGATTTTTGGGTTTATCGTGAGCAGTGTTTTAAATAACACTCGTTCTTTAACCCGATAATTAATGAATGTGATTTTGGGTTTATCGTGAACCGTGTTTTAAATGACACTGATTCTTTAACCCAGTCGAAGATTAAAACTAAGTGGAGTTTTAATGAATCTTTAATTAGATTGAAATGATCGAAAGTGGAGTATCACCAGTTTTGCTCCAGGCGATAGTTAAATCTTTAATTAGATTTGAACGTGAAATGGTAATTGAATTTACCGATAACACTGTGGTGTTAGATATGAAGTATTACCAGTTTTACTTCATGGGATGAATAGGTTGGGATTGGGAAATTAAAACAAATGATTACTTCGGTAAGGTTCGCTAATCCCGACTAGTTTGAATTGATATTCAAAAATGGATTAAAGAATAAATTCAAGGAATTTATCTTTTATAAAATTAATGGGAATCTTTCCCTATGAATGTGAAATTTAGAAACTAACTGTCGGTTAGCCAAGCAGAATGGTTTTCTGGATATTGATCTGATGTTGGTTTCGGCCTTCGGGGTTAATATTTGGGGAATTATTCTCTTGATTAATTTACGGTTAGTGACTAATGAATTGGAATGAGGCGTATGTTGTGTTTGTGTAACACTTTTATAAAATATACGCGAGTTATTCGGGAAGACCGGGTTTATCCCATTCTGAATAACTGATACGACGATAAGTCGAAGATGAAGACGATAGTCGAAGACCGGAAGTCTTCACGTCGTTTGGGTGATAACTGATGATCTTGATTGGGCTGTACACCCAAGAAGATGGAAACAGTTAGTGATCGTCCAGACGTGCTTGGAGATCGATGGATATGCGGGGTACTAGGTGCCTCCGGTTTCGTTCAGACCCAGAACGGACTTGTAAATGGACTGTGTGTCTGACATCGGATTTCATTCTGTGTGACTGATATCGGTTGCATAGGATGGCTTGCCTGTGTGGCATGCTAAGATGCAAATGATCAAGGCTTCTGTTGAAAAGCAAAGTCTTGTGGTGATGATCAAAGCACGGCCTTTGTGGCGTAGCTTTGTGTAACGTTTACCTCGCGTGTTTCACACCCGGTATGAACCAAAAACGGGAGACGGACCTCAGGGAGGACTTGCGTTTCTTTCTAGCTAGAAGTGGCGTCAGTGGTTTTACACGCCCTGACGAGTTTGACTTATGTGGTTGTTGCGGTTGCGAGGCGCCTCGGTTATATCGGTTTCGGCCGAATGCATTCTGGTCGGCTGACGGACCAGACTTACACCCCATAGGGTGGGGAGACGTAGTGTTCAGGCATTTTAATCCACATCGGTGGACCGGCCCTGTCGCTCCAAGGCTTGACTGAGTACTTGCCGGTGGCTCGGGCTAGAGAGTCACGAATAGGTTGAGGACTATCTTTTGCCTCGGTTCATAGATGGAAATCCAATTTCCAAATACGTGACATTTGCGGTTTTAATTGTAACCCTATATATGGCGACATAGTGGGATGGGGCGCTTATGCCGCCTATGATTGATACTTATGATTTGAAGTTGTTTTATACACTTATAATAGTATCAAATGATTTGTTTTAAAACGTATCAAGCATTCTTTGGCTGTTATAAGGGAAAACCCTATCCTCGACTGCGTTGCATTGTGTGATGGGACCTGGGTCTTATAACAGCTTCATTTTTCTTTATTTAGCATTGCGCTGTTTGTTTTATGCACTGGTATTCTTGGGAGGAAACCCGTTCCGTGTTATACGGCGTGGTCCCTTGATTTACCTAACTTTGAAAATAAAGATTAACTGTTTTAGTTCTCACACCAGTCCCATGACTGACCTGGAGTTTATTGTTTTAACCTAAACTCTGGGTGCCCTTATTTTGACACGGGCAGCTAGTAGTTTTGGTTTTGCAGATTTATATTCACAGGATCCTGGTTTACAGCTGGAACGATATCCGGAAAGCTTTGTATCCGTATATCTCTTCTAGTTGTGTATTGTATTATTTTCCGCTGCTATGTATTTAAATGTAATTTAAATCTCTGATATTTCTGTGTAATATTCGTTTATACTCTGTATATTCTTGTAATCTGATGCATTGTTGTAATATACAATGAAATGTCCTTCTGTATGCGTTCTGCTGTGGTTTGTTCTCGAACTATCCGACGCTTTCCTTTACGGGGAAGTTGCGGGTCTTTACATTTGGTATCAGAGCTTTGGTTTACAAAGCAGAGAACAAGGCACGTTAGAACCATACGAAAGAATTCATCAGATATTGGATTAGTAATATCCAATGGGATGACTCGTTAGAGATAGGATCAGTAGTATCCTAGAACGAGTGTGAAGAGTATATTTTTGAAAATGAAAACAAATTTTTGTTTTGAAAATTTAAATCACTTATTCGTATTTGATTATTTAATTATATTGAGTTGGACAGTCCAGTATATAAAGATTTTGCGTATACGTCTGATCCGCGTGTATTCGAAGTTTTAATATATTGGATAGATATGGAATCATACTCTAGTGGCCCGAAGATGATTCTGATGGTTGAGTACTCATCGTCAGAATTTATATTCGAGTGACGAACGTGTAATATCTATATATTTCCTATTGATTGGTGTGAGAACCAAAATTAGATAGGGCCTATTGTTGTGATTTGGCATCAAAATCTAATTTTTGACTATATATCAAAGTTATGCATTTGAAAAGCTAATCAACTAATTGATTGATGTTTGTGTTGTTAGTTTATTTGTTTGCTAATTTTGAACTATTATGCCTAATTGAATCAAATATTGAATTGTATTGAAAATTGGTCGCATCTGTTTGCATATACATGTATATCATTGAACAGGTCATAGCAAGGAGGCTAGAGCCAGAGAATAAAATTTGTTTGCCCGACAAATAGGTACATGTTTACTACATAATTTCCTGTTTTGTTTGGGTGATGATGATTTTGTGAGCCTATTGGCTAGCCGCTTGGCTTTTTCTTTTTCTTTTTGAGATCTGAAGGACCGGGGAAGCTATTTGAAATTCCCCGATGCTCCCGGTGCAGGGGAGGTTATGGCGAAATTTTTCAAAAATTTAGGGTGTTAGCCAAATTTTTGAAATTTTGAAAATTCTCAGAAACTGAAAAGTTAGAGAATGAAAGCCAGATCGAATGTAGAGCTTAATAATCCAACCACTTTCGACTTTGTTCCTTTTCGGGGACGAAAAGTTTTAAGTGGGGGAGATTGTAACAACCCGTAAAATGCGAGCCAGTTTGAAATTTTTATTTTGGCCATTTTAGCGAATTTTGATTATTTAAAATGAATTATTTTAAATAATATCGACGAGAAATTTATTTTGAATATAATTCGAACGTATATATTATACGCGTCGTCGTTAGAATATAAATATTTATATATAATTATAAACAGAATTGAAAATGGCGCGGTAGTTCGATAATTCGATTTCAAACTTCAATTGAATGTACCGGGTGCAAAACAATCCGGATTTTAGTGAAACCGAAAACATTAGGATCTATTTGATAATATCTTTCCAACAAATCCGAAAGATCAAGATTTCATAGCGGGAATAAAAAGATATGTCCAGTTGAAAATTCTGAATAGTCGCTATGGAATTCAGGCCCTTAAAAATGGACATTTTGCAAACGACCTCGGATTTCGACGAAACCACTTTTGTTGGGTCCGTGATGTTAAGTTATTGCTAGATTCCAAATTTCATAATTTTTCGAATCAATATGTGAGCGTGGCAAAGGAAAACGCATTTGACCAGTTTTAGTTGATTTTAATCGACTGAAAAATGGCCATTTTTCTAACGGTCTCAGAATTCGACGAAACTAGTTTTGTTAGGACCGTATTGTCAATACGAAGCTAGAAAATATTTTTCTGGAATTTTTCTAGTTAGTATGCGACCCCGGTAAATTGAAATGCGCGTTCAAATTCAATATATAGAGTTATATGTTGATTTTAACGGAAACTGATCGAAACGATCAAATCAACGTACGATACATATCCCATTGTGTTCGGAATGGGGGTAAAACGCTATGGACGACAGGCGGTAGGCCTTGTTTCGAGGACATATGTAAAAGTCAACCTTTTTACCAAAATTAAATAATTAATTAATGAAAAAAAAAATATATTATTTTAATTTTCGTTTCCCCCCTTTTTCTTCATTGGCCCCCCCCCCCCCCGTTTTCGTTTAACAGAAAGAGGAAAAAAAAAAAGAAAAAAAAACCTAAAACCCGCCCCTTCCTCGATAACCTCCGTCGCCCCTTGTATAGCCGCCGCCCACCTCCATCGGACCGCGCCACCACCCACGGACCCCACCCCGTCAGGCCGCACTCCCCCTCTCTCCTCCTCCCCCGTGTAAACAACACCACCCCCCCAATGCCCAAATCGAGGTTCGAGCTCGATTTCCTCCGCCTGAGGACCGCCGAACTGGCAGCGGTGGCCAGTGCTGACAAGCACCGTCGAGGCGCAGGAGGGGGACGCCTCCGATCAGACTTCGGCACCTCGGATTGCGGGCGGGTTGAAGTGCTAATGGATGAGTTCTTCGAAGCAAACGTCTTAAGCGTGATAATCGGGGATGAAGGTGGTTTATTTCTTCTTTTATTGTTATTATTTACAATCATATACCTTGTTGATTGTTTTTGAAGTATATATAAATTTGTTTTGAAAAGAAAATCAACATTTGTTTTGAAAAGAAAATCAACATTTGTTTTGAAAAGAAAATCAACATTTGTTTTGAAAAGAAAATCAACATTTGTTTTGAAAAGAAAATCAACATTTGTTTTGAAAAGAAAACCAACATTTGTTATGAAAAGAAAATCAACATTTGTTTTGAAAAGAAAATCAACATTTGTTTTGAAAAGAAAATCAACATTTGTTTTGAAAAGAAAATCAACATTTGTTTTGAAAAGAAATAGGAGAAAATTTAGATCTTTATATATGAAAGCGAAGAATAAAAATTAGTTTTTTTATATTGAATGGCGAAATAAAAATTCGATTTTTATATATTGAACTTCGAACTAAAAATTCGATTTTTATATATTGAACTTTGTAATAAAAATTCGATTTTTATATATTGAACTTTGAAATAAAAATTCGATTTTTATATATTGAACTTCGAACTAAAAATTCGATTTTTATATATTGAATAGCGAAGTAAAAATGTGATTTTTACGTATGTAGTGAAAGCAGCAACGAAGGTGACAAAAAGGCGAAACGACGAAGACTTCTGCAAAAGAAGAGTCGAGATGGTTGGATAGCTAAAGGTGAGAATTTCTCACCCTTCAATTTATTTTTCTAGTTATATATATACTAGGATGCAGACGGTGCTTAGTAGCACCCGACACCCGTCCACAGACCATGGACTTGTTTGTTTGACTGTTTGGTGATTGATTGTGATATTGGTTTGAATGTGGTTTGTGGTGTGAAAAATCGAATCGATAAATTGGTTAGGATTAGACGTGCGCCGTTATAAGGCGAAGGAGTAAGGCTAGGTTAGACCCTTACTCCAAAGTTTATGGTTTGCATAACGAATTGATTTGATTGATGTGTGAATGGCGTAGGCCTTCACTAGACCGGGGATAAGGCTAGGCCTTGTCCCGTTTCTAGTATCGTGCCGTTATGCCGCCGAAATTTTCTAAAATAAGTTAGAAAAATAAAAATAGCATTTTATTTAACGAATGAACTGAATATAAATTCATATGTTAAAATAAAATGTGTTATCGTTAAAAATATAATTTTTAACGTGAATGTGAATAAATAAATATTCATTTACAAACCAAACGGTTTGTTTATGTACACCTATTTGAATGACGTTGATTGGGTCGATAAATTTTACACATCGCCTAACTGCACAAATAAAATATGTGTTTGATTGTTTGAAACCCCACACGGGTGTTAGGATGAAATTTGAAGTTCACTCATCCTGATTTATTAAATATGTCGATCGATTGATTGACAAGCTGCTATAAGCGTTAAATGTCTATATTTGATGCTTATACAGTGTAGTGCACTTTGGTTGATGGTTGATTATTCATCATTGTTGATATATACATGTGTTGTAGAAAATCCATATAATTAACATTATATGGTAATTGATTGGGCCTCATTCCAGTTTCGAGAAAAAAAGAAATATTTGAAATAGAAATATTTGAAATAGAAATATTTGAAATAGAATATTTGAAAATAGAAATATGTGAAGCCGTGAGGATTAGATTGACGCCATTTTGACGTGAACGATATTTATATCGATTTTATTCATTTTAAAATGAATATTGAAACGTGATTTCGAAATCGAATATTTTGAAATGAATTGAATTGAAAACGATTTCGAAATGAATTGAATTGAAAACGATTTCGAAATGAATTGAATTGAAAACGATTTCGAAATGAATTGAATTGAAAACGATTTCGAAATGAATTGAATTGAAAACGATTTCGAAATGAATTGAATTGAAAACGATTTCGAAATGAATTGAATTGAAAACGATTTCGAAATGAATTGAATTGAAAACGATTTCGAAATGAATTGAATTGAAAACGATTTCGAAATGAATTGAATTGAAAACGATTTCGAAATGAATTGAATTGAAAACGATTTCGAAATGAATTGAATTGAAAACGATTTCGAAATGAATTGAATTGAAAACGATTTCGAAATGAATTGAATTGAAAACGATTTCGAAATGAATTGAATTGAAAACGATTTCGAAATGAATTGAATTGAAAACGATTTCGAAATGAATTGAATTGAAAACGATTTCGAAATGAATTGAATTGAAAACGATTTCGAAATGAATTGAATTGAAAACGATTTCGAAATGAATTGAATTGAAAACGATTTCGAAATGAATTGAATTGAAAACGATTTCGAAATGAATTGAACTGAAAACGATTTCGAAATGAATTGAACTGAAAACGATTTCGAAATGAATTGAACTGAAAACGATTTCGAAATGAATTGAATTGAAAACGATTTCGAATTGAATTGAAAGCGAAGTGAAATAAATTCAAATTGAATTGAAATTTGAATTGAATGGAAATGGATTTTGAAACGAATTTATAAAGAAGAATTCAATTTTGATTTGAATTGAAATGGAAGTTGAAAATGTTTTTGAAACGAATTCAAAACTATTTATATAATTCGTTTTAAATAGAAATCGACGAAATATATATTATATATATTATATATAATATAATGGCCTGAATAGAACGCGCCGCGTCGCGGCAGTTCGCGAATTTCGACCATTTATTTCGAACGGACATTACGGGAGATCCGACCGTCGGATTCTCCTAAAACCGGAACCGTTGGGTTCGTATCGAAAAGAGCTTTCTAATGAATGTTAGAAATTTGAAATCTAACGGTTGGATTTGGAGATACGTCCAAATCAAATTCGAAAAAGGTCGCTGTAAGTGCAGTTCGATGGCCGTTAATGGAAATCGACTGTATGGGCCTTGATAAAATTATTAAAAATAGCAATAATTTGTGTAAAATCATAAGAAATGATTTAGAAAGAATTGGGATGAAAAACTCCATATTTGAAAAGATAAAAATGGATTTTTATCGAAATGAACTAGTTTTGAACTAGAATTATAATTCTATTTATTTTTAAATAAATAAATTGAATTCGAAAAGGGTTTTAAAAATAACCAAAATTTCCAATGATTGCATTGGAGTGGATTTGAATCGAAATTGTCTTCGGAATATTTCGATGTTGGAATTCGTGATTATACAGGTGTTGTTATGGAAATTTGAAAGATATATATTGATATCGTTATTTCCAATACGACATTTGTTAGTCGTAGAATTCGATATTGAATATAAGCCGATATATTTTCTATTCAGAGCCTTGTATTGAATATCGAATGTGATTTGGGTTTGTCGTGAATGGTGTCTTCACTAACACTATTCTTGAACCCAGTTGAGAAAAGATTAAATCTTTTTATTTAGATTTAATGAAGTGTACCAATTAAATAATATTTAATTGGAATTGAATTGATATTGATTTTTGGGTTTATCGTGAGCAGTGTTTTAAATAACACTCGTTCTTTAACCCGATAATTAATGAATGTGATTTTGGGTTTATCGTGAACCGTGTTTTAAATGACACTGATTCTTTAACCCAGTCGAAGATTAAAACTAAGTGGAGTTTTAATGAATCTTTAATTAGATTGAAATGATCGAAAGTGGAGTATCACCAGTTTTGCTCCAGGCGATAGTTAAATCTTTAATTAGATTTGAACGTGAAATGGTAATTGAATTTACCGATAACACTGTGGTGTTAGATATGAAGTATTACCAGTTTTACTTCATGGGATGAATAGGTTGGGATTGGGAAATTAAAACAAATGATTACTTCGGTAAGGTTCGCTAATCCCGACTAGTTTGAATTGATATTCAAAAATGGATTAAAGAATAAATTCAAGGAATTTATCTTTTATAAAATTAATGGGAATCTTTCCCTATGAATGTGAAATTTAGAAACTAACTGTCGGTTAGCCAAGCAGAATGGTTTTCTGGATATTGATCTGATGTTGGTTTCGGCCTTCGGGGTTAATATTTGGGGAATTATTCTCTTGATTAATTTACGGTTAGTGACTAATGAATTGGAATGAGGCGTATGTTGTGTTTGTGTAACACTTTTATAAAATATACGCGAGTTATTCGGGAAGACCGGGTTTATCCCATTCTGAATAACTGATACGACGATAAGTCGAAGATGAAGACGATAGTCGAAGACCGGAAGTCTTCACGTCGTTTGGGTGATAACTGATGATCTTGATTGGGCTGTACACCCAAGAAGATGGAAACAGTTAGTGATCGTCCAGACGTGCTTGGAGATCGATGGATATGCGGGGTACTAGGTGCCTCCGGTTTCGTTCAGACCCAGAACGGACTTGTAAATGGACTGTGTGTCTGACATCGGATTTCATTCTGTGTGACTGATATCGGTTGCATAGGATGGCTTGCCTGTGTGGCATGCTAAGATGCAAATGATCAAGGCTTCTGTTGAAAAGCAAAGTCTTGTGGTGATGATCAAAGCACGGCCTTTGTGGCGTAGCTTTGTGTAACGTTTACCTCGCGTGTTTCACACCCGGTATGAACCAAAAACGGGAGACGGACCTCAGGGAGGACTTGCGTTTCTTTCTAGCTAGAAGTGGCGTCAGTGGTTTTACACGCCCTGACGAGTTTGACTTATGTGGTTGTTGCGGTTGCGAGGCGCCTCGGTTATATCGGTTTCGGCCGAATGCATTCTGGTCGGCTGACGGACCAGACTTACACCCCATAGGGTGGGGAGACGTAGTGTTCAGGCATTTTAATCCACATCGGTGGACCGGCCCTGTCGCTCCAAGGCTTGACTGAGTACTTGCCGGTGGCTCGGGCTAGAGAGTCACGAATAGGTTGAGGACTATCTTTTGCCTCGGTTCATAGATGGAAATCCAATTTCCAAATACGTGACATTTGCGGTTTTAATTGTAACCCTATATATGGCGACATAGTGGGATGGGGCGCTTATGCCGCCTATGATTGATACTTATGATTTGAAGTTGTTTTATACACTTATAATAGTATCAAATGATTTGTTTTAAAACGTATCAAGCATTCTTTGGCTGTTATAAGGGAAAACCCTATCCTCGACTGCGTTGCATTGTGTGATGGGACCTGGGTCTTATAACAGCTTCATTTTTCTTTATTTAGCATTGCGCTGTTTGTTTTATGCACTGGTATTCTTGGGAGGAAACCCGTTCCGTGTTATACGGCGTGGTCCCTTGATTTACCTAACTTTGAAAATAAAGATTAACTGTTTTAGTTCTCACACCAGTCCCATGACTGACCTGGAGTTTATTGTTTTAACCTAAACTCTGGGTGCCCTTATTTTGACACGGGCAGCTAGTAGTTTTGGTTTTGCAGATTTATATTCACAGGATCCTGGTTTACAGCTGGAACGATATCCGGAAAGCTTTGTATCCGTATATCTCTTCTAGTTGTGTATTGTATTATTTTCCGCTGCTATGTATTTAAATGTAATTTAAATCTCTGATATTTCTGTGTAATATTCGTTTATACTCTGTATATTCTTGTAATCTGATGCATTGTTGTAATATACAATGAAATGTCCTTCTGTATGCGTTCTGCTGTGGTTTGTTCTCGAACTATCCGACGCTTTCCTTTACGGGGAAGTTGCGGGTCTTTACAAGTAGACTCGGCATGTTTAAGCATGAATGGTTCTTCGTTCACTGTCCTCTGGGATTCGCAAGGCGTTGGCCGGAAGGAAGTGAGTACCTTTGACTGCTTTGAATTTGAAGTGAGTTAAGTTGTGGGCCCCGAGTTAATCTTGAATTTCTGTAATATGGATTCCTCACAGTCGAAGGGTACAGCGTACCAGGGGCGTATCCAGTAATTGAAAGCTATTCCTGTCGTAGCTCGATCTACAAAGAATATCTTAGACGAGGAGGAGGAACTCCGCCGGACGGGCTTACTTCCCGCTAGGCATACAATATTTCTGTCGGCTGCTGCCCAAAAGGGGAAGATGGAATTTCAAGGAGAAGGAAGTTCTCCAGGCCGTAAAAGGAAAGCGCCTCATGTTGCAACCATGCGACACAAACCCTCAAAGTCTCAGGAAGGAACTAGTGAGGGCTGTTCTGGTGATGTGGAGAAGG
Source organism: Allium sativum (assembly GCA_030737875.1). Classification (NCBI taxonomy): domain Eukaryota; kingdom Viridiplantae; phylum Streptophyta; class Magnoliopsida; order Asparagales; family Amaryllidaceae; genus Allium; species Allium sativum. The sequence goes on along the minus strand of CM060926.1, from coordinate 264,948,673 downwards.
TTACTGGAGAAGAGGGTCTACCACTCACCCCTGTCCCGTCTATGACTGTTGGGATGGGAACGGGAGTGTCAAATAGGCCGGTTTCTCCGGTTACCACCTATGAGACCACCGCTCCGCTGGAGAGCGGATCAATTTAAGGACTCGGATAAGGTCCCAATCGATGTGTAACGACCCAAATTTTTGGTCAACTTAAAATTTGATTTTTAATTAATTTTACAAGGATTTGTAGACAATTTTAAAAATTCGATAATTTAACACTATTTCTATAGCTTAAAAAGAAAAAATTCAAATAACCTCGGATTCGACAAAATCGATTTTATCAGACCTAAAACATCAAAAAATGGTAAGGTTCCAAATTTCATAATTTTTGGAGCTAGTATGTGGGCTTGCAAAAAATAAACACATACCAGGTCAATCGGTCAAAATTAAGCGAAAACGCAATAAAACAATAAACGGATGGTTAAACAAATTCCAAACTCAAGGAGACCTATTGCGTTGGATCCGAAATTTCGAATTATGTTAGGGTTCAAAATTTCGTGTAAACAGAATTATTGTGTGATCACACGAGCGATAAACGCGAGGTAGGACACAAACAAGTTTTCCTTTAAAACAAAGAAAAGGCACAAATAAGGTGTCAACCCCTTAGACACTTGAAGTGTGCTTTCTCTCCATTCACATCCTCCCGACACCTCATCAATCCATCACTCCATCTTCCTTATAAAACTAAGCTCCTTTTTCTTCTTCTTTTCCCATTTTCCATTCTTTCTTCACCATTTTATTCTTCTCTTCCCTTTAACTCCAAGCCACCTGACATGAGCTCCTCCATAGCCAACATCAATTGTGTCCCCACCACCTTCCAAAGCCACCAAAAATCTAATTTCCCCCTTCTTAACCCTAAATTGCTACTCCCTTCTTCATATCATCCCAAAGCCACCAATCTTGAACCCACCCCAGCCCCATTTCTTACCTGCACTAGCTCAATTCATGCCCCATCAGCCACCCCGGGCCCACACTCTCAAGGCTGAACCCTTGTTGCTCCGAAACCCTATCCCATTTGCCCCGAATACACAAATCATTGTCCATTTGTTCGTCCGGAAGTTTGGAAACTCCGACGTGCCGAAAATCTTCCCAATAGGTCTCTTGAAATCTTTGTAGACACCGGGAGGCTACTGGAGTCATACGAGAGTGTTCGCATACCACCCGCTTAAGATATCGACGGAGTAGAACCCACGGTGAGAAACTCTAAACTATTAAAGGGCCAGTTTATAATTAACTATAGTTAGTAAATTAGTTTGAGTTTAATGATAATTATTGATTGATCATACAAGTTCATTACAATGTTTAATGATGTTTAGTATGTTAAAAATATCATTTTTAATTGATATACTTATAGTTGCTTGGGTATGTGACAATTAAACACAAATAGTGGTTGACTTGGAAACGATATGAACCTTATATGGAAATTAGAAAGTAATTTATTAATTTCTGGTTAATACGTATTGATGTAAACCCTTATTGGGTAATTGATTGATGATTGGTTGACATTGATGATTTACATTGGTTGATATTTCGGTTAATAAGGATTTAATGAATATTTTACTAATAAAATATTGGGTGAAAAATGAAATTTCTAATTTGATATCTGATTTTGGATGGACACAAAGTTTACAAAATTATGATGAATATTTGTAACTATAGCGAATTGATTTGAATTAATTGTCATGTAGTTATGACCTATTCAAGTTTTATTTTTAAAATGAATAGTAACCGATAAAAGTGAAGTTCGGTTAGGATATCTAGGGTGAGTTTAGAAATAACTTCCTTTATAAAACTTTATTATTTATTTTTATAACGAGTGTCAGGAAAATTTTGACTTAAAATAGCAAAGTTTGAAAAATGATATTATTTAAATAATAAAATAATATTATAATATTCGTTTATTGGAAATGTTTGAAATTGAAGTTGAAAATGGAAACATAATCTCCAGAAGTGATTATATAGTTAATATGTTATCTTAAAAGCAACTAGATTCGATATTTAATTATAATCAAAGTTTGGTTTGAATAGAACTCGTCACACAACAATATTTCGCGTTCGACCTTTAACTTCAAACTGATGTACCGTGAGATCCGACCATCGGATTCTCCCGAAACAAAAAATATTGGGTTCGAAATGAAAAGAGTTTTCAAATAAATATAAGAATGTCAAGATCCAACGGTTAGATCTTGAGATAAATCCAAATACAACTTGAATAAAATAGTGTCAAGACCCGTAATGACCAGTAATAAGGATTTTTTAAATTGGACTATTTTATATTAATAAAAATAGGGAAAAAATATGTTAAATCATAATAAATGATTCGAAAGGATTATGAACCAAATATACTTGGTTTTTGATATTTATTGTTGTCGATTGATTGTTTGGATTGTGCTCGACCAGTTTATGAGCAAATATGCATTTATATTTAGCATTGGGTTGGGTAGGAACATTTGTATGCTAACACCTTGTGATTTATTTCATGATTTGACGATGAGGTGTTTAGCAATGTCATTGGGTTCATTTCAATTTAATGAATGGTTTTTTTAAATGGGACTTTGTTAAGAGAAAGGAAATGTTTTCTCCTGATTTTGGACAGGGAATTACCGTTTATAGTTGATAAACTAAAGTGATGTTTTATAAAATAGAAAGGATTTCGAGGACTAAACCCAATGATTTTGAAGCGATTTGGAAATGGAAATCGATATAGATTTGATTTATTTGTGATTATCGGTGTTAATGATTTTTCCACTTCGGGATATAAAATGATATAGTATGTGGCTAAAGATTTGGGTAACCCACAACTAAAAGTATGGGTAGAAGGACCTTAATTGGTCATTGTTCGATGTAGCCTGGCCCCGTTGGTGGAGATGCACTATATATCTAGTGAATGATGGTACGTGCCCTTTGTCTTATTAATGGGATAAACCTTCCGATACTTGGTTGTATACGTTTTTGTTATGAATTAATTGTGATATTTCATAATTTAAATTTCCAAGTGATTTGGTTTGAGATCCCTAAGTGAAAGCTAATTTGATATGAAAGCTAAATATGTATTTCAAATGATTTGAAATAAGAAATCGGGAATAAAGTCCAAAGAAATAATGTAACACCCTACGTCCATTAATGTCACTCACAAAGGGAATGCATTAACTTCTATGGAGGTTTTAGGTGAATATAGAACAGTAAAATTTCAACAAGACAGATATAAAATAGTACTTGGAAATTTAAAAACTTTATTTCAATCGCAGCAGAAGTCAAAACATGTTTGATTACATCATAACACCATAATCAAAGTCAAGTACAATATCTATCTTGATAAAACAAGTACATAATCCCATTACATAAATAGCCATTAAAAAGAAAGATAACAAGCTGGACTTTACTTCAGCAGTCCAAGCTTTCCAAGAGATAAGCAATCCAATCAGACTCCACTGGAACTTGGCCCAACCTGAGGACCTGAAGGGAGAAAAGGATGAAAAAGAGGGGGGGTCAGACATAAAGTCTGGCGAGTATGATAATTCTACAATACTATTATCAAAATAACTGGACTAAGGCATAAGCTGGAAAACAAGGAAATGTCTATGAAAGAGCAGATTAAGGACACAGACAATCGCTAAAGGAAACGTTATAGGCGCTCCTAAATACTAAGGATAAACACTATACTTCACCACACCAGTCACCCAAAAGATTGATCCCACTTAGCTTCAAGTAGAAACATTCTTAATGGCTTTACGTACTCCTAGCTGACTACATAGGTGCCGCCTGCCCCTATCTCCACTAGGTGTACCCCACTTTCTATTTTTCGATCGGCTCCCTACTCGTAGATACCCGTGCTGGCCCCACAGTGGGGTGTATCATTCCCCTAAAGTGGCAACCCGATATAACGGAGATGCACGGCTTATACCTACACGATGCAACAACGTCTTACCTACCAGCCCGGGTCCACACACGCATATGAAACCCGTTGGTCTTGCGTTGCCACCGCTCCCTGTTTTGGCCTCTTATAGTCAAACCCAGTATGCGTGTCCCGTCCTCGACTTGGGTCGAGCCCACAAAGATACGTTTTGGGATACTGGTTGAAATGGGCCCCCGTTATCTCCCACAAGCATTCCACCTAAGCTTGTCCCCTTAGTCAATCCCACTTAACCCACTATTCATGTTCGTTACATGTGTGTTTGGTTAAGTCTAATCGTATTTCAAATGCCTCTAAAGGCAACCACTAGATTCCTCTTGCCACCCAAGGCACCTACTTAACCCCCATGTCCCACCTTACATGATTATCTGGATAAGTATTTCTTAATTTATTAAGGCCATAACCTCATAAAGACCTCTCACATTAGACTGGCATTTATGGCAGCTGGATTTGCCGGGCGGGTCCGGGCAGTCTTACACCATAAAAGAGTCTAACCTCGTGTCTTTACAACTGTTATGCTTTAGTTTGGGCCTAGGACCTCTCACATTGGGCCGACATTTGTGACTACTGGATTTGTCGGGCGGGTCCGGGCAGGTTTACGTCACAAACGGGTCCAACCTCGTGTCCTAAGCATTGATTATTATTAATAATCCACTTTCCCCAATTTTAATAATTCCCTATTTGAATTATTAATTAATTCCAAATTTAGCAATGTCCATAATTGACTCAATTATGGACATCCATTTAAGGCATGCAAAATCATATCAATTGCACCCCAATTTATTAATTTCCTAATATTACCCCTACCCCACGTTTGAACGTTTATTCGCAAAATGTATGCTAGACCCGATTAGTCTAACTCATAGCATAAAAGAAAATATTCACAACAACAACATATATATGTGACTAAATGAATACTAACAAGGGGTGAAGCTTGCATATATCAAAATTACAACTTGCATAAGGTTATACATGTCATGGGTCTAAGGGTGTCAACTTATTCATAATTCACATAATATGATTTTGATCAAGTTCCATAAACTTGTATTGGACATGTGTGAATCAACATCATTAACAATATGGTTTTATATGGATACACCTAACTCAATAGGCAAATTCCCAAAAATCAAAATTCATTTAATCATAGATTCATGTATATGGGTACACCTAACTTAATAGGCAAATTCCCATTTTCAAGATCTATTTTTAAAAAAACATAAACTTTAAACATGATCCAATTCGCATAAATAATAACATCATGATTTTACAACTTGCATGATTCAACACAACTTAACATGACATCATTATCATATAACATAAGTATTTCAACATATATGATAATATGAGATCTACAACATATGTAAGATTTACAACATAGCATATCATAATTTGCAACATAGCTTGATATGATTTACAACATAGCATAGCATGATTTACAACATGGCATAACATGGTTTATAACATAGCATAGCATGATTAATCACATATGACATAGCATAGGATTATTTACAACATAATCACTACAACATAACAATATATATATGATAACATAATAGCATAAGAGATCCACAACAAAATTTACAAATACATAACAATTCATATCACTTTCTTGTGATCCAATTCATAACTTAATCGAATTATTTTATAATAACATTGTGAGAATCAGCATACTCACAATTTTAATGAAGAGAAATAGAGAGAGAGAGCTTTTGATTTGATTTGAGTAGATTTAGTTTGTAGATTAGGCCTTCTTCTTCTTTAGTTTGTGACGGCTATGCTGAACTCCATGGCAACGGCATGTCGGTAGCTCTCCAAATTTTCAAGTGATTTAGGGTTAGAGTCTACCCACTTATTTATAGATGTTAGGATTCATTTAGGCCATTAGATTTAACCTAGAAATAACCGCAGCCATTCAGACCAGATGGGGTTTATCTTATTGACTCAGCAATGAGTCAGAATTGACTCAGCAAACACTCAGCAAATTAATAAACTTCTATTCATGTTTACATTAGCTGCCCATATATATATATAAATATATATATATACACACGCACCTATTCATGAATTCAAATTAATCCATAATTAACTTATGACCATTTCTACACAATAATTTTCCAATTAATGTCTTAATTCCATTTTTCGCCTTTTAAGGCAATTCACATATCTCAAATTTGTTATATGCCTTTTTAAGGCTATTTCGTGCAAATTCTCAATATTAATTCTTTTAATTTGTGAATATTAGTATTAACTGATTTACGGGGTGTTACATTCTCCCCTCCTTAAAGGATTTCGACCCCGAAATCTTCAAATCAAGGAGAATGTTTAACCTAACATCCAATCAACCATCTACTCAATCATCAAACACTGGCATCCACTGTCCTTATAGACTTCTAATGCTTTTATGTTTAAATGCATAGTGTGTGTATATGCCCGTATCTAATGCAAAATTAGGCGGTCCACTGATTCAGTTGACCTCCTTGATGCAATTCATGATAGTTCCATGCATCCATTATGTATGCAAAAGATCCTAATTGCTTACATACTACTTCTATATGCGTGCACATCCATTCAACAGAATGCAGCATCTATATGATGGTACAACCATTATACATCCATTATACTAAATACATTCATTTATGCAATATGCAATATGTAGTGACTGAGCCGATCTAGTGCCTAAAGTGTGTGTATATATGCATCCACGAGCAACCACTTGCATCCATTTTGCATCCATCATACATAACATGTCTCAAACACATGTTTCAACCATAGGATTATCCTAACTAAAGGTCAAAGATACTAATGAGAGGACATACTAAAGATAAGATAAGGTAAGCTAAGTGATAAAGGAGAAATTAAAAGACATACCCTCAAAAAGAAAAGGGTATAGCGAACGCATCTTCCCTTCTGTCTCCCAAGTAGCGTTGCTCTCATCATCTCCCCATTGAACTTTAACTAGTCTAACCTCTCGATTTCTCAACTTTTTGATCTCCGACCCAAGAATGCATGTAGGAGCTCGTCTAATTGTTGCATCACGCTCTATTTCCACTTCTTTAAGCAAGCTCGGCTCTACCACCTCCGCGGTCTTGTGCAAACACTTCCTCAAATGTGATACATGGAATACGTCGTGTACTCCACTAAGTTTCTCAGGCAACTCCACCCTATACGCCATCTTCCCAATCCTGTCTTTTATAGGAAACGGCCCTACAAACCTTGGCTCTAATTTCCCAACGGACCCAAAGCGAACAACATTCCGTAACGGAGACACTTTGATAAAAACCATGTCCCCAATGTCAAACTCAAGATCTGTCCTCCTCTTATCAGCATACGATTTCTGCCTATCTTGTGCTGCTTTCATCCTCCTTCGAATCAAATCAATCTTCTCCGAGGTTTCCCTAACCATATCGGGCCCAAGTAGGATTTTATCGGTAGATTCCCACCAACATGTAGGCGAACGACAAGGCCTTCCATAAAGAGCTTCGAAAGGTGCCATGCCAATACTAGACTGAAAGCTATTATTAAATGCGAATTCTACCAACGGAAGGTGCTCTTCCCATGTACCCCCAAAGTCTAGGACACAAAGCCTTAAAAGATCCTCTAGAATACGATTCACCCTCTCGGTCTGGCCGTCCGTCTGAGGATGATATGCGGTGCTCAAACATAGCTGAGTCCCTACCGCCTCTTGTAAACTCTTCCAAAATTCGCTAGTGAAGATGGGATCACGGTCGCTTACTATACTAGAAGGAATACCGTGCAAACGAACTATCTCTATAATGTATACAGAAGCCAACCACGGAGCAGTCCTCTTACTTTTCACGGGAATAAAATGGGCGCTCTTAGTAAGTCTATCTACTATAACCCAAATCCCTGTATTACCCTTCCTTGATCTTGGTCATCCATCCACAAAATCCATTGAGACGCTTTCCCATTTCCATAGTGGAACTTCCAATGGGTGAAGCAACCCACCGGGTTTCTTTTGTTCTGCTTTTACTCGTTGGCACACCAAGCATCTAGCGACGTACTCGGCCACATCCTTTTTCATACCGGCCCAAAAGAAAACCCGCTTCATATCTTTGTACATCTTGTCTCCGCCGGGATGAATGGTCATCTTTGAGCGATGAGCATCATCAAGAATGGCCTTCCTTAAGTCTTTGTCTTGTGGTACACAAAGTCTATTATCCCTTCGTAACCAACCCTTATCGTCTAGGGTATACCTACGAAGATGGCTAGACGACTCCCCTCCTTTGAGCTTTTCTACTATCTCAACCCACTGGGGGTCGTCTTGCTGTGCCTCACCAACTCGTCCTAGAAGTGTAGGTCTAACCTCCAAGGATGCTAACAAACCAGGTAATAGGTCAACGGAGGGTCTAAAGTCAAACATGGAGATGAATTCTAAGCTTCGTCGTTCAACAAACAACGGACTCAAGGACAACCTTTTCCTACTTAAGGCGTCTGCTACCACGTTACCCTTGCCCGGGGTATATGCTATTTCAAAATCGTAGGAGGCTAAGAATTCCATCCACCGTTGCTGCCTTAAATTCAAATCCTTCTGAGAGAATAAGTATTTTAATGATTTGTGGTCAGTGAACAGTTCGAATTTCTCACCAAGAAGATAGTGACGCCAAGACTTAAGCGCGAAAACAATTGCGGCTAACTCAAGGTCATGCGTAGGGTAATTCTTTTCAAGAACCCTCAACTGCCTTCCACCATAGGCTATTACTCTTCCCTCTTGCATGAGGACCGCGCCAAGTCCCGTCCCACAAGCATCGGTATAGATGGTAAATGGTTTATTCCCGTCTGGCAGCACTAAGACTGGGGCTGAAGTTAAGGCTCTCTTTAAACGTTGGAACGCATCATCACAATCTTCGTACCACGTAAAAACCAGGTTCTTCTTCGTTAACCGTGTTAATGGAGCTGATATTTTTGCGAAGTCTTTGATAAACTTCCTATAATAACCAGCCAACCCCAAGAAACTTCTTACTTCGGTTACATTTTTAGGGACCTTCCAATCTTGGATGGCCACCACCTTTGCGGGATCCACTGCTATCCCTTCCTTGGAAACCACGTGCCCTAAGAACCGTACTTCTTTCCTCCAGAAGTGACACTTAGAAAATTTTGCCTTAAGGTTATGTGCTCGAAGGGTTTCCAACACTTCCCTAAGATGTAGGGCATACTCTTCTTCATTCTTAGAAAAGACTAAGATGTCATCCACAAAGACTACCACGAATTTGTTAAGGTACTCCCTAAACACCCTACTCATCAAATCAACAAAATATGTGGGGGCGTTTGTCAAACCAAAGGGCATCACTAGCCATTCATAGAATCCGTCAGGAGTCCTAAAAGCAGTCTTATCTATACTATCCTCAGCCACTCTCAGTTGATGAAAGCCAGTGGCTAAGTCCAACTGCGAAAACACTGAGGCGCCAACTAACTGATCAAAGAGATCGTCAATCCTCGGCAGTGGGTGTCGGTTCTTTTTAGTAAGCTTGTTTAGTTCTCTATAGTCCACACAAAGTCTAAGGGACCCATCCGCCTTTGTAGCAAATACTACTGGAGCACCCCACTCCGATATACTACGTCTTATGAACCCCTTCTCAAGCAACTCCTTCACTTGCTTATTGAGTTCCCTCCTTCCACGAGGAGCCATGTGGCGCACTGGCAAAGATACGGGTTTAGCATTATCCACAAGATAAATTCGAAAGTCTATCTCCCGCTTTGGAGGTAAGCCCTTCACCTCCTCAAACACATCCGGATATCCCCGGACCACCTCTACCGATCGCAGATTCTCTACAGACGCATCAAGCGATTCAAGATAACTTAGCATAACGGAATTTATGGGATTACAAAAGATGTCGAGAGCATTACCAAGGCGAGTCACAAGCCTAACTACTCTCCTTTCACAATCAAGAATGGCCCCATTTCTAGATAACCAATCCATTCCTAAAATTAGCCCATAGCCCGTGAAGCCCAATACATAAGCATCACATCTAAATTCAACGCTAAGTATAGAGATTTTCAAATCCAAACATATCATGGTCAAATGAGCCGAACCCCCAATTGGATTTGAAACAACCAAGGGATCCTCTACTAAACTGGTGTTCAAGTGCAGTAATTCAACTAATGATGCAGAGATAAACGAATGAGATGCGCCAGAATCGAATAAGGTACGGACATGATGATCAAACAGAAAAACTAAGCTTTCAACAGAAATTGTTCTACCTCTTTCTTGCAGCGGTGGGGCCGCAATAGCCTGAACTTGCCCCCTTGCCTGCCCTGGTGCCATAAGAGCCTGCACCTGTCCTCCCGAGGTAGACCCTGCCATCTGCCCCTTCTTTGGGCAGTCCTTCACCAAATGTCCCGCATCTCCACAATGAAAACAACCAGTCTTCTTTTTCTTTCTATAATCTTTGCTGAGATGGCCAGGCGTCCCACAATTGAAGCATCTCTTCTTCCCTTTGCCATTATTGTTTTTACCACCCTTCTTATTTTGCTGTTGGGGTTTCTTCTGATCCCCTTTCTTTTCAACTGCCTTATCCTCATGCATAAGTGCCATTTCTACTAGCCTTTCAAAGGTGGCTCCCATAGGGATGTGGGTCATAGCCAACCCTTGCAACGGTTCACTCAAGCCTCTAACAAACCTCAAAGCTTTCTTCTCTGGCGTGTTCACCAACTCCAAGCCAAACCTTGCTAACTGATTAAATTTATTGACATACTCCTTCACTGATAAGCTCCCTTGCTTTAATGTCAGGAATTTTTCCATATTTAAATTCTCCTCTGCCCTTGAAAGAAACTTTGCCTCAAACCTTCGTCTGAAATCCGCCCATGAATCAACTGGACGTTCCCCGTTAGTGACCTCCCACCAAAACGAGGCCTCTCCCTTCATTAACCAAGCAGCTAAACGGACTTTCCTCCCATCTTCCACTTCAAAGATATCCAACAATTCCTCAGTCTCCTTAAGCCAGTCTCTGGCCTCCACAAACGTCTCAGTCCCTTGAAAAGTTTTTCCTCCCATAGCCTTAAATTCGTTGCACGTCTTTGCAAAAGTGTCAACACGAGGAGGAGGAGGAGGAGGAATGGGTGCAACTGGGGGTGGAGGAACATCTGCTGGGCCTGCAGTGGTGGCCCTAGCCTCCAAATATCTCCTAAACCACCCTGGAATCGTCACACCTTCTGGGAGACTAAGATCTTCAGCCATGCTGAAACGAAAAAGGAAAGATTCAAAATGGAGAATTCGAAAGATAAAGATAAGGATATGGCTATTTGGGATTATGTTTTTCATAAAAACTTTCTCTAAATAACATGTTTTTGAAAGCACTTCTTCCAAAAATACTTTAGAAAAATATTTTTCTAAAATTTTTATCTGTTCTGGTAACCTTATGCTCTGATACCACGTGTAACACCCCACGTCCATTAATGTCACTCACAAAGGGAATGCATTAACTTCTATGGAGGTTTTAGGTGAATATAGAACAGTAAAATTTCAACAAGACAGATATAAAATAGTACTTGGAAATTTAAAAACTTTATTTCAATCGCAGCAGAAGTCAAAACATGTTTGATTACATCATAACACCATAATCAAAGTCAAGTACAATATCTATCTTGATAAAACAAGTACATAATCCCATTACATAAATAGCCATTAAAAGAAAAGATAACAAGCTGGACTTTACTTCAGCAGTCCAAGCTTTCCAAGAGATAAGCAATCCAATCAGGCTCCACTGGAACTTGGCCCAACCTGAGGACCTGAAGGGAGAAAAGGATGAAAAAGAGGGGGGGTCAGACATAAAGTCTGGCGAGTATGATAATTCTACAATACTATTATCAAAATAACTGGACTAAGGCATAAGCTGGAAAACAAGGAAATGTCTATGAAAGAGCAGATTAAGGACATAGACAATCGCTAAAGGAAACGTTATAGGCGCTCCTAAATACTAAGGATAAACACTATACTGCACCACACCAGTCACCCTAAAGATTGATCCCACTTAGCATCACTTAGAAACATTCTTAATGGCTTTACGTACTCCTAGCTGACTACATAGGTGCCGCCTGCCCCTATCTCCACTAGGTGTACCCCACTTTCTATTTTTCGATCGGCTCCCTACTCGTAGATACCCGTGCTGGCCCCACAGTGGGGTGTATCATTCCCCTAAAGTGGCAACCCGATATAACGGAGATGCACGGCTTATACCTACACGATGCAACAACGTCTTACCTACCAGCCCGGGTCCACACACGCATATGAAACCCGTTGGACTTGCGTTGCCACCGCTCCCTGTTTTGGCCTCTTATAGTCAAACCCAGTATGCGTGTCCCGTCCTCGACTTGGGTCGAGCCCACAAAGATACGTTTTGGGATACTGGTTGAAATGGGCCCCCGTTATCTCCCACAAGCATTCCACCTAAGCTTGTTCCCTTAGTCAATCCCACTTAACCCACTATTCATGTTCGTTACATGTGTGTTTGGTTAAGTCTAATCGTATTTCAAATGCCTCTAAAGGCAACCACTAGATTCCTCATGCCACCCAAGGCACCTACTTAACCCCCATGTCCCACCTTACATGATTATCTGGTTAAGTATTTCTTAATTTATTAAGGCCATAACCTCATAAAGACCTCTCACATTAGACTGGCATTTATGGCAGCTGGATTTGCCGGGCGGGTCCGGGCAGTCTTACACCATAAAAGAGTCTAACCTCGTGTCTTTACAACTGTTATGCTTTAGTTTGGGCCTAGGACCTCTCACATTGGGCCGACATTTGTGACTACTAGATTTGCCGGGCGGGTCCGGGCAGGTTTACGTCACAAACGGGTCCAACCTCGTGTCCTAAGCATTGATTATTATTAATAATCCACTTTCCCCAATTTTAATAATTCCCTATTTGAATTATTAATTAATTCCAAATTTAGCAATGTCCATAATTGACTCAATTATGGACATCCATTTAAGGCATGCAAAATCATATCAATTGCACCCCAATTTATTAATTTCCTAATATTACCCCTACCCCACGTTTGAACGTTTATTCGCAAAATGTATGCTAGACCCGATTAGTCTAACTCATAGCATAAAAGAAAATATTCACAACAACAACATATATATGTGACTAAATGAATACTAACAAGGGGTGAAGCTTGCATATATCAAAATTACAACTTGCATAAGGTTATACATGTCATGGGTCTAAGGGTGTCAACTTATTCATAATTCACATAATATGATTTTGATCAAGTTCCATAAACTTGTATTGGACATGTGTGAATCAACATCATTAACAATATGGTTTTATATGGGTACACCTAACTCAATAGGCAAATTCCCAAAAATCAAAATTCATTTAATCATAGATTCATGTATATGGGTACACCTAACTTAATAGGCAAATTCCCATATTCAAGATCTATTTTAAAATAACCATAAACTTTAAACATGATCCAATTCGCATAAATAATAACATCATGATTTTACAACTTGCATGATTCAACACAACTTAACATGACATCATTATCATATAACATAAGTATTTCAACATATATGATAATATGAGATCTACAACATATGTAAGATTTACAACATAGCATATCATAATTTGCAACATAGCTTGATATGATTTACAACATAGCATAGCATGATTTACAACATGGCATAACATGGTTTATAACATAGCATAGCATGATTAATCACATATGACATAGCATAGGATTATTTACAACATAATCACTACAACATAACAATATATATATATATGATAACATAATAGCATAAGAGATCCACAACAAAATTTACAAATACATAACAATTCATATCACTTTCTTGTGATCCAATTCATAACTTAATGGAATTATTTTATAATAACATTGTGAGAATCAGCATACTCACAATTTTAAAGAAGAGAAATAGAGAGAGAGAGCTTTTGATTTGATTTGAGTAGATTTAGTTTGTAGATTAGGCCTTCTTCTTCTTTAGTTTGTGACGGCTATGCTGAACTCCATGGCAACGGCATGTCGGTAGCTCTCCAATTTTTCAAGTGATTTAGGGTTAGAGTCTACCCACTTATTTATAGATGTTAGGATTCATTTAGGCCATTAGATTTAACCTAGAAATAACCGCAGCCATTCAGACCAGATGGGGTTTATCTTATTGACTCAGCAATGAGTCAGAAGTGACTCAGCAAACACTCAGCAAATTAATAAACTTCTATTCATGTTTACATTAACTGCCCATATATATATATATACACACGCACCTATTCATGAATTCAAATTAATCCGTAATTAACTTATGACCATTTCTGCACATTAATTTTCCAATTAATGTCTTAATTCCATTTTTCGCCTTTTAAGGAAATTCACATATCTCAAATTTGTTATATGCCTTTTTAAGGCTATTTTGTGCAAATTCTCAATATTAATTCTTTTAATTTGTGAATATTAGTATTAACTGATTTACGGGGTGTTACAAATAACTTTTGTAAAGTTAATTAGATTTTGAAAATCTAAGTTCGAGAATTAAGCCTAAATGGGTAGTTTGAGGAATTGCATATTGATTGAGGCATTATAGTCTCCATAAGTCTATTTTTGGTAGTTTATTGTGCACTGGCATTCATATGGAGAAAACTCGTTCTGTGTTATACGACGTGGTCCTGTGATATGCCTAATTTTATAATAAGTTAAGAATAACTGTAGAGTTTCTCATACCAGTCCCATGACTGATCCGTAGTTTGTTTTTCCCTTGAAAACTAGGGTGCCCATTATTTCCACATGGGTTACCGGGTGGTTTGTTTTGCATATATTTTGAGCAGGTTTCCGGATTGAAGCTTACAGTTGTGTCTAGAGCATCGATAAGTCTTCTGTTGAATGTAATTTTGTGTTTCCATTGTGCATTGTAATCATTTTACTCAATGTTTATTTTATACTCTGATATATTCTTGTTCTATGATGTAAAATTATTGTAATAACAATGAAAAGTTCTTTTGTTTCTGTTTGATGTGTTGTATTCCCAAAGTTAATGTCTCGAGGGTTTCTGCCATTTTGAATCATACATGTGCGACTTACAGTTGATTCGAAAGGCAGGAATTTTTGGGTCATTACACGATGTCCCTTTGTCATGGCCCACCGGCACAAGCTCTGGAAGTCTTACATTAACTATTGGGGAGATAACCCCTCCAAGCGAGCCTCAATATGGTATGTGGAGAGCGCACTTAGGACACACACTCATAAACGTGGTAGGACACAGTATTTATTTGTGTGTATAGGGTGCTTGAGTTTAATCCTAGATTTTTTTTCCGTGCAGGTGATATGGTTCGAGATAGCGGTAGCGACAGACACCGAATCCAGGGGTCTATAGGCCAGGGACCACAAAAGAGCTCGGTAATAAGTGATATTCTTCTAGCACCTATGTTCATGGCAGTGATTATCGATACCCAAGAGACTCAGAATCCCCACCACCACTTACTCGAACTTCGTGGACAGATTCAAGACTTGAGCCTATAGGCACAAAACCGTAAGTGTCGATTCTTCCTCCTTCTGCCCTGTCGGCGGTACCTGCTCACTTGCCAGTAGATCGCATGCATTCGAAGATAGCCATGTAAAAGGAAGGGTTGGAAGTGTAACAACACGCCCGGAATGGGCCTAAATTTTGACCTAGAAAAGGCCCATTGAGACTTTGAGCCATTATAAACAGGTCATTGGTTCCTATAAGGAATTACATTTGCACATAATATATATATACACATCGAATGGAATTCTCACATAGAGGAAAGAGAAAATATAACACTGAAATAAGATGTACCACTTTATTAAAGATCACATAAATCCAACACAACAGTCAATAGTTACATCAATAGATTCATTCTTAAAAGCTTCCATAAGAGGTACAATAATAATAGTAATAAAAGCATAACGTCTTCGTCTTCTACCTCCAACATTATTTCGTCCGTGGATTCTACCCCACCTACTGGCCTATTGGATATGTTAAGGAGAGGGGTCAGAACATAAAGTTTTGTGTGACTAAAATATATTATTTACTTAAAGTCCATACCCTAGATTTTGGCAGGTTACATATGTCAAGGTATGTCTACGCAACACACAATCATTTCCACAATCACAAAGTATCTAATCAATGAGGTGGATATCCAAGTCAATCACTCATTAGTGTTTTTAGGGTAAATACCTAACGAGGCGGGAATTCTCGGTCACTTATGGCCCTATTAAAGGTGGATTCTTATGATCTCTTATAACCCAGAGGCGGACCCAAGCCTGTTAAGACCCCGTCTTACTACGTCAACATTATTAAGTTTATGCTCACACTTGTAATATGAGTAGTATTGCGAACGTTACTACTTAACTAATATTACGGTAGAACACCTATGTCGCTTAAGACTTCTCTTATACATTTGGTGAGCATGCAATGGCCGCATATCTTTTGTATACGAACCATGTCCTTAGTTGACCCCCTATAAGCTTCTAGAGGAAGTAGACATCCCCGTGAATTACCCCACTCCATTACCGCTTTTGCCTAACCACTTTTAGGGAAGGAGGAGCCATAGACTTACTTCGAATCTAATAAGGGTGGGTCCCATAACTTCGGTTCCTCTCCAAGGAATAAACCTTCGTAGGGGATCCTTGTCCTAACCATTTAAGACTCAAATCAGATAAGAAGAGAGTCAGCCACTTAAAACCTTCTCAAGATGTAGTAAACTGCCTATTTTCATCCACAGTAGACTTATATATATAGTTATATATATAAACTAGACCTCTCACATTAAACCGTATACCTGTAGAAGTTGGATATATCGGGCGGTTTCGGTCAAGCTAATACTACAAGTAGGTCTAACCTCGTGTCAAAGTGTGCTAAGTTTGAATGGCCCATGGCACCCAGACCTCTCACATAAGTTGGGCCTATTTGTGGTTGCCAGATTTGTCGGTTGGTTCCTGGAAGGCTTATACCACAAATGGCAACTAACCTCGTGTCTATGTGTCACTATTTATATATGTAAAGGCATTCTATACACACACACAAGCAATCAATATATGACATTTCAAATTCGTATCCTATCCTAATCGCATTTATTATGTTAATACTATGTTAATTATGATTATGCTATATAAGTATAATAATTATAATGCATAAATAACGCTAATGTTCGTATGAACAAGAGAACGTTCTAACGAGATAAAAATTATTAGCTTGTCCTAAATTAAGGTATACAGGTTAATTTCCATATTTTGACCAATATACTTTAAGCATGATGGCATAATAGCATAATAACAGATAGTAGTGAATGGAAAATACAACATACATACAAATTTCAGCTTGCATCCTGGGCTTATTGAAATGATTTTAATTATGGATCAAGAATAGAGTATAATACATATATACACATATATTCACAAATATATATATATATATACATGTATTATTATCGGATCCACTCTACCTAGTTCATCCCTTTTTGGTGTATTGCTAATAAAAACGTTTATTTTTGATAGGCTTCAAATATGAATACATTTGGATTCAAAATAAACCCAAACCTAATCAAATCATGAATCAAACCAAATCTAAACCCTTTTAGGTTACAAATCCAAGATTTAGACGTAAGGATGAATTACATAAAGTAGAAACACATCACCCCTTTTTATTCTCAATTCACTATTAAGACCGAGATCCACAAACCCAATAAATTGACAATTCTTGCGCAAAACATAAAATAGAGGATTTGGGGTTTTTTGTATTTCTATATTATCATTGTGCCAAATCGTCTTAGGCGTACAAATCAATATGTTGATCTACAAAATGTAGAATATGCCTTAAGAAATACAATATTCCACTTATAGATCTAAAAGGAAGAACAATAGAATTCTTGTTGTAGATTCAAGTCTGGATTTAGCCTTCGTGATAAACGTGCTCTAATCCTTTTAATATATATATATAAGAATCATCTTTACAATCTTATGCATATATAATACTAAATTCCAGAAATTTATATATTAAAATCTGTATGAATTTAGATTAGAGAAAAGATAAGAATGGAGGTTAGAGGAATAGAAGAGAAATTCTTATCCTTTCTGGAATTCAGCAATGGAAGAAGGGTAATATGGAGGTGGAGATAAAGAGAGTGGCTAGGGTTTAGTTGTAAGGTCTAGGGGCCTATATATAGTTTCTTGTGTAAGCTTGGGCCGTTGGATTATTTAGATATAATCATGGTCATTCATTTATATATATATTCCCCTAAAAAAACTAACCAAACCTAGATTCATTGGGCGTTTCAGCCGCCAGGCGGTCGGCTTGGGCGGTCGACACCCCTTCTAAATGGCGGTTGACCTTCTGGTCACTGAAGTGCCCAATGAACGAATATGGGGTTGAGGTGTCTAATTTTATAATATATTACTTTATTTGCTTTATACCTTTCCTTGCTTACAATATTCTCTGTCCCCTCTATCTTATCTTCTATTTGAATTTCAGACTCAACCATATTTATTTTAATATATTTTGGATATATATGTTACTCATCTGATTATATATATATATATATATATATTAGCATTATACTGTCCAATTTCACTTTCTTGTAACTTGTTCAAACTTTCACTGTTTTCAGCATATTATATATGAAAATGATTCAGAATTTTGCCACAAATCAAAATAATAGATTTTCATAGCCAAATTCTTAAAGCTGCAAAATCTCACTTCCTAGCCTTATTGTTAATTGTTTATTTTTATTTATTGTTAATATTAATGCCTTTAGGTATATTTTACGGGGTGTTACATTCTCCCCCTCCCCCCTTAAAATAGATTTCGTCCTAAAATCTGTTTGAAAGGGAGAAAAACACAACTCCCTCGAAACATCCATGTTGTATATCCATGTTATTTTTAATTCATCCATAATTATCCATGACTCGCAGTGATTATAAACTGCAGACCCACTAAAGGAGCTCTATCCTGGCGTGTAGGTGTAATAAGTGATGCAATATGTATGCAAACAACCTAATTATGCATGTTTTTCTATATGAGTGCGCTGTATAATGGTGTTGCATCCATTTCCTAACATCCAATCTAACAATCACAATGCATCCATAAACATTATTTTGAGGAAAAATTATGCAAGAAAATCTCTGGGTGAGTCTGTCTCATCTTATCCTCGGTCTCCCATGTGTTTTCCGCAAGATCATTTCCCCATTGTACTCGAACAAGGCGGACGGTCTTATTGCGGAGTCTCTTGATTCCGTACTCTACAATTCTTGCAGTGGCACGGGGTACCCTGGACTCTAACTTGAGTTTTTCTATGTCCCCAATTTCATCAAGCTCGAGTCCGATAGCAGAATCACGGAGGTATTTCCTTAGATGAGATACATGAAAAACATTATGGATTCCTGATAGATGCTCCGAGAGATCCACTCGATAAGTCAAAGTCCTATCTTCTCGATGATGCGAAAAGGTCCAATAAATCTGGGAGCCAACTTCCAAGTCTTCTCAAATCGTATAGTCTTCTTGAGAGGGGATACTTTTACGAACACCAAATCTCCAGCATTAAACTCAAGTTCCCTCCTTCGTTTATCGACATACAATTTCTGATGATCTTGGGCTACCTTCATTCTCTACCAAATCAAGGATATCTTCTCCATGGAATTACGGACGAAGCCTGGTCCGAATAGAACCTTGTCGGTAGTTTTCCACCAACAAGTTAGCGATTTGCATGGCCTCCCGCAAAGTGCTTCAAAAAGGGCCATACCAATCATTGTTTGAAAACTGTTGTTGCAAATAAACTCTATGAGAGATAGGTGTTTCTCCTAAAATCCTCCAAAGTCGATGATGAAAGATTTGAGCAAGTCTTCCAAAATCCAATTTACTCTTTCCGTCTGGCAGGCAGTCTGCGGATGATTGCTTGTGCATAGGTTGAGGGTCGTTCCCAATGTTGCTTGTAGGCTGCTCCAAAATTCGCTTGTGAACAAGGGGTCTCTATCACTCGCTATACTTGATGGGATACCATTTAATCTGACTATTTCTTTGATATATAATTGGGCTAATGAGGTTGCAGTCTTGTCTTCTTGATTGGTTTAAAATGTGCACTTTTGGTTAAATGGTCTACCATAACCCAAATAGCCTCATTTCATTTTTAGCTTCTAGGAAGTCCATCAACAAAGTCCATGGAAATATATTCCCACTTCCACATGAGAATCTCTAAGGGTAGTAATAATCCTCTGGGCTTCCCTTGCTCCGCTTTCACTTTTTGGCATGTCAAACATTTAGTTATGAGCTTGGCCACATCTTTCTTCATTCCTTCCCAATGGAGATTCCTCTTCATATCTCTATACATTTTATCTCCACTGGGGTGTATGGTCATCTTTGACTTATGGCACTCTTCTAGAATTTCTTTCCTTAGACTTTCGTCTTTAGGGACGTAAAGTCGCCCATCCCAAAAGTAAACTTCCATCGTCGCCAATCGAATACCTAGTCAAATGGTGAAATGTAACACCCCGTATTTCTGTTAACACTAAAGTTACTAATTTAAGAATAACCAATGCTTAATATAATAAATGTGTAAAGGGGAGATGTATCTAATGGGCATACAAATTTAATAATAAATGTGTAAAGGGGAGATGTATCTAATGTGCATACAAATTTAATAATAAATGTGTAAAGGGGGGATGTATCTAATGTGCATACAAATTTAATAATAAATGTTAATAATGTACATTAAGAAAGTAATTGTGAACATAATTGGCTTCTCTTTAGAACGTATGGCTTTGATTAACCTTGGCTTCATCGATGACTCAAATTAACTTGCAATCCTATATAAACAGCCCCCTAGTCTCCTTCTCTTTGCACCATTCTTCTCTAACCTTATGCTGCACAAATTCTTGATGTACATGGCTTCTTCTTCTTCCTCTAAATCTAAATAAATAGATTAAAATAAAATATAAATCAAGATGAGGATATGCTGCTCAAGTCTTTCAAGAGAAGATTCAAAACAAGTTAGGATTCAAGTAAAGATTCAACGGCTTCAAGCAACGCTATCTTTCTATTCTTTTCTAGATCCAATCAATGTAAGTCGGTTACTTTTTAGATTTGAACGCCTTTTCTATTTGTGACATGAAATTAAAAAAATATAAGAAATATGCCTTATCATTTCATTGAATCTGTGCTTGTTTATGACTTTGGATCTGATTCTTGATTATGGCCTAGAACACATTGTGACTAAATTGCCAATGCTTAAGATTATGACTATGGAACTGTGGCCTTTGAAACCATAAGCCTGTGACTATGAACATAAGCCTTTGACTATGAACATAAGCCTTTGACTAGGAGCATAAACCAATGCCTATGACTATGACAAGGACAATAGTGGATAATTACCTATGATTCATGAACATGATATTATTGCCTAGGATTATGACTGTGAGATTGGATCTAAACTTGATTATCTATTCAGTTTATTCTTAATTATCCTTGGATCTTGATTATGGGAATTTATCTATTAAGTTAGATCTACCCATATACTTGAACCTATGTTATTTGTTCAACCCTTTTTATGTCATAATATTATCAGATCTATAGGCCTTCGATGCTTTAATCAATTTATTCAGTGTAATTTGTTAGATCTGTGATTAGTTAATTATCATCTTCTGCCAGTCATTATGTCTATCTTTTCATGGCATTTTGGTTCATTCCCTTTTTATCCACGAATCTAGATTTATCTATAATCTAGGAAGAAATCACGATTACACGAACGATGGTATACGACTTGGGCAAATCATAAATTTGACTTAAACATGGTTGTAAACTTGGAAATTGGCATAATGTAGAACATGAACATAATTATGATTGACATAATTTAGAACATGTATTATGGCATGTTTATTAGAACGCAAATTTGAAAATTTGACATGAATTATGGAATATGTAATTTGACATATTAAATTTAGTATTGGCAAGTAAGCTAAGTTTTAGGCGTAAACGGTAAACTAGAATAATAATTCTAGTCTTGCCATAAACTGTAAATTAGGATGTTAAATCAGAATTGGGTCAATTAAAGTTAATTTGGCATAATAAGTATATTAGCACAAATCTTGAATTTAGTCATAATTGTGAGTAATTGTCATGTTTAGAATAATCATGGTTAGTGACACTTAATTTGGTAAAATTTACATACCAAAAACTATAAATATGATATATAGGGAAAATGGGCCATAATAATAAATGTTGACAATGTACATTAAAAGAGTAATAATGGAATAAGTAAATTAGAGAAAATTTACTTATAGAATTTATCCTAAATGAGAAAAGTAAATTTAGACAATACGAACATGCTTAACCCGAGGTTGGATTGAGTTGTGATATAAACCTACCCGGACCCGCCCGGCTGTCCAGTGATCACAACAATACCTATCCAATGTGGGAGGTTAAGGCATTGAGCCCGATAAAGGCCCGAGGTTAGACTGAGTTGTGGCGTAAGACTGCCCGGAACCAACCGGCATACCGGCAGCCACAATAATACCTGTCTAATGTGAGTGGCTGGTGCTTTAATAAGACAATTAAAGTTAAGCTAGAATGGGAGGGTTAAGTCAATAAGAACACTTAACCAACTTAACACAGTTAAGTTAGAACGATAGGGTTAAGTTAACTAGAACACTTAACCAACTTAACATGGTAACAAGACAAGATTTGTAGGGCTTAAGTAACTAAGAAAAACACTTAGCCAATTTAATATGTTAACCAGACTAGAAAGTGGGTGTTAAGTAAATTCAATACACTTAGCCAATTTTACATGTTAACTAGACTAGAGGTTGGGGATAAGTAAAGTTAATACACTTAGCCAATTTAACATGCTAACTAGACTAGAGGTTGGGGTTAAGTAAATTTAATACACTTAGCCAATTTAATATGTTAGCTGGACTAAACCGTAGGGTTAAGTAAGCTTGAACACTTAACCATCAGAGTGTGATAAATGAATAGGGTTAAGTTAAAAACATGAAGGGACACTACACCATAATGGTCATTTGGTAACTCTTTTTTTTTCAATTGCCAACACTTATTTGTGTTGTAGGGTAATAACAATAATATGTGTTGCTATATTAAAAAAGTGTTACCAAAAATACATAAATGTAAATTTTTTATTGCCAACTCTTATTTGTGTTGGTAAGGCTAGTTTCTGAGGGTAAAAAGGTAAACTAAAGCCCATAGACCTATTTCCCATTTGTCATTCCTTCTTCCAACGCTTTTAGGAAAAACGGCCGCCTAAATCAGAAATCCAAATCCCACGATGTTAGAAGGAAAAAAATTACGAATCCCCGAATGGCTAATATTAAAAGATTCAAATCCGTTCCTCTCTAATCGGATTTTGGTGGTTGCTTCAAGGAACAACTCGCATTCAGTTTTAGGGATCTTTGTTGGATTTGTGCTTGCAATCAATCGCTTCAGGTATAAATTTTTTTTGATTTGTGATTTTTTGATTTCAGGTTTAGGACTTGCTTGGAGATCATTTTTGTGCTAAAAGAGTTGTTCAAATGGAAACTCTTGGACTTACAAAGCCTTCTCAAACTGAAACTCCTCTGGTAATTGTCCGATGTTTAATACATCTTCCTTTTTCGATCAATTTAGAGATGGTCAAGTGATATATTTCGTACTTTAATTTTAGACTATGTTGGTTTTGACAGACAATTTTTGGTACTTGAATGTTTTACGAAACTATTATTTTGTATTATCTACTACTTAGTTACTAGTCATGATCGACTTGGATTCTACATATCTCTATTTTTCATGATTCACAAATAAAGACCGACTATTTTTTTCAAACAAAGGGTGCTTTTATTCCCTGAGGGTTGCAAGTAATATATTCTGATGGATAAATGCATTAGGAGAAATTCTATTTTGTAGATTAAAAGTTAATTGGCTTGAAAGGAATTAATTTTTGGTAGCTGCTTGTTTTTAGTACAGTTTGTTCACTATGTTGGTCAAATGACCAAATACTTGATGTTGTCATGAATTAGAAATGACACCCTATGAACCGCATATTGCATATTAGAAAAGGGAAATGCTACAGTACCAGAAAGAGTTAAGAAAAGGAAATCATGGGGCCAATTGTATTTCAGCGGCTTAGACTAGTGCTACAGTGTTGTATTTTAGCGGCTTAGACTAGTGCTATAGTACCTGAATTATTGATTAAAAAACTATATAATACAATGGTTCCTACTTACAAAAAGCATCTAGTGAAGATTCAAACTTTGCTTGTTGAACCAAGCTCGATCTCTTACTCAGTTTTGGATTTAAGATGTCAGATAATTTGGATGGATTTTGGCTATGTGAGGCTGTGAACAAACAAGGATTAAATTTGTATGCTATAGTTATGTAATGCCGGATGGTTCTGTTTGCCTTACTAATTCATATAACTCAATATTTCAGTTTGTACATTTAAATTAACCCAAGTTCCCTAATGTCCATGACTTGCATATTTTCATCCTAATCTAGAAAATGTGTCCAATAAAAATGAAAATGTAGACTTGTATTTAATTAGAGTTATTACAATAATGAAAATGTAGACTTGTATTTAATTAGAGTGAACAAAAAAGCATCATGATGGCTATGTACACATCAAGAAAAACATTTTTTCTACATTTCAACTAGTATCCGTATATCAGTATATGAGTATAACGTATGTTTATAAAAATACGCCCTTGTATTCTACTTTTAGTGCATATATGTACCGCTTCCTTATGCCTTGCATGAACATGTTATTATGAAACAATATTAAACCACCCTTTATGTGTTTTTTTTAATTAAAGTTTATAATTTAACTTTATTTGTTTCACTATCCATATTTGAAAGCCGTTTATTTTTTTTCGTTATTGTAACGGGAGAATAACACATGAATATCTATGAGGAAGAGTTATGCTTTTAAATAATTATTAGTGTTATGCTGGTAAGTACTAAGGAGAGGGGAGACACTAATGTGCCATAGGCCCAGTAACCTTTAACTTCATAACCGCTGACTTATTTACCCGGAAACCCACTTTTCAATTATATATTTTGTACGCTTATCCACCCAAGTTTAGAAAAAATAGATGGCCAACTACACGAGAGAATGGTGGAGATTTGGAGTGACTTAATGTTGATTTTCTAACCAGTAGGATGTATGACAAAATTTTCCTTCATTATATCATATATTATTATAGTGAAATAGCTTTTGCTTTATCAGATGGTCTTCGATGGCACAAGTAATGAATCTAGACTTTGGCACTCCATTTCTGTTTTTCAGTATTTGCACGGATATACTATCTTTTTGCTGTTTTGTTTAAAATAAATTCACATAATGTCCTATCTACTTACAAATGTTATTTTAGTTCATTTCTTGATTTCAGTGCTTTGGACTCTCAGATTCTGTAATAGTCTGTCTGATCTTTAGTTTAGTGTTTTTCTCTCCAGATGTTGAGAATTGCTGGTGAATTGGGAGACTTTTTACTAGTGGGAATTCATACAGATCAGACAGTCAGGTAAGTGGTAGTCTTTGGTTGCACAAAAAACTGATGGCCTTTTAGACTTTAATAAGCAGTCTTCTTTCCACAGGCTATTGTTTTGTATGCCTACTTTACTTGAATCTATATAACACAGGCCTCATCCAAATGAATGCTCCGGTGGTGATTTGGATGGAGATTTATATTCTATAATATGAGACGAAGGACTTATCCGCCTTGCACTATATCGCCCATCGAATACACTGCACGTAGATCACAGATAACCGACCACGAAGTAACCTTAGATTTAAGTCGTTCTTGAAACTTCAAGCTTGCCTTTATTTCACCATATAACTTGTTTCATATAACGCAGGAAGTGCACAAATTTTTTTTGGATTACATGGTCAACGACAATCTAGGTTTAAATCTCAACTGCTCATCTACTCTACTCCTACTCCGAACCGGAAAAAGCAAACAGCAAGAAATGCCTGGGGCTAGCAATACTGCACTCAGTGGCAGTGGACTACGCGGTTTGTTATCAAACTTAAGTCTTGGACTAGGAAGGATGCGGTTCTTTCCAAATTGCATTTTTCATATTATATTACTACTTATATATATATATATATATATATATATGTTTTACTGGTTAAACAGGTTCTTTAAATGAGGAATTGTGAATATAAAGGTCAAGTGTTTTTTAGAGTGACAATGAATGAAGAAGATAGGGAAAGTCATAATCATGTGTATTTTCATAAGGCTAATGAGGAAACTGGCGTGGTAGTTGGAAAGGTTATGGTTATGAAAATTCCATGTTTGCACCCAAGTGATATAAGGGTATTGGATGCTGTATATGATAAAGACTTGATAACACTATGGGTTATGTTGACTGCCTTGTCTTCCCTCAAAAAGGGAACAGGTATGTACTAATTTTCAATTTATAATGTGGTGTTAGATTTTTCTCATTGGAAGTGTTTTACTGAGATGTGAGGGTGCTTTAAAATTTTATTTGCTTCTTCATTGTGATTGTGTAGTATTTTAGTGTTACATATAATCTATATTTTAGTGTTACATCTGTGAAATATAAAATTAATTAATGAATATTTCCTTTTTTATACACTCAATTTATTATGCATATATCATCAATATATTTTATCTCTTATTTTAATAAATGTTAGCTTGCAGTACATACATGCCATAACAATTTTATAATAGCAACAAACGTTACCCACTTCATGGTTTCAAATATTTTATATCAAGTTATTAGTATAAGTATGTTTCAAAATTTTCTCATAAATCTGTACTATAGATATTTATGCGCATATATAGACTAACACCTGTTTTCTTACCAAAATTAAATGATACACGCATGACTGTAAACTGACTACCGAGACATATACCGTGGATGCCAGTTGCACAAAAAAATTGATGGACTTTTAGACTTTAATAAGCAGTCTTCTTTCCACAGGCTTAAGGTAACATTTGTAAATTTTGGTAACTGAATGCGCGAACTCAGTTTCGGAAACTGAATGCGCGAACTCAGTTTCGGAAGCTGAGTGCGCCAACTCAGTTTTGGAAACTGGGTTGCCAACTTAGTTCCCGAAACTGGGTTGCCAACTCAGTGCCTGGAACTGAGTTTGCAACTCAGTTTTGCGGACTGAATTTGCGCAAACTCAGTTCAGAAACTGAGTTGCAACTTAGTTCCCGTAACCGAGTTTGCACAAACTCAGTTCGCGAAACTGAGTGTGCACAAACTCAGTCTACAAAACTGAGAAGACTCAGTTTTGTGCAACTGAGTTGCACACTCAGTTTCGAAAACTGAGTCACAAACTCAGTTTGCAGCTAATCTTAAACTTAAAGTATTATTGATAGTGAACTTAGCCTGACCGAAATATTATGTGAGTTATTTTGTTTTAGAAGAAAAGAAACAAATAGAACTTGAAAAAAATGTATTATCAGTGACATTCCAGTCATAGAATATATGAGACTATATTTTCTAAAATATAGATTTATAGAAAATGTTGAGTCCTTTGTGCAAACTCAGTTTGGAAAACTGAGTCTGCAGCTAAACTGAGATGCAGCTCGTTTTCAAGAGATGAGTTTGAAAACTCAGTTTTCGAAACTGAGTTTGCAGCTCAGTTTGAAAAACTGAGCATGCAGCTCAGTTTTTGAAACTGAGATGCAGCTCAGTTTTCGAAAATGAGTTGTAGCTCAGTTTTGAAAATTGAGCTTGCAACTCAGCAAAAATTAAAGCATTATTGATAGTGAATTCCTATTCTTTAAATTTGCATTTGTATATCTAATTGTGACATAAGCTGTTAAGCGTGACTCGAAGGTAGCTTGATTGTTATTTTAGATAATTGCTGATATTCAAATGAAATCACACTATTTTTTCCGGTAAACAGAAGATTTTATAATGGTTATTTGGGATAGAAACATATTATTGTACCATAGGAAGGTATGATTATTAATGTAAAAAATACTTACTATTTAGACTATTTCATTTTTTCTGAATATTCTGTTAACTTTTATTTTCTGAAAATAGAAGAACTTTGTAGGCATGCATGTTGGCTACTGTGGCTTGAGAGTGTTCAATACTTATTTTCTTTGACTTTGGGCAGTGCAATCAAAGACATTTTCACATAATTTTTCTTCATTGAGTGAAAAGGTATGTTTATTGATGTATGTATGTATCACCTCAGTGAAAAGTGTTCAATTGCAACTTGTTATTTTTTTTGGTATAAATGAGTGCATTTATGTTTTATAGGCACTCGTGGAGGAGGAATAAAACATAATTTGAAATGTAATGACAACGAGAAAGCAAACACTTGTGACCTTGACAATCATTCTATCTCTAAAGCTTTTGGAATGTAATGAGTGCATTTATATTTTACAGTTTGAACATGATATTATGGTACTTTGAAATTGGAAGCATGTAGCTTATATTTGAGTATTATGGAAATGTGATATTGTTGAATTTGAGATATGGAAGTGTACTAAATTTTACATTGAATTGATATGTTGAATTATATATGTGATATGAAAATCATAAAGATATGTTAATTGTGTAAAAAATAGAAAAGAACTTATTTTTGTATTGTGATGCCAACATTTATAAGTGTTAGTAGGATTATGATACTGACACTTATAAATGTTACTATATCTTAAGGTCCCAACATTTATAGGTGTTAGCAATGAGTATGTTTGTAACTCTTATAAGTGTTACCATATCTTATGGTTCCAACATTTATAAGTGTTAGTAATGAATATGTTTGTAACACTTATAAGTGTTACCATATCGTATGGTTCCAACATTTATAAGCGTTAGCAATGAATATGTTTGTAACACTTATAAGTGTTAGCAATGAATCTGTTTGTAACACTTATAAGTGTTAGCAGTTACTCTGTTTGTAACACTTATAAGTGTTACAGAAAATTCCTCACAGGCCGTTGGTGACACTTAAAAGTGTTACGGAAATTATTTGTAACACCTATACTTGTTGGGAATCCCCTGTTTTGGTGTAGTGGGACAATACTTAACCATTAGAACATGTTAATCAAACCAATGTTAGGGTTAAGTTAACTAAGGGAACACTTAACCGTTATGACATGTTAGTTAAAACAGATAGGCAAGGTTAAGTTAAAAAGGAACACTTAACCAATACCAGATGAATGGGTAAGGTTAAGTAAATACTTAACCAATATAACTTGATGCTGGTAGGGTTAAGTCAACGTGAATTACTGGTAACACTTAACCAGTTTAACATGACAAATGAATAGGTTAAGTTAACTTGTATCGACTAATGACACTTAACCAATCCAACTTGACGAGAAAGAGAACTAAGTAGTAAACCTTAGTTAAAAGGACTAAGTGGTAAACCTTAGTTAAGAAAATGACGATTCAGGAAACCAAGTAGTAAACCTTAGTTAGGAAAACTAAGTAATAATCCTTAGTATAACACGAGGAGGAGCGAACGATCTTAAAGAAGGCTCCAACAAATTGGGTTATGAAGCCCGAGGCTTCGAGGGGACGTGAGAGTACTCTTGGTATCCCTCTGTGAGGCGGCATATGATCCTCCTGGGCTCACAGAGGTTAAGGTCTGCGTGAGAAGAACCAAGGGTATGCCTTGGTTGCAACATATGGCAACCTAAAGACTAGGATGGACCAGCGTGATTCGGCGAGACTAGTAGCCCTGCAATAGCGACTCGTCGTCTACCTACCATCTTGAGTCAGTCGAGATACGTAAAGCGGAAAGGCGGAGAACTCCAAAAGACCATATACTTGCTATCTAGTTATGGGTGAAGATGGCCATAGGTTAGTGGGGGCATAGAGGGCCTGCGTATAGTTCTCATTTTTCAAGGTGTGCCTTTCATTAGTTGAGGGAGGGGTCGAGTGGGACCATAGCCACTGGAAAAACAGACCTTAGCATCTGCATCGGCAGATAACTTAAAACTCCCGACCGAGTTCTGTGTTTCTTGATTAGCCCTGCCACGGGACTCGGGCCGCACATATAGAGGACATGTGCAACTAGATATCTAGCACGTTTACGATACGATTGGGACGTAAAGTCTAGGGACACTTATCGCTCTGGGTAGTGTGTCCTAGACTAGGGGCACCGTTCGACAGGTAGCATAATCCCTAGTTGGACCTAGGTGGCATAAACCCTGAATCCGAGAAGTATTAGATAAGTCGCATAAACCCTAGTCGAATCTAGGAAACGCTCGAAAAGAAAACCCTAGATTAGATCTAGGTAATAAATAATAAATGTACGCCTAAAGGCAACCACAATTACTGAGATTGGGATCGCGTTATCATTTTTGACAGATTACTAGTTGGGACATTAGATAGGTGGTGCAGAGACATAGAAACCATAATAACAGGTTAATAGCGAAGCGGAGAAAGTATTAAAGCATATCCAGTTTATCTTGTCTTAGCATATCTTGTGTTAATCTTATCCTATCTTGTTGGCCCTATCATCATGGTATTGTCTTGTATTCAGTTAATTCATGTCGTTTTGTTTTTCCTTGTTCACATGCTAGAAGTAACTGAACTTACCAGACTTTATGTCTGACCCAGTTTTCTTTCGTCTTCTTTTCTTCCGTTTCCCCCCTCCCCTAGGTAGTTAAGGAGGGAATAGTATAGCTCAAGTTAGATTGGACCGTCACTCTTCCCAAGCTCAAAGATTCTTTGACAAAGTGCTTTGGACTCTCTTTTTCTGCTGCTATGGCTGGCTTATGCTACATTGGGGAATATAAATGTTATTTTATGCTTCTTTATTTTGTAAGACAGATGATACTCTGATATTGGAAAACAATTGTTGTACAAACTATTTTATCAATAAAGTGAAGTTTTATTTTCCGCTGTTTTAATTTTGTCTGTCTTGTAATTTATCTGCATCTTTTACCCTAAATGCTCCACAGAACTTAGTGCATTCCCTTTGTGAGTGACACTAAAGGATGTGGGGTGTTACACTTGGTATCAGAGCGAGGTTACCGGATCAGACAAAAGATTTGAAAAAAATTATTATTTTCAAACATTTTTAAAAGAAGCATTTTCAAAAGAAAAGTTTTGTTTTAAAGGCATATTCCCCAAAAGCCATACGCACTATCTTCTGATTCTCTGTTTGAATTCTTGTCCCCTTCTTTCTTGAGTCTCTGGGGCTCCTGGCTTTCTGGGAGGTAACCTCATCGAAGGGCGAAGTAGTGCCCGACTTCCATCTATAACCGTAGTAGTTTCACCTGCGGCTAGTTTTCTTTCAAGCTTAGTAGGGTTTTCTGTACGATAGAGGCAACTTTCGAGAGATTTGTCAACATGATTACACACGAAAGAGGATGAGGAGTTTGGCTAAGGAGCACAACCCAAGGATGAGGAATTCATGGATGTAGACTTGGCTCACGAAGGAGGAAGGGATTATAAAACCTAAGACAAGAGGAAGTATCTTTACTATGGCAGAATAGGGCATATAATTAAGAACAAACGACAAGATTTTCAGAAGGGCAATTACATGCTTTCACCACTAAGCGTACCTAGGAGAAAGGTAGTAAAGTTCTGTTGGAAGAGTCTAGCTTTTTTGTTTGTACTCTTTCTTTTGGTTTAGCTTTTCACATTTGTTCATATTTGCTTCCATAGTTGAGTCTCTGCACCTTAGTACTTGTATAGTAAAAGATCCCAACTAGTTCTCAAGTGTTTGGTTGTTTTTGTTTAGATCATCTCACGTAGACCGTCCAAATTCGGAGGAGACATTCCTCGGGTGCTTGTCTGATATTGGTTTAGGCCTTTGGGGCTTGTACTTGAGGGATGTCGAGTTCGACTAGGATGGTTTGTTTGAGAGATGAATAGTTGTGGCAGGCGCTCTATATAGAGAAGGACTAACCTTAAGAGAGGTAAAAAGTACGTAGTGACCTTTTGACCCTCATAGTTATGGCATGATGGATAAGCTAAGAGGAGAGACCTCTGATCATCCTAGTATATACACTCAGTATCATGGTTGACATTTGTTTATTTTGGAAATGGAGGTCAAGAAACTTCGCAATCGTGAAGTTGAATCTGTTAAGGTACAGTTGAGTAAAGCTCAAGAAGACGTGATACAGGAGATTGAAGATAAGGCATACGCGCCTCATACCCTTTTTCTTAAGGGTACATCCTTGATTCCTTTTTTTAGGAATTCTATGCATACTAATTTCTAGCTTTTAAGGTATATCCTCTAGGATGTATCATCGATCCTTAGGTAGAAACCCTTTTGGATGTAAACATGTATTTGAAACATGTTATGGTTGATGGTTGCGAATGGTTGCTAGTGGTTGCTCGTGAATGCATATACACACGTATTAGGCACTAGATCAGCTCAGACGCCTTCATATTTCATTTACATATATGTATTTGTTTATGAATTGAACTTAATGTGTTATCATATGGATGTCGCATTTGAGTGAATGATTGTGCACTCATATAGAAATAATATGTATCATTAGGATTTGCATACATATTGGACGCATGGCACTGACATGATACATCTCGTTTTACCGTTATACATCTCGTTTTGCCTTCAGATTCTGATATTATGTCTATTTCTTGGTTTTATTTTAACTCAACTGGCCGCTTTCCCAACATTTGGAAGCTCGACACACAAATAATGTGAACTTATTTAATGTCAACATATAATTGTCAAAAACTCAAATTGTTGGCTAACAATATGCAATGTGCAAATGAGTGAATAAGCCCTTTTTTTAATAGTTGGGCAAATTAAAGCATGTACATCTTCCATTTCCTTAATTTGATAGTGTTTTCCCTTTATATAATGGGAACTCTACCCCCCCCCCCCAAGTTCTCTGTCCTGATGTGAAAAAATGCTTTCCAGCGAGTTGTCATTAGATGAGAACCTAAGGAGGATCGATATTCCTGTTATATCTTGCTATAGATGATGTTATCGAACCTAGTTGGAATCTTCTGATCATCTTTTCTTTGACGGTTTCTATGCTCGTGTTGTCAGGTCCTTGTTCAGTAATCTTGTAGATCTCCATGGAAACGCTTCGTCGTTTATTGACCTCCTTGGTATGTGGCAGGTGGAGATGTCTGGGAGATCCCTCAGAGCTTCCATGTTCCATCTGGTACCTTGTCTTATTTGCTGGCACATTTGGCGCATGCGAAATCAGGCAGTTTACGACGAAGTTCCCACGAACTCGGCTTCAATAATGAGAGGAATGAAGAATAATGTCTTCCTCGCCTAACGTGGAAGGCTTTTTCGTGGTGTCTATCGAGCTCGATTTTGGTATTTGGCTTGCATTTTCAACATCCTTAGCGGATATCTTCCGCGTGCTGGTGTAGGGTGATTTGCTCATTTCTTTTGTCTGCTTGGCTTGTTGGTATATGTTTTTGCCTATGTTCCCCCCTTGTTCTGATGGTTTGTTTAGTGTACAGGTTGCTTCCTCATGGGATTGGATCTATACCGCCTCTTTGGACTGTGGAAGTGGTTACTCTTGGTCATAGAAGCTACTGTAAGTTGCTTGCCTGAGTGCATTCCTTCTTGCTGGTGCACTGTTCTTGGAGCGTTTTTCTCTTCGTCGGTGGTTCTGGAGGAAGGGTCTCGGCCATTTCCCTCCTCCGAGGCGGTTGTTCTCTTTGTTTACTACTCCACGTAGTCCTAATTGTTGTTTCTCTTTTGGATTGGGTAGTCTGAGTAGTGAGTTGTTGTATTGCTATGTTTTTTGGCAAGCTTGATGTTTGACGCTTTCTGAGAAATAGAAAAGCGCAAATTTATTATAAATTACTGCAAGCGCACAGGTGTGTAGTATGCAGATCAAACACAGGGAGGAAAATTAAAATTTATTATTTATATATTTCATGGGCGAGTTAGACGTATTTTTGAGGATTTGATTGAAAACAATAAAAACTGAAACTGCAATTTGATTCAGAATAAATCTAGTTGACTGACGACCAAATCACAATTATCAATTGAAAACAAATTAAACTGCAATTGAATTGACTACAAATTCAAAACAAATCAGATCTATAATAAATTCAATGATAGAAAAATAAAACAGAATACTAAAATAAAAACTATAGAAAAGAAATAAACAAACAGAAATAAAAATTAGGATTACCGTTGAATCTAATCAGATGGTCAATCACTAATGAGAAAAATAAATTGCAATGGGAAATTGAGCTTTACCAAATCTAATTGAATAGACGGTACAAATTTACTAGACCCAAGAGGAGTATAGAAAAGAAAAGAAAGAACTCTCAATTCTTGGATGAAGTTTACAATGAGATTACATGGGTATTTATAGGATAGATTAGCCAATCTAAACCCTATACAATCACAAATGGACCTTAATTGGATCTATTAAGTTTTGGTTTTTCCTCTTTTCCTCTTGCTTCCTTGACAAGTCTTCCTTGATTTGTGATATGCATATGCTTTCTATCAATTATTCTCTTGCCCAAAAAGGAAATTGATGTGAGATCTTCATCTGCAAGTCTTCAATTATACACACACACATACAGTAAATTGATCTCTATTTTCTATTTTTCTGATTGCATATGGCTTAGTCGACATATCTGTAAAAGTGACAAAATAATACCCAAGTAATATTTATTTATACACAAAAGATAAAATATAAGGACATAAAATAAACACATTTTCATGTCAATCAAATACCCCACACTTATCTTTTACTCATCCTCAAGTAAAACAAGAATGTAAAACTAAACTAGGTAGGTCACACTTTCGTAGGAAACATGATTGCATTGAGCGTATGCAACAAGCCGTTAAACCCCTAGGTGTCCCTAGTAGGACGAATGGTATCTCGTGGGGGTTTTCAGCGGATACTACCCACAAAATCCAAATGTTGTGTGTTATGATTCTAATGTAACTACATGAATGCAATGGACAAATGCAAACGAAAACAAAAATGAAAACACGGCTTGTTTCAGAAAAATTGCAATATAGCAGTATACAATTAAAAATCAATCTATATAAATTTTTAGTTCCTCGACTCGTCACAAATTTTCAACATAATTCAAGTTTTCATACGTTAAATTCTAGTTTGGCCAGATTATTCGGTTGATAATATAGTGCGGCCATGAAATAAATTCTTAATTTGCTTGTCACGGTTTACAAAGTGGTATTCTCATTTCCATGTGTATGGATAGTTAAATTAATAAGGTCAAGAAGTGTTTGAACATCATTGCTTATTCTCTATCTTTATAAAAATTAAAATTTATGATTAATTACACGCACCTGACTTAAAATACCAACATATACCACCCATGCATTGCCTCGCGGACTGACGTAAGAGTTTGGGAAAGAGCTTGGCGGATTTTGCAAACCGACGCAGACTTTATCAACAAGATGTCGGCAATCTTTAGGTGTCCTACTCATAAAATGAGACCAAGGTATACCACCCATGCACTTCCTCGCGGACTGACGTGAGAGTTGGGAAAGAGTTTGGCAGGTTTACACACCAACGCTAGATTTACAAGCAATGTTAGATTCCCTTGGATTACTATTATTATTGAATATAAGAAGAAGAGAGAGTTATGCAATTTCAGCTTAACATAACTTAGTTTTAAAGATTCAAAAAGCCAATATAAGTATTTTAAGTCATTTACTCATTAAACAAAGACTACAATTTAGAATAGATTTCATGACAATCACCTAAGTGTCTCCCTATAAACTGGTTACACCATTATCGCTCGTAATTCAATTTTTCATTATATTTCTTATTTGATCTTAGTTGGAAGAGAGAAAAAATTACTATCAACTGACCAAAAAAATTGTTAACTTGCTTCGTTATACCAACCTATAATGAGTCGTATTTCCAAAATAATAATATGGTATGTGACTACGACCTAAAATGCATGATGTATCTAAATGCATGAAAAAAAATTATGGTATGTGACTACGACCTAAAATGCATGATAATCCAATCTAAATGCATGAATATTTTTTTAAAGAAAAATATAAATGAATGCAATGCAGAGCCCCCTCACCCCTCCACGCTTGGACAAAACAGTGTCACTGTAAACACGTTCCCTAAATTTGATTTCGAGTATGTTACAATTTCGGGGGTTATTGGTGATGGTGTACGAGGATTTTAGGCTCGGTTGTGACGAAGAGCGTGATGGGGTAGGCGAGTTTCAAGGGTTTGCGAATTGTGAATTGGAGCTAACTATTAGGGCATTGTTGTGTGCTTGCAGTAAGCTAAAAATAATCATTCTATTTTGTGCTTGTTTTGATTTATTTTGAGATTGTAATGTTGCTGAACATGTATTTCGAGTATTTGTTATGCTTGTTGATTCTAGGGTTGCGTAAGAAGATGGAGAAGAAGGTGTTGTTTGTGGTCACGGAGAGGTAGATGGTAAGTGGTGCCATTTGGGTATTGAAAGGTTTGGATTATTGAGGTGATTGTCTGAGTTGCGTGAAGCTTTTGGCTTTCGAAATTTTAGTCTGATGATCAGTGAATTTTTGTTTGTGGATTCGGCAGTAGTGGATGTTGGTTGTGGTGTTGTGTTTGAAGAGGGAGGTGATATTCAAGCTTGAAGGTTGATGCCTGGGTTGGTGATGGTCAGTTCGGTGATGATGTTTGGCACAGTTTGGTGGGGGTTTGTGGATGTGAACTGGGGTTGCCAAATATTTTCAACAGAGGGGAAACAACACAATTTGGAGGTGATGCTTTGTTGGTAGGGAGATGGTTGTGTTGGTCAACGCAGTGGAGGTTGTGAAGGTGATTTTGTGGAGAACGACAAGGGGTTCGATTGCTTGATGATGAAGGTGGGCAGAGGATGATGATTTCAGGTTGGGAGAAGAGGTTTGTAATTGATGTGTGTGACTGTGAAGAGAACCGTTGAAGACGGGAAGAGGACTGGTAAAAGAAATACAAAGCACGAAGGAACTGAAAATTTAGAAAGATTCCTCTTTTTTTTTTTGAAAGAGGAAAGCAATTGCAAAGAAAATTTGGAAATGAAGTTGAAAAGAGGAAAAAATAAAAGAGAAAATGGCAAGATTTGTTTTCTCTTGTTTAGATGATTGTAGTATCAATATGTAATACCTTATCAACTAAGCAAGAATTTTCTTCTATATATACAAGAAAAAAATAAAATAAAAACTAATACGAATCATCGGGCAACGGCGCCGTAACTTGTTTGACACTTTCCTATCAAATAGAAAAGCGCAAATTTTTATAAATTACTGCAAGGCACAGGCGTGTAGAACACAGGGAGGAAAAATAAAATTTGTTATTTATATATTTTGTATGCGAGTTAGACGAATTTTGGAGGATTTGATTGAAAACAATACAAATTTAAACTGCAATTTGATTCAGACAAATCTAATTGAACCGACGACCAAATCACAATTATCAGTTGAAAACAAATTAAAACTACAATTGAATTCATTACAGATTCAAATCTAATCGGATCTATAATAAATTCAATGATAGAAAAATAAAACAGAGTACTGAAATAAAAACTACAAAAAAAATAAACAAATAGAAATAAAAATTAGGATTACCGTTCAAATCTTATCAGATGGTCAATCACTAATGAGAAAAAATAAATTGCAATAGTGAATAGTCCTCTACCAAATCTAATTGAATAGACGACACAAAATTACCAGACCCAAGAGGAGTATAAAAAAAAGGAAAAAAAAACTTTTAATTCCTGGATGAAGTTTACAATGAGATTACATGAATATTTATAGGATAAATTAGCCAATCTAAATCCTAATACAATCACAAATGGGTCTTAGTTAAATCTATTAAGTTTTGACCTTTCCTCTTGCTTCCTTAACAAATCTTCTTGATTTGTGATATGCATATGCTTTCTGCCAAATATTCTCTTGTCCAAAAAGAAAATTGATGTGAGATCTTCATCTGCAAGCCTTCATATATATATATATATATATATATATATATGTGTGTGTGTGTGTGTGTGTGTGTGTGTGTGTGTGTGTTAGCCCACTTTGTGAACTGGGCAACACAAAGTCAAGATGTGAAACATTGAAAAACTTGGGAAACACTGAAGCAGGTCGGATCGAAGCAGTGTAGCGGTTCGGATCGGATAAAGTTTGTTGTTCGGATCGGTGAACTATTGCTGTTGGAATTAGAGAGGCACGGCTGTTCGGATCGGAGAGCAACCTACTTCCAATTGGATCGGAGAGGTACCTGCTACGAAGACAGATCGGAACGAAGTGAAAGAGAACGAAGACTTAGCCTTGGGACAAAACCGGATCGGATATCCCGATCCGAACCCCTCCTGTACACTCTTCCGATCCGAACCCATCTTCCACGTCATTCTCCGGCATGATCGCCAGGTTATTCGGAGCGGCTATGACCAGTTCCTACCCACAACGTCCACTGCTCTGATGCGTTGTCAACACAGAAATCCATCCGAACCCGAGGTTAATGGGATGGATGACACGTGGCTCCGATCCGGATCGGGTTCTGAGCGAATTTTCACCTATAAATACCCTGTCTGGAGACAAAGAAAAGGATCTTTTTTCTGGCACTTTGAGAGTTCAACTGCCTTCATAACCCGAATTCCAGCACTCCCGGAAAATCCAAATCTTCTTTCATTATTTTTTTTTAGAAATTGAGTGAATGTAAGTGAGTTGTGAGAGAAATTCAGTAAATATTTCATTGTAATTGCAACTACATCATTGAAAATAGTGAAAGACAAGTGGACGTAGGCATTTCTTCGCCGAACCACTATAAATCCTGTGTGTTCATTTTATTTTTGATCTTATTTCATTCTGCTTTTAGTCAATTTGGGTGTTGTAACACCCCGTATTTTCTGTGAACATAAAAAAAAATAGATATAATTAATTTTTAGAAAAATAATTAGGTAAAACGGGTTGCGCCGTTGCGTTCGTCTCGGAATTCTGCTTGAGATAGAGTCCGAGTTTGCGTAAATTGGACTCCGTATGAAAAAGATATCCTTAAATTAAATATTGCAGCAAAACATGGAAATAGAGGAATGAGAAAAGAATAATGTTTAGCATTGTTCTAAGAATTGTAAGCAAAAGACATAATAGCTCATTTGGTTGGAACATGTGACTTGCATACAAGAGGTGTAGAGTTCGATCCCCGCCAACGCCATATTTTTGTTTTAGGGGAATGGCTAAAAAGCGGCTTAGTGTGAACGCGGTTCAAAAAAAAATTAAATATATATATTGAATATATATATGTATATATATATATATATGTATATATATATATAATTGAGAAGATAAATACAGTCAATTTATTTGGAGGTAAAGATTTATGCATAAGTAGATATGTATGTATGTAGGTAACTTCATTATGCATTGATTTTGCATGTTGCAAGGAAAGTAGAGAAAAAAAAGGGGAAATTAAATTATATGATCGATTTCCTTTTTTTCAGGCAAGCAATTAATTTGCATTATTTGAATTCATGAATAGGTGCGTGTGTATATATATATATATTTATATATATATGGGCAGTTAATGTAAACATGAATAGAAGTTTATTAATTTGCTGAGTGTTTGCTGAGTCACTTCTGACTCATTGCCGAGTCAATAAGATAAACCCCATCTGGTCTGAATGGCTGCGGTTATTTCTAGGTTAAATCTAATGGCCTAAATGAATCCTAACATCTATAAATAAGTGGGTAGACTCTAACCCTAAATCACTTGAAAAATTGGAGAGCTACCGACATGCCGTTGCCATGGAGTTCAGCATAGCCGTCACAAACTAAAGAAGAAGAAGGCCTAATCTACAAACTAAATCTACTTAAATCAAATCAAAAGCTCTCTCTCTCTTTCTATTTCTCTTCTTTAAAATTGTGAGTATGATGAATCTCACAATATTATTATAAAATAATTTGATTAAGTTATGAATGGATCACAAGAAAGTGATATGAATTGTTATGTATTTGTAAATTATGTTGTGGATCTCTTGTTATGCTATTATGTTATCATATATATGTTGTTATGTTGTAGTGATTATGTTGTAAATAATCCTATGCTATGTCATATGTGATTAATCATGCTATGCTATGTTATAAATCATGTTATGCCATGTTGTAAATCATGCTATGCTATTTTATAAATCATGTTATGCCATGTTGTAAATCATGCTATGCTATGTTGTAAATATCATGCTATGTTGCAAATTATGATATGCTATGTTGTAAATCTTATATATGTTGTAGATCTCATATTATCACATATGTTGAAATACTTATGTTATATGATAATGATGTCATGTTAAGTTGTGTTGAATCATACAAGTTGTAAAATCATGATGTTAGTATTTATGCGAATTGGATCATGTTTAAAGTTTATGTTTTTTTTATAATAGACCTTGATTATGGGAATTTGCCTATTGAGTTAGGTGTACCCATATACATGAATCTACAAATTAATTGGATCTTGAATATGGGAATTTGCCTATTAAGTTAGGTGTACCCATATACATGAATCTATGATTAAATGAATTTTGATTTTTGGGAATTTGCCTATTGAGTTAGGTGTACCCATATAAAATCATATTGTTAATGATGTTGATTCACACATGTCCTATACAAGTTTATGAAATTTGATCAAAATCATATTATGTGAATTATGAATAAGTTGACACCCTTAGATCCATGGCATGTATAACCTTATGCAAGTTGTAATGTATGCAAGTTTTACCCCTTGTTATGATTTATTTAGTCACATATATATGTTGTTGTCGTGAATATTTTCTTTTATGCTATGAGTTAGACTAATAGGGTCTAGCATACATTTTGCGAATAAACGTTCAAACGTGGGGTAGGGGTAATATTAGGAAATTAATAAATTGGGGTGCAATTGATATGATTTTGCATGCCTTAAATGGATGTCCATAATTGAGTCAATTATGGACATTGCTAAATTTGGAATTAATTAATAATTCAAATAGGGAATTATTAAAATTGGGGAAAGTGGATTATTAATAATAATCAATGCTTAGGACATGAGGTTGGACCCGTTTGTGACGTAAACCTGCCCGGACCCGGCCGGCAAATCCAGTAGTCACAAATGTCGGCCCAATGTGAGAGGTCCTAGGCCCAAACTAAAGCATAACAGTTGTAAAGACACGAGGTTAGACTCTTTTATGGTGTAAGACTGCCCGGACCCGCCCGGCAAATCCAGCTGCCATAAATGTCAGTCTAATGTGAGAGGTCTTTATGAGGTTATGGCCTTAACAAATTAAGAAATACTTAACCAGATAATCATGTTAGGTGGGACATGGGGGTTAAGTAGGTGCCTTGGGTGGCATGAGGAATCTAGTGGTTGCCGTTAGAGGCATTTGAAATACGATTAGACTTAACCAAACACACATGTAACGAACATGAATAGTGGGTTAAGTGGGATTGACTAAGGGGACAAGCTTAGGTGGAATGCTTGTGGGAGATAACGGGGGCCCATTTCAACCAGTATCCCAAAACGTATCTTTGTGGGCTCGACCCAAGTCGAGGACGGGACACGCATATTGGGTTTGACTATAAGAGGCCAAAACAGGGTGCGGTGGCAACGCAAGTCCAACGGGTTTCATATGCATGTGTGGACCCGGGCTGGTAGATAAGACGTTGTTGCATCGTGTAGGTATAAGCCGTGCATCTCCGTTATATCGGGTTGCCACTTTAGGGGAATGATACACCCCACTGTGGGGCCAGCACGGGTATCTACGAGTAGGGAGCCGATCGAAAAATAGAAAGTGGGGTACACCTAGTGGTGATAGGGGCAGGCGGCACCTATGTAGTCAGCTAGGAGTACGTAAAGCCATTAAGAAAGTTTCTAAGTGAAGCTAAGTGGAATTAATCTTTAGGGTGACTGGTGTGGTGCAGTATAGTGTTTATCCTTAGTATTTAGGAGCGCCTATAACGTTTCCTTTAGCGATTGTCTATGTCCTTAATCTGCTCTTTCATAGACATTTCCTTGTTTTCCAGCTTATGCCTTAGTATAGTTATTTTGATAATAGTATTGTAGAATTATCATACTCGCCAGACTTTATGTCTAACCCCCCCCCCCCTCTTTTTCATCTTTTTCTCCCTTCAGGTCCTCTGGTTGGGCCAAGTTCCAGTGAAGTCTGATTGGATTGCTTATCTCTTGGAAAGCTTGGACTGCTGAAGTAAAGTCCAGCTTGTTATCTTTCTTTTTAATGGCTATTTATGTAATGGGATTATGTACTTGTTTTATCAAGATAGATATTGTACTTGACTTTGATTACGGTGTTATGATGTAATCAAACATGTTTTGACTTCTGCTGCAATTGAAATAAAGTTTTTAAATTTCCAAGTACTATTTTATATCTGTCTTGTTGAAATTTTACTGTTCTATATTCACCTAAAACCTCCATAGAAGTTAATGCATTCCCTTTGTGAGTGACATTAATGGACGTGGGGTGTTACACGTGGTATCAGAGCATAAGGTCACCAGAACAGATAAAATTTTTAGAAAAATATTTTTCTAAAGTATTTTTGGAAGAAGTGCTTTCAAAAACATGTTATTTAGAGAAAGTTTTTATGAAAAACATAATCCCAAATAGCCATATCCTTATCTTTATCTTTCGAATTCTCCATTTTGAATCTTTCCTTTTTCGTTTCAGCATGGCTGAAGATCTTAGTCTCCCAGAAGGTGTGACGATTCCAGGGTGGTTTAGGAGATATTTGGAGGCTAGGGCCACCACTGCAGGCCCAGCAGATGTTCCTCCACCCCCAGTTGCACCCATTCCTCCTCCTCCTCCTTGTGTTGACACTTTTGCAAAGACGTGCAAGGAATTTAAGGCTATGGGAGGAAAAACTTTTCAAGGGACTGAGACGTTTGTGGAGGCCAGAGACTGAGGAATTGTTGGATATCTTTGAAGTGGAAGATGGGAGAAAAGTCCGTTTAGCTGCTTGGTTAATGAAGGGAGAGGCCTCGTTTTGGTGGGAGGTCACTAACGGGGAACGTCCAGTTGATTCATGGGCGGATTTCAGACGAAGGT
The DNA here is from genome assembly GCA_030737875.1 of Allium sativum. Taxonomy (NCBI): domain Eukaryota; kingdom Viridiplantae; phylum Streptophyta; class Magnoliopsida; order Asparagales; family Amaryllidaceae; genus Allium; species Allium sativum. The sequence continues at coordinate 264,905,802 of CM060926.1, read as the reverse complement.
TTGAGGCAAAGTTTCTTTCAAGGGCAGAGGAGAATTTAAATATGGAAAAATTCCTGACATTAAAGCAAGGGAGCTTATCAGTGAAGGGGTATGTCAATAAATTTAATCAGTTAGCAAGGTTTGGCTTGGAGTTGGTGAACACGCCAGAGAAGAAAGCTTTGAGGTTTGTTAGAGGCTTGAATGAACCGTTGCAAGGGTTGGCTATGACCCACATCCCTATGGGAGCCACCTTTGAAAGGCTAGTAGAAATGGCACTTATGCATGAGGATAAGGCAGTTGAAAAGAAAGGGGATCAGAAGAAACCCCAACAGCAAAATAAGAAGGGTGGTAAAAACAATAATGGCAAAGGGAAGAAGAGATGCTTCAATTGTGGGACGCCTGGCCATCTCAGCAAAGATTATAGAAAGAAAAAGAAGACTGGTTGTTTTCATTGTGGAGATGCGGGACATTTGGTGAAGGACTGCCCAAAGAAGGGGCAGATGGCAGGGTCTACCTCGGGAGGACAGGTGCAGGCTCTTATGGCACCAGGGCAGGCAAGGGGGCAAGTTCAGGCTATTGCGGCCCCACCGCTGCAAGAAAGAGGTAGAACAATTTCTGTTGAAAGCTTAGTTTTTCTGTTTGATCATCATGTCCGTACCTTATTCGATTCTGGCGCATCTCATTCGTTTATCTCTGCATCATTAGTTGAATTACTGCACTTGAACACCAGTTTAGTAGAGGATCCCTTGGTTGTTTCAAATCCAATTGGGGGTTCGGCTCATTTGACCATGATATGTTTGGATTTGAAAATCTCTATACTTAGCGTTGAATTTAGATGTGATGCTTATGTATTGGGCTTCACGGGCTATGGGCTAATTTTAGGAATGGATTGGTTATCTAGAAATGGGGCCATTCTTGATTGTGAAAGGAGAGTAGTTAGGCTTGTGACTCGCCTTGGTAACACTCTCGACATCTTTTGTAATCCCATAGATTTCGTTATGCTGAGTTATCTTGAATCGCTTGACGCATCTGTAGAGAATCTGTGATCGGTAGAGGTGGTCCGGGAATATCCGGATGTGTTTGAGGAGGTGAAGGGCTTACCTCCAAAGCGGGAGATAGACTTTCGAATTTATCTTGTGGATAATGCTAAACTCGTATCTTTGCCAGTGCGCCACATGGCTCCTCGTGAAAGGAGGGAACTCAATAAGCAAGTGAACGAGTTGCTTGAGAAGGGGTTCATAAGACGTAGTATATCGGAGTGGGGTGCTCCAGTAGTATTTACTACAAAGGCGGATGGGTCCCTTAGACTTTGTGTGGACTATAGAGAACTAAACAAGCTTACTAAAAAGAACCGACACCCACTGCCGAGGATTGACGATCTCTTTGATCAGTTAGTTGGCGCCTCAGTGTTTTCGCAGTTGGACTTAGCCATTGGCTTTCATCAACTGAGAGTGGTTGAGGATAGTATAGATAAGACTGCTTTTAGGACTCCTGATGGATTCTATGAATGGCTAGTGATGCCCTTTGGTTTGACAAACGCTCCCGCATATTTTGTTGATTTGATGAGTAGGGTGTTTAGGGAGTACCTTAACAAATTCGTGGTAGTCTTTGTGGATGACATCTTAGTCTTTTCTAAGAATGAAGAAGAGCATGCCCTACATCTTAGGGAAGTGTTGGAAACCCTTCGAGCGCATAACCTCAAGGCAAAATTTTCTAAGTGTCACTTCTGGAGGAAAGAAGTACGGTTCTTAGGGCACATGGTTTCCAAGGAAGGGATAGCAGTGGATCCCGCAAAGGTGGTGGCCATCCAAGATTGGAAGGTCCCTAAAAATGTAACCGAAGTAAGAAGTTTCTTGGGGTTGGCTGGCTATTATAGGAAGTTTATCAAAGACTTCGCAAAAATATCAGTTCCATTAACACGGTTAACGAAGAAGAACCTGGTTTTTACTTGGGACGAAGATTGTGATGATGCGTTCCAACGTTTAAAGAGAGCCTTAACTTCAGCCCCAGTCTTAGTGCTGCCAGACGGGAATAAACCGTTTACCATCTATACCAATGCTTGTGGGACGGGACTTGGCGCGGTCCTCATGCAAGAGGGAAGAGTAATAGCCTATGGTGGAAGGCAGTTGAGGGTTCATGTAAAGAATTACACTACGCATGACCTTGAGTTAGCCGCAATTGTTTTCGCGCTTAAGTCTTGGCGTCACTATCTTCTTGGTGAGAAATTCGAACTGTTCACTGACCACAAATCATTAAAATACTTATTCTCTCAGAAGGATTTGAATTTAAGGCAGCAACGGTGGATGGAATTCCTAGCCTCCTACGATTTTGAAATAGCATATACCCCGGGCAAGGGTAACGTGGTAACAGACGCCTTAAGTAGGAAAAGGTTGTCCTTGAGTCCGTTGTTTGTTGAATGACGAAGCTTAGAATTCATCTCCATGTTTGACTTTAGACCCTCCGTTGACCTAGTACCTGGTTTGTTAGCATCCTTGGAGGTTAGACCTACACTTCTAGGACGAGTTGGTGAGGCACAGCAAGACGACCCACAGTTGGTTGAGAAAGTAGAAAAGCTCAAAGGAGGGGAGTCGTCTAGCCATCTTAGTAGGTATACCCTAGATGATAAGGGTTGGTTGCGTAGGGACGGTAAACTTTGTATATTACGGGACGAAAGTTTGAGGAAGTGTTTACATGATACGGCGAAAGTGGTGGAGTCGAACACGCTTAAGGAAGTGGAAGTAGAGCGAGATGCCACGATCAGACTAGCTCCTACATGCATTCTTGGGTCGGAGATTAAGAAGTTGAGAAACCGAGAGGTCAAGCTAGTCAAAGTGCAATGGGAAGAAGATCAAGGAGACGCTACTTGGGAGACGGAAGAGAAGATTCGTTTGTTGTACCCCTTCCTTTACGGGGTTATGTCTTTTATATTCTCCTTTATCGTCTAGCTTATACTTGTCCTATCTTTAGTACATCCTCTCGTTTAAGTCTTTGACCTTTAGAAGGGTAGTCCTATGGTTGAAACATGTGTTTGAGACATGTTATGTTTGATGGATGCAAGTGGATGCAAGTGTTTGCTAGTGGTTGCTCGTGGATGCATATACACACACTTTAGGCACTAGATCGGCTCAGTCACTCTCATATTGCATATAAATATGTGTGCATATTTAAATTAATGAATGAATAGTGGTTGTATTATCATATGGATGCTGCATTAAGATGAATGGTTGTGCACGCATATAGAAATAATATGTATCATTAGGAATCTTTTGCATACATAATGGACGCATGGCACTATCATGGTTCGCATTAAGGAGGTCAACTGAATCAGTAGATCGCCTGATTTTTGCATTGGATAAGGACATGTACACACACTATGCATATAAACATGAAAGCATTAGAAGTCTCTTAAGGACAATGGATGCCTGTGCCTGATGGTTGAGTAGATGGATGATTGGATGGTAGGACACATTCTTCCTAACTTGAAGATTTCGGGGACGAAATCCTTTAAGGAGGGGAGAATGTAACACCCCGTATTTTCTGTGAACATAAAAAAATAGATATAATTAATTTCTAGAAAAATAATTAGGTGAAACGGGTTGCCCCATTGCGTTCGTCTCGGAATTCTGCTTGAGATAGAGTCCGAGTTTGCGTAAATTGGACTCCGTATGAAAAAAATATCCTTAAATTAAATATTGCAGCAAAACATGGAAAAAGAGGAATGAGAAAAGAATAATGTTTAGCATTGTTCTAAGAATTGTAAGCAAAAGACATAATAGCTCATTTGGTTGGAACATGTGACTTGCATACAAGAGGTGCAGAGTTCGATCCCCGCCAACGCCATATTTTTGTTTTAGGGGAATGGCTAAAAAGCGGCTTAGTCTGAACGCGGTTCAAAAAAAATAAAATTAAATATATATATTGAATATATATATGTATATATATATATATAATTGAGAAGATAAATATAGTCAATTTATTTGGTGGGAAAGATTTATGCATAAGTAGATATGTATGTATGTAGGTAACTTCATTATGCATTGATTTTGCATGTTGCAAGGAAACTAGAGAAAAAAATAGGAAATTAAATTATATGCTCGATTTCCTTTTTTTCAGGCAAGCAATTAATTTGCATTATTTGAATTCATGAATAGGTGCGTGTGTGTATATATATATATTTATATATATATATGGGCAGTTAATGTAAACATGAATAGAAGTTTATTAATTTGCTGAGTGTTTGCTGAGTCACTTCTGACTCATTGCTGAGCCAATAAGATAAACCCCATATGGTCTGAATGGCTGCGGTTATTTCTAGGTTAAATCTAATGGCCTAAATGAATCCTAACATCTATAAATAAGTGGGTAGACTCTAACCCTAAATCACTTGAAAAATTGGAGAGCTACCGACATGCCGTTGCCATGAAGTTCAGCATAGCCGTCACAAACTAAAGAAGAAGAAGGCCTAATCTACAAACTAAATCTACTTAAATCAAATCAAAAGCTCTCTCTCTCTCTTTCTATTTCTCTTCTTTAAAATTGTGAGTATGATGAATCTCACAATATTATTATAAAATAATTTGATTAAGTAATGAATGGATCACAAGAAAGTGATATGAATTGTTATGTATTTGTAAATTATGTTGTGGATCTCTTGTTATGCTATTATGTTATCATATATATGTTGTTATGTTGTAGTGATTATGTTGTAAATAATCCTATGCTATGGCATATGTGATTAATCATGCTATGCTATGTTATAAATCATGTTATGCCATGTTGTAAATCATGCTATGCTATGTTATAAATCATGTTATGCCATGTTGTAAATCATGCTATGCTATGTTGTAAATATCATGCTATGTTGCAAATTATGATATGCTATGTTGTAAATCTTATATATGTTGTAGATCTCATATTATCACATATGTTGAAATACTTATGTTATATGATAATGATGTCATGTTAAGTTGTGTTGAATCATACAAGTTTTAAAATCATGATGTTAGTATTTATGCGAATTGGATCATGTTTAAAGTTTATGTTTTTTTTATAATAGACCTTGATTATGGGAATTTGCCTATTGAGTTAGGTGTACCCATATACATGAATCTACAAATTAATTGGATCTTGAATACGGGAATTTGCCTATTAAGTTAGGTGTACCCATATACATGAATCTATGATTAAATGAATTTTGATTTTTGGGAATTTGCCTATTGAGTTAGGTGTACCCATATAAAACCATATTGTTAATGATGTTGATTCACACATGTCCTATACAAGTTTATGAAATTTGATCAAAATCATATTATGTGAATTATGAATAAGTTGACACCCTTAGATCCATGACATGTATAACCTTATGCAAGTTGTAATGTATGCAAGTTTTACCCCTTGTTATGATTTATTTAGTCACATATATATGTTGTTGTCGTGAATATTTTCTTTTATGCTATGAGTTAGATTAATAGGGTCTAGCATACATTTTGCGAACAAACGTTCAAACGTGGGGTAGGGGTAATATTAGGAAATTAATAAATTGGGGTGCAATTGATATGATTTTGCATGCCTTAAGTGGATGTCCATAAATGAGTCAATTATGGACATTGCTAAATTTGGAATTAATTAATAATTCAAATAGGGAATTATTAAAATTGGGGAAAGTGGATTATTAATAATAATCAATGCTTAGGACACGAGGTTGGACCCGTTTGTGACGTACACCTGCCCAGACCCGCCCGGCAAATCCAGTAGTCACAAATGTCGGCCCAATGTGAGAGGTCCTAGGCCTAAACTAAAGCATAACAGTTGTAAAGACACGAGGTTAGACTCTTTTATGGTGTAAGACTGCCCGGACCCGCCCGGCAAATCCAGCTGCCATAAATGCCAGTCTAATGTGAGAGGTCTTTATTAGGTTATGGCTTTAACAAATTAAGAAATACTTAACCAGATAATCATGTAAGGTGGGACATGGGGGTTAAGTAGGTGCCTTGGGTGGCATGAGGAATCTAGTGGTTGCCTTTAGAGGCATTTGAAATACGATTAGACTTAACCAAACACACATGTAACGAACATGAATAGTGGGTTAAGTGGGATTGACTAAGGGGACAAGCTTAGGTGGAATGCTTGTGGGAGATAATGGGGGCCCATTTCAACCAGTATCCCAAAACGTATCTTTGTGGGCTCGACCCAAGTCGAGGACGGGACACGCATACTGGGTTTGACTATAAGAGGCCAAAACAGGGAGCGGTGGCAACGCAAGTCCAACGGGTTTCATATGCGTGTGTGGACCCGGGCTGGTAGATAAGACGTTGTTGCATCGTGTAGGTATAAGCCGTGCATCTCCGTTATATCGGGTTGCCACTTTAGAGGAATGATACACCCCACTGTGGGGCCAGCGCGGGTATCTACGAGTAGGGAGCCGACCGAAAAATAGAAAGTGGGGTACACCTAGTGGAGATAGGGGCAGGCGGCAACTATGTAGTCAGCTAGGAGTACGTAAAGCCATTAAGAAAGTTTCTAAGTGAAGCTAAGTGGAATCAATCTTTAGGGTGACTGGTGTGGTGCAGTATAGTGTTTATCCTTAGCATTTAGGAGCGCCTATAACGTTTCCTTTAGCGATTGTCTATGTCCTTAATCTGCTCTTTCAAAGAGATTTCCTTGTTTTCCAGCTTATGCCTTAGTCCAGTTATTTTGATAATAGTATTGTAGAATTATCATACTCGCCAGACTTTATGTCTGACCCCCCCCCCCCTCTTTTTCATCTTTTTCTCCCTTCAGGTCCTCAGGTTGGGCCAAGTTCCAGTGAAGTCTGATTGGATTGCTTATCTCTTGGAAAGCTTGGACTGCTGAAGTAAAGTCCAGCTTGTTATCTTTCTTTTTAATGGCTATTTATGTAATGGGATTATGTACTTGTTTTATCAAGATAGATATTGAACTTGACTTTGATTACGGTGTTATGATGTAATCAAACATGTTTTGACTTCTGCTGCAATTGAAATAAAGTTTTTAAATTTCCAAGTACTATTTTATATCTGTCTTGTTGAAATTTTACTGTTCTATATTCACCTAAAATCTCCATAGAAGTTAATGCATTCCCTTTGTGAGTGACATTAATGGACGTGGGGTGTTACAGGTGTTAGAACCACTTTTTGGTCTAACATTTTGGTGCTTTCACTAAGAACCATCTGAATTCTTTGTTTTTCGGGATTATCGTTCCACTTTTTGGACCGTTGAGTTCAAAGAAGTTAATCATCAAGTTTCGACGTTTTTGGATATTTGTTGAATTGATTGTTGAAGAACCATGGCTAAAGGAAAAGGCAAAGAAGTTCAATCTGGTCGAGGAAATGGAGTTGGCGAAGATCAGCAAAATGCGGTCGTGACAAGGTCTCGTGGTCAGAGCTCAGCAGCAAGACGAACCGATACAGGAAACCCGAACCGCCTTCAGGGGGAAAGCTCTGATCCGATCCGGGTAGGAGATTCTGAAGCAGTGCATTCCCCCAACCTGAACCGACCCGAGCAGCTTGCCATGTACCGACCCGACCTGGCATCCCAGTTCCGACCCGAACAGGCTCCCCAGCTCCGAATCGACCCGATTTCCCATCTCCGAACCGACCCGTTGTTGTATATAACGGTGTTGTATACACAATTATATGATTTTTGTTTGATGATAACAACCAAATAAATATTATTTTAAATGTGTTTGATATTGTACTGTTACTGTTATTGTACATCACAGACTGGAATATAATATTTATATTTAAATAAAATACAACTGTACAGAAATTTAAATATTCACAGTATTTTATTTGAATAGAATATTTTATTTCAATATCAAACAGTACAAATTTTATACTCCACTATTTGTTCATCTCTGTATTACACTTCATGCCATATCAGATTTCATATATTCAGCTCCTCATTACAGATTAAGTCAGTCACTCTTTTTGTACATACATTCAGTCTCAACACTCATATTTACATACATACACTTTGACACATTCACTGACACTACACACTGTCTTCTTATATTCAGTCTTCTGTCTTCATAGCTCTCTGTCAGTCCAGTCATCTACACCTGTCATACACAGAAACACACACACACACAGTACATTGCAATAGAAATAAAAACTGTACACATGCAAAAAAAACTGGATTCAGCATTCATGGTGCAGCAAGTCAAGAAGCCAATCAAGGTTACATTTCAGTATGGCAATACACATAGCAAATGGATTCAGCATTCATGGTATATATGCTGGAGTATAATGGGAGCATGGGAGTTTTTGTTTTCAAATACATGGATGGTACTAATTGCATGAACAAAGGCTAAGCAAAGTCAACAAGGACAAAGCAGCTCAAACATGTCAGCATGGCAACTCAGTGGGACAAATATGGTGCAGCAGACTAGAGCATATGTTCATTCATGAAGTACATTGATGAATTCAAAACAAAACATATGCAGCAAGACAACACACAGCTAGATTCAAACTGTCAACATATACTTAGCTATTCAGGAAGTAAACAAATTATGGGCAAGCAATAATGTTGGGAATCATATGTTTGCCAAAGGATTATTTCCAGAATATCATCAACTTATTGCTTTCCAGTTTTGACAAGGGCCACAAAGCTATCTCAAATTAATTTCAGAATTCCAATTTTGGCAAAGAGACTCTTGGAAACAATTACTTTGTTTCTAAGTTTTTTTTTTTTTTTGAAAAAAAAACATTTTTGGCAAAACATTTTTTTGAGAAAATTTCAAATCTGTGTGATCTTATTGCTTCCAGCTTTCAACAAGTGTGCAAAGCAAGAATGTTAAGCAAATACATGGCAAGAATTCATTTTTGGAATTTAAGAGCATGAATTTATTCTCCATGATTTAAGGAAATCTGCAGGAGTCTTTATGCAAAGAATTTCAAGTGCAAACGTTTGTTTGGGAAATCAATCAATTCTTTTGATTGCAGAAATTAATTCAAAGCAATTTTTGGCAAGTGTTTAAATCGGTTCACTTTGAGAAATCAAACTTTGGCAAGATTTTTTAAACTTTTCCACAGATGGATCTTTAATCAAGGCAAGAATCAATGGAGCAATCACACAATGAACACAAGGGCCAAATTCATTTCCAGAAACATTTCATCAACTCAAATCAGCAACAGATCAGAGAATCATGTTTGGCAAGTTTTTTATTCGGCCAAAATCAATCAGAAAAGGGACAAAGTATTTTTGTTGGCAAGAGATTTTTTTTTCACGGCAGTTTTTATAACAAGAAATATCATTTCAGGAAATTAGCAAATTCAATCAAGCCGAGAATTTTAAAAGGAAAGCATGCAAATTAGGGAACAGTCAGCCAAGTCATTATAATGAAATCAGGGTTTTAGGGTTTCGATTCTACCCTATATTAGACACCAATTCATCATCGGCAAAAAAGTATCGAGATCACAAACAGTTCAATCGAAACCGCAAGCAAAAATCTCAAGCAAGAATTAAAAATCGATTTCAGAAAACTCACATTTTTATCCATCGTTTTGATCGTCCGAAAGTACCAAATTCGATCAAGCAAAATAGAGGAAGCCACGAAGTAATCATCAAAGACAAGGAGATCAACCAATTCCATCAAGCAACGAATCGATTTGGGGATTCCAGAAGAAACCCTAGTTTATCAGTTTTGAAGCCGCCATATTTTTTCTTCAGAGCAAAAGGGAGATCGGATCAAAGAAAATGCAAATGGGCCGGCCATGTGAAGAAAGGGGCTAAGCCAAGTTTTTTAAAAGGGGATAACCCTTTATTCTTTATCTCCTAGGGTTTTATCTATTTTTTATTTTAAGCTTGAATTTGTATTTTTTTTTAATTTCTTTTGCAAAACAATCTGAACAGTTTACTAGTCTGTCTAACTAGGGGTTACTGACTATAGGGTTGTAGCCAGGGGAAATCTGATCTTGGGGACAAAGATCAGTCAGGGTTTTTAGAATAGGATTAGTACAGCAGCAGGTATTGCGAGTGTACAAAACTGTGTAGGCGGTTAGCGAGGGTCGCGAGTCTGTAAGTTTGTGTATGCGGGAGTCTGTATAATTCTATAATAAAAACCTTGGGGAATGCAGCAGTAGGCAGGATTGTCGAAGCTGGGTATATCTGTGTGTTATTTATTTACAGCATTTATTTACTCTGATCATTATTTTTGCTGTGATTTTTTTTAATATTATAAACTCAGTGATAATCTGCGATAAACCCTATTCACCCCCCCCCCCCCCCCTCTAGGGTTAATCTAGATCCAACAATTGGTATCAGAGCAGGTTTTCCATTAACTCTAGAGACATGGGTAATCCTAGTTGTCAGTTTAGTGAGAGTCAGTCCAGTTCATCTCCATCTATCTTCACTGGAACAGATTTTTTAAACTGGAAATCCAGAATGGAATTTTATCTAAAATCTGTTAATATTAAATGTTGGGATGTTATTATCAATGGGTACGATATGGTAGATAAAGTTTTTAATTCTCATGCTACACATATTCTATATTCTTATCTTGATGATGATCAATACAGTCTGATCTCACATTGTTTAACTGCGCAGGAAATCTGGATAGCTCTCAATACGAAGTATGGTCAAATTGACAACTGCAGCTCAAAACCCCAGATTGTCAACTCAGATTCAGAATTTTGTTTAACAGGATTTACAAATGAGAATTCAGAAGGATCAGATGATGGAGAATCAACGGATGCTGAAGTTGAAAATTTCTCATACGAAGATTTGGTTTATATGTGTGTTGATCTAACTAAATCTGTTGATAAACTCAAATCTAAAAACAAAACTCTAAAATCTAGGAATTCTGAGTTGACGAGCAAAATTAATGTTTGGAATCACAACTTGAATATTTTAAAAACCTTTCAGATTCAGATTGTAAAAATTGTTTGAAATTGAAAACCAATCTTGTTCATCTCAATAAAAATATTCAAAAGTTTGAAGATGAAATTTTGATCTTAAAAGCAAACAAGATTGAGTTATCAAATTTGAACAATCTTCTATAAAAGGAATTTGAAGTTTTTAAAACTGATATAAATTCCAAATTTGAAATTGCTGAAAAAGAAAATTTGTTGAAAAGTGAATCGATTTTAAAAGAGCTTGAAATTGAGATTGAAAAATTCAACGAACTTGAATCTGAAAAGAAAAATCATCTTGAACTTGAAATTTCTAAATCCCAAGTCAAAATTAAATCGCTTGAAAATGAGAATTTGGTTTTGAAACAGTCCAATACTGAACAGAAGATCGTTATAAATAACTGCTCAAATTTACTAAAAGAAAATAGCGATCTAAAATAAAAAATTCAACGATTAGAATCAATTTTGGATAAATTTTCTAATGGGGAAAAATCGTTGAATATGCTGTTACAAAACCAAGTTTCTATTGGAAATAAATCTGGTCTTGGCTTTGGGAAAAATGATGTTTTTGGAAAACAAAATTCAAATGTTTTGAAAGATTTCTCAAACTGCTTTAAAAAGAACTCCTTTGAAAATTTGAACTCTGAAGATTTCAAAGGATTTTTGAATCAAAATAGTAATGAGAAATTGTTTTATAATAAACCATTTAAACATTCTTGGATTCCAAAAAATAAAACAGGCTTTGTCAAGTTCAAACAGATTTGGGTTCCTAGGGGTACGAAAGTTAATTCTAATGGTTTGTTATATAAACAAGTCTGGGTACCAAAACATATGAATACAACTGTAAGTGGTTTTACAAACTTTGTTAGGCCACTCGATCCTATAAACTGTTAGGTACCGAAGGAGGCTGAGGAACTGCTGTGCAGAAAGAGAAACTGGCTTCAAACTGCTTCATATCATTGAATCACTTTCAGTTCCTTTAGCCAAACTAGTTGAGTCAGAGATTCTTGTTTACACTGATCTCAGGTATGATCTCTGAACTCATCTTTGTAAATATCTTTTTAATTTTCTTGTTTATTTCTTCTTCTATCTCCTTCTGTCTCTTCTTTTTTATTTTTTGGTTTAACTTGTCACTGCCATATATCCTTTCTCTTGGGATTCCTTAACGTCTTGTTGCAGAACTCGTGACTGTCTGGAAATTTGCTTTACTGAAAGTATGATATTGTTAATCTTTTCCAGATCTTAAATTTAAACTTGTATATATCTGCAATTGTTTTGAAGTTCATTTTCTGTTTTCTGAATTCCTAACGGTGTTGACGTATTCTTGTTATATATTGAACACTGTTAATCTGAATTCTAAATTGTTTTGAATATCTGAAAATTATATGGAAATTCACACACCTTTGCTATTCTAAGTTTATTCTAATTCATTTTAGAAAAGCTCAAAATATTATACTCATTACAGCACACTATTATTTACCAGTTGTGACAATTCCAGTAATTTTCAGAATGGCTCGAATATTTCTTTTAAAATGTCTTGTCTCAGTGATACATCTTAAAATTCATTTTAATTCATGATTAGTACAGTTGAAATTAGTTTGTTTGAAATCATTTGAAATTCCTGATATTTTGAACCTCACATACCTCCTAAATTTGAAATTATCAATCTTGTGTGACTGATTCATCATATCCCAGAACTTGACATTGATTCAAGTGATTTCAAATAAATTACTTTAATTTTCTAATTCATGAATACCTCTCAAATTTGATGTAAATGATCTGAATTTAATCCCACACTTGTCAGATACTTGTGAAAATTTCTTTCGTAAAATTGGTCTTAAAATTCTCTGTTATTCTATGATTATTTGGTTTGAATATCTGTTTGTTTAAAATCATTTGAATTTATTGATTTACTGAAACTCACACATATCTGGAATATATATATATATATATATATATAAAAAGGTGTGATCGATTCATTGAATCCTGATATTTTCATCTTGCATCAAATGATTTCAAATAAACAGTACTTTTAATCTTGGATCATGAATCATATTCTGTGACCATCAGAAATGTCTTGACAAGTGTGCTTTGAAACGATTTTTGTGCCGCTCTGATACTGGTGTGAAAATGCTCTAAATGACTGCTTGTATTAAGAAGAATTGTTTGCTGCTCTGATACTGTTTCTCAAATATTTGCTTGTTCTTGTCTGCAGTTTTGAAAAATGTGCAAATTTGTTAAGTCTGTCTGTTTGGGCTTTGTGAATAAAGACATCAAGTGGTATCAGAAGTTCTTATATTTGTTTCACCCATCTGTACTGAGATTCAAATTTTCACCTTGTATAGATCCATACTTTTTTTTTGCCTTATACAAATAAATGTGCTAAATTTGTCTGGCTGGGTTTGTGTTTAAATTTCTTTAGCCTGAGATGTCCATGATAGTACATTAGGGTGAAATTAAATTCCTCGATAAGCGAGAACATTTGGTATCAGCCTTTTTCACTCATTTGTTTTTTGAATTATCACCCTGTATAGATTCAATTTTTTTATGAATCTGTTTAATTTCTTCTTGTAATTGTTTTTCAACTTTAAAATTATTTATTTTTTATTCATTCAGAAATTGAAATCAATATCCAATTTGTGTTGTATTTATAATTCATCAAAATAATTAACAGATTTTGAAATTGTGATGAATTGTGACTACGATATATTTCACAACAAGAGGAAATTTTATTTAGATTTTTCATTATGGTTAATATTTATTATAATATCTTTGAACTGGCAATTATTTCATGACCATCTTCATTATCTTTCATCTTTCTACCATCCATCGTGATAATTTTATTAATATGGAGAGTTAATATGTTTTAATATTATCTTGAATAAACAGTGAAAATATTTGTGATGGAATTGTGGTTATGTTATTATTCAGAATTAGTGATAATTGAAAATTTTCAATAATCCCTGTACAGTCGAGCTTATTTCATAATATAATAAATTTAGAAATTTATTTCACAGTCCATTTCTGTGCCTACCACATTTCTATCATCCATATTGGTTTCATATACCGAGGAGTTTTTTTTCCTTTTATAAAGCTGAAAATGATAAAAATATAATTAATATATAAGAGTGTCTCTAACCTCATTTAAAAATCCAAGCTCTGGTTATGCATGGTTATGAGACGTCTTATAATTTAAGTTGTGACTGATCCCGTTTAAAAATCCAAGCTCTGGTTATGCGTGGTCAGTGTGCTCTTAAATAAAAAGGAAATAAAGTGTTAAAAATAGAAATAAATTTTGAAATTCTCCTCTGAGTATAAAAGCCAGCCTATCAATCCATCTTCTATTCTGTGAAATATGTTGAAATTTTATGACGTATTATGATTTGTTGATTGATAGGTATTGGGATTTGAGGTTATTCGATCTTGTCACTTAAGTTGAATTTATAATTATAGTCCAAATCCATCACTATATTTTGTGCTTTATCTTTTATAAAATTCTTTTGGAAAATAATTGAATTTTTTTTTTAAAAACTCTCTCCATAATATATAAAATTCATCGTAAATCCGTCATTTTCTACAATGTGAAATATGCCACCTGTTCTTAGAATATTATGATTTGTGTTTGACTGATTGAGATTTATGATGACTGTTCTTCCTCTTAAGCTGATATAGTATTTGTTAGTCATTTTTCATCTATATTTTAAATTCTGTATCCTTTTGATGATAACAAAAGGGGGAGAATGGATAGAGATTTTGATTTATGAGTGAATATTTTATAAATATTTTTAATTTTGAAAATTTATTATTATTCATACATTTCACTCATGCACAGTTATAGGGGGAGTTGTCTGTTGTAGGGGGAGCTAATAAATAGGGGGAGTTCAATATTCATTGTCAAACACATCTATTGTATACAAAATCTTTTATTTGTTTGTCATCATAAAAAGGGGGAGATTGTTGTATATAACGGTGTTGTATACACAATTATATGATTTTTGTTTGATGATAACAACCAAATAAATATTATTTTTAATGTGTTTGATATTGTACTGTTACTGTTATTGTACATCATAGACTGGAATATAATATTTATATTTAAATAAAATACAACTGTACAGAAATTTAAATATTCACAGTATTTTATTTGAATAGAATATTTTATTTCAATATCAAACATTACAAATTTTATACTCCACTATTTGTTCATCTCTGTATTACACTTCATGCCATATCAGATTTCATATATACAGCTCCTCATTACAGATTAAGTCAGTCACTCTTTTTGTACATACATTCAGTCTCAACACTCATATTTACATACATACACTTTGACACATTCACTGACACTACACACTGTCTTCTTATATTCAGTCTTCTGTCTTCATAGCTCTCTGTCAGTCCAGTCATCTACACCTGTCATACACAGAAACACACACACACAGTACATTGCAATAGAAATAAAAACTGTACACATGCATTTTTTTATTTTTTTTAAATAAAAAAAATAAAAAAAAAAAAAATTATTTGCCTCAGTTTTCTGGTGTGTTTCTCATCATTTTTCATGACTTGATCTGATTCATCTGTGTCTAGCAGACAGTTTGTACATGTACAGGGACAGAAAATTTCTGAATGACTGCATATACACACGTGTATAGATATACACGTGTGCACTGCCACGCCAATTCAGTGTGCAACTGAGGAGTAGCCACGTGGACCTTCTCGACTCAGTGTACATGAAAATAAAGTCAAACACAACTCAATGTAAAGTCAAACAGCAAAGAAAAACATCAATGGTCGAGCTAAAGACAAAACAGCTCAAAATTCAAACATGATGCCAGCAAGTGATGATGGTGCGGCCAAGTGTACAAGTGTAGCCAAGGTGATCAAGTCCAAACACAAATGGTCGAGACAGCTTAAAGATGGTACAACATGTTTCAGCATTGTACATGTTTCATGAATGGAACAAGCCAGTTTTAAATTACAAGTCAGTGTATACTTGTACAAGCAAAAATGCAAACAGCAGCTCAGGAACAAACTGGATACACAACTCACCAGTATGGTGCAGGCAACAAAAATTCTCAATGTCATGGTTCAAGAGCTGGCTACTTATTAAAACAATTCAAAGTCAATGGTGCAGCAAGTCAAGAAGCCAATCAAGGTTACATTTCAGTATGACAATACACATAGCAAATGGATTCAGCATTCATGGTATATATGCTGGAGTGTAATGGGAGCATGGGAGTTTTTGTTTTCAAATACATGGATGGTACTAATTGCATGAACAAAGGCTAAGCAAAGTCAACAAGAACAAAGCATCTCAAACATGTCAGCATGGCAACTCAGTGGGACAAATATGGTGCAGCAGACTAGAGCATATGTTCATTCATGAAGTACATTGATGAATTCAAAACAAAACATATGCAGCAAGACAACACACAGCATGATTCACACTGTCAACATATACTTAGCTATTCAGGAAGTAAACAAATTATGGGCAAGCAATAATGTTGGGAATCATATGTTTGCCAAAGGATTATTTCCAGAATATCATCAACTTATTGCTTTCCAGTTTTGACAAGGGCCACAAAGCTATCTCAAATTAATTTCAGAATTCCAATTTTGGTAAAGAGACTCTTGGAAACAATTACTTTGTTTCTAAGTTTTTTTTTTGAACAAAAACATTTTTGGCAAAACATTTTTTTGAGAAAATTTCAAATCTGTGTGTGATCTTATTGCTTCCAGCTTTCAAAAAAGTGTGCAAAGCAAGAATGTTAAGCAAATACATGGCAAGAATTCATTTCTGGAATTTAAGAGCATGAATTTATTCTCCATGATTTAAGGAAATCTGCAGGAGTCTTTATACAAAGAATTTCAAGTGCAAACGTTTGTTTGGGAAATCAATCAATTCTTTTGATTGCAGAAATTAATTCAAAGCAATTTTTGGCAAGTGTTTAAATCGGTTCACTTTGAGAAATCAAACTTTGGCAAGATTTTTTAAACTTTTCCACAGATGGATCTTTAATCAAGGCAAGAAATCAATGGAGCAATCACACAATGAACACAAGGGCCAAATTCATTTCCAGAAACATTTCATCAACTCAAATCAGCAACAGATCAGAGAATCATGTTTGGGAAGTTTTTTATTCGGCCAAAATCAATCAGAAAAGGGACAAAGTATTTTTGTTGGCAAGAGATTTTTTTTCACGGCAGTTTTTATAACAAGAAATATCATTTCAGGAAATTAGCAAATTCAATCAAGCCGAGAATTTTAAAAGGAAAGCATGCAAATTAGGGAACAGTCAGCCAAGTCATTATAATGAAATCAGGGTTTTAGGGTTTCGATTCTACCCTATATTAGACACCAATTCATCATCGGCAAAAAAGTATCGAGACCACAAACAGTTCAATCGAAACCGCAAGCAAAAATCTCAAGCAAGAATTAAAAATCGATTTCAAAAAACTCACATTTTTATCCATCGTTTCTATCGTCCGAAAGTACCAAATTCGATCAAGCAAAATAGAGGAAGCCACGAAGTAATCATCAAAGACAAGGAGATCAACCAATTCCATCAAGCAACGAATCGATTTGGGGATTCCAGAAGAAACCCTAGTTTATCAGTTTTGAAGCCGCCATATTTTTTCTTCAGAGCAAAAGGGGGATCGGATCAAAGAAAATGCAAATGGGCCGGCCATGTGAAGAAAGGGGCTAAGCCAAGTTTTTTAAAAGGGGATAACCCTTTATTCTTTATCTCCTAGGGTTTTATCTATTTTTTATTTTAAGCTTGAATTTGTATTTTTTTTTAATTTCTTTTGCAAAACAATCTGAACAGTTTACTAGTCTGTCAAACTAGGGGTTACTGACTATAGGGTTGTAGCCAGGGGAAATCTGATCTTGGGGACAAAGATCAGTCAGGGTTTTTAGAATAGGGTTAGTACAGCAGCAGGTATTGCGAGTGTACAAAACTGTGTAGGCGGTTAGCGAGGGTCGCGAGTCTGTAAGTTTGTGTATGCGGGAGTCTGTATAATTCTATAATAAAAACCTTGGGGAATGCAGCAGTAGGCAGGATTGCCGAAGCTGGGTATATCTGTGTGTTATTTATTTACATCATTTATTTACTCTGATCATTATTTGTGCTGTGATTTTTTTTAATATTATAAACTCAGTGATAATCTGCGATAAACCCTATTCACCCCCCCCCCCCCTCTAGGGTTAATCTAGATCCAACACCCGTCACTTGGTGATGTTGGAACCTCTGCTCGAGCCCCTACAAATGCTCCGATTCCAGCCACCAGGTTCAATGATCAGGTCAATCCATCTGTGCCCATTACTCAAGGAGATTTCTCGCGCCTACTTGACATGCTTGAGAGTACAAGGGAGGCTATGAAAATCCACGAGCGCACCAATCTCATGATGCAGGAAAATATGAGAATCATGAGCAGGGAGATTAGCGAACTCCATAGGCAGAGAACCCCATCTCCGGTTCTCCACACACCAATGGATCAGTCTTCATCTTCCGAGGAAGAGCGGACCCGTGAACGAAGGCCACTCGAACGACCTCAGAATTTGGAGCAGCTGACATTCGGATCTTTGGGGTCCCGCGAGGATATTGCACGAGCACTAGGAAACAATGATCCCACTCGGGGGCAAAGGCTCCAGTCCCCTCCTCCCGAGATCGACCGGGAGCGTAGGGAACGGAGTAGAGCAGAAGCAGCTCAAAGAATAAGGGCATCTCCTGAACAAGAGCCCGGAAGAAACCCGGATACCAGGGCCAGGGAACCTGAACGACCCCTAACTAATGCTGATGTACAGGAAATGGTACGCCAGATTATATCTGAGAGCCGGAACTATACCAATGAAGATTATGACATTGAGCGAAGCCATACTCCTTTCACTGACGGCATCCTCGACTTTCAGTTTCCCCGGCGTTTTAACCTGCCACAGATGGACAAGTACATTGGGAGAACTGATCCGGGACAGCATTTGATGCGATACTCGTGGCTCATGAATGCTGCTGCTGCTCCTGATGCAGTGAAGTGTAAAGCATTCCCGATCTATTTAGAAGATGTGGCGCTGTTCTGGTTTACCCGACTTCCCCCTCGTTCGGTTTCGAATTATAGGGAATTGAGCGAACGTTTTATGAATCAGTTCCGCCTCCATACCCGAAAGTCCAAAAGTGTTATTGAATTATCAAGAATTAAGCAGGCGCCAGGAGAGTCTTTGAGGTCATATCTTGACCGTTTTAACTTAGCTGTGACTGAAGTTAGTGACCCGCATGAGCCCACCATTCTGATGGCATTAAAGGAAGGAGTCGATCCTGAATCTGAGTTTGGAGATTACCTTTCTGGGAAGACACCCTCCACGAGAGAGATATTCTATGAAAAGGCCGATATTTATTTAAGACGAGAGGAGGCCAGGGCAAACCGAAAGAGAAAGTCTGAAGCGGCTTCAAAAGAAAATGTGCAGAGTAACGTCGCCGTGAAGCAGTCTGGGGAAAGTTCCGGAAAGGTTGAAGTAAATGTGGGAAACAAGGGTGGAAACAACAATGCTGGAAATGGGGGCAACAACAATAACCGTAATGCGAACGGTAACAGAAGAAATAGAAATAGGGGAAGTGATCCTAGCAAAAGGCCCCGATTCCAGACTTATGAGGACTATACACCGTTGAACGACACTCTGGAGAACATTTACCTGGATACATACAACGTTTTGCAATATAAAAGACCGCCACCTCGTGACTCGACAGAGAAAGAAATGGCAACCGGGAAGTTTTGTTTGTTTCATGGAACTCATGGGCATTCAACCAATGAATGTCGGCATTTGAAAGATGTGATTGAAAAGCTGCTACGCGAAGGGAAACTGGATGAATATAAGGTTGCCCCGAGGGACAGGGGGCAAGGAGAGCAGGCTCCAAAACAGATTCAATCTGCTCCCAAGCCTACAGCGCAGCAGAAAGGCAAGGGAATTGTTATCAACTCCATAGTGGGTGGACCTCACCCAGCAATCCGTAGTTTTAGAGCAATGGATCAATATGTAAATGCTGCCAAGCACGTAGATGTGAATGAAGGTGGTGATTTGGAAGATATCGCCCCCATAAAACAACAGAAGACAATGTTTGACGACGTGGTGTTCCGCAGCAGAGATAATACTGGGATCCAATCACCCACTGATGATCCGTTGGTCATTACTACCACCATTGGGCCGGCCTTGGTTCATAAGGTGTTAGTAGACAACGGAAGTTCTGTTAATATTTTATTTAAAAAGTCATTCGATCAGATGAAGCTTGAATCTGAAGATTTGAAGCCGTATGAAGGATGGATCAGAGGCTTCAACGGGGCGTCAACAGCTCCCATGGGGTACATAGAATTGCCCGTGACCTTGGGGCAAGGAGAACGCCGAAGAGTGCGGATGCTTCAGTTCGTAGTATTGGACGTAGATTCGCCTTATAATGCATTTTTGGGAAGGCCTGCCCTTGCTGAATTCAGGGCTTGCATCGCCCCTTGGTGTTTATTGCTTAAGTTCCCAACTGAAGCCGGAACTGGAGTAATGAGAGGGGATCAAGTTTCCGGACGGGCCTGCTATGTTGCCGAATTAAAGATGTTGATGAAAGGACTTAACATCGAGAGTAAAGATGCCTCGCCTCCCCCAAAGTGGGGCTCGGCGTAGCAATTAGAGAGATCGACCCCGAAGGAGTTGCCTAAAGGAACGCCTGAAGACCTGGATCCCAGAAAAGATGAGGAACCAGAGACTAGAAATGCAACTCCTAATGAAGCGACAGTGGAAATTCCCATTGATGAAGCTGATCCAACAAGAGTTTTGAAGATTGGGTCTCAATTGGATCCACGTCGAGCCAAAGAACTAACGGATTTCCTGAAGGCGAACTTGGACGTGTTTGCCTGGACCCACGCTGACATGTGTGGGATATCGCCATCCATCATAAGTCACTCACTAAATGTAAACCCGAAACATCCGCCTGTGAAGCAAAAGAGACGTATGCTGGGCCCAGAGAGGTCGGCTGCTCTCAAAGAAGAAGTGGAGAAGCTGAAATAGAACGGATTTATTCGAGATTTGACATATCCCGACTGGATATCGAATCCCGTCTTAGTAAAGAAGCCGGATGGAAAGTGGCGGACTTGCATTGATTTTTCAGATTTGAACAAAGCTTGCCCAAAAGATAGTTTCCCACTTCCCAGGATTGACCAGCTTGTAGATTCGACAGCAGGTCATGAACTTCTTTCTCTCATGGACGCATATTCTGGGTACAACCAAATTCCTATGCACGTGCCAGATCAAGAGCATACGAGCTTCATTACAAATTTGGGGTTATATTGCTATGTTGTGATGCCATTCGGATTGAAAAACGCCGGAGCCACTTATCAGCGCCTGGTGAACAGAATGTTTTATAATCAAATAGGGAAGACTATGGAAGTTTATGTGGATGATATGCTTGTCAAATTGAAACAGTCCTCCAGCCATACGCAAGACTTGGCAGAAATGTTTGGTATCCTGCGAAAGTATCGGATGAAGTTGAATCCTTTGAAATGCTCGTTTGGAGTGGCATCGGGAAAGTTCCTAGGCTTCATTGTGAGCTCCCGAGGAATTGAAATCAATCCCAGCCAAATAGCAGCGATTAGAAACATTGAAGAGCCAAAGAGAATTAAAGACGTCCAAAGTCTTGCGGGGAAAGTAGCTGCGTTGAGTAGGTTTATCTTCAAAGCCACGGACAAATGCGTCCCGTTTTTTGATTTGATTAAAAGGGGAAAGAAGAACTTCGAGTGGACTCCGGACTGTGTTGAGGCCTTTCGAAATTTATTGGAACTACTAGAAAAACCGCCGATTTTGTCAAAGCCAGTGGATCACGAAGAATTGTTTGTTTACTTGGCAGTCTCGGCTCACGCCGTTAGCACAGCCTTGGTTCGAGAAGAAGACAAAGTGCAAAGACCAGTATATTATGTAAGCAAGAAATTAGCAGCGGCAGAGCGCAACTACCCAAAGATTGAGAAGCTCGCTTACAGCCTCCTAATCGCATCCCGAAAACTTCGTCACTATTTCCAAGCTCATCCAATAAACATATACACTGACCAGCCCCTGAGGCAGGTGTTGCAGAGACCCGAAGCATCGGGAAGGTTGATCAAATGGAATATAGAATTAAGCCAGTTTGATTTAAATTTTCAACCACGAAGGTCGATCAGGGGGCAAGCTCTGGCAGACTTTATAGCAGAGTTCACTATCCCAGAGGAGGAAGTGATCAATGACAGAGTGGTCAAGTCCGAAGATGAGTTAAAGATAGATTCATGGAAGCTATACACAGATGGAGCCAAAAACGACCGAAGGTCCGGGGCTGGAATCGTCTTAGTCACTCCTGAAGGACGGTCGTTATATTACGCTCTACGATTAGAATTTTCGGCGACTAACAATGAATCTGAACACGAAGCCCCGATTGCCGGGCTGAAGCTTGCTAAAGACCTCGGAATAAGAATGTTGGACATATTATGTGACTCCAAAATCGTTGTTTGCCAAGTGCGAGAGGAATTTGTGGCTCGGGGACCTCGACTTATCGCCTACCTCAGGAAAGTGAGAGAGCTATTGAGCAACCTGGAGCGGTACAGTATAACACATATCCCAAGAGCCGAAAACCAGAAGGCGGACAGGCTGGCAAAGCTAGCTAGTTCCGAAAATCCAGAAGAGACTGAAATAATTCCAATTGAAACGTTGGAATCCCCAAGCTTTGAGTCGATGGAAATTGAGTTCGCTTTCGAAGCGGAACCGGAGAAGGAGTCGTGGATGACCCCAATTAAGAACTTCCTTAAGAATGGGACACTCC
Source organism: Allium sativum (assembly GCA_030737875.1). Taxonomy (NCBI): domain Eukaryota; kingdom Viridiplantae; phylum Streptophyta; class Magnoliopsida; order Asparagales; family Amaryllidaceae; genus Allium; species Allium sativum. The sequence continues at coordinate 264,883,133 of CM060926.1, read as the reverse complement.
CATCAAAGAAGAGTGAGAAAAGGGCTATAGTTCGCAAGGCTACCAGATATGTCATGCAAGATTATACTCTTTATAGGCAAGGATTTTCTATGCCCCTGTTACGATGTATAGCACACGACGACATCAAACGTGTACTAAGAGAAGTGCACGAAGGTGAGTGTGGAGATCATACAGGAGGTCAGACTTTAGCGAAAAAGATATTGCGATATGGATACTTCTGGCCCACAATTAATAAAGATGCAGCTGATTATTCACGACGCTGCGATAAGTGCCAGAGATTCGCCAAAATCCCCAGAGCACCGTCGACCCAACTCAAATCAATGGTGAGTCCTTGGCCATTTGCCACATGGGGAATAGATATCATCGGAGTTCTACCGATTGCTAAAGGTGGAGCGAAATATGCAATAGTCGCTGTGGACTATTTTACGAAGTGGGTGGAAGCTGAGCCCCTAACCAAAATCACGGCGAGAAAGGTGATAAGCTTCGTGGTTAGAAATATTATATGCCGATTCGGGATCCCAAGGACCATTATAACTGACAACGGGACCCAGTTCGATGGTACTGAATTCAGAGATTTCTGCCAGAAGTATAAAATCGACAAGCGATACACTGCGGTTGCTTATCCGCAGTCGAACGGACAAGTTGAAGCAATAAACAAAGTAATAAAATCCATCCTCAAGAAACGGTTAGAGCGCGCAAAGGCAAAATGGGTTGACGAATTGCCCTTAGCTTTGTGGGCATATCAGACAACATTTAAGACGGCTACTGGTCATACCCCTTTTTCTCTCTCTTTTGGCTCAGAAGCAGTAATCCCAGTGGAGCTTGAAGTCCCTTCCCACCGGGTGACGTATTATGACCCGATGACGAATCGGGCACTCTTACTCGAGTCTCTTGATGAAATCAAAGAAAAAGGGGACAAAGCGGATTTGCGTGCGGCAAGACATCGACGTCAGATGGCACGCTATTACGACAAAAAAGTTCGCCTTAGGACTTTTGAACCAGGAGACTTGGTGCTAAAGAGAGTCTTTCCATCCCTTCCTCACCTCGGCCCAAAGTGGGAAGGACCCTTTGTCATCCAACGGAAACTTGAAAAAGGAACCTTCAAGTTAACGACCGTAGATGGCGAAGAAGTCCCTAGGGCATGGAATGCCCAACACTTGATGCGATATTTGGATTAGAAATGTTGTACTCTTTGTTATTTTTCTTATGAACTCTGTAATAAGGCACGACTTGCCTTGGGAAAATCAGATGATATGAATAAAGGACTATAAAGTGGATGTAGGCTACGACTTAGCCGAACCACTATAAAAATATCGTGTGTTATTTACTTTTATGCATTATATATATACATTCATCGACTATTCTGTTGTGATTATGGAATATAAGATGATTCAAAACCTGAAAAGGTTGAAAACAGTTTAAACATAAGAAAAAGCACAACGACTATTTGTGCGACAAGACATAAAAGAATGAGAAAACGACATTCTTAACTCTAACTCTCCAGAGAGAGAGAGAGAGAGAGTATAAAAGCGTCTCCGACCGAGCGCTGAGAAAGAGAACCTTCCCCGCTGAAAGACCGGGGGGTGAATAGATTGCTGAGCTCGAACTCTAACTCTCCAGAGAGAGAGAGAGAGTATAAAAGGACGGGAAGACAACGTCCTCTGAGGTGTGAAGGTGCACCCAGACAAGAGACCGCCTCAGTAAGAACTCTAACCTGAGTATAAGACAGGAGAGTATAAAAGAAATGCCAGAAAAAACGACAGGCATTGACGACACAGAAAATGCAATCCCGTCAGAAAATCGGGAGCATTCAGATTACTTGATTAAGCCTTAAATTACTTTTTGAGATTGACTGGGGGCATATATGTATACACATATTTCCTCCCTCCGTAACTTCATTTCATAACTATAGTAAGACATGCATTTTTACATAAGTGCAGAACTACTGACAAACAGACATTGCAGAAAATGAATTATTTTTTATTTACGAATGAATGAATTTGTACAGGAAAATAGCTAAAAAAGAAGGTGCAAGAGCCACTCTTGTAGCAGCAATTGTTGGTCCACTAAATGCTAAAACGACACAAGACAACCCACTATTTAGACTTCGAGTGAGGCTTGGACTTTTTGGCGGCTTTCTCCGCATCCTTCGCCTCTTTCTCGGCTTCAGTCAAGATGCGCTTTGATTTTTTCTTTCCTGGAGATGCGGTGCTGGAACCGGTTGACTTCTTCCCGGAGGGCGGAGCGCTGGAATCAAGAGAAGATTTTTTAGCGAGTTCCTCTGTAATAGATCTAGTTGAGAGCTTAACAACTAACCTTGATCCCGCATCCACAACTGCGAGAGGCTTGAGGGCTTCAGGGTCTAGGTCTTCGGCTTTTAACTGCAAGCGTTTATCTTGATCAGCTTTCATTGCAGCCAAAGTAACATCATCTGCACTTTTCGACTCCCCGACTATTGCCACCTCTGGATCTTCCTCATGTTCTCCGTCGTCGCCATCATCCTTTAAGGCTGCTATCATTTCTTCTTCATGGGGAGTGTCAGCCTTAGACGGCTCGCTTCCTTCTCCCAAGTCTATAGGAGCAGCCTTGTCTTTCCCTCCTTTTGCCTTTTCCGTAGGCTCTGCCCCAGAGGTGGCTCCCTGAGTCACATCTGTCTTTTCGGATGGCTCGATACCTACAGAGTGAGAAGCAACAGTTATCAACTCAGGAGAAAATAATGGGTTTTTCATCGATTGCTCAATCACGTGGCGAAAGGTAGAAATAGCCTTGACGAATTGAGGAGAAAAGGTAGGGATACCTTCCAAAGACTTCTCAGTGGGGGTAACTGCTGTCTATGATGTCATTTCGGGGATAGGGGATAGCAGAGTTGTTCGAGGGATTCCCGAGTGTTCAGGATCATACCCCTCTACTTCAGGAGTTGCGGGGGCAGTAGAAGAGGAACCAGCCTCGGGAATGTTCTTCTGTTTAGTCCTCCGCCTTTCTGCTTCCATAGCCTCAGCAATGAGGCGGCGCCCTTCAGCTAGGCGTTCTGGCTCATCATCCCTCAAGTATTTCTCCATCAGCTTGTCCTCATCGATGGAATCAACCTTGAGCTCCTCTTTTTCCCACTCAACGATCTGACTCCATACTTGGACTAGAGTAGATAGATAATCCTCAATCCAAGAAAGGTTCCGGCGACGGATGATATGTGCAAAGAATTCTATCATTAATTCGCCAAAACCCTGAATTTCAGCCTCCGCCTCTGACAATTGATTACGGGCCTCCTCCGCAGATTTGATAGCACACTCAACATTGCCCTCCGCCAGGGCAGCTCTGTTCTCCGCTTCCAATAGCTTTGAAGCCAAGTCAGCATTTTTCTTTTCTAGCTCAGCATTCCTCCTTGCCAACTCGGCATTTTTCGTTCAAGATCAGTGTAAGCAAGGCGCGTCTTAGCGGCTTCTGACTTAGCATCATCAGCTTGCTTTTTTAACTCAGAGCACTCTTGAGTGTGAGATTCAAGCAAATCATGATAACGTTTTTGCATGTCTTCAAATTGTTGTTTGAAATTAGAAGCGTCCCTTTGAGCAATAGCAAGCTGGGCCTGTGTGTCCTCCAAATCTTTTCCTAGGTTCTTTAAGGCCTTTGCATCTTCTTCCGCGGTTTTTTGCATTGAACCAGCATTCGTGATTAGAGTACGGATGATTCTGGAAAGGTTGCGTGAATATTTGAACATTTCAGAATACTGTTTTTCAACCGCGTCTATCTTTGCTTTGGCCTCGTCTGCCCACCTGGAAGAAATAGGTTCGAGGGCAGGTAAAAAAGTCAAAGTCTCGAAGTAATGTTCGAGAAATTGCTCCTCCAAATACGCCCGCTTGATTGCAGCTTCCGCATCTAGTGGTGGAGGAGCGGGGATCGTCAATTCAGTGTCCCTGTGTGTGGAGGATTCAATAGTTTCTTTATCTGTCCTAGGCCGTTTAGTAGCAGGGACCTTGCGTTTACTTCGAGACTCAGTATCTTTTGGAGGACTTCTCTCTCTGTTGCACTTTTCGTGGGAAGAGGTGGAGTCTTTCGGTTGTGGCCTGTCCTCTTCCCTACGACTTTGATAACCTTTATATTTCTCTTGGTCCGATCGAACGGGAGAGCGAGAGCGTGAGGTTCAAGAGCGATAGGGTTCATAAGGCATTCTCTCCTCCCTATCGCGATCGTCGCGGCGATCATACTCGATATCCTGAGGTGGATTAGACATGCTGCGGCGAAGCTTCCTGATATCATAGTAAGATCGGGACATCGTGCCTGCACAATAAGACAAATGAAATTCAGAATCAATAGTTTCACAGAGAGAGAGGTGCAATGAATGCTAATGCTATTGTATAAAGTGTGTCCTAAGTGGTGTGTTTCCCCCCAACCAACCCGAGTCCGAAGCTAGACTAGTACGGGCAGGCTCTTTGGCCTTAGCAGGAGTGGTCTCTTCAGAAGAGGTGAAACCTAAAGGATCCTTCCTAAAATCCTCTGAAGTGTATATGGTTTCAGGTAAGGGGAGATCCCCCAAACCCTGAAATAATGGGTCATCAGTACTAGGGACATCTCCCTCGGAAGCATTAAGTGGCGACTCTTTGGAGGATGTTGACTTTTCCGGAGAAGTAGCCTCCTCGGGGGCAGTATACCCTTCACGATGCTTTTCGGCCAAGTTAGCCAATTCGTCATCTTGAGTAGAAGATGGAGAAGGTGAGGTTTGAAGAGGCACTGTAGGAGCTCCCGAACCTTCTCCTGTCTCTGGGACCACATCCACTGGAGGAATGTATACGTATGGAGCCGTCCCATGACCGATACTACGAAAAACAGATAGTAGTCCATGAAAGTGAAGATATTCGTCCTTAAGGACTGCATCAATAGTCAGGAACTTCTGATCGCCATTAAGTAGCTGGTGCATTCGGTCAAAGAACATTTGATCTGATACTTGTTTTGGATTGTCGACTGCAAACAAAAAGAAAAACGAGTTAAGGCGATAACTTGAATGTATAGAACCAAGATGTAGATAATCAGTGCTTTACTTGATTTCGTCCATCTCCTGGCACACCCAGGTTGTCGCTTCACATAAAACCATTCCAGTCTGGAATCTCCGGCTTTACTACTGAATGGCGTTGAAATTATCTTCCTCTTAGGAACAGACTCAAAATAGCAAAAAGAAGGAGTTTCTCGAGTCCGATGCTTGAAGTTGTAGAAGAAATGAACGTCATCGAAAGTAAGTTCTATGCCTAGGATCTCACGGTATGCTATATATAAAGTGTGTAAGTAGGCATAAGAATTGGGATGCAGCTGCATGGGGGCAATCCGCATCTGTCTTAGAAAATCTACGATGAAGGGAGAAAATGGAGGGATAGCACCGACCATGCACATCAGCCGAGTAATTGCCATGTATCCTTCTGGAGGGTTGTGGGGACGGTCAGATCTCGAAGGCACTAGAGTGTCCTTTTTCATTATCCCGTATTTCAAACAAATTCGGGTAAGTCGGTCGTTATCGATTGTTGATTCAACAGAATCTTGGGGTGATTCCAATATGACAGCCGATTCAAACTCATCAGGAGCCCGGTCGTCACCAACCCCTCCTTCCTCTTCAAAACCTAGAGAAACTTCATTCTCTGAAGACACCTCGTCACTTCCACGATTTCCAACCTCGTAGTCTGAACCCTCATTATTCCATTCTGGATCCGACGGAGAAGATATGTCCTCGAGAGTAATTTTGTTGGAGGTTTCCGGGGCTTCTTTCTTCTCAGCTAGTCTGGAAGAGCGTCTGGGTCTCATGGTCATAAAACTATTGAAGAAGCAATAGCACAAATTAGAGCAAATTAGCCTGTATCCCCCCGTGCATGTGTGCAAACTAAAGTGTAAACAGTGTATGCAGAAAGTGTAAAGTAAATGTCTAAAAGTGCGACGCAATATTTTGGCAAAGTATGAAGGATTGAAGTAAATCTTGATGTCCAGTTACGTCCGCAGGGCACTATCCTAACTGTCCATTAAGTTGAAGATTATGCCAAAAGTTGATTGGGCCAGTTAAACGAGTTTTTATGGATTAAGATGGACTGCTCTTCGGATCGGTTCGGGCGCGTTCATTGGGATCGGATCGGGGATGCGGCCTTGACTTGGGCTCGGATAAACCTTGAAACTCAGAAATCAAAATCGGATCGGCTCGGAGGTAGAGTTCCCTAACGGTTCGGATCGGATCACGTAGTTATACTTCTCCTTCATCTTACGGTCCGATCTGATCCGGTTAGGTAAGCTCCCTTTCCCCCTTCTTTAACTGCTTGCTCCGACCCGATCCGATCTCCTGGATTTCTTTTCTTTTTCCCTTTCTCCGCTTGCCCCGACCCGAACCGACTTCCTGAACCTCTTTGCTTTTCCCTCTCATCCATCTTCTATACTCCAACCCGAACCGATCCCCTCAATCCTCTTCTTCTTCCCCTTTCTCAACCACAGTCAAATCCACATCCCTCTCCAAAGCTCCAGTTAACGACGAGCGCATGCTTCGTTTAACCTCTCAGCGCCACGAGACGGTGGTAGAACCACTCACGACGACGGCAGGGGAGGAGGGGGACACGATGTCGAAGCGAGAGAGGAGTCATGTTCAAATCATTAAAAATTAACCGCAAATTTCCATTGAAGCCTATTGTTACAGAATTAATCGACGGATTCAAACCTACCAGAGTATGTAGCTTGAAAATTTGCACGAAAAAAGTAAAAAGTTCTTATTTCTTTTTCCTGGAGTTCCGAAGCAAAAGCGGTAAACAATAAGAGGAAATGAAGGAAGAAGACTCGGTTTATATAGAGAAATATGGCGACCATTCGTCTCCCCATTCGGATCGGACCGACAATCCAGAAGCAGAGCCCCTATTCGGATCGGATTGATAGTCTAGAAACAAAGTTTGGCCCAATAGTCCAATGAAAAATGGAAAGAAGGAGTCTGTTCGAATCGGATTCCGAACCGAACCGAGTTCTTTAGCTCAGCAACGAGTTAAATTGAAATTTGAAGAAAAAGACGAAAACACAAGGAAAATCAAAAGAAAAATTACCTTGAAGAGCGCTGTGCAATGATAGTCAAAGCATGCTCCGTCTCCAACAGAAGCATCCTTTGAGGGGGCAAAATGTTAGCCCACTTTGTGAACTGGGCAACACAAAGTCAAGATGTGAAACATTGAAAAACTTGGGAAACACTGAAGCAAGTCGGATCGAAGCAGTGTAGCGGTTCGGATCGGATAAAGTTTGCTGTTCGGATCGGTGAACTATTGCTGTTGGAATCAGAGAGGCACGGCTGTTCGGATCGGAGAGCAACCTACTTCCAATTGGATCGGAGAGCTACCTGCTACGAAGACAGATCGGAACGAAGTGAAAGAGAACGAAGACTTAGCCGTGGGACAAAACCGGATCGGATCGGATATCCCGATCCGAACCCCTCCTGTACACTCTTCCGATCCGAACCCATCTTCCACGTCATTCTCCTGCATGATAGCCAGGTTATTCGGAGCGGCTATGACCAGTTCCTACCCACAACGTCCACTGCTCTGATGCGTTGTCAACACAGAAATCCATCTGAACCCGAGGTTAATGGGATGGATGACACGTGGCTCCGATCCGGATCGGGTTCTGAGCGAATTTTCACCTATAAATACCCTGTCTGGAGACAAAGAAAATGATCTTTTTTCCGGCACTTTGAGAGTTCAACCACCTTCATAACCCGAATTCCAGCACTCCCGGAAAATCCAAATCTTCTTTCATTATTTGTTTTTAGACAATTGAGTGAATGTAAGTGAGTTGTGAGAGAAATTCAGTAAATATTTCATTGTAATTGCAACTACATCATTGAAAATAGTGAAAGACAAGTGGACGTAGGCATTTCTTCGTCGAACCACTATAAATCCTGTGTGTTCATTTTATTTTTGATCTTATTTCATTCTGCTTTTAGTCAATTTGGTGTTAAAACCACTTTTTGGTCTAACAATATATATATATATATATATATATATATATATATATATATATATATATATATGCACAGTAATTTGATCTCTATTTCCTATTTTTCTGACTGCATGTGGCCTAGTCGGTATATCTATAAAAATGACAAAATAATACCCAAGTAATATTTATTTATACACAAAAGATAAAATATAAAGGCATAAACACATTTTCATGTCAATCGCTTGGTTTTTCGTCTTTCTTTTTACGGTTTTAGTTCCTTGCTAGACCGTTCTTGTGCGCTACCGAAGATTGGTTATTATCTCCTTTTTGGTTATATATATATATATATATATATATATATATATATATATATAGGAGCGGCTATTGAGACACAAAATTAAACACAAATCAAGGGACACAGAGTATTAGCCGTTGGATCATTTTGTCTTTATGTGAAGAGGTGCAAATCATAGGGAGATATAATGGTGGAGATGCATTGTGTCATCAATTGTGTCTATGTTTTGTGTCCCTTTAGACTTTCCCTATATATATATATATATATATATATATATATATATATATATATATATATATATATATATGAGAAAGGTTCGGCTCCTCTTATTTTACATGTGAGATTCCCCCTGAATCACAGCCGCACATCCACCTTTCTCTCTCCTCCCACTACACAATATTATTCTTTCTTTCTCTTTCCACTACACAATATATAACAAAAGGTGGATGTACGGCTGTGATTCAGACGGAATCTCACGTGTAAAATAAGAAGAGCCGAACCTTCCTCTATATATATACATATATATAGGAGGTTCCGCTACACCTCTTGTGTGTATATATATATATATATATATATATATATATATATATATATATATATATATATATATATATATATATATATATATATATATGAGGAGGGAATTAAAAAAAAAAAAATCTAAATGGCGGTTTTTGTAGGAAAGTAGATGATAGTAGCATATGATATTAATACCGCCGAGCCAAGGCAAGACAATTTTGATTTGAACATCAATTTACAAGCATCCCCACACACTCCAAGTCCAATAATTATATTGTCACAAACTTGCAGGTTTTGTTTCAATTCATATACAGGTACTGTTCTTTTTAAATTTCTACTACAGTGCTCTAATCCATGAAGGGGGCCCAAAAAAAAAACATTCTGTACGGCGGTTTTATAGGATAGTAGATCAATTACCCAAACCACACACCAAATTGAATAATTATTTTGTCACGGGCGAAATCATGAATGACATGAAATAATCATGTAAAAATACAGCAAATATGCAATATACATGTAGTAGAGTGATATAATTTAAAAACCACTTAAAACATTTCAAGACGGTAAAAGCATCCAACACCAACATCGTATCAGATGTAATTGATGTCATCCACCCTCCTGCCTTCCACGATCGATCACTAAGTTGTTAGGCTTTTCCAGAATGTAGAACATCGCCCTTCTTCATGAAAGCGTTTCCCAGAACCCATCTTATATCTTTCAACTTCTCCAACGTTGCCAACATAAAAGATCGAAAAGGAAAAAGGGGAAGAAAAAAAAAAGACATGAACATGTGTACAGGAAAGAAAATAACGAATATATAAGTTGACTTAGCATTCCTAAGGATAAAATACGAAGATGCATGTCTTGATGCAAAACAAGAATCAAATCCTATCACAGCTAATGTAGAATGAATATTCCCATATTCCCCTCATATTGAACTTCTCAAGTATCAGCAATATGTAAACTCAATGCTGCTCCCAACGTTAAATATAGTTCCCAAATATCAGCAACTTTACCCGGTCACTGCCGTGCTAAACCAACAGCGCCGCCAATACTATCGTCACTATCAACACTTAGAAACACTGAGAGACATTGTTATTGACACTTCAAAAATAATTAAAGGCGGACACTATCGAAAATAAAATTCGGTATACATCCCCTTTTTCGTTTTTTTTCTCATTTTTGACGGTCCTTTGTCGAACTTAAAATGTGAAACTCAACCAAGCCCACGTCGAATTCCATGAATAAATACAACAATGTCATACCGAATTTCATCCATGTACCCCTAACAATTTTCAAAGTGTCAATGACAATACACCCAACACCGAGATGAACAATATATCAACCTAGGAGAGAATTGAAATTCACCACCTGTGAGTCCGCACAACAAAATGAGTCCCCTCTCTTTTCACAGGCAAGATCAAAATTTTTGTCCCATGCTCTAGAACAAATCAAACTTTTCTCAAACTCAGCTAATTTTCTTAACAGCTCGATTTTAAATCATGTCTAAAACTCTTTTTCTTAAAATGCTTATAAGAGGATGCAAACACTTGGGATAAAAATTGATGAACAGTAACAAGAAATATTTTTAACATCCACCGTGAAAAATTCAAATTTATAACGTAATCCAACATCATAATATGAAACAGCGGGACATCTGCATGCAAAATCTAGGACCCTCAGATGATACCTGAAAATCTGAGACATGTCCGCACCAATATTCAAAAAAGGTTACATATATAGTACCAGAAACGTAAATGCAGATACAAAGACACCTTTATCCAAAAATCATCTGTCCATTTTTTTTCAAACTTATAGTAATTATAGTCTAAAAATATGTGTACTTCACTGCGATAAAAGATTTTTTTATAGTTTTGTTAAGTTAAAAGGTTCATATTATACACAATGCATATTAACCTCTGTTGAAAATCCTTCTAAATTCTCTTTTCTGGGCACTGACTAAGCGCAAGGCTCTCGTCTGAACCCCAGCTACACTAGGTAAGCATATAAATGGATTTATAAGGACCGCTTTGCACCAATATAGCTCTGTTTTCTCTTATAAGCATCAAAAATTTTGATTTTCCCAGTAACTCATCCATGGTTGTTTCAAAAAATAACGAAAACCTATAAAATCTCGTTTCCGATCAGCAAATACTAAATATTAAAATTTTAGCCAAAAGGTCCAAGTTTATCAAAAATGCCTAATCCTAATTAATCCTTGTCTAAACGATTAATCACTAACTCATGTTTTCAGCCTAGCATCTGCATACCGAATTTTACAACCATGATATAACTGTACAGAGCTAATAATTATTATCATATATTTCCACCTTTTTACACTTTAATAACAGATGGAATTGGAAAAGCTTAAAACTAAAAAAGAAAAATCATTTATATTTCTTGATTTATCGACCATTTTGCGAATAAGACAATTATCTAACATCCGTCCGTATAAGCATATATGGATATTTGATATTCAAAAATGATTTCGAATATGGATAAGGCATTATCCACGTTCGAAATTACTCATTCACAAGCCAGCAAAAACATAAAAACAAGGTATGAAACCAAGCACTTAGAGGAAACCCAAACAAAAAGAAACAAAATATTCAGCACGGCCTTACTATGCTATGTCTAGCGTAATGCTTATATCGGTGGAGCACAATCGAATAATGACGTCACTGGAATATACCTAATTTTTTGCATTATCAACCTACTTTTATCAACACATTACACCTACACCTGACCATAAAGGATCTAATACGTTAATGAATGTTTGTTGACGTAATGCTTTGATTACCTTAAAACAGTCATCTGTTTTGACAATGTAATTATTTATCATGGTGACAAATCCGAGCCCTATCCACCCGGACAGAGCCATGATGCCAACGTGTCTGCAACATATGTTACATATATCATACAATTATTATGATATCAGCCAATAGGCAATTGAATCGACAAATGGCCCAACTTAAACAAGCAACCATACATGTCTTAATGACAAAGAATAAAACCGGTACATCATGCATCAAATAACACCAAACAATAATAATAATAATAATAATAATAATAATAATAGTGGAAAATAGACACAAGAACAAACTTTGAGAAAAAATAAGGTAGGACACAAATTTCATCTTTAAGTCGAGGGACAAACTTCGAGAAAAATGAAACTGAAGAATAGTGCTGAATAGCATTTTCGTACAGTGTAAAGCTGAATACAATACTAGTATTATTAAGTGTAAAAAACTAAATATAATATTAGTTATATTTAACATTTTCCTCCAACCTTTTTTTTTAATTCATCTTTCAATCTAAAAATGAAACTTGTGGTCCTTCAACCTAATTTTCTTTTAAAGTTCCTAATTGCCTCATAATAATAATAATAATAATAATAATAATAACAATAATAATAATAATAGACATGCCCTCTGTACACTTGGCTCTGGTATTAATTATCTACTTTCCTTGCAGCAAAATAAATCATTTTGTCAGGTCAAACTCCATCGGTTTTACCACCAGTGTCGGACCACCTGCTAATTCTATATATACAACGTGTTGTGCACCATACCTAAACCATCCAAAGAACACTAATATATATGAAATGCGTTGTGCACCATACCTAGACTATCCAACAAGAAGACTACTCAACAAGCCAAAAATTTGAAGTGTTCCATCGCATTAGCGGCTGTGATACTAGAACCCAACTTATCTATTTTCCAAATGTCATAGCTCTTTTGTAAACTTTTGACCACCTAAAATTGAGATACCGAATGAGATCGATCTTCCAAGGATCATCCCTAACAAACCTTGGATTAGCAATAACTTGCAATCACCATTTCCTACCAAGATATCGATGATCAACCTGGTCGACCAAATAACATTCAAATGGAACGATTCCAGACGCTCATTGATACTATTATTACATGCAAAGTCCTCCCACAACATGAAAAGAAGAAATATTCGAATAGGGCATTTAATATCAATTACGCATTCTCACAGTAAATTCGCAGTTGCCTGATAACTATGACCGCTTACACAAATCTTTTGAGGATTCTTCTACAATTCCAAATTAAACAAAAACTCTTCAGTCCAAAAAGGTCAAAACCTCAATTTCGTTCAATCTCCCAACCTCCCAACTACAGCATCGAGCCAAATAACTCACAATGGGATGGAACACCAATCAAAATGGATTGCACCGACCGGACCAGTCGGTTTATAATAATCCAAATTGATGCACTTTTTACCCAACCGTGACAAACCATTGATGAAATCATGGCTGTTATGGACCTTATGGTAACATCACTGTTTCAGATCTCGAAAATATCGCCCGGGATCTCCTCCGAGATCTCGTTTGGGCTCCTTCCGAAACAAAACAACAAATATCACTGTAAATCTCCTTTCGAATATATCACCCGAGATATTGCAATATCAAATGGTATATCGACCGAGACGAGATACTGGAATATCGTCCGAGATCTTGGTTCTTTTTAGGTAAAATTTAAATCCATGCCCGAACCAGAACAATAATTAGAAATTCAAATCTAGCCACGATAATCTCCTACTATTTTACATTTTGCATGTTAAATGACCATATTGTATGTTCATGTATGTTCTACAATGCTTATAATTTTCATATTCATTTTTTTACATACATGTTACATATGAAATTATGTATTTTATGTTCTACTTATGATGAACTTTTTTATAGTTTTGGATCTTTTTACTGTTTTATGTCTAACAATAATTCATGTTTATGGATTATATGTTGTAAGCACTAATTTATTTGCATTGTGTTATATTTTTTATTTAAGCATATTACGATTTATGAATGATCTTTTGTAAATTAAGAATAATAAAGTGATTTTGCAATTCAAGTTTAAGTGACTATATTTTTAATAATATTCATAAAAATCATTTTGTAAAAATACCATTTTTCAATATATCATGTAGCCCGAGATTGTTCCAATACGAACTTTCAGACCCAAGACGAAAATTCAAGATGAACCCCGAGTTAAACTCATCTCGTCCGAGATATCCCCCGATACGAGATCAAGTCTCTAAAATCCCCGATACGAAACATGACCGATATCCGAGATTTAAAACCTTGGGCACATATATTGGTACCATTGTTTTAAAAAACTCGTCTCAATACTCGCCTTAAGGCTCGCCTCGAGAAAATTAGAGATAAAGCGCCTTGAGGTTTATTCCAAAAGGCTTTTTACCTCTGAGGCTTACGCCTCAACAGCTTAAGGCATACAAAGCGCATAAAGCGTACGCCTCGCATATCCCAAACAACCGAGGCATAAGAATTAAAAACAATTTATCTTTAGTTGCAGATATTGACACAGGTAAAAGTCATTAAACTTTAATTATTTAATGGAAAAAAAAGACAAAATTTGAGGAAATATTTTTTAGCATTTTTTTATTTTTCAATATCGACATGATCAAGTAAGATTGTTTATGAAATAAAGATCATAGGCAATGATCAAGTAAGATTGTTTATGAAATAATGATCATAGGCAATGTAATGAATTTTCTCATTATTATTTAAAGAATGTTTTTCATTTAACTTTGTTAAATCTTAAAATAAATTTTGCAAATCGAAAAGTAAAAAACTGATAGAACGTATCAAAATTAGAGTTTGATGTGATCTTCAAATAGTTTTAAGAAATCAAAATTTGAATCATATGAGTTTCGATTATTTATTTTTAATTTATAATAAAAATATATACTTGGTAAAAGTCGGATCTCAAATTATTTGTTTTTCATTTTTTGCATTGGTTAATTTAAAATATCAGAATTTTTTTATTTATTTTGCGCTTTATTTTTACCCGAAAAGCTTACGTTTCAACGTTTCGAGGCTTATGCCTCGCCTCGTAGACCTGAAAACGCAAATTGTACTCCTTTTGCGTTTTAAAACTTTGATTGGTACAACATGAGAAAACCATTACCAACTATACTGGTAAATTATAAATGAATATCATTACCACTACCATTGGTAAAATAATCAAGTATCTAAACAGACCTGTAAACAGATGACGTATTCACTTAGAGATGAATGTTAAAATTTTATTGTATTTGCACCCAAGTAGTTAATATCGGATAATATCGCCGACATATCACCGATATATCTCATAACGCTCCTTGATCAATATTTCTTCCCAAATATCGCTTAAAATATCATTCTGAAGTATTTTCCAATATTCGCCAATATATTACCCTGATATTTAGTGTAAAATTTCCTATATTTTCCAAGAATACCGTTCAACGTTGTATGTCTTAGAAAAAATAATTTTATGAACATATATCTTACGTTCTCAATGTTTGTTTTTAGTATATGGTGAATGACAACATGCAGAAAACCCAATACACTGGGTTTTTTTTTAACATAATTTTTATTAAACCTTCCTCGCACGTCTTTAAAAAAGAGAGCTATATTTTGTTCCATTATTTTCTTTGTTTTATTTTGTGTGAAAACTTCACCATTAAAAATTTGATCGCTTAAGATCAACTTGTCCTTGTTTGGTTGGCTATATTTTGGTCTACTATTTCAATGTTTTAAGTTAGGTAATGAAAACGTATCTTATTAGTTATTATCATGCACGAAGAACTAAAACTCCGGGGAGTATTGAAGCTATATATCTTAAAATTGATAAAGAACAGGCTAGAATTTGTAATTAATTTCAAATCAACATTATTTATTTGGTGAAATAAGTCAAAATGAACACAAAGAACTATAAATATTGAAAAATTACAAATTAATATAAATGATTATGGAAGTTAAAAATATAGTATATAATTGGAAGGGAGAAAATGCCCGTTATTTAACTTAATTTTTATAAGATTATTTTATGACTAATACTTAATAGAATATCATGGTAAACCTATTGCAATCCATAAATGATTAGACAAGTTAAAAACACAACCTCGTCATAAATTATAAAATAGTACAATACAGTTTATAACATGTTCAACAAATGTCTGACATATCACCGATATCATCCGGTATAATGACGATATTTTGAAGTATCCCATATCGGTGCTCGACCGATACATAACCGACACTGATACGAACTATTAGATCTGCACTTTATAATAGTAAAAATAAATTTGTTTTAATGACAAAAAATACAGTTCCACGCATATCACAGATTATATACAACTAGATGCACTAATAGATAAGTTTTATTTCAAAAATTGAAATTAGGAGAAAAAAAGTATCAGCATGCATTATCATGAAAACAACAAACATTGTCTTTAAGTTCAATACAGCTTTAAAAAATGTATGCTGCTAGTAATGTCAACTATCATTAAATACGTGATCACCAATTCAATCACAACCAACTACTGTCATGAAAATCCCAAGTTCTCATTTTCCGAAATCATAGTAATGTCAACTCGACCAAAGGATTATAAGCAATTTTATATTATTATCTAATGAATAACATATGAAATCCGAGAAATTTTAAATTCATTACATTTCTGTTTAATGTGAGTGACCAACCGTCACAGATTCCATCACGTCAAACTGCTCCCTAAAAATTCAATTCACAAACATACATCAACACCCACGTTAATATTAAACCGATATCAATCCCGTTTAGGAAGGTTGTTATACTTGTATTAGTTTGTTGGTCACTGAACCTAAACCAAAATATTTTTAAAATGATGTTTTGTCTGTTCGAGTAAAACAAGAAGTGAATAAAAAATTCTTGATAATAAACATACTTTCCCATATTCGCCTCAGTAAAAAGAAGGATTGAAGCTAGGATAGTTGTCAATTCTTGGTTCTCTCCTTGTCGATTCCGAAAATTCCCCGTTATTCCACCTCTGAAGCATTTGCCCCTGAAAGGTGTAAGGAAATCCATAATTCGCCAATGAAGTGGATAATACCAGAGCATTAGCCGTATCGTTGTAGGTACCAGCTGAAAACAATATCGAAATCATAGTAAATATATGGTTTAAAATAAGCACCTTATACATAATATGGAACCTGATCTTATCTTATATTGTTTCATATTGGTGGATGTTTTAGCAGTATATCATATGATAAAAGGCGTGGTCGAAATCAAGGATGTTGTTTTACCAATGAAGAATGCTGAAACAAACAAATTGCAAATGCAAACATGCCATGGATATATATATATATATATATATATATATATATATATAGGAAAGTCTAAAGGAACACAAAATTTTGACACAAAATCAAACACACAAAATCTAAACCATTAGATCTCCCCCTGAATTACACCTTACACATAAAGACAAACAACTTTTGTGGTCCAGATTTTGTGTACATACTTTTGTATCTAATTTTGTGTCTCTATAGCCGCTCCCTATATATATATATATATATATATATATATATATATATATATAAAGAGAGAGAGAGAGAGAGAGATCCAGGGCACCCCTATTATTTGGCAACCCATTTTCCCCTTAATTTAAGTCATGCATTTATATTTAAATAAGTTAGTGGGAAGAGAGAGAAAGTGCTACACTGTTTGGAGTGGTCTTTATCCTATATATATAGGCAAGGGATCGACAGCACCCCAAATGCCCCTTGATATCCACCACCGATTTATATTAAAGAAAGTGAGTGGGAAGTGAGAGAATTAGTGGAAGGAGAGAGAAGGAGAAATGCTTGGTGGAGAATGAGGGGCATTTGGGGTGCTGCACTGTTACGGGTGCCCTCGAACCTGCCTCATATACATATTATATATATATATGTATGTATGTATGTATATGTGTGTATGTGTATGTGTATATGTATATGTGTGTATGTATGTATATATATATGTATGTATATGTATGAAAACACATTATACGGCAAGTATACCGTCATTATACGTTTTTTTAATGATGACTACTGCTAATACTACTACTATTACTATTACGGTTTGTAATCAATATTTGAGGGCATTAAGAATATCAATAATGGATCAAATATCTTTTAATCATTCGATGTAATAAAATTATTTACAATTAAAATACAAATCCAAAACAACAAATATGTGAACTTCGTATTACTGTCATATTATTTAATTTCTTCCTAAATTTACATTGTAAGTGTTACTTACTTTGAATTCCAACATTTTGATTGCAATAGTATAGGTCATTTTTACCTTTTTTTCCTATCACAACGGACTTCACCTGTAATTTCTAAAGACGTATGAGAAGGACAGACTTCATAGTTTACTGATTTGCTTTTTGATGTCTCTGATTTAAATTTGAAATTGGTACCAATGTATCAGGATCGACATATTTATAATCTACCGAATTTGGTACCAGTGTATTAGCTTGGTTACATTATCCAGAAAGTAAAGCTAGTAATATAAAAGTGTGAAATTATGTTAAAATTTAATCGTAATTAAGATAGGTTTGGAACTGTCGTTTGGAATAATAATAAGTGAATATTAGGTTTGGGTCCTTAAAATCAAACTTAATGCACAAAATCTCCTTCCTAAACAAAGATCGTAAATTAGGTCCCCAGAACATAGTTACTGAAAAATGCACAAGATCATGCAATTATTCAATGAATAATCATAGACATTTACGCAATTATGACAAAAAATTGCATATTTTTCTACGAAAAATTGCGGATATTTCCGCAATTTTTTTGATGAATAATTGTTGAAATATCTGCACCTTTTTTAGTGAAAATTTGTGCAAATTTCCACAAATTTTTTATATACTTGCAACTATTCACTGAATAATTGCATAAATTTATACAATTATTAATTAACTTAATTGTAGGGACCCGATTTACATTATTTTTTTGACAAGGATGTTTTGTCTATTTTGAAACTTAATAGGGACTAGAGTCAAACTGTCCTTGATAATAATATAGCATTAGAATGTAATTTTTTATTATGGTTCGATATTCCAACTGATTCTAGTAATTCTTCCCCCGATAAGCAGGACGGAATCCGTTCTAAATTTCAGATTTGCTCTTTAAGTATTTAAAAAAAAAAGGTTAATAAACATCAAAAATGAAATGGAAAAAACAAATAAAATAAAAATAATAGCAAAATAACCAAATAATTTCAGAAAATTTATTACTTAAATACAAGTATGCATTACCAATGAATGTGTTTACTGTAAAGAAGATATCAAAATCCGAAACAAAGCATAAGCAAAATTACCATTAGTTGGCTAAAAAAATTTAAGAACCTTGAACAGACCAAAAGAGAACAAAAAATAAGGTAGTGTTTGGTTTACCATTTTAAGTTTTGAGTTTTCGTCCATACAAAAATGTGCACAACACATGCATATCATGGAAAACAACTATTTTAGAAAACAAAGTTAACACATAAAATAAAAAACAACTTTTATCCATTTTTAATGTTTTGAGAAATGAAAGGAACATGAAGACCAATTCTTCCTTTCATGATTGTTACATCCCCTCCGCGGTCCCCTCCATCTTCCTTTCATTCAACCATGCCTCCTTTCACACCTTTAATATTTTGTATTTAATTTCGAAAACTAAAAACTCAAAACTCATTTTTAACCAAACACACCCTAATGTTGTCAATGAATACTCCAAAAATCCAAAATCTATCCACTTCCATATTAAGAAAGCGGATAATTATCTGACATCCGAAGCAAATACAAGGTAACGGATGCAAATACGAAAATCAGGATTATAGTTTATTTTGTGTGCAGTCTTTACTTTTTAACTTAATAGTTTATATCAAAGGTATTTAATGTGTGTTAACTGCTCATAACTATTTATTTTCATCGTATTGTTTATTTTGCACAGTTTCAAAAACAATGGGAATGATAAAAGATCTATGTCAAACCAAAAAAAAAAAAAAAACGCGCTTCATGTTTTATCGATCGTTAGCGGATAACATAATTATTCGATATTTGTTTGTATTCACACCAACTAGGAGGCCCACATTACAGGCTATTAGCTCAATGGTAATACGTGCCTGATCCGGAGATTTGGATTTTGGATCATCCAATGCACATTAGCATGGCATACTCCTCATGTCTAAATCGAAGTTTGAAACCAGAATTCTCTCTAAAGGATGTATGGGATGATTCGGATGAGATCCAATGTAGATCTACCTTTTGATTCGCTCATGGGATCCGAGCAGTCCGGGAGGAGGGACCACTACGAATCCTCTCCCCTCTCGAGAATCCATACATCCCTCATGGATGCTAGTTATCCAAAAACGGTTTTGGACGCAGATGCAGATATGAAACTATCCAAGTTCGGAAATATCCATTAACATGCTTGCCTAGAATTTCAAACCATGTTTTAAATTAAAGTATTTAATGTGATATTTTTACATAAAAAATAACTTAATGCATTGTACTTCTTTAGAATTTCGGATTGTATAAGAGATGGGTCGTCTGGAAATTCCTAAAACATCAAATCAATTGAACAGATCTAATTGTGTCTCTTCTTAAGCTTGAGCACATGTATGTTAAACTACAACAACATCCAACAAAACACAGGGTTGAATTTCTCAACTTGAAATATAATTAATGGATTTGAGATGATATACCACCGTATATGTGGATTACCTGCTGTAGATTTGATTTGTGGTGGAGATTCTTTTTTAAATTTGCTATACGAAGTGGAATAACTCAATTTGGTGAGTGGAAGCCATGGAAAACTTATTGGTTTGAGAAGGACACTTTTCTTTCTCAGGCACAAATGGAAGTACATAAGTTTTCCAAAATTAGGCCCATTAGATCCTAATTAAACTATTAACCCATTAGATTAAGCAAAGAATAAGTAACTAGAGTCGACATTTCTCTGCAAACATTGACGCCTCCTAATATTTCTAAAAATAAAGAAATACAATTCTGGAGTAAAAAAAAATCACTACTGTTGTGATAATTTGTTGATTTGGTACCTGGGATACTTTTAGGAATCCTCGAAACATGTCACACTTACATAAACAATAACAAAGCAAATAGATTGGAGCTCACTTTCCGGAGAGCTCAATTAATAGTTCATCACTTTGCAAACATTTAAGTTCAAATTATTCAAAAACTTTGACAACGATAAGTAAAATGTATTTTAAAGAGCTATATTTCATTCAGTTTTGCAAGTCAAACCGACAAAGAAGATTTTATTTCCCCTAAATCATGAAATGTTAGACGATAAGATTATAATATATGATCAATGATCTTTTAA
Source organism: Allium sativum (assembly GCA_030737875.1). Lineage (NCBI taxonomy): Eukaryota > Viridiplantae > Streptophyta > Magnoliopsida > Asparagales > Amaryllidaceae > Allium > Allium sativum. The sequence continues at coordinate 264,862,227 of CM060926.1, read as the reverse complement.
TTTTTGTTGCATCAAAAAAGATACCTCCATGTGCTGCAGGATTGTAAATTTTAGTAACTATTTTTTGTATAATTTTTAAGATTGATTAAAATGAATTTTGGAACATGGTTTTTTGTTTCACTGCATCTTGCTAACAGAAAACAACTTTTGTACAACTTACATCTCCACATTTAATAAAGAAAATTGATCCAAAGTCCACCGTCTCAAACTTCAACGGACTTGCATTGATACCCTTTTAATTCACAGGTATCACACATCATGCATGCAACCTACTATTTGCCAGTTATATGTGTGTGTGTGTGTGTATGTATATGTATGTATGTGCATATGTGTGTGTAGAGAGACTTACCTTCCATATTCCCATGTCTATAAAGATCGTTATAAGCTTGGATTGATGCCTGTTCTCGGTTCCCAGGACACTGATTACGAAAATGCCCCACTTCTTCACATCCAAAACACTTGCCATCATTATAAACTTGGATTGATGCCTGTTCTCGGTTCCCGGGGCATTGATTACGAAAATGTCCCACTTCTCCACATCCGAAACACTTGTTGTCAAATGTGTTGGGGTTTCTCCAAAACGTCTGTTGAGTGTATAGCGCAGGAGCATTAGCGAGAGCTTCGCTTTGTGGTGTGGTGTTGTGGTTCTCTATTAAAAGATATTACTATTAATAAAGAAAGTAGATCCAAAGTTCATCGTCTCAAACTTCATCGGACTAACAGTGATATCCATTTAATTTCTATATATATTTTATTGCATTTCTAGTAACACAAGCATCACACTGTCATGCACATGATATATTATCTGTTAATGGAAATATATAATAAATAACGAAACTTACCTTCCATATTCTCATCTCTAGAAAGAACGTGGCAAGCTTGGATTGATGGATGTTCTTGGTTTGCTGGGCATCTATAAGGAAAATGTCCAAATTCTCCACATCCGAAACACTTGCCATCAGATGTGTTGGGGTTTCTCTGAAACGTTGGGGGAGATTGTAGTGCAGGAGCATTAGTGAGAGCTTCGCTCTTCAGTGTGCTGCTATGGTTCTCTATTAAATACAATATTGAGAACATAGCAGAAACAATATTTAGAACAATATTCAAATCGATATTCAGAACAATATTCAAATGCATGCTTCTAAAATAAAGTTGTCTGATATTTAAATCCGAACATTGTAATACAGTAAATTAATTATTTTACCTTCCATATTCACATTTCTGGAAATAACATCATCAGCTTGGGTTGATGCCAGTTCTTGGTTCCCAGGACATTGACTATGAATATGTCCTGTTTTTCCACATCCTAAACACTTGCCGTTAAATGATTTTCGGACCCTCCGAGACGTTGGCAGAGTATGTAGTGCAGGAGCACTGGTGAGAGCCTCGCTCTTTGGAGTGTTGTTGGTGAGAGCCTCGCTCTTTGGTGTGTTGTGGTTCTCTATTAAATACAATATTGAGAACACGGTAACAATAATATTCAGAATGGTATTAAAATGCATACTTCTATCAATATTGAGAACATAGCAGAAACAATATTTAGAACAATATTCAAATCGATATTCAGAACAATATTCAGAACAATATTCAAATGCTATGGTTCTCTATTAAATACAATACTGAGAACATAGCAGAAACAATATTTAGAACAATATTCAAATCGATATTCAGAACAATATTCAAATGCATGCTTCTAAAATAAAGTTGTCTGATATTTAAATCCGAACATTGTAATACAGTAAATTAATTATTTTACCTTCCATATTCACATTTCTGGAAATAACATCATCAGCTTGGGTTGATGCCAGTTCTTGGTTCCCAGGACATTGACTATGAATATGTCCTGTTTTTCCACATCCTAAACACTTGCCGTTAAATGATTTTCGGACCCTCCGAGACGTTGGCGGAGTATGTAGTGCAGGAGCACTGGTGAGAGCCTCGCTCTTTGGAGTGTTGTTGGTGAGAGCCTCGCTCTTTGGTGTGTTGTGGTTCTCTATTAAATACAATATTGAGAACACGGTAACAATAATATTCAGAATGGTATTAAAATGCATACTTCTATAAATAAAATAGCCTGTTTGACATATATAGCAGAATAATACGTTGTATATCTAATGGACATCTATACGATAGGCGCCAAAAGTGTTTCACATCAGCTAGTGATGTGATCACCTTGAGTAAACAAGTTAACTGTTAATTCAAACAAGTTACAGGAACATATATGATACAAGTAAACTCAAAAAGGTAAATTATATAGTTCTCCATCTTAGGGTGCACTCGGCCTAAAAACATTCTCCGATCGGGCTGGTGTCACATCCAATGCGGGACCCACCACTTTTGGTCCGTTTAAGGGAACTATCCAAATTAAGTAGTGGTTGGTTTGTCCGACGTGTTGAACGGCAGATGTAATTAATGACAATACCTTTATAACCTCGTATTAATATCTTATATTCAAATCAAATGATTAATGTTAGAACAATTAGATCTTCTTTCGTATACTCCTTTCATCCGGTTTATACACACACAAACACATTCTCCTTTCCCTACGCTTTCCACTTTCACTTCCCCCAGAATGCCCCATTCCCATGCTCATTTCGTATAGCACAAGAATGCACTACTCATGATATTAAGATGTGCATGCAATCAATTTCATCCATTGTACCTTCAACATGGAAATTAACGAGTCTTCATTTTATGGTTAAAATGGTGTTCTAAAGACTCATGAAAATTATTATTATCACTACGATAATATACAAGGAAAAAAAGGGTGCAGTTGAAAATTTTAGTGATTAATAAAATAAATTTGATTGCTTAAAGAAAAGAAAAAAATCTACTTAAAACGAAACTCCTAGATTTAGGATATAATAAGTACATGCCATGTCATTTAGTTACATATTGAATTCTGTTAAATATTGTTCTTTCTTTGAATTCCAATTTTTTTATTGCAGCAATGCACGTCAGAATAGAACATTGGTTACATTAAAGGTACTAATAAAAAATCTGGTGCTTCGCTTAATTTTAGTTGTAATAAAGAACACAATAATGTGTCTCATTTAGTTGAAATAATTACATAATTTTATAACGTGATTTTATATTACAATACTTAATAAGATAGGTTTACATACAAAATAAACTCATGCCTTTTGTACTAGTTTTAAATTTGTCACTACTTCTGGACTGTGTGAGCGATTGGTCATTGTGAAACCCTATACAATCAAATTGATCAAAAAAAAAAAGATCGAATCAATACATATCAACATTCTAGCAAACATTTTCATGGAACAATGATTCTCCTATTAAGGTTGTGGCACAAAGGGATTCGATTAACCTATTAATTTTTTAACCCTAGGCCATCTACAATACTTTCTAAGGGACATTACATAGTCAAGTTCATGACTCGACTAATCATGGACTAGGGATTAATCACCTAGGTGGGGAATAAACGAGCATTAATTGAAGCTAGGCCTTTTTTGATAGACCCATTCGTTTTGTGTAAAATTTTAGAGATTTAACGTTTGAAAATGAGCAATTTCATTTGTTAATCAATATCAAAGTAAAATAACTCGCCAACTATAATCGGTTTTATCACTTATTTAAAAAGAGCATAAAAGCGTGTGTTCTTTAGGCCACTATTTTTTTAGCTGCTTTAGTCCAGATACTTGCAACATGGCTGTCAGTTTTGGGGTACGAACTCATGATTTTGGTCTTGCATTTCGGAGAATAAACCATAGAGCCTACCCTATTGGCTCATTTAGACCACTCTTGAAGCTTTCATCAATTAACTTATCAGTATGAAGATTAAAAGTATGCTTGATTTGCTTGATCTCTCATCACTGCCTAATGAGACAGAAATCAAAGACTAGGACTTTTCAATATGCAATTGGAGAAACAAGCATTATTTGTTGTACATTATTCGGTCTTCGTTTGTCAACTATTATGAAGATAATGATATTGCAGATGCATAAACCAAACAAGGTTGTAAAATTTGCTTTGCGGTAAGCACAGACTATGGATTAATCGTTAAGATGGTGACTAATCGATGATTAATCTAAGTTGAGAATTTTGGATAAAACTTTAGTAATTTATTTGGTACTAATTGACCCACAAAATGATATCATAAATTTGAAAGAAACAATGAAGAATGCTAGAAATAAACATTTTGACGCATATAGGAGGCACCAAGACAAAATTGGTGCATATATGGTATCAATAAACCTGTTTATATGTTTAAACAATGTGCTAAGTTATATCTAAATGGACTTCGAAAATCGGGCGGTCAGATTAACCCAACATCTAGGCATGGGCCTATAAAGATTTATACAATAGAAAGCAAGGTTTGCGCTTTGTGTTATTCTGCGCTATGCACTATATAATTTGTTTATTTTTTGTATACAACAAAACATTTCAAAAGAAAATTTAACTGCTCATTGCTCAAATACGAGCACAAGAATCAATATAAGTGCTCAGCTAAAATCTTTTTAAAGAGCTGGACAACATCACAAGTAATTAATTCAGAGCTCAATATTATATTTTCACTATTTTGTAACTGTATTTATGTTCAGAGTTTGATATTCTATTTTCACTATTCAGAGTTTGATATTATATTTGCGTCGAGTTTGATATTCTATTTTCACTATTCAGAGTTTGATATTATATTTGCACCGAGTTTGATATTATATTTTCACATGTAATTAACAAACAGCTTTATATGTTAACCAAATCAAAACACAAGTGACGGCTGTGACTGTATTCTGTTTTCACCATTTTGTAAAGTATCCATGTTAATTTATTTATGTATCCACTGCTCAACAAAAAAACAAAAGTATTATTATTTTCTTTTGGCCAACAACTAAGTACGGCCATAAAAAATTAATATCAAGAAATAAAAGCACACAAAAATTTTGCATAGCAACGGGTTTTAAACAAATAGACCTAAATGTTGAAGTCCATAAGCAGATTACAAAATGCAAAGAAAACCCTAAAATGGTTCAAATTGAAGAAAAGAAGGAAAATTGTTATCTTTAAAATTGGAATTTTGTCTAGATACAAAATCGATTAAGATCAAAGAAAATAAAGTAAGCTTATTTAAGTTTTAACAAAAAGTTGACTCCGTGTTAAAGAAGAAATCGAGTTTTTTTTTGCCACCGACCTCAAAAGAACAATATTTAAGGAACAAAAGAGAAAATAAATGACAGATCAAAGAAATAGAACATAATACACTCCGATTTTAATCAGTTGGAAGCAACTGATTTGGACTTGTTCTACAAAGGAAAAAATATCACGTTATTTTGCGTTATTATGGGAATTTTTTTTATAAAAAAAATAACGAGCCTTTCTGCGCTAATGTTGACAGGTGTGCTGTTATACATTAAACAGCACAGAACTTGTGATATAAGCTATTTTGTGCTATAGTGTGCACTTTGAAAACTTTGGCTGTGAAGCATGAAGCACGAGCATCCAATGGTTTAGTCTTACATAGTGGAATGTAAGAGATAGACATACGCATGATTATACGATGAATATTGACAATAACATATGCAAGTGTTCTTGCAACATTTACGTACTAGCACATTTTTAATGTTCATATGTCAAATATGTGTGCATGACGCAAACGAAGTGTAAAGCATATCATGATCTTGTTCCACTGTGGCGCGGGGGGGGGGGGGGGGGGTCCTACCCCCACGCCTAAAAGAAGATACAGGGATATGTTACGCCCCCATTTTACAATCGCTTCAGGTTTGCAAATCCACGAGAGGTCGCTATCTACACAAATTAAAGGTGGTAACATGGCAATGTGACGCAGGGGAAACAACTAACAATAGACAAGGTAAACATATCCAATCTGATAATTCAGATCATAAGAGAAGCATGTATAAAAAATGTGAGCTTGTTTGTTTGCCCATTACATTGTGCATGTTATGTTATGTTATTTATGCCTATGTCGTTATTTTATGCAACTTATTCAACTACGTTTGGAATTTATGCTAGTGTTATGTAACGTTGAAATTTAATTCAATTTCTTTTAAAAAATATAATCTGTATACACTTAATAAGTGTTGTGTTAGGAATAAGGATGTAAAAACTGCTAAGCAGATGCTAGGCGGTATGCGTGGACTAGGAATTAAAGGAATAAGGATGTAGAAGTCGCTAAGCGGATGCTAGGCGGTACGCGTGGACTAGGGATTAATCGCTAGGATGGGGATTAATCGAAGTTAGGCGTTTCTGAAAAACTCATGCATTTTGGATAAAATTAGTATTTTGTTTAGTACCATCTTATCCACAATGGATATTATGGAATTTGTTGGACCTTGAAGCAACCATTGAGATATAATCGCCACAAACAAACATTTCGACACTTATAAGAGAAATTAGTGCATAAATAGTGTCTATAAACCTGTTTATAATGCTTATATAATGTAATAAGTATCATCTTGGCGGACTGGTAAAAAAATCGAGATGGCAAGGCTAGCCTAAAGCCTAGGCGCGAGCCTAGAAGGATTTTTACAATACTGGTTAGGAATAAGCTTATGTTCTGAATATGTGTTGTGTTGTTGAGTATTTGTTGACGCAACGTACACGTTATGTTTTTTGAATGTATTGCTCTATATGTACATGTCTGTGTAGTGCTTACTAAGTGGCATAGAGCACATCCAACCTTAGCGCAAACTAAAATAAAAAAGCAACTAGGTAGAGTTAAAATGTTTCTCAAGAAAAGAAACGTGCAACTATAGCCGCTTCTATATGTTTTTGAGGAGTTTGATCTTCTATATCTAGTTGACAGCAGAAAACGAATTTTGGCAAGCAGTTTAGAGACATGGCAAAAACAAGTCTATTTTGGTAGTAAGTTCCGAAACAAGCATGTTTTGCTAATAAGTTTCAAAATAAACATGTTTTGATAGTTATTCTTTTTTTTTTTTCTTTTTTTTTTTTTTGAAGTTGCAAAAATAATCATACCGTCAATCTTTTCGTTCTGAGAAAGAATGTCATAAGCTTGACCTGGTCTCGATCCCGGTTTCTCAGAACACTGATTATTAAATTGTCCCGCTTTTTCACATTCCTCGAATGTGTGAAGGGCTCCTTGATTTGTCGATGAAGCAGCACGTACAGGAGCATTAGCAGGAGCTTCAGTCTTTGATGTGCTATTGTGGAGATTCCCTAACGAAAAGGATACCAAGGCCATTAATAGTATATGGATCGATATCGAATTTGTTACTTCTTAAAACAAAGCAGTTTGTTAACAGGTTAGAACATAATATATTACAGATACATTATTGGGGTTCTTGTGTGTGTGTGTGTGTTTGGTTTGGGAGGGGGGTGGTTATTTTATTTATTTGAAGGGGGGAGGGGGGTGTTATAATATTTATTTATTAAAGGGGGGAGGTGGTGGTTATTTCCATTAAACCAGGACATCTTACCGTACCAATCAAACTGCCAAAGTGAAAAGGAGAGAGAACTACATAATGGACTAAGCAACTCAAAAATGTAAGTCCTTTATTTGTCCATCTTATTCATGTGTTCAAGAATGTAGTATAATATTTAGCGTCCATTGTACTTTGTCTACGAAGAATGTCAGATTTTAGTTGTGTGCGTACACATGCATACGCGCATTGTTAGGGGGGAAAAACAACGGCTCATGATTTAATCTCATTTTAAATTGAATACCACTCCTTTTACGATTCAGATGCAACTAAAACAGTAATTGGAAAAATCATCCGACTAATACTAATACAGTCAAGGCACTTATTTGAATCCATGAATCCAAACAAAATAAAATTGCAACCAGTGAGAACAATTGAGTTTTATGTTTAGATGTAAAAGTTCAGACTCCAAATTGTGTACAAAAATGAAAATATTGGTCTTTCAGATTTACAGTTTAAAACATATTTTTATTAAGAAAATTAGATGTATAATTTACGTTTTGAATTTTATTATGAAAACCTTGAATATATACCATGGATAAGAAGGGTGTAGAAAGAATTTTAATATGTAATTAAAATATATTCAAACATTGAGAAATTTATTTTGAGGGAAAATGGCAGCTTTTAGAGATGAAAATTTCATATCTATGTCGCATTGTTTTGCTTAATCTTGATTTGCTATTTTGTTGTAGACATAAGCATTACCTTTGCTTATAGATGTATGGTAAGGTAATGTTTTTTATTTGTTGGTCCATTTTTTGATGTACCAAGTTTTCTTTGAACTATTTCATGATTTGGATAGAAGTAATGCTTGTATCATTAATCAGGGTGTCCAACAGAGGGGCCCAGCATAATGCATAGGTTAACTGGAAGTAAAGTCATGTATTTTCGTTCCATTTCAGTTGTAACCCAAAAAAAATATTTTGTATAGGGCTGCACAAGATAGGATTGGACCAGAAACTTCATCCACCCGTACAGGTATAGGTTAAAGCTGGTTTAACCTGTGCCCGACACAGCACAGGGTATATAGGATGGGCTGAAATACTGATTGGATTGGGTTTACTACCTAATAATAAAGATGAGAATTTGGGAAAAGAATCAAAATATTCAATTCTAAATAGCATATTTTAGTTATCACAATGCCTTAACTAAAACAGATCCACTATAACAAATATTTCAGCAGAAATGAACGGTCACAAAATCTCAATATTATCAAATAGATTGAAAGTTGAAACAACCCAATAGGAAGCAGTTTCGAGGGAATCAACTCCTAACGAGGTTGTTATACAAAGGAAATTCACTTTATTAGTCTATTAAACCTAAGCCAATCATAATATTTTTTTAAAGGAGTTTGACTTCTCAAAGTCAAACATAAAGCTAACAGAGAAAATTCTAATGGTTTTCATACCATCAACGGTCTCATCTTTAGGAATGTCCTCATGAGCTTGTACTGGTACCAATCCTCGGGCATCTGGACAATGCCTCAGAAGATGTCCCGCTTTTCCACATTTGTAACACTTAAGCTCAATTGTGCTAGGTATTTGTTGATCATCCACCGTAGATGCATTAGTTGAAGCTTTGTTCCTTTTTTTCTTTTGGAGTTTGATTTTTTTGCGCAGACCAATTTTTTTGCGTAGACCTCTTTCTTTAGTAGGCAGTGCAGATGCATTAGTGGAAGCTTTGTTCTTTTTGTTCTTTTGTGATTTGATTTTGTGTTGTCCTTTTGCTTTAGCTGACAGTGTGGATGCACTGGCAGAAACTTTGTTCTTTTTGTTCTTTTTAATTTTTAGTGCTTCAATTTTGTTTTGTTCCCTTTTTATATCGCAAGAAGCTTTCCTTTTCAGTGGTCTGCTTCCTTCGCCGCGATAGCGTCCATTTTCTTGCTCATTCTCTGTTTTCGTTTGCTGCTGTTCTACCTTGAATGCATTACTAAGCAACGCATCAGAACCTCCGGGCATGGAAGCTAGTAAGCTTCTTATCATCGAAGGGAGAGGCCCAGCCGCAAACTTATTTTTGTTCTTCTCCAAATAATCAATCAATGTAGGTCCAAAAGAGGACAACTCCCTGAACAAATTTCCTTCAGATGACAATGCATCTATTATTGGCTGGCTTTGAGACTTGGAAATTTGCTTGCCATTGTTGTTTTTATCAGATGCGCCAAAAGTGGTTTTCTTCATATCAACATAATCTGGTTGTGGAAAGCCCAAAATGCTATTACTTCGTGTCTCAATGTTTTGCTTTCTGGAGGTTAAGGTGTTATGAAATTCTGGTACATTTTCTAATGGTCTACCCCCTACTACAAGACTGGTCCACAGCCACACAGTTTTGGCAGCCGAAACAAGAGCTTGCGAAGCTTGTCTTGGTTGTGCTAATAAAATATTATATCCCTTCATTCTTAGTTGATGGAGTGCATTGGAAAAGTCGCGATCACCAGAAATAAGCAAATGAGTCGCAGGAGGAGGGTTATCATAACCCCATATTAACATGTCGACCAATATTTTCTTATCACTTGCGTCTTTGATTCCTATAGTTAACAAAAATATAGCAAAAGGTCATCAAATGAGAATATGCACCAATCATGATTATTACAATACATCATGGCGATGCTTCTGCTTTGGCCGAAACATAACAAGAAAAGAAATTAATACCACAGCACATCAATCACGTAGAAATATATGATGAGTCTAGCCGTATATACATCAACCTGATCAATTTATTCAAGAAACTACTATATGACATGTAACCATCTCCTTATATAAGGAGCAGATAAAGAAAAGAAGAATCATGATACAATGACACTTGTTAATCACATTGCATCAAATAAAATGATGAATGACGAACACACGGTGTACTCTTCTAAAAGATGTGTCAACTTGATCGCAAACCGTTTAAAGTCATCTTATAGTTAATAATACAATGTATTACTTAACTGGATGTAGCATCCCGGAAATTTCGACACTCGAATTTAGACATTAATACATCCCGTGTCCAAACTCAAGTACCGAAACTCAGAAAGCTAATAGAAATAAGTTAAAGGGTGAGATGAAAAAAGAATAAAAAGAAGAACCAACACAGAATCAGAGCCTCACATCGCAGCATAACAAAATATAATATAGAAATAAATCTTTAATGAAAGCTTTGAAATAAAACTTACATCCATCGGAGTACATCTATACATATGGACAGTTATAAAAATCTGTCCTTATATACAACACACAGCGGAATAAACTAAATATCATACGTCTAAACTTCTCCAGCTCGTCTTTGGACTTCACAACATTCGATAACTTGAATCTGTAAAACTCGGTCAGATCCGAGCATTACAAATGTCAGGATCAGTCTGGTAAACCAACGTGAGTAAACTCATTAGGTTTAAAGAGATCATCCAACTTGATTTTAAAGTCAAAATCTCTTCGAAAGAAAAAGATAATCGTAAAACCATCCACACATAAATACAGACGGTTTTTATCTTTCGATAATCCAAAACATTTTTAAATCATATCTCTTCTGATATTATAATAATATCTAAATACAAATAAATAACAATCTAACAGAACGCTTGCATCTCACGCTCTACATACATAGTATACAATCAAAACTGCGGGCGCTTATTGAGATTGGATTTCGACTATGACAAGGTATGAAATCACTTTCCGATCGGTGTACTCCAGAGGGGATACACTGGAGTTCAACAAGAACATCTTGCAACTCGGCCACACATGACCGGCAATTCATTTCGCTTGAATGTTTTGAATATATTGTCACCTTACGGTTGCTAGCAACATAACCGTTCTCGGGAGATACAGAAGCGAACATAAGAACAAATAATGAAATTTGTCTAGATGGTGACAATACATCCTAATTGTGAGTGACTCACTTAGTCATGTTGCTTGCCCGATTTTTGTCATTTCCTGATTGATGAGGCTTGAAGTTATAGTTATCTTTGGGAACATCTGGCTACCATTCACTTTAAATGTCACATCGTCAGATCCGTCAAATCACGAATTGACGTCCACAAATATACTCTGGATGTAAAAGAAGTTCTCACCTTTGCCATCAACTTAGTATATTCGAAAAAATCAACGTACATGGTTTTAAGGAAATACTCTGTCAGACATTCGTCCATACAAGTCATCTAGGAACAGAATGAACCAAAGTTACTTTCCTACTGCATCCAATATACGAATCACCACATGGATCAGCAGCGAATAGTCCTTGCAAATCCGAAGATTTCAAACACGACAGAATTACAGTATATCTCTAGGGATCAACCAGAGATTTTACGTAATATTTTCGTTTTATGAAGATCAACGGTCTCCAATTGCTAACTCCGCCTGTGTAGTTTTCTATGCAGCATGTCCCAAGTCAAGGTAAAGGAGGAGAGTTGTGATAGGCTTGGCGAGCCAACGTAAAAACTTAGCCTCTCTTATGGATATGGAACCTTATGATATATCGTTGGGGCGTAACCCTCTTAGCGACGCGCTATATCGAAACTCGGATATGGTGTTAAATATGCAAGGGCTGGGCCGCCATTCTCTTAGTGGCGCGCTACACCGACTCCCCGGTGTAGTGATAAGTGAGCAAGGGTCCTCGCATTTTTCTCGGTGGATGTGAGGGGCAAGGAAGCTAGTCGACGATAATAGGGTTCGGTTAAGTAGTTGGAATGTAGGGTCCTTAACAGGAAAATTAAGAGAGATAGTGGATACTATGATTAGGAGATGGGTTAACATCTTGTGCGTTCAAGAGACTAAATGGGTGGGTCAAAAGGCGAAGGAGGTAGAGAACACTGGCTTCAAATTGGGGTACACGGGAGAAGTACGTAACAAGAACGAGGTAGGCATATTGATTGACAAGAACCTCCAGAACAATGTGGTTGACGTCAGAAGACGAGGGGATAGAATCATCCTAGTTAAGCTAGTAGTTGGCGAGGCAGTTTTGAATGTCATTAGCGTATATGCCCCACAGGTAGGTCTAAGTGAGGAAGCCAAAAGGAAGTTCTGGGAAGACTTGGATGTCATGGTTAGGAATGTGCATAGTAGCGAAAAACTTTTTATAGGAGGAGACTTCAATGGCCATATTGGCTCATCTAGCGGGGGTTTTGAGCGAGTGCATGGTGGATTTGGATTTGGCAGTAGGAACCAAGAGGGTGAAGATATTTTGAATTTCGCTCTTTCTTTTAATCTCATGATTGCTAGGACCTTCTTTACAAAGAGGCAATCACATCTAATCACCTTCAGTAGTGCCCAACAGGCTAGCCAGATTGACTTTGTCCTAACTAGGAGAGATAGTAAACGAGATTGTGTTGATTGCAAGGTCATACCTAGAGAATGTGTCATCTCACAACACCAGCTCTTAGTATGCGTGTTTCGTCTTCGGGTGTGAAGGATAAGAGAGCGAAGATTAGCAGGACGAAATGGTGGAAACTCAAAGGAGATGCTTCACGGGTGTTTAAAGATAGAGTGATGGGAGAAGGGGCTTGGAATGTGGAAGAAGCAAATGTCATGTGGAATGCGATGACAACTTGCATTCGAAGAGACGCACTGAGGTATTTGGGATAATAAGAGGAAGCAAGCGAGAACCCAAGGATTCGTGGTGGTGGAATGACGAGGTGCAAAAGGCTATCAAAGAGAAGAAGGAATGCTATAAATGCATGTACCGTCATAGAAGCGAAGAGAACATGCACAGATACAAAGTGGCAAAGAAGACTGCAAAGATTTGTATCAAAGGCTAAATACAAAGGAGGGTAAAAAAGACGTTTACAGAATAGCTAGACTACGCGAGAGGATGACAAGAGACTTCAATCAGGTTAAATGCATTAAGGATGAAAATGATAGACTTTTGGTGAAGGAAGATGAGATAAAGAATAGGTGGAGAGAATACTTTGATAAGCTTTTCAACGAAGAAAGTGATAGCTCTTCGATCGAGTTGGAAGACGTAACCGATAGCACCAATAGACATTTTGTGCGGAGATTTCAAGAAGCTGAGGTAAAGGGGACGTTGAAACGTATGAAATCAGGCAAGTCGGTAGGGTCTGATGATATTCCTATTGAGGTGTGGAGATGCTTTGGAGATGCAGGGATAAAATGGCTAACTAAGTTGTTCAACAATATTTTCAAATCAAACAAAATGCCAGATGAGTGGAGGAGAAGCATTTTAATTCCAATCTTCAAGAATAAAGGAGATATTCAAAGTTGTACAAACTATAGAGGAATTAAACTTATGAGTCATACAATGAAGCTTTGGGAGAGAGTTTGCAAGCAGCGTTTGAGGAGGTTGACAAGTGTCTCTAGGAATCAATTTGGTTTTATGCCTGGAAGGTCAACCACTGAGGCGATTTTCTTGGTTAGGCAACTTATGCAGAGATACAGGGAGCAGAAGAAAGATCTCCACATGGTTTTTATTGACCTAGAGAAAGCTTATAACAGAGTGCCAAGGAAGGTTATGTGGTGGGCGCTAGAAAGAAAGAGAGTGCCATCAAAATATATTACCCTTATTAAGGATATGTACGAGGGGGTTGTGACTAGTGTTAGGGCAAGCGATTGTGAGACCAGAGACTTTCCAATTAACATAGGGTTACATCAAGGTTCAGCTTTGAGCCCCTATATTTTTGCATTAGTGATGGATGAAATCACAAAAGATATACAAAGGGAGATTCCCTGGTATGCTCTTTGTCGATGATGTTGTGCTGATTGAAGAAAGTCGAATAGGGGTTAATCGACAACTGGAGTTGTGGAGGGAGACCTTGGAATCAAAGGGTTTCAAGCTTAGCAGAACTAAAACAGAGTATATGAAGCGTCAGTTCAGCAGTGTCAGGTCAGATGACGGAGATGTTACCCTGCTCGGTAGAGTAGTACCCAAAAAGGAATCGTTTCGATACTTAGGATCTATGTTGCAGTTTGATGAAGAGATTGATAAGGATGTTAGTTTTAGAATTCAAGCAGGATGGGTGAAATGGCGACTAACATCTGGTATTCTCTATGATCGGAAGATTCCTCAGAAGCTTAAAGGAAAGTTCTATAGGACAGCAATCAGGCCTGCAATGTTATATGGTGCAAAATGTTGGCCTACTAAGAGGCAACACGTCCAGAAGATAAGCGTAGCAGAGATGTGGATGTTGCGTTGGAGCTGTGGGCATACTAGACGAGATCGGATTAGAAATGAGGATATTCGGGAAAAACTTGGAGTTGCACCTATTAAAGAGAAGTTAATCCAATACAACTTGAGATGGTTTGGCGATATCCAACGTCGATCATACGATGCACCTGTACGCGTTGGAATTCAAGGCCGTGCCGAATGCCCAAAGAGAGGTAGAGGTCGACCTAAAATGACATGGGAGGAGATAATAAAGAGAGATTTAAGTAACTGGAGTTTATCGGAAGAGCTGGTAGTTGATAGGAGTGCATGGAAATTGGCAATCCATGTACCAGAACCATAGGGTTTTTTTAGACTTTATTTCACGTTTACTGAACCTTTTTACTTTTTATTACTATTTTAGATTTTATTTCACTTTTATTTAACTTTTTTACTTATTATTATTATTATTTAAAAAAAAAACTTTATCGGACGACTTTTTATTTGTTTGGTTATTTTAAACCCTTTACGTGTGTGTATATATATATTATTATCATCATTGTTAATCTTATTTTATTTTAATTATGTGTTCCATCTCTAGCCAACCCCAACTTGTTGGGATATATGGCTTTGTTGTTGTTGTCGTTGTAACGGTCTCCAATTGCTCCATCTTGATTAGCATCTTCCACAATAATGCATTTGTTGGTCGTAATGGTTTTCGCATATAAATTTTATCTCAGTCTTTTCGTACCAACAGCGTATTAGGCCAGATTTTGATAGTCGGTTATTTAACTATCAAAATAAACAACCATAAAAACAAAATAGATCCATTGGTTTATTACACAGCGTCATTTGGCCTTTTTAAATTCCATTTGTTAATCAATCTTCAAAACTTTTAAAACATTTTATACGAGCCTTCATTCCAAAATAGAACCTTTTTATGAACTTCTGATAAGTTTATCCCAAAACTAATTTCACTTATTTCTCGATAAAACCTCATCTCTCGTTTAATATAGCGAATTCAGATCGCATCTTATAACTTATCTTGTCAACCCATTTTAATTCAACTCTGGGTTCCCGATTCAATTTCCATTTCAAACTTTCATCAGTTCCTAACCTTAAGATATTTTGAATTTCGCTCTCTCTTTTGATCTCATGATTGCTAATACCTTCTTTAGAAAGAGGCAATCACATCTGATCACCTTCAGTAGTGGCCAACAGGCTAGTCAGATTGACTTTGTCCTAACTAGAAGAGATAGTAAACGAGATTGTGTGGATTGCAAGGTCATACCTGGAGAATGTGTCGTCTCACAACACCAGCTGTTGGTATGCGTGTTTCGTCTTCGGGTGGTGAAGGATAAGAAAGCGAAGATTAGCAGGACGAAATGGTGGAAACTCAAAGGAGATGCTTCACGGGTGTTTAAAGATAGAGTGATGGGAGAAGGAGCTTGGAATGTGGAAGGAGAAGCAAATGTCATGTGGAATGCGATGGCAACTTGCATTCGGAGAGTCGCCACTGAGGTATTTGGGATAACAAGAGGAAGCAAGCGAGAACCCAAGGATTCGTGGTGGTGGAATGACGAGGTGCAAAAGGCTATCAAAGAGAAGAAGGAATGCTACAAATGCATGTACCGTCATAGAGAACATGCACAGGTACAAAGTGGCAAAGAAGACTGCAAAGAGAGCAGTGAGTGAAGCAAGGGGACGAGCGTACGAAGATTTGTATCAAAGACTAAGTACAAAGGAGGGCGAAAAAGACGTTTACAGAATAGCTAGGCTACGCGAGAGGAGGACAAGAGACTTCAATCAGGTTAAATGCATTAAGGATGAAAATGATAGACTTTAGGTGAAGGAAGATGAGATAAAGAATAGGTGGAGAGAATACTTTGATAAGCTTTTCAACGAAGAAAGTGATAGCTCTTCGATCGAGTTGGAAGACGTAACCGATAGCACCAATAGACATTTTGTGCGGAGATTTCAAGAAGCTGAGGTAAAGGGGGCGTTGAAACGTATAAAATCAGGCAAGTCGGTAGGGCCTGATGATATTCCTATTGAGGTGTGGAGATGCTTTGGAGATGCAGGGATAAAATGGCTAACTAAGTTGTTCAACAATATTTTCAAATCAAACAAAATGCCAGATGAGTGGAGGAGAAGCATTTTAGTTCCAATCTTCAAGAATAAAGGAGATATTCAAAGTTTCACAAACTATAGAGGAATTAAGCTTATAAGTCATACAATGAAGCTTTGGGAGAGAGTTTGCGAGCAGCGTTTGAGGAGGTTGACAAGTGTCTCTAGGAATCAATTTGGTTTTATGCCGGAAAGATCAACCACTGAGGCGATTTTCTTGGTTAGGCAACTTATGGAGAGATACAGGGAGCAAAAGAAAGATCTCCACATGGTTTTTATTGACCTGGAGAAAGCTTATGACAGAGTACCGAGGAGGGTTATGTGGTGGGCGCTAGAAAGGAAGAGAGTGTCATCAAAGTATATTACCCTTATTAAGGATATGTACGAGGGAGTTGTGACTAGTGTTAGGGTATGCGACGGTGAGACCAGAGACTTTCCAATTAACATAGGGTTACATCAAGGTTCGGCTTTGAGCCCCTATAATTTTGCATTAGTGATGGATGAAATCACAAAAGATATACAAAGGGAGATTCCCTGGTGTATGCTTTGCCGATGATGTTGTGCTGATTGATGAAAGTAGAATAGGGATTAATCGACAACTGGAGTTGTGGAGGGAGACCCTAGAATCAAAGGGTTTCAGGCTTAGCAGAACTAAAACAGAGTATATGAAGTGTGAGTTTAGCAGTGTCAGGTCAGATGACGGAGATGTTACCCTGGCCGGTAGAGTAGTACCCAAGAAGGAATCGTTTCGATACTTAGGATCTATGTTGCAGTTTGATGGTGAGATTGATAAGGATGTTAGGTTTAGAATTCAAGCAGGATGGGTGAAATGGCGACTAGCATCTGGCATTCTCTGTGATCGGAAGATTCCTCAGAAGCTTAAAGGAAAGTTCTATAGGACAGCAATCAGACCTGCAATGTTATATGGTGCAGAATGTTGGCCTACTAAGAGGCAACACGTCCAGAAGATAAGTATAGCAGAGATGCGAATGCTGCGTTGGAGCTATGGGCATACCAGACGAGATCGGATTAGAAATGAGGATATTCGGGAAAAACTTGGAGTTGCACTTATTGAAGAGAAGTTAGTCCAATACCGCTTGAGATGGTTTGGACATATCCAACGTAGACCATACGATGCACCTGTACGCGCTGGAATTCTAGGTCGCGCCGAAGGCCCAAAGAGAGGTAGAGGTCGACCTAAAATGACATGGGAGGAGATAATAAAGAGAGATTTAAGTAACTGGAGTTTATCGGAAGAGCTGGTAGTTGATAGGAGTGCATGAAAATTGGCAATCCATGTACCAGAACCATAGGTTTTATATATATATATATATATATATATATATATATATATATATATACACTTTATTTCACGTTTACTTAACCTTTTTACTTTTTATTTACTATTTTAGATTTTATTTCCCTTTTATTGAACATTTTTACTTATTATTATTATTTAAAAAAAAACTTTATCGGACGACTTTTTATTTGATTGGTTATTTTAAACCCTTATATATATATATATGTGTGTGTGTGTGTGTGTATTATCATCATTATTAATTTTATTTCATTTTCATTTTGGGTTCCATATCTAGCCAACCCCAACTTGTTTGGGATATATGGCTATGTTGTTGTTGTTGTTGTTGTTGATCTTCAGTTAGATTCCAATTCTTTAATTTCATACCTTCAGCTTTTATTTCCATTTAAAATCCATTTCTAAAAACTCGTTCCAATAATATATTCAATAAAAACATGGGTTTTATAACTTTGTCAAAATCTTGGATTTTATCAAATCCAATTTAAATAGAATTTCAAATAAGAATTTAATTTAAACTTCAATTTAAACTCAACTTATATTATTATCGAATCACTTAAATATTTATTAAACTATAAATAGGGCTTCAAAACTTTATAAACCTTCATAAATACATTTCAAATTCCAAATTCCAAAATTACCGCTTCTATTATTATTCAATAAATAATAATCAAATTTAATTAATTATCTTCATTAAAGTTAACAAACCAATTTAAAAATCCATTTCAGTTGACTTGGTCAACTCAAACATGATTAGTTCGTTAATCAATTCCATCTAGTCCTTTCATTTTATTTAATTAATTTAAATAATCTCATTTACGACTATTTTTAAATAAATAATAATCGATTTCAATATAATCTCATTTCAATTGTTTCTTAAAAACAATTAACCTCGATTATTAAACGTTACAATAATATCTGCTTACTTTCTCATCAATCTTATAAATATACGAATTAGCTTTACAAAACCATTTAATAATTACATATGAACTTAAATAATAAATATTTCCTTTTTATAAACTTGCGTTTAAAATAATAGATTTTAAAATTCAACTTCAGTTATAAAACAAATTTTATAACTTCATTTCTAACGATTTACCAGACGATAAATCAACGGTGTATATTTCGGTCATTTGCTATTAATTTCTCAACCAATACTAACCGTAGGTTAATATCAAAACAAACGTTGAATTTAGATTCAACAATCAATTACCAAATCAATAATCCAATCACATTCGTTAAACAGTTCATACAATGATAATATGAAAATAAACAATAAATTTTGAGGGATCCAAATATATTTTTCCCTCCAATCTATTTTTCCCTACATCGAAACAGGTAACCTCAAATAAAATAATCAATTCAATACAATAATTTAAAATAAACATGAATAATTAATTCAACTGATAACGGTCAACTAATAATAACAAATCAAACATCCAATTAAATTTAATATGTTTATATTATAATAATCGTAACCAATAAGGTAAGTTACCTCGTTTGCAAATAAACATTAAATATAACGATGTCATTTCATTTAAATTAAACAAAACGTTTAATTTAAATAATAGTTATAAAATATTTAACAACCATCCAAACAACCATCGAATCAGTCAACAATATCAAACATAATATACAAATATTAAACCCGAGTTATAATAATAATAAGTGGGAGCAATGTTTTGAAACGCAAAAGGCGTACCATGAGGTGTTTTCGGGTCCATGAGGCGAGGCGTAAGCCTTTTGGATAAAAAAAAGCGCAACACATATACTTAATTTTTGATATGGAATAATATTAAGTGTCAAATAGTAAGTAAAAACCATAAAACATTCGAAGCAATTCAAACAAAATACATTCATCTTTGCACATATAATATAAAATGCAAAAGATCAAATGATATATTCCACCTCATTCATAAGCATGTTGTCATCTAAGCTATCATCATCGCTAGCCAACAACAGAAATGAGGAAACGATTAAAATGACTTTTAATGAACATAGCAAACCAAAAATAAAAAATAAAACAATAAGAAAAAAAAAATGGTCTCTTGTCGATTCCAGCGATTCCACAACTGGAATCGAGCTCAATTACTCCAGTCGAGCTCAATTCCTGGAATCGAGCACAATTCCAGTTAAGGTCATGAAATTTCAAAAGATTGTTTACCTTTTTTTTTCGCTTTGGGGTAGGGTAGAAAATGAAACATCAGTTAAAGTGAGAAGCGGGTACGTGAGGCTAAAAATAAAAAGGAAGATTTCTTTTAATATGCGTACGCCTCAGCCAATTGAGGCTCTGAGGCGTACGGTTTTTTGCATTTTTTACGCCTCAATCGGTTGAGGCTTAAGCCTCCGAGGTAAAACTTCTCTTGAGATGCGCCTCAAGGCGTTTTTGCCAATACCTCGCCTCAAAACACGTTTTATTAATACACTGAGTGGGAGAACTGAGTGAGTTTCTCACCTTGATTTAATTTGTCGTTGAAATGGTTTGGTTTAACTAAATTAAACGGGTGTTTAATTTAATTAAAACTTCAGCTGGTTCCAACTCCGTCCAAATCAGTCCAAGAATGTAGATCTCGTCAAAACGATTCTAGCGTAGCTTGTTTGGTTTAATTCTATTCACACAGGCACGAGTTATAAACGATATAAGTTCATGTTTTAAATTAATATGATTAACCTATATTTAAACAATAATTTAACATGATTACTTTTGTTTTAAATTTTCATGGGCCGACCAAATTCTCTGTTCTCATCTACCTGATAGCATATTAGATAAATGGCCACGTCAAACATTATATAAGTTTGTATATATAAAAATTTGTTTAAATAAAACTTAACCCTTCTAAATTTCGGGCCTTACATAATTTTAGACCGGCCCAATGCCACATTAATGCGCCCGCCTTCAAAAATACCTTCTTCCCCGTATTGAAAAAAAAAAGATACCCTTTGTATGCAATACGAAAGCCAACGTGACTTTAGACCACCGCCGTTGACTCAATGCAGCACTGGAACGGACGACTCCGACATCACCCTGACCAGCGCCTCCAGGCTTCCATCACCACCTGATCTGATGCCTTCTCATGCCATGTAGACCCCGTCATCTGCAAAAACATGGAACTGCAGCTCTTTACTTCGATCAAGAACTGCAGCACCACCCTGCCGTCGTTCGCGCCTCCACCAGTAGATCCGCCTCAGCTTTCCCTTCATCTTTCCTGTTGACCATCAAAGATAATTCGCAACCATTTCTCCACCAAAAATCCAAAACCAAACTTCATACCCAACTGTAACCCGCCACCTTAAAATGACCGCCACGCCTCCTCAGACCACCGAAGGCGTCGCAACCACTACCGAGCTAACCCCCTGCCTCTACTCTACATTTTCCCTTCAGGCCTCTAGATCCAATACCCCACCAACAATCACCAAAAAAAAAAAAAACTAAATATTTATCCAAAACTAAAAACTGCCTCTTTCACAGTTAACCACCGCCACCACGGTTCGTCAATCCCCACCAAACTCCAGTCGTTGATAAATCTCAACTTTCCCTACGTTACCTTAGTTGGAGACTCGGCTTAATTCTCAAAGGTTGAGGAGTTAAAAATTTAATGGTAGAGGAAGGTTCGATTTTGTTGAAAAAAGAAAAAATGAACGGAGGAAATGAATTTATAGGAATGTGGGGAGCATGTATACATGGGAATCATGTTTTAGTGGAAGGCAAGGAATTACGAAGTGTGGGGCACAAGAAAAGAAAATGTTGTAGGTAAGTTTTTGGGACGCATGAATAAATTTGGGACGCAAGCGACAGACCAGTGGGGATGTATTAATTTAAGTAAAAATTATACTCATTTATCCTTACGGTCACGTTTGATTTCGTAGCCACACACGAACCCCAAAAATAACGAAACTAGACACTGTTATGTCTTGACGTTCCAGATCCAATGGAATTAATTTCGTTGAATTCCGACTTCGTTCGCACAACGACATTATTTTAATTTCATTTTACTCATCGGTTTACGTTTAAATATCGCACTCGCAAAACAACTTTGATTAGCCCCAAATTGAAAATCTAGCAATAACTAGTGATAAATATTTCAATAAAATTTGTTTCGTCGAAAACGGAGGCTGTTTGAAAAATAGTTATTCATACGGCTTATATAATATCGATAAATTATAAATTAAATCCAAAAACAATTAAATTAAATAATAATAAATTATTATCATCGAATATATCCAAATAAATAATATATCACTTCAAATCCAACCAACATGGATTTACAACTCAACATTACTATTTTTGAGTTAAACGATATCCAAATATACAAAAATTCCTTATTAAATAACGTTATCGTTTATAAACGATTTCCATACATAGCGACTATTTTAAATTTTGATTTGGACATTACTTACAATATATAAGCTGAAATTCCGAAAAGAAATTCATTACAAAATTATTATCAAATAGATTCCAACGTTTCTTGTTTCACGGAATTCCAACTTAAAACGGATTATGTACATTCGATTGAAGTTCAAAACTCAGTATTACAAACTACCACGACGTTTCGAGTTCGTTTTAAATTGAATATAAACGTTCAATCGTTGTTTTATAAACGAATTCAATATTAAATCCATTAATATTTAAAATAGATTTAAATAGTCAATTTAAAATGATCGAAAAATACGGGTCGTTACACTGGAAATTGATCAAACACCTAGGATGGTTAATTGAAGATCAAGAGATCTTTTAGAAGGGAAACTATTATCAGGTTTTTGACTCACTAATTCTAGTTCCATCTCTCTAGTGCAGAGATATGCACAACCCACTCTGTTAAATATCATCCCTGTTGTGCTTGTATCAACCATCATTCCTTTGCGACTTCGTCGTGATTATTGGCAGATGTATAAGCGCAAAATACACATCAATATTAAAACAACTAACATAACGGTTCAAAATGTTGGATGAACATTAATAACAAATATTAATATGGATCAAATAAAATATTAAACATGTACGTTGTATATAGATACACATACATTATATAATATATATTCACACACACATGCGTGTGTGTGTGTGTATGTGTATGTATAATATATATAACCTAGGATCAATAGCGCACTTTATTTAACACCATTTTGTATCCCACGACATTAGCCACAAAATTTATATATTTGTTCTTTCCTATGTTACAAGGAACAAATATTTAAATATAAACTTATGACTGATACCAAGAGGCACAAATGTTGGTAAATAAAGGGGGTTATTAATCTTATGTGTAGATATGTGTGTGTAAAGAAATCAGCTTAAAACTTCATGAAGCTAGCATGTGCTTGAAATTAGTTCGAACAAGCTCTATTACCGTAATATGCATGTAGCCAAAACATTGATTGCATACTCTAATAAAGCAATTAATATTCCTGGTTATCAAATACCCAATAAAGCTATTAATATCCCTAGTTACCCAGTGGGGACACACACACACGATTATCTCCATTTGTAGTCCTGTGGTCTGATTGCTAGAGCATCAGACCAATTACTCACATTGCAAACAACGACCAAAACACTATTATCAGCATTTATATCAATCTATCCCATCACATTAAGTAGGGATCCAATGCCAGATCAGATATCTATGCATGACTTAAGGCCCAAAATTCATAGGTAATCCTTCAGAATCCTGGCAGCAATGCATTTTCACCATTGAAAATGTTCCACTGAAATTGAGCAATTACACATACAATGCGATTGCAAACGACCAAAACACAATTTATCAACATTTAAATCAATCTATCCCATCACATTAAGTAGGGATCCAATGCCAGATCGGATATCTATGCATGACTTAAGGCCCAAAATTCACAGGTAATCCTTCAGAATCTTGGCAGCAATGCATTTTCACCATTGAAAATGTTCCAATGAAATTGAGCAATTACACATACAATTCGAGATTCTAAATTGAAGAACAAAGATTAGCACAAAAAACATACTGAAAATTCAGTTAGCAAATGCATAATCAGGACAATCTTCTGCTAGCATCACTCAAACAAGCAGTAAATTAAAATTATGAGCCAATAAAATAAAAGGTACATTCCCTCAACAGCCGGCCATACTCAAGTACAAACACGACAATCTGAAATCACAAGAACCATGGCGTCACTTGGAAGTTTTGCAGCATCATTATAAAGAACTATACGTTAGTGGTTTTAACCATGGTTTGAAATCTTGTCCGAAACCGCGAGATTCCGTTCATCTCGTTCTGGTTCCGGCAGAAGGCGAGACAAAAACATCGGAAAATCTCGTTTCGGTTAAACAAGTGGAAAAAAAAACCTAAAATCGCGAAATCAAACAGAAAAAAGCATGCGCGAATTTGAAACCGACCTGTTAATCGACGTCGAGCTAGAAATTGACCTGTTAATCGACGTCGAGCTTCGATTTCAACTGCTTTCTTTCCGTCGAGCTTCGATTTCGACTATTTTCTTTCCTTCTCAATGCTTTTCCTCGGTTTGACCCAAAGTAGCGGCAGCAGGAATTAAAAAGGGCTGGACGAATTGAATAACACGGGCTGGAATTAATTGTCTCTTATGGTTATTCATTGCTGAGTAACATGGGCCTGGATACAATTTAATGTTGATTAATTTATACATAGGTTACTTTATTTCTTATTTAGGGTCATTTAGTCAAAATTAAATGTTCATCTATGTTTATTTAGTATTGTTGTATATTATATTGTTCTAGATACAATTTTTATCGTTACTTTTTCATTAATCTACACAAATCTGATATTATGACCGAAACCGAAACAAAAACCGAAACCAACGAAACTGCCGAAACCGTCCGAAACCAGTAAATTTTCAAATGACCGAAACCGAAACCGAGTTGTCGAACCTTGGTTTTAACCGTTAACAAAAGATTTGTTTTAACTTTTAAGAAGTTTTATAATGTATGAAATCATGTTAGGAACTTAATACACATTAAGTTGAAAAACACCCTTATTCTGTTAAAAGAAAAAAAAAGCATTCTCACGTGTGAATTATGTACTAAATTAAAAGAAATTGTCTAATAAAAAAATTAATATTAGGACGTAACTGAATCAAAATTAAAGGGTTAGATTTTTAACTTTGCATCATGAAGCCATGACAAACTTTACTTAGACAAAAAATAAATTGGAATAAGGTCAATCTCAACAAGTCAACAAAACTTAAAGCAATCAATAGCTCGTGTCCAAAATAATAAAATCAACATCCTTTCGGTTCCTTGGCTGATTCTATCTGCATACCCTAAAATTTACATTTCCTACACCTAAAATTTTATCAAAATGATAAGTAACATTTCTTGTTTACTATACACCATTCATATTATAAAATGACTCACCAGTTAAAAAGATACCCTAAACTCTACCAATTCATCCACATACTCATTCACCTATAGCCCTCTCTAAACCCTAATGCCTCAACATGACATCTACCTTGAGAAATGACAATCGCAACCAATTAAGTTCCCGATTAAAAGAATAAAAAAGTGATATCTTTGTCCTCAGGCCTTGCAGCAGAGCATCATATAAAATAAAACTTCCAAGTAAATGTAGAGGGCTGCATATGAGCAATAACATTTACCTAAGACTGCCTCTATGTGGTTATTCCAGCTACATAGGGTGTTCAGGCTGGGTATAAATGAATGTACTGTAGCCAGAGGTAACGAATGCTCCCAATTTTGACACCAACCATAAATGTTTTAATGTGAAGATGATCTGATTTGAGAATGTTACTATTTGGTTATTAGTTTAGGTTCTGCTTGTTCTGCTTATAAAATAAGCATCAAAACGCAACAGAATAAGTGATACGAGGTTTTTAGGTTGTTCGTTTTAAATAGTGATGTTGATTGTACCTGTCTATTCAGCAAAAGCAATCAGCAATGATTTTTTTGCATTTTGGGAAAGTTGTTTGCTGGTAAACGTAGTTTCTCAATAGTGCTCTTATTCAAACGTGTAATAGAATTTATTTTCATTCTTCTTTATTTATTGTTTTCAATGATACTCAATACTATTCAACCAATTTGATACTTCAAATTTAGTATTAATTTTCATTTCAACTTTACTTATCCTAGGTCAAGCTAAACTTTGATCATTAAATTTTGATCTTAGATTCACTTTTGGAAACTTCTCATCACTGAAAACCAAGGTGGATACCCAGTGCCAAAGGCTCCCGTACTCAAGCGCGAGGACTTCCCAGGTCAGTCGCCCGTCCTGGTACTATTCACGGCTTTCCGGACTCTGGGGGTGGTCGATTAGCGCACGCAGCCTTTCCCTCACATAATGTGAAGAGGCCGGGGCTCGAACCTGTGCACTCCAGATTACCAGCCGGGTAACCTTGCCGTTGCGTCAGGCACCACCTTCATCACTGAAAACCAACATCAAAAAAACACACAGGGTAAATAGTGTTTCGTGATGCCTCCAGATAACTTTTGACAATAAATACGATAATTAATGACCTCGTTAATAAAAATGAAATATACAAATAAATTTGAGTTAAAGAGAAATACAATGCACAATCGAATGCGGATAAATAAATAATCTGGAAAAGTGAATAAAAATATGTGACCTTTTGCATCAAAATGAAAAAGAGCACTTTCCACTCTTAAATCTGCCAAAGGAGAACATATAGGATTTGTACAATGGTCGCGTCAAAAAAATAATGTGCTGAGATAGAATAAGTGGTAAGAGGTTTAAGCTGTTTGTTCAAAACAGAATGGTGTTGATTTTTCTCTTCTATTCAATTCAGCAAAAGCAATCAACAATGGAATTTTGCTTTCGGGATAGCTGATTATATATTGAAGTAGTTTCTCACAAATACCCTTGTTCAAAAATAACAGAATTCTCATTCTTTTTTTATTCATTGCTTTCAATTAAATTAAATAATATTCAAACAATCTGAATACTTCAGATTTGGTATTAATTTTTATTTCAACCCAATTTTTCTAGGTCAAGCGAGGCATTAACCATTTGGTGTTGATTTAAGTTTACTTGCGATAATCAACACCAACACAAAAATGCACACAAAATAGAAAGGGTTTCGTGATACCTACGAATAAATTTTGACAACAAATATGATGACTATAAAACTCGAAAGAAGATGCTATATAACTTTTAGTTAAAGTGAAATGTAATGGGCAAGCGAATCCAATCAAATGAATAAGAAACAAAAATAATTGTAAAGATGGATATAAATATGTTATACCATGTGCTTAAAAAAAACTTCTATGTCTACCCTTAAACATGCCATGGGAAAATAAAAATAAAATATGTGACATGTACCATAGTTGCTTAAAAAATTCCATTAACAATAAAGGACAATATCATCAAACATCAAACAATCATTTATGTTAATAACAAAAAAAAAATTATAAGTATTCATGCATCAACATTCAACAATTTAAAATGCAACCTAGCTTAGATAAGCAGAGTTCTAACCTAAATTTGTAACAGAATTAGCCTAGATATTATTTTTTTACTAGGAGAAGTCTATTTGAAACACAAAAAATAGGCCACCCTTTTTTATTTTTGAAGTAACCTAAATGCTGCCAATAAAATTTAAAGCTAATGACAAAAACAAATTATCTGTTGGGCCAAAATAGACAATCAAAATAATAGTGCATTGCCCAGTTTAGAAAAAATATGGAATCGATACAAAAACACACGCATGCCTTGGTTTTTACAAGAGCATCTCCAGCGTACAGCCAGTTTTTGGCATGATGATAAGAAAAATTCAAATTGCTCCTGAGCATAGGATTATTAGGGAAAAGTTGTTTACTGACCATTTACTGAAAATCATTTGAGCACTTAACAGTTTTTGGAAAATCATTTAGTGAATTTAATTCAAAATTATATTTAACTTTCATTAAGGCTCTAAACGGCTCTATGAAAACCATTAAAGTTATTTTTCAAACAAAACAGTTGACACTAGACAGTTTTCAACACTGTTATCATGGCGCTCGACTAGTCGAGATCAAGTCATCGACTTGAAGCCACGACTGGGCTATTTGTAAGAATGTTGGCCGACTTATCTAAATTTGTCGACTAGTCTCGACTAGTCGACTCGACTAGGTCAACTTGATTGTCGACTGGTTTGGAATGACAGGTTTCAAGGGAAAAAACCGAGCCCATACAAAAAAAATGATCAGGATCGATTCTTTATATCGTAGGAAAAAAAAGCCGAACCCTAGAAGTTCAAATTAGAAGAAAAAACGATCAGAAAATCGAAGTCGAAATCGAAAAAAAAGGTTCGAAACCAAAAGTCACCTGCAAGTGTCGAAGTCAAACCCTATAAGTTCGAAGCATCGAAAATCCACCGCTCTTCTAATGCTGCTCTTTCATTGCCGCTGTGAAAGTGAGATGGAACAAGATTCTCTCATCTTAAATGATGATGAGGGTGTTGATGATTATGGACATGATCCGACAACTATACACGAAACTAGTGATTGTGAGGCAAATTAAGAAGTGGAGCTAGATGACTATATTTGAATTGATAGCATCATTTGTGTTTTTTATGTTGCACTTTATTAGATTTTAGTACGCTTGTTGAAACATCATTTTGGTTTGTATTTTCTTTGCAATTTGCACTTCATTAAATTCTATACATCATTTTGTTTATTTGCTTTGTTCAGTAGCGACAATATATTTATCGACCGACTAGTCTACGACTAATCAACTAGTCAACTAGCTGGATCTCTGTCGACTCGACTCGACTTACCGCCGTATTAACCATGGTTTTCAAACAACCGTTTAAGCACTGAACAGTTTACAAAACCTCCTTCGGTTTATTTTACATTAAGAAAAGTTATATATATATATATATATCAATGTTTTAAAACACGAAAGAGTACATAAGGCGTTTTCATGCCTGTGAGGCGAGGCGTAAGCCTCAAAACGTTGAGGTGTAAGCCTTTCAAGGAGAAAAAACGCAAGTTATACAATTAAAGTAGACATAGAATAACGTCAGATAGTATATAAGAAACATAAATTACTACAAACAATTCAAACAAAATATAGTTGTTCAAAAAAATTCAAAGTGTAGTCTAAGAACAAATTGAAATAAGTTACATAAACATGTTACCATCCAAGATATATGAGCAGCAGAATACATGTAAACTGAACTACGTGAATACATGTAAATTGAAGAAATATACACATGTAATTGGGAGGAACCAAAATTGATTCCACCTACATTGATTCTTGATCTGAAATCGATGCTAATGAATCAATTTTGATTCCATAATCAGAATCAATTTCGGTTTCAAAACTTGAATCGATCGATTAGAAAAAAAAAATTAAAAAATTACATTTTATGTTCTTTTTTACCATATGAGTTCAAACAAAATATAGTTCAAAAATATTCAAAGTGTGGTCTAAGATCAAATTGAAATAAGTGAATACATAAACATGTTACCATCCAAGATATATGAGCAACAGAATACTTGCAAATTGAAGTACGTGAATACATGTAAATTGAAGAAATACACACATGTAATTGAGCGGAACCAAAATTGATTCCACTTACATCTATTCTTGATCTAAAATCGATGCTAATGAATCGATTTTGATTCCAGAATCAGAATCGATTTCGGTTTCAGAACTTTAATCGATCGATTAGAAAATCTTTAAAAAAAATACATTTTATGTTCTTTTTTACCGTATGAGTTCAAACTAGTAAAAAAGGAGCAAAAATCGGTTAAGTAGCGCGATGTAAATTTATTTTTTACTAAAAAAAGTATGCACCAAAATGTTTTTCAACATCTTCTACGCTTTTTATGCTTTTTTTGGCTTTTTTTACGCATTTTTACTTTTTTTGCGCCTCAAGGGGTTAATGCTTACATTTTTATGGAAAAAAAACTCCATGGTTGTGCCTTGGTGCTTTTTTGCGGACATCTACCGCATCTAGGCACGCTTCACTCCCATTTTTTAAACACTGATATATATCCCTAAATATTTTCTTGAAAACCATTTAAAAGCAAAACGGTCTTCGGGTTAATGTTTAGAGAACCCACATCGTGGAAGGGTTCCCACTTTGTCTTCATGCCAATGTTCAAATTCCAATTGCTAAAGCATGTGAAATGACAAAAAGCGTGAGAATCTCAACCACTTTTGCATCTCTAACAATTGCTGCAAATCCCCTAATCCCTCTTAAGAGAGGTTACAAACGGGGCCTTCGCAAGACATTAACACAGAAATATCAATCAACACGGGGAATATTCAAATTCAATAACTATCAAAGGCCTCACCAGCAGGAACGTGATTCAGACCAATTCCAGTACTCGAAAGAGCTTGCTGCACGGAAGGATTAATCAACTTAGTATCTCCATATGCAGAGATTGTAACCACTCCTTTGTAATTCCACTCGGCTAGCGCTTTACGTATGTTCTGCGCAATCGAATACGGGTCGCACGACCTAGGCACCGAGCAGTTCTCGATGTCCCACCACACACAAGTCTTCGCCTTCACATAATTCTCCTCCGCCATCGCCGATGCTTCGGAGGTTTCGTACGTCGCACCATCGCTGTTCATAGCTAGGGTCTGGGGGCAGATCTGCGGTTTCTTATCGATTTATCAAGATCTATAAATAAAAGTTCGGAACGGAAGCAAGGGAGAACAGAGGGATATTTATTCGGCTCTGTAGTTGGACCGATAAAGTTTATCCGGGCCTTAATTTTCTTCAATAATGCTTGCAGGCACGAAAACCGTGACAAGTAAAAGTAATGCGACAAAATCAATATTGACTACTTGATGAGCAAGAAACCCTATTTTCCAGTTCAACGCCCGATTTTGTTTTTTATGTTTTTAGTCTAACTTCGTAGTTTCGTGATCAACGGTAGTTGTAACACTTTCATAACAAGTCATTTTTATGTCTTCAACAGATTCAAAATGCAATATTATTGTTGTAATATATAAGTGAATATCTAAGACCTATGTCAATGTAATAGAAATAGATAACTAATATCTTGAATCAATAAAAGTCTCTTTCTTTATTCTTTCCAATGGATTCTAATTCCTTTAAAATATGGTAAATTACGGGACCACGCCGTATGTCACGGAACGGGTTCACTCCCATGAATATTCTGAAATAAAACAAATTGTAAACAACGCAATGCCTTTCGAAAAATGAGACTATTATAAGACTTAGGTCCCATCATACAATGCAACACAAACCATAGGATGGAGTTTTACCTTATAATAGCCAAACATGTTTGGTAAGTTTTAGAAACAAATATCTTTGATATTATTATAAGTGCATAGTGTTAAAACCAACTCAAAATATAAATGTATCAATCATAGACGGCATAGTATCTCATTCTACTATATCGTTGTTGACACCAAAAATTGGAATAACACACAAAGAAAGAGTTATGTAGAGAATAAATGAAGATTAATGATTGTAAAAACTGAAAATAGAGACTATCTGTGACGGCCCGCCCCGCACCAGCCGGCATTTCCTCCGAAAGTGCGCTGTACACATGCTCAACTAGCATGAAACAGTCGCCAAAGAAAGGAAAGAAGAGAATGAACTAATCGGAAACCTGTAGAATATCTCACAGCGCATGGAACAAAATATAATAATAATGTACTTGACACAAAACAGGCGAGATGGTGCATAAGTTGATAACTAAAACCAACATCATCATCAGAGTAGCGAAAGTCTAAATACAGCTTATTACAACTTTTCAAATTACTGTCTCTAAACAAAAGAAAGGAAGAGTGCACTACTAATGCCCAAAGTAGTGACCAGCAGCGACACAGGGAGAATATCTATATATGTATCATACGTGGAAGCCTCCTGCTCGTCTCCGGTACAGCTACTCGTGCATCACCAGCTAACATGTCTCTAGTCTGCTCGTGAGAGCACCCAGAGTAATAAGAAGAGACATAAAACTAAGGGTCAGACAAAAAGTCTGGTATGAGCGATAAGCAGCTAAACAGAACAATAACAGGTATACTAAACCAAACCTGAACCTGGACCTGCAACCAAAGAGTTAGCACTACATACCGTACAATACTCTAAGGTGCCACTAACATACGGTGTAAAGAATACGGGGGGTGGGGTGTGCATGTCATAATGATGGTAAACAAGTCAACCATAGCAATCATCCTCACATCCCTCACTCAGTGCGTAAAGCATACGATATCTACCGCTTCGATCACTAGACCCATCGAAGTAGTGACGGAGTTCAACTTGTACAACTAATGCTACTACCAAGCTTACCACATGGAGTCATGACCAAACCTTTACAAATAACCCCACTTCATTGGTCTATAGCTCTTTAGTCGTACCTAGGCCACTGTGGCCCTGAATCCGTTCACGTACACCCTACACATAGTGATCCAAATTTATAGATATCGACAACTCCTTAGCACACGTCCCGCAGCAAAGCCCAATCATGAAGCTCACTTATTGGTTCCCATCTGGATTCTGAGTCAAAACTACTTATTTGGACTACTTTTGCATCTCGGGTTTTGATCACCATCTCCGGATCGGTCTTCATTCCGTTCGTGATCATCATCTAGGCTCGGGTTCATATCAGTTCGTAGCGCCCTCTCCAGATCGGTTCGGATCGGGGTAACCTTCCTCCAGCGGTTCGGATCGGGGTCCACACCTCCTGGCTTCGTGGAAAACTCCTCTGGTTCGGCCCTTCTTCCCAAGCACTCCGGGTCGGTTCGGGTCTCTCAAGCTTCTTCATGGTGCATCGGTTCGGGTCGGAGTGGCACACGAGAGGCGGATCGGGTCATGGGTTCGGGTCCAGATCTCCTCGTGGATACAACAGCTTGGAGGGGCGGTTCGGTTCGGGGCTCCTTCCTCCGATCCGATCCGGATCGGCCAAATTTCTGCACTTCTTTCCAATGACTATTTACGCCACTCGACGGCGTTTTCGACCAATCTAACTATTCTAAACAATCACAATTCATACCAAATAGCCATAGGAACATATAACATCAACCACAAAAATCAAAACAATAACTTGATAGGTTAAAATAGATCAACGTAGCCAAATCCCCATATTTTCCCTTAAGCGTGCTTAAGCAAAACTAAAGATAGTGTTAAAAAAACTTAACCAAATCAAACCAAATTTCTAACAGAGGTCTAAAACATTATTTTCGAATTTACAAATATTTTTCCAAATTTTTATCATGTTTAAATTCGCTAATTATCACTAATCACCCTAATTAACTGCAATTAGTGTCAAAACAATGCTAATCACTCATCTTGGCCACAAGTAAAATTTTCAGAACTGAAACCTTGCTGATTTGGGTGAATACTGATGTCTAACAGCAGCTCTAATACTGATTTGGTGAAGATCTTCTTAGATTTGGTGTTGCTAAGCCTAATCCTTGATTACACGGTGATTAGGGAAAATCCTAGATGTTGGAGGTCATTATTAGGGTTCTAAGAATGAAAGTGGCGGCTGAAAAATGAAAATAAGATCGTTCTCTAACTGATTTCAGCCTCCGCATAACCCTAATCCCGAAATGGGTTATGGGCCCTCTTGATAATCACCCTAATTAGGCCCGGTTAAGCTGTTTTTCACCATCTGAAACTTGTTTCAGCCATATCTCCCAAACGGTGAGTCCGTTTGGCTAATGTGACCACTCTACGGAATTGTAAACCATCATCTGAAGCCAATGGAAGTGGTTTCAGGTCAAAATTCCTTTCCAATCAAAAGTTATGGTCGAAACAGTATCAGCTAGGGGCAAAACGGTCATTTAAAAATCGGCAAAAATCATGAACATTGGAAATGACCCCAATAATCGTCTCCCAAAGTTACATGACCATACGACTTTGTATGTGAAAGAAATAAATATTCTACAATCCTTCGATGCGTACAATGTGGGTCGTTACACTCTCCCCCCTTAAGAAATTTCGTCCCCGAAATTCCTTAACCCAAAACATACAAAGGATCCCGCATGCCTACCAGCCACATACAACAATCAAACATGCAAAACAAACAAACCTATCCTAGCATGCGGAAAGACTAAATCGAAGTTAAAATCTTACCAGGCGAAGAGTTCTGGATACGTCTTCCTAATGCTCTCCTCTGTCTCCCAAGTACAGTCATTCTCATCCTCGCCCCACTGAACTTTGACTAGATTCACCGCTTTCCTTCGAAGCTGCTTCGTATCGTTCCCAACAATACGCATAGGCTTGCGGTTCCCAACCGCCTCGGGTTCAACTTCGATATCATCCGACTGATCAGGTGAAATAGTCACACCTGGATCGTGCACGAATTTCCTTAACTGGGAAACATGAAATACGTTGTGAACTCCTGCCATCTTCTCTGGTAATTCAACTTTGTATGCTAAATTCCCAATTTGCTCAAGAACTGGGAATGAACCAACAAATCTAGGTGCTAACTTGTCTCTCCTGCCAAATCGTATCACGCTCTTCAACGGAGAAATCTTGATAAACACCAAGTCACCAATGGAGAACTTTAATTCTCTTCTCCTCTTATCAGCATAACTCTTCTGTCTATCTTGAGCAGCTTTCATTCGCTGTTGGATAATCTTAATCTTAGCTGAAGTTTCTCTTATCACATCGGGTCCAAGCACAAACTTCTCACCAGTTTCCACCCAACATGACGGTGAGTTGCACGGTCTTCCGTACAAAGCTTCAAACGGAGCCATACCAATACTGGATTGATAGCTATTATTATATGCAAACTCTACTAGATGCAAATGGTCATCCCATGATCCACCAAAATCCAATATACAAGCCCTTAAGAGATCTTCTAACACTCGGTTCACCCTCTCTGTCTGTCCGTCGGTTTGAGGATGATATGCGGTACTGAGATGTAGTTCTGATTCTAACGCCTCTTGTAAGCTCTTCCAAAATCCACTAGTGAACAACGGATCTCGGTCACTCACAATGCCTTTGCGTATTCCATGAAATCTCACTACCCACTTTATATACAGTTCCGCTAATTTAGCTGCCGTCCTGTTTGACTTGACGGGTATAAATCTTGCACTTTTGGTCAATCGGTCCGCAATCACCGAAATGCTATCATGGCCCGATCTAGTCCTTGGTAACCCATCAATGAAATCCATTGACACTTGTTCCCATTTCCATTCTGGAATTTCTAATGGTTGTAACAAACCACTAGGCTTCTTTTGCTCAGCTTTAACTAGCTGGCAGTTCATGCATTTGGATATAAACTTCCCAATGTCTCTTTTCATCCATTCCCAGTAGTAGGTCTGCTTCATGTCTTGGTACATCTTGTTACCACCGGGGTGTATAGTCAGTTTTGAGTGATGACATTCTCTAAGCACTTCATCTCTCAGTCCATTAACATTGGGTATAACTAATCTTCCATTCTTTCTAAGCCATATATCTCGATCAAGCCCATACTTGTTCATCTCTCCGTCGATTCCCATCTCTAACTTTGAGATGATTTCCAATAGGTTAGGATCGCTCCTCTGACTAGAACCAATCCGCTCAATCAAGGTGGGTCTGATCGTCAAACTTGCTTAAATTTCTGGATCCAATTCGCACTTTGGTCTGAAATCATACCCAGCGATGTACTCCAGTTGCTTCCATTCTAGAAACATAGCCCCTAAACTGGCATGTCTTCTACACAATGCATCAGCTACCGCATTGCCCTTTCCTGGTGTATATGTGATGTCGAAATCATAGGAAGCCAAGAATTCTAACCATCTTAGCTGTCGGAGGTTTAGATCTTTTTGGGAGAAGAGATACTTTAACGATTTATGATCGGTAAACAACTCAAATCTTTCTCCCAAGAGATAATGTCTCCACATCTTCAGTGCAAACACGATCGCTGCCAATTCCAAATCATGGGTAGGGTATCTTTTCTCATGCGGTTTCAGTTGCCGACTTGCATAAGCTACAACCCTACCTCCTTGCATCAAAACAGCACCTAGCCCTATGCCACATGCGTCTGTATATACCGTCATCTCTTCATTCCCCTTAGGAATGACTAACACTGGTGCACATGTCAACTTGTCCTTTAGACTCTTGAATGCATTCTCGCACCTTTCGTCCCAGACGAAGGCTTGATTCTTCTTGGTCAACTGAGTCAACGGTGCTGCTATCTTGGAAAAGTCTTGGATAAACTTACGATAATATCCAGCTAACCCCAAGAAACTTCTTATGTCCGTTGCATTCTTGGGCGTAGACCAATCTTGTACCGTAGCCACCTTCGCAGGGTCCACGGCAATACCATTCTCCGAAACAACATGGCCCAAGAATCTCACTTCCCTCCTCCAGAAGTGACACTTAGAAAACTTTGCTTTCAATTGGTGTTTTCTCAACACCTCCATCACTATCCTCAAATGTTCTTTGTGTTCTTCCTTTGTCCTCGAATAGACCAAAATGTCATCCATGAACACAAGCACAAACTTATTCAACTGATCTCTGAATACCCTATTCATAAGATCCACAAAATAAGCTGGGGCATTGGTCAGTCCGAATGGCATGACCAACCACTCATAAAACCCAGACGGCGTCCGGAATGCCGTTTTAGCTATACTCTTAGCTTCCACTCTATGCTGATGAAAACCTATCGCGAGATCCAACTGAGAGAATACTCTCGCGCCACTCAACTGATCAAACAAATCATCTATCCGCGGTAGAGGATACTTGTTCTTCCTCGTCACTTTATTCAACTCGCGGTAGTCTACACACAAACGAAGGGAACCATCCACCTTGGTAGCAAACACAACTAGTGTTTCCCATTCAGAAACACTCCTTCTGATAAATCCCTTCTTCAAAAGATCGCTGACTTGCACCCCGAGCTCTCGTTGCTCCCTTGGTGCCATACGACGAAGTGGCATCACTATAGGTCTGACATCTTTCACTAAATCAATACGGAACTCAATCTCTCGGTGTGGCGGAAGCCCAGTCACTTCCTCGAAAACGTCCGGACACTGGCCAACCACGGGCAACCCTGACAACTCACTATGCGGGATGTCGAGGGAATTTAGAAAACTAGCCATTACCCCATCACCGGGTAGACCACCAAACACTACCCTCCGCCCATCATCCGCTCTAGCTGTCACCAAAAAGCCCTCACAGTCTACCACCACCCCGTATCTTTGGAGCCAATCGACTCGCAAAATAATGCCAAACTCAATAAAGCCCAAAACAAAGCAATCACAAACAAACATGCATCCATGACTCGATAAGACCACATTACGACAAATCATGTTAAGGTTAGTCGAACCACCAATCGGGTTCGTCACTACTAAAGGCCTATCGACAATCTCGGGCTCCAATCCCAACCTATCTACCAGATCACTAGATATGAAAGAACTGGAAGCCCCAGTATCAAACAAAACTCTAACAGGAACATCATAAACAGAAAGCATACCTTGAATAACATCATTCTTTCCCTTCTCCGCCGCAGTTGGGGCATTCGACGAAGAAGGAATAGCATTAAGGGCATATGCTTTCACCACCTGCTTTTCTTTGGGGGGTTGCGGACACTTGTTCTTGTGATGTCCCACTTAGCCACAGTTGAAGCACTTCCTATCCGATGGCTTGGCCCGACACTCTTTGGCATAGTGGCCCTTCTTACCACAGCTGAAGTACTCAACATCTTGCTTATTCTTTTTCTTCTGACCATCCTTAGTCCGATTCTGCTTTCTCTTATTCTGAGAACCATTCTTGCCTCCACCGCTTGCTTGCGGCTTTGGCTCCTCTGCAGATGCAACCTCATTCTTCGACTTAGGGTAAAGACTCTCTGACCTCAATGCTTTCCCCACAATCGACTCAAACGTCTCATCGATGTGGTTAATAAGTCTTTCCCCCAAGTATTGATCCAAACCTGTTATAAACTTCTCGTTCTTCTTCTCGGTAGTATCAATAAGAGATAACTCATACTTCGACAAAGTGTCGAATTCGACAATATACTCCGAGACAGCTCTGCCATTCTGCTTGAGCTCCAAGAATTTTTTAAACAGCACTGACTTCTAAGCAGCTGGAATGAACTTATCGCTAAAGCGAACCTTAAACTAATCCCAAGTAATCTGATCCTCGGGAGTAGTTGCCTTTATAGCATTCCACCAATTCATTGCCCGTCCTTGCAGCTGACGGGATGCTAACCTTCTCTTCATCGCATCCTCGATACCCAAGTCTTCGAAGATACGCTCGCAGCTATCCGACCAATCCTGAACATCCGTAGCCGACTCCGTTCCGTGGAACGGTTTCCCACCAAGACTAGTATAATCCTTATTTAGCTTGGCGAAATCGGCCCTAGGCGCCTGCACTATTGGACCACCATTACCCGCATTGGGAGCTGCCCTCTGAACATCCCTAAGCATCTCTCTCATGAGGTCAGTAAACATCGTCCTCATGTCAGCAGCATTCCCATTATTGGCTCCTCTACCAGCACCTCTTGCGTATCGGCTCATCGTTCAATCTGTAAAGAGAAAACGATCAACCATCTCCATAGTGGTGCTAGTGAAGTGCGACTTCATCCTTAACTATACTAATAGTATATATATATAGCCCTTGAAAACCAAAATAATCACAAATACGCGCTCTCATATACGTATACCATCTCTCCCTAATGACTTCCCTATGTTAACTACGCAACCTAGAGCTCGGATACCAAGTGTGACGGCCCGCCCGCACCAGCCGGCATTTCCTCCAAAAGTGTGTTGTACACATGCTCAACTAGCACGGAACGGTCGCCAAAGAAAGGAAAGAAGTGAATGAACTAATCGAAAACCTGTAGAATGTCTCACAACGCATGGAACAAAATATAAAAATAATGTACTTGACACAAAACAGGCGAGACAGTGC
Organism: Allium sativum; assembly: GCA_030737875.1. NCBI lineage: Eukaryota > Viridiplantae > Streptophyta > Magnoliopsida > Asparagales > Amaryllidaceae > Allium > Allium sativum. The sequence goes on along the minus strand of CM060926.1, from coordinate 264,823,506 downwards.
ATAAGCTGATAACTAAAACCAACATCATCATCAGAGTAGCGGAAGTCTAAATACAGCTTATTACAGCTTTTCAAACTACTGTCTCTAAACAAAAGAAAGGAATAGTGCACTAATAATGCCCAAAGTAGTGACCAGCAGTGACACAGGGAGAATATCTATATATGTATCATACATGGAAGCCTCCTGCTCGTCTCCGGTACAGCTACTCGTGCATCACCAACTAACATGTCTTTAGTCTGCTCGTGAGAGCACCCAGAGTAATAAGAAGAGACATAAAACTCTGGGTCAGACAAAAAGTCTGGTATGAGCGATAAGCAGCTAAACAGAACAATAACAAGTATACTAAACCATACCTGAACCTGGACCTGCAACCAAAGAGTTTGCACTACATACCGTACAATACTCTAAGGTGCCACTAACATACGGTGTAAAGAATACGGGGGTGGGGTGTGCATGTCATAATGATGGCAAACAAGTCAACCATAGCAATCATCCTCACATTCCTCACTCAGTGCGTAAAGCATATAATATCTATCGCTTCGATCACTAGACCCATCGAAGTAGTGACAGAGTTCAACTTGTACAACTACTGCTGCTACCCAGCTTACCACATGGAGTCATGACCAAACCTTTACAAATAACCCCACTTCATTGGTCTATAGCTCTTTAGTCGTACCTAGGCCACTGTGGCCCTGAATCCGTTCACGTACTCCCTACACATAGTGATCCAAATTTATAGATATCGACAACTCCTTAGCACACGTCCCGCAGCAAAGCCCAATCATGAAGCTCACTCATTGGTTCCCATCTGGATCCTGAGTCAAAACTACTTATTTGGACTACCTTTGCATCTCGAGTTTTGGTCACCATCTCCGGATCGGTCTTCATTCCGTTCGTGATCATCATCTAGGCTCGGGTTCATATCAGTTCGTAGCGCCCTCTCCAGATCGGTTCGGATTGGGGTAACCTTCCTCTAGCGGTTCGGATCGGGGTCCACACCTCCTGGCTTCGTGGAAAACTCCTCTGGTTCGGCCCTTCTTCCCAAGCACTCCGGGTCGGTTCGGGTCTCTCAAGCTTCTCCATGGTGCATCAGTTCGGGTTGGTGTGGCACACGAGAGGCGGATCGGGTCATGGGTTCGGGTCCAGATCTCCTCGTGGGTACAACAGCTTGGAGGGGCGGTTCGGTTCGGGGCTCCTTCCTCCGATCCGATCCGGATCGGCCAAATTCCTGCACTTCTTTCCGGCAACTATTTACGCCACTCGACAGCGTTTTCGACCAATCTAACTATTCTAAACAATCACAATTCATACCAAATAGCCATAGGAACATATAACATCAACCACAAACATCAAAACAATAACTTGATAGATTAAAATAGATCAACGTAGCCAAATCCCCATATTTTCCCTTAAGCGTGCTTAAGCAAAACTAATGATAGTGTTAACAAAACTTAACCAAATCAAACCAAATTTCTAACAGAGATCTAAAACATTATTTTCGAATTTATAAATATTTTTCCAAATTTTTATCATGTTTAAATTCGCTAATTATCACTAATCACCCTAATTAACTGCAATTGGTGTCAAAACAATGTTAATCACTCACCTTGGCCACAAGTAAAATTTTCAGAACTGAAACCTTGCTGATTTTGGCGAATACTGATGTCTAACAGCTGCTCTAATACTGATTTGGTGAAGATCTTCTTAGATTTGGTGTTGCTAAGCCTAATCCTTGATTAAACGGTGATTAGAGATGATCATAAATGTTGGAGGCCATTGTTAGGGTTCCAAGAATGAAAGTGGCGGCTGAAAAATGAAAATAATATCGTTCTCTAACTGATTTCAGCCTCCTCATAACCCTAATCCCGAAATGGGTTATGGGCCCTCTTGCTAATCACCCTAATTAGGCCCGGTTAAGCTGTTTTTCACCATCTGAAACTTGTTTCAGCCATATCTCTCAAACGGTGAGTCTGTTTGGCTAATGTGACCACTCTACGGAATTGTAAACCATCATCCGGAGCCAATGGAAGTGGTTTTAGGTCAAAATTCCTTTCCAATCAAAAGTTATGGCCGAAACAGTATCAGCTAGGGGCAAAACGGTCATTTAAAAATCGGCAAAAATCATGAACATTGGAAATGACCCCAATAGTCGTCTCCCACAGTTACATGACCATACGACTTTATATGTGAAAGAAATAAATATTCTACAATCCTTCGATGCGTACAATGCGGGTCGTTACACTCTCCCCCCTTAAGAAATTTCGTCCTCGAAATTCCTTAACCCAAAACATACAAAGGATCCCGCATGCCTACCAGCCACATACAACAATCAAACATGCAAAACAAACAAACCTATCCTAGCATGCGGAAAGACTAAATCGAAGTTAAAATCTTACCAGGCGAAGAGTTCTGGATACGTCTTCCTAATGCTCTCCTCTGTCTCCCAAGTACAGTCATTCTCATCCTCGCCCCACTGTACTTTGACTAGATTCACCGCTTTCCTTCGAAGCTGCTTCGTATCGTTCCCAACAATACGCATAGGCTTGCGGTTCCCAACCGCCTCTGGTTCAACTTCGATATCATCCAACTGATCAGGTGAAATAGTCACACCTGGGTCGTGCACGAATTTCCTTAACTGGGAAACATGAAATACGTTGCGAACTCCTGCCATCTTCTCTGGTAATTCAATTTTGTATGCTAAATTCCTAATTTGCTCAAGAACTGGGAATGAACCAACAAATCTAGGTGATAACTTATCTCTCCTGCCAAATCGTATCACGCTCTTCAACGGAGAAATCTTGATAAACATCAAGTCACCAATGGAGAACTTTAATTCTCTTCTCCTCTTATCAGCATAACTCTTCTGTCTATCTTGAGCAGCGTTCATTCGTTGTTGGATAATCTTAATCTTAGCTGAAGTTTCTCTTATCACATCGGGTCCAAGCACAAACTTCTCACCAGTTTCCACCCAACATGACGGTGAGTTGCACGGTCTTCCGTACAAAGCTTCAAACAGAGCCATACCAATACTGGATTGATAGCTATTATTATATGCAAACTCTACTAGATGCAAATGGTCATCCCATGATCCACCAAAATCCAATATACAAGCCCTCAAGAGATCTTCTAACACTCGATTCACCCTCTCTGTCTGTCCGTCGGTTTGAGGATGATATGCGGTACTGAGATGTAGTTCTGATCCTAACGCCTCTTGTAAGCTCTTCCAAAATCCACTAGTGAACAACGGATCTCGGTCACTCACAATGCCTTTGGGTATTCCATGAAATCTCACTACCCACTTTATATACAGTTCCGCTAATTTAGCTGTCGTCCTGTTTGACTTGACGGGTATAAATCTTGCACTTTTGGTCAATCGGTCCGCAATCACCCAAATGCTATCATGGCCCGATCTAGTCCTTGGTACCCCATCAATGAAATCCATTGACACTTGTTCTCATTTCCATTCTGGAATTTCTAATGGTTGTAACAAACCACTAGGCTTCTTTTGCTCAGCTTTAACTAGCTGGCAGTTCATGCATTTGGATATAAACTTCCCAATGTCTCTTTTCATCCCTTCCCAGTAGTAGGTCTGCTTCATGTCTTGGTACATCTTGTTACCGCTGGGGTGTATAGTCAGTTTTGAGTGATGACATTCTCTAAGCACTTCATCTCTCAGTCCATTAACATTGGGTACAACTAATCTTCCATTCTTTCTAAGCCATCTATCTCGATCAAGCCCATACTTGTTCATCTCTCCGTCGATTCCCATCTCTAACTTTGAGATGATTTCCAAGAGGTTAGGATCGCTCCTCTGACTGGAACCAATTCGCTCAATCAAGGTGGGTCTGATCGTCAAACTTGTTAACATTTCTGGATCCAATTCGCACTTTGGTCTGAAATCATACCCAGCGATGTACTCCAGTTGCTTCCATTCTAGAAACATAGCCGCTAAACTGGCATGTCTTCTACTCAATGCATCAGCTACCGCATTGCCCTTTCCGGGTGTATATGTGATGTCGAAATCATAGGAAGCCAAGAATTCTAACCATCTTTGCTGTCGGAGGTTTAGATCTTTTTGGGAGAAGAGATACTTTAACGATTTATGATCGGTAAACAACTCGAATCTTTCTCCCAAGAGATAATGTCTCCACATCTTCAGTGCAAACACGATCGCTGCCAATTCCAAATCATGGGTAGGGTATCTTTTCTCATGCGGTTTCAGTTGCCAACTTGCATAAGCTACAACCCTACCTCCTTGCATCAATACAACACCTAGCCCTGTGCCACATGCGTCCGTATATACCGTCATCTCTTCATTCCCCTTAGGAATGACTAACACTGGTGCACATGTCAACTTGTCCTTTAGACTCTTGAATGCATTCTCGCACCTTTCGTCCCAGACGAAGGCTTGATTCTTCTTGGTCAACTGAGTCAACGGTGCTGCTATCTTGGAAAAGTCTTGGATAAACTTACGATAATATCCAGCTAACCCCAAGAAACTTCTTATGTCCGTTGCATTCTTGGGCGTAGACCAATCTTGTACCGTAGCCACCTTCGCAGGGTCCACGGCAATACCATTCTCCCAAACAACATGGCCCAAGAATCTCACTTCCCTCCTCCAGAAGTGACACTTAGAAAACTTTGCTTTCAATTGGTGTTTTCTCAACACCTCCATCCCTATCCTCAAATTTCCTTGTGTTCTTCCTCTGTCCTCGAATAGACCAAAGTGTCATCCACGAACACAAGCACAAACTTATTCAACTGATCTCTGAATACCCTACTCATAAGATCCACAAAATATGCTGGGGCATTGGTCAGTCCGAATGGCATGACCAACCACTCATAAAACCCAGACGGCGTCCGGAATGCCGTTTTGGCTATACTCTTAGCTTCCACTCTAAGCTGATGAAAACCTGTCGCGAGATCCAACTGAGAGAATACTCTCGCGCCACTCAACTAATCAAACAAATCATCTATCCGCGGTAGAGGATACTTGTTCTTCCTCGTCACTTTATTCAACTCGCGGTAGTCTACACACAAACGAAGGGAACCATCCGCCTTTGTAGCAAACACAACTGGTGCTCCCCATTCAGAAACACTCCTTCTGATAAATCCCTTCTTCAAAAGATCGCTGACTTGCACCCCGAGCTCTCGCTGCTCCCTTGGTGCCATACGACGAAGTGGCATCACTATAGGTCTGACATCTTTCACTAATCAATACGGAACTCAATCTCTCGGTGTGGCGGAAGCCCAGTCACTTCCTCGAAAACGTCCGGATACTGGCCAACCACGGGCAACCCTGACAACTCACTATGCGGGATGTCGAGGGAATTTAGAAAACTAGCCATTACCCCATCACCGGGTAGACCACCAAACACTACCCTCCGCCCATCATCCGCTCTAGCTGTCACCAAAAAGCCCTCACAGTCTACCACCACCCCGTATCTTTGGAGCCAATCGACTCCCAAAATAATGCCAAACCCAGTAAAACCCAAAATAAAGCAATCACAAACAAACATGCATCTATGACTCGATAAGACCACATTACGACAAATCATGCTAAGGTTAGTCGAACCACCAATCGGGTTCGTCACTACTAAAGGCCTATCGACAACCTCGGGCTCCAATCCCAACCTATCTACCAGGTCACTAGATATGAAAGAACTGGAAGCCCCAGTATCAAACAAAACTCTAACAGGAACATCATAAACAGAAAGCATACCTTGAACAACAACATTCTTTCCCTTCTCCGCCGCAGTTGGGGCATTCGACGAAGAAGGAATAGCATTAAGGGCATATGCTTTCACCACCTACTTTTCTTTGGGGGATTGCGGACACTTGTCCTTATGATGTCCCACTTGGCCATAGTTGAAGCACTTCCTATCCGCTGGCTTGGCCCGACACTCTTTGGCATAGTGACCCTTCTTACCACAGCTGAAGCACTCAACATCTTGCTTATTCTTTTTCTTCTGGCCATCCTTAGTCTGATTCTTCTTTCTCTTATTCTGAGAACCGTTCTTGCCTCCACCGCTTGCTTGCGGCTTTGGCTCCTCTGCAGATGCAACCTCAGTCTTCGACTTAGGGTAAAGACTCTCTGACCTCAATGCTTTCCCCACAATCGACTCAAACGTCTCATCGATGTGGTTAATAAGCCTTTCCCCCAAGTACTGATCCAAACCTGTTATAAATTTCTCGTTCTTCTTCTCGGCGATATCAATAAGAGATAACCCATACTTCGACAAAGTGTAGAATTCGACAATATACTCCGAGACAGCTCTGCCATTCTGCTTGAGCTCCAAGAATTTCTTAAACATCACAGACTTCTGAGCAGCTGGAATGAACTTATCGCTAAAGCGAACCTTAAACTGATCCCAAGTAATCTGGTCCTCGGGAGTAGCTGCCTTTATAGCATTCCACCAATTCAATGCCCGTCCTTGCAGGTGACGGGATGCTAGCCTTCTCTTCATCGCATCCTCGATACCCAAGTCTTCGAAGATACGCTCGCAGCTATCCAACCAATCCAGAACATCCGTAGCCGACTCCGTTCCGTGGAACGGTTTCCCAGCAAGACTAGTATAATCCTTATTTAGCTTGGCGAAATCGGCCCTAGGCGCCTGAACTATTGGACCACCACCATTACCAGCATTGGGAGCTGCCCTCTGAACATCCCTAAGCATCTCTCTCATGAGGTCAGTAAACATCGTCCTCATGTCAGCAGCATTCCCATTATTGGCTCCTCTACCAGCACCTCTTGCGTATCGGCTCATCGTTCAATCTGTAGAGAGAAAACGATTAACCATCTCCATAGTGGTGCTAGTGCAGTGCGACTTCATCCTTAACTATACTAATAGTATATATATAGCCCTTGAAAACCAAAATAATCACAAATACGCTCTCTCATATACGTATACCATCTCTCCCTGATGACTTCCCTAGACTAACTACGCAACCTAGAGCTCTGATACCAAGCGACGGCCCGCCCCGCACCAGCTGGCATTTCCTCCGAAAGTGCGCTGTACACATGCTCAACTAGTACGGAACGGTCGCCAAAGAAAGGAAAGAAGAGAATGAACTAATTGGAAACCTGTAGAATGTCTCACAGCGCATGGAACAAAATATAATAATAATGTACTTGACACAAAACAGGCGAGATGGTGCATAAGCTGATAACTAAAACCAACATCATCATCAGAGTAGCGAAAGTCTAAATACAGCTTATTACAACTTTTCAAATTACTGTCTCTAAACAAAAGAAAGGAATAGTGCACTACTATATGTATCATACGTGGAAGCCTTCTGCTCGTCTCCGGTACAGCTACTCGTGCATCACCAGCTAACCTGTCTCTAGTCTACTCGTGAGAGCACCCAGAGTAATAAGAAGAGACATAAAACTCTGGGTCAGACAAAAAGTCTAGTATGAGCGATAAGCAGCTAAACAGAACAATAACAGGTATACTAAACCATACCTGAACCTGGACCTGCAACCAAAGAGTTAGCACTACATACCGTACAATACTCTAAGGTGCCACTAACAAACGATGTAAAGAATATGGGGGAGGGGTGTGCATGTCATAATAATGGTAAACAAGTCAACCATAGCAATTATCCTCACATCCCTCACTCGGTGCGTAAAGCATACGATATCTACCGCTTCGATCACTAAACCCATCGAAGTAGTGACGGAGTTCAACTTGTACAACTACTGCTACTACCAAGCTTACAACATGGAGTCATGACCAAACCTTTACAAATAACCCCACTTCATTGGTCTATAGCTCTTTAGTCGTACCTAGGCCACTGTGGCCCTGAATCCGTTCACGTACTCCCTACACATAGTGATCCAAAGTTATAGATATCGACAACTCCTTAGCACACGTCCCGCAGCAAAGCCCAATCATGAAGCTCACTCATTGGTTCCCATCTGGATCCTGAGTCAAAACTACTTATTTGGACTACCTTTGCATCTCGGGTTTTGGTCACCATCTCCGGATCGGTCTTCATTCCGTTCATGATCATCATCTAGGCTTGGGTTCATATCAGTTCGTAGCGCCCTCTCCAGATCGGTTCGGATCGGGGTAACCTTCCTCCAGCGGTTCGGATCGGGGTCCACACCTCCTAGCTTCGTGGAAAACTCCTCTGGTTCGGCCCTTCTTCCCAAGCGCTCCGGGTCGGTTCGGGTCTCTCAAGCTTCTCCATGGTGCATCGGTTCGGGTCGGAGTGACACACGAGAGGCGGATCGGGTCATGGGTTCGGGTCCAGATCTCCTCGTGGATACAACAGCTTGGAGGGGCGGTTCGATTCGGGGCTCCTTCCTCCGATCCGATCCGGATCGACCAAATTCCTGCACTTCTTTCCAGCGACTATTTACGCCACTCGACGGCGTTTTCGACCAATCTAACTATTCTAAATAATCACAATTCATACCAAATAGCCATAGGAACATATAACATCAACCACAAACATCAAAACAATAACTTGATAGGTTAAAATAGATCAACGTAGCCAAATCCCCATATTTTCCCTTAAGCGTGCTTAAGCAAAACTAATGATAGTGTTAACAAAACTTAACCAAACCAAATTTCTAACAGAGGTCTAAAATATTATTTTCCAATTTACAATTCCAAATTTTAATCATGTTTAAATTCGCTAATTATCACTAATCACCCTAATTAACTGCAATTAGTGTCAAAACAATGCTAATCACTCACCTTGGCCACAAGTAAAATTTTCAGAACTGAAACCTTGCTGATTTGGGCGAATAATGATATCTAATAGCGGCTCTAATACTGATTTGGTGAAGATCTTCTTAGATTTGGTGTTGCTAAGCCTAATCCTGGATTAAACGGTGATTAGAGATGATCCTAGATGTTGGAGGCCATTGTTAGGGTTCCAAGAATGAAAGTGGCGGCTGAAAAATGAAAATAAGTTCGTTCTCTAACTGATTTCAGCCTCCTCATAATCCTAATCCCGAAATGGGTTATGGGCCCTCTTGCTAATCACCCTAATTAGGCCCGGTTAAGCTGTTTTTCACCATCTGAAACTTGTTTCAGCCATATCTCCCAAACGGTGAGTCCGTTTGGCTAATGTGACCACTCTACGGAATTGTAAACCATCATCCGGAGCCAATGGAAGTGGTTTTAGGTCAAAATTCCTTTCCAATCAAAAGTTATGGCCAAAACAGTATCAGCTAGGGGCAAAACGGTCATTTAAAAATCGGCAAAAATCATGAACATTGGAAATGACCCCAATAGTCGTCTCTCAAAGTTACATGACCATACGACTTTGTATGTGAAAGAAATAAATATTCTACGATCCTTCGATGCGTAGAATGCGGGTCGTTACACTATCACACACAAATTTATAGTGGTTCGGCATTAATGAGCCTACGTCCACGTTATAATATCTTATATATTCTTTCAACTATTAGACAGAATAGTTACAATGGCAATACAACAAGAGATCAACAAATATTCGAAAGCTAGAGTATCCAAACTTCCAAAAAAAGTCCCTTCTTTTGAGTCTAGAAGGGGTATTTACAAGTGATACAGTACTTGAGCCGGCTTGGACACGTGTTGCAGGATCCAAAAGAGTAGTTAAGTCTGAAGAAGTATTTTCCTCCTAAGGAATTGATATTCCTCGAATTACCGACAATATGTGGCAATTGATCCGTCTGATTTGGATGGCTTGGAACGGGTAAGGTCAAGCATGAGCTATTCTATAGGCGGGCCTCCAGTTGGTAACTAGGTGCGATGTGGCTAAGTATGCCTGATCATAGCGGGCTTTTTTTAGATCGTGCCTGGTTTGGTTAAGTGACGGGCCTCATCGATCGGCCCACTTCTTGACTTTGGCTACCTACTTTGAGCACCTAAGGCACGGGCCTGTGGCATTGTCGAGTCTTAATGGGTTGTCCAAAAGGCCCATCAACACTTTGCTCCCCAAAGCATGTTGCGTTGGAGACGGGACATACTTTGTAAACACGTGCTCTGAGCAGACCTTTCCATGTTAACCGAAGAATTCCACAGGTCGGTTTGAGCCGCTAGTTTAATCGACTTTGTAAATCGAAATGATTCTATCAGTCATTTGGAAACTTAAACGAGCTCAGGTAATAATGATGCCTTACTATCATCCATCATTTCGGCTGACCTCGGTTCGAGGGTGGCTTTACACGTCAGCCGAGTCTGATTCGCGGGTCATGTCAATCGAATGCGAATGGTCACCCCATCATTCTATAAAAGGAAAACCCTTTTTATCTTTTACTTTTTCCTATTGGAAAAACCGATTTACCGCTCAAGAAGAATAAGAAGAAGTAGAAAGGTTATCGTCTCCAACCAAGATCATCTTTTCCAAGTAAAAATCAGTTCTTTATTTTTTTGAAACACTTCGACATAATTGTTGTGTAAGACCTCACTTCTCCCCATCTTTTTGTCATAATTTGAGCCTCATGCAAGCACTAACTAGGATCTTCGGCATCGGATTGCCGGAGCCAATGGCGATGCGACTGTCTGTGGCGTGTCTGATGCCATTTTAGTGAAATCCGATGGTGTCGGAACTGCCAATACCGAATTGTCACAGAGGTGGAGAGGTTTCCCGCCTTTTCATAGTGTCTCGTTTGTCAGGGTATTGTTAAACCTTTGGACATGTGGCATTGTTTGAGAGGGAGGTGATAAAGATAGCGATCTTTGTACGGTCTAACATATGAGAACAAATGTGATTTCTGTGGCTTATCGTTTATCAAGATAGCACTGTAAAGCGGAACTAACACCCTTTGAATCATTCTTTTAATTTCAGCTCGACAATCTTTGATCAACAATGGTCTGAACACGAGGCAAACTTAAGTATGGGATTGGTAAGGAATTACCTATTTCCGTCTGAGTAGATAGTACCTCCGAGTCTTCGACCAATTCTGAGTTTGATTCGGACAACAATTCTCAAGATCACTCGACGAGTTCGCTGCCTCCTTCTGAAGTTACACTTGAGTCGAATGAAGCAGCACCTGTTCCAATAGCACCCGACATGCTTCCAGGTGCAGATATTCTAAGTAACCCCCTGGATGCTCTAAAGACCGAAATAATTCTCAAATGACTGCAAAACCTGACCGCTAAGCATAATATTCCCTTTGTAGATGTCCTTCTCCCCGAAGAAAGTGACCGACCTCACATTCCTCCAGATGGCTACATGGTATTATCTCTTCCAATGTGCAACGTCGGAGCTATCCCCCCTTTTCCTTCATTTATTATCAATCTCTTGCTGCGGATGAACCTAGCTGCAATGCAGTTCCATCCAATTGCATACGACAACCTGTTATCTCTTTACTACCTATACATGAGGTACCTGGGCCACCCTCCGATCTTTGATGATTTGCCCTTTTTCTTTCACTTTAGATACAATGAGAAACAGTCCCCCTCCCTTCTTTACTTCGAAGCTACTCGAGGTAGGAAAATTATTGAAAAAGTCCCGAGTAAGGTGGGCGACCCAAAGCGGGAGTGGTTTTGGATAAAAGAACAACCGGGGTGTGCTCGATATTGGCTTCAATGCAGTAAGCTTCTTTGATGCCCGATACATCCATTATGTAGTTTTTTATACCGACCATTTCTTTCGTAGGGGTGACCCAATAATACCTAATGATAAAGTGTTTGAAAGGCGTTACAGACAGCTGGTCAAGTTGGAATTTGAGCGACGAAATTTTTGGAAGTGCTTGTCTGATAAACACCTACATCGGTATGCTCTTCTTAATGAGAACAGAAGAATCAGATCCCAAAAGGAGGGATCTGGGTCGAGCACACCGAGTCAGGGTGAAGTGCCTCCAACGGAAAAAAAAACAGATGATAAACAGGTGACACATTTGGTCGGGGAATCCTCCATCCATCCCTCGCCTAGGGAGAAAAAGAAACCCCGTCCAGAAAAACCTTTTTTCAAAAGGCAGGTTCGAGAGTCTGAGCATCGAAAGAGAGAGAAAGTTCATGCCAAGAAAATTCCAAAGAAAGTGTGAGGGGAGCCAGCCAAAGAGAACCCCGCTGAAGATCGTTCGAGAGATTCCAAGGTCAAGAAAGATTCTTCTACGGTCCAGGGCTTGCAGGAAAAAATTGTTGCATCTCCTCTTCATGGTCTGGAGAAGCTGCTGATGCCAGAGACCATTCTCCCCCCTAGAGCTTAGATCCAAACCATTTTTTTCCTAACTAGTCCAAGGGGATGTCTTTTCCAATCGAACAAGAAGGTGTCTAAGGCACGACCCTAACTCCCGTGCAAGGTCATCTTAAATAATTTGCCATATAGCATTTGCACTGCACGTCACAGTACTATTTTCTCTTGTGTAGAATGAATATTGACCGGACCCATTGCGATTTCTTTTCTTTTTTCAAAGGAAATAAGCGAGGAATTTTATGGAAACCTTTTTGCTTCTATTTCGGCAGAGGCTGGGCCAGTCGAGCCAGCCTTGCAAGAAGTTAGGCAAGGGGACAATGATAAATATGACAGCAACGAGAGGAAGAAAAAGAACAAAAACAAAGAGAAAAAGAAAGAAAAAGAGAGAGAGAGAGAGAGAGAGAGAGAGAGAAAGAGAGAGAGAGGAAGAACTGAATCAAGAACAACACAAATAGAAGAAAAGAAGTTTAGGAAAGCACGATCCGGCACCGGAGGAAAAAGAAGAGCCTGGGAGAATGTCCAAAAAGAAAAAAGGGCATAAGCCTCCCAAGCTTCGGCTTTCTCCCCGTCCCTAGGATAAGACCACCAGGGAGGGCGAGAAAGCCGAACTTTCTCGGGTCGTGTTAAGTCGCCCCAGACTCTCTGTCAATCCTTCCTCCACCGATCGAGTTATAGAATTGGAGCGAGATTTTCCTGATCTCATCTTTATCGGGATTGATCCTGCCCCCGAGTTACAACCACTCCCACAGAATTTCCGCCAGCGCATTCGAAACAATCTTGGCCACGCCCTTTCTCAATATGATGCAATGCATGAATATGCCAAGCAAGAAAGCAGGGTATTGAAAGACAGGCTGGCCGAGGTTACTGGTTCGAAGAGGGATGCGGAGGGCAATAAGAGAACCTTTGGGTTCCTTGAGAAGAAAATTTAAGATTATGAACTACGGGTCGTGGCCGATAAGGAGAGATATGAGAAGGCGGACAAGGACTTGAATACCCAATTCCAACAGAGAAGCCAGGAATGTGATTCTTTGAAGGGCGAGGTCAAACCCTTGATAAACAAAAAGCTCGGTTGGGCCTAGAGGTGCAGAATCTCAAGGCTCTTCTTCATTCATTTGAGTTGGCTAAAAGTCTGGCTGAAGAAAATGCTGCTGTGGCGATCGAGTCAGCTAAAAATTTAAAGCTTCAAAACATGATATCGACATTCAGACCATTAAAGCTGACCATGCTCAAGAGGTATTCGAGATAAATAAGGAACATGGGCGTCAAGCTCTTACATTTTTTACAAGGGTCCTTCATCATAGGGACTTGTCTTGTTTACCGAGGTACTCCACAGTACTGACGGATACTTGGAAAATCATTCTGAGATAGGAGAGAGTCGCTGCCAAAGGGCAGCCAGTGGATGAAGAGGCTTTGATGACCTGGTTTTTGAATGATGGCGAGCAGGCGATATTAGCTGAGGGAAAGAGCCACGAAGAGAGGGCGGCAGAAGCTGAGCGCCGCAGATTGAAGGGGAAGTCGATCCCCGAGAAAGAAGTTGGTAGCAGCTGTCGGACCAAGGTATCCCTCTCTTTCCCTTCTACATACATTGAGACAGGTTCGACATCTATCCCTCCAGTCGAGCCAGCCAGGGTCGTGGAAGAGCAGCCAACTAAGTCCGATATTTGAGGTAAGCTTGTGTACTAGTCTTAAGTTCACTTTTCTGACCTTGACTTATATTTTTCATTGTAGGTGTTTCATTAATGAAAAAGAGTAGTGCTGGGAATGCGACCGATGTCTTGATGGAGAAGAACATTGACAAAGGACCATCGGAGGACGACAACGTCGAGATTGTCGGGGAGTCTAAGAGAAATGATCGTGTATCAATGGCCGAGACCAGAGCTCAAAGTAAGAAGGACATTCTGTCCATGAAGCCCGAGCCATCCGAGGATCCTTTGAATGTTCAACCCATCCAAGATATCCCTCTGAAACGACCCAAAATCCCCCTTACGGGAAATCCCGGATTGAGTCGAGAACAAGCCACAATAGGACGCAGACGTAAGAACATTTCATTGTATATTACAACAATACCATCAGAATACAAGAATATACAGAGTATAAATGAATATTACACAGAAATATCAGAGATTTAAATTACATTTAAATACATAGCAGCGGAAAATAATACAAAATACAACTGAAGGAGATATACGGATACAAAGCTTTCCGGATATCGTTCCAGCTGTAAACCAGGATCCTGTGAATATAAATCTGTGAAACCAAAACTACTAGCTGCCTGTGTCAAAATAAGGGCACCCAGAGTTTAGGTTAAAACAATAAACTCCAGGTCAGTCATGTGACTGGTGTGAGAACTAAAACAGTTATTAATCTTTATTTTAAATTAGATATATCAAGGGACCATGCCGTATAACACGGAACGGGTTTCCTCCCCAGAATACCAGTGCATATAACAAAATAGCGCAATGCTTTTTGGAAAAATGAAGCTATTATAAGACCCAGGTCCTATCACACAATGCAACGCAAGCCGGGGGATAGGGTTTTCCCTTATAATAGCTAAACATGCTTAGTACGTTTAAAACAAATCATTTGATACTACTATAAGTGTATAGTGTATAAAACAACTTCAAATCATAAGTATCAATCATAGACGACATGGGTACCATATATCATGTCGCCATACTAGGCTCTACAATCAAAACCGCAAGTGTCACGTATTTGGAAATTGGATTTCCATCTATGAACCGAGGCCAGGGATCGTCCTCTACCGATTCGAGATGCTCTAGCCCGTGTCTCAGGACCCAGACTCAAGTGGGCCTTGGATCGTCAGGGCCGGTCCACCGATGTGGATTATTATGCCTGAACAATACGTCTCTCCGCCCTATGGGGCGTAAATGAGCCAACAAATGACTCCATCGGACCTGGATCGTCCGATCAAACCGAGGCGCCTCGCAACAGCAACAACCACATAAGTCAAACTCGTCAGGGCGTGTAAAACCACTGACGCCACTTCTAGCTAGAAAGAAACGCATGTCCTCCCTGATGTCCTCTCCCGTTTTTGGTTCATACCGGGTGTGAAACTCGCGAAGTAAACGTTACACAAAGCTACGCCACAAAGGCCGTGCTTC
The DNA here is from genome assembly GCA_030737875.1 of Allium sativum. Lineage (NCBI taxonomy): Eukaryota > Viridiplantae > Streptophyta > Magnoliopsida > Asparagales > Amaryllidaceae > Allium > Allium sativum. The sequence goes on along the minus strand of CM060926.1, from coordinate 264,808,243 downwards.
GATCATCAACCACAAGACTTTGCTTTTCAACAGAAGCCTTGATCTTTTGCATCTTAGCATGCCACACAGGCAAACCATTCTATGCAACCGATATCAGTCACACAGAATGAAATCCGATGTTAGACACACAGTCCATTTACAAGTCCGTTCTGGGTTTGAACGAAACCGGAGGCACCTAGTACCCCGCATATCCATCAATCTCCAAGTACGTCTGGACGACCACCAACTGATTCCCTCCTTTTGGGTGTACGACCCAATCAAGATCATCAGTAATTGTAACACCCCACCTCCACCAGGGCCACTCACGAGTGATTCCACTAGCTTTGGAGGGGTGTTGTCTAGGTAAACATGCACAGAGATATCACATACAGAACATAGATAAATAAATAAGTAAAGCAGCGGTAGAAATTTAAAAACCATAGTTAACCATTTCCAAACCAAAGTCAACTTACATCAAAATACTTAGTCATTATTTCCCAACTACCACAAGTCTAGAAACATAAACTGAAAATAACATAAAGTAAACTATCCCCAAAATAGATGTGGAGAAGCCATAGCAAGCTCAAGTCCAAACCGTACATGAGCTGTCAAGAAAGCAAGCCAACTGTCCAAGCTAAGCACTAGTGTTCCCTCCCTGAGAACCTGGGGGGGGGGGGGGGGAACGGAAGAAAAGAGGCGAAAGAAAAAGGGTCAGTCATAAAGACTGGTAAGTCCTACCTACTATTAGTATAAAAACTAATGAAGTTAACTAAACATGAGAAACTGAGATGAAACATAAAGATGGTAACTAACTGGCATGATAAATAGATAACAAGGTAGATCAAGTGTGGCATCACATATACAAGGTTTAGTTTTTTTGCACCAAAAGTACTAGCATTCTAACCCATGTCAAGTATAAACAAGAAATGATCCCTTGGCCCAATATCATGAGATGACCCAAGTCAAGGTCCAACTACACGGTCTAGTTGATCGGCTCCCTATAAGCCTAACTCGTCGAGTGCCGGTGTCATACGGCCCAATCACGGAATGTAGTCGACTGTGCTAGGTCCACCCTAGGGTGTATCAAGCCCTAGGGTGCCAACCACTGACACAAATCAAGCACGCACAGTCTAAACCTACTGGTGCCCATGTCTGTTTTATTCAACTCCGGACTATGTGCACGACCATAGTCCGCCTGAACCTACACTGGCGCACCTACTCTGCCGTCGTTCTGGTCGCTTACAATCAACCCAGTAATCGTGCCCCACCCTAGCCTAGTCCCTAGGGTATCGTGATACATCCAAGAGGGTTACTGCTGAAAAGGACCACGTAACTAGGGTTTCTAACGGGTTAAGTGTGGTTAACCCTATCCAATCATGTATCAAGTTGGTTAAGTGTATCCAAGTGGTTCATGACTTAACCCTATCATGTGGCATTAATTAACTTAATGCGCCCAACCTCTCACATTAGACTTTGTTGTGGTTACTGGATGTGCCGGGCGGGTCTGGGCAGATTTACACCACAACCTAGTCTAACCTCGGGTTTCAAGCGCGATATGACCAACTACTCACATTGGATCCTATTGTTTGTAGCCACTGGATTTGTCGGGCGGTTCCGGGCAGATTTACGCTACAAACTCAACCCAACCTCGAGTTGGCCACTTTATGGTTTTCTACATGTCATGACCACATTCACGTTTTCAAGCATAATCAAGTTTTATGTCACATTTCAAGTCATGTTTTTTCACGTCATTTCAAGTTTGCCTAACTACCCATAACGTATTCCCATTCGCACGTAAATTCGCATCAACACAAATGAATCAAGGAACATAAAAATATGACCAAGATGGGCATAAGGTGGTAAAGTTGGTTATAAGTTAAACATGGTGATATTTCAAGCAAAGGTGTTCATCACAACTAGCATATAGGATTATTGGCCTCAAAACATGTATGACATCAAACTTAGCAAATAGGGTGATAACATGATAATAGTTGACATAGAGTGATAAACTTGTGGCTAACATGTAGTACAACATCATAGGCAAGTTAACATCAAGGTTATGAGAGGTTCTATGTTGCATTATGCATAACCCCCAAATAAAGCTCATAGCTTTCTACCCAAAAATCAAAGTGAACGGTACTAGGTTCATGATAGTTCCACAATCATAGATCAAAAGAGTCATAAATGGATCTATGCATACAATGATAGACCAAAGACAAGTATTACACAAAAGTCCCATTTCAACTTGCTACATGTTCATATTAATTTCATAGTTTAAATCTAAGAGTAGAGTGGGGCTTACAAATCGTGGCTATGAGAACTAGAACCAAATAGAACAAGATAGAGACGTTGTAGAAGCTCTAGGAATGATGTAGCAACACTAGCACTCTCCAAACAATAATAAGCTCCACACAAAGCCTTGAGGAATAAGTAGCTCCTTTGATTTGATGAAGAAAGATTGCTCCTTTTGCCTTAGAAGCTCTCAAGATGAAGATGGAGGCCATGATTAGGGAGCATTTTGGCAGAATTTAGTTGTTAGGATGATTTGTGGTGGTTTAGGCTAGGTCTTAGGGTGTTTTTATAGGTGTAGAGACAAGTTTAGGCCATAGGATTAACCCTAGTTTAGATCTGAACCATCAAATCTCGTCACAGGCTAGCTGAGAAGACCCAAAGGAGCAAACTGGTGCACCAGGGAAACATGGCCGACCAGGGAGGTCGACACCCAAGTCGACTGGGCAGTCAACCTGGGCTGGGGCAGGTCGACTCCCCAGTCGACCTGGGGCTGGGCGGGAAATTTTCCCGCCCAATCTGTTTGGAGCTGATTTTGAATTTCGGGCTGAATTTTGAATTTTCTGAAATCTTCTATGGGCCATAACTTGGTCATACGGACTCCGATTTACGAAATTTCGGACTCGTTTTCAAGCAGAATTTCGAGACGAACGCAATGGCGTAACCCATTCCCATTGATTTTTAACTTATAATTTAATTCTGCTCTGATTTCTTGTTTTAACATGTTATAAAAATTCGGGTTGTTACATTCTCCCCACCTTAAAGGATTTCGTCCCCGAAATCTCCAAGTTAGGAAGGACGTATCCTACCATCCATCATCCATCTACTCAAAACATCATCCACAAGTAATCATTGTCCTTAAAAGATTTCTAATGCTGTATGAACATATGCAAAAGTGTGTGTATATGCTCCTATCTAATGCGAAAATCAGGCGGTTACTGATTCAGTAAACCTCCTTAATGCAGAATATGTTAGTGAAATGAGTCCAAATGTATGCAAATTCCTAACGTAATTTCTAATCTCTACATGAGTGCACATAACATTCATTCATATGCAACATCCACATGATAGCATAACAAGTTTCATCCATGAATAAGCATAAACACTCATGCATATGCAATATGAAAGTGTGTGAGCCGATCTTAGTGCCTAACGTGTATCATGCATCCACGAATAACCACTTGCAAACACTTGCAACCATTTGCAACCATCAAGCATAACATGTTTCAAATACATGTTTCATCCAAAGGGTTTCTACCTAAGGTTCTCATGACAAGATTAACGAAGTAACAAGATAAACATGGATAGCAAAAGAAAGATATGCTAACTAGGAAAAGAGATTGAGAATGTACCCTAAAAAAGAAATGGGTAAAGCCCACGCATCTTCTCCTCGGTTTCCCAAGTTGCATCTTCATCGGCTTCACTCCACTGAACCTTTACTAACTTGACTTCTCGATTCCTCAGCTTCTTGATCTCCGTTCCCAAGATACGAATCGGAGCTCGCCTCAGGGTTGCCTCTTTCTCTACCTCCACGTCTTCAAGAATGCTAGGATCAACTACTTCGGCTGATTCATGTAGGCATTTTCGGAGATGCGAGACATGAAAAACATTGTGCACTCCAGCCAGCTTCTCGGGCAATTCCACCCTATAAGCCATTTGCCCAATCTTCTCGATGATAGGGAAGGGTCCTACGAACCTTGGTGCTAGCTTTCCAACTGTTCCAAAACGAACCACATTTCGCAAGGGAGAAACCTTCACAAAGACCATATCTCCAACTTCAAACTCTAAGTCTGTCCTTCGCTTGTCTGCATAGGATTTCTGTCTGTCTTGGGCCGTTTTCATCTGCCTTCGAATCAACTCAACTTTCTCGGATGTGTCCCTTATCATGTCGGGCCCAAGTATAAGCTTATCCGTCGTCTCCCACCAACATGTTGGTGACTTGCACGGCCTCCCATACAAAGCTTCGAATGGTGTCATCCCTATGCTTGCTTGGTAGCTGTTATTATAAGCAAACTCTACGAGAGGAAGGTGGTCTTCCCAAGTGCCACCAAAGTCAAGAATGCATAGCCTCAACAGATCTTCTAGTACCCTATTCACCCTTTCGGTCTGACCATCCGTCTGTGGGTGATAGGCTGTACTTAGATTCAATCGCGTACTCATCGCTTCTTGCAAACTATTCCAAAATTGGCTAGTGAAGATTGGGTCACGATCGCTAACTATGCTAGAAGGAACTCCATGCAATCGCACTATCTCTCGAAGATAAACAGATGCTAGCCATGATGCGGTCCTCTTGCTCTTCACTGGAATGAAATGAGCGCTCTTCGTGAGTCTATCCACTATGACCCATATGCTAGTATTCCCCTTCCTTGATCTCGGAAATCCATCCACAAAATCCATAGAGATACTTTCCCACTTCCATTGTGGGACCTCCAATGGATGCAGTAGCCCACCGGGCTTCTTCGACTCGGCCTTTACTTGTTGGCAAACAATGCATCTAGAAACAAACTCTGCAACATCCTTTTTCATCCCATCCCAAAAGAAAATGCGCTTCATATCCCGGTACATCTTATCCCCTCCGGGATGTATGGTCATCCTCGAGTGATGCGCCTCCTCAAGAACTTTATTTACTAAGTCTCCCACTCGTGGGACACATAGTCTTCCATCACGCCTTAGCCACCCCTTGTCATCAATAGTATATCTAGCGAGGTGACTTGACGTCTCACCCCGAATCAACTTGTCCATGATCTCGACTATCTGCGGGTCTTCCCTCTGTGAAGCCCCAACTTGATCAAGAAGTGTAGCTCTAAGCTCAAGGGATGCTAACGAACCAGTCATCGACTCAACAGCAGGTGTAAAATCAAAGGTTGCCAAGAACTCTAGGCTCTTCATCTCAACAAACAAGGGACTCAAAGTCAACCTTCTTCTACTTAGCGCATCCGCCACAACATTACCCTTGCCAGGGGTATAAGCTATATCGAAGTCATACGATGCCAAGAATTCCATCCACCTCTACTGCCTTAGATTCAAATCTTTCTGCGAGAAGAGGTACTTGAGCGACTTGTGATCAGTATATAACTCAAACCTTTCACCTAGAAGATAATGGCGCCAAGATTTGAGTGCAAAGACGATCGCCGCCAACTCCAAATCATGAGTGGGATAGTTCTTCTCATGAACTTTGAGTTGCCTACCCCCAAAGCATATCACTCTCCCTTCTTGCATTAGGACATCGCCTAATCCCGTGCCACATGCATCGGTGTACACGGTAAACAACTTCCCTCCATCGGGTAATGCTAGAACTGGAGCTGTGGTGAGGGCTTTCTTGAGCCTTTGAAAAGCAAGCTCACACTCTAAGTCCCATGCAAAGACTAAGTTCTTCTTCGTTAACTTAGTGAGAGGGGATGAAATCTTAGCGAAGTCCTTAATGAACTTCCTATAAAATCCCGCCAGACTGAGAAAGCTTCTCACTTCAGTTGCATTTTTCGGAACTTTCCAGTCTTGTACCGCCACTACTTTAGCGGGATCCACAGCTATGCCCTGCTTAGAAACTATATGCCCAAGGAACCGAACTTCCCTTCTCCAGAAATGGCATTTGGAGAACTTGGCTTTTAACTGATGAGCTCTAAGCGTATCCATAACCTCCTTGAGATGTATAACATGCTCTTCCTCGTCCTTAGAGAAGATCAGAATGTCATCCACGAAGACAACCACAAACTTGTTAAGGAAATCGCTAAACACCCTACTCATCAAATCAACGAAGTATGCGGGTGCATTAGTCAAACCGAACGACATGACAAGCCATTCAAAGAATCCATCTGGAGTCCTAAACGCAGTCTTGTCAATACTATCCTCAGCCACTCTAAGCTGATGGAATCCGGTGGCTAGATCGAGTTGAGAGAAAACAGAAGCACCTACAAGTTGGTCAAAGAGATCATCAATCCTCGGTAACGGGTGCCTATTCTTCTTTGTCAGCTTGTTTAACTCACGATAATCAACACATAGACGAAGCGAACCATCCGCCTTAGTAGCGAATACCACGGGAGCACCCCATTCAGAAATGCTTCGCCTAATGAAATTTTTCTCAAGCAACTCCTTGACTTGCTTGCTAAGCTCTCTTCTTTCTCGTGGGGCCATGTGCCTAACAGGCAATGAAACTGGCTTGGCATTATCAACAAGATAAATACGGAAGTCTATCTCGCGTTTAGGGGGTAACCCCTTCACCTCATCAAAAACATCAGGATATTCTCGGACCACCCTCACAGATTGAAGATTGTCAATAGACGAGTCGAGGGATTCAAGATAACATAACATGACGGGATCCAAAGGGTTATAAGAAATCTCTAGGGTATTGCCAAGGCGAGTCATAAGCCTCACTACCCTATGCTCACAATCGAGAATGGCTCCATAACTGGACAACCAATCCATGCCCAAAATCAACCCGTATCCCATGAACCCGAGAACATAAGCACTACATGTGAATTCTACGGTCAATATAGAAATCCTCAAATCCATACAAATCATAGATAGATGGGCGGAACCCCCAATTGGATTTGAGACACTAACGGGATCCTCAACTAGACTAGTACTTAGGTGCAAACTTTCAACAATGTCAGAAGAAATAAAGGTATGCGATGCGCCAGAATCAAATAAAGTTCGAACAGGAAAACCAGAAATGTAAACAAGGCTTTCTATAGAAATACTACCTCGGTCCGGAGCTGGAGTAGTGTTGAGAGCATGCATCTGCCCTCCAGAAGGTCCTGCCCGCTGAGTCTGTCCTTGCTTCTTTGGGCAATCCTTACTGTAGTGTCCAGATTCTCCGCAATGAAAGCATTCTCCCAACTTCCTCTTCTTCTTCCTACAATCTTTGATTATGTGTCCAGTGATCCCACAGAAGTTGCACTTCCTTGTCTCCCTTGCCTTGTTGTTGTTGGCCTTGTTACCCTTGTTGTTCTTGTTGTTCTGGTTGTTCTGGTTGCCTCCCCACTTTGAGTCCGCCTTCTTGGTTTGAGTCTCATTAAGCTTAACTTCTTTCTTGCCATTCTTATCATCTCCTTGAAGCAAGGCCATATCCACTAAGCTCTCAAAAGTGGCCCCCATGGGTATATGAGACATGGCCAAACCTTGCAATGGCTCATTCAATCCTCGAGCAAAGCGTAGAGCCTTCTTCTGAGGTGTGTTAACCATGTCTAAACCGAATCGAGCAAGCTGGTTAAACTTATTCACATACTCCCTCACGGTCATGTCCCCTTGCTTCAAAGATATAAACTTCTCCATTTGCAGATTCTCGTCAGCAGATGATAGAAACTTAAGCCCAAACCTCATCCTAAAGTCGACCCAATTCTCTATAGGCCTAGTAGCGTTGGTGACTTCCCACCAATAAGCATCTTCCTCTTTCAATAGCCATACTACCAACAGAACTTTCCTACGGTCTTCTACATCAAAGATAGCAAAAAGGTCATCAGTTTCTTTTAACCAGTTTCTTGCCTCAACATAAGTCTCTGTCCCAACAAAATTCTTGACACCCATCGCCATAAAGTCTTTCCAAATCTTCGTGAAATCCGCTTGTGGACGCTGAGGAGGAGGAGGAGGAACCTCAGGTACGGGAGGAGGAGTGGGAGTGTTTGCTGGGCCCGCATCGTTGGCCCTAGCTTCCAAGTACCTTCGGAACCATCCGGGTATGGGTACTCCCTCGGGAAGGTTAAGATCGGCCATGCTGAAAAAGGAAAAGATAGATTTAGAACGAGGAAACAAAGGATAGTGCTAATGGATTTTTGGGGAATAGCCATTTAAAATAAACTAGACTTTCCTTGGAAAAATACTTAATTGGTTTTGAAAATATTTTTTCAAAAGGGTTTTTAAAACTTTCGTCCGGTCTAGTAAACCTCATGCTCTGATACCAAATGTAACACCCCACCTCCACCAGGGCCACACACGAGTGATTCCACTAGCTTTGGAGGGGTGTTGTCTAGGTAAACATGCACAGAGATATCACAAGACAGAACATAGATAAATAAATAAGTAAAGCAGCGGTAGAAATTTAAAAACCATAGTTAACCATTTCCAAACCAAAGTCAACTTACATCAAAATACTTAGTCATTATTTCCCAACTACCACAAGTCTAGAAACATAAACTGAAAATAACATAAAGTAAACTATCCCCAAAATAGATGTGGAGAATCCATAGCAAGCTCAAGTCCAAACCGTACATGAGCTGTCAAGAAAGCAAGCCAACTGTCCAAGCTAAGCACTAGTGTTCCCTCCCTGAGAACCTGGGGGGGGGGGGGAACGGAAGAAAAAAGGCGAAAGAAAAAGGGTCAGTCATAAAGACTGGTAAGTCCTACCTACTATTAGTATACAAACTAATGAAGTTAACTAAACATGAGAAACTGAGATGAAACATAAAGATGGTAACTAACTGGCATGATAAATAGATAACAAGATAGATCAAGTGTGGCATCGCATATACAAGGTTTAGTTTTTTTGCACCAAAAGTACTAGCATTCTAACCCATGTCAAGTATAAACAAGAAATGATCCCTTGGCCCAATATCATGAGATGACCCAAGTCAAGGACCAACTACACGGTCTGGTCGATCGGCTCCCTATAAGCCTAACTCGTCGAGTGTCGGTGTCATACGACCCAATCACGGAATGTAGTCGACTGTGCTAGGTCCACCCAAGGGTGTATCAAGCCCTAGGGTGCCAACCACTGACACAAATCAAGCACGCACAGTCTAAACCTACTGGTGCCCATGTCAGTGTTATTCAACTCCGGACTATGTGCACGACCATAGTCCGCCTGAACCTACACTGACGCACCTACTATGCCGTCGTTCTGGTCGCTTACAATCAGCCCAGTAATCGTGCCCCACCCTAGCCTAGTCCCTAGGGTATCGTGATACATCCAAGAGGGTTACTGCTGAAAAGGACCACGTAACTAGGGTTTCTAACGGGTTAAGTGTGGTTAACCCTATCCAATCATGTATCAAGTTGGTTAAGTGTATCCAAGTGGTTCATGACTTAACCCTATCATGTGGCATTAATTAACTTAATGCGCCCAACCTTTCACATTAGACTTTGTTGTGATTACTGGATGTGCCGGGCGGGTCCGGGCAGATTTACACCACAACCTAGTCTAACCTCGGGTTTCAAGCGCGATATGACCAACTACTCACATTGGATCCTATTGTTTGTAGCCACTGGATTTGCCGGGCGGTTCCGGGCAGATTTACGCTACAAACTCAACCCAACCTCGAGTTGGCCACTTTATGGTTTTCTACATGTCATGACCACATTCACGTTTTCAAGCATAATCAAGTTTCATGTCACATTTCAAGTCATGTTTTTTCACGTCATTTCAAGTTTGCCTAACTACCCATAACGTATTCCCATTCGCACGTAAATTCGCATCAACACAAATGAATCAAGGAACATAAAAATATGACCAAGATGGGCATAAGGTGGTAAAGTTGGTCATAAGTTAAACATGGTGATATTTCAGGCAAAGGTGTTCATCACAACTAGCATATAGGATTATTGGCCTCAAAACATGTATGACATCAAACTTAGCAAATAGGGTGATAACATGATAATAGTTGACATAGAGTGATAAACTTGTGGCTAGCATGTAGTTCAACATCATAGGCAAGTTAACATCAAGGTTATGAGAGGTTCTATGTTGCATTATGCATAACCCCCAAATAAAGCTCATAGCTTTCTACCCAAAAATCAAAGTGAACGGTACTAGGTTCATGATAGTTCCACAATCATAGATCAAAAGAGTCATAAATGGATCTATGCATACAATGATAGACCAAAGACAAGTATTACACAAAAGTCCCATTTCAACTTGTTACATGTTCATATTAATTTCATAGTTTAAATCTAAGAGTAGAGTGGGGCTTACAAATCATGGCTATGAGAACTAGAACCAAATAGAACAAGATAGAGACGTTGTAGAAGCTCTAGGAATGATGTAGCAACACTAGCACTCTCCAAACAATAATAAGCTCCACACAAAGCCTTGAGGAATAAGTAGCTCCTTTGATTTGATGAAGAAAGATTGCTCTTTTTGCCTTAGAAGCTCTCAAGATGAAGATGGAGGCCATGATTAGGGAGCATTTTGGCAGAATTTAGTTGTTAGGATGATTTGTGGTGGTTTAGGCTAGGTCTTAGGGTGTTTTTATAGGTGTAGAGACAAGTTTAGGCCATAGGATTAACCCTAGTTTAGATCTGAACCATCAAATCTCGTCACAGGCTAGCTGAGCAGACCCAAAGGAGCAAACTGGTGCACCCGGGAAACATGGCCGACCAAGGAGGTCGACCCCCAGGTCGACACCCAAGTCGACTGGGCATTCGACCTGGGCTGGGGCAGGTCGACTCCCCAGTCGACTGGGCAGTCGACCTGGGGCTGAGCGGGAAATTTTCCCGTCCAATCTGTTTGGAGCTGATTTTGAATTTCAGGCTGAATTTTAATTTTTCTGAAAACTTCTATGGGCCATAACTTGGCCATACGGACTCCGATTTACGAAATTTCGGACTCGTTTTCTAGCAGAATTTCGAGATGAACGCAATGGCGTAACCCGTTCCCATTGATGCTTAACTTATAATTTAATTCTGCCCTGATTTCTTGTTTTAACATGTTATAAAAATTCGGGTTGTTACAGTAATTATCCAAATGACGTGAAGACCTCCGGTCTTCTACCATCGTCTTCATCTTCGACTTATCGTCGTATCAGTTATTCAGAACGGGATAAACCCGGTCTTTCCGAATAACTCGCGTATATAATTAAGAAGTGTTACACAAACACAACATACGCCTCATTCCAATGTATCAGTCACTAACCGTAAATTAACAAGAGAATAATTCCCCAAATATTAACCCCGAAGGCCGAAACCAACATCAGATCAATATCCCGAAAACCATTCTGCTTAGCTAACCGACAGTTAGTTTCTAAATTTCACATTCTTAGGGAAAGGTTCCCATTAATTTTATCAAAGATAAATCCTTTAAATTTATTCTTTAATCATCCTTTCGAATATCGATTCAACTAGTCGGGATTAACGAACCTTACCGAAGTAACCATTTGTTTTAATTTCCCAACCCCAACCTATTCATCCCATGAAGTAAAACTGGTAATACTTCATATCTAACACCACGGTGTTATCGGTAAATTCAATTACCATTTCGCGTTCAAATCTAATTAAAGATTTAACTTTCGCCTGAAGCAAAACTGGTGATACTCCATTCTCGATCTTTTCAATCTAATTAAAGATTCATTAAAACTCCACTTAGTTTTAATCTGTGACTGGGTTAAAGAATCAGTGTCATTTAAAACACGGTTCACGGTAAACCCAAAATCACGTCACATTTCAATCAGTCCCTAACCGTAAATTAGCAAGTGAGCAATTTCCGAAGTATTAACCTCGAAGGCCGAAACCAACATCAGATCAATACCCCAGAAACCATTCAACTTAACTAATCTCCAATTAGTTTCTGATTTTCTTAACTCCATGGGTCTAAGAATAGTATTATTGAAGATACCGTTCACGACAACCCAAAATCACATTCCATTAATTATCGGGTTAAAGAACAAGTGTTATTTAAAACACTGTTCACGATAAACCCAAAAATCAATACCAATTCAATTCCAATAAAATATTATTTAATTGGTACACTTCATTAAATCTAAATAAAAAGATTTAATCATCTTCTCAACTGGGTTCAAGAACAGGGTTAATGAAGACACCATTCACGACAAACCCCAAATCACATTTGATATTAAATACAAGGCTCTGAATAGAAAATATATCGGCTTATATTCAACATCACATTCTACGACCAACAAATATCGTATTGGAAATAACGATATATATATCTTTCAAATTTCCATAACGCTATCTGTATAATCGCGAAATCCAACATCGAAATATTCCGAAGACAATTTCGATTCAAATCCATTCCAATGCAATTATTGGAAATTCTGGTTATTTTCAAAACCATTTCAAATCCAATTTATTTATTTTAAAAATAAATAAATTACTATTCTAGTTCAAAACTAGTTCATTTCGATAAAAACCTATTTTTATCTTTTCAAATGTGGAGTTTTTCATCCCGATTCTTTCTAAATCATTTCTTATGATTTTACACAAATTATTACTATTTTTAATAATTTTATCAAGGCCCGTACAGTCGATTTCCATCAACGGCCATCGAACTGCACTTACAGCGACCTTTTCCAAATTTGATTTGGACATAATTCCAAATCCAACCGTTAGATTTCTAATTTCCAATATTCGTTAGAAAGCTCTTTTCGATACGAACCCAACGGTTCCGGTTTTAGGAGAATCCGACGGTCGGATCTCCCGTAATATCCGTTCGAAGTCAATGGTCGAAATTGGCGAACTGCCGCGGTGCGGCGCGTTCTATTCAGGCCATTATATTATATATATAATATATATACTTCGTCGATTTCCCTTTAAAACGTATTATATAAATCGTTTTAAATTCGTTTTCAAAACGATTTCAACTTCATTTTCAAATTCAAATCAAAATTGAATTTTCCAATATAATTTCATTTTAAATTCATTTTAATTTTATTTCAATTCAAATTGATTTCTAATTCAATTTCAGTTCTAATTCAATTCAATTCAATTTCAATTCGAATTCATTTCTATTCAATTTCAATTCGAATTCATTTCTATTCAATTTCTATTCAATTTCAATTCGAATTCATTTCTTTTCAAAATATCAGATTTTGAAATCACTTTCGATGTTCGTTATAAAATGAATAAAATCGATATAAATATCGTTCACGTCAAAATGGCGTCAATCTAACCAACACGGCTTTCAAATATTTCTACTTTCAAATATTCTTTTTCAAATATTCCTTTTTTTAAATATTTCTACTTTCAAATATTCTATTTCTAAACTGGAATGAGGCCCAATCACTTACCATATAATGTTAATTATATGGATTTTCTACAACACACGTATACAATAACAACGATGAATAATCAACCATCATCCAAAGTGCATTCTACACTGTATAAGCATCGAATATAAATATTTAACGCTTATAACAGTCTATCAATCGATCGACATACAACTAACTATTGGGATTAGTGTATGTCATATATCACCCCAATACCCGTGTGGGGTTTTCAAACAATCAAACACAGATTTTATTTGTGCAGTTGGGCGATGTGTAAAATTTATCGTCCCAATCAGTTATCAGTCAAATGTGTGTATATAAACAAATCGTTTGATTTGTTTATATTAATTTATTTTAAATACACGTTAAAAATTCTATTTTCAACTATAAAATATTTTAACTATATAAATATTTTATTTCATATCACATCACACAATCAACTACACATCAAAATCAAACAAACAAGCATACAAGCCGTCCATGGTCTGTGGAGGACGGGTGTCGGGTGCTACTAAACACCGTCTACATCCTATTATATATTACTAACTAGAAAATTAAATTAAAAGTGAGAAGTTCTCACTGAGGGTTCCACTCCGCCGTGCTTTGCTTTTGAATTGTTGAACCGTCTGGATCGGTTGAAATTTCAATTCAGTCCCTTTCACGCTGTTCATATAAAAATTATATTTTTATCACTTCATTCCAATAAGTGAAAATCATTTTTTTTACAACGCTTATTTCAATATAAAAATTATATTTTTATATTTCTGCTTCTTATATAAAAATCAAATTTTTATATCATCGCTATAAAAATCACATTTTCACTTCACTATATATATAATAAAAATCAGATTTTTATTTCGCTACATATATAAAGATAATATTTTTATATTCTCTATTATATAGAAATCCTATTTTCAATACACTACTTATATAAAAATAGTATTTTTATATCTTCTATTATATAAAGATCATATTTTTAATACTCTACACAAGTAAAAATCATATTTTTGATTCACTACATATATAAAGATAATATTTTTAGCCTTTCTATAATGTAAAAATTATATTTTTAATATTCCTATCATATAAAGATTATATTTTTAATCTCCTACTATATAAAAATTATATTTTTAAACTTCTACAATATAAAAGATTGTATTTTTAAACTTTCTACTATATAAAAATTATATTTTTAATCGTTTAAAAAAAATCATATCTTTCTTACTCACATACATATAATAACCTCAATGTTAATTACTAAATTGATTACACTCATTACATCTTAAAAAAGAGAAATAATATAAAATAAAGGGAATAGAAGACTCACTGGAATGAAGAGGGAGGAGTTGGTCGATGGGGGGCGTGCGCAGTGGTCGGAGGAGGGTGCTGGAGAGGTACAACCGGCGGTTGGTGGTGGTCTTCGAAGTGGTGGCTGTAGAGGGGCTCCGGCGTCGCGGAGGTTGAAGGAGGGGGGCGTCGGATTTTTTTGAGGAGAAGGGGGAGGAGGTGGAGCGGCTGATGGGGTTCAGGCGGTGGGAGGGAAGGAGAAGAGGAAGAGGGGGGTGCGATAGGAGGCGCCGCGTTCTGTCGCGAGGCGGAGGGGGAGAAGGAGAAGGAGGGAATCGAGAAGAAGGGAGCAGGGGGGCGTCGACATCACCTGAGGGAGGAGGCGCACCAGGTGCGGCGGTGGCGCTGACCCCCTGGAGGCGCGGTGCATCGTCGATTAGGCTAGGGTATATTTTTTTCTTCTAAAAACCGATCTACGGTGGAATGGAGAGAGAGAGTCCAGAGGGGTGAGGTTTTATATAAAATTTAATTAATTCATTTATTTCCTAATAGGTTGACTTTTCGTTCGAACCCGAAATCGAACCCACCGACTGTCGTCCCTAGCTAATTACCCCCATCCCGAACACAATGGGATATGTATCGTAGGCTGATTCGATTGTTTCGATCTGTTTTCGTCAAAATCAACATATAACTCTATATATTGAATTTGAACGCGCATTTCAATTTACTGGGGCCACATACTAACTCGAAAAATTCCAGAAAAATATTTTCTAGCTTCGTACTGACGATACGGTCCTAACAAAACTAGTTTTGTCGAATTCTGAGTCCGTTTGAAAAAAGGCCATTTTCCAGTCGATTAAAATCAACTGAAACTGGTCAAACACGTTTTCCTTTGCCACGCTCACATATTGATTCGAAAAATTATGAAATTTGGAATCTAGCAATAATTTGACATCACGGATCCAACAAAAGTGGTTTCGTCGAAATCCGAGGTCGTTTGCAAAATTTCCATTTTTAAGGGCCTGAATTCCATAGCGACTATTCAAAATTTTCAACTGGACATATCCTTTGATTCCCGCTATGAAATTTCAATTTTTCGGGTTCGTTGGAAAGATAGGCACAATTAGATTCCATTATTTTTGGTTTTACTAAAATCCGGTTTATTTTGCATCCAGTACGTTCAATTGAAGTTTGAAATCGAATTATCGAACTACCGCGCCATTTTCAATTTCTTTTATAATTTAAAAAAAAAATTTATATTCTAACGACGATCTATATAATATATACGTTTGAATTCTATTCAAAATAAATTTCTCGTCGTTATTATTTAAAATAATTCATTTTAAATAATCAAAATTCGCTAAAATTGCCAAAATAAAAATTTTAAATTGGCCCAGATTTTCGGGTTGTTACAATCTCCCCCACTTAAAACTTTTCGTCCCCGAAAAGGAACGAAGCCGAAAGTTGTTTCACAAATCAACTCAACTTCCGTTATTTTCATTACGGCTTAAGTTCTTCAACTTTTCAGTTTCTAAGAACTTTTTCAAATTTTTCAAAAATTTGGCTAACACCCTAAATTTCCGAAATTTTTTGCCATAACCTCCCCTATACTGGGAGCACCGGGAAAATCCCGAAATTGCCATATAGGCCCTTTGATCTCAAAAAGAAAAAGAAAAAGCCGAGCGGCTAGCCAATCGGCTCGTAAAATCATCATCACCCAAACAAAACAGTAAATTATGGTAAACATGTACCTATTTGTCGGGCAAACAATTTTATTCTTCTGCTCTAGACTCTTTGCTATGACCTGTTCAATGTAAGTACATGTATATGCAAGCAAATGCGACCAAATTTCAATACAATTCACTATTTGGTTCAATTGGGCTATATGGTACAAATTTTTTTAAATCAACCAATAATCAACAACACAACCATCAATCAATTAGTTGATTAGCTTTTGAAATTCATAACTTTGGTACATAGTCAAAAATCAGATTTTTGATGCCAAATCATAACAATAAGCCCTATCTAGTTTCGGTTCTCACACCAGTCAATTGGAAATATATAGAAATCCCGCTTTCGAAACCCGAAAATAAATACTAGCGATGGTGCCCCGTCACCAGAATTATCCCCGGGCACTAGAGTGCGATTCTATAACTATCCAGTACATTAAAACTTCGAATACACGTTTGCAAGACATATATGCAAAATCTTTATATATTGGATTGTCCCAATTCAATATAAAATAAATAATCAAATACGAATAATTGATTTAAATTTCAAAACAAAAATCGTTTTCATTTTAAAAATATACTCTTCACACTCGATCTAGGATACTACTGATCCCATCTCTAACGAGTCATTCCCGTTGGATATTGCTAATCCAATATCTGATGAATTCTTTCGTATGGTTCTAATGTGTCTGGTTCTCTGAGCTTTGTAAACCAAAGCTCTGATACCACGATGAAACGACCCGAAATCCCCCTTACGGGAAATCCAAGATTGAGTCGAGAACAAGCCACAACATGACGCAGACGGAAGAACATTTCATTGTATATTACAACAATACCATCAGAATACAAGAATATACAGAGTATAAATGAATATTACACAAAAATATCAGAGATTTAAATTACATTTAAATACATAGCAGCGGAAAATAATACAAAATACAACTGAAGGAGATATACGGATACAAAGCTTTCCGGATATCGTTCCAGCTGTAAACCAGGATCCTGTGAATATAAATCTGCAAAACCAAAACTACTAGCTGCCCGTGTCAAAATAAGGGCACCCAGAGTTTAGGTTAAAACAATAAACTCCAGGTCAGTCATGTGACTGGTGTGAGAACTAAAACAGTTATTAATCTTTATTTTAAATCGGATATATCAAGGGACCACTCCGTATAACACGGAACGGGTTTCCTCCCCAGAATACCAGTGCATATAACAAAACAGCGCAATGCTTTTTGGAAAAATGAAGCTATTATAAGACCCAGGTCCTATCACACAATGCAACGCAAGCCGGGGGATAGGGTTTTCCCTTATAATAGCCAAACATGCTTAGTACGTTTAAAACAAATCATTTGATACTACTATAAGTGTATAGTGTATAAAACAACTTCAAATCATAAGTATCAATCATAGACGGCATGGGTACCATATATCATGTCGACATACTAGGCTCTACAATCAAAACTGCAAGTGTCACGTATTTGGAAATCGGATTTCCATCTATGAACCGAGGCCAGGGATCGTCCTCTACCGATTCGAGACGCTCTAGCCCGTGTCTCAGGACCCAGACTCAGGTGGGCCTTGGATCGTCAGGGCCGGTCCACCGATGTGGATTATTATGCCTGAACAATACGTCTCTCCGCCCTATGGGGTGTAAATGAGCCAACAAATGACTCCATCGGACTCGGATCGTTCGATCAAACCGAGGCGCCTCGCAACAGCAACAACCACATAAGTCAAACTCGTCAGGGCGTGTAAAACCACTGACGCCACTTCTAGCTAGAAAGAAACGCATGTCCTCCCTGATGTCCTCTCCCGTTTTTGGTTCATACCGGGTGTGAAACTCGCGAAGTATACGTTACACAAAGCTACGCCACAAAGGCCGTGCTTCGATCATCAACAACAAGACTTTGCTTTTCAACAGAAGCCTTGATCTTTTGCATCTTAGCATGCCACACAGGCAAACCATTCTATGCAACCGATATCAGTCACACAGAATGAAATCCGATGTCAGACACACAGTCCATTTACAAGTCCGTTCTGGGTCTGAACGAAACCGGAGGCACCTAGTACCCCGCATATCCATCGATCTCCAAGTACGTCTGGACGACCACCAACCGATTCCCTCCTTTTGGGTGTACGGCCCAATCAAGATCATCAGTAATTATCCAAACAACGTGAAGACCTCCGGTCTTCTACCATCGTCTTCATCTTCGACTTATCGTCGTATCAGTTATTCAGAATGGGATAAACACGGTCTTTCCGAATAACTCGCGTATATAATTAAGAAGTGTTACACAAACACAACATACGCCTCATTCCAATGTATCAGTCACTAACCGTAAATTAACAAGAGAATAATTCCCCAAATATTAACCCAGAAGGCCGAAACCAACATCAGATCAATATCCCGAAAACCATTCTGCTTAGCTATCCGATAGTTAATTTCTAAATTTCACATTCTTAGGGAAATGTCCCCATTAATTTTATCAAAGATAAATCCTTTAAATTTATTCTTTAATCATCCTTTCGAATATCGATTCAACTAGTCGGGATTAACGAACCTTACCGAAGTAACCATTTGTTTTAATTTCCCAACCCCAACCTATTCATCCCATGAAGTAAAACTGGTAATACTTCATATCTAACACCACGGTGTTATCGGTAAATTCAATTACCATTTCACGTTCAAATCTAATTAAAGATTTAACTATCGCCTGGAGCAAAACTGGTGATACTCCATTCTCGATCTTTTCAATCTAATTAAAGATTCATTAAAACTCCACTTAGTTTTAATCTGTGACTGGGTTAAAGAATCAGTGTCATTTAAAACACGGTTCACGATAAACCCAAAATCACGTCACATTTCAATCAGTCCCTAACCGTAAATTAGCAAGTGAGCAATTTCCGAAGTATTAACCCCGAAGGCCGAAACCAACATCAGATCAATACCCCAGAAACCATTCAACTTAACTAATCTCCAATTAGTTTCTGATTTTCTTAACTCCATGAGTCTAAGAATAGTATTATTGAAGATACCGTTCACGACAACCCAAAATCACATTCCATTAATTATTGGGTTAAAGAACAAGTGTTATTTAAAACACTGTTCACGATAAACCCAAAAATCAATACCAATTCAATTCCAATTAAATATTATTTAATTGGTACACTTCATTAAATCTAAATAAAAAGATTTAATCATTTTCTCAACTGGGTTCAAGAACAGGGTTAATGAAGACACCATTCACGACAAACCCCAAATCACATTTGATATTAAATACAAGGCTCTGAATAGAAAATATATCGGCTTATATTCAACATCACATTCTATGACCAACAAATATCGTATTGGAAATAACGATATATATATCTTTCAAATTTCCATAACGCTATCTGTATAATCGCGAAAGCCAACATCGAAATATTCCGAAGACAATTTCGATTCAAATCCATTCCAATGCAATTATTGGAAATTCTGGATATTTTCAAAACCATTTCAAATCCAATTTATTTATTTTAAAAATAAATAAATTACTATTCTAGTTCAAAACTAGTTCATTTCGATAAAACCTATTTTTATCTTTTCAAATGTGGAGTTTTTCATCCCGATTCTTTCTAAATCATTTCTTATGATTTTACACAAATTATTACTATTTTTAATAATTTTATCAAGGCCCGTACAGTCGATTTCCATCAACGGCCATCGAACTGCACTTACAACGACCTTTTCCAAATTTGATTTGGACATAATTCCAAATCCAACCGTTAGATTTCTAATTTCCAATATTCGTTAGAAAGCTCTTTTCGATACGAACCCAACGGTTCCGGTTTTAGGAGAATCCGACGGTCGGATCTCCCGTAATATCCGTTCGAAGTCAATGGTCGAAATTCGCGAACTGCCGCGGCGCGGCGCGTTCTATTCAGGCCATTATATTATATATATAATATATACTTCGTCGATTTCCCTTTAAAACGTATTATATAAATCGTTTTAAATTCGTTTTCAAAACGATTTCAACTTCATTTTCAAATTCAAATCAAAATTGAATTTTCCAATATAAATTTGTTTTAAATTCATTTTAATTTTATTTCAATTCAAATTGATTTCTAATTCAATTTCAGTTCTAATTCAATTCAATTCAATTTCAATTCGAATTCATTTCTATTCAATTTCAATTCGAATTCATTTCTATTCAATTTCAATTCGAATTCATTTCTATTCAAAATATCAGATTTTGAAATCACTTTCGATATTCGTTATAAAATGAATAAAATCGATATAAATATCGTTCACGTCAAAATGGCGTCAATCTAACCAACACGGCTTTCAAATATTTCTACTTTCAAATATTCTTTTTCAAATATTCCTTTTTTTAAATATTTCTACTTTCAAATATTCTATTTCTAAACTGGAATGAGGCCCAATCACTTACCATATAATGTTAATTATATGGATTTTCTACAACACACGTATACAATAACAACGATGAATAATCAACCATCATCCAAAGTGCATTCTACACTGTATAAGCATCGAATGTAAATATTTAACGCTTATAACAGTCTGTCAATCAATCGATCGACATACAACTAACTATTAGGATTAGTGTATGTCATATATCACCCCAATACCCGTATGGGGTTTTTAAACAATCAAACACAGATTTTATTTGTGCAGTTGGGCGATGTGTAAAATTTATCGTCCCAATTAGTTATCAGTCAAATGTGTGTATATAAACAAATCGTTCGATTTGTTTATATTAATTTATTTTAAATACACGTAAAAAATTCTATTTTCAACTATAAAATATTTTAACTATATAAATATTTTATTTCATTTCACATCACATCACACAATCAACTACACATCAAAATCAAACAAACAAGCATACAAGTCGTCCATGGTCTGTGGACTACGGGTGTCGGGTGCTACTAAACACCGTCTGCATCCTAGTATATATTACTAACTAGAAAATTAAATTAAAAGTGAGAAGTTCTCACTGAGGGTTCCACTCCGCCGTGCTTTGCTTTTGAATTGCTGAACCGTCTGGTTCGGTTGAAATTTCAATTCAGTCCCTTTCACGCTGTTCATATAAAAATTATATTTTTATCACTTCATTCCAATAAGTGAAAATCATATTTTTTTTACAACGCTTATTTCAATATAAAAATTATATTTTTATATTTCTGCTTCTTATATAAAGATCGAATTTTTATATCATCGCTATAAAAATCACATTTTCACTTCACTATATATATAATAAAAATCAGATTTTTATTTCACTACATATATAAAGATAATATATTTATATTCTCTATTATATAGAAATCCTATTTTCAATACACTACTTATATAAAAATAGTATTTTTATATCTTTTATTATATAAAGATCATATTTTTAATACTCTACACAAGTAAAAATCATATTTTTGATTCACTACATATATAAAGATAATATTTTTAGCCTTTCTATAATGTAAAAATTATATTTTTAATATTCCTATCATATAAAGATTATATTTTTAATCTCCTACTATATAAAAATTATATTTTTAAACTTCTACAATATAAAAGATTATATTTTTAAACTTTCTACTATATAAAAATTATATTTTTAATCGTTTAAAAAAAATCATATCTTTCTTCCTAACATACATATAATAACCTCAATGTTAATTACTAAATTGATTACACTCATTACATCTTAAAAAAGAGAAATAATATAAAATAAAGGGAATAGAAGACTCACTGGAATGAAGAGGGAGGAGTTGGTCGATGGGGGGGCGTGCGCAGTGGTCGGAGGAGGGTGCTAGAGGGGTACAACCGGCGGTTGGTGGTGGTCTTCGAAGTGGTGGCTGTAGAGGGGCTCCGGCGTCGCGGAGGTTGAAGGAGGGAGCATCGGATTTTTTTGAGGAGAAGGGGGAGGAGGTGGAGCGGCTGACGGGGTTCAGGCGGTGGGACGGAAGGAGAAGAGGAAGAGGGGGGGTGCGATGGGAGGTGCCGCGTTCTGTCGCGAGGCGGAGGAGGAGAAGGAGAAGGAGGGAATCGAGAAGAAGGGAGCAGGGGGCGTCGACATCACCTGAGGGAGGAGGCGCACCAGGTGCGGCGACGGCGCTGACCCCCCCTGGAGGCGCGGTGCATCGTCGATTAGGCTAGGGTATATATTTTTTTCTTCTAAAAATCGATCTACGGTGGAATGGAGAGAGAGAGTCCAGAGGGGTGAGGTTTTATATAAAATTTAATTAATTCATTTATTTCCTAATAGGTTGACTTTTCGTTCGAACCCGAAATCGAACCCACCGACTGTCGTCCCTAGCTAATTACCCCCATCCCGAACACAATGGGATATGTATCGTAGGCTGACTCGATTGTTTCGATCTGTTTTCGTCAAAATCAACATATAACTCTATATATTGAATTTGAACGCGCATTTCAATTTACTGGGGCCACATACTAACTCGAAAAATTCCAGAAAAATATTTTCTAGCTTCGTACCGACGATACGGTCCTAACAAAACTAGTTTCGTCGAATTCTGAGACCGTTTGAAAAATGGCCATTTTCCAGTCGATTAAAATCAACTGAAACTGGTCAAACACGTTTTCCTTTGCTACACTCACATATTGATTCGAAAAATTATGAAATTTGGAATCTAGCAATAATTTGACATCACGGATCCAACAAAAGTGGTTTCGTCGAAATCCGAAGTCGTTTGCAAAATTTCCATTTTTAAGGGCCTGAATTCCATAACGACTATTCAGAATTTTCAACTGGACATATCCTTTGATTCCCGCTATGAAATTTCAATTTTTCGGGTTCGTTGGAAAGATAGTCACAATTAGATTCCATTATTTTTGGTTTCACTAACATCCGGTTTATTTTGCATCCAGTACGTTCAATTGAAGTTTGAAATCGAATTATCGAACTACCGCGCCATTTTCAATTTCTTTTATAATTTAAAATAAATATTTATATTCTAACGACGATCTATATAATATATACGTTTGAATTCTATTCAAAATAAATTTCTCGTCGTTATTATTTAAAATAATTCATTTTAAATAATCAAAATTCGCTAAAATTGCCAAGATAAAATTTTTAAATTGGCCCAGATTTTCGGGTTGTTACACCCTCTGACCATCCTTTCTTCGATCGAGGTTCCTTCTTTCGCGGACTCCACCAACCCATAAGTATCAGCACCAGTTCCTCGTTCATTTGGAAGCATGCTCGGGGGATCAAGGCACTGGACGACCACTGAGGAGATGCAGGAAATGATTAAACAGAGAGAGCTTGCAGAAATGATCAAGCGATGAGAAATGCCAGCTCCGTTTAAGAAGTTCTTTTGTTGTAATTTTACTTTTAGGCCCTCTAGAAGTTTCATGCGAGTGCGGCCCTCACACTTTTGTCACTATCAAGCTCTTGTACTCTAAAGGATGAAATTTTAATCATACCTGTCATGCATCAATATTTTGTAATCATGCTACGTTAACGTAAATGAAAATCTACTTGTCTTTAAAAACTTGTGTTAATAATATGCTGAGTATGTGAAGAATGGGAGCGTCATTCGGGTTCCCTATCTTATTCCATCCTTCGAGGATTACTTGTCGTTACCCTAGTCTGAGTTATTCATCGACCTTCTTGCCCATGGTGTCGATGTAATTTGCTTGTTTAGCGAATTTTCCAAGCCAATTTTAAGGTGGACTCAACCTAGATCGGGGATCAGACGTACTTAAGCAGGAGCGCTTTTAGTTTTTTATACTCACCCTCTGGTCAGCAAGGGGTTGAGTTCTTCAGGATGGAGTGGTCTTTTGTCTAGGTGCACCATTCACACTCGTCCGTCATTTATACTCTTCCTCAAGTCGTGGGGATTAGAGTTATACCCAAACAACTAGTCGTTATGTTTGGTTAGGTGTCATCCCTACTTTTAGTCAGCGGAGTAGGTGTCGAAAGTTAGTCGATCAGTCTGAGTAAGGGATCAATATTTCTGAAATGATTGATATTTTATTCTTATTTTAGTAGAGAGAATAGGTATTTAACTCGCCACACTTATTTACTCGATGATGTTACCTAATTTTACTCAATGATGTTAACTAATATTGTAAATATAGGGAATATAAATATATGGAATTATTTAACGGTGTAAAGTTTTGAGCTAAAGTCGGTCGAACCACAATGTTTAGCTATTATAACAATGAATCAGAGTAGGAAAGGAGCCATTTATTCATAAACTATCGCAATCAATAAGTGGTTGTTTATTACAATACTAAGACAAATAAAATAACAAAGAAACTAAAAAACTTAAGAAAGATAAGGTCGTAAGTGCTCTGCACTCCATGCTCTTTGAAAAGGCTCGCCATCAATAGTCGACAGCCTGAAGCTTCCATTATCAAGCTTTTGTTGAATGACGTAGGGCCTTTTCCACTTGGAGCCCATGTGGAAGGGAATTGGAAAGACCCGCTTTAAAACAAGGTCGCCAATATCGAAAGTCTTTGGTTGGTCCATTTTGTTATAGTATCATGCAATCCTTTGTCTGTGAGCTTCGGCACGGAGATTTGCTTCTTCTCTTTTCTCATTAGTTGTGTCTAACAATGTCAAGAGAAGAGCTTTATTAAACAATGGTTCATAGTAAGTCGTTCAATGAGAAGGGACTTCAAGTTCTATTGGAAGGACAGCTTCCGAACCGTAGGACAGGGCGAAAGGAGTATGGCCGGTGGCCGTCTTATGAGTAGTACAATATACCTAAAGGGCTAGAGGCAATTCGTCAACCCATTTACCCTTAGCTCGTTCTAGTCGCTTTTTCAAGATGGTCTTGATAATCTTATTGACCGCTTCGACTTGTCCATTAGACCGCGGATGGGCAACCGCGGTATATTTCTTCTCGGTATGATATTTCTCACAAAAGTCCCTGAATTTCAAGCTATCAAACTGAGTCCCGTTATCTGTGATAATGGTCTTAGGTATCCCATATCGACATATGATATTCCTCACGACAAAATTGATGACATGTTTTGTTGTGATCGTGGTCATCTGCTCGGCCTCCGCCCACTTCGTGAAATAATCTACTGCCACGATCGCATACCTGGCGCCTCCCTTCGAAATGGGCAAGGTTCCGATGATGTATATTCCCCAAGTGGTGAATGGCCAAGGGCTGGCCATTTGGGTGATCTCTGTTGGAGGAGCCCGTGGGATTTGTGTGAATCTCTGGCATTTGTCACATCTTTTGGAATAGTTAACAACATCTTTGTTGATAGTCGGCCAGAAGTACTCATATCGCAACACTTTCCCAGCCAAGGTTTGCCCCCCAGTATGTGGTCCACAGTCCCCTTCATGTACTTCTCTTAATATCCACTTGATATCATCATTGGCCACGCATCGAAACATGGGAACGGAGAAACCTCTTCTATATAGTTGGTTCTGTTGAATTACGTACCTGGAAGCTTGTTGCACGATGGCTCGTCTCTCGTTCCTCTTTTCAGGTAATGTGCCATGGAGGAGGAAGTTTTTGATGGGAGTCATCCAAGATTCCCCTTCGGGTTCGGTATCAGCTTGATCGACATCCATCTATTCGATGCTCGGTACACTCGGGGTCTTTATAGGAACTAGCTTCGTTTCGTCTGGGTTGTCTGAACTACCTAGCTTGGCTAACCTATCTGTTTTCTGATTTTCCTTTCTGGGAATGTGAGAGATGCTGTACTGGTCGAAATCACACAACAATTTTTCGACCTTTTTAAGATAGGAAGTCAGTCGAGCTCCTTTGGTAAGATATTCCTTTCGAACCTGGCATACCACAAGCTGTGAATCACAAAAAATCTCGAGTGATGTTATTTCAGATGCTTCGCAAGTTTAAGCCCGACAATCAGGGCCTCATACTCGGAATCATTGTTTGTTGCCAAAAAGTTTAGCCTTAGAGCATAATAGACCGATCGTCCCTCTGGAGACATCAATATGACGCCGGCAGCCGATCATCGGTCATTACGAGCTCTATCCGTGTACAGCTTCCAGACGGCTGACTTTGACTCAGTCTTCAGGGGGCCAAAATTATCCTCCTGGTCTTCGTCTTACGGATTAGTAAATTTGGCTATGAAATCGGCTAAGGCCTGCCCCCGGATAGATTTTCGCGGAACAAAAGTTAAATCGAATTGACTCAACCCAATGTTCCATTTAAGCCATCTCTCGCTTGCTTCGGGTCGCTGCAGGACCTGCCGAAGGGGTTGGTCTATGAATATCTAAATTTGGTGAGCTTGGAAGTAGTGCCGAAGTTTTCTTAATGCAAATAATAGGCTGTAGGCGAGCTTCTCAATCTTTGGGTGGTTGCGTTCGGCCCCTGTCAATTTTTTTCTTACATAATAAACTGGTCGTTGCAACCGATCTTCTTCCGGGATTAGGACCGAGCTGATCGCATGTTCGGATACTGCTAAATATACAAACAGGTCCTTGTGATCGATGGGTTTAGATAGGATATGTGGTTTCTCCAAATGGTCGAGCAGGTTTTGGAAAGCTTCGACACAGTCTGGTGTCCAAGCAAAGTTATGTTTCCCTCTTTTGATTAATTAAAAGAAAGGTAGGCATTTATCGATTGCCTTAGAAATAAATCGATTGTACATCCTTGATTCTTCTAGGTTCCTGGACTCCCTTGAGGGTTGAAATCTGGTCAGTAGGGGTGTAAATCGGTCGGACCAGACCGGACGGAGGTGTGTTCAGTTTCTGTCCTAAAAAAAGTAGGACCGAACACGGACCGGACCAAATTTTTTCTCGGACAAATTTCGTTGTCCTAATTCGTGTCCTAAATAAAATCGGTCGGACACGGACACGGGCGGACTAGGTCGGACTCGGTCGGACATGACTATTTATATTATATTTTGTATATTTTACTAGTTTTTTTCTCAACTATACGCCGAATTTCAAGTAATTCGGACGAGCTCGGACCAGACATGATTTTTTCTCGTACAAATCTTGCTGTCCTAACTCGTGTCCTAAATGAAAATCGGACGGACGTATTTCGGTCACAGACACGAACGGACGTCGGACATTCGGACAAAATTTACAGCCCTACTGGTCAGGATTGATTTCAATCCCTCAAGAACTAACTATAAAACTCAGAAACTTGCCTGACGCTACTCCAAAAAAACACTTTAAAGGATTTAGTTTCATCCCATACCTTCGGAGGATGCTAAACATTTCTGACATGTCACTCACATGGTCGGACGAATATCTTGACTTTACTAGCATGTCGTCCATGTATACCTCCATTGTCTTCCCTATCTGATCGTGAAACATCCGATTAACCAATGTTGATAGGTTGCCCCCCATTCTTCAGCCCGAAAGGCATCATTTCGTAACAATACAGCCCAAGGTCAGTGATGAAGCTGGTGTGCTCTTGGTCGGGAACATGCATGGCGATCTGGTTGTATCCCGAAAATGCGTCCATGAATGATAATAGCTCATGTCCTGCGGTCGAGTCAACCAACTAATCGATCCTAGGTAATGGGAAGTTGTCCTTAGGGCAAGCTTTATTCAAGTCGGAAAAATCAATATAAGTCCGCCACTTTCCATTGGCCTTTTTCATGAGTACTGGGTTGGCTGTCCAGTCGGGATAGGTCGAGTCCCAGACGAATCCATTGGTTTGTAGCTTCCCAATTTCCTCTTTCAGGGCTGCAGACCTTTCGGGGCCGAGCATTCGTCTCTTTTGCTTTATAAGGGAATACTTCGGACTGATGTTGAGGGAGAGAGTTATAACGGAGGGTGAAATTCCATACATGTCATCGTGGGTCCATGGAAACACGTCAAGGTTTGCACGGAGAAATTCAGTCAATTCCCTCGTCCAGAGGGGATCAAGATGGGATCTAATCTTTAAAACCTTGGTAGGGTCGTCTCCATCGATTGAAATCTCCATGTAGCCTCATTCGGGGCTGCCTTTCTACATCCTGGTTCTTCATCCTCTCCGGGGTCGATGTCCTCGACTTCACAAATGGACGGTCCCGACCGGGATGATCTTTGTAATTATTATGCCTCCTTCCCACCCGTAGGGGGAGGAATGTCTTTTGATTGTTTGCCACTCTTTTTCTAAAGATATTTCCACTCTGCTAAGTTGCAATCTCTCCCCGTCACTTGGTCCCCATGCACTATTCCAATTCCTCCATCAGTCGAGAATTTCAACAGCAGGCACCAGAGGGCGATGTAGGCTCTAAACTACATTAAAGATGGCCGCCCTAAAAACGTATTATATCGGGAGTCGATGTCCATCACAACAAATGGTAGGAGTCGTACCCTCCTCCGATCTCCGTCTCCCAGTTCCACGGATAACTTGATCATTCCAATAGGTTCAGTGGAGGATCCATTGAAGCCGCGTATCTGGCCGGTGGATGGATCCAAATTTTTCAGCTCTAACTTCATCTGATTATAGGCTTGCTTAAATAGTATGTTGACCGAACTCCCATTGTCGATCAACACCTTCCTCATTGTTGTCGGGCCTATGATTGCGGTTATTACTAGTGGGTCGACCGTTGGAGCTTCTATGCCAATTGCTTCCCTTTCTCGAAAGACAACATCTTCTGCCTCCGTTTTCCTTTGCTTCATCGGCTTACAACTTCAGGGATACTAGTTTGCGCAACATCAAGGTGTTTCGCAGAATTTACATATTGCTCCATAGTCCTGACACTGAACCTGGCACGGTGCGGTCCTCCAACTATGGCATTGATGACCATCCCTTTTCCCTTCTCTTGGACAGTAGCTCGAGGTGCGGTCTGACTTTGCTTGGGTGCTGAAGTCCCTTGCCCCCTGTCTCTTGAGGCTGTTTTATATTCATCAAGTTCTCCTTCACGAATCAGTTTCTCAATGATGTCCTGAAGATGTCGGAATTCATTGGTCGTATGTCCGAAAATTTCATGAAATAAGCAATACTTCCCAGTCGCCTGCTCCTTCTCAGTAGGTTCACACAGGGGCGACTTCTTATACTGGACTGTGCTACAAGTATTGAGATAAATATTCTCCAGCGTGTCATTTAAGGCTGTATAAGTTTCGAATACCTGGAATCGGGGTCGC
The DNA here is from genome assembly GCA_030737875.1 of Allium sativum. Classification (NCBI taxonomy): domain Eukaryota; kingdom Viridiplantae; phylum Streptophyta; class Magnoliopsida; order Asparagales; family Amaryllidaceae; genus Allium; species Allium sativum. The sequence continues at coordinate 264,778,984 of CM060926.1, read as the reverse complement.
TTTCTGGCATTACCTCTTTGTCTAGAGTTCCCATTGGCTTCCTTCAACCCATCGACATTTCGTTTGCTGCGGTTTTCAACATTCACTTCCACTTTTGTTGAGTTATCCCCAGACTGTTTGACCGCGACATTGTTCTGGATAGGTGAGGTAGATGTATCCTTCGGCCTATCCTCCTATTCTAACTCCGCATCCTTTTGCCTCAGTCGGATGTTGGCCTTTTCGTAGAAAGTTTCAATCGTTGTGGGTGGCTTCCCGATAAAATACTTTCCGAACTCTGTTCGCTTATCGATGCCATCGACCATGGCCATCAGAACGGTTTCGTGATTAGGGCTGCTTACTTCGATGGCAGCCCGATTAAATCGATCAAGATAGTTTCTCAGGGATTCTCCCCTTCCCTGCTTGAATGCTGAAAGAGCCATGACATGTGTCGATTTTTTGGCGTGGAGACGGAATTGATTCAAGAATTTCTCACTCAAATCTTTAAAGCCGGAACTGACCTCGCGGGTAGGCGCACAAACTACATGAGTGTTATTCCGCTCAAAAAGATTGGAAAAGCTTTGCATTTGATAGTGTCGGGTGCTACTGCCACCTAAATGTGCCACGAATACCTCATCAGATGCTGTTGTGGGTCGGAGATGCCGTCGTACTGGTTCATCTGGGCAATATTGAATCTCTTTGGGAATTATGCTCGTAAGATGTCTTCAGTGAACGGTGTATGGCTCCGATCGACTCCCCAGTCCTCATTCCTATGTCCTCGATGGTCATTCATGATCTGTCGTACCATGGCGGTCAGGTTCGATGGAATGATTGTATCTTGGTCGGCTTCCTCGACTGACCGACCTCTCTTGGTTTTTTCATCGGGTAACGTCGTCTGGCTTGCCGTCCGAGCAGTCCTTTTCCTCCCCGGGTATCTCGGTCGATCACAGGATTCCGGGTGGGGGAGGGGATGAATAGAGGCCCGATCTCCCAGGTAGCATTCTGATGAGCAGGAGGAGAGGCTTCTCGGTTTTGTGGGGCCACGGGACCGACGGTCTCCACCTCGGCTTGATCGACCTGCTCATTCTCGGGTCTTTCTAGCTGATGTCGAGACTGACGTGGATCCCTGCTTCCTCCAGACGATGACTAGCTCTCTGAAATATGGTCTGACTGGGGAGGAGGGAGTTGATGGTCCCAGACCCCCCAAGTTTGATGATTCTTAAACTCCTCCCATTGCCTTGACATGTGATTCATATCTTGTTGCATCATAGCATTTTCGCAAGCGTGAACTTTTAAGGCATCCGTAGTTTCCCGGAGTTGATTTAATATAGTCATAAACTCATATCGAGAGGCGAAAGCTGAGGATGGAGCCTGATCTGCCGCTGGGGGCAAGACAGGTTGATCTAAAGCAGTTTCAGGTGTTATCGATCCGCCGGCCGCTTCCACAAATGTCCCAACCTGCGGTTGTTTTCCGGTATTACGAGCTGTTTTTCCAGCCATAACTCAACAATGAAAGGATGGTGGTAAGATTTTCGTCTCGGACTTAGTGATCCGAAAGTAGAACAAAAATCTGTATTAAGCCAAGAATATCAGCTCTTAGTGAAAGCACCAAAGTGTTGACACCAAAAATTGGCACAACACCCAAAGAAAGGGTTATGTAGAGAATAAATGAAGATGAATGATTGTAAAAACTAAAAATAGAGACGATCATACAAATTTATAGTGGTTCAGCGTTAATGAGCCTACGTCCAATTTATAATCTCTTATATATTCTTTCAACTATTAGACATAATAGTTACAATGGCAATACAACAAGAGATCAATAAATATTCGAAAGCTAGAGTATCCAAACTTCCAAAAAGTCCCTTCTTCTGAGTCCAAAAGGGGTATTTATAAGTGATACAGTACTTGATCCAGCTTGGACACGTGTTATAGGATCCAAAAGAGTAGTCAAGTCTGAAGAAGTATTTACTTCCTAAGGAATTGGTATTCCTCTAATTACGGGAAATAGGTGGCAATTGATCCGTCTGATTCGAATGGCTTGGAACGGGTAAGGTCAAGCGTGAGCTATTCTACAAGCGGGCCTCTAGTTGGCAGCTGGGTGTGATATGGCTAAGTATGCCTGATCACAGCGGGCTTCTCTTGGATCGCACCTGGTATGGTTAAGTGATGGGCCTCGTCGGTCGTCCCACTTCTTGACTTAGGCTACCTACTTCGAGCACCCAAGGCATGGGCCCGTGGCATGTCGAGTCTTGATGGGCTGTCCGAAAGGCCCATCAACAGTCGCCATATAGGTTTACAACTAAAACCGAAAAGTCGCGTATTGGAAATTGGACTCCATCTATGAGTTGAGGCAAAGGATGTCTCCTCACCAATTTCGAGACACTCTAGCAAATGCCTCAGGATCACACATATGGGCAACCCTTGGATCTTCAGGGGCGGTCCACACCTAACGTTTGTGGATTAGTTATTCCTAAACAATACGTTTCCGGATCCTATCGGACCTATCATTGAGCCTTTTACTCGGCTCTATATCTAAGGCACCTTGAAATCTGTCATCCACATAAGTAAAAATGTCTGGGATTCATACCATAACACCACTTCTAGCTAGAAAGAAATGCATGCACTCTCTGTAGTCACTACCTCGTTTTTAACTCATACCGGGGCGCGAGGCTCACGAATTAACGCTATACACAAAGCTATTCCACTTAAAGCTGTGCTTTGATCATCATCCACAAGGCTCTTCTTTTCAACAAAAGCCTTGATCATTTGCATCTTGGCATGCCACATTGTCAATCCATACCATACCATTAATTTCTGCCAATATATAACCTCTAAGCTCGTATGTCTCAGAGAAGGGTGTTAAGCAAGAGAATAAATTCTCCACCACCAAACAGATATATATTTAGCAGAGATCAACGAATACAGCATAATAGAATACAATGTCAGACACACTATCCATTTACAAGTTCATTCTAGGTCTGAACGAAACCGGAGGCACCTTATTCCTTATTCCATATGTCCAATACAGGAGAAAGGACCTCGCATATCCGAGCAATCAGCAAGTACGTCCAGACTACTCCCACTATAACCCCTTCAAAGCAACAACTCCAATAAAGGGCATCAGTAGCAATCCATTCGATGTGAATATTGTCAGTCTTGCACCGTCTTCAATATCTTCGAATTTTAATCGTCGTAACAGTTATTTAGAATGGGTTAAACCCGGTCTTTCCAAATAACTTGCACATCTTATAATCAAGTGATATATAAAAACACCATACGCCTCATTCCAATCTATAATTTTCTTTTATTCAAATATTCTTTATACTAGGAATTATTCCATTATCTTATCAAAGATTTAATTCATTTAAACCACTTGTTTAAATCTTCCTTTGAAAACCATTGCAAAAGATATTATCATATCTTTTCACAACCTAAACAAAATTAAGGTTTATATAACTAGTCGGGATTATCAAGCCTTACCGAAGTAATCATTCATTTTATTATCCCAATCCCAACCTATTCATCCCATGAAGCAAAACTGGTGGTACTCCATGTCTAACACCCATCGTTATCGGTAAATTTAATTACCATTTCACTTTAAAATCTAATTAAAGATTTAACTATCACATGGGGTAAAATTGGTGGAACTCCATCTCGAATACTTCTCGCGTTTGGTAAATTTAATTACCATTTAACTTTCAATCTAATTAAGGATTTATTAAAACTCCGACTTAGTTTTAATTTTCAAAAATCATTACTTAACGATTATTCAACCTTTGGAAATTAATCTTGTATTTACTTGGGTTAAAGAACAAATGTCATGTAAAACACCGTTCATGATAAACCTAAAATCATCTTCCATTTTATATTGGATCTTCACGGAAATCTGAACCATTTATACTCGATATAAACTTCCGTATCAGACTAGTACTATAAGTGGAACAGCGGAGAAGCCTTTTAAATTCCATAAATAGTAAACGTCTTCCTTTATAGAAGCTCATTTCGATGATTATGAATCGAATTCCATTCAATTCCAACCTAATTAAATAAAGTGGAAAAATTCGCTAAATTTTAATCAAAAGATTCATTCCATTTACAAACGGGTTTAAGAACAGTATTAATGAAAATACCATTCACGACAAACTCAAAAATCCCATTCTCCATTTAATTCTAATTTATATGTTGGAAATTTCTGGTTATGACAAAACCGTTCGCATATCTAATTTATCATTTCTAAAAATCATTGGATTGCTATTATAGTTATTAACTAGTTCGTTCGGATAAAAATACCTTCTATCTTTTCAAATGTGGAATATTCGTCCAAAATATTTTCAAATCATTTATTATGATTTTACATAATTTATATATTTAAAATTTTTATCAAGGTCCTTACAGTCGGTTTCCAATATCGGCCACCGAACTGCATCCATAACGACCTTTTCTAAAAACTGATTTGGACATATTTTAAAATCTAACCATTCAAATTTTAATCTCATATATTCATTGGAAAGATCTTTTCAATACGAACCCAACAGTTTTGGATTTAGGAGAATCCGACGATCGGATCTCCCGTTACATCCATTTCAAGTTAATGGTCGAAATTCACGAACGGTCGTTGTGCGATACGTTCTATTCAAACCATTTAAATACATATAAATAATATATATCGTCGATTCCCATTCAAAAACGTATTTATAAATTCGTTTAAAAACGATTCCAACTTCCATTTCAATTTTTAATTAAAATTGAACATCCCATTTTATTATGATCTCAAAATGATAATCTTTTCAAAATGTCGGATTTTGAAATTCAGTCTTCTCAGTATTCATTATAAAAATGAATAAAATTGATATAAAAATCCGTTCGAGTCAAAATGGCGTTCATGTACTTAACTCGGCTTCACATTTTTATATTTTCGTGTCCATCCAAAATCGGACATCAAAATCGACTTCTAATTCCCATTGAATATTACATTATAAAAATATTCACATTTATTCCGGATTGGAATAAAATTTCAACCAATATCTATATAAATCAATTAATATGGATTACATTTATCATTTACATCCAACGATAGTTGCAACCAACTATCAACTAGGGGTGAGCATTATTTGGTTAAACCAAATAAACCAACCAAACTAATTTATTTTGGTTGGTTTGGTTTTGAAACTAGATCGGTTTGTAACCGATTCGGAAAAATATTTATTTTGGTTATCGGTTTAACAAAATTAACAGAACATTTATTATATCTTCAAAATTATCGATATTATAATAAATATTTTAGGTTAGACTAGTTATCCAAGTAAATTTTAATCTCATGTATGTGTCAAAATCAAATTTAGAAAGCATAAGAATCATAAATATTAATAGTCTAATCATATATTTATGATTTATTTAAAATTATATTTAATATTACAAACATAAGGCCTAAATATTTTAAGTTCGGTTAAATCAAATAACCAACCAAACTTAATTTGGTTGGTTTGGTTTGGTTTTCATTTTTACCAGTTTTAGTTTGGATTGTCAAATTTCATTATCGGATAAACCAAACCAACCAAACGCTCACCCCTACTATCAACATCCAAAACGACATCCAATGTGCATTTTATTTTCATATGAGCTTTAATCAAATAATTGACGCTCGTATAAATCTGTCAGTCAACCGATTAACTGAAATTTCACACAAAGGAGGTGTGTGAGTCAAATATCATCCCAAGGCCCGTGTGGGGTTTTCAACCAACAATAATTATTTAATAATCATCATCGCCTACAATGCACACACCATGGTCATAAATAAATAAATACTCAATCATCAAATGCCATTTACGGCGCCACAAGTGTCCATCCACAAAATATGAAATGTGAGTATCACATATTCATACAACGCTTCTAATGCAAATGATTTTTGAATAGTTAATATGTTGAACTCCAAAAGGGATATTACATGCAATGGGTAAAATAGCTACATGATACAATTTCTAACTTGCAACTTAAAATGCATAACTAACTAACTACTCTAATATACTAATTTAAGATAGAAGATCTCACCCACGCTAAATCAAACGCCACGACACTTCTAATGTAGGAATTTCTCGTCGCGCACTCACGTTCGTCGCTCTCCGCACTCGAATTCACTTTTTTGGCTCTAGAATTTGCATACGACCTTCAATCTTCACCATACTTGGTAACTAATACAAAAACGTCATTTCAGACAACTTTTGCCTAGTGGGCTTTCTTCCCAAAACGCTCCAATTCGCCAGATCTCGCCAATCTTTGCATCAGGTTTACAGACTTTGATCGCGTTTTCCAAGCAGCTTCGAACTCCAAAATTTGATTTTGATTTGTCAAATTTGTAGAGAAAAACAAGATCTACGACTTTCGTTTATAGGGTCTCAGCCCGAAATGGACTGATCAGAAGTTATTGCGCGGAGAAGTGGAGGGTGTTATTTGCAAAATGTATTTTTGGAGAAAGAGGTGATTTTGGAGGAAGCGGGGCTCACGGCCAAGGGGAGCGACCTGACTGGCGGCCGGGTGGCTGTAGGTGGTGGTGGCTAGGTGATGGTGACGGTGGTGGAGCCCACGGTGGCGGCTAGGGCTTGTAGGAGGGGTTAGGGTTTTGGATTTGCAAGGAGAGAGAGAAGAGGAGGAGGAGGAGGAGAAGGAGGAAGGGGGGTGGAAAACCATCAGCGGCGGGGATGGGGAGGAGGCTGCCTTGGGGGGGGGGGAGAGTTCCCCATTTTTAAGGAAAAGAGAAAGAAAGAGGAGGAAGGAAAAAGTGAGGAAGGAAAAGGAGGAAATGAGATTTTATCTCTTTTCCCATCCGATCGTCCGATTGCAAACGTTCTCTGTTTGCTACGAAATTCGGACACGAGATAATACACGTGAAGACGAATCCAACAAATCAAGTTTCATCGAATTCTGAGTTTGTTTGACATTCCGTTTAATTTCTCAAAGATACTCAAATAAGCTTCAAAAAATGCGATTTTAGCGTACCTTTTTTTCTTGTACGCTCAAACGCTAACTCCATAAATTATGGAATTTTGGATTCTACCATTATTTGACAATACGAATCCAGAAAAAAAGTGAAATCGAATTCTGAGATCGTTACAATAATGTTCCTTTGTAAAATGATCACCTGTTTTTGAACAAATGGTTTTGCTTCGCACGGCCACATACTAACTTCGTTCCGCGTGAAATTTGAAATCTAGCCATGACTTATTATTCTGAATCCAACAAAATTGGCCTCATCGAATTCTGATCTCGCTAGCAATTAAGGGCTATGCGATGATTTTAAAAATCGAATTTTCAAAATTTCCAAATGCAAGGCTTATAAATCAATTTAATAATTTTGCTGAGTTTTTTTTTTTTTTTTTTTTTTTTTTTTTTTTTTGCGTAGCAAGTGGGATTGAATGGCCCCAACCAGTTTTTATTAAAAAACTACAAGATAAGTACACACTAGGAATGATACAACATCAGATAGACGATATGATAGAGGGGACCAATACGTGTTTAGGGGGAAACAATCCCATTAAACACCCTATTGTTTCGCTCCATCCACAATAAATATAAAGACTTTTTAAATAACTTCAGCAACAAAGAACTACTTATACTCTTCCACCTAGTAGACTTGAAGATAAAGAACCATTCTTCAAACGATACATTAGCAGGAGCATGAAGACCAAAATTAGTAAGGACATTAAACAGACGTCATGCATGTACACACACTCGAAGAACAAGTGAGGAATTGTTTTAGCGTGAGAAGCACAATACACGCAAGCATCATCAACAATAATTCCACTAACCTTAAGCCTGCTCTTCGTTAGGATGCCATTACACAAAACTCTCCAAAGAAATAAGTTGACTTTCAGAACCTAATATGAATTCCAAATCCTTCTATGCCAAGAAAAATTACCATTATCATTAAATACCATCAATCTATCGCAAACCCCATGAACAGAATGTACCTTACCACTCCAGAGCGCGTGGCAACTAGCATCAGGAAGATGTAGACAGAGAAGTCTATTCCATACACTACATACCAAGGTCGAGCTACTGTGTGGAAGTGTAAGAGAGCCATTCACATAAACACTAGCTAAAGAAGCACATTCATTAATACTTGTCATGAATCTAACATTGAAATCAATAACATCTACAAGAATAATACCATTGGAAGACCAAGGATCGAACCAAAAAGACACATTATGGTTGTATTTCGAACCAACTTGAATCAATGGAAGAAATAAGGACCTATGCTTTAACAAGTTTCTCCATGTCCAACTACAGTCCAAGGGGCATCCATTTTCCAGAAATGACGGTTTTTTAATAAGATTAATTCTACACCAAGACGACCATAAATTGTTGTACATATTTAACAGTTTATCAATTTGAGAAGAAATGGCAGCATGATTCCAACTTTTCAGATTTATAATACCCAAACCACTAGAAGAAACCGGCATGCACACTTTTGTAAATGAGTCAGGGATCAATTTTTTGGAATAGGGGTTACCGTGCCAAAGGAAATGGTTCAAAGCAAATGATATCATACCAATGAGCTTGCACGGCAAAATGAAGAGTATAGCATAATAAATACACATTGATTGCGCTACTGACTTCATAATAACAAGTCTGCCAGCCATAAAAAACTTTGAAACAGGCCAGCTCGCTAACTTCGATGTTATTCTTTCAAAAAGTGGCAAGCAAAAAGCAGATGACAACTTAGTAGCACACAAAGGAATTCCTAGATAATATTCATCTTCAAGAAAAGGAGACAAACCCGACAGTTTGTAAATGGAGTCCTTAACCTGATCACTGACTCCTCCAATCCTTAACTTAGATTTGCTGCTATTAATGGACAATACCGATAACGCACTGAATTCATGCAGAACACCTTGAATTCCCAAAATAGATTTCCTATTAGGCTTAGTAAAAAGTAATAAATCATCAGCAAAAAGAAGAGAAACAATATTAGACCTCTTACAGTATGGGTGGTAGTCTATTTGCTTAGCGTAAACTATTGAACAAGCCAGAATAGTAAAAATTTCCATCATACATGCAAATATGTATGGAGAAATTGGGTCTCCTTGCTTTAATCCTTTCCTAGCCTTGAAGAAACCAAATGTCGTGCCATTAAGAGATAAGGAATAATGAACTGTGGATATGCACATGTAAATCCAACATAGGAACGAGACTTGGAAATTCATCTTGAAAAGGATATAAATTGCAGAATCCCATTGAACTGTATCATAGGCTTTTTTTATATCTAATTTAAGAACACATCTCGGGTATATGGCGGATCTATTGTACCCCTTAATCAGTTCATTAGCCAATAAAATGTAATCAGAAATGTCTCTGTTAGGTAGAAATGCACACTGATTAGGAGAGATGATCGTGGAAATAATACATTTCATCTTACATGCCATAATCTTTGAAATGCATTTGTAAATAACATTACAACATGCAATCAGAGGAAACCGCGAAACAGATGAAGGCATTACCGACTTAGGAATTAATGCCAATCTTGTTGCATTTATACCACGTAACATTTTACTATGAGAGAATTTTTTTATAACTACATTGATAATACGAATCTAGAAGATTGTATTAAGTTTAGATCCAAAACTAATATTTATTCAGCACACTTGAAGTGAATGGAAATATATTATAAACTTAATTTCTAGCATTTGAATTAGAAGTCGAAATCTGCAGATCCTATAATGCTAAAACCGAGTTTTCATAAATAATTAATTTTAAGTATCTTTGTAATAAAGGACCAGAAGTCCCAAGAAAATTTAATAGAAATTCAAATCATTAGAAGGAAATATATGAGATTTACTGTTCATATTTTTATATATAATACGATTAGATATTGCTTAAAAGACTATCATTTTCGTAGTCAAAACCCATTAGCATGAATTTTTTTTATATCAATATATATAGTATGACACTTAAGAAGATCTATAAAAATCAAAGTGGCATGTTATTTGATTGCTTGTATGTCTGGTTTTATTGTTTATATAAGATCAGAATCAAACTCTAGCAAAGTTAATTAAGTTGAACCATATAACCAAATAGTATCCAAGCAAATCATCAAATGCAACGAGTTTGAATAAAAATTTATGATGGAAATCAAGTTAACGTTGGACGTAAGAATCAATGATATCATCAAAGTTATATAAAAATAACTATTAATGTAATGGCTTGATTGACCTGAAGATCAATGAGATATAAAATTTCCTGCTCCAATCATTCATTTGGTTGAATTGAAATTCAAAAGATATTGAAATGGTCTATTGACAAAATATTCTACTGTAAGCAGTCAACAAATAAATAAATAAATCAATAAGAGAAAAAAATGATTATTTTATGCTTATTTAAATCTTTATAAGTGATTTTTCTTATTTTTCTAAAGTTGAGAAAAACTTTCATTGAATTTAAAATCTCTAAAAGAGATAAAAGGATTTATGTTCAAGATTATTTACTCTTTGCGTTGTTATTACATATTGCTGACATGAATTGGTAAAGACCATGAATTAGTTTGCTTTTATGTATTTATTTTGATAATTTGTAAATACTACGAAAGATTATTTATGTGCATTTAGCATTGATCACGTTAAATAAATATAATCATACGCTTGATATTTATTTTGTTGCCATTCAAATAAAGGAAAAATCACTTGAAAATTTAGTTATTTATATCTTCCATCTTTTGAATCAAGATTAAAAAAAACTTTATTTTTTTTCTTCGATGTTTCTTTTCTTTTATACATCTAATATAACTTAAATTGAAAGTTTAAGTGAGTACTATAAAACCTTAGTAAACTTAAATTTTACTAGTCACATTATGTTATAAAACCTGAAGTTTTGATAAAATATTTTTATGTGCATATGTTTAGCTATATAGTTAGACAATTCATCTTAATATTTTTCGAAAGAGATAACTCATATGCAATATTGTGTATGTTTATGGATGTGTATGTTTATATATTAATCTCTTAAAGAGATGTTTTAAAGTTGTATTTATATATTTGTATGGACTAATTTTCAAAGTAGGCTAACTTTTAAAACTAATAGTAGATATAGGCTAGTTTTAAAAGTATTAGCAGAAATAGGCTAATTTTTGTCACCTCAGCAATGAGGTGGCAATGTTTTTAAAAAAATTAATCGGGGGTGCGCTTGTCAAGTGCGCCCCTTCAAATTTACAAGGGCGCACTTATCAAGTGCGCCCTTGTCTATATAACAGGCACACTTATCAAGTGCGCCCGTTAGAAATTAGTGAAGGCGCACCTGTAAGGTGCGCCTCTACTACCTGCTGCTTAACAACAGCCTATCTTCACCTACCCTGCTATTTCACAGTAGTTTTTCTTCTAACTTGATCATTTATATTGAATCAACTTCACACATACGCTAACCCAAATAAAATATAAACACATATATGAATCAGCTTCAAACATAAATACGTAAAACCAACGTTAATATTTGATTACAAACATAAACATAAGCCCCAATAAAATTCGATCACAAATCCAAAATGCACATGGTTTGCTTACAAACATACACTAATATAACACTTCATAAAACGTTCATGGTGAAGTTTAATCTTGAGTAGGGGGAGGTTAAGAAGGTCCTGCCACCTGCGATTGAGCTGGGTATTGTTGAGATGGAGCTTGAGAAGGATCATGTCTTCTTTTAGTTCTTCGCTCTGGTTGTCCTGGGCGTTGTAGTCCACGTCTGAAGAATAGTGTGTCAATGGGTTTCTTTAAGCTAATACATCGTGGTTGGACGTCGTTCTCCGCTACTCAACCATGTCCTATATCCTTCAATCCTCTACCAACTGTCTCTAGCACATCGACCTACAAATTGTGTTATTTATAATCACATATAGAAACTTAACTATTATGATTGAAAGATTTGAGTCAGCAAAGTAAAATAGTAAAGCAAAGTAAAAGACTTACGACATCTTGCTCAAGTGGTGCACGAGCGGTGTATGCTCGTTCGGGAGGAGTCTGATCTGCGATAATGAATCTTCGAGTGATCGACCAATACCAACTCATGTATCTTAAATAGGAGTGGTGGGAATTTTTTGATGAACGATATAGTTATGTCTATCATTCCACTGAATGACAACAAAATCCAAATTTGGCTTTGCTCCGCAAGGCTCAGGGATGTGTTGTTGAATGCTAAATTTTCGTATCACTCGATCAGGATTATACATCTCTACAGTTCGTATGCATATGATCGATGTCTTGCAAAACCAAGTAGGCATGCCACTTAGACATATCTGAGGCAGATCAACTAGCACATCCTGCGTGTAGGGATTCCATACAACAGCCTCATCTGTTAGCATGTCGAGCTGGTCACGATAGTAAGTGGCAAATTTCTTTGGAAACTCGATCCAATTCCTATTTCCAAACCATCTGTGAGATGAAAGTAAATGTAAATAAAGTATGTAAATGTAAATAATATAGCATAAGCACCATTATTGGACATCATGTAAATGTAAATAAACTACCTTGCACTATAAGGTAATGACATGTCGATCTGCATAGATAAAGTTACATTTGGACGACCAATAGGAAGATGTGTCCATGACCAAAGCTGTAAAATATATAAGAAATAAATATGGTAGAAATACAAGTTACAAATGGCCATTAACAATTATACATACTAATCTTTACCTGTAGAAGAGAAAGACAGTCGGATATCGATTTGGATTTACCGAGCGCAACATTTGTTAACACAGTGTATAATGTTGTCAATATCACACTACCAAAAGAATATCGTGTACAATCATCCAAATATCTCACAAATAATAACCAAAAAAGATTTAGTCGTCTTTTAGAATGATCGGGACATAGACGACAAGATATCAAGTGTAGAATAACGGCTCTCGCATGACGTTCAACTTCTTCGTCTGACGCATCCTGTATGATCGTTCATTTTGAAACATACATCGAAGCCAAGTCAACTTAACTGTTGCACCTATTATCTCATTTCGATTTAGGACCATGCTTAAACACTCATAAAAATATCTTCATAATTACTGAGATGTGTTGTGGTAACAGGATTTCCTCCCACTATAACACCCAAAAGACAGCTAACATCTTGCAACGTGATAGTAATTTCACTAGTGGAAAGATGGAAGGTGGAAGTCTCCGGTCTTCACCTGTCTACCAATGAAGTAACAAGTGCATGATTTATCTTAAAAAAACCTAATCTTGATATTTCTCTAATCCCGCTCTTTGTAGTGCAAGTTTAACTCTAGGTGTATTTGAAGTAATCAACCCTAACTTGCCAGAATGATCTTGACAATCAATAGGCTCATCGCTCTACAATTTCAAAATGACATGAAAGTAATTAGCTAGTGCATGAGAAATATTCCCTCCTCCAACGGTTTGAGCACAAGCGGCCATCACATGCAAGCATGGAAATTTATGCAATAACGGAATGTTGCAAGTGCAAGTACATACATTATCATGTAAAGCCATGGTAAATGCTTTCCAAATTGATCATTCACTTGCCATTCAGTTTGATTGAATATAACAATTCCACAATGTCGTGCTTGTTTTGCTACTTTTGCTAAAAGAGTTTCAACTTTTGGAGTCATTTGCATTTCAAATCCCTCGGCGTCGGAACGACGTTTCATGTAATAGTCATTTAAACGGTAAAACGTTCTTACGAATGTCTTCCAAGAAGCTTCGAATCCATTCTGCTTCTTCTTCAGTCTTATCTAGTGCAATAAACTCTGATTCCATCGTAGATCTAGCGATACAAGTCTATTTGGATGATTTCCATGAAATTGCTCCATTTCCTGATGTGAACACATATCCACTTGTAGACTTTGTATCATGTGATCCAGTGATCCAATTTGCATCATTGTATCCTTCCACTATTGAAGGATAGTTTGTATAGTATAGACCATAGCTCAGCGTATACTTTAGATATCCTAGAACTCTAATTATCGCTTTCCAATGATGTTTATTAGGATTGCTGGTAAATCTACTTAGTTTGCTTACAGCGTATGCGATATCAGGCCTAGTACATTTCATAACATACATGATACTTCCTAGTATACGAGAGTACTCTAACTGGTAGATACCATCACCAGTGTTCTTTACCTAATTTTGTTTCATATCTACTGGTGATTTTGCAGTAGTTACATTATATTGCTTGAATTTTCCAAGTATTTTGGTGATGTATTGCGGTTAGGATAATGCATATCCCTGTGGTATTCTCAGAATTTTTACACCCAATATCACATCAGACAGTCTTGGGTCTTTCATATCGAATCTAGAGGATAGCATATACTTTGTAAATGTTATTATGGTCTTGTTATTTCCTAGAATCAACAAGTCATCAACATAGAGACAAACAATGACATATCCATTATGTGTGAGTTTTATGTACACACATTTATCGTGAATCCATTTGATAACATAGCGTTATCAAACTTCTCGTGCCACTGCTTTAGAGCTTGCTTAAGGCCATAAAGTGATTTTACCGGTTTGCAAATTTTATTCTCATTTTTTGAGTTTAGAAATCCTTCAGGTTGTTTCATATAGATTTCTTCCTCTAGTTCAATATTTAAGAATGTAGTTTTAACATCCATTTGATGTATTTCTAAATCATGTATGGATGCAGTTGCAATAAGCATTCTAATTGACGTTATCCTCATTACAAGTGAATATGTATCAAAATAATCTAGGTCTTCCTTTGTCTAAATCCTTGGACTACCAAACGAGCTTTGTACTTGTCTATTGAACCATCAGGTTTCAATTTATTTTTAAATATCCATTTATTACCTAAGGTCTTACATCCTTGAGGTAAATCAACTAATTCCTGTGTATGATTGGACATAATGGATTCAATCTTGTTGTTAATCGCCTCTTTCTAATAGGAGGCATCGCTGGAAGACATAGCTTATTTGTTTGTCAATGAATCATCTTCTAATATAAAGGTATAGTAGTCCGGTCCAAAGGTTTTTAAAGTCCTTGACCATTTACTTTTACTTGGTTCCTCCACTTGTTGCTTAGTACTACTTTGTTGAGTGTTATTTTTTTCAGCATCCTCAAGAGAATAAGGAACTTCATCTTCTCTTGGTCTCTTAGGTGTTTGATTTTCAGTACCCTGTTTCGAGGGAAATATATGTTCGAAAAATTTAGCATTTCTCGACTCAATGATGGTATTTTCATTAATATCATCAATTTCAGATTTGTTTACAAAAATTCGATATGCGACACTATTTTGTGCTTATCCAATGAATACACAATCAATGGTTTTTGATCCAATTTTTACCTTCTTTGGTTTTGGTGCCTCTGCTTTGGCAAGAGCCCCTCACACTTTTAGGTATTTGTAGGATGGTGGTCTATTTTTTCAAAGTCCGTGAGGAGATTTAGATGTTTTCTTTCGGGTTATTTTATTTAAAATATGATTTGTCGAAAGAATAGCTTCTACCCAAAAGTTATCTGGCAAGCCAGAGCTAATTAGTAAGACATTCATCATTTCTTTAAGAGTTCTATTTTTCCGTTCGGCTATACCATTGAATTGAGGTGAATATAGGGCTGTAGTTTGATGTATAATTCCATGTTCAGCACATAATTCCTCAAATGGAAACTCGTATTCTCCTCCTCTATCACTTCTTAAGATTTTATTTTCTTGTTAATTTCTGCCTTATACTGTTTAAATATTTCGTCCTTGCTTCTAAGGAGATATACATGACAATATCTGGTACAATCATTAATGAATGTAATAAAGTACATTTTTCCACCTCTAGTTTGAACCATTTTCAAATCGCATACATCAGTATGTATTAAGTCTAGAGGTTCGGCCTCTCGTTCAACATGATGAAACGAGGTTCTTATCAATTTTGCTTCTGCACAAACTTGACATTTACATTTGGAATCTATATTGCATTTTGGTATAAATTCTAGACTAATCAATTTTTTCAATGCATCAAAGTTTACATGCCCTAATCTAGAATGCAGTATGTTAAAAGATTCAACAATATAAGCAGAAGATTCACTTTTATTCATATCAGTGTGTGGTACAATAGTAGTTACATTGCTTTAAACAAACCATCACACACATATCCTCTTCCAACATACACTCCATTCTTGGATAGTACAACTTTATAAACTTTAAAGGTCAAATTGA
This sequence comes from Allium sativum, assembly GCA_030737875.1. NCBI lineage: Eukaryota > Viridiplantae > Streptophyta > Magnoliopsida > Asparagales > Amaryllidaceae > Allium > Allium sativum. The sequence goes on along the minus strand of CM060926.1, from coordinate 264,762,856 downwards.
AACCATGCTTGCTCAGTAACGATCCTGAAATCAGGTTCTTGCGAATTTCTGGAACATAGAGAACATCATTTAAAGTCATTTCCTTTCCAGAAGCCAGTTTCAACACAACTTTTCCTTTACCTTCGAACTTTGAAGTAGATAATTGCCTATAAAATTTTATCCATCATCTGCTGTAGTTTTATAGGTTGTAAACATCCAATTGTTAGCACATATGTGTCGAGTGGCTCCAGTGTCTACAAACCATTCCTTCGAGTGACCAACAAGGTTAAATTCTGATATTACTACACATAAATCAAGATTAGAAATGCCTTTCGAAACATCAGCTGTATTTGCTTATGATTTCTTCTTTTTAGGTGCGCAACATTCGGTTGCTTTGTGCCCCTTCTTTCCACAGTAGTGGCAATAATCCAAAAATTTCTTTGACTTCTTAGGAGCATTCTCCCGTTTTCTCTTGTTAGTCTTGTCTGACTCAACTACATTTGCTTTGGCAGTAATATTCTAAGGAATATTTTTCTCAGAATTTCTGTTATCTTCCTCAATGCGCAGCCGAACCATGAGATCTTCCATTGTCATTTCCTTACGCTTGTGTTTAAGGTAATTCTTGAAGTCCTTCCAAGAAGGAGGCAATTTCTCAATAGTTGCGGCAACTTGAAAAGTCTCGCTAAAAGTCATCTTTCATCTTCTAATTGACGGATGATAAGTTGCAGTTCTTGAGTTTGAACGATCATCGTCTTTGAGTCAACAATTTTGAAGTCAAAAAATTTTCCAGCAATGAATTTCTTTATGCCTACGTCTTCAGTTTTGTACTTCTTTTCTAGAGCCAACCAGAGTTTGTTTGGACGTTGCAATAGTACAATAGACATTGTAGAGGCTACCATCTAGACTATTTAGAATATAGTTTTTAGACATGAAATCTGAGTTTTTCCAGATAGTAAGAGCCTCTACTTTGGAAGTATCAGGTTCGAGTTCGGCTACCATAGGAGCATCTTCAGTTAGAAACTTAGCGAGGCTCAATGTTGTTAGATAAAAAAACATTTTCTATTGCCAACTCTTGAAATTAATTCCGTTGAACTTCTCTGGCCTTTCTCCATGGGACAGAGTCATTATTGGAAGCACATGCATTGGCTGAGCATTTGTCACCGTCTGAATTAATGTAGACTCACAGTTGTTGTTTTGCGTCATCTGCAACAAATATTGTTAGATCTTTTGTCAATACACAATTGTATTACAAATAGCAGTAGCAACAATCAATGTTACTAAATTATGCCACAATTGTCACGTCAAACTGTGTTTACAACAATGACAGGAAGGGTTACCGATTGTGCATTAGACTAAAGCGATACAAAAAATATTCTGTTTCAGTAATGTCCGAGTCCAGAAAATATTTTGTTTCCTTGAAACAATATTGCCATCGTATGCACTGATTGACGTAATAGCAATTTGTTTTCCAGGATAAAATGGACCAGCCCCGTAGCACAGTGCCTGCAAATGGAGCTCTAACGAACTGAAGTAGATTACAGAAACTAGATCAGAGGATTACTTTGAAGAAAAAGAAATAATGCGGGTAGATTAAAAAGTGAATTCTGTCTCGGTTTCAGTAATTCCCAAGGCCCAATCTTTTGACACTTTAATATATTATTGTGTCAAGGCCTAACCCCCACATTCCTCTACAAGCCCTCTTCTCTTTATTTTATATAAGCCTATAGGCTTGTAATATATAAGAGAGGGTTTTATCTATATTTTGATGATGTAGGACTATAGGTTGCTATCTATTCTTTTTCCTAAATTCCTCTTTCTCTTGCTCATTCATTTCCAACAGAACTATGAAGAAATGGACCAAGATGACAACCAAGCATGGATGCAAGAGCTTAGTACAGGTTTTAAATCTCGGATATCGGTCTCGTTTCGTCTCGGGGATTTTATAGACTCGGTCTTGTATCGGGGGAGATCTCGGACGAGATGAGTCTAACTCGGGAGTTCGTCTCGGATTTTCATCTCGGGTGTGAAAGTTCATATCGGAACAATCTCAGGGTACATGATATGTTAAAAGTGATATTTTAACAAAATGATTTTTATGAATGCTATCAAAAACATAGTAACTTAAACCTAAAATGCAAAATAACTTTATTATTCTTTATTTTGTGAAAGATCGTTCATACTCTAAATCGTAATATGCTTAAAACATGAATATTGTTATACAAGAAACATTAAAAGGATCCAAAACATTAAAAAATTCAGCTTAAATAGACCATAAAATACATAATTTCATAAGTAACATGTATGTAAAAAGACGAACATGAAAATCATAAGCATTGTAAAACATATATGAACATACAATATAGTCATTTAACATGCAAAATAACAAAAGACTGATATGGCTAGATTTGAGTTTTTAATTATAGTTCTAGTTCAGGCACAAATTTAAATTTTAACCAAAAAAACTAAGATCTCGGACGATATTCTAGTATTTCGTCTCGGTCGATTTATCGTTCGATATTACAATATCTCGAGCGATATATTCGAAAGGAGATTTAGAGTGATATTCGCTGTTTCATTTCGGAAAGATCCCAAAACAAGATCTCGGGCGATATTTGCGAGATTGGAAACAGTGACATGAAATCTGAGTTTTTCCAAATAGTAAGAGCCTCTACTTTGGTATATCAGGTTCGAGTTCAGCTATCACAGGAGCATCTTCAGTTAGAAACTTGGCGAGGCTCAATGTTGTTAAATAAAAAAACATTTTCTGTTGCCAACTCTTGAAATTAATTCCGTTGAACTTCTCTGGCCTTTCTCCATGGGATAAAGTCATTATTGGAAGCACAGGCGTTGGCTGAGCGTTTGTCACCGTCTGAATTAGTGTAGAATCACAGTTGTTGTTTTGCGTCATCTGCAACAAATATTGTTTCAAGATTGTTAGATCTTTTGTCAATACACAATTGTATTACAAATAGAAGTAGCAACAATCAGTGTCACTAAATTATGACACAATTGTCACGTCAGACTGTGTTTATAGCAAAGACAGGAAGGGTTACCGATTGTGCATTAGACTAAAGCGATACAAAAAATATTCTGTTTCAGTAATGTCCGAGTCTAGAAAATATTTTGTTTCCTTGAAACAATATTGCCATCGTATGCATTGATTGACGTAATAGGAATTTGTTTTCTAGGATAAAACGGACCAGCCCCGTAGCACAGTGCCTGCAAATGGAGCTCTAACGAACTAAAGTAGATTACAGAAACTAGATAGAGGATTACTTTGAAGAAAAAGAAATAGTGCGAGTAGATTAAAAGTGAGTTCTGTCTCGGTTTCAGTAATGCCCAAGGTCCAATCTTTGACACTTTAATATATTATTGTGTCAAGGCCTAACCCCCACATTCCTCTATAAGCCCTCTTCTCTTTATTTTATATAAGCCTATAGGCTTGTAATATATAAGAGAGGGTTTTATATATATTTTGATAATGTAGGACTATAGGTTGCTAGCTATTCTTTTTCCTAAATTCCTCTTTCTCTTGCTCATTCATTTCACTCAGAACTATGAAGAAATGGACCAAGGTGACAACCAAGCATGGATGCAAGAGCTTAATACACTTAATTTTGTTCCAATTCTTTTGCTATCTAATGAGTTATAAATGTTTTATGGGTTGAATTGAATATGTAAATAAAATTTAACCTAGAGATAGTGGTTTTTTTTTAATTAGTAGTAAAATAGTAAGAACAATCCATTATTGAATTATCATCCATTGTGCAAAATCTCCAGCTGTTCATGGTAATAGTTTGTGTCGATGTACCAAAACTTGAATGCTATGAATTGACCTTTATTATTAGATGGACTGAAAGTTTTATATTAAATTAAAGGGGTATTTTTATGTTGTATACTCACATTCAAGACAGGTAACCGTTTACCTTTCAAGTTGTTATGACTTTCAAAGCGATGAAGCATGATTTTTCACGCTGTGATTGGAACCATCAATGTTTTTTTTTTTGTGCTGGGTTGCGGCCATTTTACGATTTGTATTGAATCTTTTATGATTCTATCAGATGACATCGGGTGTCAATTATTCAAAGCAACTGTAGGACATTGGTTGAGATTTCATATTAAATAGCTTGCTTCCAACAATTATAGAAATAAAATAATTGCACGATTAGTTTTCCCTTCCGGTGGTCCAAGACTCTACTTATTGCATGTTATCAATCAAATTGCTTATTTAATTGATTTACAATCCTTGACCTAAATGTTTTAAAATATTTATATTGGACGTCTATTTATTACAATTGCTAATTAGTTGTCCATGTATGATTATGATTTTACCTATAGACTATTCATTTTCAAAATTTGTTCTGTTTCTTTTAAGTTCTTTAAATTTTCTTTACTGCAAGAACATGCACACTAATAATTACTATATAATACTTGATCTCCTACTACAATGTTTGCTACAATTTAAGACCACAGACCCATGTGCGAAGCACAGGTTCACACTTGTTTTTATAAAATGCTAAGTGTTTGGAAGATGCTCCTACTTTGATATAAGTATATCACTTTTATTTAAGGGTGCGTTAGGCACACATCCTTATTAAGTTTTAAAATTAATTGTAACACCCCGGATTTTTGAATAATCGAATTAACTAAATTAAAGAATAATTAATCTCAGACTTGAGAATTATGGGGATTGGGTTGCGCCATTGTGATTCGTCTCGGAATTCTGGTTGAAATAGAGTCCGAGTTTGCGGGAAACGAGTACCGGATGAAGGAGTTATGGACGAACGAAGTTTGGTGGCAAAGTAGAAAAAAAATGCACTGGCGCACTTGGGAAGTGCGCTAGTACATATTTGCACTGGCGCACCTGCCAAGTACGCCCAGGCCGAGGCAGGAGCCTGCACAGCTTTCTGGTTCAGGCTGACCTATGTTGTTGAGTCTTTTTTGACTCCTTGCTGAGTCATTAGGGCTGACTCATCACCCTATCATGATTGAATGGTTTTGATTAACCCTAAGATCATCCAACGACTTAAATTAATTCAAAATTCTATAAAAAGACCCATAGACTCAAACCCTAAATCAGAATTAAAATTGAAACTATGGCCGTCATGCTGTTGTCTTGAACCCTAGAGCAGCCACCACCAAAACAACAACCAAATCAGAACTATTCAACCCTAACAGCGAATCTTCATCAAGGGAGAGCTAATTCAACTCCAGAAGTTAGAATTCAAAACTCAAGACTGCTTTTGAGTTGTGAGTTCGATAGTTTTAACGAAATAATTAATAAATGAATTGGATTGAGTTATAATGCGGATAATTCGGATATGATATGAATTGTTGATTGCATGTTGTAATTATGTTGTAGAATTGTGTTGTAATTTCTATGATATTATGTTATGATGCTATCATTTACGATGTAAAGTTATGATGTTATCACCCATGTTATAATCCTATGATTGGCTTAGGTCTAGTTGAATCATCATGTTTCATATGCTAGTAGTTATATTGATTCATATGATAAATCATATGTATACAAGTTTGGATTTTGATTTAAACATGAATCACATACAAATTGAGTAGAATTTTATGTGAACTTACATGGTTATGACACCTAGTTTATGTGAAAATTTAATTGAAAGTTAGGCTATAACATGTGTAAGTTATAGGCTAAATTCTACATGATACTTTACATGTTAGGTGCTAGTCTACACCATTTTTGCGATGTATCAATCACCTATGTAAGTTTATGAGTTAGATATGAATCATGTTATGTTATTACCTATGCAAGTTTACCCCCTTTAGGTATAGATCTATGACATATGTTGTTTATGCAAGTTTGTGGCCATTATTTCATCAAATTCACACCTTTAGATTTGGATCCATGACATATGATGTTTATGCAAGTTTGTGGCCATTATCTCATCAAGTTCACACCTTTAGATTTGGATCCATGACATATGTTGTTTATGCAAGTTGTAACTTTGGCCTATGCAAGTTTTAGATGTAGAACATCATTCACATATGCAAGTTCACCCCTATGTTAGATCTATGTTTTAATTATGTGTATATATTGTGATGTTTTATTTTATTTCATGAGTTAGACTATTCGAGTCTAACGTATATTTTACGTTAAACAAATAAACGTACAACGTGGGGTAAAGGGGATAATATTAAAAAGATTTAATTGGCATAAATGCCTTAAAAGGAATAAAATATAATTGTGGTGAAAATTGGTATGATTTTACATACCATAAATGGATGGACATAATTGAGTCAATTATGGACATCATTAGATTTGGAATTGATTGATAATTTGAATAGGGAAAGTAATCCAAATTTGGGGAATGATTAATTAGAAATAATTAATCGTCTAAGACACGAGGTTAGACTCTTTTGTGGTGTAAGACTGCCCAAACCTGCCCGGCAAATCCAGCTGCCACAAATGCCAGTCTAATGTGAGAGGTCTTAGGCATAAATTAAATACATAACAATTGTAAAGACACGAGGTTAGGCTCTTTTGTGGTGTAAGACTGCCCGGACCCGCCCGGCAAATCCAGCTGCCACAAATGTCAGTCTAATGTGAGAGGTCTTTATGAGGTTACGATCTTAATGAATTAAGAAACACTTAACCAGATAAGCATGTAGTGGGACATGAGGGGGTTAAGTGGGTGCCTTGGGTGGCATGTGGAATCTAGTGGGTGCCTTGGGTGGCATTTGGAAATACGATTAGAAACACTTAACCAAAATATGAAACATGTAATTGAAACATGAATAAGAAGTGGGTTAAGTGGGATGTACTAGAGGGGATCAAGCTTAGGTGGATAGCTTGTGTCAAGTAATGGGGACCCGCTTCAACCAGTAACCCATACATATCTTTGTGGGCTCGATCCAAGTCAAGGACGGGACACGCATACTGGGCTTGACTGTAAGAGGCCAAACCGGGTTAGCGGTGGCAACGCAAGTCCAACGGGTTCATATGCGTGTGTGGACCCGGGCTGGTAGGTAAGACGTTGTTGCATCGTGTAGGTATAAGCCATGCATTCTTGGTGGTATCGGGTTGCCACTTTGGGGAGTGATACACCCCACTGTGGGGCCAGCACGGGTATCTACGAGTTTGGGAGCCGATCGTTTGGGGGTAGTGGGTACACCTAGTGGAGATAGAGGCAGACGACACCTATGAAGGCAGCTAGGGGTGCACGAAAGTACCAATATCATTATTAAGTCTGTAGGCTAGATCAACCTTAGGGTGACTAGTGGTGGTGCAGTATACTAGTGGCGGTGCAGTATAGCAATTATCCCATAGTGTTGGTGTAGTTTAGTAATCATCCTATAGTGGTTTAGGTGCGCTTAAAACGATATCGTTGTTCATCTTGTTTCCTTGTTTACTCTGCCATACTCAATGGTTCATGGTCATTTCCTTATTTTCCAACTTATGCCTTAGCCTAGTTACTTTGTTAATTATATTGTTAGAATTATCGCACTCGCCAGACTTTATGTCTGACCCCCCCTTTTTCTATCTCTTTCCTTCCCCCCCCCCCCCCAAGGTGCTCAGGTTGGAACTAGCACCAGTGGAGCTTGATTTTGGTCTGCTTTTAGAAGATTGCTTGGATCGCTGAAGTAAAGTTCAGCTTCTCTTTATTTATGGCTATCTTGATGTTGGGGATTATGTCTTTCAGTTTATGTACTTTGTTTTATCAAGATGGATATGATGTACTTGACTTTGGTTTATGGTTTTGATGATGTAATCAAACATATGGGTTTATCCGCTGCATTGAAATAAAGTTTTAAATTTTCAAGTACTGTTTTATATCTGTCTTGTTGTGATTTTCTGTTCTATATTCACTTAAAACGCTCCATAGAAGTTAATGCATTCCCTTTGTGAGTGACATTAATGGAAGTGGGGTGTTACACGAGGTATCAGAGCTGAAGGTTACCATAACAGATATGAATTTTTGAAAAACTATTTTTCAAAGCAATTTTTTTTATTAAGAAGTACTTTCAAAAGTATGATTTAAGGAAAGTATTTTCAAGTGGAAAGTATATTTTGGAAAGCATAACCCCAAGAGCCATATATTTTCCTTCAGTCCTTTTTGTATTGAATCTTTCCTTTTTCATTTCAGCATGTCTGAAGCGTCTGAGATACCAGAGGGGGTTCATGTGCCCGGTTGGTTCCGTCAATATCTCGAGGCTAGGGCCGCCGCCGCAGGTCCAACAAATGCTCCTCCTCCTCCTCGGGTCGATAATTTCGCAAAGATATGTAAGGACTTTAGAGCAATGGGTGGAAAACCTTTTCACGTGACGGAGACATTTGTTGAAGCTCGTAACTGGCTAAAGGAGGTGGAAGAATTGTTTGGAATCTTTGAAGTGGATGATGGAAGAAAAGTCCAGCTAGTTGCTTGGCTAATGAAGGATGAGGCCTCGTTTTGGTGGGAGGTCACTAATGGGGGACGTCCAGTAGATACATGGCTTGATTTTAGGCAGAGGTTTGAGGCGAAGTTTCTCTCACGGGCTGAAGAGAATCTATACATGGAAAGGTTTTTGTCACTGAAGCAAGGGAATCTATTGGTGAAAGAGTACGTCAACAAATTCAACCAATTGGCAAGGTTTGGCTTGGACTTGGTGAACACGCCAGAAAAGAAGGCTCTAAGATTTGTTAAGGGTTTAAACGAGCCGCTTCATGGGTTAGCTATGACCCACATTCCCATGGGGGCTACCTTCGAGAGATTAGTTGACATGGCGCTTATGCATGAAGAGGAGAAGGGCGCCAATGCTAATAAGGCACCCGAGAAGGAAGGGGGTCAAAAGAAGCCGCAACAGCAACAACAGAACAAGAAAGGTGGCAAAGGCAACAATGCTAAAGGGAAGAAGAAATGCTTTAACCGTGGGACACGCGGCCATCTAAGCAAAGATTGTAGGAAGAAAAAGAAGACTGTCTGTTTCCACTGTGGCGAAGCGGGACATCTTATTAAGGACTGCCCAAAGAAAGGGCAGAGGGCAGGGTCTACCTCGAGAGGACAGGTGCAAGCTCTTATGGCACTAGGGCAGGCAAGGGGACAAGTTCAGGCTCTCGTGGTCCCACCGCTGCAAGAACGAGGTAGAGCAATTTCCGTTGAAAGTTTAGTTTTTCTGTTTGATCATCCTGTCCGTACTTTATTCGATTCTGGCGCATCGCATTCGTTTATTCCTACATCATTAGTTGAAACACTGCACCTAGATACTAGTCTTGTTACTGATCCCTTAGTTGTCTCAAATCCTATTGGTGGTTCGGCTCATCTTTCTATGATTTGTCGGGATTTGAGAGTGTCTATCTTGGGCGTTGGATTTGAATGCAACGCCTTCGTCCTTGGTTTCACGAGCTATAGTTTGATTCTAGGGGTGGATTGGCTAGCCAGGCGGGGTGCCATCCTAGATTGTGAAAGGAGGGTAGTTAGACTATTGATTCGTTATGGAAAGACCCTCATATTTCTTGCGACCCTAGGGGTTCAGTGATGCTTAGCTGCCTAGAATCTTCTGACGCATCCAACGATGATTGGGAATTTGTTTGTGTGATCCGTGAGTATGGAGACGTCTTTGATAAAGTGCGGGGTTTACCCAGAGGCGCGAAATAAGTTTTCGTATGTGCTTAATAGATTAAGCAAAGCCAGTTATGTAATCAGCGGTGGTTTTGGAGCAAGACTGGCAAGGACAGCCAGAGTCGGTCAAGTGCTCAATTGATTGACCGTCTTACTAGTATCATCTCACGTAGGTCATCTGAATTCGAAGGAGGTATCCCTTGGGTGTTTGTCTGATATTGGTTTAGGCCTTTGGGGCTTGCACTTGGGGGATGTCGAGTTCGACTAGGATGGTCTGCGTGAGAGATGGATAGTTGTGACGATTTTGCATGGGATAATATCCTGGTTTTCTCTAGAAGCAAAGAAGAGCATGCCCTACATCTTAGGGAAAGCTTAGGGACCCTACAAGTGCACCAGCTTAAAGCTAAGTTCTCCAAAAATACCATTTTTGGAGGAAAGAAGCGAGGATTTTAGGGCATGTGGTCTCTAGGGAAGGGTGATATGTTATGGTGGATATAATTCTTAGCATCCTATGACTTCGAGATAGCATATACCCCTGACAAGGGTAACGTGGTGGCAAATGCCTTAAGTAGAAAAAGATTATCCTTGAGTCCGTTGTTTGTTGAGCGGCGAAGCTTAGAGTTCATCTCTACGTTTGACTTTACACCTTCCATTGACTTCGTACCTGGTTTGCTAGCATCCTTAGAGGTCAGACCTACGCTTTTGGGACGGATTGGCGAGGCACAATGAGACGACCCACAGTTGGTTGAGTTAGTAGAGAAGCTCAAAGGAGGGGAGTCATCGAGCCATCTCCGTAGGTATACCCTAGATGATTAGGGTTGGTTGCGTAGGGACGGTAGCTTTGTGTACCACGGGACGAGAATTTGAGGAAGACCATCCTTGATGATGCCCATCGTTCGAAGATGACCATTCATCCCGGCGGGGACAAGATGTACATGGACATGAGACGAGTTTACTTTTGGGCCAGCATGAAGAAAGATGTGGCTGAGTATGTCGCTAGATGCTTGGTGTGCCAACAAGTAAAAGCAGAGCAAAAGAAGCCCGGTGGATTGCTTCACCCATTGGAGGTCCCACAATGGAAGTGGGAAAGCGTTTCGATGGATTTTATTGACGGATTACCGAGATCGAGGAAGGGTAATACGGGAATTTGGGTCGTGGTAGATAGACTTACTAAGAGCGCCCATTTCATTCCCGTGAAGAGTAAGAGGACTGCTCCATGGTTAGCCTCCGTATACATTCGAGAGATAGTTCGTTTGCACGGTGTTCCTTCTAGCATAGTGAGCGACCACGATCCCATCTTCACTAGCGAATTTTGGAAAAGCTTGCAAGAGGCGGTAGGGACTTAGTTATGTTTGAGAACCGCATATCATCCTCAGACGGACGGCCAGACCGAGAGGGTGAATCGTATTCTAGAGGACTTATTGAGGTTGTGTGTCTTAGATTTCGGAGGTACATGGGAGGAACATCTTCCATTGGTGGAGTTCGCATATAATAATAGCTTTCAGTCTAGCATTGGCATGACACCGTTCGAAGCTCTTTATGGATGGCCATGTCGTTCGCCTACATGTTGGTGGTAGTCTATAGATAAGATCTTGCTTGGACCCGATATGATTAGAGAGATTTCGGAAAAGATCGATTTGATTCGAAGGAGGATGAAGACGGCGCAAGATAGACAGAAATCTTATGCGGACAAGAGGAGGACAGATCTTGAGTTTGATGTTAGGGACATGGTCTTTGTCAAGGTGTCTCCATTACAGAACGTCGTTCGCTTTGGCTCCGTTGGGAAGTTAGCACCAAGGTTCATAGGGCCGTTTCCTATTAAGGAAAGGATTGGGAAGATGGCATATAGAGTGGAGTTGCCCGAGAGACTTAGTGGTGTACACGACGTATTCCATGTATCACATTTGAGGAAGTGCTTGCACGAGACCGCGGAAGTGGTATAGCCGAGCTTGCTTACAGTGGTTGAGATCGAGCGTGATGCGACGATTCGACGAGCTCCTACGCGCATTCTTGGGTCGGAGATTAAGAAGTTGAGGAATCAAGAGGTCAAACTAGTCAAAGTGCAATGGGGAGATGATGAGAGAAACACTACTTGGGAGACGGAAGCGAAGATGCGTTCATTATACCCTTTTCTTTTCGAGGGTATGTCTTTTAATTTCTCTTTTATCGCTTACCTTGTACTTATCTTATCTTTAGTATGTACTCTCGCTAGTATCTTTGACCTTTAGATAGGATAGTCCTATGGTTGAAACATGTGTTTGAGACATGTTATGTATGATGGATGCATGTGGATGCAAGTGTTTGCTAGTGGTTGCTCATGGATGCATATATACACACTTTAGGCACTAGATCGGCTCAGTCACTTCATATTGCATATTGCATGTAAATGTGTGTACATATTTAAGTAATGGATGCATAATGGTTGTACCATCATATGGATGTTGCATTTTGGTGAATGGTTGAGCACACATGTAGAAATGATATGTATCGATAAGGTTCTTTCGCATACATAATGGATGCATGGCACTATCATGGTTTGCATTAAGGAGGTCAACTGAATCAGTAGACTGCCTAATTTTGCATTAGATAAGGAACATACACACACACTTCTTGCATATGTTCATATAGCATTAGAAATTTTATAAGGACAATGGATGCCCGTGTTTGATGGTTGAGTAGATGGTTGTTTGGATGGTAGGATATGCATTCTCCTTGACTTGGAGATTTCGGGGACGAAATCCTTTAAGGAGGGGAGAATGTAACACCCCGGATTTTTGAATAATCGAATTAACTAAATTGAAGAATAATTAATCTCAGACGTGATAATTATGGGGATTGGGTTGCGCCATTGTGTTCGTCTCGGAATTCTGGTTGAAATAGAATCCGAGTTTGCGGGAAACGAGTACCGGATGAAGGAGTTGTGCACGAACGAAGTTTGGTGGAAAAGTAGAAAAAAATGCACTGGCGCACTTGGGAAGTGCGCCAGTACATATTTGCACTGGCGCACCTGCTAAGTGCGCCCAGGCCGAGGCAGGAGCCTGCACAGCTTTCTGATTCAGGCCGACCCATGTTGTTGAGTCTTTTCTGACTCCTTGCTGAGTCATTAGGGCTGACTCATCACCCTATCATGATCGAATGGTTTTGATTAACCCTAAGATCATCCGACGGCTTAAATTAATTCAAAATTCTATAAAAAGACCCATAAACTCAAACCCTAAATCAGAATTAAAATTGAAACTATGGACGTCATGCTGTTGTCTTGAATCCTAGAGCAGTCGCCACCAAAATTAAGAGGAAGAACAGCAACCAAATCAGAACTATTCAACCATAACAACGAATCTTCATCAAGGGAGAGCTAATTAAACTCCAGAAATCAGAATTCAGAACTCAAGACTGCTTTTGAGTTGTGAGTTCGATAGTTTTAATGAAATAATTAATAAATGAATTGGATTGAGTTATAATGCGGATAATTTGGATATGATATGAATTGTTGATTGCATGTTGTAATTATTTTGTAGAATTGTGTTGTAATTTCTATGATATTATGTTATGATGCTATCATTTACGATGTAAAGTTATGATGTTATCACCCATGTTATAATCCTATGATTGGCTTAGGTCTAGTTGAATCATCATGTTTCATATGCTAGTAGTTATATTGATTCATATGATAAATCATATATATGCAAGTTTGGATTTTGATTTAACATGAATCACATACAAGTTGGGTAGAATTTTATGTGAACTTACATGGTTATGACACCTAGTTTATGTGAAAATTTAATTGAAAGTTAGGCTATAACATGTGTAAGTTATAGGCTAAATTCTACATGATACTTTACATGTTAGGTGCTAGTCTACACCATTGTTGCGATATATAAATCACCTATGTAAGTTTATGAGTTGGATATGAATCATGTTATGTTATTACCTATGCAAGTTTACCCCCTTTAGGTATAGATCTATGACATATGTTGTTTATGCAAGTTTGTGGCCATTATTTCATCAAATTCACACCTTTAGATTTGGATCCATGACATATGATGTTTATGCAAGTTTGTGGCCATTATCTCATCAAGTTCACACCTTTAGATTTGGATCCATGACATATGTTGTTTATACAAGTTGTAACTTTGGCCTATGCAAGTTTTAGATGTAGAACATCATTCACATATGCAAGTTCACCCCTATGTTAGATCTATGTTTTAATTATGTGTATATATTGTGATGTTTTCTTTTATTTCATGAGTTAGACTATTCGATTCTAATGTATATTTTACATTAAACGAATAAACGTACAACGTGGGGTAAAGAGGATAATATTAAAAAGATTTAATTGGCATAAATGCCTTAAAAGGCATAAAATATAATTGTGGTGAAAATTGGTATGATTTTACGTACCATAAATGGATGGACATAATTGAGTCAATTATGGACATCGTTAGATTTGGAATTGATTGATAATTTGAATAGGGAAAGTAATCCAAATTTGGGGAATGATTAATTAGGAATAATTAATCGTCTAAGACACGAGGTTAGACTCTTTTGTGGTGTAAGACTGCCCGGACCCGCCCGACAAATCCAGCTGCCACAAATGCCAGTCTAATGTGAGAGGTCTTAGGCATAAATTAAATACGTAACAATTGTAAAGACGCGAGGTTAGGCTCTTTTATGGTGTAAGACTGCCTGGACCCGCTCGGCAAATCCAGCTGCCATAAATGTCAGTCTAATGTGAGAGGTCTTTATGAGGTTACGGTCTTAATGAATTAAGAAACACTTAACCAGATAAGCATGTAGTGGGACATGAGGGGGTTAAGTGGGTGCCTTGGGTGGCATGTGGAATCTAGTGGGTGCCTTGGGTGGCATTTGGAAATACGATTAGAAACACTTAACCAAAATATGAAACATGTAATTGAAACATGAATAAGAAGTGGGTTAAGTGGGATGTATTAGAGGGGACCTAGCTTAGGTGGATAGCTTGAGTCAAGTAATGGGGGCCCGTTTCAACTAGTAACCCATACATATCTTTGTGGGCTCGACCCAAGTCGAGGACGGGACACGCATACTGGGCTTGACTGTAAGAGGCCGAACCGGTTTTGCGGTGGCAACGCAAGTCCAACGGGTTCATATGCGTGTGTGGACCCGTCCTGGTAGGTAAGACGTTGTTGCATCATGTAGGTATAAGCCGTGCATTCTTGGTGCTATCGGGTTGCCACTTTGGGGAGTGATACACCCCACTGTGGGGCCATCACGGGTATCTACGAGTTAGGGAGCCGATCGTTTGGGGGTAGTGGGTACACCTAGTGGAGATAGGGGCAGACGACACCTATGAAGGCAGCTAGGGGTGCACGAAACTACCAATATCATTATTAAGTCTGTAGGCTGGATCAACCTTAGGGTGACTAGTGGTGGTGCAGTATACTAGTGGCGGTGCAGTATAACAATTATCCCATAGTGTTGGTGTAGTTTAGTAATCATCCTATATTGGTTTAGGTGCGCTTAAAACGATATCATTGTTCATCTTGTTTCCTTGTTTACTTTGCCATACTCAATGGTTGATGGTCATTTCCTTATTTTCCAACTTATGCCTTAGCCTAGTTACTTTGTTAATTATATTGTTAGAATTATCGCACTCGCCATACTTTATGTCTGACCCCCCCTTTTTCCATCTCTTTCCTCCCCCCCCCAATGTGCTCAGGTTGGAACTAGCACCAGTGGAGCTTGATTTTGGACTGCTTTTAGAAGATTGCTTGGATCGCTGAAGTAAAGTTCAGCTTCTCTTTATTTATGGCTATTTTGATGCTGGGGATTATGTCTTTCAGTTTATGTACTTTGTTTTATCAAGATGGATATGATGTACTTGACTTTGGTTTATGGTTTTGATGATGTAATCAAACATATGGGTTTATCCGCTGCATTGAAATAAAGTTTTAAATTTTCAAGTACTGTTTTATATCTGTCTTGTTGTGATTTTCTGTTCTATATTCACTTAAAATGCTTCATAGAAGTTAATGCATTCCCTTTGTGAGTGACATTAATGGAAGTGGGGTGTTACATTAATTAAAAAAACATCCATAAAAATAATGCGGATTCCATCCCTATTTTTGAAACGCGCATTATAAAATTCCCGTGTTACCCTTTAAGAATTTCCAAAACCGTCAAACAACGGATCGCCGTCATTTCATTTATCAGTTCGCTCTTTTCAGCTGTGTCAAAACCCTAAATCGACGATTCTCAAAAACTCTAAAGCGATAATTCGCTCTTTAAAAAAAACAGCCGATCGTCAACATAAAAACCGCGATCTTTCATTTTTGTTCAGAATTGTTGTCGTCGACATCAAGTTACAAGAAATGGCGAGAAGGAAGGTATTATTTTTATTATTATTATTTTATTACTTATCCCAATTACTGCATGATTATTAGATGTTAATAAGAATTTTTGTTTGGTTGTATGATTTATTTTGATTTCTTGCATGATTGGATGTTGTTATTTTGTAATTTACCTTATTCTTCAACATTAGTATGAATTTATACAGTTTTGTTGCATAATTGTATGATTTTTAATAATTATATTTGTATGTTTGTCTGCAAGTATGCTGAAAAATTGAATGTTTGTATGCAAGTATGCTGAAAAATTGTAGATATTCAGAATACTTGCATACTTGTATGCTTATATTTAAAATTGTTGCATTTTTGAATGCGTTTATTCAAAACAAATGCGTACAACGATGAACATATTTACCATAGAGGCGTATATAAATACATGTAATCAGAAAAGTTACGTACATCTTTATGTTTATTTAAAAAATTGAATACAAGAAAGATTTTATCATTAGTTTTTAAACAATGGAATACAACAATCTAGAATTCTTGCATAATTGTATACATTTATTCTAAATAATTTCATACTAATATTCAAAATACTTGCACACTTGTGTGAATTTATTCTAAATAGTAGCATAATTTTGAGCTACTATTACAAATACATGCACGATTATATGGTGTTATTAGTATTACTTGCACAATTATGTGAAATTATTGATAATATTTGCACACTTTTGAGCAAGTATCAACAATATTTGCTAAATTTTTTACATTTACCCAAAATACATGCACACTTGTAGGCATACAATCAGAATTCTTGCACAATTGTGCGCTTATAGTTAGAACAGTTTGTATCCTTTTATTATTATCTTTTTAATCTTTAATGCAGAGACGTACAGTGGAAGATTATCCTATAGAGGGTAGTGAACAGGAGAGAGCATTAGTAACTAAGGAACAACCATCTAAATCTGAACAAATATGCGAAGAAGGAAGATTTAAAGAAGTACGGAAGATTCACAAAAAGGGATATGTGTATAGGAATAATCTTAAATCATTCATCGAGTTGATAGAGAAATTGAAGAAAGATGAACTTTATACACATAACCATTCTGTATATCTTGAAAAATTGCCTTTGAATGGATTCATCGACATGATCATTGATGGCTTAATCTCACCATCAGAGGCTGTTAAAAATTCGACAACTTTAGATCTGATAATCAAAAGTTACAAGAAAAATCTTAAATATTTTCAATTTGGAGAGTTAATGTTGACATTTACGGAACAGGATGTTGCAACGTTGTTGGGTGCTCCCGTACAAGGAGAGTTGATTAAAACTAGTGGACACTTAAAGAAGGGTGATAAAAATGATCAAGATTACAAAGAATTCATAGAAAGACATTTTAAAGGTGAAGCTATAGTCAATAAGAAAAATGTTGAAAGAGAAATTTTTGCAACAATTAAAGTCGAGTCACCAATAGCTTGTTTTGATACTGTAAAGCTTTTGCTACTGTACTTAGTAGCAACTTTCCTTATATCCACTCCTAACTACTCTTTACTGTGGACTTTGGTACCCTATTGTGTATGCGAGTAGAAGTTAAATATTGTATCTTGGCCAAAAACTGTTCATCACCATCTAATCAGCCAAGTGGACAAGTATTATGAGACTCCTCGCAAAATTAGTGCTTGTGTGGCACTATTTTTGCTAAAAAAATTAGACATGTTATTATTTTTTTTATTAAATTATTGTTAGTACAACACATAATGTTTTGTTATTTTTTTGATTTTGTAGTGGTGGGTTTGTGAAAAAACACATGTTCTATCAACCTCAAAGCCCGAGTACAACAAAGACTTCCCACGAGCAGGAAAATGGGATATTAAATTGCTAAAGCCTTCAATGCTTATGGATATCAACTACAACATTGTAAGTATAATGTAAATATGTATCATGAATATTTGTCAAATTAAGCACTGTGAATACGTGAATAAATATATGTCAATATGTGCATGCTACAATATTTGCATACTTATATGCAGGTATTGAAAATATTTGCACGCTTGTATGCAGGTATCGTGTATATTTGCATACTTGTATGCAGATATACTAGAAATCTGCATACGTTTATGCAAATATTAAACATACTTCCATCCTTGTATGCATATATCAATTATATTTTAATACCTGTATGTGAATATGAAGAATAATTGCATACTTTTATTCAGGTTTCAAGTATATTTGCATAATTACATGTTGATATTACTGATTATCTGCATAATTGTATGCAAATAATTACAAAATTTGATTTTTTGTAGACAAATATTGACAATATATGCATACTTGTATGCAAGTATCAAGTATATTTGCATACTTATATTCAGATATACTTCATATCTACATAGTAGTATTCAGATATTAACAATATTTACATGCTTGTGTGTAGATATCAAATATATTTACATACTTATATGCAGTTATTGAAAATATTTGCATGCTTATTTGCAGGTATCAAGTATATTTGCATACCTGTATGCAGATATCGTGTATATTTGCATCATTGTATGCAAATATAATCAATATTTGCAAACTTGTATGCTTGTATCAAATATATTTGCATATTATTATGCTAATATTAACAATATATGCATGCTTATATGTAGATATCAAGTATATTTGGATACATGTATGAAAATATTGTCGAGACTTGCTACTTGTATTCTGTTATTGCCAAAATATGCATAGTTATATGCAGATATTGACAATACGTGCATGGTTGTATGCAAATGATGACAATATTTGCATGCTTATATGCAGTTTTTCCATATGCTTGTATACAAAATGCAATTTAATGTAGTGTTAAATAAACATTACTTGTGTAATTTTTGTTTTCAGGACATACAAGGAAAAGAATTAAAATTGATTAAACAAGCTGTGGACAAAGATGACGAATATGATGAATATTACAAAAAAAAGGAACAAAGATTGAAAGAGCTGAAACAGGATTAAAACAAGAGAATAGGCAGTTAGTAGAAGAGAATGTTAGACCCAAATGTGGTTCTAACACCCAAATTGATTAGAAACAAGATAAAGTAAAACAGAAATAAAAAAGAACATACAAGGTTTATAGTGGTTCGGCGAAGAAATGCCTACGTCCACTTAGTTTTCACTATATTCAGTAATTCAATTACAAATACAATGTAAGATTCGCTCACAACTCACTTTTGTTCACTCAGAAAGATAAAAACAAGAAATGAAAGATGGTTTGGATTTTCCGGGAGTGAAGGAATTCGAATGGTGGAAGTACTTGGATTCTCAAAAAGTGCTGAAAAAGATCCTTCTCTTTGTCTCTAGTTGGGGTATTTATAGGTGTGAATTTGCCTGAAATGCAATCCGGGTCGGAACACGTGTCATCCATCGCCCTCTCTTCGGGTTCGGATGGGCCATCAAGCAGACAACGCATCAATGAGATGGACGTTAGGGGTAGGAATTGGTCACATCCGGTCCGGTTCTCCAGGCGGCTTTATAGGAAATTTTTCTGGATCATGGGTACGGGTCGGAGACATGAAGGTTGGAGGGTTCGGATCGGAATACCCGACCCGAACCGGAGTAGCTTGGACGTCTCTTCTTCTCTGATCCTACTCCGCTCCGCTCCGAAGTCGTGGCAAGCAGACGGCTTTCCGATCCACCTGAGATTCATTGGCCTTCCGATCCGATCAGGTATGCTTTGCCAATTTATCCAGTATGAGATATTCGATCCGAACAGAGAATTTACCCGATCCGAACCGATACGCTGCTATCAATCTGAATTGTGGAGCTTTCTTCCGATCCGAACCGGAGTCGCATAACTTGAAATATTCTTCAACAGTTGGTTTCTTGACTTTGTGTTGCCTAGTTCACAAAGTAGGCTAACATTTTGCCCCCTCAAAGGATGCTTTCGTTGTACGAAGCATGCTTTGATGTTGCTTTAACTGCTAGCCCTTGAATCAGAACAGTCAGGTGGGACGCACAGATTTCTCATTCGGTTCGGGTGTTAGAAGAACGCACATTCTCTTCATTCCTGAGCAAATTTGGAAATCTTTTCTTGACATATAATACTTCTTGCAGGCGTACTCTACCTTTGTTCTTCTTCTTTTGAACTCAATTCGAGTTAGATACTAAACTAACGTGTGAAATCCGCTCGGTTCGGATGCCGATCCGAAACGCCTTCATGGGTTTGGCTTTTTAACATTGGGCCTTCAGTGAGAGTTGCGCTTCTGGGCTTCCACCCCGGTCCGACCGGGCGAGACAAAAAAGGGAGACGAAGAGTCAACACTATTCTCTATATAAACCCGTCGCCGCTTTCATTCCTTCCTTCTTAGTTTCTATCGCGGCTCGGATCCCAGCATCGAGAATCTTAAAAACTTTAAAACTCCGAACTTCTTTCTTGTTGATTCCTCAAATCAATCACATAGGTAGCTTTTTAAACTCGACTAATCTTGTTGTAACCGTTCTCGATTTCGATTAGCGTTGGGTTAGGATGTTTTGGCCATAAGTATCACTCGAACCCTCCGCCGCTGCCGGTGGATGCTCCTTTGCTTCGAGACGTTGCGAAGTTGAAGAGGGCGAATATTTATTCTTAACGATGGCTTTGGTGATAAAGTGGACTTGTCTGTGAATAAATGGGGAAAGAGGAAAGAGATGAAGAATGGGATGACAAGCTGGAGTCGGTTCGGGTGGAAGACGAAGGAGCAGAAAGGAAAAGGAGGGAAAGGGGATCGGCTCGGGTTTCGTTCTTTGGAAAGATGGAAAGGAAAGAGAAAGTCGGTTCGGGTCGGAAAAGTAAATGGGATAAGAGGCTGAAGTAAACGGATCGGTCAGGTGGTGCTGATTCGGATCGGATCGGGTCACCCGATCCGATCAGATCAATTCTGCTTCCGAACCCACCGCTCCTATTGTCTTGAACTAACCTT
Organism: Allium sativum; assembly: GCA_030737875.1. Taxonomy (NCBI): domain Eukaryota; kingdom Viridiplantae; phylum Streptophyta; class Magnoliopsida; order Asparagales; family Amaryllidaceae; genus Allium; species Allium sativum. The sequence goes on along the minus strand of CM060926.1, from coordinate 264,742,041 downwards.
GCCCTACCGAAGCACCCGAACCGAATGTCTTCTGTATTGAGCCGATCATCACATGCATATCCGAACCGAACCGAACATATTGAACTTGACACATAAAGACCACCCAACTAACTCAACTAACACTTATTCTAGACGAATATGCCTCGCGGACAGTTAGGATAGTGCCTTGTGAACATAAATGAGAATCAAGAACAACTCGGACTATTACTTTTTCTTTAAAGCTTCGTCTTATATTGCTGTACTTTTATTTTGCACTTCCCGCATTTGTTGCACACACTTTAGTCCACACACATACACAAAAAGGGGACACGGGATAATTCACTCTAATTCGTGCTATTGCTTCTTCAATAGTTCCATGACAATGAGACCCAGACGCTCATCTCGTCTAGCTGAGAGGAAAGAAGCTCCAGAAACTTCCAACAAAACCTCTCTCGAGGATATATCTTCTTCATCCGACCCAGAATGGGATAGCGAGGGTCCGGATTACGAAGTTGGTCATCGGGAAAACGATGAAATGTCTTCAGAAAATGAAGTTTCTCTAGGCTTTGAGGAGGAAGGAGGGATTGGTGACAACCGCGCACCCGATGAATTTGACTCAGCCATTATATTGGAATCACCTCCAGATTCCGTAGAATCTACAATTGACAGTGACCGACTCGTGAGAATCTGCTTGAAGTATGGAATAATGAAGAGAGATACTCTAGTGCCTTCACGTTCTGATCGTCCACATAACCCTCCGGAAGGATATATGACGGTCACTCGTCTGATGTGCATGGTTGGCGCTATTCCTCCTTTCTCGCCTTTCATTGTCGACTTCTTAAGACAAATGCGGATTGCCCCCATGCAGCTACATCCCAATTCATACGCCTATCTGCATACCTTATTCATAGCATATCGTGAAGTCCTAGGCGTAGAGCTTACGTTTGACGATGTTCATTTCTTCTATAATTTCAAACATCGGACTAGGGAAACCCCTTCCTTTTGTTACTTTGAGTCGGTCCCAAAGAGGAAGATAATCTCTACGCCGTTTAGCAGCAAGGCTGGAGATTCCAGACTGGAGTGGTTCTATATAAAGCAGCAGTCTGGATGTGCCAGAAGATGGACAAAATCAAGTAAAGCACTGATTTCCTGACCTTGGACTCTATGTACTTGAATCATCACCCTGACCTGTTTTTCTTTTTTATTTGCAGTCGATAATCCCAAACAGGTATCAGACCAAGTGTTCTTTGATCGAATGCACCGTCTCCTCAATGGCGACCAAAAATTCCTTACTATTGACGAGGTTCTTAAAGATGAGTACCTTCATTCTCACGGGCTGCTATCCGTCTACCGTAGCATCGGTCATGGGACAGTTCCTTATGCATATATTCCTCCAGTGGAAACAGTTCCAGAACTAGGAGAAGGCTCGGGAATTCCTGCAGCTTCTCTTCAAACTTCACCCTCTCCCTCTTCCACTCAAGACGATGAGCTGGCTAATCTGGCCAAAAAACATCGTGAAGGGTATGTTGCCCCCGCGGAAACTACCTCGGTAGACAAATCAAGATCTCCCCAAGGGTCGCCACTTCACGCTTCCGAAGGGGATGTTCCTAGCGCCGACGAGCACATATTTCAGGGTTTGGGGGATCTCCCTTTACCCGAGGCTATATACACTTCGGAAGATTTCAGAAAGGACCCTCTAGTTTTTACTTCTTCTGAAGAGACTACTCCTGCTAAGGCCAAAGAGCCTGTCCGCACCACTTTAGCTTCAGACTCGGGTTGGTTGGGGGGACACGTACACCACATAGGATGCACTTTGCACCGTAGCACTAGCATTCATTGCACTTCTTTTTCCATGGATCCGCTGATTCTAAACTTCGTTTAACTTGTCGTGCAGGTACAATGTCTCGATCCTCTTATGACATAAGAAAACTTCGCCGCAGCATGTCTAATCCTCCCCAGGATGCCGAATATAACCGCCGGGATGACCGCGGCAGGGAGGAAAGGAGACCCTATGACCCTTATCGATCTCGATCCTCACGCTCCCGCTCACCAGTTCGACCGGAACAGGAAAAATACAAAAGCTATCAAGGTCGTAGGGAGGAGGATAGACCACAATCTAGGGATTCCACTTCCTCCCATGAAAAACGAAGCAGAGAGAAAACACCTCCAAAGGAAACTGGGGCTAGAAGCAAGCAAAAAGTCCCTGCTACCAAGCGACCTCGGACAGACAAGGGTTCTACAGAATCTTCTTCGAGAAGGGACGCTGAACTAACAATCCTAGCCCCTCCTCCATCAGATGCGGGAACCGCCGTAAGGCTGGCATACTTAAAGGAGCAATTTCCCGAGCACTACTTCGAGACTCTGACCTTTCTACCTTCCCTTGAACCTATTTCTTCTAATTGGGCAGAGGAAGCCAGAGCAAAGATTGATTTGGTGGAAAAACAATATACTGAAATGTTCAAGTATTCCCGCACTCTCTCTAGGATCATTCGCACGCTAATGACAAATGCTGACTCAATGCACAAAACTGCAGAGGAAGATGCTAAGGCCCTAAAAACCTTAGGAAAAAATTTAGAAGATACTCAAGCTCAACTAGCTATTGCTCAGAAGAATGCTTCTAACTTCAAACAACAGTTTGAGGACATGCAAAGGCGCTATCATGATTTGCTAGAATCCCACACTCAGGAACGCTCCGAGTTGAAGAAGCAAGCCGACGAAGCCAAATCAGAGGCTACGAAGGCACGTCTTGCTTATGTTGAGCTTGAGCAGAAAAATGCCGAGTTAGCAAAAAGGAGCGCTGAGTTAGAAAAGAAAAACGCTGATTTGGCTTCAAAATTGTTAGAGGCGGAAAACAGGGCTGCTCTGGCTGAGGGCAACGTTGAATGCGCTATTAAATCTGCGGAGGAAACTCGCAAACAGCTGTCAGAGGCGGAGGCCGATATTCAGGGCTTCGGGGAGCTAATGATCGAATTCTTCGCGCACATTATTCGTCGTCGAAACATTTCCTGGATCGAGGACTATCCATCCACTTTGGTTCATGTGTGGAATCAAATCGTCGAGTGGGAAAAAGAAGAGCTTAAGGTCGATTCCCTCGATGAAGATAAGTTGATGGAGAAGTACTTGAGAGACGACGAACCGGAGCGCCTAGCTGAAGGTCGCCGTCTAATTGCTGAGGCCATGGAAGAAGAGAGGCAAAAGTCCAAACAGAAAACCATTCCTGAAGCTGGCTCCTCTTCTTCTGCTCCTGTAACTCCTGAAGTGGAAGGGTATGATCCCGAAAACCCGGGAATTTCCCGAACAACTTTGCTATCTCCCATTCCTGAAACAACTCCAGAGGTAGTAGTCACCCCCGCTGAGAAGTCTTCAGAAGGTATCCCTGTCTTTTCTCCTCAACTTGTCAAGGCTACTACTACCTTTGGCTACACGATTGAACGTTCAATGAGAAATCCTTTGCTCTCGCCTGAGTTGATAACCGATGTTTCTCATTTTGTAGGCGTTGAATCCTCCGCGAAGACAGATGTAGTTCAAGGAGCTACCACTGGGACAAAGCCCGCTGATAGGGTCAAAGAAGGAGAAGACAAGGCTGCTTCCACAGACTTGGGGGAAAGGAGTGAATCAACTAAGGTGACTACTCCCCATGACGAAGAAATGATTGCAGCGTTAAAAGACGACGGAGGAGACGAGGGGCATGATGAGGAACCAGAAGTTACCATAACCGGGGAGTCGAAAAGCGCTGAGGACATTACCTTGGCTGCCATGAAGGCTGATCAAGACAAGCGCTTGCAATTAAAGGCTGAGGAATTAGACCCTGAGGTCCTCAAGCCCCTTGCAGTTGTGGATGCAGGTTCAAGGTTAGTTGTTAAGCTCTCCACTAGATCTATTACCGAAGAACTTGCTAAAAAATCTTCTCTCGATTCCAGTGCCCCGCCCTCCGGGAAGAAGTCTGCTGGCCCCAGTACTACGTCTTCAGGGAAAAAGAAACCAAAGCGGATCTTGACTGAAGCCGAGAAGGAAGCAAAAGATGCAGAAAAAGCTGTCAAGAAATCAAAGGCTCATTCCAAGCCCAAATAGTGGGTTCTTCTGTGTCCTTTTAGCATCTTTGTAAATCAATAAGTGCTGCTACACCAGCAGCTTTCGCACTTTTCTTTTTTAGTCATTTCCCTGTACAAATTTATTCATTTGTAAATAAAAATAATTCACTTTCTGCAATGTTTATGTGTTAGCAGTTCTGCACTTATGTAAAAATGCATATCTATAGTTATGAAACAAAGTTGTGGAGAGGGGAGATATGTGTATATATATGTGTCCCCAGTCAATCTCCATAAGTTATTCAGTGCTTAACCATGCAATCTGAATATTCCCGATTCTTTAACGGGATAGCATTTCCTGTATCACCAACTTCTGTTGTTTTTCCTGGCATTCCTTTTATACTCTCTCTCATTCTCTCGAGAGTTAGAGTTCGAGTTCAGCTATTTGTTTATTCCCCGGTCGTTCAACGGGAAAAGATTTCTTTCTCGGCGCTCGGTCAGAGACGCCTTTATACTCTCTTTCTCTCTGGAAAGTTAGAGTTCGGAGTTGAACCTCTTTCTCAGCGCTCAGTCGGAGACGCTTTTATACTCTCTCTCTTTCTCTGGAGAGTTAGAGTTCAAAATAGAATTTCTTTTTCAGCGCTCAGTCGGAGACGCTTTTATACTCTCTCTCTTTCTCTGGAGAGTTAGAGTTAGAATGTCGTTTTCCCATTCTTTCACGTCCTATCGCACAAATAATCATTGTGCTTCTTTTTATGTCCAGACTGTTTTCCACCTTCTTTAGGCTCTCAGTTGTCCTGTATTTTATAATCACAACAGAACAACTAATGAATGTAAATGCATAAAAGTAAATAACACATAATATTTTTATAGTGGTTCGGCTAAGTCATAGCCTACATCCACTTTATAGTTCTTTATTCATATCACCGGATTTTCCCGAGGCAAGTCGTGCCTTATTACAGAGTTTACAGGAAGAACAGCAAAAAGTATAGCATTTCTAATCCAAATATCGCATTAAGTGTTGGGCATTCCATGCTCGAGGGACTTCTTCGCCATCTACGGTCGTTAACTTGAATGTTCCCTTATCAAGTTTCCGTTGGATGACAAAGGGTCCTTCCCATTTTGGGCCGAGGTGAGGAAGAGATGGAAAAACTCTCTTTAGCACCAAATCTCCTGGTTCAAAAGCTCTGAGGCGAACTTTTTTGTCATAATAGTGTGCCATCTGATGCCGATGTCTTGCTGCACGCAAGTCTGCTTCGTCTCTTTTCTCTTCGACTTCATCAAGAGACTCAAGTAAAAGAGCCCGATTCGTCATCGGGTCATAGTATGTCACCCTGTGGGAAGGAACTTCCAGCTCAACCGGAATTACTGCTTCTGAACCAAAGGAGAGGGAGAAAGGGGTATGACCAGTAGCCATTTTGAACGTTGTTCGATATGCCCACAAAGCTAGGGGCAATTCATCAACCCATTTTGCCTTTGCACGCTCTAATCGCTTTTTGAGGATGGATTTTATTACCTTGTTTATTGCCTCTACTTGCCCATTAGATTGTGGATAGGCGACTGCAGTATATCGTTTATCTATCTTATATTTCTGGCAAAAGTTTCTGAATTCAGTGCTATCAAATTGGGTCCCGTTGTCGGTAATAATTGTCCTTGGGATTCCGAATCGGCATATAATATTTCGGACCACAAAACTTATCACCTTTCTTGTGGTAATCTTAGTCAAGGGTTCAGCCTCCACCCACTTCGTGAAATAATCCACGGCTACTATGGCATACTTAGCTCCTCCTTTAGCAATTGGTAAAACTCCAATAATATCGATTCCCCATGTGGCAAATGGCCAAGGACTCACCATCGATTTAAGCTGGGTTGATGGTGCCCTGGGGATTTTGGCGAATCTCTGGCACTTATCGCAGCGTCGTGAATAATCAGCTGCATCTTTGTTAATCGTAGGCCAGAAGTATCCGTATCGCAATATTTTCTTCGCTAAAGTTTGACCTCCTGTATGATCTCCACACTCACCTTCGTGCACTTCTCTCAGTACACGCTTGATGTCGTCGTGTGCGATACATCGTAACAGGGGCATAGAAAATCCTTGTCTATAGAGAATATCGTCTTGTATAACATATCTGGTAGCTCTGCGCACTACAGCTCTCTTTTCACTCTTCTTTAATGGGAGTGTCCCATTCTTAAGAAAATTCTTGATTGGAGTCATCCATGATTCCTTCTCTGGTTCCGCTTCAAGAACGAATTCCATGTCCATTGACTCAAAGCTTGGCGACTCCAACGTTTCAATTGGAATTACCTCGGTTCCCTCTGGATTGTCAGAACTAGCTAATTTTGCTAGTCTATCCGCTTTCTGGTTTTCTTCTCTGGGAATATGTGTTATGTTGTACCGCTCTAGGCTACTTAATAGCTCTTTCACTTTCTTAAGGTAAGCGACAAGTCGAGGTCCTCGAGCCGCGAACTCCTCTCTCACCTGACAAACAACAATCTTAGAGTCACAAAATATATCCATCACTTTTACTCCGAGGTCTTTAGCGAGTTTCAGCCCGGCAATCAGGGCTTCATACTCAGAGTCGTTATTTGTTGCCGAAAATTCTAATCGCAGAGCGTAATATAACGACCGTCCCTCCGGAGTGACTAAGACAATTCCAGCTCCGGATCTTCGGTCATTTTTAGCTCCATCTGTATATAATTCCCACGGATTCATCTTTAGCTCATCCTCGGATTTAACCACTCGGTCATTGATTATTTCTTCCTCTGGAATGGTGAATTCCGCAATAAAGTCTGCTAGAGCTTGCCCCCTGATTGACTTTCGTGGTTGAAAATTCAAATCAAACTGGCTTAGTTCTATGTTCCATTTAATCAACCTTCCCGACGCTTCGGGTCTCTGCAACACTTGTCTCAACGGCTGATCGGTGTATATGGTTATTGGATGGGCTTGGAAGTAGTGACGAAGCTTTCGGGATGCAATCAGGAGGCTATAAGCAAGCTTCTCGATCTTTGGGTAGTTGCGCTCTGCCGCTGCTAATTTCTTACTCACATAGTATACTGGCCTTTGTACTTTGTCCTCCTCTCGAACCAGAACTGTGCTGACAGCGTGAGCCGAGACTGCTAGATAAACAAATAGTTCTTCATGGTCTACGGGCTTTGATAAGATTGGCGGTTTTTCTAACAGTTCTAACAGATTTTGAAAAGCCTCGACACAATCGGGAGTCCACTGGAAGTTCTTCTTTCCCCTTTTTATCAAATCAAAGAATGGAACACATTTATCGGTGGCTTTGGAGATGAATCTACTTAGCGCCGCTACCTTTCCTGCCAGACTTTGGACGTCTTTAATTTTCCTTGGTTCTTCGATATTTCTAATCGCCGCTATCTGGCTAGGGTTGATCTCAATTCCTCGGGAACTCACAATGAAGCCAAGGAACTTTCCCGACGCCACTCCAAATGAACATTTTAAAGGATTCAATTTCATACGGTATTTTCGCAAGATACCAAACATTTCTGCTAAGTCTTGCGTATGACTGGAGGACTGCTTTGATTTAACCAGCATATCATCCACATAAACTTCCATGGTTTTTCCTATCTGATCGTAAAACATTCTATTTACCAACCGCTGATAAGTAGCTCCAGCGTTTTTTAATCCGAATGGCATTACAACATAACAATATAGTCCCAGATTCGTAATGAAACTTGTATGCTCTTGGTCTGGTACATGCATAGGAATTTGATTGTATCCAGAATATGCATCCATGAAAGAGAGAAGTTCATGACCTGCTGTCGAGTCTACAAGCTGGTCAATCCTGGGAAGTGGGAAACTATCTTTTGGGCAAGCCTTATTTAAATCTGAAAAGTCAATACAAGTTCGCCACTTTCCGTTTGGCTTCTTTACCAGAACGGGATTCGATATCCAGTCGGGATAGGTCGAATCTCGAATAAATCCATTTTGCTTCAACTTCTCTACTTCCTCTTTGAGGGCAGCCGACCTCTCTGGGCCCAGCATGCGTCTCTTTTGCTTTACAGGTGGATGCTTCGGATTTACATTCAATTTGTGACTGATAACGGAAGGCGATATCCCACACATGTCAGCATGGGTCCAGGCGAACACATCTAAGTTCGCTTTTAAGAAGTTCGTCAGCTCTTCAGCACGACGTGGATCCAATTGGGAACCAATCTTCAAAACTTTCGTCGGATCAGCTTTATCAACAGGTATTTCCACTGTTGCTTCATTAGGAGTTGCATTCCTAGCCTCTGGTTCCTCATCTTTTCTAGGATCCAGGTCTTCAGGCGTTCCTTTTCGCAACTCCCTTGGGTTCAACCTCTCTAATTGCTATGCTGAGTCCCCCTTTGAGGGAGATGAGGCATCCTTATTCTCAGCATTAACTCCTTTCATCAACATCTTCAGTTCGGCCACATAGCAGGCCCGTCCAGAAACCTGATCCCCTCTTATTACTCCAGTCCCGGCTTCGGTTGGGAACTTTAGTAACAAGCACCAAGGGGCGATACAAATTCTAAACTCAGCGAGGGCAGGCCTCCCTAAAAATGCGTTATATGGCGAATCTACGTCCAGTACTACAAACTGGAGCATTCGCACTCTTCTACGTTCTCCTTGCCCTAGGGTCACAGGCAACTCTATATATCCCATAGGAGCTGTCGTCGCTCCGTTGAAACCTCTAATCCATCCTTCACAAGGTTTCAGATCTTCAGGCTCAAGCTTCATCTGATCAAATGACTTCTTGAACAAAATATTAACGGAACTTCCGTTGTCTACTAATACCTTATGGACTAACGCTGGCCCAATAGCGGTAGTAATAACCAACGGATCATTGGTGGGAGATTGTATTCCCGTGTTGTCTCGGCTGCGAAACACCACGTCATCGAACATGGTTTTTTGTTGTTTGATGGGGGTGGTATCTTCCAACTCGTCACCTTCATTCACATCTAGATGTTTGGCGGCATTCACATATTGGTCCATTGACCTAAAGCTTCGAATTGCCGGGTGAGGTCCGCCTACTATGGAGTTGATGACGATCCCTTTACCTTTCTGCTGCGCGGTAGGCTTAGGAGCAGGTAGGATTTGCTTTGGAGCCTGCTCTCCTTGCCCCCTATCCCTCGGGGCGACCTTGTACTCATCCAACTTTCCCTCACGCAGCAGCTTTTCAATTACATCCCTCAAATGTCGACACTCATTGGTCGAATGTCCATGCGTTCCGTGAAACAAGCAAAATTTCCCTGTCGCCATTTCTTTTTCGGTCGAATCACGAGGTGGCGGTCTTTTGTATTGCAACACGTTATACGTGTCCAGGTAAATATTTTCCAACGTGTCATTCAGTGGTGTGTAGTTCTCGTAGTTCTGGAATCGGGGCCTTTTGTTTGGGTCGCTTCCCCTATTTCTGTTTCTCCTGTTACCGTTCGAATTACGGTTGTTGTTGTTTCCCCCGCTTCCAGTATTGCTGTTTCCACCCTTGTTTCCTACATTTACTTCAACCTTGCCAGAACTTTCCCCAGACTGCTTCACTGCAATATTACTCTGCACATTCTCCTTTGAAGCTGTCTCAGACTTTCTTTTCCGGTTTGCCCGGGCCTCCTCTCGTCTTAGATAAATATCGGCTTTTTCGTAGAATATCGCCCTTGTGGGGGGTGTCTTCCCAGAAAGGTAGTCTCCAAACTCAGATTCGGGATCGACTCCTTCCTTCAATGCCATCAGAATTGTGGGCTCATGCGGGTCACTGACCTCAGTTACAGCTTGGTTAAAACGATCTAAATATGCCCTTAAAGATTCTCCTGGTGCCTGTTTGATCCTCGACAATTCGATAACGCTCTTGGACTTTCGAGCATGTAGTCGGAACTGGTTCATGAAACGCTCGCTTAGTTCTTTGTAATTAGAAATTGAACGAGGAGGAAGTCGGGTAAACCAAAATAAAGCCACATCTTCTAGGTAGATTGGGAACGCTTTGCATTTTACTTCATCGGGGGCAGCAGCTGCATTCATAAGCCACGAATACCGCATCAAGTGCTGTCCTGGATCAGTCCTTCCGTTATATTTATCCATCTGTGGCAAATTAAAGCGTCGGGGGAACTGGAAGTCTAGGATGTCGTCAGTGAACGGAGTATGGCTTCGCTCTATACCGTAGTCTTCATTTGTATAATTCCGGCTTTCAGACATAATTCGACGAACCATCGCCTGCACATCGGCACTAGTTAGGGGCTGCTCAGGTTCCCTGGCCCTAGCGTCCGAGTTCCTCCGGGGCTCTTGCTCAGGAGACACCCTTCTTCTTCGAGCTGCCTCTGCTCGATTCCTTTCCCCGCGCTCCCGGTCGATCTCGGGAAGAGGGGACTGGAGTCTTTGCCCCCGAGATGGGCTATCGTTTCTTAATGCTCGTGCGATATCCTCGCGAGATCCCAAAGATCCAAACGTTAGCTGCTCCACGTTCTGAGGTCGTTCGAGTGGCCTTCGCTCACGGGGCCTCTCTTCCTCAGAAGATGAAGATTGATCTACTGGTGTATGACGAACTGGCGACGGAGTTCTTTGCCGGCGGAGCTCACTGATTTCCCGACTCATGAGCCTCATATTTTCCTGCATCATGAGGTTGGTACGCTCATGAACTCTCATAGCTTCCCTCGTGCTCTCAAGCATATCAAGCAAGCGCGAGAAATCTCCTTGAGTGATGGGAGCAGATGGATTGGCCTGGTCTCCAACCCTGGCAGCTGGAATTGGAGCATTCGCGGGGACTCGAGTAGATGTTCCAGCTTCACCAAGCATCGGGTCGGATCGGAGGTAGGAAGTCGGGTCGGATCGGAGCTGGGGTGTCTGTTCGGATCGGTGTGCAGCGAGCAGGTCGGGTCGGTTCAGACTAGGGGAGTGCACTGCTTCAGAGTCTCCAACCCGGATCGGATCGGAACTTTCCCCTGGCTGTCGGTTCGGATTTCCTGCGTTGATTCTCCCTGCTGCTGAACTCTGCCCCCTAGACCTTGTTACAACAGCATGTTGCTGATCTTCACCAGCTCCATTTCCTTGAACAGACTGGACTTCCTTGCCTTTTCCTCTGGCCATGAGTCTTTGACAATTACTTCAACGAATGTAAGAAAGTGGAGAAGCTTAAGGATTCACTTCTTTGAACTCAACGGTCCAAAAAGTAGAAAGAGATCCCGGAAAATAAAGAATTTAGATGAGGGTTCTCAGTGAAAGCACCAAAATGTTAGACCCAAATGTGGTTCTAACACCCAAATTGATTAGAAACAAGATAAAGTAAAACAGAAATAAAAAAGAACATACAAGGTTTATAGTGGTTCGGCGAAGAAATGCCTACGTCCACTTAGTTTTCACTATATTCAGTAATTCAATTACAAATACAATGTAAGATTCGCTCACAACTCACTTTTGTTCACTCAGAAAGATAAAAACAAGAAATGAAAGATGGTTTGGATTTTCCGGGAGTGAAGGAATTCGAATGGTGGAAGTACTTGGATTCTCAAAAAGTGCTGAAAAAGATCCTTCTCTTTGTCTCTAGTTGGGGTATTTATAGGTGTGAATTTGCCTGAAATGCAATCCGGGTCGGAACACGTGTCATCCATCGCCCTCTCTTCGGGTTCGGATGGGCCATCAAGCAGACAACGCATCAATGAGATGGACGTTAGGGGTAGGAATTGGTCACATCCGGTCCGGTTCTCCAGGCGGCTTTATAGGAAATTTTTCTGGATCATGGGTACGGGTCGGAGACATGAAGGTTGGAGGGTTCGGATCGGAATACCCGACCCGAACCGGAGTAGCTTGGACGTCTCTTCTTCTCTGATCCTACTCCGCTCCGCTCCGAAGTCGTGGCAAGCAGACGGCTTTCCGATCCACCTGAGATTCATTGGCCTTCCGATCCGATCAGGTATGCTTTGCCAATTTATCCAGTATGAGATATTCGATCCGAACAGAGAATTTACCCGATCCGAACCGATACGCTGCTATCAATCTGAATTGTGGAGCTTTCTTCCGATCCGAACCGGAGTCGCATAACTTGAAATATTCTTCAACAGTTGGTTTCTTGACTTTGTGTTGCCTAGTTCACAAAGTAGGCTAACAGAGAATAAAATGTTAAAATTAAGAATACAAGAGCGTATTGCCGACACCCCATCTGAAAGTGTTGAAGACGAACAACTTGAATTGAAAAAAAATGAAGGTGAATTTGTTAAAGACTGTGAGTGTAATGATGAAAATGAGGAGAAAGAAGATGTAGAAATTGATGAAATGAAGGTTGATGAAGATAGTGAACAAACTGAAAGCGAAAATGAATTAGACGAGGAGAAGATGGAGAAAGAGAAGGAGAAATTCAGAATAAGTCTAATAGTAGATGATAAGGAAAAATATTATAATGGAATAGTTGATGAAGCAGATGAAGTTAATGAGGATGGGAAGGAGGAAGTGGAGAACGAACAGCAAAATAACATGGATAATGACATTGAAAAGAATGACAAGGACAAGAATAGTGCAGAAAAACCTGAAGAAGTAAAAGATAAGGAGAAAGAAGAGGCGCAAAATAAGGAGATGGAGAAGCATGGGGACAATTCACAAGAAAAGGAACAGGAGAAGAATGGTACTGGGAAAGGTGCAGAGAATACTGAAGAGAAAAACGATAAGGAGAAAGAAAATGAGAAAAACAAGGTGATAGAGAAGGATAAGGACAATTCAGATGAAGAGAAACAGGAGAAGAATGGTATTGGGGAGACCAATTCTAATAATGATGAAAATTTGAAAGATAAAAAAGAGATGGAATTGGTTGTTTACAAGGACCAGATTGAAGGGCAGGGAAAAAAGAAGAGACAGTTAAATTTAAGAAACAGAAAAGGTAAAAAAAAAATGTAATAATGTTCGTAATATTTAATTTCCAACATTACTTGGCTGATAAATTTGGATTTATTCTTAGTTGTAGGAAAAAGAAAAAGGAAAGAGGAAGAAATGATGGAAGTAGACGATGTTGAGGCAGGACCAAGGGATGTAGAAATGCGTACTAGCGCTAAACTGAAAGTCAGAAAGTTTAAAAATGTTCAAAAATTAGAGGAGAGCCAAATCCAAGGACTAGAAGAATTTTTTACACTTTCAGATCTAAGGTAAAAGTATTAAAAAATTTAAAGAAATTGTATTTAATTTTTAATGTATCATACCAGTGGTCAAAATGAAGCAATATATTAGAAATATTTGCATGCTTGTATGCAGATATTGACAATATCTGCATGCTTTTATGATGATATTGAAAATATTTTCCTGCTATGTGCATATATCTAGTATATTTGTATACTTGTATGCATATATTAACAATATTTGCATGCTTGTATACAAATATCTAATATATCTTTGCATACTTGTATGCAAATATTTTCAATAAATGCACAGTACACAATGAGTATGTAAATGTTGAATACTTATCTCCAAATATTATAAATTGTTGCAAACATTTCTAATATTTTTCAGATTAGTTTTTTCGATCAATACTAATATATTTCTACAAATTATCATCATGTATTTCATAAACTATCAGTAAAAGCGCTTACCTGAATGGTCCTGATGACATATGCATTCTTGGTACTTCTTTGGGTGATTTAATAGTTGGAAAATTCATTGATGGACAGGTATTAGTACATTCAAACTCAATTATAGTAATAATAATTACATTAATATTTTTTAATATCAGTATTAATTCACCTTTCTATATCACTTACAATCTACTTATGCTAATTGATAATCGACTTTGTTGCATTCAATCTGGAAAAAATCCATCCAGAAATTATATTCATCAGAACATGTGCTTCTGTAAGTTTTATTTTTTTTTCACTGCAGAAATTCTGTATAACATCATTACTTTTTACCACTAAAATGTTTACAATTACAGGCATTTTTCGATCCATATTTACCAGAAAAGTTGAAGCATTTCGTAGAAAAACCAATGAAAACAGGCTTCCAATTGTGCAAAAGAATATTCATTCCTATCCATGAGCACAAACATTTTACTTTTTTGGAATTTATCAAAGATGGTAGACAATAGATTCACTACGATTCCAATAAACCACGCCGTGAAGGAAGACAACAAAGATTAGCAAGAAATATTGTATGTAAATTTAAAATATTTCATATGCAAGTTGGTATATCAACCGTTAACAACATGTATATATATATATATATATGTATATATATGTATGTATGTATTTGTTTTTATGTAGAGTATTACATAAATGGAGTGATGAAAAAATTGAAGAAGAAGAATTTTCAACAACCCAGAGAGCTTGAATTGGCTAATTGCCCACAACAAGGCCATACATAAGTAAATAAACTCAGTTCATTTGCAAGTATCCATCTGCATGCATATATGTTTCTGCATGCTTGTATCCAGTTATCATGTATATTTGCATGCTTGTATGCAATTATTGACAATATATGCATGCTTGTATACAGTTATTGACAATATTTCCATGTTTGTATGCAGATATTGTCAATATCTGGATGCTTGATGCATATATTGATAATATATGCATGCTTCTATGCAAATATCAAGTATATTTGGATGCTTGTAGTCAGATATTAACAATATTTGCAAGCTTGTATGCAGATATCCAGTATTTTTGCATATTTGGATGCAAGTAATATGAATACTTGTATACATGTATTCATTTTTTATGTAAATAATAGGGTTCTTGTATACTGATGTTTCGAAAACCTGCATACATGCTAGTATTTAGATTGTAAGAATCGTTGCATAATTCTACCTTTGTTATCATACTAAATAGAATTATTCAGTCAAATTGATAATGTTTTATAAATTTCTGTAGCGTTGATTGTGGCATGTTTGTTATTAACATGATGAAACAGAGAAGGGAGAACCAAGAAATCATTGAAGATGAGGAAGTATATAGTGCTGTGGTTGTTAATGAACAACGCGCGGAGCTTGCTCATGAAATACTCAATTGCAAACTTTATAGTTAGACTGTAGATAATCTCCTGACATGGAAGTTCTTGGCCTAAGAATATAACAAACCTAGTGATTAAAATGATGAAAACTGGTGTTTATATTTCAGCTAAAAATGTTGACTATTGTTTTATTTTCGAATCACGTGGACCTGAGTATGTAGTTTTTGAACCGATTTACTTTGGAAATTTATGTACTGTATGAAGTTCTAGTACTTTTTCATGATGTTATGAAATGCTGCTCTCTTATGTACGGTTATAAATAATATATTGCATACTTTTATGCATTTTTTTCAATATAATTGATTACTCAACTGCTAATATTTGCAGCATTACTCCAAAAAACGCTACTGCTGTTTTTTATAATTACTTACTGTACGATCAGAACTTCAGAAGATTTTAGGAATAGATAACAAAATTAATTCTAGAATTCGATGACTAAATAAACAAATTCAAGAGTAAATAGGGAAGAAATACTGTAAGTTAAAATAGAGCAAGCACACACAATGAAAATTTGAATACTTGCATGTAGAAAATAAGAATAGTTGCATACATGTATGCAACAATAGAAAATACTTGTATGTATTTCCAGGTATAAAAATACTTTCGTACCTACATTTAGCTACTATGAATTTATTCATACATCTACGCACATATACGAAATATTAGCAAATTTTATACGAATATTCAATATAATTGCATATATGTATGCAACTATACAGAATAATTGCATACTTGTGAGGTTTCAACCAAAAATTACTGTAAAAATCACATAATTAACACTAAAAACTGTACCAAATTTATTGCAGCACGGAAAAGTTCACAATAGTAAACAGTATAACCAAGTTTAGAAATTTTTTTACAAAAAAACATCTACTTGTCTGTTGAGGAACACATCCTTTTATTATGACCCAACTTCTTGCACAAACCGCATATAGTAGTCTTTGTGAATTCACCTGCAGATTTCATCCTTTTAGAAGACGATGGACGACCAGACATTCTTCTACCTTTGGGAGGAGCTATAATTGCATCTTCAACAGCCACATCTTCACCCATATGGTTTATGATAGGATTGATTGGATGAGAATAGGATGATTGAAAATAATCAACTTTGAAATAAGCTTCAATGTAGTCATACACATTCAACTTTTCACAACTTAGAATACATCTAACGACATGAGCGCAAGGAAACCCACTAATTTGCCACACGTTGCAAGAACAAACTCGATTATATAAATCAACACATTGATGAATGGCAAAATGAACTTCAAAATTATATTCACTTGATTTGATAACAAACCACGAAGCTCCTTCCAAATGAAGATTTCTCAATCGACTTTCATTAACAGGACATAAAACGCTATTCCAGGTAGAAGCAGCTTCACGACGACCGGACATAAGTTTCATTAGCTTCAACCTAATTTTGTCCAAACAAGCAGTGACTGGTAAATGTCTTTCCTCCAAAATCCACTGGTTAAAACTTTCTGAACAATTTGAAGACATTTCACCATAACGACAACAAGGGAAAAATGCATTTGTAAACTTCTCAAAAGGAATTCCAATCAAAAAGTTTGTAACAGTCGATCCGCCAACATCTCTAAAATTCTTCAATGCAGCATTAAACTCAATCAAATTGCATGCGTAAGCAAGTCTTGCAAATGTATCCAACAACAACCTCTTATTTGTTTTAGAAAATTGAGATTTTAGAGCAACCTTTAAATTGTTGGTCAAGTGATAAAGACAAGATCCATGAACAGAATTTGGAAACACCTTTGGAATAACAACAAGAATACCAGGATGATGATCAAAAATGAAAACAAAGCATTTACTATCATCTTTAAGAAAGTCTTTTAGTTGTTCACAAAACCAAATCCAATTATCTTCATCTTCTCCAGACACAACAGCAATTGCTAGCGGAAAAAAAACCTATGACAAAAAATAATAGATAATAGAAGAATAGATTAAAGAACAGGAATAATTTTTTTTTAAATAAGCAAAATGTACAGAAATATTAAATAATTAAAAAGTAGTCGTACACCACAAAAGATAGTTATGTAACAATTAAAATAAAACATGCAATTCCGACTAATTTTCCCATATCTAATTTTAGTTTCACAATTGTATGCAGAGTTAAAAATATTAGCATACCTGAATGCACATAAACAAAATAGTTGTGTATTTGATGTACAGTCAGAATAATAGCATTTAGGGATGCATATATCAAGAATATTTGCATAAATTAATGCAAGTTATTCGAATATTTGCGTACTATATGCAAAAATTCTGACTAATTGTATGAAGCTATTTAAGATATTTGCATTCTTGCTCACAAGTATTAACCAGAAGAAACATAATAGAATGCGTGTACTTAATATATTATCATACATGCATGCATTTGTTCATAATAATTGCATATATAAGTGTAAATATTGGAAAAATGTGCATTCAGGTGTGCTTAAAATCTATAAGTTGCTGTTAACAATGAACAATTGCATATATTAATGCATATATTTTAAAATTTTGCATTAATTTAGAAAAATTGCTGTTAACAATAAAAATTAATGTAAAATAACATACCTTCATTTTCATTTTTACCAGTAGCATCCATTAAACACCCTTGAGCTCTTCCCTTCATAAAAGTAGCATCAACAAAAATTAATGGTCGACAAAATTGAAATCCGTATAAACAAGCTTCAAATCCAATAAAAACCCTCTCAAATTGCCGCATAGAACCATTGCACTCCAAAACAACTTTATTTCCATGGTTAGTAGTGTCAGTTGTATCACAAAATGACTGCAACTAATGATAGGACATTAAATCATTTCCATGTAAATCATCTAGAGACAATCTCTTCCCACTATAAGCATAATAATACTTCAAGATAACATTGTACTCGGTTTGAAATAAGTTAATAATGTCTTTCGTCTTCATCAATGGATTAGCTTGAATATGATCGCAAACCAACAACTTAATCAATTTGCTGGATATAATAGGATTGTTTATGTTATGAATTCCAGCACCACAAGTATGTTCCGGTTGAAATCTCTTTGCAACAAAATATTCAGGAAGATTAAATTTAAGAGAAGCATGAATCCTGAAAGTACAATTTTGTTTAGAACAAATAGCCGTGAATCGTTCCTTGTCATTCTTAACCAGATGAAGTTTGTATCCAGTTTTCATAATATACATCATGAGGTAAAGTCTAAATCCAGTAACACCTCCTAAAAATTGCTGACCAACGCCCAAAAAAAACAGTTTGATTCATTTCACTTCTCAACAATTGCCTAAATTGATTGTTTGAATCACCTGTACTTGCAAACAATGAATCACTACCAAAAGAAGAATAAGTACAATTATTAACTGAAGAACTATTACGATTGGAGTCAACAAAAATAACCAAATAATCCTCCCGGTTATGTGCAGCCAACAAAAGAATAGATTGAAGATCGGAATTACTTTCAATATTCCTTCTCAAACCATCTCTGAGGTGATATAATTCAAATGACAATGGAATTAAATCAGTCCATTTAACACAAACAGCATCTCTCACTGTATCAACAGAACTATCAAAATATAGACGAATAGAGCAGCTATCATTGCCAAACTTCAACAACACCAAGACACCAATATCAGTAGTAACACTGTTGTACAAACAAGAGATTCAACATTAAGTAGCCAAATTCAACAGTAATTATTGTATAAAATTACATAAACATCTTCAAAATAATAATAAATGGATGCATAAACGTATACAAATATCAGTAATACTTGCATACTTGTATGCAAATTTTCAAAAAAATACACAAACTTTTATTCATAATGGATGAAAAACACTGGTAAGATGCATATATTAGGAAGATATAATTATTTGTATGCAACTAATTAGCATACATGCAAGCAAACATAATGTAACGACCCAGGGAAAAATTCGACGCTCGAATTTTCGACAACAATACATAAACCCGTATTACTTGCCAAAACCCAAGTATCGAACCCCAGATTGTCATGAGAAAGAAATTAGAGGGTGAGAATAGAAAGAAAGAAATATTAGAATAGAAGAAAGAAGAAGAACACATATCAGAATCTCACATCGGAACGAATAAAATGTAATATAACAAATCTTTTTATACAAAGAACTGTATATACATACCAATTATCAGAGTACATCATACATCAGACACAACGGAAAAATACCTGTATATAACTAACGGTGAAGCCGCCTGCTTCTAGCTCCTGAAACTCCAAGCGAAACCTAACCTGGAACATACTCGGTCTGACCCGAGCACATTTGAGGCAAAGCAAAATACACCGGGTTAGTCTGGAATACTATCAGTGATAAATTCACAGAACACACAACTTGTTTAACCTTGGAAAATCCTTTATGAAATCAAAGGATAATAGTAAGACCAGCCCAGCCATAAACACGGACGGTTTTAATCTTACTATAACTCAAACCAGTTTTTGAAATCATTACTTATTCTGATATTATCATAATGTCTAAATACAACTAAATAACAATCTAGAGGAACGCTTCCATCTCACGCTCCCCATATATAGTATACAATCGAAAACCGCAGGCGCTTATTGGATATTGGATTCCAACCTTGACAAGGTATGAGACCACCTTCCGAACGTGTATCTCTAGAGGCGAATACACTGGGTTCAACAAGAACGTCTTGCAACCCGGCCCTCACATGACCGACCACTCATTTCGCTTGAGCGTATCGAATGTATATCACCAACGGTTGGGATCAGCAACCGCCTCCCGAAAAGGGACAGCATCGAAATATAGATTAAAGAAGCAAATAGATTTTCTCTAGATAGGTGATCATACATCCTAATGGGAGCGACCCACATAGCCATGCTGCCTGCCCGATTTTTGTCATTTCCCGGTTGATGGGGCTTGAGGCAAGAATTTCTTTTCAAAAATCTGGCCACCATTCACTTTGAATGCCACATCGTCAGATCCGCCAGAACACATTTGATTGACGCCCTAAAAAATACTCTAGTTTATTGGCTAGAGAATAACCATTTCTCCGCCATCAACTATGGTACGTTTGGAAAAATCAACGCATGTAATTCCTTTGGAAATACTCTGTCAGACATCCGTCCATACAAGTCATCCAGGAACAGGATGAACCAAAGGTACTCTCCTACTGCATCTCATATAGGAATCACCCCATGGATCAGTAGCGAGCAGTCCTTGCAATCCGTAGATTTCAACCACGACAGAATCACAAATCAAAATAACTCTGGCTGCAGGCCAGAGAAATTTGACAAGTAATCCTTCCGCTTATGAAGATCCACGGCCTTCAATTGCTCCATCTTTAATTACCATCTTCACGTATTTGTTGGTCAGAATGGTTTTCGAATATAATTCGATTCCGGACTTTCCATACCAACAAGCGTATTGGTCAGGTTTTGATAGTCGGTGTTTTAACTATCAAATTACAATTGTGTAAATACTTGAGCTTTTGCTAATTCAGTACTTGACATAACTTGACCTTTTAAACTCAACTGGACTAACTTGACTTGATTTCTACTATCGATTAATTAATATTCGATTTGGTTACTCCTATCGATTAATTAATATTCGATTTAACTCCATTCGCTTGACTCTAAATCGCAACAATCACAATGGTTACGCCTGATTCCCTCAGGAAATATCCGACCGCCGTAGGCTATCTGTAGCCCTGCGAATTACGCTAGCAGTCGTATGCAATGGCAACTCTTCCTGAATAACTATGTTTGACTAACTCTATTTCAAATACTATATTTGATCAACTCTAATTGAATAACAAATATTAAATATAATTTGAAATCAATATTCTTATTTCTTTTGAAACTAATACTTCAATATTAATTATTTCCCAAAACCTTGCATCAGAGTTCGATATTCCTCGTATAGGGTAAAACCAATTCTCAACACCTTTTTCTTGCTCCAAACTAATACCATTCCTCGATAATAGTGAAGCCAATCAAGTTGGGGTATTTTAGTTACATCTCAGACCTTGATTGACAATTTTCTTATCTTAGAATGAATACCAGTTTGTAACTTAAACTCTCATAACAACTTGTTTACCATCTCGATTTCAAATCTAGTTTTATGAACCGTTTCTTCCATTTGAAATCTTCGTTCGATAATCTCTTTACCTAATTCCTTTGATTAAGTAAATGTCCACAAAACACACCCTTTAACTTGTATTATCATTTTTTCTTACAACACTTTGATTTATGACTCGTCGAATAATCTGCTCCCATTTATACGAGCATTCCTATACTCAACTTTTATCTTGGATTTTATAATTAAAATCCACTTAACACCTTCTTTAAATAAAACTCGTTAATTTGGATTTTTATTTCAAAAATCCATTACCAATATTTAACACAAACCACTACATGTATTCCCCTTTGCATTTGAAATCTTTATTTCAACTACCTTATCTCACTTATTGAAATTCTTTAACATTTAAGTCCTTGTTATGTTTTAACCTCATTTTTAAAACCGAGCTTGGATTCTTCATAATAATCAACTCATCATCCTTTCGCAACTTGGCTTATAATTTGTATTAAAACCATTAACACTTTTCTAATTTCGTTCAGTTGAATTCATTTTCCTTAAATAAGCGATTAAGTAAATTCTTACTTAAACCTTTATATTCACTACACGTCCCATTTTAAAATCTCGTCTTGGAACTTGGGTTATTTCTTTATAAAACTCCTATTGCTCTTTTGGTCAAACTATATCGCCCCTTATTACCCTTTAATTGAATTCAAATTAAAGTCACCACTTTAATTATTAAATTAGCCATTAACATTAAGATTAACTATATTAACACTGAATAATTCAATGATTACTTCAATTTATAGTAAATCGAAGATTTAACTAATATTTAACACTATTCGATATGTTTAACAAATATCCAGACAATTTTAACCAAAGTAATTCAATTATCACTTTCGATTAAAAAAATTGATTTTTGTCGACCGTACATCTCAGTTAACCATTAACTGATTTTCCATTTGTCATTTCCCGTTTAAATTAATTAAACAATTTAATTAATTTAAAATCACTATTTAATTGTTATAAAAACCATTATTCTATTTTACCAACCCGTAGGTAATTTCTTTGCCCTTCTAGCTTTTAAATCTTGTATAAACCACTTATATAATTAATTATATAAACTTGATTGAAAACATATATTTGTAAATTTCAAAATCTAAATGTTTACACAAAATAATTGAAGAACTTTAATTCAGTTATAAAAGAATTTATAATTTCAACTGTGTCAATTCACTGAATGATCAACTTAAGTCAGAAACAACACGTTTTAGGCCATTTACTGCCCATTTACCCAATCAACACTGTCGTTTGATTTTAAACACAACACAGGTGAATATTTATTCAACCATCAACATACAGACAGGTTTTGGTGTCAGTCGGGGTGAACAATTCATATATATGCACAACAAACAAAAATACAGTTTATTTGAGGAATCCGGTCGGATCCCTCCAACCTGTCCTTCTCTGCATCACAGATATCAGTTGATAAAAATATACGAATTAAATAAATGACGGAATATAAATAACTGCAACCAATCAAACCATAACAACCAATTTGCATCCATCGCATCCAATCGACCAATTTATACTGTAAATTGTAGATTATATTTTTCTATGGATTTACCACATCACAGGATTCCAGAAGGTGTGAGAATTAACTCACCAGTGTTTATTCTGGTTGACGGTTGACGCGTTTGTTACATCTAATTTGAGTCGAGCGTTCAAAATTTGCTGAAATTTCAACTGCGTCAGATCGACTCCTAGTCAGTGCCATCGGATAGGTCTCGTCCCTGCGATCCCAACGAATCCAGTTTCGTCATATTCCGTTCACGTATGAGGGAGATACGCTAGTTTAAAGTTTGAATAGATTATACGATAATTAACTAAACTATTAATTACTAAATTAATTAATTATAATTAACTAATCATTACCTTAATAACAAACCTCGCCACGTCAGCTTCTCTAACGCATCTTCCCCTTTCTCACCTGATCAAACCCGATTCCCCGTTCTTCAACAAAACACGAACACTATACCCCTTCTTCAAACCGCTGCCACCGACGATATACCTCACCGGAGACCGACCTGAGGCCTTGCTCTGCCAGGAGCCACCGCCCTCAAGCCCCTACCCCTGTTCCTCTCCACGCCGCCGGAAACTCAAAAACCCCCAATTCCGTCAAAATCACAAATTCTGCCATCACGAGGCACGATAACCAACGCCACCACCACTGTCCTGACCGTCGACCTCCCCTGCACCGTCGACCTTCATACCTGACCTCAACTCTGCCTCCATCGCCAGTAATCCCACCAAAACCGACCACAACTCAACCAAAATGATCATCCACGTTCATCTCCTCACTCCGATCTCCTCCGACCACAGTTGAACCTCCGACCGGTGCCAAAATGAAGCTATAACTCCCCTCTTTAATTCCCCCAAGGTCTGGGCATTTAAAATTGGACCATTTTCTCGAATTTCAGAGAATAGTGAAGGCAGTTTTCCTTGGTTTTCCATCGATTCCGGCCACCATAGGTCGCGAAACCTCGCCAACTTTTTACAGCAGCTTCTCCTCGACCCGATCTACAACTTTCGCTTTGGAACCCCCTTTAAATTCTTCACGGATCGAGAGAAATAAATTGTTTTGTGATCGAGGACTTATTTGCTAAATTGTAGAATGGAGATGGGGTTTGGCTGGAAATTTCTGATGTAGGGGTATATATAGATGAGGAAATAATATATTTTAAGTTGATGTGACGAACGATATTGACTAACGATTTTTATTTCGTACCTATCGCTATTTTAAACGTTGTTTATTCGCTGCTGCGGTCACATACAAACCCCGTTCGAGACGCGAATGGACGACATAGTATATTTTGATGATACGGTCCTAATGAAACTTGTTTCGTCGAATTCTGAGCCCGTTTGCTCGAATGGCCCTCGTTCACGTCCAAACGATCGATTTATTTTGCATTTAATTTTGCCACGCTCATAGAATAACACCGTTTTGCGTGCAACTTGAAATCTAGCAATAATTTACCGTTACGGTCCGAACAAAATTTGTTTCGTCGAAAACAAAGATCGTTTGAAAAATGACCCTTTTATAACTGGCCAATTCAAATAAAATAAGCCAATTTTAAAATACTTCAATATAATAATATCAAAATATTGAAATTGGCCATACACGACCGGAATATCGTATACTACCCTAATAAAATATCACTGGTTGAGTTTGAAGCCAAATCGATATATAAAATATTTAAAAACCCTCATTTTATATAAACACAGCGCTATATATATAAAGGAAATTCCATAGCGTTTTTTTTCAAAATTTGATTAGGACATAAAATAAAATCTACACAATGAAAACTGGATTTTTCTCTACCATTAGAAAGATATCGTCAAACCGGTCCCGATGTTTCTTATTTCGAGGAAATCCGACTTATTTTGAACCCGGTACAACCAATTGAAGTTCAAAACGCCAAATCGCGAACTGCCGCGCCGCTGCAGCTCGTTATTTAATTAATTATAAACCATATCGCTCGACCGTCGTTAAATAAACGAAATCGTCGTTGTAAATCTAATATAACCAATATTTGACCAATTTAAACTGCCCGATCACAATATATGGCAAATTCTATATTTTCCCAAATATTCTGGAAATTAAAATATTATTTTATTATTTATTTAAATCATATATTCCAAATAAATCGTTAAATTCGATTATTTAAATTCAAACCAATATTTTAAATAATTAAAATAATCCAAATAAATAGGCAGAAAATACGGGTCGTTGCATTCCTTCCCCCTTAAAATAATTTCGTCCTTGAAATTGCTAAGGTAGAAGAACGTTAAATCCCTTTATCTTTCCAAAAATAATTAATTTTAAAATTCGAATTTATTTCCAAACTGACCCAATTGTGTTTAAAACTAATTTATTTCAAGTAAAAGAATTTCCCAAAAATTTTCTAACACCATAAATTTTGGAAAAAATCCGGCAGAGTCTCCCCTGTACGGAGGACATCTGCAAAATCGCAGGTTCAAGAAATAAATATACATCGACCATCATGGTCGGAAAATCAAAATCAAATCCCAAAATCCAAACAAAACCAAAATTTCATATTTGCGTAGGCGTACCTTTTTGCGAGCGTTATTATGCGATATACGATAATTTATACTTGAGCTTGCTTAGTCATAATACAGCTCTATTCTCAACCTGGATTCAATTAACTCTAGATTTTCTCTTGGATGGATTTTAAAGCTGAACTGGCACTTCTACACCTGTTTCTCAACTTAAATGAATTCATCAGTCATTAAACAAATGTTAATTATGTTCAAAATACCCATATCATACATTACAACCAATTCACACACAATTCAATTCACACGGGATTTATATCCAAGTTATAACAATCCATTTATCTTTATAATTATCCATTCGGATTTATTTATCCAACTTATTTGTAACACCCCACGTCCATTAATGTCACTCACAAAGGGAATGCATTAACTTCCATGGAGGTTTTAAGTGAATATAGAACAGAAAAATTACAACAAGACAGATAATAAGTAGTACTTGGGAATCTAAAACTTTATTTTATTGCAGCGGAAATTAAGCATGTTTGTTACATCATAGAACCATAAATCAGAGTCAAGTACAATATCCATCTTGATAAAACAAAATACATAATCTCATTACATAAATAGCCATTAAAGAAGATAACAAGCTGGACTTTGATTCAACGGTCCAAGCTTTCGAAAAGAGAGATAAAGCAATCCAATCAAACTCCACTAGAGCTGGGACCCACCTGAGGACCTGGAGGGGAAAAAGGATAGGAATAGAGGGGGTCAGACATAAAGTCTGGCGAGTATGATAATTCTAACAATACTATTATCAAAATAACTAGACTAAGGCATAAGCTGGAAAACAAGGAAATGTCTATGAACTATTGGGTATGGAAGAGCAGATAAAGATAACGTTAAAGGCACACCTAATTACTAACGAATAATGACTACACTGCACCACACCAGTCACCCTCAAAGTTGGTCCCGCTTGCTTCACTTAGAAATTATATAAATAGCCTTGCGTACCCCTAGCTGACTACATAGGTGCCGCCTGCCCCTATCTCCACTAGGTGTACCCCACTACCCACTTGCTTCACTTAGTCATGTTCATTTACATGTGTGTTTGGTTAAGTTTTACTAATCGTATTTCAAATGCCACTAAAGGCAATCACTAGATTCCTCATGACACCCAAGGCACCTACTTAACCCCCATGTCCCACCTTACATGTTTATCTGGTTAAGTATTTCTTAATTCATTCAGGCCATAACCTCATAAAGACCTCTCACATTAGACTGACATTTATGGCAACTGGATTTGCCGGGCGGGTCCGGGCAGTCTTACACCATAAAAGAGTCTAACCTCGTGTCTTTACAACTGTTATGCTTTAATTTGGGCCTAGAACCTCTCACATTGGGCTGACATTGGTGACTACTGGATTTGCCGGGCGGGTCTGGGCAGTTTTACGTCACAAACGAGTCCAACCTCGTGTTCTAAGCATTGATTAACGCTTACAATCTTTTACCCCAGTTTTAATAATTCCCTATTCAAATTATTAATTAATGCCGATTTTAATGATGTCCATAATTGACTCAATTATGGCCATCCATTCATGGCATGCAAAATCATATCAATTGCACCCCAACTTCTTCATATTAAATCCTTAATATTACCCCTACCCCACGTTATACGTTCGCTTATTCAACGCAAAATTTATGTTAGACTCGAATAGTCTAACTCATAGCACAAAGATGAATTATCACAACATATAGACAAATAAAATAGATCTAATCATAATAGGGGTGAAACTTGCATATTACTACACATGTCATGGATCTAAAGGTGTCAACTTGTTTGGTTAAAATGTCACAACTTACATAATATGATCATAACCCAAATTCATGTGTAAACTTGCATATGTGGTTTATGCAACATAATGATGATGTGAACTAGCATCTAACACATAGAACTCACACATGTCATAACACAATTCTAGACCTAAATAGATGTCATGGCATATGTTCATAATCTTTACTAATCAATCCAAACTTGCATACATGATTTGTCATATAGATCAACATAGCCCAAATAATATCAACATTATGATTTGATTAACATGAACTAATTAGCATAGATAATAACATCATGACTTTATAACATGTATGATTTATCACAACTTAGCATAGAAACTTTCAACATATATAACATCATCATAGCATGATTTACAACATATAGGATATCATCATCACATAACATAGGATTTACAACATACATGATAGCATAAGGTTTACAACAACATATATGACAATTCACATCATTTTCTTATGATCCATATCACATCTTAATCTAATTAGTTTGCTAATAATCTTGTTAAGATCATCATACTCACAATTAGAGAAGAAAGAGAGTCTTGATTTGCTTTAGAGTTGAGTAGAATTAGGGTTTTGATTAGCTTTCTTCCTTCTTAGTTGGCGGCGGCTAGACTGAGTTCCATGGCGGCGGTATGACAGTGGCTATTCTATTTTTCATGTGAATTAGAGTGAGAGACTAACTAGGTATTTATAGAGTTTAGGATTTATTTAGACCGTCATATTAACTCAGAACTAAACTGAACTGTTAAATTTGCCAACTCAGCCCTAAAGACACATCAGCAGCTCAAGATTGGGCTCAGGCAAACCCTAGCCGACTGGACCAAGTCGACACCCAGGTCGACTGCCCAGTCGACCTGGGGGGGTGTCGACTGCCCAGTCGACTCCCAAGTCGACCTGGGGCGCTGGGCGGGAAATTTCCCGCCTAGCCTGTTTGACTTCAAATTTTGAAATTTTAAATTTTCTGAAATCTGTTTTGAATTTTCTGAAACTTCCGATGGCCATATCTCCTTCATACGAAGTCCAAATCATGCAAACTCGGACTCTATTTCGACCAGAATTCCGAGACGAACACAATGGCTCAACCCGTTTCCCACAATTCTCACGTCTGAGATTAGTTATTCTTTAATTTGTGAATATTAATATTAACAGAATTTCGGGGTGTTACATTATTCAACTTATTTATTTCATGTTGGGTTTCAATCAAATCGATTCATGTTTAAGTTCATCCATCGCGCACACCATCCAAACATATCACACACATCAGCATTAACAAATCCAAAATAATTTTCCCATACTATAATAATCATTACTTTTATTATTCTATAAAATAAATTGGGCAAAAAAAATTTCAAAAACAAATTTTAATATCAAATTTCAAATACGCGCTCTCATATATATATACAAACCCAATCTAGGGCATTACTAACCCCATCTCTATTGAGTCACACCACAGAGCCAAGGTTATCACTAAACCAATAGCTCTGATAACACTGTAACGACCCAAGGCAGTGGGCTAACCTCCCACCGTGGCTTATAGAGATACCTCAGAAATGCTTTTACGGCCAGCCTCTCGACTCGACCAACCCACATTGTCGGGAGATGTAGGGGTAAGAGTCTCCCGTTCGCCACCAAACGCGAAGCGAGAACCCCCTATCATCCGTACCAATTAAGCAACCAGCTCTGATACCACTGTAATGACCCGGGGGAAAATTCGACGCTCGAATTTTCGACAACAATACATAAACCCGTATTACTTGCCAAAATCCAAGTATCGAACCCCAGATTGTCATGAGAAAGAAATTAGAGGGTGAGAATAGAAAGAAAGAAATATTAGAATAGAAGAAAGAAAAAGAACACATATCAGAATCTCACAGAGGAATGAATAAAATATAATATAACAAATCTTTTTATACAAAGAACTGTATATACATACCAATTATTAGAGTACATCATACATCAGACACAGTGGAAAAATATCTATATATAACTAACGGTGAAGCCGCCTGCTTCTAGCTCCTGAAACTCCAAGCGAAACCTAACCTGGAACATACTCGGTCTGACCCGAGCACATTTGAGGCAAAGCAAAATACACCGGGTCAGTCTGGAATACTATCAGTGATAAATTCACAGAACACACAACTTGTTTAACCTTGGAAAATCCTTTATGAAATCAAAGGATAATAGTAAGACCAGCCCACCCATAAACACAGATGGTTTTTATCTTACTATAACCCAAACCAGTTTTTGAAATCATAACTTATTCTGATATTATCATAATGTCTAAATACAACTAAATAACAATCTAGAGGAACGCTTGCATCTCACGCTCCCCATATATAGTATACAATCGAAAACCGCAGGCGCTTATTGGATATTGGATTCCAACCTTGACAAGGTATGGGACCACCTTCCGAACATGTATCTCTAGAGGCGAATACACTGGGTTCAACAAGAACGTCTTGCAACCCGGCCCTCACATGACCGACCACTCATTTCGCTTGAGTGTATCGAATGTATATCACCGACGGTTGGGATCAGCAACCGCCTCCCGAAAAGGGACAGCATCGAAATATAGAATAAAGAAGCAAACAGATTTTCTCTAGATAGGTGATCATACATCCTAATGGGAGCGACCCACATAGCCATGCCGCCTATCCGATTTTTCTCATTTTCCGGTTGATGAGGCTTGAGGCTAGAATTTCTTTTCAAACATCTGGCCACCATTCACTTTGAATGCCACATCGTCAGATCCACCAGATCACATTTGATTGACGCCATCAAAAATACTCTAGTTTATTGGCTAGAGAATAACCATTTCTCTGCCATCAACTATGGTACGTTTGGAGAAATCAACGCATGTAATTCCTTTGGAAATACTATGTTAGACATCCGTCCATACAACTCATCCAGGAATAAGATGAACCGGAGGTACTCTCCTACTGCATCTTATATAGGAATCACCCCATGGATCAGTAGCGAGCAGTCCTTGCAATCCGTAGATTTCAACTACGACAGAATCACAAATCAAAATAACTCTGGCTGCAGGCCAGAGAAATTTGACAAGTAGTCCTTCCGCTTATGAAGATCCACAACCTTCAATTGCTCCATCTTTAATTACCGTCTTCACGTATTTGTTGGTCGGAATGGTTTTCGAATATAATTCGATTCCGGACTTTCCGTACCAACAAGCGTATTGGTCAGGTTTTTATAGTCGGTGTTTTAACTATCAAATAACAATTGTGTAAATACTTGAGCTTTTGCTAATTCAGTACTTGACATAACTTGACCTTTTAAACTCAACTGGACTAACTTGACTTGATTTCTCCTATCGATTAATTAATATTCGATTTGATTACTCCTATCGATTAATTAATATTCGATTTGATTACACCTATCGATTAATTAATATTCGATTTAACTCCATTCGCTTGACTCTAGATCGCAGCAATCACAATGGGTACGCCTGATTCCCTCAGGAAATATCCGACCGCCGTAGGCTATCTGCAGCGCTGCGAATTACGCTAGCAGTCGTACGCAATGGCAACTCTTCCTGAATAACTATGTTTGACTAACTCTATTTCAAATACTATATTCGATCAACTCTAATTGAATAACAAATATTAAATATAATTTGAAATCAGTATTCTTATTTCTTTTGAAACTAATACTTCAATATTATTTATTTCCCAAAACCTTGCATTAGAGTTCGATATTCCTCGTATAGGGTAAAACCAATTCTCAACACCTTTTTCTTGCTCCAAACTAATACCATTCCTCGATAATAGTGAAGTTAATCAAGTTGGGGTATTTTAGTTACCTCTCAGACCTTGATTGATGACGTTCTTATCTCAGAATGAATACTAGTTTGTAACGTAAACTCTCATAACAACTTGTTTACCGTCTCGATTTCAAATCTAGTTTTATGAACCATTTTATCCATTTGAAATCTTCGTTCGATAATCTCTTTACCTAATTCCTTTGATTAAGTAAATGTCCACAAAACACACCCTTTAACTTGTATTATCATTTTTTCTTACAACACTTTGATTTATCACTCGTCGATTAATCTGTTCCCATTTATACGAGCATTCCTATACTCAACCTTTATCTTGGATTTTATAATTAAAATCCACTTAACACCTTCTTTAAATAAAACTCGTTAATTTGGATTTTTATTTCAAAAATCCATTACCAATATTTAACACAAACCACTACATGTATTCCCATTTGCATTTGAAATCTTTATTTCAACTACCTTATCTCACTTATTGAAATTCTTTAACATTTAAGTCCTCGTTTGGTTTTAACCTCATTTTTAAAACCTAGCTTGGATTCTTTATAATAATCAACTCATCATCCTTTCGCAACTAGGCTTATAATTCGTATTAAAACAATTAACACTTTTCTAATTTCATTCAGTTGAATTCATTTTCCTTAAATAAGTGATTAAGTAAATTGTTACTTAAACCTTTATATTCACTACATGTCCCATTTTAAAATCTCGTCTTGGAACTTGGGTTATTTCTTTATAAAACTCCTATTGCTCTGTTGGTCAAACTATATCGCCCCTTTATTACCCTTTAATTGAATTGAAATTAAAGTCTTTACTTTAATTATTAAAATAGCCATTAACGTTAAGATTAACTATATTAACACTGAATAATTCAATGATTACTTCAATTTATAGTAAATCGAAGATTTAACTAATATTTAACACTATTCGCTATGTTTAACAAATATCCAGACAATTTTAACCAAAGTAATTCAATTATCACTTTCGATTAAAACAGTTGATTTTTGTCGACCGTACATCTCAGTTAACCATTAACTGATTTTCCATTTGTCATTTCCCGTTTAAATTAATTAAACAATTTAAAATCACTATTTAATTGTTATAAAAACCATTATTCTATTTTACCAACCCGTAGGTAATTTATTTGCTCTTCAAGCTTTTAAATCTTGTATAAACCACTTATATAATTTCTTATATAAACTTGATTTAAAACATATATTTGTAAATTTCAAAATCTAACTATTTACATAAAATAATTGAAGAACTTTAATTCAGTTATAAAAGAATTTATTATTTCAACTGTGTCAATTCACCGAATGATCAACTGACGTCAGAAACAACACGTTTTAGGCCATTCACTGCCAATTTACCCAATGAACACTGTCGGTTGATTTTAAACACAACACAGGTGAATATTTATTCAACCATCAATATACAGACAGGTTTTGGTGTTAGTCGGGGTGAACAATTCATATATATGCACAACAAACAAAAATACTGTTTATTTGAGGAATCCGGTCGGATCCCTCCAACCTGTCCTCTGCATCACAGATACTAGTTGATAAAAATGTACGAATTAAATAAATGACGGAATATAAATACTGCAACCAATCAAACCATAACAACCAATTTGCATCCATCGCATCCAATCAACCAATTTATACTGTAAATTGTAGATTATATTTTTCTATGGATTTACCACATCACAGGATTCCAGAAGGTGTGAGAATTAACTCACCAGTGTTTATTCTGGTTGACGCGTTTGTTGCATCTAATTTGAGTCGAGCGTTCAAAATTTGCTGAAATTTCAACTGCGTCAGATCGACTCCTAGTCAGTGCCATCGGATAGGTCTCGTCCCTGCGATCCCAACGGATCCAGTTTTCGTCAGATCCCGTCCACGTATGAGGGAGATACGCTAGTTTAAAGTTTGAATAGATTATACGATAATTAACTAAACTATTAATTACTAAATTAATTAATTATAATTAACCAATCATTACCTTAATAACAAACCTCGCCACGTCAGCTCCTCTAACGCGTCTTCCCCTTCTCACCTGATCAAACCTGTTTCCCCGTTCTTCAACAAAACACGAACACTATACCCCTTCTTCAAACCGCTGCCACCGACGAAATACCTCACCGGAGACTGACCCGAGGCCTTGCTCCGACGCGCCGCTCTGCCAGGAGCCACCGTCCTCAAGCCCCGACCCCAGTTCCTCTCGACGCCGTTGGAAACTCAAAAACCCCCCAATTCCGTCAAAACCCCAAATTCCGCCACCACGAGGCACGATAACCAACGCCACCACCACTGTCCTGACCGTCGACCTCCCCTGCACCATCAACCTTCATACCCGACCTCAACTCTGCCTCCATCGCCGGTAATCCCACCAAAACCGACCACAGCTCAACAAAAATGATCATCCACGTTCATCTCCTCACTCCTATCTCCTCCGACCACTGTTGAACCTCCGACCGGTGCCAAAATGAAGCTATAACTCCCCTCTTTAATTCCCCCAAGGTCTGGGCATTTAAAATTGGACCATTTGCTCGAATTTCAGAGAATAGTGAAGGCAGTTTTCCTTGGTTTTCCATCGATTCCGGCCACCATAGGTCGCGAAACCTCGCCAACTTTTTACAGCAGCTTCTCCTCGACCCGATCTACAACTTTCGCTTTGGAACCCCCTTTAAATTCTTCATGGATCGAGAGAAATAAATTGTTTTGTGATCGAGGACTTATTTGCAAAATTGCAGAATGGAGATGGGGTTTGGCTGGAAATTTCTGATGTAGGGGTATATATAGATGTGGAAATAATATATTTTAAGTTGATGTGACGAACGATATTGACTAATGATTTTTATTTCGTACCTATCGCTATTTTAAACGTTGTTTATTCGCTGCTGCGCTCACATACAAACCCCGTTCGAGATGAGAATGGACGACATAGTATATTTTGACGATACGGTCCTAATGAAACTTGTTTCGTCGAATTTCGATCCCGTTTGCTCAAATGGCCCTCGTTCACGTCCAAACGATCGATTTATTTTGCATTTAATTTTGCCATGCTAACAGAATAACACCGTTTTGCGTGCAACTTGAAATCTAGCGATAATTTACCGATATGGTCCCAACAAAATTTGTTTCGTCGAAAACAGAGGTCGTTTGAAAAATGGCCCTTTTATAACTGGCCAATTCAAATAAAATAAACCAATTTTAAAATACTTCAATATAATAATATCAAAATATTGAAATTGGCCATACACGACCGGAATATCATATACTACCCTAATAAAATATCATGGGTTGAGTTTGAAGCCAAATCGATATATAAAATATTTAAAAACCCTCATTTTATATAAACACAGCGCTATATATATAAAGGAAATTCCATAGCGTTTTTTTTTTAAATTTGATTTGGACATAAAATAAAATCTACACGATGAAAACTGGATTTTTCTCTGCCATTAGAAAGATATCATCAAACCGGTCCCGACGTTTCTTGTTTCGAGGAAATCCGACTTATTTTGAACCCGGTACGACCAATTGAAGTTCAAAAAGCCAAATCGCAAACTACCGCGCCGCTGCAGCTCGTTATTTAATTAAATTATAAACCATATCGCTCGACCGTCGTTAAATAAACGAAATCGTCGTTGTAAATCTAATATAACCAATATTTGACCAATTTAAACTGCCCGATCACAATATATGGCAAATTCTATATTTTCCCAAATATTATGGAAATTAAAATATTAATTTATTATTTATTTAAATAATATATTCCAAATAAATCATTAAATTCGATTATTTAAATTCAAACCAATATTTTAAATAATTAAAACAATCCAAATAAATAGGCAGAAAATACGGGTCGTTACACATAATTTCAAAATAGTTGTACATAATTATGCAATTATACAGAATATATGCATACTTATATGCAACTTTCCTGAACATATGCGGTAACAACACACACGTTTCTACTAATAATTGCATATTGCTATGCTAATATTAAATATATATGCATGATTTTATACATGTATTTAGAATTAAAGAAACAAGCTCTATAGTGAAAAATTAATAAACACGACTGTACAATCAATAATAACCAGAAAAATTTATCACCTAATTATATTATCCATCAACAAACCTAGACAATTTATAATATTATAATAATTAGTCGAACAAAAAAATTGAAAAAAAAATTATGATATCGATACACTATTTTTTTTATTAAAAAGTACAAATTACCTTGAAGAAGAAACAACCATTGAATAGATCAAAGATCGATCTAATTAAATCTCTTAAAAAAAACCGAGTAGAAAGAATTTCTGATCGACAGAATCCAAATTGAAAAAAAAAATCGGTTACAGCGCCGCCATGGACACAGAAATTTTTGATCGAGAGGAAAATTAAATCTTAATTTTGGATATCGAACCATGTTAACTAAACCACTAATTAAAAAAAGGGTAGTTTCGGAAAAATAAAAGCCACTGTTCAAAAATAAGGATGAAATTTAAATGTTTTAAAATAGGAGGATGTGGGCTTAATTAAGTTTTGTTTTAGGGATGTGTGTCTAATTTTCACTTTATTTAATTCTTTGATAAGTTATCATAATTAATGTTCAAAAGAGATATTTGTGGTATAATGGAGGAATAAAATTTAACAAATTGAAGTAGTTCATATTTTTTATTTGAACCAGAAGTTCAACACAGTTCCGAACCAGATTTTTTGGGTATTATCATACAGCCTCAAAGGATTCATATTAACATTGATCCATAAACAGAAATTGATAATTTTATCCTCGTAATAGTTTGTTCTAAAAAGCACCGACTCAAACGAGAAAGAATATGCAAATTTATAATATGTTTATAATACGTGGACGCTCATATGTATCCATATATCTAAATATTCTACCAACAACCTGAAGTTGTTATGAGCTTATCTTATAGATTATGCATAGATATTATTTAGTAAATTAAAAAGTCGATCGACATGAATATTAAATGGCCTGAAGTCATGTGTATATTCAAATGATATATATAATTAGAAATTTTCCTCAAGTTACTAGATTAATGAAAGAGAATAAGTAATATAATATGAATGCATCTTATCAACTAATAAAAGCATTATCCTCCTATAATTGAAATACGTATAATGTATTTGCTATTAATAACATGATAATGGATCAAAAATGAGAATCCAAAGAGAGCTAATATTTAATGTGACAATGTTTGTCAACAATGAAGGGGAGAATAAAGGGATATAAATTCATGTTGATCATTACTGTTAAATATACCGGTACTTAGGCATGTCCGTTGGACATGTGCATGGACAATTGAAGCAAAACTTGGTTTTATGCCGAAGCAGGTAGAAAATAAAGCTCAATTTTGTGCAAACGCGGATAGAAAAGTAATAACAGTTACAACGAAGTTGTCACTGAAACTCAACTGATCAAATATTTTAGAGCAAGGAAAAAGCTAAATAAAAACCAATGGATTTAGTTCCTTAACACTATTATATCATAGGCATTGCACATTGAATATATTGTAGTATGCTAATGCACAAAAACGCAGTATTTCAAAATGAATTCATAAAACTTAAATTTCAAAGATTTGCAATATCTGGTGCCCAAATCACAGTCAAAATTGTAAAACAGAAATATGGAAGATTTAAAGGTGAGTAAAATGCAATCACAGAGCTTCTTTCGATGTTGCTCGGAGAAATGGTTGATATAGTTGGTCTGACACCTAAAGCCTGCGAGTTTTTCCCATTACTTGATCCATCT
The DNA here is from genome assembly GCA_030737875.1 of Allium sativum. NCBI lineage: Eukaryota > Viridiplantae > Streptophyta > Magnoliopsida > Asparagales > Amaryllidaceae > Allium > Allium sativum. Next base: position 264,705,516 of record CM060926.1, on the reverse strand, counting down.
CACTTTGAGCGCGCTTCATCATGGGTAGATTATTGAGCATGCTTGCTATTACTTATTCGATTATTATTGATATATATCATCAGCACCAACTGTGAATCATTTTTTCGACGTTAACAATCAACATGCAAATTTTATGTATAGAATTAAAAGTTGAAGAAGGTAAGAGAGTAAACACACTAAAATAAGCCTCTTGACATTAACATTTCTCCATTTTTCATTGTTCGTGTAACGTCCCGCATTTTTATTGGTTTGTATTTGAATATTTAAATCAGTTTAAATATTGAATTCGTGAATATAAGTGGATTTATATATTAATTAAAACGAAGTTGAACGTATAAATATATATATTAATTATAATTGAGCCGTAATATCGCGGCAGTTCGTAATTTAATGTTCTGAACTTCAAATAAGCGTACAGGATTTGTTATAAACCGGGTTTCTTCGAAACAAGAAACGTTGGAATCTGTTGAACTGTATCTTTCTAACAGGAGTGAAAAATCAAGATTTCGCGTTATAGATTGTGAATTATATCCAAATCATATTTTCAAATAGTCACTATAGAATCGTTTATCTACCGTAACGGATTATTCGATATAGCTAGATATCGGTTTCAAATTCAGACAAGATTCTTTTGAGACGTGGTGATAATTTAATTTTTAGAATTTTACTGAAATTTTTAATTAATTAAATACGCAACTTCTTATTTGGAGTATTTCGCACTCTATATCAATATTTTGGGATTTCACAATATGAGTTAACCTACCGATATTATTATTTTTTGGGGATCGTGGCATCTCGTTGGACATGACTGTATTCTTATTTCTGTCCGTAGCGGTTCGGACATGGACGTAATTTTACGCAACGGGTATGCTTATAGTTAAATAGGTCCTTATGTCAAGAAAGCTGAATCTTTATCCATACCAAACATGCTACCACTACAATGAGTCTCTCTTCTAACTGCGACAAAACTTAAATTGTTTTCCTATCACCATTTAAATATTTATTTGTTGGGTAAACTTTGTCCTAGCTAGCTAAACACGTTGGACCCTAGATAGACGAACATGCAAGCTACAAACATAGACTGGAATTTTCATTCAAGAATTCTTTAAATCCTGCCGGTGTACTCAAATCACTAGCCACGGCTACCTTAGACTTAGGTTGAAACTTCACGGCAAAGTATCAAAAATTTTCTACTCTATGATAAACCCCTACGTGCTACTCTGCCGACCTATCGACAATTGACATTGATCATATCCATATATTTTTCATCTTTAAATACCATACCTCATCCCCTTTTTCTCAGAAAAGAAAAAAAACATACCGCATCCTCCTCCTCAAGAACAGTAAACGCAAACCGGAAAATCAAGACAAACCCATAAAGGAATAAAAAGCAGACACTAAAAACCATACAAACTCCACACTACCCTCTTAAATGACACTAGCACACGGCTACTAAGGACTCTACATACACGATATACTATTGCCTCGCGTTTTCCCAAAGCACAGCAAATATAACAACAATGACAACTCATTTGAAATGATCGATATATTGTATATAATATCTATAACCCATTCCTTCAAACAACAGTACCCTATGTTTGAAAACAGACTCAGCTACCCACCTACAACCTCATGTCGAAGGAAGGAAACAACTACTTCCTCCTAAGAGCATTCCCAGCAGTGGGAATGCTCATGAAATTGGGGAGGATCCCCACTGAATTAGTCGAACTCGCGCTCCAGCAGTATGAGTTCGAGCGCGAGTTCGACGCTAAAGTGGGGATCCTCCCCACTTTTTTTTTAAGTGGCGATTGAAAACGGGAAACTGAATGCCGTTTAAGGCATAAACGGTCTTCATTCCCACTGATTTTGCAATAAACGGTATTCATTTTGCTGTTTATCCCTACCGAATTAAATAAAAAAAGGGCAAAACCACCGCTTCACTGCTGGAACAACATCGCTTATCCACACTCTAATCCTTCATCCAACACGCTGGAAGTCACGCGCTGCTGGGTATGCTCTAAGAGACACAAGCTATGTATTCTTACTAAACTAAACAATACAGACCTATGTGTATACAATCAACCTCAGGTACAGTCATCCATCATGTTACATATTTCAACAAAGAACACTACTAGCCATAGCCATGTTCAGAAACTAACTTCCTTTCCTTTCGCACATGAAAATCTGAGACGAGCACATGCCATGGTACCAGCCTACCCTTTCCTACCCTACAACAACGTGCGTGCCAAGGGAATGAAGGGTATAAATACCATGCCTTTGCTGTCCATTCTTCTTCGTGGTAGGGAAGGAAGTAAATGAAAAACCGAAGTTCCTTCCTAGATCTTCTTTCTCTTTTCTTTCCTTAAAATCACACGCTCAGCAAAAATATAATAATATATATACGCAACAGTACTGGTGAAGAGTTGCATGGAGGTGGCTATTGTACGTGCGAATTACTACGGGAAAAGCATGGAGTTTTCTTCATTCTAGAGTTTACATTGAAAGGGGGCGGAGGTAGGAAATAACTTATGAAGATTTGGCGGAGTGTAAAGATAAGGTTAGATTCCTTTTTCGTGAAGAAAACATGGTGAACGATGGAATGTTGGGGACTAGTGGGTGAAGGCTAGTAACGATGGGGTTAGTTTTCAAGTGGGAGAGGAGTGAAGTCCTGTTAATGCCGTACGTATGTGATGTCTTTGCATGGATTGGAAAAGTGTGATGGTATTCGGCATGAGTTTCTGACCTGCGTGATAAGAGGAAAGTGAAGAGGAGTTGACATGATGGTAGAGCACGAAGTGGGAAGCACGTTGGTGCATGTAGATTGGCGAATAATGGATAGCTGGAGTATGAGCAAATCAGTAAAGGCATGGTCAAAACAGTGGCTAGGGTGTTATAAATTCCCATACGTGCATGAAACGGTGGGTTATAAGATGGAGGTGATTTGCGTTTTGTTTAGTGAATGGTGAAAGGAGATGTAAGGGGATCGAACAAATGAAAAGGGGTTAGGCTATTTTCTGAGAACGGATGTTATATTGGTGAAAGAAGGGTATATGGGTAATTGAAGAGAGAAAAGGACGGAGATAGTAAAAAGAATTAGAAGAGAGAATAGGAAACTGACATGATGTGAAGATGGGAGATGGGCTGTCTCGAAAAACAAAGTGGAGCGGTTACATATTCAAAGGAGGAAGTAGGACTGTTGAGTGAGGTCTGTAGAAGGAAGTTTTCGGAAATGGCTAGTTGATGGACTTGCGCTCATATATGATGGAGGAAAAGTATAGCAGGAGTGGGCGTTTAGTTCGGGAGGAAGAAGAATTGTTTAAAAGAGTTGGATACATGAACACATGAAGTGTTGGGCCGAGTATCTAAGGTCAAGCCCACGCGAAAAATAATGATAAACAAATGAAATATAAAGCCAGTAGAAGGAGGAATGGACTGTGTACGAGCTTATGGGCTTGCGGACCTAGAAAGGATGGAGTTTTATCTTTCTGAAGTGTATGCTGGAGTTTCATTGGGAAAGAAGACGCTGAGAAACGGGATTGGCGAATGGAACGCAACTGGATCCGTTGGGATCGTAAAGACCGGATCTACATTATGGAACTGATTTCACGGAGAACAGAGCTACTGGAATTTCGTGATAAAACCAACCGACGCAAATCATTATTTAACGGTTAACGCACAAAGGTGAGTAAACTCACTAACTCTGATTTCTTTTTAAAATGTTTTAATTATATTTTAATATTGGTTGAATGCTATGTTATGGTCGTTTAGGTAGATTACAAATAAATTGATTAAAATAATATAAACCGTCATATATCTAAACTGTCGATTGAACACTAATGTTGTTTACCATTATATTTCACAATAATATGAAATTGGTGATATTTATTGTGACTAACATCTGTGGATGCAGGAAACCGGTTAGAAGAATCAAACCGGATTCCTCAATATTTATATGTGCTGTTTGTGTGCACTGTTTGAACCCAAATGACATTAAAACCCTGTGTGGATATTGATGTTGAATGGAAATTCAATGTTATTTTGATCTGATCAATAGACGATATCAATTAAGAAAGTGGCAGCAGTGGACCATAAATCCATCTTTTGTTAAAACCTTGATTTGTCGTCAGACGGATCAACGAAGCTGGTTATAAAAATTATATTTTTACCTTTAAATTATAATAGAAATTCTATTATAAACTAGTATTTTATATTTGTTTTTATAAAGTAAATGTAAACGATTGTTTGACATAATTATCCGACAAGTAAATATTTGGATAATTAATTTAAGACAAACCATTTAGAAATATCATTAGATAAATTATATTAACCTAATGGTAAGGAGTAATTAAGATCAGTTAACAAATTAACTGATGGTAAGAAGTTGACTAAATCAACTGTTTTATTAGAAAATGATTATTAGATTAAATGGGTCTTCAATTAATCAAATGATAATAACTTGAAAATTAATTGTTTAAAATTAGTAGGACTTCATATTAATTACCTTTTTAATTAATGAAGTTTAAATAATTATTAGTATAACTAGTATTGTTTTATTAAAGTAAGCAAATAATCTATCTTAGATTAATAAGGAAGTAAACTATTTTACTTCCGAAGTGATGAAGTAAATTATTATTTAATTTAAATTATTGGTTCGTAAATGGAATCCATTTAAGATGGAATTGAGTTTATAATGAGAGGTTATTTGAATTAAGTATAATTCAAATAAAAGTAAAACATCAGAAAACAAAGAACATTAATGGATCTTGGTAAAGAAGTTATAAATAGAACAGTAGAACGAAGTTGAAGCAAAGAATTTATGTTTAATATAAATAGTCATAAAAAAACGGAGATTTCAAAGTATGAATATGGTGTTATAAAACCATATTCCAAAATAAAACAAGGAAATACGATTTGATGTATATTATAAATAATAAGGGGTTAGAGTTACGGACTTATATTTATTTTAAGAAAAGTACGTTGCCGATTAAGGTCTGAGAGGTAAATAAAATACCCCAACTTGAACGATTTCACTATTATCGAGGGATGGTATTAGTTTATAATGGAAAGAGATGTCGAGATTAATTATAAAGGGAATATTACAGCGTATTGCAAGTTTTTACTATAATGATAAATTAACGTTGTTAACCAAGCTTAAGCGTGATTATTATATTTAGCACTATTCCCTAGAAAGGTTGGACATTCACTTATCCCAAGTAATAAGAAAATAATTATGTTCATCCCGAAGAAATGTAAATGAATTATACGAAGTTGGAAGTAGAAGTAAATAATTGAGATCTGATATATATATTACCCGTACTGAAGGGAACTCTTAAAAATATGGGAAGATAAAATTATAAAATAACTTGGTAAATAAGATTGAGCCCGTAAGGATATTAATTACTTAAATGAAGATTTATTTGATAAAGGTGTTCAGATTTATATAAATGGATGGTATTCACATTTTTAAAGTGAATAGTGTTTAAAAAGCGAATGTTGCAAATTAAATAGTTATAATGAAAGTGGAAATGTTTTTCTAAGAAGTATAAGGGCTAAACGGGTTTTGTGGAAATATCTACGAAGATATAGGAAACTGGAAAATTAATGTTAAAATAAAACAGGCCAGTGATTGTGTGATGCTTAGTTATATATTAGAATGGATGTTTGATTTTACTTCGATAGTTAAATAACCGACTATGACCATCATTGTCAATACGGAGAGACCGGTTGGATATATTATCCGAAAACCACTCCGTATAGGCATAAGCGCTGCGTATATGTTGAAGAAAATTGAAGACGGAGTGAAATGCAAGGGTCGTTCTGTTCTAGAATGGTGTTTTCTGTTTGTCTAGTCCCAGGATAACTTGTATGGACGAATGTCTGACAGAGTATTCCTAACAGATCACATAAGACGATCTTTCTGAGATATTACGTCTAGTGGCAGAGAAATTTGTTTCTCTTAGCTTTTATACCTGTAATATTTTTAAGAAGATCAACTAGTGATTCGACGGGTTTGACGATGTGGCATTCAAAGTGAATGGTGATCAGATGTTATGAAAATAGACGTAGCCTCTAGACTCATAACCAGGAAATGACAGAAATCGGGCAGGCAGCATGGCTATGTGGGTCATTCCCATTAGGGTGTATTGTCACCGATCTAGAGAAAATTCATATTTGTTCTTCTTTCTCTTCTGTATCTTCAGATGAAGGTTGGATGGCCAACAACCGTAGGTGGCAATATATTCGATGCACTCAAGAGAAATGAGTGGTCGGTCATGTGTGGGCCGGGTTGCAAGATGTTCTTGTTGAACCCCAGTGTATCTCCTCTAGAGTACACCGATCGGGAGGTGGTCCCATACCTTGTAATAGTTGGAATCCAATCTCCAATAAGCGCCCTGCGGTTTTTGATTTTATACTATGTATGTGGAGCGTGAGATGCAAGCGTTCTGCTATTTGATTATTTATTTGACCAGACATTATTATAATATCACTGGATTTTGATATCAAAATATTTGGGTTATAGTTAGGTAAAAACCGTCAATGTTTATGTGTGGGCTGGTGTTACTATTATCTTTTTATTTTAAAAAGGATTTTCAAAGTTAAACAATATGGTTGGAATTTACTCACACCAGTTCCATGACTGACCCAGAGTTTATTTTGTTTGTGTTTTCCCGAAACTCTTAGGTGCCCAAAATTTGTACGGGCAGTCAAGTGTTCAGGCTTTGCAGATTCACTAGGAGGAGCTCAAAGCAGGAAGCTTCACCACTAGTTATTAGAGATTATTTCCGTTGTGATGTATATGAGTTATATTCTGATATGGTATGCATATATACAAATTCAGATTTGTATTTCAAAAAGTTATGTTATACATTATCTTTTATTGTTCCGCTGTGAGATTCGTGTTTACTCTGATACTGTTTATATTCTGATGTTCTTCTTCTTCTTCTATTATATTAATTCCATCTTATCTTTCTCATCCTCTTATTTCTTTCTATTAAAGATCTGTATTTTTGTGCACTTTGAGTTGAATGTGTAGGATATTAGTCAGCTCAAATTGGTATGGATTTACAGGCCTTTACAGTCCGTATGCTCAGTTATATGATCCAAGAAGTCAAGATTTCCACATTATTCTTCTTATTTTTTCTAAGTATCCTTTCGCCATTTTGGTCATCAAATAGAAATGTGACTGATTCCCTACTGAGAAAGAAATAATGCAAGAAGAGTCTTCTAGAGAGAACACCATCTGGGAAATGATAGTCTATGTCATCTAATAGAAAGGCAAACAAATATAAGTGACTGTGGAAGTGATATGTATTACATAAAGAAATTGGAATATAAATGCTTAGCCTTTGAAAAATTCAAATGGACAAAACCATATCACAATATTATATAACAATTTTAAACATAAAAAATGGCATAAAAGTAGAAATTATCTTTCTACATATTAGTAAAAGCTTGAGCACTACCTTGGTCAATGAACCTACTTGTTAATCCAATCTTGAAGATAATGAATTTGGTCATTTCTAGGGTATTCCTCTTCATCCAACTGCATATTGTCTTATATAGTTTTAAGATTGTTTATTGTCGATTCGTCATTGGAAAACTATTGTAAAGTTGGCTAGTAATCGTGTTCACAAAATCAGTTAATGAATTATCCTTTGCAATCAAATCATCTTGATCGATACTTCCCAACTTTTTGAAAAAGGAAAGAAAGATACTTAAAACACATACATGAACAATATGGCATATCTAACTACTGACCACACATTCCTACAACCATACCTTAATAGGTATTAAGAAGCAGATAATAGAACTAACCAAAACTGAAAAAGAAAACCATGATATTTTCTAATTTGTATTCACCTGTATTTGTAATATTTGTTAATGTAACTTCTTCTTAAACCATAGTAAAATGCGTAATATGCTCATCCTTAATAATTGTATCAGAGAAAAAAATACATCGACCCGAATCAAAAAATAAAATAAGAAAAATGAAATACAAATATAGCTAGATAGCATATTATATTCTTCACAATTCTAATAAACTGTTCAAACACACAACCTAAGATATATTCCTGTCTTAACCATACAACTGTCTACAAATAAGTAAACATTATGAGATTAGTTAGAAACACCAATATAACTATAATTAGATACCCTTATTCTGGTGAAGTCAAAGTGTGCAAAGCGACCAAATAATAAATAATTAAGTCTAAATGGTCAATTAACACTACCTTCTTTGTAAAAACAATAAATACTGGCAGTAAATAGTAACAAAGCATGATTAAAATCAAGACTTTTATTATGAATAGAAGGTAAAATAGTTACTACCTTTAAACTTAATTATTACGTATGTTGGCTAGCTTTTTGACCAAGCCACCCAGGTTCAATCACAAGAAGAAAGTATGAAACTACGTTCCCTAAGTACATGAAGGAACGGATCGCACCATCGGATCGCCCCTCATTTGATCGTCCCTCATCGGATCGCCCCTTTTTGCATCAGCGATACGACCACTTCTATGCGACTCGATCCGTACATACACTACTACCCAGTACAGACCGATCTGATCCCCTGATGCGCGGCGAAGCCTCTGACCTGTTCAAGCACGAGCTAGTCTTCGACGATCCGAGATGCACTGATCCAGCGACACGTGTCCCCAACTGTCATTTTGACTGATTCTCCCCCTTTGCTCGATCCGATATTCAAGGGGATCGCGACACCTGTCCACAACGGCTAATTTGACTAATTCTTCATCTGCTGTGATACGATCCGATATTCTTGGGATTCGTGCCACGTGTAACCGCGATCCGCTTGACAAAATCAGCTATAAATAGCCCAGAGCTTGGCATTTTTGAGGATCCTTTGGCAATATTGAGTTCTGATTCCGCCATTATTGTCATACTACCATTTCTTATCAGTTTTATTACTAGATTACTAAGAGAAATCACAATTGTAAAAGTGAGCCAGAGAGAGATAATTGATTGTACTAGCATTCAAAGTATTATCGATAACATATAAAGTGGACGTAGGCTCGTTAACACCGAACCACTATAAATCCTGTGTGTTTTCTGCTTTTTCTTCATTCTCCAGTTAAAACTCTATAAGATTCAGAACAATTTGGGTGTTAGGTCCAAATTTTGATCTAACATTTTGGTGCTTTCACTGAGAAAACAGTCACAAAACTTCACTATTCAGTTCTTTGAAGATTCCAGCGACATCTGATATCATGGCTGGAAAGAGATCTAAGGAAGTACGCGCTTCACGAACCAATGAAATCGCGAATGAAGCAGTTGAAGAGAGTGTGCACGAGCTAGGCAACGAGGGAACTTTGGATCGCGGAGCGCCAGGGGCGAACCGATCCGATGAAGGTACCACGCTCCGAGTCGACGAGGACGAGACGAACCGAACTGCTGAAGGGGTTGTTACTCGATCCCGTGATAACGCCTCGAATTCCCCACGTACCGTGACCACGAATCGATCCCAGGGGGGTGTTGCGAGCCACCATCCTCGATCCACAGCGATCCGAATTGATGATCGAACTACAACTCGACCTGGAAAGGAGCTTATGGCTCGCTCTTACCGTCCTGGCCCCTCCGCTCGACCTGGCTCGAGCTCTTTGCGCATAAAAGAAAGTGATGATGATCAATATGACCCTTCTGCTCCCGTTACTGAAGGGGATCTCTCTCGCTTTTTCGAAATATGGGAGAGACTGTTTGATGAATTGGCTGCTCAAAGGCAGGAAAGCTCCGTTCTACGACAAAATTTGACCGCTATGGATAGAAGGCTTAATGATCTCGCAAGGCAAAGGACGCCACCAGCTCGTCCGCTCACCCCAGAATACTCTTCTTCGTCACAGGGATCGCCGAGACCTCCGTGGCGACCATATGAGAGACCCGAAAACATAGAGCAGCTTCGATTTGGAACCCTGCCATCACGGGAAGAAGAGGCGCTGGGTGCAGGGCCCTCAAACCGTAATGTGAACGATCACGCCGCAACTCCCAGAGCTCGGGGTGTGGACAACCCTGTACAGGACAGACGACCTTAGCCTCGTCGTCGTGCAAATGCTCATGGTAACAGGGGGCAACGAATCCCTATTCGAGCCCCGGATTTTGTGACTGCTCCCGGAAGAGAGATTAGAGAACCCCACCGAGCAAGAAGCACTGACCCCGAACCTCCGTTGAGCAGTGCAAACGTTGCAGCTATGATCCATCAAATTCTGGCAGATAGCCGTGGACAACGGAATGAAGATTGGGGAATTGACCGCAGTCATACCCCTTTCACTGATGATATTTTGGATGCGACTTTCCGAGGCATTTCAACATGCCACAGATGAACCGTTACGCGGGTAGATCTGATCCCGTCCAGCATCTGATGAGATATTCTTGGTCAATGACCGCTGCCGCAGCTTCTGACGCTGTCAAGTGCAAAGCATTTCCCATATTCTTGGAGGATGTAGCATTGTTATGGTTTACTCGCTTACCAGCAAGATCAATTTCCAGCTTCAGGGAGTTGAGTGAAAGGTTCGTGGAACAGTTCCGCATCTACGCACAAAAGACAAAGAGTGTGATTGACTTGTTCCCTGTCAAGCAACGACCAGGTGAGAGTTTGAAGGTGTATCTAGACCGTTTCAACCTGGCCGCTACTGAAGTTAAAGATCCTCACGAGCCAACCGTTATCGCAGATCTGATTGACGGAGTAGATAAAGACACTGAATTTGGGAGATACCTAGCCGGCAACCCACCCCATACTAGAGAGTTATTCTACGAAAAAGCTAACGTACATTTACGCCGGGAAGAAGTATATGCTAACCGAAAGGCAAAAACGGCCGATAAGGAGGAAATCCAGAGCAATGTCGCCATCAAGCAGACAGGAGACGGCTTGGGGAAGGTCGAAGTTAATGACGGAAATCGGAATCAGGGTGGTCGTCAGTCAGGGGACAATGATAATAACTGTAATGGCAACAACTGGAAGAGGAATCGAGGGAACGACTCCCAAAGAAGGACTCGTCCCAGGGCTTTTGAGAGTTATACGCCAATAAATGATACTTTGGAAAATATCTTCATGGACTCGTACGATGTCCTCCAGAATAAGAGGCCACCTCCCAGAGAGTCGGAGAAAGAACGCGAAACGGGGAAGTTTTGTCTCTTTCATCAGATTCATGGCCATTCGACAAATGAATGCCGTCACCTAAGAGATGTAGTCGAGAGGCTTCTTCGAGAAGGAAAATTAGATGAATACAAAGTAACGCCCAGAGATAGGGGGCAAGCTGTACAGGCCCCAAATCAGAACCAGAATCAACCTACTGTCAGGCCAACTGCCCAGCAAAAGGGAAAAGACCTCGTTATCAATACCGTAATCGGAGGGCTTTATCTCGCCGGACACAGTTCCAAGGCGTTGGATCAGTATGTCAATGCAGCCAAGCAACACCTCGAGGTAGGGGAGTGTAGCAACCCCGAGGTCAACGTCCCGATAAAGCAACAAAAGATGATGTCCCACGATGTCGTTTTCCGAGAACGAGAAAGTATTGGAGTCCATGCTCCGACTGAAGATCCATTTGTAATCACAGTACCTATTGGCCCGGCCACTGTTCATAAGGTTTTGGTGGACAACGGGAGTTCCGTCAACATTCTTTTCAAAAGGACATTCGACCAGATGAACCTCGAGATAAAAGACTTGAAGCCCTGTCGGGGATGGATCCATGGATTTAACGGAGCATCCACCGCTCCAATGGGTTATGTAGAGTTACCAGTTACGCTTAGGGAAGGAGAACGCCAGAGAGTGAGAATCCTTCCCTTCGTGGTTTTGGATGTTGAATCACCCTACAATGCCTTCCTGGGTCGACCGGCCCTCGCAAAGTTTAGAGCCTGTATAGCCCCCTGGTGCTTATTATTGAAATTTCCTACGGAAGCTGGCGTTGGTATTGTCAGAGGAGATCAGGTTGCCGCACGAGCATGTTATGTTGCAGAGCTAAAACTACTCCGCAATGGAGGGGACATAGAAACCAAGGGCGCTTCTCCCCCTACAAGGGCGGAGACCTTATTGCAACTAAAGAGGATAACCATAGGAGAGTCGCCCAGAGAGTTTCTCGAGGATATAGATCCCAGAGAGGACCAAGAACCTGGGGGCAGAATGGCGACTCCCAACGAGACAACAGTGGATGTACCGATCAATGATAGTGACCCAGAGAAGGTCCTTAAGATTGGATCCCAGTTAAATCCGAATCTCGCTAAAGAACTGACGAATTTCTTAAAAAATAACTTAGATGTATTTGCTTGGACCCACGCAGATATGTGCAGGATATCTCCATCAATCATGAGCCATTCATTAAGCATTAACCCTAAACATCCTCCGGTAAAACAAAAAAGGCGAATGTTGGGCCCAGAGAGGTCCGCTGCCTTGAAAGAAGAAGTTGGAAAGCTAAAAAGTAATGGATTTATCAGAGACTCGATCTACCCAGACTGGATTTCAAATCCAGTCCTGGTAAAGAAGGCCAACGGGAAGTGGCGAACGTGTATCGATTTCTTGGATTTGAACAAAGCCTGCCCAAAAGACAGTTTTCCGTTACCCCGGATCGACCAGTTGGTGGACTCGACGGCGGGCCATGAACTTCTCTCATTTATGGATGCTTAATCAAGATATAACCAGATTCCAATGCACGTTCCAGATCAAGAACACACTAGTTTTATTACGGATCTGGGATTATATTGCTATGTAGTGATGCCCTTTGGCTTGAAGAACGCAGGCGCTACATATCAACGGTTAGTGAACAGAATGTTCTATAACCAGATTGGGAAAACAATGGAGGTATACGTCGACGACATGTTAGTTAAGTCCAAGCAATCCTCCAATCACACTACGGACTTGGCAGAGATGTTCGGCATTCTTCGAAAGTACGGGATGAAGCTCAACCCAACAAAATGTTCATTCGGTGTCGCCTCCGGAAAATTCTTGGGGTTCATCGTCAGTTTTTGTGGAATTGAGATAAATCCAGACCAGATCGCGGCAATCAGAGACATTCAGGAACCTAGGCAAATTAAGGATGTGCAAAGCCTTGCAGGAAAAGTAGCCGCACTAAGCAGATTTATCTCCAGGGCTACGGACAAATGCATCCCATTCTTCGAATTGATAAAGCGAGGAAAACGCCACTTCAAATGGACGCCCGACTGCGTAGAAGCGTTTCAGAACTTGCTGAGACACCTGGAGAAACCTCCGATATTATCTAAGCCGATGGATCACGAGGACTTATTCGTGTACTTGGCAGTGTCATCCCACACGATCAGCTCAGCGTTGGTAAGAGAAGAAGATAAGGTCCAAAGACCTGTATATTACGTGGGCAAAAAATTGACGGCAGCAGAGCGTAATTATCCAAGGATAGAAAAGTTGGCGTATAGTTTACTGATCGCCTCTAGAAAGCTTTGACATTATTTTCAGGCGCATCCCATTACCGTATACACCAATCATCCACTCAAGCAAGTTCTATAGAGACCAGAAGCATCTGGAAGATTACTTAAATGGAACATTGAGTTAAGTCAATTTGATTTGAACTTTCAGCCCCGACGGTCAATTCGGGGGCAAGTGATAGCCGACTTCATAGCAGAGTTTACCGTCCCGGAGGAGGATATAGCAAACGAAGAAGTTGACCCCTCAAAATTACTTCTCGATCCCAGTGCCTGGAGATTGTATACTGATGGCGCTAGGAATGACGAGAGATCCGGCGCTGGGATAGTGCTTGAAACTCCCGAGAAACGATTGATATCCTATGCTATCCGAATGGAGTTTCACGCCACTAACAACGACTCCGAATATGAAGCCCTGATAGCCGGACTAAGGATCGCAAAGGAGTTAGAAGTCACAAAGCTGGACATCTTTTGCGATTCCAAGTTAGTTGTGAACCAGGTTACTAGAAAATTCCATGCCAAAAGTGCAAGATTGATTTTATACTTGAAGAAAGTGAAGGAGTTGCTGAACGACTTTGATCACTACAGCATATCTCACATTCCGCGGTCAGAGAATCAGCAGGTGGATAAGTTGGCAAAGATGGCTAGTTCCGACAATCCTGAAGAGACCGGGCTAGCCCCTGTTGAAGTACTTCGGTCCCCCAGTATAGATCAGATGGAAATCGATCCAATACTAGAGACGGAACCAGAAAGGGAGTCGTGGATGACCCCTCTAAAGAATTTCTTGATGAATGGAGCGCTTCCGACCAAGAAAAGCGAGAGGCGTAAAGTAATTCGTAAAGCTGCCCGATACATTCTGCAAGGCGGAGTTCTTTACAGACAAGGATTTTCGATTCCCCTTCTTCGGTGTATAGCTCATGATGACATCAAGCGTGTGCTGCAGGAGGTACACGAAGGTGAATGCGGCGATCACACTGGAGGGCAAACATTGGCGAAAAAGGTGTTGCGGCATGGTTATTTCTGGCCTACCATAAACAAGGATGCGGCGAAATACGAATGACGGTGTGATGCGTGCCAGAGATTTTCAAAGATACCTAGAGCTCCTCCTAATCAGTTAAAAACAATGACGAGCCCATGGCCTTTCGCTATGTGGGGAATTGATATCATCGGAAGTCTCCCCATAGCTAGGGGCGGAGCAAAGTTCGCTATTGTAGCCGTAGATTATTTCACTAAGTGGGTCGAGGCTGAACCACTGACTACAATCACAACCAAACGAGTGATCAATTTTATCGTTAGAAACATCATCTGTCGATTTGGGATTCCAAAGATTGTTATAACTGATAACGGAACTCAGTTCGATAGCACTGAATTCAGAAACTTCTGCCAGAAATACCACATTGAGAAACGATACACCTCTGTGGCGCACCCGCAATCGAATGGACAAGTCGAAGCGGCGAATAAAGTGATTAAGTCCATTCTGAAAAGAAGACTGAAGCGGGCCCGAGCCATGTGGGCTGATGAATTACCCTTGGCACTATGAGCCTACATGACAACGTATAAATCGGCAACAGGGCATACCCCCTTCTCCCTTGCTTTTGGAGCAGAAGCAGTCATCCCGGTTGAGATAAAAGTACCTTCTCACCGAGTGACTTATTACGATCCGATGACTAATAACGAATTGCTCCTTGAATCCCTGGATATGATCGAAGAAAAGAGGGATGAAGCAGACCTGCGTGCCTTGAGATGCAAATAACAGGTCGCTCGATACTACAACAAAAAGGTTCGAGCCCGAACCTTGGAACCCGGAGACTTGGTTCTGAAGCGTGTCTTTCCACCCCCAACTAATATGGGTGCGAAGTGGGAAGGACCGTACTCCATTCTGAGCAAGCTTGATAATGGAACCTTCAAGCTGGCAACCGTAGATGGAAAGGAAATCCCCAGAGTGTGGAATGCCCAACATTTACGGCCATACTTAACATAAAAATTTCAAATCTGTTCTTTTGCTTTGTTGAGAACCATGTACAAGGCACAACTTGCCTAGAATAGTCTGATTTCTTAAAGCAAAAAATTATAAAGTGGACGTAGGTCATGATTCGACCGAACCACTATAAAAATATTGTGTGTCATTTACCTTTATTGCACCATTATTTATCTGCCTTTTTATTTTTATGGAAATTGCTGTGAATAATGCAACGATCCCAGAAGCATATAATTATAGATGCCTTCCATCAAAATGGAATGTAATCACTAGTCAAAATTCTGAGAATGCAATAAAGTAAATTATATCGTTGATAGCGCTCTAACTCTCCAGAGCCGAGAGAGAGCATAACGGACATGGAGCCGATGTCCGTAAGTCATGGCGGTGTACCATGATCGGAACCGCCTTGACGGAACTCTAACCTCGGCGACCGCCAGGAGAGTATAAAAGCGTCTCCGATTGAGCGCTGAGAAAGAGCTCCTTCCCCGCTGAAGGATCGGGGAGCGATTGAACTGCTAAGCTCGAACTCTAACTCTCCAGAGAGAGAGAGAGAGAGAGTATAAAAGCGTCTCCGATTGAGCGCTGAGAAAGAGCTCCTTCCCCGCTGAAGGATCGGGGAGCGATTGAACTGCTGAGCTCGAACTCTAACTCTCCAGAGAGAGAGAGAGAGAGAGAGAGAGAGAGTATAAAAGCGTCTCCGATTGAGCGTTGAGAAAGAACTCCTTCCCCGCTGAAGGAACAGGGACCGACTGAACAATTGAATTTGAACTCTAACCTCGGCGACCGCCAGGAGAGTATAAAGAAGTCTATGGTTAAGCACTGAGAAAGGTGCCAGAAATTCAGTATCACAAGAACAGTTATCTTATGAAATTTTCTAGGTCCCCCATATTCGGAAATAGGGGGCAACATGCGAATAATGCTAATCAATCTTTGATAAGCCCTAGTTAAGCGCTACATTAACGATTGATTGGGGGCCATATGCATATACACATGAACTTTAATGCAGCAATGCAGCACGAAAATTTTTAATTTTTCTTTTTGTTGTTTGACTGATTTGTAGTTATAATTAGATGGTCTATGACTAAACATGAAAAGTTTATTTGAATACAGGTACACAATGATGCAAAAAGAGATAAACTTTCATTTATATACTGCAAGCCTACAAAGTGAAAAATAACCTAGAAAACAAAAGTGAGGGCCAGTCTCATAATTACGTTTCCTGGCCAGTGGGAATCCTAAAGGCAAAATATAAACAAGCGACAATATCCTATTTATGCTTTGACCTCTTCTCCTGCTTCTGTTTCTCCAGCTTCGCCTTGTCAGCGTCGGATTGATCTCCTTTCTTTCTCTTCCTTTTGTCTATGAGAGGAACATCTGACTCTTCAGAAGATTCCTCTTCCGCCTCCTTTCTCTTCCTTTTATCAGTAAGGGAAGCTGGGAAATCATCAGGATTCGCAAAATGAAGCTGTCTACTGATAGATTTGGGCTGGATTTTCAAAATCATCCCAGTTTTGGGATCAAATTCTGCGATAGGGACTATGTTCAAAGGCTCTTGTCCCACCTTCTTCAAAGCCATCTCCTTTTCCTGCCTGGCTTTTCTGTTGGCCAAAGTTTCGTCATCATCGTCTTCGGTTTCTTTGGCGCTAATAATATCCTCCTCGTCCTCTACATGGCGCCCATCCATATCTTTCAAGGCCTCGATGGTTTCATCATCCTTGGGAACATCAGCACTAGGTGCCAGGACGCTTTTCTCTGCTGTTGCACCCTCAGCCTGCTTCGGTATATCAACACCGGCACCTGGCGAGACGACCTCCTTCTCCGCCTCTTTCCCTTTTTCTACACCCTTGTCGACGGGCTCACCACCTGTATTATGGGGAACACATGTTACTAATTCAATTGGTTGTTCTACTAGACGACGACAATTCACAATTGCTTTGACAAATTGTGGGGAAAAGAGGGAGATACCTTCCGCAGATCCTCCATCTAGGGTAGCTGCAGGAGCTCCAACAACCACAGGAGTTAGGCCCAAAGGGATTAACGGATCATCAGGATGGTATTCCTCAACTCCGGAGGTCTTGGGCTCCACGGCTGAACTCGAACCTTCGTCAGCCTTGCTTTTGCCCTTAGCCAGGGCCCTCTCCTTTTCTATTTCCGCTTGAATTAGGCGACGACCTTCTGCCAGATCCTCGGGCTCGTTATCCATGAGGATGGTCTTCATCAGCTCATCTTCGTCGATTTCTTCGACTCCCAATCTCTGCTTCTCACCCTCAACAATGGCATCCCATAAATTGGCTAAAGTAACGTGGTAGTCCGGGATCCACGAGATGTTGCGGGTTTTGAGGACTTGGCCCAGGAAGTCAAAGATCATCTCCTCAAACCCTTCGATATCCTTTTCTCTCTCGAGGAGCTTGTTGTTAGAAGCAGTAGCCATTTCAATGGCACTTTCAACATTATTTTCGGCAAGAGCCGCCCGTCTCTCCGCATCCACGACTTGATCATTCAAAATCACCTTTTCCGCTTTAGCCAAGGCTAAACTTTCTCTCAAACTTGCTTTTTCTGCCTCCCAGGCAGCTCTCTCAGCTTCGAAATGGCCTTGTGTTGTCTTCAACTCAATGTTGTCCATTTTAAGATCTTCTACCTCCTTCTTTAAGGCCATCTTTTCCTGGCTTTTGAGTTAAGTTCCGAATGAAAGCGCTTCTTAGCATTCTCCAATTCGATCTTATAATTTTCAGCATCTCTCCGCGCTAAGGCGAGTTGGGATTGAGCATCTTCCATGTCCTTCTCCATCTTTGTCCTGGCCCTTTCGTTGTTATCAATTTTCACTTTAGATCTATGGGCTTCCATTTCAAGCGTTCGAATGACTTCTGAAAGATTAACCGCGTGTCTCTTCATCATTTCATACTGCTTGGCTACATGGCGAATGTGCCCGACGACTTCATTATCCCAGTTCCTAGGGACTGGTTCCAAGGCTGGAACAAACGTACATTGGTCATTGTTCGGTTGGTAGATTATGCATTTGTTTAATCCGGAGTGTTCATCTCAAGGGCTCTAACCTAACCGTTCATCAATGTGTTAGAGTTGCACCATGTTATTTAGTCAGCGTGCGCATCAGATCGTTCGTCGGTCGGATCGCAAGACATGTTCGGATCGCGAAGTGTGGACGGATCATGGTGAAGGACTCGGTACGCGGAAGGGTATTAGATAAGGGAAAAGCTTCGAATCGTGATGTGCACCAATCCATCCTGAACGGATCGCGATGGCTTCTTGGCAATCCGCATCGCCCCCATCCTCCACGACCCGAAGCTCTGGTATCTCCGCGATCCGATACTCACACGAATCGTAGCCTTGTCATTTCCGCGATCCGATCCGCTACCCAAATCAACTTTCCAGTTCCGTACTCTCTCCCCTCGTCTCACCACCACTCCGAACTCAGGCCTCGCCCACGAGCCGACCTGGTCATACCTTCCTTCTTCTTCCTCAACTCTCCTCTTCGCACTAGGCACGCTCGCGTTCACTATCGTCGAATCCTACAAATTTCCGATGTCTCCCCTTTCTAAATCAGTGCGAACAAGCTAGAAATTAAAGAAAAGCGGTTTAATTACCTTCTTAAAATTTGAGATTGGTTGGGAATTCGAAAATCGAAGTTAGGGTTTTTCTTAGAAAAATTGGCGGCGGTTGTGAACAAAGAAAGAAGAAGAGAAGAATGAAGTTGAGGATCGACTTATATAGGCAAAAGGGCGACCGTTTGTCTCCCCTTTTCTGTCTTATTCGATCCGCGAAAATAGACGGGCCGCGAACCAAAAGCCCACCACGTCTCGAAGAGAAGCCCACCACGTCTCGAAGAGAAGCCCACCTCGTTCTGTTTCGTGAAGAGGCCCAAGTGTTCAACAAAGGATGAGGCGAATGACTCGCTAACGGACCGCGACTCGCGCATGCGATCCGAATCGATAAATGACCGACAAAAATGAAAATTCAAAAATGCACCTGACAGATTCAATGGTGAAGACTCTGAAAGATCCCAAAAAAGAATTGTTCACTGATTTGCATCTCTTTATGAAAAGACGTTTTTATAGTTTCAAAGCATGTTCCATCATCGATAAAACATACTTCGAGGGGGCAAAATGTTGGCTAGCTTTTTGACCAAGCCACCCAGGTTAACTCACAAGAAGAAAGTATGAAACTACGTTCCCTAAGTACATGAAGGAACGGATCGCACCAGAGGATCGCCCGTCATCGGATCGCCCCTCATCGGATCCCCCCTTTTTGCATCAGTGATACGACCACTTCTATGCGACTCGATCCGTACATACACTACTACCCAGTACAGACCGATCCGATCCCCTGATGCGCGGCGAAGCCTCTGACCCGTTCAAGCACGAGCTAGTCTTCGGCGATCCGAGATGCACTGATCCAGCGACACGTGTCCCCAACTGTCATTTTGACTGATTCTCCCCCTTTGCTCGATCTGATATCCAAGGGGATCGCGACACCTGTCCACAACGGCTAATTTGACTAATTCTTCATCGGCTGCGATACGATCCGATATTCTCGGGATTCGTGCCACGTGTAACCGCGATCCGCCTGACAAAATCAGCTATAAATAGCCCAGAGCTTGGCATTTTTGAGGATCCTTTGGCAATATTGAGTTCTGATTCCGCCATTATTGTCATACTACCATTTCTTATCAGTTCTATTACTAGATTACTGAGAGAAATCACAATTGTAAAAGTGAGCCAGAGAGAGATAATTGATTGTACTAGCATTCAAAGTATTATCGGTAACATATAAAGTGGACGTAGGCTCGTTAACACCGAACCACTATAAATCCTGTGTGTTTTCTGCTTTTTCTTCATTCTCCAGTTAAAACTCTATAAGATTCAGAACAATTTGGGTGTTAGGTCCAAATTTTGATCTAACAACGTACAAATTAGATTGGAATAATTCTTGGTGTATAGTCACTAATAGATATTGACAAATGAAGGTTATAAAAGGTGCGACAGCCTTGAATTAAATTAGGAATAATATCATGGTAGTCATCCTATAAATATCCAAATGCAAGTTAATAAGGAAAAAGAACTTGAATTAATGTATACCATGAAAGTCATCTTTAGAAGCCTTACCATACATTAATCGTGCATTTCTAAAAGGTTGAAACTCATGATCTGTATATTTGAAGCTTCAACATAATTTATAACATGCATGTATCAAAGGCATTAAACGGTTGTACAGGATCTAATATAAGTTGGATATTCCCAAAACAAGAAATGTCGGAATCTGTTGGATAGTATCTTTCTAATGGAGAAGAAAAATCCAGTTTTCATAGCGTAGATTTTATTTTATGTCCAAATCAAATTTTGAAAAGGTCGCTATGGAATTCCTTTATATATTATAGCGATTATTTATATTAAATAAAGGGTTTTTAAATATTTATAATATCAATTTGGCTCCAAACTCAACACGAGCTATATTATTTTAGTGGTATATGATATTCTAGTCGTGTATGGCCAATTTTTATATTTTTATATTGAGGTACTTTAAAATTGGTTTATTTTTATGTGAATTGGACCTTTCAAAAAGGACTTTATTCAAACGACCTCTGTTTTCGAAGAAACAAATTTTATTGGAATCGTAACAGTAAATTATTGCTAGATTTCTAGTTGCGTGTCAGTTAGAGTTATTATGTGAGCGTGGCAAAAAAAAAATGCAAATAAAACGACCATTTGGACGTGAACGAGCACCGTTTAAGCAAATGGACTCGAAATTCGATAAAACAAGTTTCATTAGGACTGTAACGTCAAATTATACTGCGTCGTCCATTTCTGTCTCGAACGGAGTTTGTATGTGAGCACATGAGCCGATAAACAACATTTAAAATAGCGATAGGTACGAAATAAATATCGTTAGTCGTCGTCACTAAAATATCTTCAGCCAAATCAAAATAAA
Organism: Allium sativum; assembly: GCA_030737875.1. Taxonomy (NCBI): domain Eukaryota; kingdom Viridiplantae; phylum Streptophyta; class Magnoliopsida; order Asparagales; family Amaryllidaceae; genus Allium; species Allium sativum. Next base: position 264,684,200 of record CM060926.1, on the reverse strand, counting down.
TTAATATATTTCCTCATTATATATACCCGTCCACCCACAAACCAGAAATTCAGCTCGCATTCAACATTTCCATATGAAATTTGCAATAAAGCCCTCGTATACATTTCAATTTACTTCTCAAAATCAGTAAGGAATTTGCCAATGAAATCTGAAGCAAAGTCGTAGATCTGGTCGGTATCTACATGCTAGAGAAAATTTGGGTGGAACGACGATCTATGGTGGCCGGAATGGCGCGAAAACTGAGAGAAATCACTTTCGTTCTTTTCCATTTTGAAGGAGTTATGGTTAATTTCAGAGGCTCAGACCAATTGGGTATTCAAGAGGGAAGTCCAGGCTTCGATTTGGCACTGGTTCGAGGTCCTCTGGTGGTCGGAGGAGGTCGGGATGGTTAGATGAACGGAGGGGTACTGTTTTGGGTATTTTCGAAAGTCATGGTCGGATTTGTTGGAATTTCGGCGGTGGCGGTCGGAGTTGGGGATTGGACCTGAAGGGCGATGGAAAGGGGTGACGAGGCCGAGGTTTCAGCGGAGGTCCGGTCGTCGATTGTTGTCGGAGGTGGTGTAATTTTACAGATGAACGGATTTGGGCATAATCCTGGCGACCGGCGAACTTCTGGGTCACGGCGTTAGGGGCGGTTGAGTCTGGTGAATGGGCGGTGGTGCCGGCGAGGTCAGGTGGGGCTCCGGCTAACTAAGGCGGCGCCGGTAGATGATTGTGTGGGTTGTGTTGTATTTGAATAGGGGAAGTCGTGGATGTTGAAGAGGAACATTGGGCAAAAGGAATTGGTAAGAGAGAAAACACGTGAGGGATTTAAGAGGGTGCTGACGTGGATCAGAAGTATTAAGGTAATGGAAATTTTGTTTTTTTAATTATTAATTAAGTTAATATTTGTATAATATATACAAACTTTAATTTAGCGTATCTTACTCGTACGTTAACGAAATCTGACGAAACTGGATCCGTTGGGATCGCAGGGACGAGACCTAGGTAATGGCACTGACTGGGAACTGATTGGAGCTAGTTGAAATTTCAGATAATTTCAAACGCTCAATTGAATTTAAAGGAACAAACGCGTCAACCGTCAACTGTAATAACCTGGTGAGTTAATTCTCACACCTTCTGGAATCCTGTGATGTGGTAAATTCATATTAAAATATAATTTACCATTTAAAAGTATAAATTGGTTGATTGGTTGCTATTGGCTGTTATTGTTTGATTGGTTGCTGTCATTTATATTTCATCGTTTTAAATTAGTAGATCATATGAAATTTGTTTCATATATTATTATGGAATGTATAACGAGCTGTGATGCAGGGAAGAACAGGTTGGAGGGATCCGACCGGATTCCTCAAATAATATATATGTTGTTTGTTTGTTTTATATTGTTGATATATGAGCTGATTGAACCCCAGATGGTAGTGAAACCTGCTTGAACATGGTGATTGAATAAATATTCACCTTTGTTGTGTTTAAAATCAATCGACAGTGTTGACTGGGTAATTGGCAGTGAATGACCTAAAATGTGTTGTTTTAGACGTCGTTCTACTGTTTGATGTATTGACGCAGTTTTAAAGTTATAAATTATTTTATAACTGAATTGAAGTTTTTCAGTCATTTATATTAATAATTAAATTAGAAATTTATAAATAGATATTTTAATCGAGATATAAAAGAAATTATTTAAACGGTTTTATGTTGTAAGATCGTATGATTTGTACATGTGCCAAAAGTTAGAAAGCCGAAGAATTTAACTACGTGCTGGTAAAGTGGAATAATTGTATTTTAAAACAATTAAATAGTGATTTTAGACTAATTAAGTTATTTAATTAATTTAAAAAGGGGAAATGACAAATGGAAGTCAGTTAACTGCTAACTGATAGGTACGGTTGGCAAAATCAACCGTTGTAATTAAAATGGAAAATTGAATAAATTTGATATTCGTTAAGTTTAACGAATAGTGTAAATATTAGATAATCTCCGATTAACTATAATTAAAGAAATTATCGAGTGGTTTAGTGTTAAATTGTTAATTAATACCAAATTAACTAAATTAAAGAAAATATTGAATTAGTTAGTGTTAGCAACATTAATTATTATTTAATAAGATTTTAAATGATAATAACCCTATTTTGATTAATATCCATGTCAAACATTTCTAATGTAGTAAAGAATAAAGTAAATTGTTATTTTGAATAAATAATAATTAAAACGATGGCTTTTGATTGGAGAAGTGATTAAGTAGCAATAAGGTTTGATAAAAAAAGCGCGATAAGGGTTTTATAAAGGATTTAAAATCCAAATTCCCAAACGAGATCGGTAAATGGAATGTGTAAGTGAATGCTGAGTATTTGAATAAGATTTTACTTAATCACTTAACTAAGTAAAGTAAATTCAACTGAATGTAATTAGAAAGGTGTTAATGGTTTTAAAGTGAGATCTAAGCTAAGTTGCGAAAGGATGGTAATGGATTATCATAAAGAAATCAAAGCGAAATTTAAAAAGATTTTTTTTAAAAAAAAAATCAAATTGATGAGTTAAATGTTGAAAAATTGAATCTAGCGCAATATTGTAATTGAAATAAGGATTTCAAACAAAAAGGAAATCCGTGAAATAGTTAGTATTAGAATATTGGTAAATGGATTCTTGGAACTAAAATCCAAGATAAAAAGGGTCTTATGGTTAAGAAGGTGGTAAGAGGATTTTTATCCGAGATAAAGTTTATGATAAGAATGCCCATATAAATGGGAATATATTATTTGACGAGTGATTTTTATTATAAATCAAAGTGTTATAAGCGAAGTATGATTTAAGTTAAAAGTGGTGTTTTGTGGGCATTTACTTAATCAAACGAATTAAGTAAAGAGATTATCGAACAAAGATTTTAAATGTAAGAAACGGTTCATAAAACCAGATTTTGAAATCAAGGTGGTAAATGAGATTTTAATATCAGTGGTTAAGTGACGAATTGATATTATTCTGAGATAAGAACATTGTCGATCAAGGTCTGAGAGGTAAATAAAATACCTCAACTTGAACAGCTTCATTTTTATCGAGGAATGGTATTAGTTTGAAATGAGTGAAAGGTGTTGAGATTAGTGTGATATCCCATACGAGAAATTTCGAATACAAGTGCGAGATTTTGGAATATGAAAAATACTATGATATTAGTTTTAATGTAAATAAGAATATTTGGGTTTAAATTATATAAGTCGACATTTGCTTTAACTATATTAGAATTGGTAACATGGTAACACCATTAAGTAATATATATATATATATATATATATGTATATGTATATGTATATATATTGAGAAACTCGAGTATAAAGAAAAGGGAAAGAGGTTTTAAAGAAATATATCGATATTTCCAAAAGGAATGGAAAGCTAGGTATATACATATACATGCTCTAAAGTATTTAAAATAGTTTTTGTTATAATTGGGAATAAATATAAGGTTCAATTATATTGAAAGAATTAAAGGTTGAATTACCATTTATTTATAAATAGGCTAAGTAGTGCCAAGTACTGAATCAGCAAACTCATTTTATTCACACATTTGTTCTTTGATAGTTAAATCACCGACTATCAAAATTTGACCAATACGATTGTTGGTATGGAAAGATCAACATCGAATTTATATTCGAAAACCATTCTGACCAGCAAATACGCGAAGATGCTCATCAAAATGGAGAAATTGAAGACCGTGGATCTTCATAAACGGAAGGACTACTTGTCGGATTCCTCTGGCTTGCAACCAGAGTTATTTGATTTGTGATTCTGTCGTAGTTGAAATCTACGGATTACAAGGAATACTCGCCAATGATCTTGGGGTGATTCGTATACAAGGATGCGGTAGGAGGGTGCCTTCGGTTCATCCTGTTCCTGGATGACTTGTATGGATGAATGTCTGACAGAGTATTTCTTAAGGATCACGTACGTTGATTTTTACAAACGTATTCCTGATAGTGGCGAAGAGGGGCACCTCTCTTAGCTTAACGAGCAGAGTATTTTTTCTGGACGTCAATTAATGATTTGGCAGTTCTGACAATGTGGCATTCAAAGTGCATGATGACCAGATGTGTTCTGACCTCAAGGCTCATCAACCGGGAAATGAAAAAAATCGGGCAGGCAGCATGGTTATGTGGGTCGCTCCCATTAGGGTGTGTAACAACCTATCTAAAGAAATTTTGTAACAACCCGAATTTTAATAACATGTTGAAACAAGAAATCAAGGCTAAATTAAATTTTAAAATAAGAATCAGGGAAAACAGGTTGCGCCATTGCGTTCATCTCGGAATTCTACATGAAATCAAGTCTGAGTTTTCGAAAAACGGAGTCCGTATGAGGGAGATATAACCCCCCGAAGTTTCAGGAATTTTCAAAATCGAAAACAACTCGAAATTCGAATTCAAACCCCAACGCAGACTAGGCGGGAATTTTCATGCCTAGGACCAGGTCGACCTGGGGGTCGACACTATGGTCGACCTGTTAGGGGCCAGGTCGACCCTATGGTCGACCTGGGGGTTGACCTGGTGCCAAAACCCAGTTTTGAGCCTGGGTTCATTCTAATGTTTTTGGTCTCGTTTTCAGTCTAGATTCGTTCGCCTAATCCTATATAAACAGTCCCCCTAACCCCATTCTCTTTACACCATTTTATTCTCTCCTTATGTTGCCTCTGAAATAATTGAAATAAATAAATTAAAATAAAACACGAAGACTATTTCTTGAAGACTACGACTAGGAATTGCATATTGGGGATTTTTCTTCTACAATCAATTCGAGATTCAACGATTCAACAATTCATCGACTAGTTTCTAGATTCAACTTCTGCATCTCAATTTCTTAGTCCACGATCTGTAAGTTCTAGTTACTTTGAGATATAAACTTGTTAATTGTAATTTGGACATTAGATAAAGTGAAATTGGACTTAAGTATGATAATCGAGTCACATCTATTCTAGTTTCCATCTTGGATCTTGACATTTGGGAATATTGCTATGAAATCAGTTTGGACCTATTCATGTTGTAAATCAAACTCCTTCATGTCCATAGTATTATCAAGCCTGTGATGTTGAATCAATCTACTTTTCACAAGTTTGGATTATCACCTTTATCATGACTATCACCTTACTATGCTAGATCTGTAATCCTGATGTTTTGGGACTATTATTCTATATGCCAGTGATGTTATAACCAATTATCTCAAGCTATATCATGCTAGATTTACCACCTTGTGCTCGTTATTTTGCCTATCATAGTTTTGATGTTATTCCCTTTTATTTTGGATTTTCTAGATCGATTCACGTTTACGTGCGATGGGAATACGATTTGGGTAGATTAGGCAAAACATGAATTGGTTATGAACAAGAATCAGGAAACTTGACATGAAACTTGAACATGGACATGACACTAGAATGAACTTGAAAATGGCCAACTCGAGGTTGCGTTGAGTTTGCAGTGTAATTCTGCCCGGAACCGCCCGGCAAATCCAATGACTGCAAATAATAGGATCCAATGTGAGTAGTTGGTCATATCGCGCTTGAAACCCGAGGTTAGATTGAGTTGTGGTGTAAATCTGCCCGGAACCGCCCGGCATATCCAGTGACCACAACCAAAGGTCTAATTTGAGAGATTAGGGAACATTAATTAATCAATGACACATGATAGGGTTAAGTCGTGAACATGAAAGACAACACTTAACCAACTTGACACGATGATTTGGTAGGGCTAAGTCATGAACCGCTTGAATATACTTAACCAATTTGACACGATGATCTATTTGGGCTAAGTCATGAACTTGAACGACAACACTTAGCCAATTTGACATGACATGTAGGCGGGTTAAGTCACAAACTTGAATGACAACACTTAACCAACTTGACATGCTAGACAGATAAGGGTTAAGTCACGAATTTAAATGACAACACTTAACCTGTTGGACGGAAACCCTAGTTACGCGGTCCATTTCAGCAATAACCCACTAAATGTATCATGGTACCCTGGAACTAGGCAGGGTGGGGCACGATTACTGGGCTGATTGTAAGCGACCAGAACGACGGCTGAGTTGGTGCGCCAGTGTAGGTTCAGGCGGACTATGGTCGTGCACGTAGTTCGAAGTTGAAAAAGCAGGCATTGGGCATCAGTAGGTTTACCTGTGCATGCTTGATTCGTGTCGGTGGTTGGCACCCTAGGGCTTGATACACCCTATGGTGGACCTAGCACAGGTAACTACATTCGTGATAGGGCCGTATGACACAGACACATGAATGAGCTAGGACTTGTAGGGAGCTGATCAATTAATAGATTGTTTCGTGGGACCAAGTAATAGGTCATTTCATGACATTAGGCAAGGGATCATTTTATAGTCAACACATGACACCAGTTGGGATACTAGTACGGGTGGTGCAGAGCAAATAGATATCATAGAAATATTTTAATGGTGAAGCAGAGAAACCTTGCGATGCTCGATAGAAATCTTGCGAAATTATACTTAGTTTATCTTGAATGGGAACCTTGCGATGTTATACTTAACAAAAATCATATGATGTTATTCTTAGTTATCGTGCCTGTAGCTTATATTGTCATCATGCTTATGTTCACTTTCAGTTTATTCATGCCATGTTATCTTTACCTGTTTTAATGCTGAAAGTCACTAGGACTTACTCAGTCTTTATGACTGACCCGCTTTGTTTCGCCTCTTTCTCTTCCGTTCCCCCCCAGGTTCGCGGGATGGGAATACAGCTTAGTTCGGATGTTACCAAGCTCCCAGGCTCTTTCATGTACAGCTTGGATCTCTCTTGGCTATGCCTTGCTTTGCTTTATTGGGGAATAATACAATTTATTTTTATGCTTCTTTGTTTTTGAGCAAGACAGATATTTTAGCCATGTAATCAGGTATTGGAAGTTGATAGGCTTTTATTGTAAACAATTATATTTAATAAATGATTTGAAGTACTTCTACTTTACCTTCCATTGTTTTATATATGACTGTCTTGTAATATTTCTGTTCCAGTACCCATAATGCTCCATTGAAGTTAAGACATTCTCTTTGTGAGTGACCTTAACAGATGTGGGGTGTTACATTTGGTATCAGAGCAGAAGGTTACCAGACTGGGCAAAAGCTTTTAAAAACCTTCTAAAATTATTTTCAAAACGTTTACAAAGTAGCATTTTTCTAAGAAAAGTTTTGTTTTACGAAAGGCATATTCCCCAAAGTCGTATGCACTATCTTTTGATTCTCTCTTTTTATCTCTTCTTTCTCTCTTTCGCCATAATTTTGTAAGTGTACGACACAAGTCAGAGGGCAAAGGAGAGCCTAAACTCCATCTGTAGCCGCAGTAGTTTTACTTGTGACTAATCTTATTTCAAGCTTTGTAGGGTTGTCGTGCGATGGAGGTAGCTTTCAAGAAACTTGTCAACAAGCTATACAAGGATAGTAAGAACGAAGATAAAGAACACAAGCCTAAGGATGAGAAACTTGTTGGTATGGCTTAATCCTCTAAGGAGGAAAAGGTGAAAGGGAAGAGGCCAAAGTGAAAGAATAATAAAATCCATGACAAGAGAGAGTATCTTTAGTATGGTAAAAAGGGACACGTAGTTAAGTATTACAGGACAAGGACAAGGGCAAAGGACAAGATCGTCGAGAGGGCAATTGTATGCTCTCACTACTAGCATACCTAAGAGAGGTGGTAACAGTTCTGTTAAAAGTTTAGCTTTTCTTTTCTATCATACCATGGGAACTTTGTTTTTGTACATCGCATCCTTTTAATTCTGCTTCAATAGTTGAGTCTCTGCACCTTAGTAGAGGATCCCATTTTTGTCTCAAATCCCGTTGGGGAATCGGCTCATTTATTCATGACTTGTTTGGATTATAGAATGTCTACGCTAAGTGTTGAGTTTAGAAGAAATGCTTATGTTTTTGGGGCTATGGGTTGACTCTAGGGATGGAGTGGTTATCCAGAAATGGTACCATTATCGAGTATGAAAAGAGGGTAGTTAGACTCTTGACTTGCCTTGGTAATGCCCTCGAAGTCTAATGTAACCCTTAGGGTTCTACCATGCTTAGTTACCTAGAATCTCTTGATACATTTATTGATCCGATCGAGTAGTGTTCGCCACTAAGGTGGATGGTTCATTTCGCTTATGCATGAGTTATGGAAAATCACCTTAGTAAGTACATTTGGCAACATGGTTGACATCTGTTTATTTTCAAGAGATAGTTCTTCTGCGTCGAATACCTTATAGTGAGTAAACGAGATCCGGGATTCACTAGTGAATTTTGGAGAGCTTGCATGAAACCATGAATACGCAGTTATGTTTGAGCCGAGTATACTAGAAGGAGGATAAGTGAAAGTGGAACGAGAGGCAACATGAAATGAGTTCCAACTCATATTTTGGAAATAGGAATTAAGAAGCTACGAAATTGTGAAGTTAAAGACGGTCAAAGCACAATGGAGTTAAGCTCAAGGAAATGCGACTTAGAAGATTGAAGACTAGATACACGCATCATATCTCTTTTTAAGAGTATATCCTTGATCCCACTTTTCCTTTAGAGCTTACTTGCATGCTATCTTTTAAGTATACCCTCTTGATCCTATTCTCAATCCTATTTCTGTTGCAAACCCCATAAGGAGTTTGACTCATCTGTTAGTAATACATGTTGGGGCTTGAAGGTGTTCGTTGGGTTGACTAAACTTTTTCGGTTTTATATAGTATGGGTTAGTTTTAGGAAGGGATTTCTTGTGACCTAAAAGGAGTCCATCATGCTTAGTTTCCTAGAAAAATATATACTGGTTGGGTTGAGAAATTCTTTGGGTATCAGTCTGATGTTGATTTCGGTCTTCGAGGCTGGTGCTTAGGGAGTTCTTCTCCTAATCAGTATATATATGACGTAGATTTCTAGTTTTGACATTGCCTAATAGGCACAAAGTTTTTACTTGCTTCTATCATTCGACTATATCTTCAGGTAGGAACAATTGGGTGTAAACATGTGTTTGAGACATGTTATTATTGATGGTTGCAAGTGGTTGCTAGTGGTTTCTCGTGGATGCATATACACGCACATTAGACACTAGATCGGCTCAGTCACCTTTCATATTGCATATGCATGAGTGTTTATACTTGTTTATGAATGAATTTGAATGTGTTATCATGTGGATGTTGCATATGGATGGATGTTTGTGCACACATATAGTGTTTATGTGAATAGGACTATTTGCATACATGTTGGACTCATGGCACTAAACATATTTTGCATTAAGAAGATCAATCAGGCCTGATCATTTGCATTAGATAATGAACATATATATACACACACTTCTTGCATATGTTCATACAACATTAGAAATCTCTTAAGGACAATGAATGCCTGTGATTGATGATTGAGTAGATGGATGATTGGATGGTAGGACACATTCTTCTTAACCTGAAGATTTCGAGGACGAAATCCTTTAAGGAGGGGAGAATGTAACAACCCGAATTTTAATAACATGTTGAAACAATAAATCAAGGCAGAATTAAATTTTAAAATAAGAATCAGGGAAAACGGGTTGCACAATATGAGGTCTTGGAATTCTGCATGAAATCGAGTGTTCATATGAGGGAGATAAAATCGTCTTGGAATTCTGCATGAAATCGAGTCCGATTTTTCGTAAAACGGAGTCCATATGAGGGAGATATGACCCTCCGAAGTTTCAGGAATTTTCAAAATCGAAAACAGCTCTAAATTCGAATTTGAAATTCGAATTCAAACCCCAGCGTAGACTGGGCGGGAATTTTCCCACCCAGGACTAGGTCGACCTCCCACGGGCCAGGTCGACCCTGTGGTCGACCTGGTGCCAAAACCCAGTTTTGAGCCTGGGTTCATTCTGATGTTTTTGGTCTCGTTTTCAGTCCAGATTCATTCGCCTAATCCTATATAAACAGTCCCCCTAACCCCATTCTCTTTACACCATTTTATTCTCTCCTTATGCTGCCTCTGAAATAATTGAAATAAATAAATTAAAATAAAACACGAAGACTATTTCTTGAAGACTACGGTTAGGAATTACATACTGGGGATTTTTCTTCTACAATCAAATCGAGATTCAATGATTCAACAATTCAACGACTAGTTTCTAGATTCAACCTCTGCATCTCAATTTCTTAGTCCACGATCTGTAAGTTCTAGTTACTTTGAGATATAAACTTGTTAATTGTAATTTGGACATGAGATAAAGTGAAATTGGACTTAAGTATGATAATCGATTCACATCTATTCTAGTTTCCATCTTGGATCTTGACATTTGGGAATATTGCTACGAAATCAGTTTAGACCTATTTATGTTGTAAATCAAACTCCTTCATGTCCATAGTATTATCTTGCCTGTGATGTTGAATCAATCTACTTTTCGCAAATTTGGATTATCGTCTTTATCATGACTATCACCTTATTATGCTAGATCTGTAATCCTGATGTTTTGGGACTATTATTCTACATGCCAGTGATGTTATAACCAATTATCTCAAGCTATATCATGCTAGATTTATCACCTTGTTCTCGTTCTTTTGCCTATCATAGTTTTGATGTTATTCCCTTTTATTTTGGATTTGGATTTACTTGTAATCTAGATCGATTCACGTTTACGTGTGATGGGAATACGATTTGGGTAGATTAGGCAAAACATTAATTGGTTATGAACAAGAATCAGGAAACTTGACACGAATTTGACATGAAACTTGAACATGGACATGACACTAGAATGAACTTGAAAATGGCCAACTCGAGGTTGGGTTGAGTTTGTAGTGTAATTCTGCCCGGAACCGCCCTGCAAATCCAGTGACTGCAAATAATAGGATCCAATTTGAGTAGTTGGTCATATCGCGCTTGAAACCCGAGGTTAGACTGAGTTGTGGTGTAAATTTGCCCGGAACCGCCCGACATATCCAGTGACCACAACAACAGGTCTAATGTGAGAGGTTAGGGTGCATTAATTAATCAATGACACATGATAGGGTTAAGTTGTGAACATGAAAGACAACACTTAACCAACTTGACACGATGATTTGTTAGGGTTAAGTCATGAACCGCTTGAATATACTTAACTAATTTGACACGATATCTGTTAGGGCTAAGTCATGAACTTGAATGACAACACTTAGCCAATTTGACATGACACGTAGGCGGGTTAAGTCACGAACTTGAATGACAACACTTAACCAACTTGACATGCTAGACTGATAAGGGTTAAGTCACGAATGAATTTAAATGACAACACTTAACATGTTGGATGGAAACCCTAGTTACACGGTCCATTTCAGTAGTAACCCACTAGATGTATCATGGTACCCTGGAACTAGGCAGGGTGGGGCACGATTACTGGGCTGATTGTAAGCGAGCAGAACGACGACTGTGTTTACGCCAGTGTAGGTTCAGGCGGACTATGGTCATGCACGTAGTCCGGAGTTGAAAAAGCAGACACTGGGCATCAGTAGGTTTACCTGTGCGTGCTTGATTCGTGTCAATGGTTGGCACCCTAGGGCTTGATACACCCTATGGTGGACCTAGCACAGGTAACTACATTCGTGGTAGGGCCGTATGACACAGACACATGAACGAGCTAGGACTTGTAGGGAGTCGATTGATTAATAGATCATTTCGTGGGACCAAGTAATGGGTCATTTCATGACATTGGGCAAGGGATCATTTTATAGTCAACACATGACACGGGTTGGGATACTAGTACGGGTGGTGCAGAGCAAATAGATATCATAGAAATATTTTAATTGTGAAGCAGAGAAACCTTGCGATGCTTGATAGAAATCTTGCGAAATTATACTTAGTTTATCTTGAATGGGAATCTTGCGATGTTATACTTAACAAAAATCATATTATGTTATTCTTAATTATCGTGCCTGTAGCTTATCTTGCCATCATGCTTATGTTTACTTTTAGTTTATTCATGCCATGTTATCTTTACCTGTTTTTATGCTGAAATTCACTAGGACTTACTCAGTCTTTATGACTGACCCGCTTTGTTTCGCCTCTTTCTCTTCCGTTTCCCCCTAGGTTCGTAGGGTGGGAATACAGCTTAGTTCGGATATTACCAAGCTCCCAGGCTCTTTCGTGTACGGCTTGGATCTCTCTTGGCGGCTTGCTTTGCTTTGTTGGGGAATACTACAATTTATTTTTTTGCTTCTTTATTTTTGAGCAAGACAGATATTTTAGCCATGTAATTGGGTATTGGAAGTTGATGGGCTTTTATTGTAAACAACTATATTTAATAAATGATTTGAAGTACTTCTACTTTACCTTCTGCTGTTTTATATATGTCTGTCTTGTAATATTTCTGTTCCAGTACCCATAATGCTCCATTGAAGTTAAGGCATTCTTTTTGTGAGTGACCTTAACGGATGTGGGGTGTTACAAATTCCATTTGCTTCTTTAATCTATATTTCGATGTTGTCCCTTTTGCGGGAAACGGTTGTTGATCCCAACCGTTGGTGATATACATTCGATACACTCAAGCGAAATGAGTGGTCAGTCATGTGTGGGCCGGGTTACAAGACGTTCTTGTTGAACCCAGTGTATTCGCCTCTAGAGATACACTATCGGCAGGTGGTCCCATACCTTGTCATAGTTGGAACCCAATTTCCAATAAGGTCCCGCGGTTTTTGATTGTATACTATATATGTGGAGCGTGAGATGCAAGCGTTCCGCTAGGTTGATATTTACTTGTATTTAGACATTATGATAATATCAGAATAAGTTATAATTTCAAAAACGTTTTGGGTTATAGTAAGGTAAAAACCGTTCGTGTTTATGTGTGGGCTGGTCTTACTATTATCCTTGGATTTCATAAAGGATTTTCCAAAATTAAACAAGTTGTCTGTACTGTGAATTTATCACTGAAAGTATTCCAGACTCACCCAGTGAATTTTGCTTTGCTTCAAATGTGCTCGGGTCAGACCGAGTATGTTCCAGGTTAGGTTCCGCTTGGAGTTTCAGGAGATGGAAGCAGGCAGCTTCACCGCTAGTTATATAAAGTTATTTTTCCGCTGTGACTGATATATGTTTAATCTGATGGTTGGTATGTATATACAGTTCTTTTGTATAAAAAGATTTGTGATATTATATTTTATCTGTTCCGTTGTGAGATTCTGATGTGGTGTTCTTCTTCTTTCTTCTATTCTAATATTATTTCTCCCTTTTCTCACCCTCTAACTTCTTTCTAATAACAATCTGAGATTCAATACTTGGGTTTTTGGGCAAGTAATACGAGTTATGTATTATTGTCAAAAATTCAAACTTCGAATTTTTCCCTGGGTCGTTACATAAATAATAATAAAAATATATTCCTCCCTTTTATTTGAACACAGCAATGAACCTAACTAAACTCAAAATCAACACAATACAGATGAAATTTGACAAAAAACTAAAATGGATAGCTTATAATTAATATAACAGTAAAAAGGAACTACACATTTAAGAAAAGGAAAGATCTAAATGTGAACCTAGGAAATGATCACCAATAAGATTTACTTTGTTAACTTAATATCCTTGCAGACTAAAGAGAATTAGAGTAAATTAAATAGAGAATTTTATTGTCATTTTATTGATGATAAGATTGATATAAAGACCATGTATTTATACATAAAGATGTAACGGCTAGTATAATACTTGTCGTATATAACATTGTAATGGCTAATACTTGCTGATTATAACATTGTAACGACTAGTATAATACTTGTCGTATATAACATTGTAACGGCTAATACTTGCTGATTATAATATTGTAACGGCTAGTATAATACTTGCCGTATATAACATTGTAACAGCTAATACTTGTTGATCATAACAATACGATGTATATGAGACCTTATTCAAAATGAACGATTGTGATGAATGATGACAACATCTTTATTATTTCGTTACTCTCCCTCAAACCAAACTAGGGTCCCATTTCTATCTCCGCCTCCATCAACTACGTACTTTCCCATTTCTATCTCTGTCTCCATCAACGACTATAAGATCCTCCCTCAATCTCATAAAATTCTTGGTAGACAAAGCTTTTGTAAGCGCATCAGCTCGCTGATAATACGCGGGGACATGACAAACCGTAGTTTTCCTGTCTGAGTTTCGTCTCTAACAAAATAAAGATCAATTTCAAGATGCTTCGTCCTCGAATGTTGAATCAGATTGAGTGATAGAGACACCGTACTCTTGTTATCACACCAAATAACAGGATTTCAGTTTAGAGTAAACCCTAGTTCCTCTAATAACGACTGTATCCAAGTAACTTCCGCTGTTGCACTTGCCAAAGCTCGATACTCTATCTCCGTACTGGACCGAGAAGCTGTTTGTTGCTTCTTTGTGCACCAAGATACTATGTTGGAACCAAGATAAACACAGTACCCTGAGACTGACTTTCGGTCATCACTATCATTTGCCCAATCAGCATCGCTAAAGCACTATAAGCTAAGTTCTTTATCAGATTTTATTATTATACCATGATATTTTGTGCCTTGCATGTATCGTAGTATTCTTTTAAGAGTTATCCAATGTTCTGATAGAGGATTCTGCATGTATTGACTTAATTTGTTAACACTATAACATATATCTGGACGAGTAATAGTTGCATATTGAAGTGCTCCTATTATGCTTCTATATTCCTTGATATTGTCTATGGCTTTACCTTTGTGCTTAGAAAATTTTAGACTGTTTGTCATTAGCGTAGGTAAAGAATTTGCTTGATGCATTTTGGCCCTTTGCAAGATTTCTGAAATGTAATTTTGTTGAGATAAAAATAATTCTCTGTCATTTTTCTTGATAACTTGTATTCCAACAAAAAAAATTAGTTCCCTCATGTCTTTTATAGCAAATTATTGATCCATTCTTCTTATGATGTTGTCTATTTCTTGGTTGTTATCTCCTGTTATCAACATATCGTCTATGTATACCAAAATATAGACAATTCCATATGTGTTTCTCTTCATATATAACGAATTATCTGATTTAGCTTGTATGGAACTCATGTTGGATAAGGTTAACTTGAGTTTCTCATACCAAGCCCTCGAAGCTTGTTTTAAACCATATATAGCCTTATGTAACTTGCAAACTTTGTTGCCATAGTTGTAACCTTCGGGTTGATACATATAAACTTCCTCAGTCAACTCCCCATTCAAGAAGGCGTTGTTGACATCCAACTGCCTTATGTTCCATCCTTTTCTCATAGCAATGGTTAATATGATTCTATTTGTTGTGGGTTTTATGATTGGAGAAAAAGTCTTATTGAAATCAAATCCAAATTGTTGTGCATAACCCCTGGTGACCAGTCTAGCTTTGTATTTGTCAATAGTTCCATCCTCCTTTCTCTTTATTTTGAATACCCATATACATCCAATAATGTTATTATGTTTAGGTGGTGTCACCAAACTCCATGTATTATTTTTCATGAGAGCCCGATATTCAACATTCATAGCCTCTTTCCATTTCTCTAATTTTATTGCTTGCTCGAAGTTGATTGGTTCAGCTTCAATAACTGAGATGTTATACACTTTAGGTTTGTATATGCCACTCTTCGACCTTGTTTTCATATTGTGCCCTTGCTGTGTTTGTTGGTGCTTGTCAGTATTGCGTGTTTGTTGGTGTTTGTCAGTATTGTTGCTTGTTCCTATATCTCCGTTACTGTTGGTTCTTGTAGCATCATTGCTTTGCATATCTTTATTGATTTGATATGTGTGCATACTTTCTGAACTATTCTTTGATTCATTATATTTGCATTTGTTACTTCCATGGAGTCATTCTGCATGCTGATGTTTAGCTGGTCTTCACTAATGCCATCAATAGGTGGTTCAATAAGTAATTGTTTGAATTGATATCCCTTGATAGAAATCTCTTCATAATTTTTAGTTTCTTGTTTTCCCACAAGGGGAAAAGTGTTTTCATCAAAAACTACATGTCTAGAAATATAATTTCTTCCGTTTTTGTCTAAGCATTTATATCCTTTTTTATTCTGAGCATACCCAATGAAAGTGCATGGGCTTGAACTCCCAAATATAATGACCTGAACTTCCCCGTAAAGGAAAGCCCAAATTGTAATGAGAACACGACAAATCAGAACACAAACAGAAGAACATTTCATTTTCTATTACAACAATGTACATCAGAGAAATATCAGAGATTTACAAGTTACAATGCAGTGAAAATTAATAATAAAAAACACAACTGAAAGGAATATACGGATACAGAGCTTTCCGAATATCATTCCAGCTACTAACCAGGATCCTGTGAATATAAATCTGCAAAACTAAAACTACTAGCTGCCCGTGTGGAAAATAGGGGCACCCAGAGTTTAGGTTAAAACAATAAACTCTAGGTCAGTCATGTAACTGGTGTGAGAACTAAAAGAGTTATTAAATCTTTACTTTAAAATAGAGTAAATCAAGGGACCACGCCGTATAACACGGAACGGGTTTCCTTCCAAGAATACCGGTGCATATAACAAAACAGCGCAATGCTTTTTGGAAAAATGAAGCTATTATAAGACTCAGGCCCCACCACACAATGCAACGCAAGTCGGAGGATAGAGTTTTACCTTATAATAGCCAAACATGCTTGGTACGTTTAAAACAAATCATTTTGATACTATTATAAGTGCATAGTGTATAAAACAACTTCAAATATAAATGTATCAATCATAGGCGGCATGGGTACCATCTATCATGTCGCCAATACTAGGCTCTACAATCAAAACCGAAATGTCACGCATTGGAAGTTGGATTTCCATCTGTGAACCAATTTGATTGTTACAATTAGTTTTCGTTAAATTTAAAATATAAATCATTATATTTTAATTTCAAACATACATTTTAATTTACTAGGGCCACATACGGACTCTAAAAATTCCAGAAAAATAAATCTAGCTATGTTTTGATGATACGGTCCTAACAAAACTAATTTCGTTGAATTTGGCGACCGTTTGAAAAATGGCCATTTTGTGGACGATCCAAATTACTTAAACTGTTCAAACACGTTTTCTTTTGCCACACTCACATATTAATTCCAAAAATTATGAAATTTGGAATCTAACAATAATTTGACATTCTGGATCCGACAAAAATGATCTCGTCGAAAACGGAGGTTATTTGCAAAATTTCTATTTTTAAGGGCTATATTTGCATAGCGACTATTCTGAATTTTCAACTGGACATAACTTTTTATTCCCACTATGAAATTTGGATTTTTCATATTCATTGGAAAGATATTTTCAAACAGAGTCAAATATTTCTAGTTTCACTAAAATCCGGTTTATTTTGAATCCTGTACATTCATTTGAAGTTTGAAATCGGATTTTCAAACTACCGTGCCATTTCCAATTCCTTTTATAATTAAAATAAATATTTATATTCTAACTTCGATTTAAATAAAATTATATGTTCTAATTCTATTCAAAAATAAATTTCTAGTTGTTATTTTTTAAAATAAATCATTTTAAATATTCAAAATTCATTAAAATTGCCAAAGTAAAAAAATTAAATTGGTTCTCATTTTCCGGGTTGTTACACTTAGTTTGTGCCTATTGTAGTCTCTTAAGCATGGAAAACACAAACAACCAAAAATTAAAAAAAATATATAGTCTGGTCTAACATTATATATCATTTCATGTGGAGTTCTATTATATAAAACCTTAGTTGGTAATGTGTTGATAAGAAAAAGTGAAGTGTAGAAAGCTTCATTCCAATATTTCATTGATACTTAGCCTTGAGAAATTAGTGTTAGACCAGTCTCTACAATGTGCCTGTGTTTTCTTCCAACCAAACCATTTTGTCCAGGTGTGTGAGGACAAGTCAGCCTATGTTTGATTACTCTTTTAAAATAATAATTAGTTAATGGCTTAAACTCTCCCCCACCATCTGTTTGGATAGTTTCAGACTTGTAAAGCCCATCATGTAAATTACCCCATAGTAATATTTCGTGGTTTAGTAAATCCATAACTTCATAGAATTTAGTGTGAAATTCAAAAAATAAGTGATTGTCATTGGTAAATTTTGACACACTTAACAAACTTGTAACGACCCGGATTTTGAGCGACTTTGGTTATCGACATAATCTCGATGTCGATAACCAAAACATCGAAAAATCCCGGTAATTAATGAAAGAAATTAGAGGGTGAGAATAGATAAGACAGAAACTTAGAATAGAAGAAGAAGAAGACTACAACATCAGAGTAACACGAACCTCACAACGGAACGAATAACATATAATTGATAACATAACTTTGAAATATAATAGTTATGTATACAATAGCACTTTTCAGAGTACAGCACTTACAACACAGCGGAAATAACTATAGCTATATGATCTTGAAACCTCCTGCTCCAAGCTCTCCAAGTATATCTGTAAATTCCTGACTACTTGACTGCCCGTACAAAATTAGGCACCCAAGAGTTCAGGGAAAACAACAAAGTAAACTCCGGGTCAGTCATGGGACTGGTATGAGTAAAACAGTTTAAATAGGTATATGAACAAGTAAACGATATCTCATAAGACCACGCCGCAGAACGGAACGGGTTTTTCCCTTATGAGAATCCAAAATATCTTTATATCAAAAACCTTTTGATATTATAATAATGTCTATGTACAAATAGATATCAACTAGCAGAAACGCTTTCATCTCACGTTCTACATATATGGTATACAATCAAAATCGCAAGCACGTATTGGATAATGGGTTTCCAACTATGACAAGGTATGGAACCACCTTTCGCTAGTGTACCTCTAGAAAGGAATACACTGGGTTCAACAAGAACATCTTGCAAACCAGCCACACATGACCGACCACTCATTTGCTTGAGTGTATCGAACGTATATCACCAACGGTTGGGATCAGCAACCGTTCCCGTATATATATGGGACAACATTGATAGATTTAAGAAACAAATGAATATTCTCTAGATAGGTGATTATACACCCTACTTCGGTGCGACCGACTTAGCCATGCTGCCTGCCCGATTTCTGTCATTAACCAGTTGATGAGGCTTGAGGTTACGCTCTATCATCACATCAAATTCACTTTTGACTGCCACATTGTCAGATCCATCGAAAATCACTAATTGACGTCTACAACCATACATTACGTGTCAGCTAAAAGAAGTTTCCTTCTCCGCTTCCACTCTTGGTACGGTTGAAGAAATCAATATACGTGACCTTTCAGGAAATACTCTGTCAGACATTCATTCATACACTTAGAATATCACATCGTCATACCCGCCAAATCACAAATTGATTTGCCCAAACATAACCCGGGTATACAGCTAAGAGAAACGAATTCCTCCGCCACCAAACATGAATACGTTTGAACATATCAACTTACGCGATCCATTGGATATACTCTGTCAGACCTTCTTCCATATACGTTGTCCTGGGACTGGACAAACCGAAGGCACTATTCAGTACATCCATCTTAGTCACTGTTATCTAAGACTTATACAATAGCCCTTGCACTCTACTCCGTCTTCAATTTATCTTTGGCATATATGATTCGCAACGCTTATGCCAATACAGAGTGGTTCTTTGGATAATAATCCAACCGGTCTCTCCATATTAACAACGTTAAAAATGGTCAAAACTTCGATAGTCTGTGAGTTAACTATCGAAGAAAACAAGTGTGCAAACAACGATATTATTTCCAGATGGAAATTATATCGAACAAACATCAACATATATCTCTTTATTTTATTTTACATCTCCTGTTTCCCTATCTTCCATATTTGCTATTTTCTAGATTTAGAAAATATATGTTATTACTGCTGGAAAACATTTCTCTTTCTTGTTTACTATATTAGAAAACATTTCTGGTTCTTCTTTGGAAAACATTTCCAAATTCTTATATTGGACTTAGACCGATGTTTAAACAAACTATCGTGATGCCAACGCAACCATTTCCTTTAATTACTAAATCCACTTTACTGCCGAACCATACCCATTTCTTAGTTAAAAACGAAGCCAATCAAGTTGGGGTAGAATTACCTCTCAGACCTTAACTGAACAACATTTCTGACCTTAAAATAGACAAAGTTCACTTTACTTTCTTTAACTAACTTCCTTACTTAACCTTTCTTTCGAATAACTATCTTTGATTAACCCCTTTCAATTTACCCTAGTGGGCTGACCCTATTGGACTAACTCTATTTGCTTAACTCTATTTGATTAACCCTATTCACTTAACTCCTGTCGAATAAACAATATTCGATAACTCTTCTAACGCTATTCGAATAACTATATTCGATTTTATCCTCTAACTCTACTCGAATAAACTATATTCGATTAACTCACTTGGATTAACTAACTTGGATTAACTCGGTTTGATTAACTCATCTTGACTATCTCAACTTGATTTACTCAAGTCGATTAACTTACTTGATTAACTCCACTTCGACTAACTCCTTTGAATTAACTTCTACTAATTCACTTTGAATTACTCTAACTCGATCAATTTATTTAGACTAACTCGACCAAATCCACTTGGTTAATTTAACTAATTTACTTAGTTAACTCGACCAATCCACTTGACTTGATAACTTAACTTAATAACTTAACTCAATCATTTGACTTGATAACTTAGCTTAATAACTTAACTCAATCCTTCAACTCAATTAACTCTTATTGAATAACTAGATTCGATTAACTCCATTCGCTTGACTTACGTTCGATTACTTTATTGACTTATAAAGATTTCCCTTTTTATCTTACTTATCCTAGATGAAAATCCTTTATTTTCTTATTCTATTTTAATAAATGAATATCCTCTTTATCTTATTCTATTTACAAATGGTTTGTAAATATTTCTTTAGGGTTTTATTCCTAAGTATTTCCTTTATAAATTTCTATTTATTTAACAAATAAATACTTCACTTAATATCTCCTTTATTTTCTAAGTAAATAATCCCTATTAAATATCTTATTTATTTAACAAATAAATAATCCAGTATATAATATCTTATCTATTTATTCTAAATAAATAAATTCACTTTATAAATATCCTATTTATAAAGTTTTCCTTTATTTATTATTCCACTTTAAAAATATTTCCTATGTATAAATATTCCTTTTATAAATAAATCCCTTTTATAAAATCGTCCTTTGATTTTATAAATAATTTTCTCTTTTTATAAAATCTTCGGATTTTATAAATAATTTATTTTCAAATATCACTTTGAAACTTCCCTTATCTACATTCTGGTATGTTATGGTATTTAACATATCTAATCACGATGATCAACATCGTCCATACACACACAATCAACAACAGGTTATAATTCACATCATATATCACTTATATGAAAAACGATAAAATAACTGTTGAGGAATCCTGTCGGATTCCTCCAACCTGTTTCCCTGCATCCACAGATGTTACACAACATGATTGTCATCACTTTCAGTTCAATATGAATTATTCTGATAAACAGAATCAATATATAACTATATAACTGTTTATATATATATATATATATAATATTTAATTAACTGAATAGCAGTTCAATCAAACAGTCAACACACAATCAAACAGACAATTTCTAACAGTTCTAAAAATACAACATGAAATTATAAACTGTTCAGAGTTGGTGAGTTTTACTCACATTGGACTGTTATTGTTAAAAACGATTAACTGTCTTTGATTTAGATCGGACAATTTATCTCGCCATAAATTGTAACGAGCTCGGATTCACTCCCGGTCAGCTCCATGGTGTAGCCACCGTCCATACGATCCCAACGGATCCTGTTTTGTCCAATTTCGTTAATGTACGAGCAAGAAACACTAAACTAAAGTTAATACATTCTTTAGATTTAAATTAACTAATATATATTGTCTTAATTGAATGGGCCTTTACCTTTCAACCACCAGCCCACTAAAACAAATCTGACCCGCCCTCTTCATTTAGACCCGAACCCCATTTTGAGCATCTTCCCCAAACACCCATCGTGAGCTTCAGGAATCCATCTTCGTGGCCGACAGTTCACCGCATCTTCCCCGTTCCTCCATTAAACCTTAAACCGAACCCAACATCCTACTCCTCTCTAGTGGCTCTTCCTCCCTGTACCACCTTCCCTCATCTCGATCCCCTATTCAAGGCTGCGTCGAGCAACCACATTCGCTGCTCTCGAAAACCACGACTTCAAATGAGCATCGGACTCCACAAAAACACCACCACGGGTTGACATTCGATCTCCCAAACCCAATGATCAACACCCCGTCGTGAATTACAGCCGCAATCATCCAACCGATTCAACCCTAGTTCGACGGCATTTTTTCGATCCCAAAAATATAGCGTCGCACCCTGTACAACATACATCAGGAAGAAGCTCTCACGGAGTGGAGATGAATGGATCCAACCTCAAGATTTAAGGATTTTTCATTTGTTTGTTTTTGATTTTCTTTTTACTGCGTTTTTGTTTGTGTTAGAGGAAATAGAGTTTTCTGTGTTTATAGCTTAAGGGTGTGGTCGAGAATACAGGGAACGTGGCCTGCTTATGCCCAGAATTTGGAATAGGATATTTTTCTTTGATTATTTAATTTATTTATAATACAACGCTGTGAATACTTGCCCTTAAAAATCCCTGCGGTCCTACATGATACTCAAAAATCATGAAAATTGACATGTAACTAGAGTTTGACATTACGGTCCCAACGAAACTGGTTTCGTCGAATTCCGACTTCGTATGCTCACACAGTGTATTTTTAACTGACAAAATACTGACTGTTTTCCACTCTAAAAATCCGTACGACCACACAGTGACTCTAAAAATCATGAAACTTAACATCTAGCAAATATTTGACATTACGAATCCAACAAAATTGGTTTCGTCGAATTCCGACTTCGTATGCTCACACAGCATATTTTTAAAGCTCTGGATGACCCATTTAAATATATAAATATATTTAAATATAATTAAATAAATTATTAATAAATTTATATTATCGTATATCTCCACATATGATATCGTACAGCTCTAGAATATCATATCAGAATTTACAGTTTGATATTTCAGATTCCAGATTATCTCGGTATTCAGTTTATATCGAAAACCCTTTTATAACGTATATATAAAGCGTCGCAAATTATAAAGGAATTCCACAGCGACTTTTCTGAAATTTGATTTGGACGTAAATCAAAATCTACACGATGAAATCCCGATTCTTCTCTTCCATTAGAAAGATATACTCCACCAGCTCCACACGTTTCTTATTTCACAGAAATCCGGCTTAAAATGAATCCTGTACATTCAGTTGAAGTTCAAATCGCCAAATCGCGAACTACAACGCCATTTCGAGCTCGATTTTAATTATAATATAATTATACATTCAAACTGTCGTCGATTGAATATATTCGCTAATATATTTTCAACTCTAAGCTGAACAAAAATCTCGGGGATGACCCAGTTCACATTATATTGTCAATTCACCAATCTGGTTATTTCTGAATTAAATATATTATTTAATTATTTAAATTTAATTAAATATTCACTTTATTTAATTAAACGATGATTAAATTCCCTACATCACGATATATATAATTAAATAAATTAATTATAATACCCCTGACAGTGCGGGTCATTACATTCTTCCCCACTTAAAATAATTTCGTCCTCGAAATTGCTTAGTTAGAGGACGACCCTATATTTTGGAACTTCTAAGATTTGTTTACCCCTTATTTCTGATTTCAACAGAACCAATTAATAATGACTAAAATATTAATTATTCCGACTAACTAAAATTTTCAAAAATTTTGAAAATTTTCTAACACTTTCAATTTTCAGAAAAATTCGCCATAGCCTCCTTTGTACAGCCCTATCGGTAAAACCACAACTCGTCTCTCTGGGCCATCTTCAACCCAAAAGAAAATCAAACTATTTCCCAGCTTACGCTTATTTGGATTAAAACGGATGTTGTGTAAAACATCGTTACGACAACCCAAATACTATGTTCAACTAACTCTTATCCAACATTGATCTTCGAGCCTGAAATCTTACTATTTATTTGTTAATAATGAAACCAATCAAGTTGGGGTATAACTACCTCTCAGACCTTGATTGAATAACATTTATAACGTCAAAACAGATAAGACTACTTACTCAAATAATCAATACCATACAACTAATTATTCACTTTTAAGCACGTATACTTTTTCTTTTCTTTTTAAGTTCGTTTTAACTCTAATCGATTAATTTTAACTGATTAACACTAACTGGTTAACTCTACCTGGTTAACTCTAACTGGTTAACTCTACCTGGTTAACTCTAACTGATTAACTCGAATTACTTAACCCAACTGGTTAACTCTACTGAACTGGTTAACTCTACTGAACTATTCATTACGTTCTTTTTAACAACATTTATTCATTTTTAAAGATTTACTTTTGGTAACGGTTCTTCACTTTAAAAATGATTTTCCCTTTTCAATTTGCCTATATTTATTTCATATAAATATTTCTTTATAACTTTATTTATTTCCTACATAAATATTTCCTTTTAACTCTTTATTTATTTCCTACATAAATATTTCCTTTTATATTTGGTTCCCACAAATATTTCCCTTATATTTGGTTTTCACAAATATTCCTTTTATATATTCTAACTCCTTAAATTTCCGGGAAAATTCGCCATAACCTCCTTTGTACCGGGAGCATCGGGATATTTCACATAGCCTCCCATGGCCCTCACCAATCCCAAAAGAAAAAGAAAAGCCAAGCGGCTAGCCGATTCGGCTCACAAATCTCATGCTTATATCAAATATAAACTTGTACCTTTCGTCCGCATATTAACTTTATAACTTTCACCTGTTATCAACCCAACATATACCAAATGTCATCTCAACAAATTTTCAATCAGTCTTATCCACAAATCCAACCATTCGCTTTATATCCAAACCAAATACCTTTTCAACCTCGAGTTTGATTCTCTATTTCAAACTCTTAACTTGGTTACCAAATTACACTTCAAATTCAAATATCCCAAATCCAGTTCATCTCGATATCATTCGATTTCAGTTGTCACTTAACTGGATTTATTTAAATTCCAATTTGGTTTCACAAATTTTAATTTAAATTTGGTTTTAAATTTAACAGTCTTTTCCTCGGAGTTTTTAAATTGCTTCACCTTTCAAAAATCAAATATTCCCTTTCGAAGTTCAGACAACTTGTTTTTCTAAACAATTTCAAAAACAATTCCTTTGGTAGTAATCCGTCACTTACACCCTCGAAAATGAACACCGGTGATGTCTAGCTCATCATCGGAATCTATTTCCCAGCGATCAAAGTGAGTTCAATACTATATCACTTTGAAAATCCATCTCTTAAACATTCCCACTTTGAAATATATTTCAAATATAATTCACACAGCTTGTAAAACAATTTAAAATCTCCCAGGATCTTAAATTTTCCTTATTATTAATCCCAATCCATTTTCAAACACTTATCCAATTTCTGGGATTTTAATTCCTACTCTGATTTAAATTTCTGATTTAACTCATCTGATTCCACGTATTTTACTTATGTGAATTCTGGTTGGTTATTTACATAACCATTTCAACTATAATCTTACTCGATTAAAATTACAACCAATATATCTAATATATTATAATTTTGATATATATCTTCTCTATATCAAGATAATCCTTGGGTAAACTTATTTTAATTTACCCTCTTTTCAAAACATATCGTGGCGACCCATCGTATTCAAGTGTTCATTTACTCCTACCGATACAGTGGATCAAACTGATCGACCAGAACTCATAAACAACTCAGCCAATGAATCTCCACAATATAAAACAAATTTTTATATCAAATACAAATACGTTCACTCGTATATATACACTCAAACTCAATCTAGGGTATTACTAACCCTATCTCTACCGAGTCACGCCACAGAGCCAAGAAATTCTTAACTTAAGCTCTGATACCAACTGTAACGACCCGGATTTTGAGCGACTTTGGTTATCGACATAATCTCGATGTCGATAACCAAAACATCAAAAAATCCCGGTAATTAATGAAAGAAATTAGAGGGTGAGAATAGATAAGATAGAAACTTAGAATAGAAGAAGAAGAAGACTACAACATCAGAGTAACACGAACCTCACAGCGGAACGAATAACATATAATTGATAACATAACTTTGAAATATAACAGTTATGTATACAATAGCACTTTTCAGAGTACAACACTTACAACACAGCGGAAATAACTATAGCTATATGATCTTGAAACCTCCTGCTCCAAGCTCTCCAAGTATATCTGTAAATTCCTGACTACTTGACTGCCCGTACAAAATTAGGCACCCAAGAGTTCAGGGAAAACAACAAAGTAAACTCCGGGTCAGTCATGGGACTGGTATGAGTAAAACAGTTTAAACAGGTATATGAACAAGTAAACGATATCTCATAAGACCACGCCGCAGAACGGAACGGGTTTTTCCCTTATGAGAATCCAAAATATCTTTATATCAAAAACCTTTTGATGTTATAATAATGTCTATGTACAAATAGATATCAACTAGCAGAAACGCTTTCATCTCACGTTCTACATATATGGTATACAATCAAAATCGCAAGCACGTATTGGATAATGGTTTCCAACTATGACAAGGTATGGAACCACCTTTCGCTAGTGTACCTCTAGAAAGGAATACACTGGGTTCAACAAGAACATCTTGCAACCCAGCCACACATGACCGACCACTCATTTGCTTGAGTGTATCGAATGTATATCACCAACGGTTGGGATCAGCAACCGTTCCCGTATATATATGGGACAGCATTGATAGATTTAAGAAACAAATGAATATTCTCTAGATAGGTGATTATACACCCTACTTCGGTGCGACCGACTTAGCCATGCTGCCTGCCCGATTTCTGTCATTAACCGGTTGATGAGGCTTGAGGTTACGCTCTATCATCACATCAAATTCACTTTTGACTGCCACATTGTCAGATCCATCGAAAATCACTAATTGACGTCTACAACCATACATTACGTGTCAGCTAAAAGAAGTTTCCTTCTCTGCTTCCACTCTTGGTACGGTTGAAGAAATCAATGTACGTGACCTTTCAGGAAATACTCTGTCAGACATTCATTCATACACTTAGAATATCACATCGTCATACCCGCCAAATCACAAATTGATTTGCCCAAACATAACCCGGGTATACAGCTAAGAGAAACGAATTCCTCCGCCACCAAACATGAATACGTTTGAACATATCAACTTACGCGATCCATTGGATATACTCTGTCAGACCTTCTTCCATATACGTTGTCCTGGGACTGGACAAACCGAAGGCACTATTCAGTACATCCATCTTAGTCACTGTTATCTAAGACTTATACAATAGCCCTTGCACTCTACTCCGTCTTCAATTTATCTTTGGCATATATGATTCGCAACGCTTATGCCAATACAGAGTGGTTCTTTGGATAATAATCCAACCGGTCTCTCCATATTAACAACGTTAAAAATGGTCAAAACTTCGATAGTCTGTGAGTTAACTATCGAAGAAAACAAGTGTGCAAACAACGATATTATTTCCAGATGGAAATTATATCGAACAAACATCAACATATATCTCTTTATTTTATTTTACATCTCCTGTTTCCCTATCTTCCATATTTGCTATTTTCTAGATTTAGAAAATATATGTTATTACTGCTGGAAAACATTTCTCTTTCTTGTTTACTATATTAGAAAACATTTCTGGTTCTTCTTTGGAAAACATTTCCAAATTCTTATATTGGACTTAGACCGATGTTTAAACAAACTATCGTGATGCCAACTCAACCATTTCCTTTAATTACTAAATCCACTTTACTGCCGAACCATACCCATTTCTTAGTTAAAAACGAAGCCAATCAAGTTGGGGTAGAATTACCTCTCAGACCTTAACTGAACAACATTTCTGACCTTAAAATAGACAAAGTTCACTTTACTTTCTTTAACTAACTTCCTTACTTAACCTTTCTTTCGAATAACTATCTTTGATTAACCCCTTTCAATTTACCCTAGTGGGCTGACCCTATTGGACTAACTCTATTTGCTTAACTCTATTTGATTAACCCTATTCACTTAACTCCTGTCGAATAAACAATATTCGATAACTCTTTTAACGCTATTCGAATAACTATATTCGATTTTATCCTCTAACTCTACTCGAATAAACTATATTCGATTAACTCACTTGGATTAACTAACTTGGATTAACTCGGTTTGATTAACTCATCTTGACTATCTCAACTTGATTTACTCAAGTCGATTAACTTACTTGATTAACTCCACTTCGACTAACTCCTTTGAATTAACTTCGACTAATTCACTTTGAATTACTCTAACTCGATCAATTTATTTAGACTAACTCGACCAAATCCACTTGGTTAATTTAACTAATTTACTTAGTTAACTCGACCAATCCACTTGACTTGATAACTTAACTTAATAACTTAACTCAATCATTTGACTTGATAACTTAGCTTAATAACTTAACTCAATCCTTCAACTCAATTAACTCTTATTGAATAACTAGATTCGATTAACTCCATTCGCTTGACTTACGTTCGATTACTTTATTGACTTATAAAGATTTCCCTTTTTATCTTACTTATCCTAGATGAAAATCCTTTATTTTCTTATTCTATTTTAATAAATGAATATCCTCTTTATCTTATTCTATTTACAAATGGTTTGTAAATATTTCTTTAGGGTTTTATTCCTAAGTATTTCCTTTATAAATTTCTATTTATTTAACAAATAAATACTTCACTTAATATCTCCTTTATTTTCTAAGTAAATAATCCCTATTAAATATCTTATTTATTTAACAAATAAATAATCCAGTATATAGTATCTTATCTATTTATTCTAAATAAATAAATTCACTTTATAAATATCCTATTTATAAAGTTTTCCTTTATTTATTATTCCACTTTAAAAATATTTCCTATGTATAAATATTCCTTTTATAAATAAATCCCTTTTATAAAATCGTCCTTTGATTTTATAAATAATTTTCTCTTTTTGTAAAATCTTCGGATTTTATAAATAATTTATTTTCAAATATCACTTTGAAACTTCCCTTATCTACATTCTGGTATGTTATGGTATTTAACATATCTAATCACGATGATCAACATCGTCCATACACACACAATCAACAACAGGTTATAATTCACATCATATATCACTTATATGAAAAACGATAAAATAACTGTTGAGGAATCCTGTCGGATTCCTCCAACCTATTTCCCTGCATCCACAGATGTTACACAACATGATTATCATCACTTTCAGTTCAATATGAATTATTCTGATAAACAGAATCAATATATAACTATATAACTGTTTATATATATATAATATTTAATTAATTGAATAGCAGTTCAATCAAACAGTCAACACACAATCAAACAGACAATTTCTAACAGTTCTAAAAATACAACATGAAATTATAAATTGTTCAGAGTTGGTGAGTTTTACTCACATTGGACTGTTATTGTTAAAAACGATTAATTGTCTTTGATTTAGATCGGACAATTTATCTCGCCATAAATTGTAACGAGCTCGGATTCACTCCCGGTCAGCTCCATGGTGTAGCCACCGTCCATACGATCCCAACGGATCCTGTTTTGTCCAATTTCGTTAATGTACGAGCAAGATACACTAAACTAAAGTTAATACATTCTTTAGATTTAAATTAACTAATATATATTGTCTTAATTGAATGGGCCTTTACCTTTTAACCACCAGCCCACTAAAACAAATCTGACCCGCCCTCTTCATTTAGACCCGAACCCCATTTTGAGCATCTTCCCCAAACACCCATCGTGAGCTTCAGGAATCCATCTTCGTGGCCGACAGTTCACCACATCTTCCTCGTTCCTCCATTAAACCTTAAACCGAACCCAACATCCTACTCCTCTCTAGTGGCTCTTCCTCCCTGTACCACCTTCCCTTATCTCGATCCCCTATTCAAGGCTGCGTCGAGCAACCACATTCGCTGCTCTCGAAAACCACGACTTCAAATGAGCATCGGACTCCACAAAAACACCACCACGGGTTGACATTCGATCTCCCAAACCCAATGATCAACACCCCGTCGTGAATTACAGCAGCAATCATCCAACCGATTCAACCCTAGTTCGACGGCATTTTTTCGATCCCAAAAATATAGCGTCGCACCCTGTACAACATACATCAGGAAGAAGCTCTCACGGAGTGGAGATGAATGGATCCAACCTCAAGATTTAAGGATTTTTCATTTGTTTGTTTTTGATTTTCTTTTTACTGCGTTTTTGTTTGTGTTAGAGGAAATAGACCTTTCTGTGTTTATAGCTTAAGGGTGTGGTCGAGAATACAGGGAACGTGGCCTGCTTATGCCCAGAATTTGGAATAGGATATTTTTCTTTGATTATTTAATTTATTTATAATACAACGCTGTGAATACTTGCCCTTAAAAATCCCTGCGGTCCTACATGATACTCAAAAATCATGAAAATTGACATGTAACTAGAGTTTGACATTACGGTCCCAACGAAACTGGTTTTGTCGAATTCCGACTTCGTATGCTCACACAGTGTATTTTTAACTGACAAAATACTGACTGTTTTCCACTCTAAAATCCGTACGACCACACAGTGACTCTAAAAATCACGAAACTTAACATCTAGCAAATATTTGACATTACGAATCCAACAAAATTGGTTTCGTCGAATTCCGACTTCGTATGCTCACACAGCATATTTTTAAAGCTCTGGATGACCCATTTAAATATATAAATATAATTAAATAAATTATTAATAAATTTATATTATCGTATATCTCCACATATGATATCGTACAGCTCTAGAATATCATATCAGAATTTACAGTTAGATATTTCAGATTCCAGATTATCTCGGTATTCAGTTTATATCGAAAACCCTTTTATAACGTATATATAAAGCGTCGCAAATTATAAAGGAATTCCACAGCGACTTTTCTGAAATTTGATTGGGACGTAAATCAAAATCTACACGATGAAATCCCGATTTTTCTCTTCCACTAGAAAGATATACTCCACCAGCTCCACACGTTTCTTGTTTCACAGAAATCCGGCTTAAAATGAATCCTGTACATTCAGTTGAAGTTCAAATCGCCAAATCGCGAACTACAACGCCATTTCGAGCTCGATTTTAATTATAATATAATTATACATTCAAACTGTCGTCGATTGAATATATTCGCTAATATATTTTCAACTCTAAGCTGAACAAAAATCTCGGGGATGACCCAGTTCACATTATAATGTCAATTCACCAATCTGGTTATTTCTGAATTAAATATATTATTTAATTATTTAAATTTAATTAAATATTCACTTTATTTAATTAAACGATGATTAAATTCCCTACATCACGATATATATAATTAAATAAATTAATTATAATACCCCTGACAGTGCGGGTCATTACAAAACTTTTATTAATAGAAGTACTCTAAGCATTGTGTTTAAGTTAAATTTCCTTTTTCCTAAGATGGAATCCTTGCCAATATGTGTTATACATGCAGTTTTACCATCATTCATATGTAAATTTTTCGTACTTGAGTAGTTTTTGCTCCCAATGTTAAGATTTTTGAGATTATTTGTTATGTGATGAGTGACACCTGAATCTGGGTACCATTCTTCAAAACCACTACTTCATTTTTACTTCCATCATCATTACTTGTATTCTGACTATTATTTGCATCATTACTGCTATTAGAGTTCATCATAGCCAGTTGGCTTGTGGTGCCATATGACTTGAATTGCTTTGATTATGCTGCTACCCATTGTCGGTATTATACCTGAAATAACATTTGTTTTCTATATGACCAAACTTTTGACATATTTGGCACTTTACCCAGTTGTTGTTGTTCCATCTTCCACATCCGCGTCCTCTTTGTGGCTGAAAGTCTCCCCTTTGTGACTGGAATCCCCTTGAATACGGATTGTCTTGTCTGTTTGCATTGAAATTATTATTGCTTACTTGTGATTTCTTGTTTTTAGTTGCAGCGTAATTCGCAGAAAATTCACCCTGTGTTGTTGTCCTTTGATCGATCCTTCCTTCATGAGCGAGGAGTGTAGATCGGACAAACTGTAGATCAGGTAACGTTTGTTGAGTAGCATGAACAGTTACTAAGGACTCATATTCTTCATGAAGTCCTCCGGTAATAAAACGTATTTGCTCATTATCACTGATTTTATGTCCAACAACATTTAATTTATTACATATGTTTTTAATTTTTCTCAAGTAATCTTTCATTCTTGTATCTTCCTTTCTGCAATTTGGAAGTTCCCTTCTGTATTGCATGATCCTTGCTGCAGATTGAGAGCTGAAAGTCTGCTTTATAGTAGTCCATATTTCGTATGACGAGTTGCATCCAACAATTTGTGATAATACATTAGAACTGATAGAAGATAAGAGCCATAATGATAGTAAGCTATCATGCTTCTGATATTTGATGTATACAAGATTTGATACCGTTTTTCCTTCTTCATCAGTAATCATTACTAATGGAGTAACTAATGTTCCTTTTATGTAGTCTTGTAGACCATGGCCTTTGAGAGCAATTTCTATTTGATATTTCCATAGAGTATAGTTATCTTTATCCAATAAAGTTATAATAACTTGACTTTTTGGCTTAATCAGGTTCATAAGGCTTGGAGATGAGCCATTAGCATTGCTGCCAGACAGAGCGGAAGTAGCTTCATTATCATTGGCCATGGCTTGGCAGTATCAAGTTGGCACAGGAAGAATAACGCCTTTCGGCAAATTAGAGCTCTGATACCATAAAGAGAATTAGAGAAAATTAAACAGAGAATTTAATTATAATTTTATTGATGATAAGATTGATACAAAGACCATATATTTAAACATAAAGATGTAACGGATAGTATAATACTTGCCGTATATAACATTGTAATGGCTACTACTTGTCGGTTATAACATTGTAACGGCTACTATAATACTTGCCGTATATAACATTGTAACAACTAATACCTGCTGATAACGACAATATGATGTATATGAGAACTTATTCAAAATGGACAGCTGTGATGAATGATGACAGCATCTTTATTATTTCATTATAGACTCAGTTTAAAATCATCCCATTTTGTACATCACTGTTCTGCAGTTTAAAAGGATTATGTAATGTATTGCGTACACATAGAAAATAGTGCAAACTATCTTTATTTTAAATACATATCCATAATAATTGTTATTTCTTACATAAATTTTTTATACATGTTAATCATAACCATACTTAGTATAGACTATGACACGCCATGCAATAATATCATACCTTCTTCTGGATAGTAATGCACTTGAATTCTGAAAAACAGCGATGTAAAACACAAAATTGCAGATGCAAATGTAAACAGTTTGAAATGGAATGAAATGTGATGAACAGTTTGAAAATTGCAATGCACTTGAATTCTGAAATTATTCCTTACCCCTTTTCTTTTTCTGCAAACTGAAACCAAAATGAAATAGGATGCACAAGCTTGATAAACGCACACTCAGCCGGATCTGGTCAAGCAAAACGAGTAGAACTTTTTTTTTTTAATGGGACTGCGGAGAAAATGGACAACAGAAATAAAAACAGAAACTGTTAAACTGAACAAATCTAAAACACTAAAACTGAGCACAGAGGTGAAACCAGAATGCAACTAACTGTCTAACAGAAATAGAACAGCAATTGCAATGTCTCACTCTCTCTATCTCGGTTATTTTTTTTAATAAGGTAAATATAAACTAAAGGAGACTGAACACAAAACAGTAAACAAAAATGAAACCTAGGAAAACAAACACAAATCCAACCTTAAAACATAGAAGGAGAGGGCCGAATGAAAACACTAGGCATTTTTTTTTTAATAATAAAAAAAGAACAACACAAAACACAAAGTCAAGAGTGAGTAAACAAATTAAACACACACTAAATGACTTACTTCAAGCAGACAATTTTTTTTTTATGACTTAAAATAAAACAAAACAAAAAATGCACAACTAATTACAACAAAACACACACAAATGCAATTGAAACCTGATCAAACAAATACAAGTTTTTTTCTTTCTTTTTTTTTAAAAAAAAAGAACAACAAAATAGAAAATAACACACAAAAGAAACACACACATAATCAATCTAAACACACAAAACAAATACTAACAACAAATGAACAAACAAAACACAAAATGCAACACACACAAAATTAATCCGAAGAATAGAACTAAAATCAAATTTCTTCCCCCGGCAACGGCGCCAAAAACTTGTTCGCTACAACGGATTTTCTATCGAATTAGAAAACCGTCGCACGAATATTAGAAATAACCGCAAGTGCACGGCGTACTATTGTAATACGTAGTGAGTGCGAGTCGATCCACAGGGAAAGAAGTGATTTCAATTTCATTCAATCGAATTAAACCAAACTTTGAATTGTTCTAATAAAAACTATGAAACTAGAAACTAAGTTGAGAGCTAAAAATGAAATTAGAGAGTAATTTAGAGGTAAATCCGCTCTCATATTTATGTAAGTTGTCAAACATACAATGTATGATCTCAATAAGTGATATAAATGCAACATTTAAACCACTTATGATTCTCATGAAAATGAAACTAAAGCAAAACTATTCTAAGTATGGTCTATGAACTATTGGCTAGAACTATAGACCATCAAATTTTGTTCATACTTTCATTTCAAAATCAATAATCACTTAGCAAATATTGATGTAACTTGTGTTTATATTGAATAAGCATAGATCATTTGCAAATGCAACATGACCTATCAAACCCATATGTATAAACTCACATCAATATTCACTAACATGAAGCACATATTAAAGATCATAAATCATACACATGTTGAACTTACACAAAGTTAGAGAGCATCATTACCCTAAATCAAGGGATTAGCCACTCATATGTGTTGTAATATCAACACATGCAAGTTTCAACATTAGAAAAGTAAGCAAAATGAAAGAAAAACTAAGTAAAATAAGAAGAGAACTAAACTAAGAACATAAAGTAAATCTAAGCTATGAGCATGAAATTAAATCTAAGCTATGAACATGAATGTAAAAAGCATAGAAATTAAATTACATTAAAGCAAAGAAGTTACATAAAGAAAATGGCTAAGTAGCCATTAAAATAAAAGAGAGCTATGAACTAAACTAAACTACTAAATGATAAAAGAGAGGATCCAAGAAAGGGATAGATAAATGAACATGAAGGGGGTATATATACAAGATCACAAACCCTAAAACCCTAATCACTCATAATGGGAAATCCCCAAAATGGCCCTTCATGAAGCTTCTAATCCTCTCTTAAACACTAATGAGTCATGTAGGATGCATGAGGCCTTTTGTCTCATTCAATTAGTCTTTAATAAGAAGCTTTAAGAGAAAAAGGTTAATTTGAGAGGTGGGGTCCTCCATGATCATATATGAGAATTATTTCCTCTTCATTCCTTTGTATGCATGCATTTGTGCTCCAAATCTTCATGTGTATGCATTATTTGTGCACCAAAATTCCTATTAGAGACAATAACAAAGAACACGTAAATGCAATCACAAAATAAAATATGCATAAGTGATCAATTTTTCCCAAAATGAGTGATGATTTTGAAAATATTTAAAATATGGTTTGATCGTATAAAACACCCGAAAATGTTCATTTATTTATTTAACAAGAATAAATATGTGAATATAAATGTGCAATTTTACGTGCACATCAAATACCCCCACACTTATCTTTTTATTCGTCCTCGAATAAAGTAAAAAAACTAAGATAAATCCGTTTTCGTAGGGAGCACGATTGCATTGAGCGTATGCAACAAGCCGTTAAACCTCTGGGTGTCCCCAGTAGGACGAGTGTTGTCTCATGAGGGTTTTCAGCGGATGTTACCCACAAAATCCAAATGTTAAATGCAAAAATATTTACAAAATGTAAGATTAGAAAATACGTACAAGATGAATACAAGATTATTTACAAATGGGTAATTTACTTTTAAATTTACACGAAGGAGTTAACACAAGTTTGGGTCGTCACTATGAAATTTAAGTCCGTTACTAATCAAAACTTCAAACAAAAGTCAGTTATCGCTACAAACTCCTCTAGCTTGGTCAGTTATTTTGGTAGAAACATAGTGCAAATATGAAATGGATTCTGTAATCGATATCAACAATCGTACATTGGCATCTTTATTTACTTTTGGTTAGCAAGTTAGGTAAGTGAAGAGTGTGCTTGGATTTCAAGTGCTAACTCTCTCTTTATTACAAAATATTTACATTATTATTATTTACAAATACCTAGGTATACCACCCCTACACTGCACTACGACTTACGTGAGGGTCAGTAATCCTAAGGTGTCCAACTCATAAAATGAGACCAAGATATACCGATGCTGACTTTGTCAACAAGGTGCCGGATAGAGCTTGGCGGGTTTGCACACCAACGCCAGATGTACCAGCAATGTTGGATACCCTTGGATTATTAAATATATTCTTTTTTTTTCTCTTTTTTTTTTCTTCTTTTTTTTACGAGAGAGAGTTTAGCGAGAATATCTTAGCACAACTTCACTTAGACGATCTAAAATGTTAACGTAAGTAATCTAAATCAACCATTCATTCAATCGGATTACAATTTAGAAAACACTTCTTACTCATCACTCATGAATTTCCCTGTATACCGGTTACACTAAATTTGCTCATAATTCAAACTTTTCTTTCGTTATCCGTTAAGAGAAGTAAAATTCCAAATATTTTAATCGTACGACCAAAACCGTATATCCACTTCATCGTGCCCATTTAAAAGTAAATTAAAATGCATTTTTTTTTGAAATTTTGTTTCGGGATTAAAAAGGAAAAGAAAGTTGAAATCTATGCAAAAACAAATAAATATAAAACTCCCCCCACACTTGATTTTGACTGTGTCCCCACAGTTAACCCAAGTGGAAGGAAAAAAGAACATAAAAGAAAAATTTGAAAATATGTGCTATATTTACAAAAGAGAAAAAAATATTTACAGTATATATGAAAATATATTGACAAGAAGTAAATGAAACGGTCTTCTAAAGACGGATTCATTTGTCTCTTCAAGTGTGAGAGACACAGCTTAAGCTCGAAAAACCAAATCATAAAATTTTTCGAAGTTGAATGTAGATTAGGAAAAACAAATGTCGTTTTATTAAAAATCGAATGAGTTGGTTTGTTTTCGATGGTTTGTTGGGTAGATTGAATAATGGTTTGAATTTCATGTGTATTTCCACCAAATTGAAATTTAAAATTATCGTTGAAAAACTCTTTGGAATTATCAATTTCAAATTCAAAATGGTGATTCAAATCTACTTCTTTAAAATTCAACTTATTTTTCGTCCTTCTTTGAATTATTCACAACTTCATTGCACAAATCATTTTCAAATTCTAAAGTAGTGGTTTGAAATTCGTTATTTTCAGAAAAAGGAATATCGAATTTTAAATTTTGTTCCACCCTCTCAAAAGAATTGAAATCCAAATCAATTACCGTATTATTAACAACTTCATTAAGATCGTTATTTTCAATTTCGAAAGTCGTTATTTTAAAATCGTCGATTGTAGGCAAAAGTGGACTATCGTTCAAATCGCCACACGTTGAAACTTGATTTTGTTGGTCACGTCGTTTCAAGTATGTTTCAAATACCAAATCCGTGTGATTATCAAAAATTTCGTTCATTTGCTCGACAAAATCAAACTTATAATTATTAACTTGAGTAGTTTGAAATTGTTGAGAACAAAAATCGTTAATTTCACCATCATTGAAATTATTCCCATTACCAAAATCATTTGAAAAATTATTCACATTTTCATTTTGAATTTGAAATTCATTTTGGAGTTCGAAATTGATTTGGCAAGGGTTATTATCAAAATCATTTGAATTTGGAAGTGAATTCAAATTTTGATTATTTTGAAAAATTTGACTTGAATTGTTGCACAAATATGAATTACACCATTCATTTATTCTTTGATTTTGCTGTGTGCTCATTTCAAGTAAAGATTCAATTTGTGTTTCAAGAGTTGAAGGTTGATCGTTAGTTTGAAAATTATGTGGTGCAAATTCGGAGTTATTTTGAAAATTTTGAAAAGTTGATGGTGTAAAATCCAAATTGTTTGTACAATAGTCGTTATTAAAATATCCATATGAATTTGGTGTAAAATTATATGGATTATATTGATTTTCACAACTATCGTAAAATCCGTAGGAATAAGAAAATTGAGACATTTCCAAGAAGCTTCTTTTTTTTTTGATTTTTTTTTCGTTTAAGAGAAAAGGAAATATTCACAAATGTTTTTTTTTCTAAGATTTTTGATTTTTTGGAATTTTTTCTTGGTTTTTTTTTTTTTTGAAGTTTTAAAAGAAAAAAGAAAAAAAATTCACAAACGAGAAAGTTTTTTTTTTGGATGTTTGATTTTCAATTTTGTTTTTTGTTTTTTTTACATATGCATGAACCTAATGCAACTATATGAATGCAAATTATGTATTTACAGTTTTTCTAAAATTATATAATGACGGTTAGATTAATTTCAACAAAAGGTTTCTCAGCCAGTTAACGGACAGGAGTTATCGGTGTACCAGGAATCACCCTAGCAATGCAGCCGAAGGTTTAAGTACCTTCAGAGGAACGACCGATATAATATTTACGAATCACCGTAATATTTATAAACGGTTATTACTCTGCCGTAGTCTAGACACCGAGAAAAAATTCGTTGGAAATAAACCAATTTGTCATTATATAATGATGTCCTTAGAAAATAAAAACAAAAATAAGATAAATGCAAAACAGAAATTAAACGTGAATTAACGATGCAACTACGAATGAATTTTTATTTTGTTTTTGAATTTTTTTGATGCAAATGCAAGCAAACAACAATGCAATTAAAATAAAAACAAGGTTAGAGCACGATACCTGAGCGTGCAGATTTTTTTAGCAATTTTATTTTTAGTGGCAAATTTGTTTTGTTTTTGTTTTTTTGTTTTTTTTTAAGCAAGCAGCGCAATTTTGAGCAAAGATAAGCAATTTTCTTCCGCTATATTCTGCAAACCTGAAAAGTGAAAAACAATATACATACAAGAGAGAAAAGGGTGATTTTTTGATGGACCTTTTTTTTTAAATGAACCGAAACAAAAGCCCACACAACAAACACACACTAAAAATAAAAAAATGAAGGTTTGTCACACAACCAAAACAAGAAAGAAATCCTTTTCTTTTGGAAAAGATAATGCAAAGCAAAAGATATAATAAACTAACACTAGAACACTTCACTAATTACGAGCGCGCAAGCCCATCAAAAATTCAAAAGCCCACCTAACAAAATTACACAATACCCACTCAAAGTCTGTTGCTTTCATACCCGAAACCATTCGCGAGTTGTTCTCAGAACAGAATAATTTCGAGATATTTCTCTTCTAACCCAAAATCACGAAAAACAGAAAGCAAACCCAAAAAAAAAAATGAAATGAAATCGAATCTGTTTCAAATCGCGCCTAGGTTTTGATTTAGTCACCAAGCGATTGGCTCGAATTGAAGTCGCTAGCTCCATAAACAAGAGGCAATTGATTTGTGGTTTTCTGGTTTCTGAATTTTTAGTGGAGTAGCGATTTGGGTTTTGAGAAAGAAGGAGGCTAGGGATTTGAGGTTGCAGTGTTTAGGGGGAGGCGAATTGGCTTTAGCTGATTTCGAATTTTGAACTGGGAAGTGAGTGAATTTTTGCAGGTCTTGTTTGAAGGTTATGTAGATCGGAAGAAAGTCAGTGATGGAGTGTCGAGAATTGCACCGCAAAGTATAGTGGGTGGCGCAGGCTTGTGAATGTTTGAAGGAAGGGGCTGGATGAAGGTTGACAGTTTTGTGAAGTGTGGTTACTGGCGTTATGAGGTGGTACGGAAGCAGTTCACGGTTTTGTGATTCGACTGATGATAAGGGAAGTGAGCAGTTGAGGATTTGTTGAAGGTTGCTGTGAGGAGCAGTAGTGGAAAATCAATGGCAGAGGGATAGTTTTGGTTTGTTTGGGTATCTGGGGTATGCACAGAAGTGCATAACACAGGTAGATGGTTGTCACAAGTTATGAAGAGATGTAGAAGGAAAGGTAGATGGAGTTTGAGTGACTGTCTTACCGCTTGGATTTGTGGTAGGAACTGAAAGCTGATGGTGGGTTGCAGCGTAGATGTTAAGTGAGGGCCGAAGTGTGGCTGAGGTGAATATGTGCTTTGACTGGTGGTTTGGACAATTATTGAAGGCAGTGTATTGGAGTTGGTGGGTTTGTAGAGCAAGCGGTTATGGATGAAGAGGAGGTGGTTGAGTTAGAAAGTGATGGTGTAGCGAAGGAGCAGTGGAGCATCGGAGAGGCAGTTTGATGGTAGATGTGTGGTATAGGAAAGAAACAGTGAATGTATTGTGAAAAACAGCGATGTAAAACACAAAATTGCAGATGCAAATGTAAACAGTTTGAAATGGAATGAAATGTGATGAACAGTTTGAAAATTGGAATGCACTTGAATTCTGAAATTATTCCTTACCCCTTTTCTTTTTCTGCAAACTGAAACCAAAATGAAATAGGATGCACAAGCTTGATAAACGCACACTCAGCCGGATCTGGTCAAGCAAAACGAGCAGAACTTTTTTTTTTAATGGGACTGCGGAGAAAATGGACAACAGAAATAAAAACAGAAACTGTTAAACTGAACAAATCTAAACAACTAAAACTGAGCACAGAGGTGAAACCAGAATGCAACTAACTGTCTAACAGAAACAGAACAGCAATTGCAATGTCTCACTCTCTCTATCTCTGTTATTTTTTTTAATAAGGTAAATATAAACTAAAGGAGACTGAACACAAAACAGTAAACAAAAATGAAACCTAGGAAAACAAACACAAATCCAACCTTAAAACATAGAAGGAGAGGGCCGAATGAAAACACTAGACAAATTTTTTTTTTAATAATAAAAAAAGAACAACACAAAACACAAAGTCAAGAGTGAGCAAACAAATTAAACACACACTAAATGACTTACTTCAAGCAGACAATTTTTTTTTATGACTTAAATTAAAACAAAACAAAAAATGCACAACTAATTACAACAAAACACGCACAAATGCAATTGAAACCTGATCAAACAAATACAAGTTTTTTTTCTTTCTTTTTTTTTTTAAAAAAAAAAGAACAACAAAATAGAAAATAACACACAAAAGAAACACACACACAATCAATCTAAACACACAAAACAAATACTAACAACAAATGAACAAACAAAACACAAAATGCAACACACATAAAATTAATCCGAAGAATAGAACTAAAATCAAATTTCTTCCCCCGGCAACGGCGCCAAAAACTTGTTCGCTACAACGGATTTTCTATCGAATTAGAAAACCGTCGCACGAATATTAGAAATAACCGCAAGTGCACGTCGTACTATTGTAATACGTAGTGAGTGCGAGTCGATCCACAGGGAAAGAAGTGATTACAATTTTATTCAATCGAATTAAACCAAATTTTGAATTGTTCTAATAAAAACTATGAAACTAGAAACTAAGTTGAGAGCTAAAAATGAAATTAGAGAGTAATTTAGAGGTAAATCCGCTCTCATATTTATGTAAGTTGTCAAACATACAATGTATGATCTCAATAAGTGATATAAATGCAACATTTAAACCACTTATGATTCTCATGAAAATGAAACTAAAGCAAAACTATTCTAAGTATGGTCTATGAACTATTGGCTAGAACTATAGACCATCAAATTTTGTTCATACTTTCATTTCAAAATCAATAATCACTTAGCAAATATTGATGTAACTTGTGTTTATATTGAATAAGCATAGATCATTTGCAAATGCAACATGACCTATCAAACCCATATGTATAAACTCACATCAATATTCACTAACATGAAGCACATATTAAAGATCACAAATCATACACATGTTGAACTTACACAAAGTTAGAGAGCATCATTACCCCTAAATCAAGGGATTAGCCACTCATATGTGTTGTAATATCAACACATGCAAGTTTCAACATTAGAAAAGTAAGCAAAATGAAAGAAAAACTAAGTAAAATAAGAAGAGAACTAAACTAAGAACATAAAGTAAATCTAAGCTATGAGCATGAAATTAAATCTAAGCTATGAACATGAATGTAAAAAGCATAGAAATTAAATTACATTAAAGCAAAGAAGTTACATAAAGAAAATGGCTAAGTAGCCATTAAAATAAAAGAGAGCTATGAACTAAACTAAACTACTAAATGATAAAAGAGAGGATCCAAGAAAGGGATAGATAAATGAACATGAAGGGGGTATATATACAAGATCACAAACCCTAAAACCCTAATCACTCATAATGGGAAATCCCCAAAATGGCCCTTCATGAAGCTTCTAATCCTCTCTTAAACACTAATGAGTCATGTAGGATGCATGAGGCTATTTGTGTCATTCAATTAGTCTTTAATAAGAAGCTTTAAGAGAAAAAGGTTAATTTGAGAGGTGGGGTCCTCCATGATCATATATGAGAATTATTTCCTCTTCATTCCTTTGTATGCATGCATTTGTGCTCCAAATCTTCTTGTGTATGCATTATTTGTGCACCAAAATTCCTATTAGAGACAATAACAAAGAACAAGTAAATGCAATCACAAAATAAAACATGCATAAGTGATCAATTTTTCCCAAAATGAGTGATGATTTTGAAAATATTTAAAATATGGTTTGATCGTATAAAACAACCAAAAATGTTCATTTATTTATTTAATAAGAATAAATATGTGAATATAAATGTGCAATTTTACGTGCACATCACTTACATAAATTTTTTATACACGTTAATCATAACCATACTTAGTATAGACTATGACACGCCATGCAATAATATCATACCTTCTTCTGGATAGTAATGGGCCAACATGTCAACACTAAAGCAACCAATACTTGGAAACTGCAAATAAATGAAGAAAAGTGAACCTAGTAATCAAAGTCATGATTAGTGGCAATAGTATAGTAATTTAATTATTAGAGGCTTTATAAACAAATCCTTCAGTATTTGCATAAAAATGATCCATGTAACCTGGAAACGCATTCTCCTTTCTCATTAATCGTAAGGGATAAACAGAAGCACAAAATTTTAGGTATATAATTCTCCTAAAATGTTGTAAACAAACATGAATATGTTCTACCTTATTAATAATCTATATCACTTAGTATAACCATTATATCTTAATTTGAAAGAAAGTAGCTTAGGAAAAAGAAATCATATGACTAAAATAACTATTAAGGGTCTACCCATTTGAAAAAACAAAACAGTAAAAGAAAAACAAAGTTAAAATACTCTAGTTATGTTGCACCGAGATAGACTATATCAGATTCAATAAATGGAAACCGATAACATTACCTTATTTAGAATTGAGTATTTGTATGGAAACTACGTTGCCACTTCCGATATCACCTCTTTAGAGTATTCTATACTTCCTTGAATTGCCAGAAGAAGAAATACATTAGTCATTGGTAATAACAAATATAGTTACATGGAAATATGTGCTTGATATACAAAACAAAGACGAAATTCCATTCATAATTGCCATAAAATATGGCTTAAAAGAAGAAAAGCATTAGTCATTTTCAAAGCAAACTACAAACATTACAATCTAGCTTTATAATACTATGGTTTTTTGGTGCCTGCAACACAATACATTTATTATCTCTAGCTATGACTCATATGTCAAATTTGTTTGATAACTCATCATGACAGAAGTCCTTCTTATGTTCAATACACATAATCTTTCTACCCTATCAACTGGTAACATGCTAGCAACAAAATAAAATCAAATTGCTATAATGCTATAAAGTAGTATACGGTAATATACTGTTAATT
The DNA here is from genome assembly GCA_030737875.1 of Allium sativum. Lineage (NCBI taxonomy): Eukaryota > Viridiplantae > Streptophyta > Magnoliopsida > Asparagales > Amaryllidaceae > Allium > Allium sativum. The sequence goes on along the minus strand of CM060926.1, from coordinate 264,640,263 downwards.
ATACCACAATATTCCGAAACTTAAAACTCAATATATACCCATATTATAACGCCTTCATGTGCCAATATCTCAGGGTAACAATATCACCAACAATGAACATTCATACATAAATCTACTTAACAAATTCAAATTTAGAAAGCTTCAACATCTATCACCTCCAAACTTTAGCCTGACAATTCATAAGAGGATCTTATATAACATCCTATCAAGACTGACCGACCATGCAATGTTAACCATATAACACTATTTATGTATCATCAATTAACCTATACAGTTTTAGTTCCTAATAGGAATACATGTAGAGGGAGCATTCGGTATAGTGAAGGCATGGTTAGGACAACTAATTGATAAATTGTGAACTACAGTACGTTATATCATCGCTTTGTAGTGAACTAAACCTTTTTGTGACTCGTACAAAAAATTAGCAAAATAATATAATAGTAGGTATCCTATAAACTCCAAATGCAAATGAATAAGAAAAAAAGTGTATTGAAAATAAATCAAGGAATAAGATACCCAAATTAAATCGATGTAGGCACTAATCCATCTGTAGCTTCAAGTTATTACCTTTCAATTTCTTCTTACTTCCTACAAGATCTTAATGGTAGCTGAAACTGTAATGATTTCATGAATATAAAAGAAATACTTGATGAAGTGGCGATTCAAGTAAAATAAATGAATTAAGATGAAAAAAATAAACTCGATAGAATCTAAAAATCAATACTGTGAGTGACAATGCTCTGGTGCACCATCACTTTCACTACAATGGTCTTCAGGTGGATAGTGTGATGAGAAAGCGGAGTCTGTCTTGTGACCGGAATGTGGAATGGTGCACATCTTGATGCCAACAAACCTGAATAAATTTAATCAAAATAAAAAACATATAAATAAATAGAATCATTTTCTACTTGGCTTAGATGGTAAAACTTGACCTTTGAGCGAATAAATAATTATTCCAGATCAAAATAAGTCCGTCATATAAAATCTTCTTGCTCGAGTTATTATAGAATATCATGAGATATTACCAAATGATTGTTCGATTGAAATAATCAGGAAACTCCTCAACGCTTGAGGCCAACTATCAAAAATCAACAAGGCAAAATCATGTAACTATTTGTATAATAAAAAGAAAATTGGAACAAAAGCAAACATAAACAACCCCAGTAAATTTCCCAAGCATGGTTGAGTAAGAAGGTATTCAAAGGAACCTGCTATTGGCTCTGCAATGGAACCAGCTTATAAAATGAAGAACTACTACTTCCTTATTACATATATAGGAAAGTAAGCAAAGATATAGAACTTTAATTTTAGTCTGAAGCTATACTGGTTTGAACGAAGAAGATAACGAATTACAACAATCAAAATCGCTATGTCGTTTTCTACCATTACTCAATATTAAACACATGGATTTGGATCGGACATGGAACTGAAGAGCATACAGATTGTAATTTGAAGAGAAAAGGCAAGATTTGGTATTTTAGGAGAGAGGCGGTTGAGTTGACAAGGTTTTTTTTTTAGTGAAGAAGAAAAGTGAAATAGGGAGAGCAGTAGCGAAAAAAGGGGAGTAGCGAGAGTATTGACTTGATAATGACATATGACCTGAACCATTGAAATCGTGGGAACAGAAATAAGGTATGGGATGAAGAAATGACATTTATGCCCTCTAACCGCTTTTCTAGTTCATTGTTTTAGAAGTATGTGAATGGGTTAATTCAAAAGCACAAAAAAGCTTCACCACGCTGAAGTATTTGATTTATTAGTAGAGATTTTAACACATACAATGGTGCAAAATATTAAGTAACTTAAATAAATTATCAATTATATCCCTAGTAGACTTTTTCCAATATATATTTGAATCCCTAGAGGATCAAAACGCGTAATTATAACTGAAATGTGGTATATAATTCAGTTCAAAATATTTCTGGAGTAAGTCATAAAGATGCCAAATAAAGGAGGTGGAGTGTTCTTAAAGAAACACTTAAGGGTGCTTTAAAAGAGAATCATGACATGATTGTCAAGCAACCGAAGAAGTGGTTTAAATACCTAAAACATAAAGAGATCTCAATAAACCATATCGAGAAATGACAATAGATAATCATCGATGATTAATTTGTAAATAATAAAAAGCTTATGTTAATTAATAGATTAAAAACCTTGAATTAGGGGATAACATGATTAACCATCATGAATCTTTTCCTAAATGAGAAATGTGGACCTGTAGTCCGTAAAATATAATTATAAATATGTATATAAAATGGCAAAAGCACAACTAAGTTATTGAAGCACCATACAGTGTTAATAACATGTTATATGCCACGAGCATTATACTTTCAGAGATAACTGAATTGATTAAAGTAGTGAAAGCGTTTGAAACATTTAGAGTACCTTGAAAGTACACAGTTGAAAGTACACAAATTTCAGAAGAAAGTTAGTGATAAAAAAATGCAAAGAACAAGAAATGTAGATTACGACATGTCTTTTAAGTGTTGTTGTGATGAAAATCTTGATATATGAATAGAATACTACCTACTTTATAGAATTGTTGTAATGAAACTCTTACTGTCCATTGAAGTGGCATTTATGATATCAAAACTTATTAAAATATACAAGTATATAAAGGATGTAAATAGCATTTATGGTTATATAGAATGCCAAGGATATGGACGACAGACTACAATGTTCTTCTAAGTATTACTGTAATAAAAAGATCCGGATATACTTAAGGGTGAGTAGATTACTTCATGCATCTTAGTGTTGTTGTAATGAAACTGGTCTTATTCATCAAATGTATACTGCAATATGCAGATTTAATTGAAGTACATAATTATAAGCGCATGAAATGTATTCATAAATAGATACTAATAGCATACAAAGCACAAATATAAGGCGCTTTAAATAAGAAACCATGCTTGAAGCATAATATGCACATAAAGTTTTTATTCATTAAGAAGTATCTATAAGTAATTTGAATTATCGAAAGATGAATACGAATTCAAAGAAATTATTAAATCTGGGGAGCATCCGTAAGTATGTTATAATGCACTCTTTTTCCTTAACTAAGTTTTTTTCCAATGGGTTTTTTCTTAATAATGTCTTAATGAGGCATTATCTTGATCTAGAAATATCAACCCAAAAAGTAACATACGAAAATACGTTAATGTACTTTTTTTCCTTATTTAAGATTTTACCCACTGAGTTTTTCTTACTAAGATTTTAACGAGGCATTACATTAATCTGGAAGTATCAACTCTATTTGATGTAGTAACTTATTGAAATACGTCGTATTATATTGTACTTTTTTCCTTTACTAAGAATTTCCGTATAGGTTTTTTCTTAGTAAGGTTTTTAACGAGGAACTATCTTGATCCAGAAGTATCAAAGTTCATCAGATGAAATGAGATATTAAATATGTCATTTGTACTCTCTTTCCTTCACTAAGATTTTTCCCACTAGGTTTTTCTTAGTAAGATTTTAACGAGGCAATGTTTTGATCTTGAAATATCAAACTCTTAGAAGGAATATCATTTTATATATGATATCTATAGCCTCACACATTGCACTATTTTCCTCGTTTAAAGTTTTTCCCATTGAGTTTTCCTAACATAGTTTTTCAATAAGGCAACAAACTGTAGTTGTATCGACTGAATGGATATATACAAACAAGATAATAATAAGAGGGAGAAATTATAATACATGTTTCAAAATGGACAACTTCAAGTTAGTAGAGCATTCAAGATTTTAAAGACATATATTCAAGGGAAAATGTTGTAATATATAAGTGAATATGCTTTTGTATTTTTTTTGTTTAGTCCCACATTATGGAATAAGTTTAATCACTACCTTCAAGGCCTATATATAAAGGTGTCAACGTAATATAAATAAATAACTAATATCTTGAATGAATAAAAGTATTTCCCCTTTCTTATCTCCAACGGATTCTAATTTCTTTATTTTATAACAATTATCAAATTTTAATATCATTCAAATATATCTTTAATAATAATTGTAATATCTTTGGTGTCTCACTTTTTTGGTATAAACGTGAACTACCAAAAATAATCGTATGTTTATTATAAATCTTAATATTACCAAATTATAGATCTTACAGATAAATTACATTTACTAATTCAAAATGTAAATCCTACAGATATTATTAGGTCATATTATCGCTTAAAACCATGTTCTTATACATGAACTCTGTTTGCAAATTCAAAATGTCCATCTATAAATATTAATATGTCTTATTACCACTTAAAAATATGATCTAATAAATAATTTTTTTATACAAATCCATTTTCATTAATTAACCATTAAATGAAGGTTCACAATTACAAATCATAAAATAGGATCTAACATCTAAATTAATTTACTTCAAAATATTTCTATATGTTTAAATTTAGAATCTAACAAATAAACAACATTTACAAATTTATTTTGTTATTTAATTATATAAATAAAATTCAAACTAACGAAAAATTAGCTGTTTCAACTTAAAAATAAAAATTCAGATTAATTACACATAATTTTAAAATATAAACGTGGTTAAATATTTATACAAATTAATTTCTCTTGAATTGTTAATTATATATATTTATATAAAAATAATTTATATGTGAAGCATACACCATCATTATGCACGAAGCACGTGCCACGAAGCTTTTATTTAATAAATAAAGTTCACTTACAAGATCATTGTTTATTAGTGTTGATACCAAAATTGGTTCAGCACCCCTAAAAGATTGAGTAGAAAATGAAAATAAAGAAAAATAAATTGAAAATGAGTAAAAAGACAACATACACAATCTATAATGGTCCGATTAATGATGGCCTACGTCCACATGCTCTTTCTTATCTTTATTGATCAAACCTAAGAGATTACAATTTTTGGGTCAAAACAACCTTAAATATGAAGATAATAATAGAGGATATTTGTTCGAGAGCCAAAAAGGTTCTTAGTTTGTAACGAACGGGGGGATTCGACGCCCAAATTTCGACAATAATATATAAACCCATATTACTTGCCTAAACCCAAGTATTGAAAACTCTAGATAGTCAATAGAAAGAAATTAGAGGGTGAGATAAGAAAGAAAGAAATATTTTAATAGAAGAAATAAGAAGAAGAACCATCACAACACAATTAGAATCTCACATCGCAGCGGAACAAAATATAATATAGAAATAAACTTTTATTGAGAGCTTGATAAAAATACTTACAATCATCAGAGTACATCAATTCATCTGGACAACCACCTGTCCTCATTTACAATACACAGCGGAATAAACACTAGATACGAATTGTACGTTTGGACTTCTCCAACTCATCTCCTGAACTTCACAGCATCTGATAGCCTGAACCTTTAAAATTCGGTCTGACCCGAGCATTGCAAACGCCGCGAATCAGTCTGGTGAACTAGCGTGAGAAAACTCACTAAGTTTATAGGTAACATCCAACTTGATTTTAAAGTAAAAATCTTTTCAAAAGGAAAGGATAATCGTAAGACTAATCCACACATATACGAATGATTTTTACCTTATGAAAACCCAAACATTTTGAAATCATATCTATTCTGATATTATAATAGTGTCTAACCAAATAAATAACCATCTAGCAGAACGCTTGCATCTCACGCTCTACGTACATATATAGTCTATAATCAAAAACCACAGGCTCTTATTGGATAATCGATTCTTCTATGACAAGGTATGGAACCACCTTCCGATCAGTGTACTCTAGAGAGGATACACTGGAGTTTAATAAGAACATCTTGCAACACTGCCACACGTGACCGACCACTCATTCCTTTGAGTGTTTCGAATATATTATCACCCTACGGCTGCATCCACCGTATTCTTGGGAGATATAGAAATGAAAAAGAACAAATAAATTTTCTCTAGATGATGACAATACACCATAATGGGAGCAACCCACATAGCCATGCTGCCTTCCCGATTTTTGTCATTTCTCGATTGATGAGGCTTGAGGTTACTATTACCTTTTTAAGAAGATCACTTCATCATTCACTTTAAATGCCACCTCGTCAAATCCGTAAAATCATTAATAAACGACCACAAATATACTCTGGGTGTTATGCTAAAAGAAGCCTCCTTCTCTGCCACCATACTTGGTATATTTGTAAAAATCAACATACGCGACTCTTAGGAAATACTCTGTCAAACACTCATCCATACAAGTCATTCAGGAACGGGATGAACCAAAGGCACCCTCCTACCACATCTTAGGTATCACCCAATAGATCTATAGCCAGTAGTCCTTGCAATCGTAGATTCTAACCACGACAGAAACACGGTTTATCTCTGTGAGCTAATCAGAGATTATAAGTAATTCTACCGCTTTATGAAGATCCATGGTCTTCAAATGCACCATCTGGATCATCATCTGATATCTTCCACATTTACGTATTTGCTAATCAAAATGGTTTTCGAATATAAATTCGATCCAGGTCTTTTCGTACCAACAATCGATAATTGGTCAGATTTGATAGTCGGTTACTTAACTATCAAATAAACAAACATTCATCTGTAAAAATAAAATGTATTCACTGGTTCAATACCCAACATCATTTGGCCTCTTTAACTAACCAGTCGTTAATTAAACTTCTAATTCTTACTATATTAAGAAAAGGGAAAATACAAGAATGCTCAATTATCATTTCATTTATTCTTTATTAATTACCCATTGTAAACTGGTAAGTGAATAAATCTCTAAGTATGCAACCCCAAAGGTTGAAACCCACATCAGATTGATACCTCGAAAGTTAGTCGACTCAACCAACATACAACAAATTCCAATTTCTTAAAAAAACTACATCATATTTCTTTCTCAAAACTATTGTGTTACGGTCTATGGATTCCTTATTATATACAAAAACAAAAATCTTCATTATTAAAATTTATGTTTATCAGTAACTTAGCCATTTAGGTTTGCTTCTCAAAACTTACTTAACTTACCAAACTATTATTCATTTTCAACCAGTGCAATATTTTCTTATCTTCTTTTCCAAAACAATTCTCTTAACATTTATAAGACAATGTTATAAATTTTCAACTCTATCCGATATCCATTTACTAAATTATTTAAAATACCCGCTCTAAATCCAATACTAAATATTCAAATTAAACTTATAAGTCTAAACTCACATTCCATTTCCAAATTCATTTATTCTCTAATCTCATTCATGAACCCCTTTTTAATCGTAATTCGTATATTTATAAACAACATTTGCAAAACGTTCGTTAGTTACGAAAAGTCAATTCATGTACACTATCATTTCCATTATTACATTTTAAAATCTTATAAATTCCATTTACGACATTTTAATGTCCTTAACACAACCACTATTCTTACATTCATTTGTATAACCAGTTCTATAACACCTTAACTATTAATTGAATAATATCCTTGAAATTTCCTTTAGTTACAATTTAAATAATTAACTTAAATAAAACTTCAACGTTTATATTTTGAAAACAAAAAAACGTATTTCAAATATATATATCCTTTAAAATAGTTTTGAATCGATTTAACATCGATTCCAAAAATCTTTTATTTCAATGTACTAAAGAGGCAAATGTACACTAAAGTACCAAACTGTGAAATATTAACTAATTTCACATCAAATTACACACACCCAATCATACTGATAAACGTTATCAATACTAGTGAGCAGTCTTGTTAGATTCCTCTAACCTGTTACTTTCTGCACCACAAAATCATATTTTAACATATATTATAATATATATATATATATAATTTAACAACTAGTGGTGAGAAATCTATTTGGATCCCTCCAACCTGTTATTCCCTACATCCAAATAGGTAACTTCAAATAAAATCCATTCAATATGGTAATACAATATATGCTATAATAAACATGAATAATTAATTCAACCGATAACAGTCAACCAATAACAATAATTCAAGCATCCAATTTTGATTTAAAAACGTTTATATTATCATAAACGTAACTAACAAGGTAAGTTATCTTGATTGGTATATACTCGTTAAAATAATGATTGGTTTCATTTAAATTAAACGAACAATTAATTTAAACAATATATATAAAATATTCAGCATACATCCAAACAATTCCGGGAACATTTGATTGAGTTATTAGCATTATAAGAATTCACGTTTAAATTAATCATTGATTTCTTAACCATAGCTTAATTATAAACTAATTACTTAGTTAATTATTTATTGCCGATTACTCCTTTGATTTCCTTCATTCTCTTCACTACTGCTTCTTAACTCCAATTCCAAGCACGACCACGACTTCCACTTCACCATGTCGCGTCCTGGCCATCGGCGTATGATCTGAACCCATCAGAATATCTGTCCTAACCTAGTCCACCTTTGGCTAAAACCCCCTATGACTCGACCTCTTTGTCGCCTACAGATTGCTCTCAACCACCGTGCCTTTCGTCCAATATACTAACTACCACGCTCATCAAAAATCGATCTCTACTGGTCGATCAGAAGATCTCGTCGTGCTCGTTAGTTTTGCTGTTGGAACAATTTAGGATGGATTAATGGATTGAGAGTTTTATCAAGGGGAAGTGGGGAAGATACTGGTCGTTGGTTATATTGGAAGGTGGCTAAAAATCATATTGACCACGAAATGAAAAGTTTGACCAATGTCAAGGTTAGATGTTTATAGGGTGACCAATTATTTAAAGGGGAATTATACATTAAGCGCCTCCCTTAGTTAAACAATTAGTTTCTATGACACAGGTTCAAAACAATTATTTTCCATGACATACTTCAGAAGCCGCGTCCATTTCTACCGTCTTCTTATAATTTCATCTAGCTTCAAATGAAATCCAAAAATGAAATACTATTTTTTTCAAAATCTAAATTGATTAAAAACTATTTTTGTCGATCGATTTAGTTCTATGGAGATTTTCAATTGCAAGATTTTCTGCTTCATTGATTTAAGCATAACCAATTTCAGCTAAAACTGAAATATCTTCGATGAACGATCTGTGGAATCACCTCAAAAACATTCGACGAACGATTTGTGGAATCAACAAGCAAGCTCTCTTTCTAATCACAAGGTTTGCATTTATCTTTGATTTGGGGGAGTTCGTGTGCTTTAGATTTGACCCAAGTTGATTATGCTCGAATCAGGGACGGGTGGCGATCATCGTCTTCAGTGGAAGAAAAGAAGTTGTTGAAGCAGTTGATTTTAATTTTAATAGCCATAATTTAGGATTTGGATTTCTATTGACATAAGCTTATTGTCATCAATCCACGGTATTATTATCACTTTGCACGATAAAAGTATAAGTTATATGATTTTCTGAGAAAAAGATAAATTCGTTTATCTTTTTTCTTATAAAAATGGCGCCCTAAAGTGTTTATTTGCCATGGAATTTATGAAATAAATGGCTCAGTAGTAATGAGGTTGGTTAGATGGTATGCTTACATATGTAAAAGATGTTTGTTTAGTAAGCACATAATCTTTTTGTATATGAATTGTGTGTCTTTTTTATATGTCTTTTTGTATGATCATATATATATACATATACATATACATATATATATATATATATATATATATATATATATATATAAGGTAAATACAATACCTAAACTAAAATTACAGCAGACTTCATCATAGAGTGGTTCATCTTATATCATTTTATTATAGTATAATGATAAAAATGAGATATTGATGATATAATAGTATAAAATAAAAAGATATAATCGTATATCCTTTTAACGTATATTTTATTATTATATATTATAGAATGGTTCATTTTCTATTATAGTATAATGATATATAAAACTTCATTACAATATATCTTTTTAATCGAAAAATGAGATAATGATGTCACACAGTTGAAAATCCATTTTTACGCATTTTTCAGAGAAATATATAATCATCTGTCTTTTCCAGAATTCAAACTTTGGAAAAATATTGCAACAACTTAAATTTGTGTATTTCATGAAAAAGATATGTAAAATTTATATATAAAAAGATATATAAAATGATATATATATTTATAAATATTGATTTTGTTTTTAAAGGCAATAGAAGAGCAATGTGTTTTGTCAAGGTTGTATATATAGGCCTTATAGGATTTTTTGTTTAAAAAAATAAAATTAAATGGTTTTCTGAGAAAAAGATAAAAACATTTATCTTTTTTTGTTAAAAATATAAGTTATATGATTTTCTGAGAAAAATATAAAATCATTTATCTTTTTTCTGATAAAAATGGCGTCCTGAAGTGTTTATTTACCATGGAATTTATGAAAGGAATGGTCTAGTAGTAATGAGGTTGGTTAGATGGCATGCTTACATATGTAAAAGTTGTTTGTTTAGTAAGAACATAATCTTTTGTATATGAATTGTATATCTTTTTATATATAACTTTTTGTATGATCAAATATTGATAGTTATGAATTGTATTGATGTAAGAAAATTGAAGCAAGGATCATGATGCAAAAATTATAAAGAAATTAACTGGAACCAATAAACAAGTAATCAAAAAATTAATATTGTTAAAACATTCCTTATATCTAAGAATTTCACAAAAGAAAAACTACAAAAAAGACAATGCTAACGAACACAATGCAGATAATAAAAGTTACACAAAACATGAATTAGCTCTCTTCATAACTGCTCTATGTGATCATATCAGCAATATACTTATAGAGCAGAGAATTTCAACACTTCAAAAATACTACAAATCACCACTTGTATCATACCCAAAGGCAGACATCAGAAACGAATTCATTACATCAACATCCCCATTTAAAGGATCACAGTTGCTTCAACATCAAATAGTAATTTCAACATGAACAATCATATTGCTCCAAACCGTAATTGCAACATCAACAGTAGCTTCATGATAATTTCAAAATGAATTCCATTACAATAGCTTCATAATAGCTTCACAACAATAAATCTGACAGGAACTCCATCATTTTTATCACAGTAATTACAGTATCAATAGAAAAACCATTTCACTTGCTTCTCAAAAGTTACAACATCAAACCGTAAATCTTATATGCACATCAGGATTATTCACAGAAGTTGCACTTCAATAACCACATCAGAATGTTCATAGTACACGTAAAAACAGATACCACCATAGCAATTGCATCAGATTGAAATTGAGATTTAGTAGAAGCAAATACTTACAGATTGAAATAACATTAGATTGAGATTGGTATTTATCAAAATGCATAAGCATAGCACATTGCATCACAAATTGAGATTTAGAAGAAGCAATTACATCTCATATCTCTCACAACATAACCATTTAACATGCAAGTCATCATTACAAAAAGATACACAATTCATATACATAAAGATACACAATTCATATACAAAAAGATATATAGCATTATGCATATATAAAAAGATATATATATATATATATGTATATATATAAGTATTGGTTTTGTTTTTATAACCAATAGAAGGGCAATGTGTTTTGTCAAGGTTGTATATATAGGCCTTATAGGATTTTCTGTTAAAAAGAATAAAATTAAATGGTTTTCTGAGAAAAAGATAAAAAGCTTTATCTTTTTTCTGTTAAAAGTATAAGTTATATGATTTTATGAGAAAAAGATAAATTCGTTTATATTTTTTCTAATAAAAATGGTGTCCTGAAGTGTTTATTTACCATGGAATTTATGAAATGAATGATCTAGTAATAATGAGGTTGGTTAGATGGTATGCTTACGTATGTAAAAGGTGCTTGTTTAGTAAGCACATAATCTTTTTGTATACGAATTGCGTATCTTTTTGTATAACTTTTGTATGATCATATATATATATATATATATATATATATATATATAGGATAAATACAATCACCTAAACTAATATTACAACAAACTTCATTATAGATTGGTTCATCTTCTATCATTTTATTATAGTATAATGATAAAAACGAGATATTGATTATATAATAGTATAAACATTAAAAAGATATAATCGTATATCCTTTTAATGTATATATCTTTTTATTATATATTATAGAATGGTTCATTTTCTATTATAGTATAATGATATATAAATCTTCATTACAATATATCTTTTTAATCGGAAAATGGGATAATGATGTCACACAGTTGAAAATCCATTTTTATGCATTTTTCAGAAAAAGATACAATCATATATCATTTCTGGAATTCAAACTTTGGAAAAATAGTGCAACAACTTAAATTCGTGTGTTACATGAAAAGGATATGTAAAATTCATAGACAAAAAGATACCCAATTCATATACAAAAAGTGTATATATACAAAAAGATATAAAAAATGATATATATGTATGTGTGTGTGTGTATATATATTAATATTGGTTTTGTTTTTATAACCAATTGTAACGACCCGGATTTTGAGCGACTTTGGTTATCGACATAATCTCGATGTCGATAACCAAAACATCGAAAAATCCCGGTAATTAATGAAAGAAATTAGAGGGTGAGAATAGATAAGATAGAAACTTAGAATAGAAGAAGAAGAAGACTACAACATCAGAGTAACACGAACCTCACAGCGGAACGAATAACATATAATTGATAACATAACTTTGAAATATAACAGTTATGTATACAATAGCACTTTTCAGAGTACAGCACTTACAACACAGCGGAAATAACTATAGCTATATGATCTTGAAACCTCCTGCTCCAAGCTCTCCAAGTATATCTGAAAATTCCTAACTACTTGACTGCCCGTACAAAATTAGGCACCCAAGAGTTCAGGGAAAACAACAAAGTAAACTCCGGGTCAGTCATGGGACTGGTATGAGTAAAACAGTTTAAACAGGTATATGAACAAGTAAACGATATCTCATAAGACCACGGCGCAGAACGGAACAGGTTTTTCTCTTATGAGAATCCAAAATATCTTTATATCAAAAACCTTTTGATATTATAATAATGTCTATGTACAAATAGATATCAACTAGCAGAAACGCTTTCATCTCACGTTCTACATATATAGTATACAATCAAAATCGCAAGCACGTATTGGATAACGGGTTTCCAACTATGACAAGGTATGGAACCACCTTTCGCTAGTGTACCTCTAGAGAGGAATACACTGGGTTCAACAAGAACATCTTGCAACCCGGCCACACATGACCGACCACTCATTTGCTTGAGTGTATCGAATGTATATCACCAACGGTTGGGATCAGCAACCGTTCCCGTATATATATGGGACAACATTGATAGATTTAAGAAACAAATGAATATTCACTAGATAGGTGATTATACACCCTACTTCGGTGTGACCGACTTAGCCATGCTGCCTGCCCGATTTCTGTCATTTACCGGTTGATGAGGCTAGAAGCTACGCTTTATCATCACATCAGATTCACTTCGAATGCCCCATTGTTAGGTCCATCGAAAATCGCTAATTGACGTCTACAACAGTACATTACGTGTTAGCTAAAGAAGTTTCCTTCTCCGCTTCCACTCTTGGTACGGTTGAAGAAATCAATGTACGTGACCTCTCTGGAAATACTCTGTCAGACATTCATCAACACAAGTCATCCTCATTCACTTAGAATGTCACATCGTCATACCCGCCAAATCACAAATTGATTTATCCAAAAATAACACGGGTATACAGCTAAGAGAAACGAATTCCTCCGCCACCAAACGTGAATACGTTTGAACAGATCAACTTACGCGATCCATTGGATATACTCTGTCAGACCTTCTTCCATATACGTTGTCCTGGGACTGGACAAACCGAAGGCACTATTCAGTACATCCATCTTAGTCACTGTTATCTAAGACTTATACAATAGCCCTTGCACTCTACTCCGTCTTCAATTTATCTTTGGCATATATGATTCGCAACGCTTATGCCAATACAGAGTGGTTCTTTGGATAATAATCCAACCGGTCTCTCCATATTAACAACGTTAAAAATGGTCAAAACTTCGATAGTCTGTGAGTTAACTATCGAAGAAAACAAGTGTGCAAACAACGATATTATTTCCAGATGGAAATTATATCGAACAAACATCAACATATATCTCTTTATTTTATTTTACATCTCCTGTTTCCCTATCTTCCATATTTGCTATTTTCTAGATTTAGAAAATATATGTTATTACTGCTGGAAAACATTTCTCTTTCTTGTTTACTATATTAGAAAACATTTCTGGTTCTTCTTTGGAAAACATTTCCAAATTCTTATATTGGACTTAGACCGATGTTTAAACAAACTATCGTGATGCCAACTCAACCATTTCCTTTAATTACTAAATCCACTTTACTGCCGAACCATACCCATTTCTTAGTTAAAAACGAAGCCAATCAAGTTGGGGTAGAATTACCTCTCAGACCTTAACTGAACAACATTTCTGACCTTAAAATAGACAAAGTTCACTTTACTTTCTTTAACTAACTTCCTTACTTAACCTTTCTTTCGAATAACTATCTTTGATTAACCCCTTTCAATTTACCCTAGTGGGCTGACCCTATTGGACTAACTCTATTTGCTTAACTCTATTTGATTAACCCTATTCACTTAACTCCTGTCGAATAAACAATATTCGATAACTCTTCTAACGCTATTCGAATAACTATATTCGATTTTATCCTCTATCTCTACTCGAATAAACTATATTCGATTAACTCACTTGGATTAACTAACTTGGATTAACTCGGTTTGATTAACTCATCTTGACTATCTTAACTTGATTTACTCAAGTCGATTAACTTACTTGATTAACTCCACTTCGACTAACTCCTTTGAATTAACTTCGACTAATTCACTTTGAATTACTCTAACTCGATCAATTTATTTAGACTAACTCGACCAAATCCACTTGGTTAATTTAACTAATTTACTTAGTTAACTCGACCAATCCACTTGACTTGATAACTTAACTTAATAACTTAACTCAATCATTTGACTTGATAACTTAGCTTAATAACTTAACTCAATCCTTCAACTCAATTAACTCTTATTGAATAACTAGATTCGATTAACTCCATTCGCTTGACTTACGTTCGATTACTTTATTGACTTATAAAGATTTCCCTTTTTATCTTACTTATCCTAGATGAAAATCCTTTATTTTCTTATTCTATTTTAATAAATGAATATCCTCTTTATCTTATTCTATTTACAAATGGTTTGTAAATATTTCTTTAGGGTTTTATTCCTAAGTATTTCCTTTATAAATTTCTATTTATTTAACAAATAAATACTTCACTTAATATCTCCTTTATTTTCTAAGTAAATAATCCCTATTAAATATCTTATTTATTTAACAAATAAATAATCCAGTATATAGTATCTTATCTATTTATTCTAAATAAATAAATTCACTTTATAAATATCCTATTTATAAAGTTTTCCTTTATTTATTATTCCACTTTAAAAATATTTCCTATGTATAAATATTCCTTTTATAAATAAATCCCTTTTATAAAATCGTCCTTTGATTTTATAAATAATTTTCTCTTTTTATAAAATCTTCGGATTTTATAAATAATTTATTTTCAAATATCACTTTGAAACTTCCCTTATCTACATTCTGGTATGTTATGGTATTTAACATATCTAATCACGATGATCAACATCGTCCATACACACACAATCAACAACAGGTTATAATTCACATCATATATCACTTATATGAAAAACGATAAAATAACTGTTGAGGAATCCTGTCGGATTCCTCCAACCTGTTTCCCTGCATCCACAGATGTTACACAACATGATTGTCATCACTTTCAGTTCAATATGAATTATTCTGATAAACAGAATCAATATATAACTATATAACTGTTTATATATATATAATATTTAATTAACTGAATAGCAGTTCAATCAAACAGTCAACACACAATCAAACAGACAATTTCTAACAGTTCTAAAAATATAACATGAAATTATAAACTGTTCAGAGTTGGTGAGTTTTACTCACATTGGACGATCATCGTCAAGGACGATAATTGTCGCTTGATTCTGTCAATTTATTTTGCTATAAATTGTGACGGACTCCAATCGACTCGCGGTCAGTTCCATTGTGGAGTGCTCGTCCATACGGTCCCAACGCAACTTACGGTTTGTCAATCTGATTCCGTATGACGAAGTTATCGCATCAACAAGTTAGTACAACATTTTAATTCAAATAAAACTTGAATTAATTGAATTTGGGTCTCACCACATTGCTCCTTGGCCCAAACCCGTTTTTCTAAAGCCCATCAGCCCCTTTAAATAATCGAACCCGACCCCTTTCTTCCCCAAACACAATTCGATCCCCAGTAAAAAGAAATCCAAACCCAATCACTACCCCGTTGACCCCCCTTTGACCGCCCATACCTCCTCCTCCGTCCAACTATTCCGAGCGCCGCCCTTACCACCAGTCTCGCCACCCAAAACCGTACCTGACCAACCCCCTATCCACTAGCTCGCACCCCCTTAATCCAAACTGCCTGTAGCCCATCCCCGATCGTAGCAGACGTCGCACTCCACACCTGACCGCCGAATGCTTCCTTGCCACCATAAGATCGCTCCTCCGTTCATCAGGAGTTCAGTCGCCACCTCGATTTGAAGTTATCGCGAACCCTAGACTGATGCACGAAAAATGTACAGCGACAAACTCCATCGAGTTCAACAATACATACCCAGAATTGATGGGCGCACCTCACTGAATCCAAACATAAGGCTTCCATGATTTTATGATTTCAATTGAATTTATTGTGGATTTTTCTTTTGATCCCAAAACTTGCTGTGTATCGTTGAATGGTTTGTATACTTGAGTCTTTTGGGTTGGTAGCATTTGTGGTAGAGAAGGAAGGTCGTGTGGCCTGTTGTGGATCCAAAGAAAATGGGGAGGATATTTTAAATTTGATTTTCCTAATTAATTTTATCGTTTTTATAAGCTTTTCTTGTCCTTAAAAATCCCTGCGACCACATACGATACCTAAAAATCATGAAAACTGACACGCTGATATAATTTGACATTACGGCCCCGACGAAACTGGTTTCGTCGAATTCCGACTTCGTATGGCCATACAGTGTATTTTTAACTGTCGAAAAACTGACTGTTTCTCACTCTAAAAATCCGTACGACCACACAGTGACTCTAAAAATCACGAATCTTAACATCTAGCAAATATTTGACATTACGAATCCAACAAAATTGGTTTCGTCGAATTCCGCCTTCGTATGCTCACACAGCATATTTTTAAAGCTCTGGATGACCCATTTAAATATATAAATATATTTAAATATAATTAAATAAATTATTAATAAATTTATATTATCGTATATCTCCACATACGATATCGTACAGCTCTAGAATATCATATCAGAATCTACAGTTTGATATTTCAGATTCCAGATTATCCCGGTATTCAGTTTATACTGAAAATCCATTTATAACGTATATAAAGCGTCGCAAATTATAAAGGAATTTCACAGCGATTTTCTGAAATTTGATTTGGACGTAAATCAAAATCTACACGACGAAATCCCGATTTTTCTCTTCCACTAGAAAGATATACTCCACCAGCTCCACACGTTTCTTGTTTCACAGAAATCCGGCTTAAAACGAATCCTGTACATTCAATTGAAGTTCGAATTGCCAAATCGCGAACTACAGCGCCATTTCAAGCTCGATTTTAATTATATTATAATTATACGTTCAAACTGTCGTCGATTGAATATATTCGTCAATATAATTCAACTCTAAGCTGAATTAAATCTAAGGGACGACCCCGTTCACAGAATATTGTGATTTCCAATACTTTTGATCATTTCTGAATTAAATATATTATTTAATTATTTTAATTAATTAAATATTCACTATAATTTAATTAAACGACGATTTAATTCCCTACCTCACGATATATATAATTAAATTAATTAATTAAAATACCCCTGACAGTGCGGGTCATTACATTCTTCCCCACTTACAATAATTTCGTCCTCGAAATTGCTAAGTTAGAGGACGACCCTATATATTGGAACTCCTAAGATTTGTTTACCCCTTATTTCTGATTTCAACAGAACCAATTAATATCGACTAAAATATTAATTCTTCTGACTAACTAAAATTTTCAAAAATTTTGAAAATTTTCTAACACTTTAAATTTTCAGAAAAATTCGCCATAGCCTCCTTTGTACAGCCCTATCGGTAAAATCACAACTCGTCTCTCTGGGCCATCTTCAACCCAAAAGAAAATCAAACTATTTCCCAGCTTACGCTTATTTGGATTAAAATGGATGTTGTGTAAAACATCGTTACGACAACCCAAATACTATATTCAACTAACTCTTATCCAACATTGATCTTCGAGCCTGAAATCTTACTATTTATTTGTTAATAAGGAAACCAATCAAGTTGGGGTATAACTACCTCTCAGACCTTTATTGAATAACATTTATAACGTCAAAACAGATAAGACTACTTACTCAAATAATCAATACCATACAACTAATTATTCACTTTTAAGCACGTATACTTTTTCTTTTCTTTTTAAGTTCGTTTTAACTCTAATCGATAAATTTTAACTGATTAACACTAACTGGTTAACTCTACCTGGTTAACTCTAACTGGTTAACTCTACCTGGTTAACTCTAACTGATTAACTCGAATTACTTAACCCAACTGGTTAACTCTACTGAACTGGTTAACTCTACTGAACTATTCATTACGTTCTTTTTAACAACGTTTATTCATTTTTAAAGATTTACTTTTGGTAACGGTTCTTTACTTTAAAAATGATTTTCCCTTTTCAATTTGCCTATATTTATTTCATATAAATATTTCTTTATAACTTTATTTATTTCCTACATAAATATTTCCTTTTAACTCTTTATTTATTTCCTACATAAATATTTCCTTTTATATTTGGTTTCCACAAATATTTCCCTTATATTTGGTTTTCACAAATATTCCTTTTATATATTCTAACTCCTTAAATTTCCGGGAAAATTCGCCATAACCTCCTTTGTACCGGGAGCATCGGGATATTTCACATAGCCTCCCATGGCCCTCACCAATTCCAAAAGAAAAAGAAAAGCCAAGCGGCTAGCCGATTCGGCTCACAAATCTCATGCTTATATCCAATATAAACTTGTACCTTTTGTCGGCATATTAACTTTATAACTTTCACCTGTTATCAACCCAACATATACCAAAGGTCATCTCAACAAAATTTCAATCAGTCTTATCCACAATTTCAACCATTCGCTTTATATCCAAGCCAAATACCTTTTCAACCTTGAGTTTGATTCTCTATTTCAAACTCTTAACTTGGTTACCAAATTACACTTCAAATTCAAATATCCCAAATCCAGTTCATCTCGATATCATTCGATTTCAGTTGTCACTTAACTGGATTTATTTAAATTCCAATTTGGTTTCACAAATTTTAATTTAAATTTGGTTTTAAATTTAACAGTCTTTTGCTCGGAGTTTTTAAATTGCTTCACCTTTCAAAAATCAAATATTCCCTTTCGAAGTTCAGACAACTTGTTTTTCTAAACAATTTCAAAAACAATTCCTTTGGTAGTAATCCGTCACTTACACCCTCGAAAATGAACACCGGTGATGTCTAGCTCATCATCGGAATCTATTTCCCAGCGATCAAAGTGAGTTCAATACTATATCACTTTGAAAATCCATCTCTTAAACATTCCCACTTTGAAATATATTTCAAATATAATTCACACAGCTTGTAAAACAATTTAAAATCTCCCAGGATCTTAAATTTTCCTTATTATTAATCCCAATCCATTTTCAAACACTTATCCAATTTCTGGGATTTTAATTCCTACTCTGATTTAAATTTCTGATTTAACTCATCTGATTCCACGTATTTTACTTATGTGAATTCTGGTTGGTTATTTACATAACCATTTCAACTATAATCTTACTCGATTAAAATTACAACCAATATATCTAATATATTATAATTTTGATATATATATCTTCTCTATATCAAGATAAACCTTGGGTAAACTTATTTTAATTTACCCTCTTTTCAAAACATATCATGACGACCCATCGTATTCAAGTGTTCATTTACTCCTACCGATACAGTGGATCAAACTGATCGACCAGAACTCATAAACAACTCAGCCAATGAATCTCCACAATATAAAACAAATTTTTATATCAAATACAAATACGTTCACTCGTATATATACACTCAAACTCAATCTAGGGTATTACTAACCCTATCTCTACCGAGTCACGCCATAGAGCCAAGAAATTCTTAACTTAAGCTCTGATACCAACTGTAACGACCCGGATTTTGAGCGACTTTGGTTATCGACATAATCTCGATGTCGATAACCAAAACATCGAAAAATCCCGGTAATTAATGAAAGAAATTAGAGGGTGAGAATAGATAAGATAGAAACTTAGAATAGAAGAAGAAGAAGACTACAACATCAGAGTAACACGAACCTCACAGCGGAACGAATAACATATAATTGATAACATAACTTTGAAATATAACAGTTATGTATACAATAGCACTTTTCAGAGTACAGCACTTACAACACAGCGGAAATAACTATAGCTATATGATCTTGAAACCTCCTGCTCCAAGCTCTCCAAGTATATCTGTAAATTCCTGACTACTTGACTGCCCGTACAAAATTAGGCACCCAAGAGTTCAGGGAAAACAACAAAGTAAACTCCGGGTCAGTCATGGGACTGGTATGAGTAAAACAGTTTAAACAGGTATATGAACAAGTAAACGATATCTCATAAGACCACGGCGCAGAACGGAACGGGTTTTTCTCTTATGAGAATCCAAAATATCTTTATATCAAAAACCTTTTGATATTATAATAATGTCTATGTACAAATAGATATCAACTAGCAGAAACGCTTTCATCTCACGTTCTACATATATAGTATACAATCAAAATCGCAAGCACGTATTGGATAACGGGTTTCCAACTATGACAAGGTATGGAACCACCTTTCGCTAGTGTACCTCTAGAGAGGAATACACTGGGTTCAACAAGAACATCTTGCAACCCGGCCACACATGACCGACCACTCATTTGCTTGAGTGTATCGAATGTATATCACCAACGGTTGGGATCAGCAACCGTTCCCGTATATATATGGGACAACATTGATAGATTTAAGAAACAAATGAATATTCACTAGATAGGTGATTATACACCCTACTTCGGTGTGACCGACTTAGCCATGCTGCCTGCCCGATTTCTGTCATTTACCGGTTGATGAGGCTAGAAGCTACGCTTTATCATCACATCAGATTCACTTCGAATGCCCCATTGTTAGGTCCATCGAAAATCGCTAATTGACGTCTACAACAGTACATTACGTGTTAGCTAAAGAAGTTTCCTTCTCCGCTTCCACTCTTGGTACGGTTGAAGAAATCAATGTACGTGACCTCTCTGGAAATACTCTGTCAGACATTCATCAACACAAGTCATCCTCATTCACTTAGAATGTCACATCGTCATACCCGCCAAATCACAAATTGATTTATCCAAAAATAACACGGGTATACAGCTAAGAGAAACGAATTCCTCCGCCACCAAACGTGAATACGTTTGAACAGATCAACTTACGCGATCCATTGGATATACTCTGTCAGACCTTCTTCCATATACGTTGTCCTGGGACTGGACAAACCGAAGGCACTATTCAGTACATCCATCTTAGTCACTGTTATCTAAGACTTATACAATAGCCCTTGCACTCTACTCCGTCTTCAATTTATCTTTGGCATATATGATTCGCAACGCTTATGCCAATACAGAGTGGTTCTTTGGATAATAATCCAACCGGTCTCTCCATATTAACAACGTTAAAAATGGTCAAAACTTCGATAGTCTGTGAGTTAACTATCGAAGAAAACAAGTGTGCAAACAACGATATTATTTCCAGATGGAAATTATATCGAACAAACATCAACATATATCTCTTTATTTTATTTTACATCTCCTGTTTCCCTATCTTCCATATTTGCTATTTTCTAGATTTAGAAAATATATGTTATTACTGCTGGAAAACATTTCTCTTTCTTGTTTACTATATTAGAAAACATTTCTGGTTCTTCTTTGGAAAACATTTCCAAATTCTTATATTGGACTTAGACCGATGTTTAAACAAACTATCGTGATGCCAACTCAACCATTTCCTTTAATTACTAAATCCACTTTACTGCCGAACCATACCCATTTCTTAGTTAAAAACGAAGCCAATCAAGTTGGGGTAGAATTACCTCTCAGACCTTAACTGAACAACATTTCTGACCTTAAAATAGACAAAGTTCACTTTACTTTCTTTAACTAACTTCCTTACTTAACCTTTCTTTCGAATAACTATCTTTGATTAACCCCTTTCAATTTACCCTAGTGGGCTGACCCTATTGGACTAACTCTATTTGCTTAACTCTATTTGATTAACCCTATTCACTTAACTCCTGTCGAATAAACAATATTCGATAACTCTTCTAACGCTATTCGAATAACTATATTCGATTTTATCCTCTATCTCTACTCGAATAAACTATATTCGATTAACTCACTTGGATTAACTAACTTGGATTAACTCGGTTTGATTAACTCATCTTGACTATCTTAACTTGATTTACTCAAGTCGATTAACTTACTTGATTAACTCCACTTCGACTAACTCCTTTGAATTAACTTCGACTAATTCACTTTGAATTACTCTAACTCGATCAATTTATTTAGACTAACTCGACCAAATCCACTTGGTTAATTTAACTAATTTACTTAGTTAACTCGACCAATCCACTTGACTTGATAACTTAACTTAATAACTTAACTCAATCATTTGACTTGATAACTTAGCTTAATAACTTAACTCAATCCTTCAACTCAATTAACTCTTATTGAATAACTAGATTCGATTAACTCCATTCGCTTGACTTACGTTCGATTACTTTATTGACTTATAAAGATTTCCCTTTTTATCTTACTTATCCTAGATGAAAATCCTTTATTTTCTTATTCTATTTTAATAAATGAATATCCTCTTTATCTTATTCTATTTACAAATGGTTTGTAAATATTTCTTTAGGGTTTTATTCCTAAGTATTTCCTTTATAAATTTCTATTTATTTAACAAATAAATACTTCACTTAATATCTCCTTTATTTTCTAAGTAAATAATCCCTATTAAATATCTTATTTATTTAACAAATAAATAATCCAGTATATAGTATCTTATCTATTTATTCTAAATAAATAAATTCACTTTATAAATATCCTATTTATAAAGTTTTCCTTTATTTATTATTCCACTTTAAAAATATTTCCTATGTATAAATATTCCTTTTATAAATAAATCCCTTTTATAAAATCGTCCTTTGATTTTATAAATAATTTTCTCTTTTTATAAAATCTTCGGATTTTATAAATAATTTATTTTCAAATATCACTTTGAAACTTCCCTTATCTACATTCTGGTATGTTATGGTATTTAACATATCTAATCACGATGATCAACATCGTCCATACACACACAATCAACAACAGGTTATAATTCACATCATATATCACTTATATGAAAAACGATAAAATAACTGTTGAGGAATCCTGTCGGATTCCTCCAACCTGTTTCCCTGCATCCACAGATGTTACACAACATGATTGTCATCACTTTCAGTTCAATATGAATTATTCTGATAAACAGAATCAATATATAACTATATAACTGTTTATATATATATAATATTTAATTAACTGAATAGCAGTTCAATCAAACAGTCAACACACAATCAAACAGACAATTTCTAACAGTTCTAAAAATATAACATGAAATTATAAACTGTTCAGAGTTGGTGAGTTTTACTCACATTGAACGATCATCGTCAAGGACGATAATTGTCGCTTGATTCTGTCAATTTATTTTGCTATAAATTGTGACGGACTCCAATCGACTCGTGGTCAGTTCCATTGTGGAGTGCTCGTCCATACGGTCCCAACGCAACTTACGGTTTGTCAATCTGATTCCGTATGACGAAGTTATCGCATCAACAAGTTAGTACAACATTTTAATTCAAATAAAACTTGAATTAATTGAATTTGGGTCTCACCACATTGCTCCTTGGCCCAAACCCGTTTTTCTAAAGCCCATCAGCCCCTTTAAATAATCGAACCCGACCCCTTTCTTCCCCAAACACAATTCGATCCCCAGTAAAAAGAAATCCAAACCCAATCACTACCCCGTTGACCCCCCTTTGACCGCCCATACCTCCTCCTCCGTCCAACTATTCCGAGCGCCGCCCTTACCACCAGTCTCGCCACCCAAAACCGTACCTGACCAACCCCCTATCCACTAGCTCGCACCCCCTTAATCCAAACTGCCTGTAGCCCATCCCCGATCGTAGCAGACGTCGCACTCCACACCTGACCGCCGAATGCTTCCTTGCCACCATAAGATCGCTCCTCCGTTCATCAGGAGTTCAGTCGCCACCTCGATTTGAAGTTATCGCGAACCCTAGACTGACGCACGAAAAATGTACAGCGACAAACTCCATCGAGTTCAACAATACATACCCAGAATTGATGGGCGCACCTCACTGAATCCAAACATAAGGCTTCCATGATTTTATGATTTTAATTGAATTTGTTGTGGATTTTTCTTTTGATCCCAAAACTTGCTGTGTATCGTTGAATGGTTTATATACTTGAGTCTTTTGGGTTGGTAGCATTTGTGGTAGAGAAGGAAGGTAGTGTGGCCTGTTGTGGATCCAAAGAAAATGGGGAGGATATTTTAAATTTGATTTTCCTAATTAATTTTATCGTTTTTATAAGCTTTTCTTGTCCTTAAAAATCCCTGCGACCACATACGATACCTAAAAATCATGAAAACTGACACGCTGATATAATTTGACATTACGGTCCCGACGAAACTGGTTTCGTCGAATTCCGACTTCGTATGGCCATACAGTGTATTTTTAACTGTCGAAAAACTGACTGTTTCTCACTCTAAAAATCCGTACGACCACACAGTGACTCTAAAAATCACGAATCTTAACATCTAGAAAATATTTGACATTACGAATCCAACAAAATTGGTTTCGTCGAATTCCGCCTTCGTATGCTCACACAGCATATTTTTAAAGCTCTGGATGACCCATTTAAATATATAAATATATTTAAATATAATTAAATAAATTATTAATAAATTTATATTATTGTATATCTCCACATATGATATCTTACAGCTCTAGAATATCATATCAGAATCTACAGTTTGATATTTCAGATTCCAGATTATCCCGGTATTCAGTTTATTCTGAAAATCCATTTATAACGTATATAAAGCGTCGCAAATTATAAAGGAATTTCATAGCGACTTTTCCGAAATTTGATTTGGACGTAAATCAAAATCTACACGACGAAATCCCGATTTTTCTCTTCCACTAGAAAGATATACTCCACCAGCTCCACACGTTTCTTGTTTCACAGAAATCCGGCTTAAAACGAATCCCGTACATTCAATTGAAGTTCGAATCGGCAAATCGTGAACTGCAGCGCCATTTCAAGCTCGATTTTAATTATATTATAATTATACGTTCAAACTGTCGTCGATTGAATATATTCATCAATATAATTCAACTCTAAGCTGAATTAAATCTAAGGGATGACCCCGTTCACAGAATATTGTGATTTCCAATACTTTTGATCATTTCTGAATTAAATATATTATTTAATTATTTTAATTAATTAAATATTCACTATAATTTAATTAAACGACGATTTAATTCCCTACCTCACGATATATATAATTAAATTAATTAATTAAAATACTCCTGACAGTGCGGGTCATTACACCAATAGAAGGGCAGTGTGTTTTGTCAAGGTTGTATATATAGGACTTATAGGATTTTCTGTTAAAAGAATAAAACAAAATAGTTTTCTGATAAAAAGATATAAACATTTATCTTTTTTCTGTTAAAAGTATAAGTTATATGATTTTCTAAGAAAAAATAAAATCGTTTGTCTTTTTTCTGATAAAAATGGCGTCCTGAAGTGTTTATTTACCATGGAATTTATGAAATGAATGGTCAAGTAGTATTGAGGTTGGTTAGATAGTACGCTTACATATGGAAAAGGTGTTTGTTTAGTAAGCACATAATCTTTTTGTACATGAATTGTATATCTTTTTGTATATCTTTATGTATGATCAAATATTGACAGTTATAAATTATATTGATGTAAGAAAATTGAACCAAGGATCATGGTGCAAAAATTATCAAGAATTTAACCGGAACCAATAAGCAAGTAATCAAAAAATTAATACTGTTAAAACATTCCTTATAACTAAGAATTTCACAAAAGAAAAAGTGAAAAAAGACAATGCTAACGAACACAATGCAGATAATAAAAATTACACAAAACATGAATTAACTCTCTTCATAACTGCTCTACATCTTCAGATCAGCAACATACTTGTAGAGCAGAGAATTTCAACACTTCAAAAATACCAAAAATCACCACTTGCATCATACCCAAAGGCAAACATCAGAAATGAATTCATTACATCAACGTCCCCACTTAAAAGGTAACAGTAGCTTCAACATCAAACATTTATTTCAACATGAACAATCATATCGCTCCAAACCGTAATCGCAACATCAACAGTAGCTTCATGGTAATTTCAGAATGAATTCCATTACAGTAGCTTCCAGAGCTTCATAATAGCTTCACAACAATAAATCTGACAGGAACTCCGTCATTTTTATCACAATAATTACAGTATCAATAGAAAAACCATTTCACTTGCTTCTCAGAAGTTACAACATCAAACAGTAAATCTTATATGCATATCAGGATTATTCACAGAAGTTGCACTTCAATAACCACATCATAATTTTCACAGTATACGTAAAAACTGATACCACCATAACAGCTGCATCATATTGAAATTGAGATTTAGTAGAAGCAAATTCTTACAGATTGAAATAACATTAGAATTAGATTGGGATTTAGCAAAATGCCTAAGCTTAGCCGATTGAATCAAATTGCATCACATATTGAGATTTAGAAGAAGCAATTGTATCTCCTAACTCTCACAGCATAACCAGTTAGCATGCAAGTCATCATTACAAAAAGACATATACAAAAAGATACACAGTTCGTAAACAAAAAGATACACAATTCATATACAAAAAGATATACAGCATTTTGTATATATAAAAAGATATATAAATTGAGATATATATATATAAGTATTGGTTTTTTTTTGTAACCAGTAGAAGGGCAATGTGTTTTGTTAGGGTTGTTTATATAGGCCTTATAGGATTTTTTTTGTTAAAAAGAATAAAATTAAATGGTTTTCTGAGAAAAAGATAAAAACATTTATCTTTTTTCTGTTAAAAGTATAGTTATATGATTTTCTGAGAAAAAGATAAAATCGTTTATCTTTTTTCTGATGTCCTAAAGTGTTTATTTACCATGAAATTTCTGAAATGAATGGTCTAGTAGTAATGAGGTTGGTTAGATGGTATGCTTACATATAAGTGACATAAAGTAAATGAAAACACAATAGAGCATGAAATTTAATGAAAATATATTATGTTATATCTTTTTAAGTTCTTTTAGAATTTAGTTGTTTTGTATTAAATAATGGTATTTGGTTTTTGATTTAATATATAATAATATTATGAATATAAATTTATAGCAGAAAATTATAGTAAACATAATTAAAAAATTATAAATATGTTTAACATTTAGTAGTAACTATGATATGTAAGTACGGCATAATATGTTATTTCATTCCTTATCTTAAAAGATAAATGCATATTTTTTTTAACTCCTGTATACATTGAAATGCAGTTATCAATGAAATCATTTACCATTTTCTATCCAACTTATAATTTTTTGTAAAGAATATCATCAATTTATCATTTTCTATCCTACTTTCTAAAAAAAGATAAAATCATTTATCTTTTACGGAAGAACTAAAGAACAGGCGTCATCAACTAATATTATTTATGATCCAATTTAATAACTAAATACAATAATCATAATCTAAAGTGAATAATGCAACCAGGTTAAATACACATTCTTGTTTTATCAGAAAATACCTTTCAGAATTCATTATTCCAACGACAGTAAATGAAACCTTCCTCTAATAGATCAAAACTGCCTTTGTTCATAAGAAATATACAAGACCATCAACAACGACATAAAACATCGAATTGACAACGAAAATTACCAAATAATATAGAGACTCACCAAAGAACAAGCAATCTAACAGAGAAAATCAATTAGCCAATCCAAATGAACAAATTCGCCTCATTATTTTCTACAATTAAACTCGAGTTTGATTTCAGAACAAACTAATGCCTAATTTTTTCCCCAAAAAATCAACGAGCGCTTTAATTGCATAAGAATCGATGGATTAATTTTGACCTAATTTTAGAAGATACGAATATTGTTTGAGAACACGAAGACGTCTGCTTTGATTTTTGTCTTGGAAAATATTAATTTAAAACCCGTGTCCTAGAAAATAATAGGACCCGAATAGTAAGCCCTTAACGCAAATTTCCTGTCATTAAAATAATATGAGCGAAACTTTGACATGAAGTAACTCACTAAAACCGCTTAATACAATCTCCTATTGGGATGAAAATTGAAGCCTAGCATAAATTAATATTTCGAACACGATGCAACAGGTTTCGTCGAATTCTAATGATCGTTTGTGGAAATTCCTTTACAATACACAACGTGAATCGACACGCATTTATATTGCATACGATCACAAATTAAATCCAGTTGACTTGAAATTTGAAATCCTATAATAACTAGTCATTACGATTTTAATAAAATTAGTTCGTTAAAATCTGAGTTCATTTGAAAATTGGTTATTCTAAATATTAAGATTAAATTGATCAAACGGTAAGTCCATTCGAAACAAAAATCGAAATTCTATAATAACTAACTAATACAGTTCGAACGATACAAGTTTCATCGCATTCCGAGACTGTTTCCCAAAATGGTATTTTATATGCTAAACGACGCTATTTTGGACACTGAATTTCTCTATCTTCAAAAATAACGAACTACGTACCTATCATTACTCTAACGTCGATACGAATTCAATGGAATTGGTCTTGCGCCTTAAATTGATTGTTTGCTCAAGTTATGCACAAATACTCATCTATTTAAATTAATTTATTTATTTGCGCGCTATATAAAGTGACTGAGCATTTATGGTTACCGTTGTCACATATGACATTAGATTACCACAGAAATTTGTTAATTTAGCGTTACAGATCGAATGAAACTACTTTCATCGAAAATTAAGGTCATTTGCAAAATGGCCTCTCTTAAGGCTTGTATAATATCGACAAAATATTAATAAATTCCGAAACAATCCTATTAAATAATAATAATAAATTATTATTATATATATCCAAATGGAATTATATATATAGCTTCAAATATAAATCAATATGGATTTTATACTCAACATTAACATTTTCGAGTTAAATGATATCTAAAATATATAAAAACCCTTTCTAAAATTATTAAACAAAAGTTATGGTTTATAAACGATTTTATATCGACTATTTGAACATTTGATTTTGACATATGTAAAGGCCCGTAAATCCGTACCTTTGAGCTGACGAATTACAACCCATGTCTAACCCAATTGCACGAAATTACGAGTCTTTATTGAAAAGAAATTAGAGGGTGAGAGAAGAAATAATTAAAAAATAGAATAGAAGAACAAGAAGAAGAACATCAAAATCTCATAGCGGAACGAATAAAATATAATATATCAAATCTCTTTACACAAAAAGAAACCGTATATACATACCAATCATTAGAGTACATCATATATCAAACACATCGGAAATAATCTCTAAATAAATAACGGTGAAGCCTCTTGCTTCTAGCTCCTAAAACTCCAAGCGAAACCTAACCTGGAATTATACTCGGTCTGACCCGAGCACATTTGAAGCAAAGCAAAATTCAACCGGATTAGTCTTGAATACTTTCAGTGGTAAATTCGTATGACAACCAATTTGCTTAATTTCAGAAATCCTATTGAAAGAAAAGGGTAATAGTAAGACCAACCCACACATAAATACAAACGGTTTTTACCTTACTATAACCCAAAACATTTTTGATATATAAAAACCCAATGATATTATAATAGTGTCTATCAAATCACAAATAAATAACCATATAGTAGAATGCTTGCATCTCACACACTATATATTCATTATATAATCAAAAACCGCATGGCGCTTGTTGGAGATTGGATTCCAACTATGGCAAGGTATGTGACCACCTCCCGATCAGTGTACCTCTAGAGATGAATACACTGGAGTTCAACAAGAACATCTTGCAACCCAGGCTAAACATGATCAGCCACTTATTTAACTTGAGTGGATCGAATATATCATTACCACGGTTGGGGGCCAGCCAACCGAAAGCATACATAAATAAGGGTCAACCGAGGCATTTTATTTCTCCAGATCATGTAATGATATACCTAGCTTGGGTATGACCCAACTAGCCATGCGACGTACCCGATTTCTTCCATTTCCTGGTTTAGATGGTTTGAGGTCATGTTTATCTTTTAGAACAACACATCTCCATTTACTTTGAATGCCACATTGTTTGATCCACCAGAAATAACTAATTAGCGTCCACAAAAATACACTGGGTGTTAGGCTGAGAGAAGTTGCCTTCTCCGCCACCAAACTCGGTACGTTTGAAGAAATCAATGTACGTGACCTATTTGGAAATACTCTATTAGAAATTCGTCCAAACAAGTCATCTAGGAACAGAATGAACCGAAGGCACTCTCCTACCGCATCTTATATAGGAATCACCTCAAGGATCAGTAATGAGTAGTCCTTGCCATCCGTAAATTCCAATTACGACAGAACCACAATGTATCTCTTTTGTGGGAGCGATACAGAGATTATAAGTAGCTCTTCCATTTATGAAGATTTACGGTCTTCAATGCTCTATCTTTATTTTCTGCAAATTAATTTCGAACGCAACGTTGGTTCCAAGTGGTTTTGGGTCAAGTTCTCATCCCAGCCTCTTCGAAACAACACGTCAAAAGGTCCAATAGAATATTTCATTGATAGTCGGGGTTTTAACTATCAATCTTAATAATATCGTTAAGTACATTGGCAGCTCAGACCCATATAATAAACCCATTCATTTAAACCATTATATCGATTTAATATTGTTATGGTATCATAAAACCTTTCCATTTCCTTTATCATGGAAATACTACTTTACATTCTTCAAAATCCTCTTTATAACTTTACTTCAAAAAATATCGATATATTATCCACATAATAGTATAACTCCAACTATTAATTCTTATACGGCCAAACCAATGTCAAGCGACATTTTATTATTATATAACCCGAATGGTTTTATTAAATCCTTAGACTTCAAAGATTACACTTACTTCAGATCGTTATGGAAATATATAATTTTATTTCAAATATTTACTTTTATTTCCCATTTAACATAACCCTTTCCATTTCTTTAGAAGAACATCATTGTTTACTTATTACTCAAAAGAAATGCATTTCAAACTGTAATATCTCATTACGCTTCAAACCCGGACCAAACAATGTTAAATTATACATTATTTATTTTAAAATTAAATAGTTTAATTATATTATGAAATCTTTCAAATATTGTAATAACATAAATAACTAATCTCAAATCTTTTACCATCACAAACTAATACCATCCGTCGATAATAGCGAAGTCGTTGAAGTTGGGGTATTTTAATTACTTCTCAGACCTTGATCGACAACGTTCTTATCTTAAGATAATAAAAGTTTGAAACTCAAAAATCCAATATATTATTCCCATTTCCATTTAATATTTAATTTAAATAAGGTTTTATAAACCATTTTCTTTCATTCAGAAACCCACTTTATATTCTAATTCCTTTTACTTAATTCATTAATTTAGTAAATTATTTACCGACCCTTTACTTAAAATCTTTTTATACAACTTCATTTATAACTTAGATTATATTACAATAATCCATCTACTAATACTTTACCCAAACCCTTTATCGTATTATAAAACTAACTTTGAATTCCATTACTAAATCTATTACCAGAATCCTTTGTGCCCATCCATTAATCAGTCTCCTTTGAAATTCCCATTTCATTTACATTCATTTTTCTTAACTAGGAAAATCTTATTAGAATCTTCATATTAACTTACAAAACTTTTTATAAAACTTTTATTTAAATAATTTTATAAAAAAAATTCAAATACTTCAATTCAGTTATAAAAATATATTTTATAACTTAAAATTATGTCAATCTGCCCAACGACAAAACGATGTCTTAAAAACAATGGATTTTAGGTCATCTGCCACCAATCACTTAATAAATATTGTTTATCGATTAAAACATAACAATCGTTGATTATAAGTTTGACGATTTACATCCATTCAACCATCAACATCCAAACATGTTATAACATCATTTGAGATAAACAATTCACATGAGAATAATATGAACAATTAATAATATACAATTTATTTGAGGAATCCGGTCGGATCCGTCCAACCTGTTCTTCAATGCATTACATATCATGATATAATTTTATAACAACGTTTGAACAATAATTTAAACTAAAACATCCAACACGACATACATATAATGTCGACGATCATTAAACAAACAATAAGCAACCATGACATTCAATCATCCAATTAATTATAAATTATGGTTATATGGATTTAGCACATCATAGAATTCCAGAAAAGTATGAGAGTTAGCTCACTTTTTATTTCGATGATCCATTTCAGTGTTGTTTCATTTAATTTTAAACAAGCATTTAAAATTAAATCAAAAATGCATCTGCTTCCAATCATGTCCAAACCTGCTCAATATTGTAGCCATCGACGATACGATCCCATAGGATCCAGTTTTGCATGCTTCTGACAACGTATGAATTAATTATGATCCTTTCAAATTTAACTTTAATTTAAAATAATAATAAAAACTAATTAAATTTATAATTAAACCTAATTACTTGTAATACTGTATTTACCTTAATTATATAGGTCCACGTCAGCAGGCCTTATCCTTCCTCACGCATTCACTCCTGCTCTTGAGTTCGAGCCCGAAATTTCAGTTCGACCAAAACCATGAAGATCACCCCCCTTCGAACCTTCCTCCATGGCGCCTCGGCTGACCGTTTACCACTGGACTGACTCCATCAAGTTCACCAGCCCCTACCGTTTCGCCTTCGACCAGCCATGACCCCACTCGCCTCCTGTAACAGCAGTCTGCCCTAAACACGAAACAACTCATTTTCTGGTCGACTGAGAAATGCCGCCACCTCTGGTTATCTGGAGGCCAACTAGAATCTTCTGCCGCCTTCACCGCAACCAGAGCCTCCCACGCCTCCAGTGACCAACCGTCGTTTGTTTCCTACTCTGCTCCTTCTCCCATGAAAACAAACTCCTCATGCCATTCAACTTCCCTAGACAAACTCGACGTCGCAGCCACAGCAGGTAACTAAACCGCCACCCGACCCATCCTCAGCCTTCACTTCGAGCAGCGCCTAGCGCCACCAGACTGACCCCCTTTCATCTCGACTACAGGCTCACAAAAACCCCACGACAGTAAATGTCGGCTACCCAAAATCAATGGCAAAAATCATCGCCAACAACACCACTGAGACACTCCGGCTATCCCCCGCCCCCCCCACCCCCAAGCGACGGCGCGAACTCCAACATGCCCATCCCTTTATTATTATTATTTTTCGAAAGAGTGGAGAAGAATTGGCCTCATTCTCTTTTATATACCTATTGTGTTGTTTGTTTGATTGAAAGAGGGACAAGGCTTTTGGAGAAGTAAAGTGAGGCAGAGAAAATAATATAAGCAGATGGGATTATATTTTTAATGAGAGGAAACTTTGTTTATTTTTCCCCATTCAGCTGTTTCGAAAACGAGGAGCTGGGTTGAAGAATAAATAGGAGTAGAAGGCGGATGTACAATAGGAATAGGTTATCGGTGCGTGTTTCAGAAATAGGACTGATATTATATATATTTTGATTTGACTAAAGATTTTTATTTAACGTAATGATATTTCTATTTGTGCTTATCACCAATGCCATAAGTTGTTTATTGATTCGTATGACCACATACGAACTCCATTTGCGACGAGAATGAACTTCATGCTATAATTCAACATTCCGGATGTAACAATCCCGGATTCTATAAAAAAAAAATCTACGTGAGTTTTATTAAAATAAAAGCGTTAAATTTGAATTATGACGACCTTGCTAATTGAATGAACGAGTTAAATTAGATAAAACTATCGTAATAATATTAAATGATTTTATTCATATATATATATATATATATATGTATGTATGTATGTATGTATGTATGATTAGAATAGATGAAAACATAATTATTTTATAATGAATATTGGTTTATAAGATGAACTGCCAAGTGTAGCGTTAAATAAAATTATTTGTGATAAGCAAACAGATTTTCAAACGTGACATTACTCAATTTGATATAAAATAGTTTTGGAATTATCATATAAGTTTTTATATACATAAAATAGTAATATTTTATTGTAATGAACATTAAATTAACAAGCAAATTAGACGAGTGATGAACTAAACAAGATGTTTGTGTTATCAAGTAATTTTATTCATGTATATATCTAATGGAAATAGAAGTAATTATTTTATGTTGAATGCTTGCATATAATTGGAAACTATTTTGGGAACCTAAATGCATGTGAAATTAGTAAGACACTTGACTCAATTATAAAGCAGGATCAATTCCCCTTAATAAAATCAAAGTCTAAATTATTTAGCCCAAAAGCCCATGAACTATTCTTACGTTGCTTCTGGAACTCTTAAGCACATTCTCCTCCTATCCTCATTTTTCCAGAGCGGATC
The DNA here is from genome assembly GCA_030737875.1 of Allium sativum. Taxonomy (NCBI): domain Eukaryota; kingdom Viridiplantae; phylum Streptophyta; class Magnoliopsida; order Asparagales; family Amaryllidaceae; genus Allium; species Allium sativum. The sequence continues at coordinate 264,605,338 of CM060926.1, read as the reverse complement.
CCCTTTAGTTTTGATACCTCCTTGGATTCACAAAAAAAATTTGTCGCTCGTCACTCTCCTTCCTCAGGCAACGTGGCTGTTGAAGCTGGCAAGGCGGTGGGAGGCTGTGGCATGGAGACGCGTGGAGTTCGGGACAAGCGATCCTGTTACAAAAAAAGTGCGAGAATTGAGGCTCGATGTTAGGCGAGAGCATGGAGGTACCATACTGGGCGGAAAATTTAGTCTCAGGAGATGCGTTTTTTTGTTTGTTTTGTGAGATGTAGGAACCACAATTTTGGGGATATGGAGCAACGACAAATTTAGGCTTTTTGCTATAGCTGAAGATGGTGGAGCTGCTGTAGTTGAAGGTGTATGGAGGCGATGCTACCTGACAGTGAGGAAAATATTCGTTAGATCGAACATCTATTTGGTGAGTAGCCCTCATTCACACTATATCTTTATCCTTTTATTTATTTATAATCTCCTATATTATCACTTGTTTTGGACGGATGATCATTAGATGTGATGATTATTTGTGATGATCGATGTTTGGAAATTGTTGAGCCAGATGTTAGCAATTATAAGGGAGGTACGACCGATTTTATATTGGTTATAAAAGTTAAAATTTCAGTTATATGCGTTATTTCGCTTATATGTGATTGCTGAATTTAAAACATAGAAATAAATTATTTGTGAACAATTATACAAACCGTTTTATGTTTGGAATTATATTTATAAACAAAATCAAATGAATTAATTGCAGAAATAAACATATGTGTTTTGATTAAATTATATACACTATTTTTGATGAAATGCAAATTATAGTATCAATTCTGAGTTGTACCGTAAGACTAATTCTTATTAATTGGAAGAGTCAACATTAACACTAATTCGTATCTCAAATTGGTGAGGCTTAGGCATTTTTTCGTTTATAGATTTCATGAATGATTTCGTGAATTTGTTGACACTGCACACATTTTTATAAATCGAGTTTGAAAAGATTTATATATATAAATTATTGCTTTGAGATAAATGTTTTCTAAGTTTGTTTCAAAAGTATAAATATTTTAAAGCTATATATACAATGTTTTCAATATATAGTGTTTTCAAGGAAATTATCAAAATGATTTCTAAATTGTGTTATAAACATGTTTTCTCAAAATCATATATTTTTCATATATAAAACCACGTTTCTGCACCTTTTGAGAGGGCGTGATGGTAATTAAACAATATCGTAAACCCCGTGATATGGGACATGACGGTATAAAGAATCGGTTAATCCCAGATTCGTCTAATTGAAGCTGTTGGTTTGTTGTTTTTGATGATTGTTGTTATGTTGATTTCCATTGTGTAGCTGACTAGTTGGAAGTAAACCGGCAGTGAGAACATGTGATACAGGGCACATTGTTACCACTGATAGGGTTATTGATTGAAAGTCTGTAACACATATTATAGTTTGTTGTTAAGACAGTACTCGCTTCGGGGGGTAACTTGACTCGGGGGAGTCTTATATACGTGTTAACTTGATCGAGAGGGTCAAGTTGCACTCGGCCGGGGCAGTCGCAGTGATGGTCGCCTCAATTTGAACACGTATAAAGTACTTGGCTACACTCGGGGGGATCTTCTTTGTTGATGTTCATGCAAATTTGTTGTTTTGGATCCACCTTATGTTGTGTTGACTTTGTTGATTCTGTTGTTATTCAGTGCTTTGGATCCAATTTATGATGTTATTCCTTGATTTCATTATTTTGATTTCTAGAGCCGTTGAATTTCAAATGTTTTCACCTTTCTTGTTGACATTGATTTATATATTGATATAGCCTTAGTGTTATCTTGTGGGATAAAAAGGTGATTACACTAATGTTGTTTTGAACTTTTGTAAGAGTTCTATATGTTAATGTTGTACTTGTTTCCATCTTGTTTCATGGTATTTTGGGGTCTTTCCTTTGATAACTTAGCTTTAGAACTTAAGCAACATGTTGTTGATGGCGCGTCGCCGTCCGTCCGAATCGGGCCTGGTTTCAGGTCCAATAAGAATATTTTTATAGCTGGGGTAGCTATATCATGTTGGCACATGCATATTTATCCGAATTGGATCCATAATTTTCATGTTGTTTGAGATTTGAGAATTATGATGTTTATATCGAGTTTGATCATATATGGGTTATCACCCATATGTTTATAAATAGTGGATTTAGATACAGCTTGACCCGTTTATTAATACTCGGGTCAGTCCGAGACTTTACAGATACATGGATGGCGATATTAGCTTGTATTTATTGAGCATAAAGGACCGGATATAGTATCGATGTATTATTATATTAGTTTGAGTGGGTGATTATGTATATTAAATATTGTATATTATATTTTATTGCTGCCATTGATTTTGTGATCTCTGTTAAATTGTACATTGTGTACTGTTCTGTCCTGGAGGCACACGTGATTATTGTTTTGTATTAAGGCTAGGTATATTGTTATTAGTACAAGAAAATTTTCATATGTGTACCCCATTAGCCTCATTCCCCGTATTATTCGACGGTATTATTCATCAATACTCTTGGGTATTATGGGTATAGAGGTAGGGTGTTACAAAATGGTATCAGAGCAGGTTTAGAACAATATCTTATATATGGAAGAGACACGAGCCTAGGCCTTAGAAGAGACTTAGAGTCCATGTTCCCATGGGTGTGCAGTAGATTTTATTATAATATATGACAATAATAGGAGAATACGATGATTACTGGGGTAATCGTCTAGGACGTATTTGTTAAGTTTCTATTATATAATAATATATCGATTTTCTTCCCCCACCAATTCGGTATTTAAGTTTATTTGAAATGTAAATGGTTGAGTGTGATTAGGAAATAAGAAGTTGCACAGTGAGATCAAAATGTGTATTTCTGTTGAAGGCGTTCTTTGTTTGTTGTTTAAATTAAGGAATGTACTGTAAATGATTGTTGAATTAAATATATAAGTGAGTTTGAAATAACCTTAATTTCGAAACAAGATAATAATTTAGGAAAAAGAAATGTGTGAGTTTAACCTATAAAGCATTTGTAATAATACTTAGTGATTAAATATGTGTTGACTTGTCGGATTGGTGATTTAAGGATTCTGGTCGATGCGTCTGGCCAATGTTATCGATAGGGATCCTTAAACCCTTGAATGAGGCATTTCAACATGATAGTTAGTGGTCAAGTATAAATAGAAGTGTGTATTCGTGCTTAGTAGGAAACATATGTATATATATGTAAACATACATATACATATAACCAAACCTAAAAGTCTCAACGCTTTTGAACTCAACACAAAATGCAACGAGAAGAAGAAAAATATGGAAATAACAATAATACTAAATATAATATTTTTGGTAATGAATATGATATATATTGAAAGAGTGCTATACTCACAAATACATTTATATTGGTTATGAAAATTATATTTGGAGATTTTTTACTTCGAGTGAAAATTTCAAACAAATGTGATTTATTACATGAAATGAATTATAGTATCTTCTACATACTACTGCATTAGATTCTTAGTTTGAACAACTATATATGTTAGTTGAGAATCGATTGTATCATCTTATTAGTGGTCATTCATTCATGTTGCACTTCACTGTCAGTCAATCAATGTCTATCTGTCCTACTTCTCCGATTACCCACTATAACATCGTCCTTCTACTCGAAATTATAGTCTCATTCTAAGCAGAGCATGTAGTTAAAGCCTAGTTAATTCCATGGTGGTCTTAATATAACCGTTTAAGCTCTAAGTATTGGACCAACATTAGCGTAACTAGACCAACTTTACAATATTGCTAAACTTGAAGCAACACAGGAATAGAGGTAAGCCTGCACCGGATTAACTTGGGTGATTTTTTGTGTGCATGTTTTGTATCTCTGAACTGTGCATGGAGACAACGAGATCCACCCACAAAATTCATAATAATAAATAATTTAATAATCGAGCTTGATCATAAAACAGTAGCATGATGGGAAGGAAAGCGGGAGCGACTTATACTCTATCTTTGTGTTCATATAGCGATTCATGTGTCGATTTTATAGGCAGTGTAATGATGAGACATCCCCTCCATGCCTTTTCAGCTCCAAAAGAATAGTGGAGGTACCCAGCGTATGAAAGAGAGAGAGAGAGAGAGAGACTGCATATATGCATTAAAAAAACATTAACGACAATAGCATGGCTGCTACCATATGAGAAGAGCTGCTGCTGTAAAGCAGCAACAGTATGAAAAAAACCTTAAATATGTATTATTTATATTCTTTTCTATTATTTGCTCTTATCTCGACATCCCCTATGTGTATAGTTTATTTTTCATATGCTGTGTTTGCTGAGGGTAAATTTAACTTTTATAAGCTATGTTTTTTTTGAACTATACGGTTGTGCAAAGCGATTCTACACACCCGATTAATAGCATAATATTAATAAGATAGTAATAAGCGATCAACAGGCCTGATCGCTGGCCATAAGACGACAAAATGTGCATGCAAACTGCATGCAGAAGTAAAGTTTTGCGCCTAGCACAAGCACAGACAAATCGACTACAAGTTCACCAAAATATACATACAAACACTGCCACCAACTGAAAGTACGGCATGGCAAACCAAAACAAGCTTATACAATAGTTGATCAACATAACTAACCACAAAAAGACTGATAAAACGAAGGGGCTTACACTGCGTCTGGTGGGTGGAGCTATTACCATGGCCTCGGGTACTGTGACTGCTGTTGAACACCATCAAGTTGAACGCTGCCAACCGATTCTTCCTAAAGTTGTGCAACGTCCAGGATCAACGGCGTGAAAGGCTGCATTTGGGTACCAGAATTGGAGGCATTAAGCCTGGCACTGCGTCTAACAGCAGAAGAGGATAAAGCTGGTGCAATCAAGGGTGTATCTCCGTTACTCATCAGTTGCCAAGGAGGTGGCAGAGTTGAAGCTTGGGGGACAATCTGCATGTCTGATAGGCTGTTGGCGGCTGCCAAAGGGTACGGCTCTGAGAGGCCCAGGTCATAAAAGGGATCCCATCTGGGTTCATCAGAGGGCCATGGGTCCCACCCTTTGGGTCCTACAACTTCCATGGAAATATCTTACATAGCTGGTGGGTTCGCCGAAACGGGGAGCGAAGGTTCAAGAATTGAGGACTCTACAATCATTGCATCGAAGCGGTTATCTAATTCATCGGAGTTGGAGGACATTGGGAAGGGAAACTAGAAGGGCTTCATCATAAATTCCTTGATGTTCTCCCAGTGGTTACCAAGAAGCAGGTCATTGGGATTCAATGTTGGGTGGAAGTGGTCCCAATCCTCTACCGTGAGGACGTAGTGGTTGCCATGGAGGTAAACTGAGTAAGTACACGGAAGGGTCACCATCTTGAGCAGCCTGACTCTGGCAAAAATGAACCTGAAGTCCACCTGAGCCCATCTACAGTCATCTGCTCGGAGGAAGAGGCCAACTGGGTAGATAGCGGAGGTGAGGCAGTCGTTGTGGTGATGGAGATGGATTGCAAAACCACTAATTCTGACCCAGGTGGTAGGCCAGAATTCTCTGACAACGATTTCATACGCCAGGTTCTAAGCTTCTAAGGCAAGCACAGCTCCAGGCTTCTTCAGAGTACAGAGGCCTAGAGCATCATGGTAGAGCTTAGCGGAGGGAAATTGGATAAGGAAGTTCTGGTCACCAATGATGAAGACATTCCAGTCGAAGTGGCAGTAGAAGTCGGAGAGGGTGGTGCAGATGGACGCGATGGTCCAGTAGCCGACGAGGATTGAGGCCTTCACCAGATGTACGACATCAGCTGGAAGCGCCATTATAGAATGAGAAAATTTGGAATTTTCTAGAGATGAATGGTTGAATAGGGAAGGCACAGTGGCTTTAATGCGAGAGTCCGATTTGATGGAGAGAGGATGCTGAGCATCGATTGCAGGCACGTGTTGGGAGAGAGGATTCGATGTGACAGTCGCGAGATTTGCTTCAGAGGAATGCGCAGAGTCTTTACGGGAACAAAATCAGCATTTGTTTGTTTGATGTTAACCGTTCATGTGCAGTTTTTATTGTCATGCCCAAAAAATCCACATCTATAGCATATCCTGGTGTTCTTACAGTTGCCTGCCACGTGTCCCTTCGAAGCACAGTGGTAACATTGGCGGTTCAATTTCAAAAATTGAACAGTATTGGAAAAAGATTTGAAAAAAGGTAACAACCCCTTTTGAATGTCGATGCCAGCTGAGGCGCACGAAAGGCCGGAGTGGGTTTCTTGGTTCCATGTGACAGCACTGCCACGTAAGACAATCGCTGGGAATCTGGTGGCGTGGGTAACAGCGGTGGAAGCTTGGTTGAGGGAGTAGGAAGCATAGAGTCAGGATCTTGGTTGAGAGGAGGTTCAAGAGCGGTGGTTGTACTGGAACCGGCAGAGAAGGCTCTTGACGCGGTGGTGGAGGTTTGCAGTTGATTAAGGATTCGGTTATCATAGGATCAGAAGGTAGAGAAGCAGGATTGGAAATGGGGGTGGTGGTCATAGACGGAAGTGAAGGAGGAGGCGGAGGAGGATGCACCGAGGGCACGATTGGCAGCACTGGCTGTGGATCAACGATGCGACGGAAGCCATTAACGGAAGCATTGTGATGGAAGCCATTGACGGAATCCATATGGGCAATTTAGTTCAAATTTAAGATTATAGATTCTTTATAAGCTATGTTAATGTACCAATTGACAATATGTGAATTATATTTTGGTTGTTTTATATGTTATGTTAACCAATGTGCTTCCTCACTTAGTCTGGAGAACATCATTCTACTTTAAATATTAAATTACATTCGGTGCAAAGATAAACATCCGGAAAAAAAAATTGAGCTGAAACCGTAATAGTCCTAACTTCTGATTGGGTTGTCTGAATTCGACGATCTTGACCATTTCAGAAATCTAGAAACATAAGCTACTACTTTCCTTTTATGTGTTTCGCAAAATTTTGACGTCTTTTATGCTAAAATCCTAATTTAGTAGCGCTGACCTGCTACGGATGAGACGAACACTTGATTAAATGAAGATAGCTTTAAACGGTTTATCTAAAACTCGCGATTTTATACTTTTTGGCAAGCCTAGAACCTATACAACTTATATTTTGAATAGTTGGTAAAATTTTGATGTCTGAAAGACTGGGAATATCATTTCATATTGCTATCCTAACATGTTTAGTTAGAGAAATATGACTTGTTTTTGTGTAAGGTAAATAACTGCGTACATGTTATTTATAATATGTGCGACTAATGTTCAATTTGAGTGAGAATAGGTACAATTGGAGCATGTTAGACTATATGACGATGAAGACTCAATGTTGCTTGCTTTATAAATAAACAAATTTGCATAAAATTGCTAATACAAGGTATGTTTTCAGAATAAATACTGCAAAATATTGAAATGTTAGGTTATTGCTTTGCTTCCCCATGTTTGGGGATGCCTCTATGGTGATGTATATTTTGTATTTATATTGTATTCGTTTTTTCCGAAATGTCCTCGGTACAAAGGAGACTCTGCCGAAATTTTACAAAATTTATGGAGTTAGAAATTTTTTCCTAAATAATTTTCAAAGTAAATCAAAAATACAAGACGGTAATGCTTATTTTCCAACATTCATTATATTACTTACAATAAAATGAGTATATATTAGAGGCCACATAGAAAATATGGTTGTTGTATATGTTGAAAGAATACGGGAGGTTCATCTTTTTTATACTTGAAATTGCGAGGACGTAATTTTGTTAAGGGGAGAGTTTGTAACAACCCTGGTTTCTGTAAAAAAAAACTATGTGACTTTAATTAAAATAAAAGTGTTAAATTTAAATTATGAAGATCTTGCTAATTGAATGAACGAGTAAAATTAGATAAAACTGTCGGAATAATATTAAATGATTTTATTCATATATATATGATTAGAATAGATGAAAATATAATTATTTTATAATGAACATTGGTTTATAAGATGAACTGCCAAGCGCTGCGTTAAATAAAATTATTTGTGATAAGCAAACAGATTTTTGAACGTGACATTAGTCAATCTGATATAAAATAGTTCTGGATTTATCATAAAAGTTTATATATATAATAGTAATATTTTCTTTTAATGAACCTTAAATTAACAAGCAAATTAGACGAGTGATGAAATAAACAAGATGTTTGTGTTATCGAGTAATTTTATTAATGTATATATCTAATGGAAATAGAAGTAATTATTTTATGTTGAAAGCTTACATATAATTGGAAACTATTTATAACGCCCCGAAATACCCCAATCTCCGAAGAGATGGAAAACAACGGATTGTTTTGAGAACATGACTCATCAGAACACAAACAATAGAACATTTCATTACTATTACAACAATTTACATCAGAGTACAAGAATATTCCAGAGTATGAATAAATACTACACATTGGAAATATAATATCAGAGATTAAATGTAATAACCCGGAAATCCGAGCCAATTTAAAAATTTTATTTTGGCTAATTTGATGAATTTTGAATATTTAAAATGAATTATTTTAAATAATAACGACGAGAAATTTATTTTGAATAGAATTAGAACGTATATATTTATTTGAATCGTCGTTAGAATATAAATAATTATTTATAATTATAAAAGGAATTGAAAATGGCGCGGTAGTTCGAAAATTCGATTTCAAATTTCAAATGAATGTACAGGATTCAAAATAAACCAGATTTTAGCGAAACCAAAAATATTTGAATCTAATTGAGAATATCTTTCCAACGAATCTGAAAAATTGAAATTTCATAGCGGGGATAAAAAGTTATGCCCAGTTGGAATTTCAGAATAGTCGCTATGGAATTTTGGTCCTTAAAAATGGAAATTTTGCAAACGACCTCGGTTTTCGACGAAACCACTTTTATTGGATCTGGGTTGTAGAATTATTGCTAGATTCCAAAATTCATAATTTTCTGAATCAATATGTGAGCGTGGCACAGGAAAACGTGTCTTGATAGTTTCGATCGACCAGAAAATGACCATTTTCAAATGGTCTCAGAATTTGACGAAATTAGTCTTGTTAGAACCGTATCGTCAATAGGAAGCTAGAAAATATTTTTCGGGAATTTTTAGAGTCCGTATGTGGCCCCGGTAAATTGAAATGTGCGTTCAAAATCAATATATAGATTTATATTTTGATTTTGACGGAAACTGGTCGTAACAGCCGAATTGGCTTACCAGACATATCCCATTATGTTCGGAAGAGGGGAAATTAGCTAGGGACGACAGTCGTTGGGTCTCGTTTTATGTTCGAATGGAAAGTCAATTTTAAGGGAGAATTAAATTAAATTATATATAATAATACCTCACCTAACTCTAACTCCCTCTCTCTCTTCTTTAACGTTCATAGATAAAAAAAGACCCCGTAATCCCTAAATCGTCCCCCTTCAGATCGGAATCGCCATCGCCAGGGGGCGCGCCCCCCACCACCACCGTCGGTCGGCCCTCCCTCTCCTCCCCAGTTGCTGACGCCGCCCTCTCCACTCATCCCTCCTCTCCTTCTTCCCTCCAAACCGCGAGAACCACCACCCTTTCCACCTAGGAAACGACGCAGCCCTCCCTCTTCTCATTCAACTGTAAGTTAGTATTCATTTTACTGAGTTATTTGTTTTTATTCATTTTAAGCAATTAGTTTTGAAAAGAATAAAAGGTCGGATTTTTCTATGTGATATTAGTGAAGAAAGGTTGGATTTTTAATTTGAAAAGTTTAATTTTTAAAACAAGAAAAGAATTGAATCTTTATATTAGAAAAGTTCGAATTTTTATATTAGAAAAGTTTGAATCTTTATGTAGTTGAAATGGTGAAGTAAAAATATAATTTTTATATTATAGAGTGAATAAAAATGTGATTTTTACATATGTATGATAATAAAAATAGAATTTTTATCTATATAGTAGCGGCATAAAAATAGAATTTTTATCTATATAGTAGCGGTATAAAAATAGAATTTTTATCTACATAGCATCAATAACAAATGTGATTTTTATATACATGACAACAATATAAAAATGCGATTTTTATATATGAAGAATCGCGACAAAAGGCGAGCACGACGAAGATTTTCTAAATATGAAGAATCGCGACGTTTGGTTTAGCTTATCTGTGAGAACTCCTCACTTTTATTTTAATTTCTAGTTGAAATATATACTAGGATGCAGACGGTGCTTAGGAGCACCCGACACCCGTCGTCCATAGACCATGGATGACTTGTTTGTTTGATTTCTGTGTTGTGAAATTTGATCGTGTGATGTGGAACGAAATAAAATATTTTATCGTTATAAATATTTTATAGTTAAAAATATAATTTTTAACGTGTATATAAAATAAATATTTATAAACAAATTGGACGATTTGTTTATATACACCCATTTGACTGATATTGATTGGGACGATAAATTTTACACATCGCCCAACTGCACAAATACAAATATGTGTTTGTTGATTTGAAATCCCACACGGGTATTGGGATGATATTTGACGTACATTAATCCCGATTATTTATATTTAATGCTTATGCAGTTGAGTGGTGCACTCTGGATGATGGTTGATGATTTATCGTTGCTATTATATACATGTGTTGTAGGGAATCCATATAATTAACGTTATATGGTAATTGATTGGGCCTCATTCCAATTTGGAAAATAAGGAATATTATAAAAGAAAATTCATGTGTTGAATAAAATAAATCCATGTGTTGAATAGAATATAAATTCATGTGTTGAATAAAATAAATTCATGTGTTGAATAGAATAAAAATTCATGTGTTGAATAAAATAAATATTCATGTGTTGAATAAAAATATTAATTCATGTGTTGAATAAAATATATATTCATATGTTGAATAAAAATATATATTCATGTGTTGAAGAAAATATTCATTTGTTGAATAGTATAACAAAGCTATTGAAATATATAAAGCCGTGTTGGTCAGATATGCGCCATTTTGACGCGAACGATATTTATATCGATTATACTCGTTTTTATAATGATTGTAGAAAAGGAAGTGATTTCAAAATATAACGTTTTGAAAATATTATCATTTGTATATCGATGATGTGGAATATTCAATATTTTGATTCGAAATTGAATATGAAGTTGAAATCGTTTCGAAAACGAATTTAAAACAATTTATAAAATACGTTTTAAAAGAAAATCGACGAAATATATATAATATATATTATATATACATAATGGCCTGAATAGAAAGCGCCGCGGTGCGGCTGTTCGAGAATTTCGACCATTGACTTCGAATGGACATTACGGGAGATCTGACCGTCGGATTCTCCTAAAACCGGAACCGTTGGGTTCGTATCGAAAAGAGCTTTCTAACGAATATTAGAGATTTGAAATCTAACAGTTGGATTTGGAATTATGTCCAAATCAAATTTGGAAAATATCGCTGTAAGTGCAGTTCGATGGACGTTGATGGAATTCGACTGTACGGGTCTTGATAAAATTATTAAAAATAGTAATAATTCGTGTAAGATCATAAGAAATGATTTGTGAAGAATTGAGATGAAAAATTCCAAATTTGAAAAGATAAAATAGTTTTTTTTTATCGAAATGAACTAGTTTTGAACTAGAATTATAATCCCATTTATTTTTAAAATAAATAAAGTGGATTTGAAATGGTTTTGAAAGTAACCAGAATTTCCAATATATAAAGTGGAAATGGATTTGAATCGAAATTGTCTTCGGAATATTTCGATGTTGGATTTCGTGATTATACAAATATTGTTATGGAAATTTGAAAGATATATTTATATCGTTATTTCCAATACGATATTTGTTGGTCGTAGAATTTGATATTGAATATAAGCCGATATATTTTCTATTCAGAGCCTTGTGTTTAATATCAAATGGGATTTGGGTTTGTTGTGAATGGTGTCTTCATTTACACTGTTCTTAAACCCAATTGAGAAAAAGATTAAATCTTTTTACTTAGATTTAATGAAGTATACCAATTAAATGGAATTTAATTGGAATTGAATTTGAATTGATTTTTGGGTTTATCGTGAACGGTGTTTTAAATAACACTTGTTCTTTAACCCGATAATTAATGGAATGTGATTTTGGGTTGTCGTGAACGGTATATTCAATAATATTGTTCTTAGACCCAACGGAATTAAGAAAATCAGAAGCTAACTGAAGATTAGTTAAGTTGAATGGTTTCTTGGGTATTGATCTGATGTTGGTTTCGGCCTTCGGGGTTATTACTTAGGGAATTGTTCACTTGCTAATTTACGGTTAAAGGCTGATGGAATAGAATGTGATTTTGGGTTTATCGTGAACCGTGTTTTAAATGACATTGGTTCTTTAACCCAGTTAAAGACAGGATATGATTTCCCAAGTTAAATAATCATTGATAGTGATTTTGGGGAAGATTAAAACCAAGTGGAGTTTTAATGAATCTTTAATTAGATTGAAATGATCGAGAATGGAGTATCACCAGTTTTGCTTTAGGCGATAGCTAAATCTTTAATTAGATTTGAATGTGAAATGGTAATTGAATTTACCGATAACACCATGGTGTTAGATATGAAGTATTACCAGTTTTACTTCATGGGATGAATAGGTTGGGATTGGGAAATTTCAAACAAAAGATTACTTCGGTAAGGTTCGTTAATCCCGACTAGTTTGGATAAACCATAATTCGGTTTGAATTGAGATTCAAAAGAAAATTAAAGAATAAATTTAGAGAATTTATCTTTGATAAAATTAACGGGAACCTTTCCCAAAGTATAAGAATATTTGAATAAAAGAATATTCTGAATTCGAATGAGGCGTATGTTGTGTTTGTGTAACACTTGTTTATTATATACGCGAGTTATTCAGAAAGACCGGGTTTAGCCCATTCTGAATAACTGATTCGACGATGTGTCGAGGATGAAGATGGTGGTCGAAGACCAGAGGTCTTCACATCGTTTGGGTGATTACTGATGATCTTGATTGGGTTGTACACCCAAGAGGAGGGAATCAGTTGGTTATCGTCCAGACGTACTTGGAGATCGATGGATATGCAAGGAATAAGGTTCCTCCGGTTTCGTTCAGACCCAGAACGAACTTGTACGGACTGTGTGTCTGACATTGGATTTTGCTCTGTGTTGATTGATCTCTATTAAATATACATCTGCCGGGTGAAGGGGAATTCATTCCCTTACTTCACCCTTCTCTGAGACGTATGGGATCAGAGAGTGTATATAACAACCCGTAACTTCCCCGGTAAGGAAAGCCCGTATTGCTTTGAGGACAAGCCACATCGGGACGCAAACAGAAGAACCTTTCATTGTTAATTACAACAATTCCATCAGAAACAAGAATATACAGAGTATAAATGAATATTATACATTCAATAAATATCAGAGATTACAATAAATTACATAGCAACGGAAAAACAATACAAAACACAACTGAAAGTAATACACAGATACAGAGCTTTCCGAGCATCGTTCCAGCTGTAAATCAAGATCCTATGAATATAAATCTGCAAAACCAAAACTACTAGCTGCCCGTGTCGAAAATAGGGGCACCCAGAGTTTAGGTTAAAACAATAAACTCCAGGTCAGTCATGTGACTGGTGTGAGAACTAAAACAGTTATTAATCTTTATTTTAAAGTTAGGTAAATCAAGGGACCATGCCGCATAACACGGAATGGGTTTCCTCCCAAGAATACCTGTGCATAAAACAAACAGCGCAATGCTAAATAAAGAAAAATGAAGCTATTATAAGACCCAGGTCCCATCACACAATGCAACGCAAGCCGGAGGATAAGGTTTTACCTTATAATAGCCAAAGAATGCTTGATACGTTTAAAACATATTATTTTGATATTACTATAAGTGTATAGTGTCAAAACAATTTCAGTCATAAGTATCAATCATAGGCGGCATAGCTACCATCTATTATGTCGCCATACTAGGTTCTACAAATAAAACCGAATTATCACGTATTGGAAATTGGATTCCATCATGAGTCGAGGCAAGGGGCAAGCTTCTCTCCGTTCGAGACACTCTAGCAAATGTCTCGGGACCACACACAGCGATCCTGGGAATCGGTTGGGCCGGTCCTCTCTTACTTTTGAGGATTAGTTATTCCTGAACACACGTTTCCCAGTCCTATAGGACCTATATAATGGTCTGTACGTCGACTCACTTAGTGCCAGTTATCGACCATATATTCGAGGCGCCTCGCATTCCAACAACCACACAGGTAAAAAGTATATAAATGTCAGGGCTGGTAGGTCACTGACATCCCCATTGCTAGAAAGAAACGTCGTGTTCTCCCAACGGTCCGTATCCCGTTTTTGACTCATACCGAGGTGTGAGGCTCGCGAATTCACGCTATACACAAAGCTATGCCACACAGGCCGTGCTTTGATCATCAACCACAAGACTTTGCTTTTCAACAGAAGCCGTGATCATTTGCCACTTAGGCATGCCACACCGGCAATTCACTCCATGCGATTGATATCTATCGATATATAACCTCTAAGCTCGTACGTCTCAGAGAAGGGCGTTAGGCAAGAGAATAAATTCTCCACCGCCAAACAGATATATATTTAATAGAAATCAATCACACAGAATAAAATCCAATGTCAGACACACAGTCCATTTACAAGTTCGTTCTGGGTCTGAACGAAACCGGAGGCACTTTTCTCGCATATCCATCGATCTCCAAGTACGTCTGGACGATCACCAACTGATTCCCTCCTCTTGGGTGTACAGCCCAATCAAGATCATCAATAATCATCCAAACGATTTGAAGACTTCCAGTCTTCGACCACCATCTTCATCTTCGACTTATCGTCGAATCGGTTATTCAGAATGGGTATAAACCCGGCCTTTCTGAATAACCCGTGTATATAATAAACAAATGTTACACAAACCCAACATATGCCTCATTCCAATTCAAAATATTCTTTTATTCAAAAATTCACATTCTTAGGGAGAGGTTCCCATTAATTTTATCAAAGATAAATTCTTCTAAATTTATTCTTTAATCTTCCTTTGGATATCATTTCAAACCATGTTAAGGTTTTCCAAACTAGTCGGGATTAGTGAACCACACCGAAGTAATTATTTATTTTATTTCCCAATCCCAATCTATTCATCCCATGGAGCAAAACTGGTAATACTCCATATCTAACACCATGGTGCTATCGGTAAAATTAATTACCATTTCACGTTCAAATTTAATTAAAGATATAACTATCGCTTTGGAGCAAAACTGGTGATACTCCATTCTTGATCACTTTAATCTAATTAAAGATTCATTAAAACTCCACTTAGTTTTAATCTTCTCAAAAATCAATATCCTGTCTTTAACTGGGTTAAAGAACCAATGTCATCTAAAACACGGTTCATGATAAACCAAAAATCACTTCCCATTGTTAATCGGGTTAAAGAACAGGTGTTATTCAAAACACCGCTCACGATAAACCCAAAACCAATTTAAATTCAATTCCAATTAATATTATTTAATTGGTACACTTCATTAAATCTAAATAGGAAGATTTAATCTTTTTCCCTATTGGATTTAAGAACAGTGTTAATGAAGACACCATTCACGACAAACCCAAATCACGTTTGATATTAAATACAAGGCTCTGAATAGAAAATATATCGGCTTATATTCAATATCAAATTCTACGACCAACAAATATCGTATTGGAAAAAACGATATAAATATATCTTTCAAATTTCCACAACCATATCTGTATAATCACGAAATCCAACATCGAAATATTTCGAAGATAATTTCGATTCAAATCCATTCCAATTCACGTATTGGAATTTCTGATTATTTTCAAAACCATTTCAAATCTAGTTCAAAACTAGTTCATTTTGATAAAAATATATTTTTATCTTTTCAAATGTGGAATTTTTCATCCCAGTTCTTTCCAATTCATATATTATGATTTTACACAAATTATTAATATTTTTTATAATTTTATCAAGGCCCGTACAGTCGGTTTTCAATAACGACCACCGAACTGCACTTACAGTGACCTTTTCCAAATTTGATTTGGACATAATTCCAAATCCAACCGTTAGATTTTAAATTTCTAATATTCATTGGAAAGTTCTTTTCGATACGAACCCAACAGTTCCAGTTTTAGGAGAATCCGACGGTCGGATCTCCCGTAATATCCATTCGAAGTCAATGGTCGAAATTCGCGAACTGCCGCGGCGCGACTAGTTCTATTCAGGCCATTTAATATATATAATATATATATTATATATACTTCGTCGTTTTCAATTCAAAACGTATTTTATAAATCGTTTTAAATTCGTTTTCAAAACAATTTCAACTTCATATTCAATTTCAAATCAAAATTGAATATTTCATATCATTAATATATAAATGATAATATTTCAAAACGTTATATTTTGAAATCACTTCTTTTTCTATATTCATTATAAAAACGATTATAATCGATATAAATATCGTTCGCGTCAAAATGGCGCATCTCTAATCAACACGGCTTTATAAATTTCAATAACTTCGTTATTCTATTCAACAAATGAATATTTATTCTATTCAACACATGAATCTATATTTCTTTCAACCCATGAATATTCTCAACACATGAGCATCGTCGACACATGACTATTTATGTTATTTAATATATTTCATAAAATTATGATAAAGATGTAAATTTTATTGTTTAAAATATTTTACTCAACACATGAATATTTTCAACACATGAATATATATTTTATTCAACACATGAATATTCCTTATTCTATTCGACACATGAATATCCTTTATTCTATTCAACACATGAATATATATTTTATAATATTATTTATTTTCCCAATTGGAATGAGGCCCAATCAATTACCAAATAATGTTAATTATATGGATTCCATACAACACATGTATATAATAGTAACGATAAATAATCAACCATCATCCAGAGTGCACCACACAACTGCATAAGCATTAAATATAACTAATTAATGCTCATACAGTCTGTCAATCAAATGATCGACATACCACTAAACAATTGGGATTAGTGTACGTCAAATATCATCCCAACACCCGTGTGGGGTTTCAATCCACAAAAATCGAATATTATTTGTGCAGTTGGGCGACGTGTAAAATTTATCATCCCAATCAATGTCCTTCAAATAGGTGTACATAAACAAACCATCTGATTTGTAAATGAATATTTATTTTATTCACATACACGTTAAAAATTACATTTTTAACGATAATTTATTTATTTCAACACATGAATGTTATATTATCCATTTCACATCAACATCACGAACAAACTTCACAACACATCAAACAAGCATACAAGTCGTCTATGGTCTGTGGACGACGGGTGTCGGGTGCTGCTAAGCACCGTATGCATCACAGTATATATTTTTAACTAGAAAACAAGATTTAAAGTGAGAAGTTCTCACCGACTAGCTAAACCAATTCACCGCGACTCTTCATATGTAGGAATTCTTCACTTCGCTTCTAACGAGATCTGTTCAACACCGTTTGTGTTAAAAATTATATTTTTGACGCTACTTCCTATATAAAAATCGAATTTTTACCGCTACTTCATATATATAAAAATCGAATTTTTATCTTCACTTCATATATATAAAAATCGAATTTTTACCGCTACTTCATATATATAAAAATCGAATTTTTATTTGTTAAAAAATCGTATTTTTATATCTCTACTACACACGTAAAAATCACTCCTTTACACTGCTACTTCTATGATAAAAATTATATTTTTATCTTGCTAGTAATATAATAAAAATTTTATTTTTAATCTGCTACTCCTATAAAAATCGAATCTTTATTCTCACCACCTCATGATAAAAATAAAGTTCATATTTTTATTTCACTTCATATACTGTAAAGATTATATTTTTATTTCACTTCTCATATAATAAAAATTATATTTTTATTATGCTACATATATCAAAATCACATTTTTATAACTCTACAAATATAAAAATCATGTTTTTATAATCCCTAGACTATAAAAATCATATTTTTATTACCGCTACTTCATGTTCAAAAATATTATATTTTCCTATTTGAAAATATTACCTTTTCATGTTCAAAAATATTATATTTTCCTATTTAAAAATATTACCTTTTCATGTTCAAGAATCATAACTTTCTAACTATAAAAATCTTACCTTTATGGTATATAAAAATCTAATCTTTATTTAAATGAAAATCTAAACTTCATATGAATAGAAATCAAATCCTTCTATGTTAAAAATATAAATAAAAATCAAAGCTTTCTATGTTAAAAATATAAATATAAATCAAAGCTTTTTATACTTAACAAAAATCATGTATTTTTATAATCTAAAAATCAAAACAAAGTGGAATGCAAAGAACTCACAACGGGGGCGAATTTGTTGATTGAATTGGAGAGGGGGGATCGCTGCAGCGCGGATCGAGGCGGAGGTGATATGAGGGCGCGGGCAGGGTTTCAGGTGGCGGATGGGGGTGGGCTTGGGTTTGGGTACATCGGAGAAGGAAAGGAGGGACGGGGGAAAAGGAGGAGTAGCAGAGATCGACGGAGGAGTGTGTGCCATGCTCTGGCAGCGGCGAAGGGCGGAGCGTTGGTCGAGGCGGCGGGCTACAGTAGGGGGCGGCGTGGTTTTAAATTTCTTTTTTTTTTAAATCGGGTTTGATCGAGGTCTGAGGGGAGAAAGGATAAAGGGAGGGGTTAAGTGAGAATAAATTTTTATATATATTAATTATTTTATTTATTTAAACCTCTGAAGAGTTGACTTTTTATTCGAACACCGAATCGAACCCACTGACTGTCGTCCCCAGCGTAATACCCCCATTCTGAACACAATGGGATATGTTTCGCAAGCCAATTTGACTGTTACGATCAATTTCCGTTGAATTTAAAATATAAATCTATATATTGAATCTGAACGCACATTTCAATTTACCGGGGCCACATATGAACTCTAAAAATTCTCGAAAAATATTTTCTAGCTTCGTATTGATGATACGGTACTAACAAAACTAATTTCGCCAATTCGGAGACCGTTTGAAAAATGGCCATTTTCCAGTCGATTAAAATCAACTAAAACTGGTCAAACGCGTTTTCCTTCGCCACGCTCACATATTGATTCGAAAAATTATGAATTTTAGAACCTAGCAATAACTTGACATCACGGATCCAACAAAAGTGGTTTCGTCGAAAACCGAGGTCGTTTGCAAAATTTCCATTTTTAAGGGCCAGAATTCCATAGCGACTATTCTGAATTTTCAACTGGGCATAACTTTTTATTCCCGCTATGAAATTTCAATTTTTCGGATTCGTTGGAAAGATATTCTCAATTAGATTCAAATATTTTTGGTTTCGCTAAAATCCGGTTTATTTTGCACCCGGTACATTCATTTGTACTTAAAAATCGAATTTTCAAACTACCGCGCCATTTTCAATTCCTTTTATAATTAAAATAAAATATTTATACTCTAACGACGCTCTATATAAATATATACGTTCTATTTCTATTCATAATAAATTTCTCGTCGTTATTATTTAAATTAATTCATTTTAAATATTCAAAATTCGTTAAAATTGCCAAAATAAAAATTTTAAATTGACTCAGAATTTCCGGGTTATTACAATCTCCCCCACTTAAAACTTTTCGTTCCCGAAAAGGAACGAAGCTGAAAGTTGTTTAACTGATCAACTCAACTTCCATTATTTTCATTACGGCTTAAGTTCTTCAACTTTTCAGTTCTAAGAACTTTTCAAATTTTTCAAAAATTTGACTAACACCCAAAATTTTCGAAAAATTTCGCCATTACCTCCCCTGCACCGGGGACTTCGGGATATTTCAAATAGCCTCCCATGGCCCTTACCAATCCAAAAAGAAAAAGAAACAACCAAGCGGCTAGCCAATCGGCTCATAAAATCATCCAAACCCAAGAAATTAGTAAACATGTACCTATTTGTCGGGCAAACAATTTTATTCTTCTGCTCTAGCCTCCTTGCTATGACCTGTTCAATGGATATACATGTATATGCACGCAATTATAATCATTTTTCAATACAGTTCAATATTCGGTTCAATTTGACATAATGGTTCAAAATATCAAACCAATAACCAAACAACACAACCATCAATCAATTAGTGGATTAACGTTTCAAATTCATAATTTTGATACATATACAGAAAATAATGTTTTTGATGCTAATTCACAACAATAAACCTATCTAGCTTTGGTTCTCACACCAGTCTGATGGAAATATATAAATATCCCACTTTCGAAACACGAAAATAATTACTGATGATGACGCGTCAATCATCAGAATCAGGTCCAAGCGACTAGAGTGTGTTCCTATATCTATCCAGTATATTAAAACTTCGAATATACGTTCATGACGCGTATATGCAAAATCTTTATATACTCGATTGTCCAAATTCAATATAAATTAATAATCAAATACGAATAAAATGGTTTAAATTTTCAAAACAAAATTGGTTTTCAAATTTTTATTTCAAAAATTTCACTCTTTACACTCGTTCTAGGACACTACTGATCCCATCTCTAATGAGTTATTCTCATTGGATATTACTAATCCAATCTCTGATGAATTCTTTTGTTCGGTTCTAATGTGTCTTGTTCTCGAGCTCTGTAAACCAAAGCTCTGATACCACTTTATAACAACCCGTAACTTCCCCGGAAAGGAAAGCCCAGATTGCTTTGAGGACAAGCCACATCGGGACGCAAACAGAAGAACCTTTCATTGTTAATTACAACAATTCCATCAGAAACAAGAATATATAGAGTATAAATGAATATTATACATTCGATAAATATCAGAGATTACAATAAATTACATAGCAGCGGAAAAACAATACAAAACACAACTGAAAGTAATACACAGATACAGAGCTTTATGAGCATCGTTCCAGCTGTAAATCAGGATCCTGTGAATATAAATCTGCAAAACCAAAACTACTAGCTACCCGTGTCGAAAATAGGAGCACCCACAGTTTAGGTTAAAACAATAAACTCCAGGTCAGTCATGTGACTGGTGTGAGAACTAAAACAGTTATTAATCTTTATTTTAAAGTTAGGTAAATCAAGGGACCAAGCCGCATAACATGGAACGAGTTTCCTCCCACGAATACCAGTGTATAAAATAAACAGTGCAATGCTAAATAAAGAAAAATGAAGCTATTATAAGACCCAGGTCCCATCACACAATGCAACGCAAGCCGGAGGATAAGGTTTTACCTTACAATAGCCAAAGAATGCTTGATACGTTTAAAACAGATTATTTTGATATTACTATAAGTGTATAGTGTCAAAACAATTTTAATCATAAGTATCAATCATAGGCGGCATAACTACCATATACTATGTCTCCATACTAGGTTCTACAAATAAAACCGAATTATCACGTATTGGAAATTGGATTCCATCATGAGTCGAGGCAAGGGGCAAGCTCCTCTCCGTTCGAGACACTCTAGCAAATGTCTCAGGACCACACACAGCGATCCTTAGAATCGGTTGGGCCGGTCCTCTATTACTTTTGAGGATTAGTTATTCCTGAACACACGTTTCCCGGTCCTATAGGACCTATATAATGGTCTGTACGTCGGCTCACTTAGTGCCAGTTATCGACCATATATTCGAGGCGCCTCACATTCCAACAACCACACAGGTAAAAAGTATATAAATGTCAGGGCTGGTACGTCACTGACACCACTCATATCTAGAAAGAAACGTTGTGTTCTCCCAACGGTCCGTATCCCGTTTTTGACTCATACCGAGGTGTGAGGCTCGCGAATTCACGCTATACACAAAGCTATGCCACACAGGCCGTGCTTTGATCATCAACCACAAGACTTTGCTTTTCAACAGAAGCCTTGATCATTTGCCACTTAGGCATGCCACACAGGCAATTCACTCCATGCGATTGATATCTATCGATATATAACCTCTAAGCTCGTACGTCTCAGAGAAGGGCGTTAAGTAAGAGAATAAATTCTCCACCGCCAAATAGATATATATTTAATAGAAATCAATCACAAAGAATAAAATCCAATATCAGACACATAGTCCATTTACAAGTTCGTTCTGGGTCTGAACGAAACCGGAGGCACTTTCCTCGCATATCCATCGATCTCCAAGTACGTCTGGACGATCACCAACTGATTCCCTCCTCTTGTGTGTACAGCCCAATCAAGATCATCAATAATCATCCAAACGATGTGAAGACTTCCGGTCTTCGACCACCGTTTTCATCTTCGACTTATCGTCGAATCAGTTATTCAGAATGGGTATAAACCCGGCCTTTCTGAATAACCCACGTATATAATAAACAAATGTTACACAAACCCAACATACGCCTCATTCCAATTCAATATATTATTTTATTCAAAAATTCACATTCTTAGGGAGAGGTTCCCATTAATTTTATCAAAGATAAATTCTTCTAAATTTATTCTTTAATCTTCCTTTGGATATCATTTCAAACCATGTTAAGGTTTTCCAAACTAGTCGGGATTAGCGAACCACACCGAAGTAATTATTTATTTTATTTCCCGATCCCAATCTATTCATCCCATGGAGCAAAACTAGTAATACTCCATATCTAACACCACGGTGCTATCGGTAAAATTAATTATCATTTCACGTTCAAATCTAATTAAAGATTTAACTATCGCTTTGGAGCAAAACTGGTGATACTCCATTCTCGATCAATTTAATCTAATTAAAGATTCATTAAAACTCCACTTAGTTTTAACCATCATCCAGAGTGCACCACACAACTGCATAAGCATTAAATATAACTAATTAACGCTCATACAGTCTGTCAATCAAACGATCGACATAGCACTAAACAATTGGGATTAGTGTACGTCAAATATCATCCCAACACCCGTGTGGGGTTTCAATCCACAAACACTGAATATTATTTGTGCAGTTGGGCGACGTGTAAAATTTATCGTCCCAATCAATGTCCTTCAAATAGGTGTACATAAACAAACCGTCTGATTTGTAAATGAATATTTATTTTATTCACGTACACATTAAAAATTATATTTTTAACGATAATTAATTTATTTCAACACATGAATGTTTTATTATCCATTTCACATCAACATCACGAACAAACTTCACAACACATCAAACAAGCATACAAGTCGTCCATGGTCTGTGGACGACGGGTGTCGGGTGCTGCTAAGCACCGTCTGCATCCTAGTATATATTTTTAACTAGAAAACAAGATTTAAAATGAGAAGTTCTCACTGACTAGCTAAATCAATTCACCGCGAATCTTCATATGTAGGAATTCTTCACTTCGCTTCTAACGAGATCTGTTCAACACCGTTTGTGTTAAAAATTATATTTTTAACGCTACTTCCTATATAAAAATCGAATTTTTACCGCTACTTCATATATATAAAAATCGAATTTTTATCTTCACTTCATATATATAAAAATCGAATTTTTATCTTCACTTTATATATATATAAATCGAATTTTTACCGCTACTTCATATATATAAAAATTGAATTTTTATTTGTTAAAAAATCGTATTTTTATATCTCTACTACATATGTAAAAGTCACTCCTTTACACCGCTACTTCTATGATAAAAATTATATTTTTATCTTGCTAGTAATATAATAAAATGTTAATTTTTAATCCGTTACTCCTATAAAAATCGAATCTTTAATCTCACCACCTCATGATAAAAATAAAGTTCATATTTTTATTTCACTTCATATACTGTAAAGATTATATTTTTATTTTACTTCTCATATAATAAAAATTATATTTTTATTATGCTACATATATAAAAATCACATTTTTATAACTCTACAAATATAAAATCATATTTTTATTATCCCTAGACGATAAAAATCATATTTTTATTACCGCTACTTCATGTTCAAAAATATTATATTTTCCTATTTAAAAATATTACCTTTTCATGTTCAAAAATATTATATTTTCCTATTTAAAAATATTACCTTTTCATGTTCAAGAATTGTAACTTTCTAATTATAAAAATCTTACCTTTATGGTATATAAAAGTCTAATCTTTATTTAAATGAAAATCTAAACTTCGTATGAATAGAAATCAAATCCTTCTATGTTAAAAATGTAAATAAAAATCGAAGCTTTCTATATTAAAAATATAAATAAAAATCAAAGCTTTTTATACTTAACAAAAACCATGTATTTTTATAATCTAAAAATCAAAACAAAGTGGAATGCAAAGAACTCACAACGGGAGCGAATTTGTTGATTGAATTGGAGAGGGGGGGATCGCTGCAGCGTGGATCGAGGCGGAGGTGATCTGAGGAGGGCGTGGGTAGGGTTTCAAGCGGTGGATGGGGTGGGCTTGGGTACATCGGATAAGGAAAGGAGGGACGGGGGAAAAGGAGGAGTAGCAGAGATTGACGGAGGAGGGTGTGCCATGCTCCGGCGACGGCGAAGGGCGGAGCGTTGGTCGAGGCAGCGGGCTAGAGTAGGGGGCGGCGCGGTTTTAAGTTTCTTTTTTTTAAATCGGGTTTGATCGAGGTCTGAGGGGAGAAAGGATAAAGGGAGGGGTTAAGTGAGAATAAATTTATATATATATTAATTATTTTATTTATTTAATCCTCTAAAGAGTTGACTTTTTATTCGAACACTGAATCGAACCCACTGACTGTCGTCCCTAGCGTAATACTCCCATTCCAAACACAATGGGATATGTTTCGCAAGCCAATTCGACTGTTATGATCAGTTTCCGTTGAATTTAAAATATAAATCTACATATTGAATTTGAACGCACATTTCAATTTACTGGGGCTACATATGAACTCTAAAAATTCCCGAAAAATATTTTCTAGCTTTGTATTGACGATACGGTTCTAACAAAACTAATTTCATCAAATTCTGAGACCGTTTGAAAAATGGCCATTTTCTAGTCGATTAAAATCTACTAAAACTGGTCAAATGCGTTTTCCTTCGCCACGCTCACATATTGATTCGAAATATTATGAATTTTGAAACCTAGTAATAACTTGACATCACAAATCCAACAAAAGTGGTTTCATCGAAAACCGAGGTCGTTATCAAAATTTTCATTTTTAAGGGCCAGAATTCCATAGTGACTATTCTGAATTTTCAACTGGGCATAACTTTTTATTCCCGCTATGAAATTTCAATTTTTCAGATTCGTTGGAAAGATATTCTCAATTAGATTCAAATATTTTTGGTTTCGCTAAAATCCGGTTTATTTTGCACCCGGTACATTCATTTGAACTTAGAAATTGAATTTTCAAACTACCGCGCCATTTTCAATTCCTTTTATAATTAAAATAAAATATTTATATTCTAACGGTGCTCTATATAAATATATACGTTCTATTTCTATTCAAAATAAATTCTCGTCGTTAGTATTTAAAATAATTCATTTTAAATATTCAAAATTCGTTAAAATTGCCAAAATAAAAATTTTAAATTGGCACAGAATTTCCGGGTTATTACAGTGTATATCGATGGACATCAGTCGCATGGTGTGAATTGCCTGTGTGGCATGCCTAAGTGGCAATTGATCAAGGCTTCTGTTGAAAAGCAAAGTCTTGTGGTTGATGATCAAAGCATCGCCTGTGTGGCATAGCTTTGTGTAACGTTGATTCGCGAGCCTCACACCCCGGTTGTGAACCAGAAACGGGAGAGGACATCAGGGAGGACATGCGTTTCCTTCTAGCTAGGGTGGTGTCAGTGACCTACCAGCCCTGACATTTATATTATTTTCACCTGTGTGGTTGTTGGATTACGAAGCGCCTCGGATATATCGGTGACTGTGTTGAGCCGATGGAGTTATTTGGCTCATTGATGCCCCAAAGGGCGGGGAAACGCAGTGTTCAGGCATTTTAACCCACATCGGTTGACCGGCCCTGACGATCCAAGGGTCACTCGAGCTTTGATCCTGAGACACGGGATAGAGCGTCTCGAATCGGTAGAGGACTATCTTTTGCCTCGGTTCACAGATGGAAACCCAACTTCCAATACGTGACATTTGCGGTTTTGATTGTAGAGCCTAGTATGGCGACATGATATATGGTACTCATGCCGTCTATGATTGATATTTCTGATTGAAAATGTTTTGACACTATACACTTATAATAGTATCAAATTATTTGTTTTTAACGTACCAAGCATGTTTGGCTATTATAAGGGAAAACCCTATCCTCCGGCTTGTGTTGCATTGTATGATGGGACCTGGGTCTTATAATAGCTTCATTTTTCCAAAAAGCATTGCGCTGTTTTGTTATATGCACCTGTATTCTTGGGAGGAAACCCGTTTCGTGTTATACGGCGTGGTCCCATGATATATCTGATTTAAAGTAAAGCTTTAAATAACTGTTTTAGTTCTCACACCAGTCACATGACTGACTTGGATTTTGCAGATTTATATTCACAGGAACCTGGTTTACAACTGGAATGATATCCGGAAAGCTCTGTATCCGTATATCTCTTTCAGTTGTGTATTGTATTATTTTTCCGCTGCTATGTAATGTATTGTAATCTCTGATATTTTGTGATGTATATTATTTATTCATACTCTGTATATTCTTGTATTCTGATGTAATTATTGTAATAAACAATGAAATGTTCTTCTGTTTGTGTTCCAATTTGTTGTGTTCTCAAAACGATCAGGGGTTTCGAACGGTCTTGGTCGGTTTAGCGATTGATTCGGATCGAGCAAAATTCCCAATTGTTACATTAAAATTACATAGCAGCGGAAAATAATACATAAGTACAATGCATAGTAGAAAATAACAACTGACACAACTGAAAAAAATACATGGACATAAAGCTTTCCGAATATAGCTCCAGCTGTAATCCAGGATCTTGTGAAAAGAAATATCTGTGAAAACCAAAACTACTGACTGCCCGTGTGGAAAATATGGGCACCCAGAGTTTAGGTAGAAACAATAAACTCCGAGTCAGTCATGGGACTGGTGTGAGAACTAAAACAGTTATTAAAATTTTACTTTAAAAGTGGGAAAAAACATGGGACCACGCCGTATGACACGGAACGAGTTTACTCCACATGAATATCAGTTTAGATATAAAACAACGCAATGCTTTCTGAAAAATGAAGCTATTACAAGAATCAGGTCCCATCACATAATGCAACGCAAGCCGGAGGATAGAGTTTTCCCTTATAATAGCCAAATATGCGTGGTACATTTAAAACAAATCATTTTGATATTACTATAAATGTGTAGTGTCAAAACAACTTCAAACATATGTGTATCAATCATAGGCAGCATAGTACCCCAACCTACTATGTCACCATACTAGTTCTACAATTAAAACCAAAAAGTCGCGTATTGGAAATTGGATTCCATCTATGAGTTGAGGCCAGGGATGGCTCCTCACCAATTCGAGACACTCTACCAAATGCCTCTGGATCGCACCCTTAGCAGCCCTTGGATCTTCAGGGTCGGTCCTCTCTTACTTTTGATGACTGGTTATTCCTGAACACACATTTCCCGGTCCTATCAGACCTATCTCTGAGCCACTAGGGTCTCAATATCCGAGGCGCTTTATTCCATCATCCACATAAGTAAAAATGTCTGGGCTCCATACCATGGCACCACTCCTAGCTAGAAAGAAATGGCGTGCACTCCCTACAGTCACGATCCCGTTTTTGACTCATACCAGGTGTGAGGCTCACGAATTAACGCTATACACAATACTATGCTGATTAAAGCTGTGCTTTGATCATCATCCAAAAGATTTTGCTTTTCAACAAAAGCCTTAATCATTTGCATCTTAGCATGCCACACTGACAATTCACGCCATGCAACTGATGTCTATCAATATATAACCTCTAAGCTCGTACGTCTCAGAGAAGGGTGTTAGGAAAGAGAATAAATTCACCACCACAAAACAGATATATATATATTTAATAGAAATCAATCAACACAGAATGAAATCCAATGTCAGACACACATCCATTTACAAGTCCGTTCTGGGTCTAAACGAAACCGGAGGCACCTTATTCCTCATCCCATATCTCCAATACAGGAGAGAGGTCCTCGCATATCCGGTCGATCTCCAAGTACGTTTGGACGATCACCACTTATTACCTTTTCTTGGGTGTACAACCCAATCAAGACATCAGTAATCATCCAAACGATGTGAAGATTTCCCATCTTCAACCACCGTCTTCATCATCCACTTTTAGTTGTCGTATCAGTTATTCAGAATGGGATAAACCGGTCTTTCTCAATAACTCGCGTATTTTATAATCAATAATCAAGTGCTATAAAAACACATCATACGCCTCAATCCAATCCAGAATACTTTTTTATTCAAATTTTCACATTTTTAGGGAAAGGTTCCCATTAATTTTATCAAAGATAAGTTCATTTAAACTATTTATTTAATTTTCCTTTGGATATCCATTTCAAAAGATTTTATTTCATCCTTTAACAATTTAAAACCAAATTAAGGTTTATAAAACTAGTCGGGATTATCGACCCATACAGAAGTAATCATTTTTTTAATCCCAATCCAAACCTATTCATCCCATGAAGCAAAACTGGTAGTACTCCATATCTAACACCCACTGTGTTATAGGTAAATTTAATTACCATTTCACGTTCAAATCTAGTTAAAGATTTAACTATTGCCTGGAGTAAAACTGGTGGTACTCCATTCTCGATCATTTCATGAATTCGATAAATTTGATTATCTCATTCTCATTTTAATCTACTTAAAAATTTATTAAAACTCTAGTTCAGTTTTAATCTCAAAAATCATTACTCAATGATTATTCAAATACTAGGAAATAAATCCCATCTTTCACTGGCCTAAAGAACCAACTGCATTTAAAACACAGCTCACGAAAAACCCAAAATCATCTTCCATTAAATATGGAATCTTCACGGAAATCAGATTAATTTATAATCGATATAAGTTTTCATATCAAACTAATAATATAAATGGAATAACGGCAAAGCCTTTTAAATTCCATATATAGTAACGGTCTTCCTTCACAGAAGCTCATCTCGATTATTACCAAATCGAATTTCATTCAATTCCAATTTAGTATTTTAAGTTGGTTACGTTGGAAAATTCCCATTAAATCTTAATAAAAAGATTTATAAATTCCAAATCATCACTTCACTGTTAATTGGGTTAAAGAACAAGTGTTATTTAGAACACCGTTCACGATAAACCCAAAAATCCAATTTCTATTCAATTCCAATTAAATATTAATTGATTGGTAAACTACTCTAAATCTTAATTAAAAGATATTTTCTATTCTCAACTGGGTTTAAGAACAGTGTTAATGAAGACACCATTCACGACAAACCCAAAATCCAATTTGATATTAAATACAAGGCTATAAATAGAAATTATATCGACTTATATTCAACAACAAACTCTGAAACTAACAGATATCGTATTGGGAATAACGATATCTGTAACTTTCAAATTTCTCAACAATATCCGTATAATCATGGAATCCAATATCGAAATTTTCCAAAGATTATTTCCATTCCAATTCATACGTTGGAAAATTTGGTTATGTCAAAACCATTTCAAATCCAGTTTATTTATTTAAAAACATTGGGTTATATTTCTAGTTAATAATTAGTTCATTACGATAAAAATATATTTTTAACTTTTCAAATATGGAATTTTTCATCCAAAATCTTTCCAAATCAGTTATTATGCTTTTACACAATTTTTCCATATTTTTAATAATTTTATTAAGGCCCTTATAGTCGGTTTCCAATATCGGCCACCGAACTGCATCCATAGCGACCTTTTCCGAAATTGATTTGGATATAATTTGAAATCCAACTATTTAAATTTAAATATCATATATTCATTGAAAGCTCTTTTTGATACGAACCCAATGGTTCTGGTTTTAGGAGAATCCGACGGTCGGATCTCCCGTTTTTCCAATTTGAAGTTAATGGTCGAAATTCACGAATGGTCGCTGCGCGGCGCGTTTTATTCAAGCCATTATATATATATCATCGATTTCTATTTAAAATGTATTTTATAAATCATTTATAAATTCATTTTAAAAACGATTCCAACTTCCATTTCAATTTTGATATATATGGACGTTTTGAATTGAGTTGATTATAAAAGGAATAATTTTACCCAGAAATTATTTGGCAAAATTATTCTACCATTTCAATTCGATACAGTATTGTTTTAAAATGGGTAAATGAAATAATTTTACCCAGAAATTATTTTGATATAAAAGGAATCATTTCTGAATTATTGTAGCATATGGATGTGTTGATCGATATTACAATAGAATGAAATTATGAAATATTGAAATGGTTATATATAACCAAATATGACTTGTATATGGATAACGTATACAAACAAGATGAACTGGAATTAAGTTCAAACCAGAATTGGAATTTAAATTCCGAGTGTTTAGAAAATATTTTCTGAAATCATATAAAGTAATATAACATCACTAAAAAGTATTTTTGAATAAGGATGCTTTAAATGGATTTTAAAAGTGATTAAGCACTGAAATCACTTCAGTAGCGAGAAAATAATTCTGATAATGGATCGTGACATTATTGGTATTCATTTTCGAGTTTCTGAGTGATGGATTACTACCATAGTAATTTGGGAATGAAAAATTAGTTTGAAAAGGACATAATGATTTAGAAATTCAAATGTTTTGAATTGTGTTGATTATAAATATGTGTATAAATATATATGATTTCAAACTAATTTGAAATAAAACCCGGGAATTTGAATTCTGAAATTGTTTAACTTGTAAAAGTTGAATAGATTTAAAATGGTCAAAATGTATCAAATGAATTGAAATTTAACTTAAGTTAAATAAAATTGGACTGGATTAAAAATAATCCAGAATGAAATCAAACAAGTTGAATATATATTGGATGTTGTTGTTTGGAATTAAACTGTGATGGAATTGAACTCAAGCAGAATAAGAGTTTTGATTTTGGGAAATAAAATTCAGTTTGGATGAATGAATGGAAGTGAACTAATCAGAAGGTTGATTAGAAAAGTTAAAGACCAAAGGTTGAATTGATTTGAAACCGCTTGGAAATATATACATATGTTGAGCAGGTACTATATGGAAGCAAATGAAAGAGATAAAATTATGCCCGACAAAAAGGTTCACGTTTACAATATTACTTGGGTTTGATGGTTTTATGAGCCTAATGGGCAAGCCACTTGGCATTTTGATTTTCTTTTGGATTGGAGAAGGCCTAGAAAGGCGAGTTGTGGTTGTACCGATTGAGCCGTGCAGAGGAGATGCTGGAGAATTTTTTTCGAAAATTTGAAGAGTTAGAATTTTTTTTGATAAATTAAAATCGAGTAGTTAATTGTAATTGAAATAAGAAAAGCAGAATTGGTTAATAGAATTTCCAGTGGAATAATGAAATTGATAAATGGATTTAAAATCAATTGGAATGGGTGTGGATATGCAGAAGAGCATATGGATTGAAGACAAGAATGTGATGACGGATTGTCCAAAAATGGTGGATAAATCATTTTGAAAGAATTATGAATGGTCGAGTATTGCTATGAAAATTCAAAGGTCGGGTAAGAACTTGGTTATGAAGATATGGAATATAAGATTTCAACTAAGTAGATTATAAGGAGTTAGAGTTATAGCATTTTTACTGCTTAGCAATTTCGAGCACGAAATTATTTTAAGGGGGAAGGAATGTAACGACCCGGATTTTTAGCCGTTGAATTCTGAATATTTAAATTTGTTTTAAATATATTTTTTGAATTATATATAGGAATTTATTTAATAAAATGATTTTTAAACAATAGAATTTAAAACGAGCTTGAAATAGTAGCGGTAGTTCGTAATTTACGATTTAAACTTCAACTGAATATACAAGATCCAAAATAAGTCGGATTTCTGTGAAACAAGAAACGTGTGAATCTATTAAACTGTATATTTCTAATGGAACAGAAAAATCGAGTTTTCATATTGTAGATTTTGTTTTATGTCCAAATCAAATTTAGAAATAGTCGCTATGGAGTCGTGTATACGCCATAACGGTTTAGTTAATATAACTAGAGATTGGTTACGAATTTGGACAAGATTCTTTTGAGGCATAGTTATAATTTAATTTTTAGAATTTTACTGTAATTTTTAATTAATTAAATACGCAACTTTTTATTTGGAGTATTTTGCACCCTATATCAATATTTTGGGGTTTCATTATTTAAGTTAAACTACCGATATTATTATATTTTTGGGATCGTGGTACCTTGTTGGACACGACCACATTCTTACTTCTGTCTGTAGCAAATCATACACAAACAAAAAATTTATACAGTTAGGTACACTACACTTTATAACTTACATATTATATTTCCTTCTATACCGTGAAAACATCAAGAAAATAGTACCATGTTTCAAATAGTCTGTTGCTTCATCAACGCTTGTGTACCAAAATCATAAAAGATGTTTTCAAATATTCCACCACACCGTGTAAACTTTAGAACAGCGTAGCAGCCACGCTATTCAACCGTGTTCTCCAGTTTTCCAAGACCCGTGCATACCAAGCCACCATACTGCGTGCGTGCCAAGCAAATCTCAACGCCGTGGCCTCCAAATTGTTGCTTCTTTAAATACTGCGTATTTTCATTATCGTTCTCAAGCCCAAAAACAAAACCGCAAATGTGAAATCAAACAACAGACAAAGGAAAGAAAAAAGAATCAAAGACAAAATTAGTTTTTTCATCATGTGTGAACAAACGCAGAAGGCATGAGGTTCTGCCGAAGCCTTGGAAAATGGGAGAAGCGGGTATAGTCAGTATGGTGTTCCAGGACCCGAGTTCGACTGTTCATAACAAACTAGGGTTCGTAAATTTTGGGTATTTGCAGCGCTAATTCATAAATTTCTTATTGTTTTGGGCTTAGCTTGAGGAATATCACATTGTGGTGATTTTTTGATGGAAATAGCATGTATTTGTGTCGCCACTTTTGGTTGGGGATGGTGCAGAGCTGAAGTAAAAGGGGACGGCGATGTTTAGCTCGCGAAGTGGAGGGTCAAGGCGGTCACGGTGTGTTCGAATTTGTGAAGAAAAGTGGAGGACAGTTCGTTGGAAGGTCACATTTTGGTGGATCGGTTTACTGGAACCCAATTTATTTCAAGAATGGAAGAGGTACTGTTCATAGGGACAGGTGCGGTTGGACCTTTGGGGTGAAGATGATTAGCAGGAGTTATTTTAATTAACCATGGTAATTAGCGTATAAGTTTTTATATTTATATATTGGTGAGTGAAGAGAAGAACGAGTTGTTCTGGCATGACTTCATGGATGGCTGCGGACTTGTGAAGGTTTGGGTTTGGAGTAAGAATTTAAGGGGAACGAGCATATGCTGGGGAGAAGACGGAAAGATTAAAGCAGAAGAATAGCATGGTTTTGGATTCTAATCGGTAATTAAAATCAAATGAAAACCAGATCACATTGAAATTGCAATAATGAAATCTTCGCA
Source organism: Allium sativum (assembly GCA_030737875.1). NCBI lineage: Eukaryota > Viridiplantae > Streptophyta > Magnoliopsida > Asparagales > Amaryllidaceae > Allium > Allium sativum. Next base: position 264,571,803 of record CM060926.1, on the reverse strand, counting down.
GTAGCACTGAGGTGGTTGATACCGGAGCTACCAGTATTTCGTAGAAAAAGATCAAAATCCGTTTCATTTTAAAATGAAACAAAAGCAGCATCTTCAACTGCAGAACAAGGTGAGTAAACTCACTAACTCTATCTTGTTTATATTTTTATATGAACGAGCTTTAAATTTATTTATAGTAATTTTAGACTATGCAATGGTTGATTAGTTGAATAGTTGATAAAATTGGTTGAAATGGTTGATATTATTACATCGTTGATCGATTATTAGTTCTAATATTTCATATTGATGTGAAATAATATCATTGATGTTGATTAACATCTGTGGATGCAAGGAAACAGGTTGGAGGAATCCAACTGGATTCCTCAACATTTATATTACTATTTCATTGATTGTATTATTTGATGTGATATAAAATTGATGATTGATTATGTTGTGTTTAAGTTATACTCTCCCTAGAATTTGATATTTAAATACTGTAAATATTTTAGAATATAGAAAAGGGAGTTGAGAATTAAAAAGGGAATTTATTTCCAAATTAGAAATTAAATTTCAAATGAACTGGAAATAGAAACTTGTTTAAATGGGATTAAACAAGAAGTTAATTGTAACAATGTTTACAAATTTAACAAAATCATAGGATAAATAAAAACATAAATTCAAGTTGAATTTATATGAGTAAAGTGGAAACCAGTATCGACACAGTTATTTGAAGTGAGATTTAAACGTAGTAGTTATAAAAGATATTTAAATTGGAAAAATAAAAATAAGTAAAGTTAAATGGAAATTAAATGAGAAGGGAAATGAGAAATCGTTTTCAGAAGAAACAATGGGTTTTATTTCAAAGTTTGGAATATAAAATAAATTGAGGTAAATCCAAGGGATGGGTAATTTGAATTCGACCATGTCAAAAATTTAATGGTTTATTTTTAAAAAGGATATTTAAATTCTATTATTTAATTGAAACATGTTAAGAAACTAGTATTTCAATATTTATAGCCATGAAAATACAACTCGATGTTTTGAAATAATTTAAAATTATTTATGTTGAATTATGAAACGAGAAGGGAATGATAGAAATCAAATACAATTGAATTCATAAGTTATGCTTGTGAATATGTTTTTAAAATGGGAAAAGGAAATTGTTTAATATAAATAGGAAGGTATTAGTAGAAGTTTTATAAACAAGATAGTATAAATATGATGTGGAATTATAAAATGACTCGATCTGAATCTGTAATGATATTTGCACGTAAAATCAAGTTGATTTGATAAACCAAATATTGATTCCGATTAAAGGAATGTTATTCATATTTGAAAGGAAACAACGATTTAAATGGGTTTGCAAATGGAAATGATTATAAGTGAAACTTGAGTTAATCTGAAAAGATATATTCATTCCGAAGCACGGAATATTGATCGAATAGACATTATTCGAGAGAAAGTTATTTATGGAAATTCGATTATATCGAATTTTGAGAAGTAGTTATTTTTACATTCTATTTTGAGTCAAATCTATTTATTTATTTACTTATTAATTGAATTAATAAGTACAGGTTATATTTTTATATAGCAATTATTTGGGAACAACGATTATAACGCTACCGTTATAAAGCTAAACATCGATTTTAGCGCTGTTATAATAACAAATGTTTTGTAAATTCTAAACAGTGATTTTAACGCTGCCGTTATAATAAATGTTTTGTAAATCTAAACAGCGATCTTAACGCTATTGTTATAATAAATGTTTATAATTCTAGATAGCGATTGTAATGCTGTTGTTAAAAGTAATGTTTTACAAATCAAATATTTGGAAACAACGATTATAACGCTACCGTTATAAACAATGTTTATCCGTAAAAGAAGTGTGTTCTTAGATTGAATCCGAAAGTCGCGTAAGCGATGTTTTTGTTGGAAGTTGTGAGCTTTGACTATTTCAAAGTTGAGAATGTTGTTCAATTAAGGTCTGAGAGGTACTTATAACCCAACTTGATTGACTTCATGATTGATGGAGAAATGACTAAGGCTCGATAGTGAAGATGGGTTAGCAATTTGGTTAACTAGTAAAGATTAATGGTTTGAGTTATAATGACGATGTTTTATAACATCACGTTAATATTAAAGGATTTTGAAATGTTTTTCCCCAAATAAAATGAGAGATATTTTCTATGCTTAATGGATTGGTCAACGAGGAATTAAGGAATGGAATGTGGAAGTATTTTCCGATATTAATAAGATATATTTTTAGAATATAGAAAATAAGTATTTCATCAATATATTTAGAGATGTTTTCTTACTGGAATAAGGGATATTTTCTCGAATAGAGAAATTATAATATTGAAAATGTTTTTCAAAGAATCGAGAGGTGAAATCGAGCTTCAAAAGGATACGAAAGATGGGAAATGGGAATTGTAAATGATAATAAAATAAAGAATTGATTTAAAGGGGCCCAGTGTTGTTTGATGATTGATCGGTACGATTTTCAATTGGAAATAGGACCGTTGATTGTATGGATGTTCCTTTGATAGTTAAATCACTGACTATCAAAATTTTGATTTATTTTATACCTCCGTTGAGACCGGGATCAGATTTAATATCCGAAAACCACTCCATATTGGTATAAGCGTTATGAATCAACTTATGCTGAAGATAATTGAAGACGGAGTAAAGTGCAAGGGTTGTTCTGTTAATCCTAGGTTGAACTTGCGTAAGATGGATTAATAGAATGGTTCCTTCGGTTTGTCCAGACCCAAGACAACTTGTATGGACGAGTGTCTGACAGAGTATTTCCAAAGGGATTACGTACGTTGATTCCTTCAAACGTATGAAGTTGGTGGAAAAGAAGGGAAACTTCTTTAGCCTAACAATATGAGTATTTTTGTGGGAATCAATTGGTGATTTCCGATGGATCTGACGATGTGGCATTCAAAGTGAATGGTAGCCAGATGTTCTGGAAGATAATTCAAACCTCAAGCCTCACAACCGGGAATTGACAAAAATCGGGCAGGCAGCATGGCTATGTGGGTCGCTCCCATTAGGATGTATAATCACCTATCTAGAGAAATTCCATTTGCTTCTTTAATCTATCGATGCTGTCCCTTTCGGGGAACAGTTGCTGATCCCAACCGTTGGTGATATACATTTGATACACTCAAGCGAAATGAGTGGTCGGTCATGTGTGGGCCGGGTTGCAAGAAGTTCTTGTTGAACCCAGTGTATTCCCCTCTAGAGATACACTATCGGAAGGTGGTTCCATACCTTGTCATGTTGGAAATCCAATCTCCAATAAGCGCCCTGCGGTTTTTGATTTTATATTATATATGGATTGTGAGATGCAAGCGTTCCGCTAGATTCTATTTATTTGATTTAGATACTATTATAATATCACCAGATTTTGATATCAAAATGTTTTCGGTTATCGTAAGGTAAAAACCATCCGTGTTTATGTGTGGATCGGCTTTACGATTATCATTTCTTTCAAAAGGATTTTGAAAGTTAAACAAATGATTGGAGTTTACTCACACCAGTCCCATGACTGACCCAGAGTTTATTTTGTTTTGTTTTCCCTAAACTCTTGGGTGCCCAAATTTGTACGGGCAGTCAAGTAGTCGGGGATTTACAGATTCACTTGGAGGAGGTTGAAGTAGGAGTCTTCTCCAGTTAGCTATAGACTATCATATTTTCCGCTGTGTATTTTGTTGTATCTGGAAACAGGTGTTTATAACTGTTCCAGGAATAACTGTTGTGCTCTGATGATGGTATGTACATAAAATTACTGAATTGTATTTCAAAGCTTATGTTATCTAATATATTTTATTCGTTCTGCTGTGAGTTTGTGATCTTTTTTTTCTTCTATTCTAATATTTCTTTCTTTCTATTTCTCATCCTCTAACTTCTTTCTAATAATGATTCGTGTTTCTGTGCAATTTGGGTTGGACGTGTGGTGTTATTAGGCGACTCAAAGGGTATGGGAATTCGGGCCGTTACAAACGAAGCTGAAAGTTGTTTAACTAACCAACTTAACTTTCATTCTTCAACTTTTCAGTTTATAAGAATTTTCTAATTTCTCAAAAATTTGGCTAACACCCTATATTTTCGAAAAATTCCGCCATAACCTCCTTTGTACGGTCTGATCGGTAAAACCGCAACTTGTCTCACATGGCCCTCATCATCCAAAAATAAAAGCCAATTGGCTCATAAAATCATCAAAACCCAAGAAAATAGTAAACATGTACCTATTTGTCGGGCATACAATTTTATTCCTCTTCTTAGCTTCCATGCTATGACCTGTTCATTATATACACATGTACATATATGCAATTCCAATCAATTTCAATTCAGTTCAATATTTGACTCGATTTGGCTTATTTTACCTTTCATTCTCATATTGGTTTTATTATTCCAATATTTTAATTAGTTAAATTAATAATCAAACATCACAACCAGCAATCATTAGTGGATTAGCTTTTCAAATATATAGCTTTTATATACTTAAAATCTATTTTTCAGTGTCAAATCACAAACAATAAACCCTATCTAAGTTTTGGTTCTCACACCAGTCAATTGGAAATATATAGATATCGCATTTTTGAAACTCGAGTGTGATTCTATATCTACCCACTATACTTGAGACTTCATATACACGTGGATTAGACGTATATTAAAAATCTCTTTATACCCGATAGTCCAAAATCAATTAAAAAAATCTCAAATACGTATAATAATGTATAATTTTCAAAACTAAATTTGTTTTTAGAAATAGCACTCTTTAACTCATTCTAGGATGCTACTGATCTCATCTCTAATGAGTCATTCTTATAGGACATTACTAATCCTACCTTTGATGGATTCTTTCGTTTGGTTCTAATGTGTCCTGTTCTCGAGCTCTGTAAACCAAAGCTCTGATACCACGATGAAACGACCCGAAATCCCCCTTACGGGAAACCTCGGATTGCTTTGAGAACATGATGTACTAGAACACAAATAGTAGAATATTTCATTGGTATTACAACAATTTACATCATAGTACAAGAATATTCTAGAGTATGAATAAATATTACACATTGGAAATACAATATCAGAGATTAAAATTACATAGCAGTGGAAAATAATACATAAGTACAATGAGTAGCGGAAAATAACAACTGACACAACTATAAGAAATACACTTATACAAAGCTTTCCGAATATAGCTCCAGCTGTAATCCAGGATTATATGAAAAGAAATATCTGCTAAAACTAAAACTACTGACTGCCCGTGTGGAAAATATGGGAACCCAGAGTTTAGGTAGAAACAATAAACTCTGAGTCAGTCATGGGATAGGTGTAAGAAATAAAACTGTAACACCCCACCTCCGTTAAGGTCACTCACAAAGGGAATGCCTTAACTTTGGTGGAGCATTTTAGTAAATAGAACAGAAACTTACAAGACAGATAAAACAGTACTTGAAAATTTTTAACTTTATTACAGCGGAAACAGAAATTAATATGGTTACATCCTTTCAAATTTCAGAATTCAAGTACAAAATATCAGTCTTGTACAAAAGCCTTCAAAATGCATGGTTTAAAATCATAATCCCCATGGAACGGAAGCTATACAGAGCCAAGCCATACTTTAAGCACTTTAAGCAAAGAGAAATCCGGATCAAGCTAAAGTATTCCCTCCTTCGATAACCTGGGGGGGAACGGAAGAAAGGAGGCGAAACAACAAGGGTCAGACAAAAAGTCTGGCAAGTCCAGTGACTTTCAGCATATGAACAGATAATAATAATATGATATGAACATAAAACTGGATGTGAAATAACTGTAACAGGTGTAGCAGATATAACAGAAAAACAGAATGACATAAACTATTGTTTTACACTTCTCTGCACTAATACTAGTATAACAGAATTAGGTGTCACCCTAATGTCTAAATTGAAGCAGGAACGGGTACAGAATACTTTAACAGAAACAGAATGCTAATAATGGGCCTTTACTACCCGATCAGAAACAGACAGAAGCAGAAACAGATTTATCCCTACGGAAACAGAATGTAGAATTAGGTGTACACTAGTAATGGGCCTTTACCACCCGAACAGACGGTACCACACAGAAACAGACAGGTGTTACCACCCAACAGAAACAGACGGTACCAACAGAAACAGACAGAACTAAGCGTACCCTAAAACCCTACCCCAAGCGATCGGCTCCCTAATACATAAATATCCTGTGTCGGCCCCACAGTAGGGTGTATCACTCCCTAAAGTGACAACCAATTGGCACAGACCTATTTACAGATGTCACGGCGTCTTACATCCTCAGAGGCAGACCGGGATCCATGCACGCACATGACCCGGTTGGAACGCACCATCAACACCCCTCGCTATTATCAGAATGAACCACTTATAATTAGTTCAGTAAGCGTGCCCTGGACCCTACTTACTGTTGGGTCAAAGTTTTGATACCAGAAAGGGTTACTGACTAATATGGGTCCCAAACAACAGATGACACAAGTAATTCCCCTCCTAACCTTGTGTCCTCAGACTAACAGATCTCAGATTAACTTGTTTACAAGTTCAGACATACAGAATTCAGATTTACTAGTTCACAGATTAAGTTAACAAGTTTTCAGACTAACAGATCAGATGTACAGATTTTTCAGATTTGTCTAACTTTGTATTGGGCCTACAGATTCATGGACGGGTTTACTACACCTATTAATCCAGTTGCTTTAACCCTATTTTCCCCCAATACGTTTTAGACGTCATTCTTATCTTAGATTTGCATTAATTAATTATTAATGCCCAGACCTCTCACATTAGGTCGCTAGCTTGTGGCCGCTGGATGGGCCGGGCGGTTCCGGGCAGACTTCTGCCGCAAGCCAGACCTAACCTCGTGTCTTAAGCAGGTTATGACTAACTTCTCACATTAGAACCTATTGTTTGCGGCCACTGGATGTGCCGGGCGGTTCCGGGCAGAATTACGCCGCAAACTCATTCTAACCTCGAGTTAGTCACGTTTATCTTTGCGGCCAATTAATTAATAATTTACCGTTTATGCGCACGCCTAATATATATGCCAATTCAGATTATATCAATAACAGGATGATTATATCGACACAGTAGATAACAGATTTTAGCAGATAACAGATTTTATATGACTTAACGGATTTAACAGATTTAGCAACTTAGCAGATTTTGGCATATAACAGGTTAGGCATTTCAACCGACAAATTTAACAGATTAGGCACTTTAATCTAATTAGCAGTCTAGGCAATATAACAAAACTAGCAGTTTAGGCAACTTGGCAAATTAGCAGATTTAGCAAATTTAATATTTCTAAAGGTTCTATTTACATGCCTTGCCTAATCATAAATTGGCCTAAATTCATATGCCTACATAATTGTCATGATTCACAACATATACTCCATGTTTGCATAAGCGCAGAATATGGACATAATTTGCCATATAACATATGTTCCAATTTTTGTTAAACTAGCATTTTACAGCAGATTCACATATAAATTATACCAAATATAACCATTAATTTCAATGCATGCCATATATCCAAAAATCCCTATTTAGGTGTAATCACAATAATAGATATCCTAATTAATGTAAATCTTTACACCTAAGTTTCCATATCTTCTTCTTTTTAAGTCATGAATCATTATGCAAACTATACCCAACAATCTAAATCTTTAAATCATATCTTCTAAAAATTAGATCTTGACTTTTATATGCATTTTGTCCAAAGTCTCAAATCATATGTAATCTTACAGTGGTTCCTCTTCTTCTTTTATCACAGAATATGCATCGGTCTAAAACTAGTTTATAACATATGCTTATTTTTCTAATTAATTACAAATCTAAATAACATATGTTCATTTCTCTAATTAGTTACAGATCTAGATTACAACGTACACTATGCATACAACATATATAAATTATATGTTTACAGTCAAATTCATGCATCCAATCCCAAGTCATATGTCAATATATTTTATGCCTCAGATCTAAAGTCATATGTTCAATTCAGTCTCGTCAAATTTCGCATCATTCATTATTTATCCCAAAATTTGCGTTCATACGTTAATCTCTTATGAGATTAGGCACAGGCTCGTGGTAGCCTGGCTATAGAAACAGAAAGGAAGCAGAAAGGGATATAGAACAGTCACAGAAAAACAGATCTGACAGATATACAATCTCAGATTCAGATTTAAAAGCATATCAGAATTATAATTAATGTTTATAGCAGAAAATAACTGTACTTGCCTTGATTGGATTAAAGAAAGAACTTTAGTTGTTACAGAATTGTTGTAGAAGCTTTTATCTCAAATTTGAATTTAGGATGATGTTGATTGGCTTCTAGTTTTGATTCTAGCAGAGTAGCGACGCCATTTTTATTTTTAATTAGAAGAAGAGAGCAATGGAGGCTAGAGAATTGTGTAAGAAACCTAGGTTTAGGTTAGGGATGTATTTATAGGAGGATAGGGTGATTTAGAGCCTTCAGATCAGTCCAGAAGTCATCAGAATCGCACAGCTCGAATACACATCATCCAGCCACTCAAAAGAAGACACGTCACCTCAGAACACTCCAGAATTTGGTGCTGGATTTGTATGGGCGCACTTGGCAGGTGCGCCAGTGTATTTTTGTACTGGCGCACTTCCCAAGTGCGCCAGTGTATTCTGGCCTGTTTCCGGTTTTTCTGCCTAACTTCGTTCATCCATATCTTCTTCATACGGACTCCGATTTAAGCAAATTCGGACTCTATTTCGCGTATTTTTCCGAGACGAACACAATGGCGCAACCCATTTCCCTTATTTCTTCTCCTAAAAATTAATTATACCTTGATTTTTAACTCTTATGTTTACAGAAAATACGGGGTGTTACATTCTCCCCTCCTTAGAGGATTTCGTCCCCGAAATCTTCAAGTTAAGAAGAATGTGTCCTACCATCCAATCACCCATCTACTCAACCATCATCCACAAGCATCCATTGTCCTTAGAAAACTTCTAATGTTGTATGAACATATGCAAAAGTGTGTGTATATGTTCCTTATCTAATGCAAAGATCAGGCGGTTTACTGATTCAATTGACCTCCTTAATGCGAATTATGTCAGTGCCATGAGTCCAACATGTATGCAATAGAATCTTAATGATATATATTATTTCTATATGAGTGCACAATTATTCACTCAAATGCTACATCCATGTGCTGAATCAACCATTTTGCATCCACAAGAATTGAAAAATGCTCACACATCCATATGCAGTATGAGAGTGTTTTCGAGCCGATCTAGTGCCTAGTGTGTGTATATGCATCCACAGGCAACCACTAGCAACCACTTGCAACCATCAAACATAACATGTCTCAAACACATGTTTACACCCATTAGTTTCTACCTAAAGTTCGAAGATTCAATCGATAGGATACAGTCGAATGATGGAAGCGAGTACAGATAGAACGAAAATTTGGTTCCCATTAGACATGGGTCCTAAGTATCGACCCCAAAGACCGAAACCAACATAAAATTGACACCCAGAGGATTACCTTCTTTAGACAATGTCAAAACTGGAAATCCTATCAAAAGTATTTAGATATTTACAGACTACTGGTACAGATCAGGTTCCCTAATGATTCTTAGGAAGCTAAGCATGATAAAATCATATCCCATAAAAACTCAAAATGTATGCGTCATACTTGACACCTAACACAGATATCCCCCAATCTATCACAAACAGATGAGTCGTAACCCCTATGGGTTTGAGGCTATAACCAAATCAAGACTAGTATTATAGTGTAGAGACTTAACTACAGAATCAGAATGTCAGAATCAGAAAGAGTTCTACTCAAAGGTCAGATAAGGAAATTAAACCTTCTACAGAAATTTTCCTATTTTTATCCTATCCACTAGCCTTGAGAGTGCTCGCCTGCCTTCCAGAAGTAGGTCCTGTCCTCTGCCCTTGCCCTCGAAAGCTGCCTCCATCGCACGGAAAAATCCTACAAAGCTCGAAAAAAAATTAGCCGTAGGGGAGACTACTGCGGCTACAGATGGAAGTTGGGTGCTTATTTGCCCTCTGACAGGTGGCGTAGTCTTATCAAGCCTACGGAACCATGCCGCGATGAGGTTACCTCCCAGAAAGCCAGGAGCCCCGGAGACTCAGGAAAGAAGGAAACAAAGATTCAAACAGAGGATCAAAAGATAGATATATCGCTTTAGGGACTACGTTTTTCAAAATAAAGTCTACTTTTGAAAATACTTCCTTTTAAAACCTTTTTGGAAATAGTTTTCAAAAACTTTTATCTAATCTAGTAACCTTTAGCTCTGATACCAAGTGTAACACCCCACCTCCGTTAAGGTCACTCACAAAGGGAATGCCTTAACTTTGGTGGAGCATTTTAGTAAATAGAACAGAAACTTACAAGACAGATAAAATAATACTTGAAATTTTTTAACTTTATTACAGCGGAAACAGAAATTAATATGGTTACATCCTTTCAAATTTCCTAATTCAAGTACAAAATATCAGTCTTGTACAAAAGCCTTCAAAATGCATGGTTTAAAATCATAATCCCCATGGAACGGAAGCTATACAGAGCCAAGCCATACTTTAAGCACTTTAAGCAAAGAGAAATCCGGATCAAGCTAAAGTATTCCCTCCTTGGATAACCTGGGGGGGACGGAAGAAAGGAGGCGAAACAACAAGGGTTAGACAAAAAGTCTGGCAAGTCCAGTGACTTTCAGCATATGAACAGATAATAATAATATGATATGAACATAAAACTGGATGTGAAATAACTGTAACAGGTGTAGCAGATATAACAGAAAAACAGAATGACATAAACTATTGGTTTACACTTCTCTGCACTAATACTAGTATAACAGAATTAGGTGTCACCCTAATGTCTAAATTGAAGCAGGAACGGGTACAGAATACTTTAACAGAAACAGAATGCTAATAATGGGCCTTTACTACCCGATCAGAAACAGACAGAAGCAGAAACAGATTTATCCCTACGGAAACAGAATGTAGAATTAGGTGTACACTAGTAATGGGCCTTTACCACCCGAACAGACGGAACCACACAGAAACAGACAGGTGTTACCACCCAACAGAAACAGACGGTACCAACAGAAACAGACAGAACTAAGCGTACCCTAAAACTCTACCCCAAGCGATCGGCTCCCTAATACATAAATATCCTGTGTCGGCCCCACAGTAGGGTGTATCACTCCCTAAAGTGACAACCAATTGGCACAGACCTATTTACAGATTTCACGGCGTCTTACATCCTCAGAGGCAGACCGGGATCCATGCACGCACATGACCTGGTTGGAACGCACCATCAACACCCCTCGCCATTATCAGAATGAACCACTTATAATTAGTTCAGTAAGCATTCCCTGGACCCTACTTACTGTTGGGTCAAAGTTTTGATACCAGAAAGTGTTACTGACTAATATGGGTCCCAAACAACAGATGACACAAGTAATTCCCCTCCTAACCTTGTGTCCCCAGACTAACAGATCTCAGATTAACTTGTTTACAAGTTTAGACATACAGAATTCAGATTTACTAGTTCACAGATTAAGTTAATAAGTTTTCAGACTAACAGATCAGATGTACAGATTTTTCAGATTTGTCTAACTTTGTATTGGGCCTACAGATTCATGGACGGGTTTACTACACCTATTAATCCAGTTGCTTTAACCCTATTTTCCCCCAATACGTTTTAGACGTCATTCTTATCTTAGATTTGCATTAATTAATTATTAATGCCCAGACCTCTCACATTAGGTCGCTAGCTTGTGGCCGCTGGATGGGCCGGGCGGTTCCGGGCAGACTTCTGCCGCAAGCCAAACCTAACCTCGTGTCTTAAGCAAGTTATGACTAACTTCTCACATTAGAACCTATTGTTTGTGGCCACTGGATGTGCCGGGCGGTTCCGGGCAGAATTACGCCGCAAACTCATTCTAACCTCGAGTTAGTCACGTTTATCTTTGCGGCCAATTAATTAATAATTTACCGTTTATGCGCACGCCTAATATATATGCCAATTCAGATTATATCAATAACAGGATGATTATATCGACACAGTAGATAACAGATTTTAGCAGATAACAGATTTTATATGACTTAACGGATTTAACAGATTTAGCAACTTAGCAGATTTTGGCATATAACAGGTTAGGCATTTCAACCGACAAATTTAACAGATTAGGCACTTTAATCTAATTAGCAGTCTAGGCAATATAACAAAACTAGCAGTTTAGGCAACTTGGCAAATTAGCAGATTTAGCAAATTTAATATTTCTAAAGGTTCTATTTACATGCCTTACCTAATCATAAATTGGCCTAAATTCATATGCCTACATAATTGTCATGATTCACAACATATACTCCATGTTTGCATAAGCGCAGAATATGGACATAATTTGCCATATAACATATGTTCCAATTTTTGTTAAACTAGCATTTTACAGCAGATTCACATATAAATTATACCAAATATAACCATTAATTTCAATGCATGCCATATATCCAAAAATCCCTATTTAGGTGTAATCACAATAATAGATATCCTAATTAATGTAAATCTTTACACCTAAGTTTCCATATCTTCTTCTTTTTAAGTCATGAATCATTATGCAAACTATACCCAACAATCTAAATCTTTAAATCATATCTTCTAAAAATCAGATCTTGACTTTTATATGCATTTTGTCCAAAGTCTCAAATCATATGTAATCTTACAGTGGTTCCTCTTCTTCTTTTATCACAGAATATGCATGGGTCTAAAACTAGTTTATAACATATGCTTATTTTTCTAATTAATTACAGATCTAAATAACATATGTTCATTTCTGTAATTAGTTACAGATCTAGATTACAACGTACACTATGCATACAACATATATAAATTATATGTTTACAGTCAAATTCATGCATCCAATCCCAAGTCATATGTCAATATATTTTATGCCTCAGATCTAAAGTCATATGTTCAATTCAGTCTCGTCAAATTTCGCATCATTCATTATTTATCCCAAAATTTGCGTTCATACGTTAATCTCTTATGAGATTAGGCACAGGCTCGTGGTAGCCTGGCTATAGAAACAGAAAGGAAGCAGAAAGGGATATAGAACAGTCACAGAAAAACAGATCTGACAGATATACAATCTCAGATTCAGATTTAAAAGCATATCAGAATTATAATTAATGTTTATAGCAGAAAATAACTGTACTTGCCTTGATTGGATTAAAGAAAGAACTTTAGTTGTTACAGAATTGTTGTAGAAGCTTTTATCTCAAATTTGAATTTAGGATGATGTTGATTGGCTTCTAGTTTTGATTCTAGCAGAGTAGCGACGCCATTTTTATTTTTAATTAGAAGAAGAGAGCAATGGAGGCTAGAGAATTGTGTAAGAAACCTAGGTTTAGGTTAGGGATGTATTTATAGGAGGATAGGGTGATTTAGAGCCTTCAGATCAGTCCAGAAGTCATCAGAATCGCACAGCTCGAATACACATCATCCAGCCATTCAAAAGAAGACACGTCACCTCAGAACACTCCAGAATTTGGTGCTGGATTTGTATGGGCGCACTTGGCAGATGCGCCAGTGTATTTTTGTACTGGCGCACTTCACAAGTGCGCTAGTGTATTCTGGCCTGTTTTCGGTTTTTCTGCCTAACTTCGTTCGTCCATATCTTCTTCATACGGACTCCGATTTAAGCAAATTCGGACTCTATTTCGCGTATTTTTCCGAGACGAACACAATGGCGCAACCCGTTTACCTTATTTCTTCTCCTAAAAATTAATTATACCTTGATTTTTAACTCTTATGTTTACAGAAAATACAGGGTGTTACAAAAACAGTTATTAATTTTTTACTTTAAAAGTGGGGAAAATCATGGGACCACGCCATTTGACACGAAACGGGTTTACTCCACATGAATATCAGTTTAGAAATAAAACAAAGCAATGCTTTTTGAAAAATGAAGCTATTATAAGACTCAGGTCCCATCACACAATGCAACGCAAGCCGGAGGATAGAGTTTTCCCTTATAGTAGCCAAACATGCTTGGTACGTTTAAAACAAATCATTTTGATATTACTATAAATGTATAGTGTCAAATTAACTTCAAACATATGTGTATCAATCCTAGATGACATAGTACTCCATCCTACTATGTCGCCATACTAATTCTACAATTAAAACCGGAAAGTCGCGTATTGGAAATTGGATTCCATCTATGAGTCAAGGCCAGAGATGGCTCCTCACCGATTCGAGACACTCTAGCAAATGCCTCAGGATCGCACCCTTAGCAACCCTTGGATCTTCAGGGTCGGTCCTCTCTTACTTTTGAGGATTGGTTATTCCTGAACACACGTTTCCCGGTCCTACCGGACCTATCTCTAAGCCACTAGGGACTCAATATCCGAGGCGCCTCATTCCATCATCCACATAAGTAAAAATGTGTGGGCTCCATACTATGACACCACTCCTAGCTAGAAAGAAATGTTGTGCACTCCCTATAGTCACGATCCCGTTTTTGACTCATACCGGGTGTGAGGCTCGCGAATTAATGCTATACACAAAGCTATGCTAATTAAAGCTGTGCTTTGATCATCATCCACAAGACTTTTATTTTCAACAAAAGCCTTGATCATTTGCATCTTAGCATGCCACACTGACTATTCACGCCATGCAATTGATGTCTATCAATATATAACCTCTAAGCTCGTACATCTCAGAGAAGGGTGTTAAGAAAGAGAATAAATTCTCTGCCACTAAATAGATATATATGTAATAGAAATCAATCAACACATAATGAAATCCAATGTCAGACACACATCCATTTACAAGTCTGTTATGGGTCTGAACGAAACCGAAGGCACCTTATTCCTCGTCCCATATGTCTAATACAGGAAAGAGGTCCTCACATATCATATCTGTTCGATCTCTAAGTATGTCTGGACGATCACCGCTTATTACCTTGTCTTGGGTGTACAGCCCAATCAAGACATCAGTAATCATCCAAACGATGTGAAGATCTCCGGTCTTCAACCACCGTCATCATCGTCGACTTTTAGTCGTCGTATCTGCTATTCAGAATGGGATAAACCCGGTCTTTCCAAATAACTCGCGTATTTTATAATCAATAACCAAGTGCTATAAAAACACATCATATGCCTCATTCCAATCCAGAATATTCTTTTATTCAAATATTCACATTATTAGAGAAAGGTTCCCATTAATTTTATTAAAGATAAGTTCATTTAAAAAAATTCTTTAATTTCCTTTGGATATCCATTTCAAAAGATTTTATTTTATACTTTAACATTTTAAAACCAAATTAAGGTTTTAAAATTAGTCGGGATTATCGAGCCATACCGAAGTAATCATTTCTTTTATTATCCCAATCCCAACCTATTCATTCCACGGAGAAAAACTGGTAGTACTCCATATCTAACACCCACTGTGTTATCGGTAAATTTAATTACCATTTCACGTTCAAATCTAATTAAAGATTTAACAATCACCTGGAGTAAAACTGATGGTACTCCATTCTCGATCATTTCATGAATTCGATAAACTTGATTATCTCATTTTAATCTACTTAAAGATTTATTAAAACTCTAGTTCAGTTTTAATCTCAAAAATCGTTACTCAATGATTATTCAAATTCTAGGAAATAAATCCCCTCTTTCACTGGGCTAAAGAACCAATGTCATTTAAAACACAGTTCACGACAAACCCAAAATCATCTTCCATTGAATATAGAATCTTAATAGAAATCAGATCAATACATAATTAATATAAATTTTCGTATTAGACTTATAATATAAATGGAATAACGACAAAGCCTTTTAAATTCCATATATAGTAACGGTCTTCCTTCACAGAAGTTCATCTCGATTATCACCAAATCGAATTCCATTCAATTCCAATTTAGTATCTTAAATTGGAAAACTTTACATTGGAAAATTCGCTTTAAATCTTAATAAAAAGATTTATAAATTCCAAATCATCTCTTCACTGTTAATTGGGTTAAAAAACAAGTGTTATTTAAAACACTGTTCACGATAAACCTAAAAATCCAATTTCTATTCAATTCCAATTAAATATTAATTCATTGTAAACTTCTCTAAATATTAATTAAAAGATTTATTCTATTCTCAATTGGGTTTAAGAACAGTGTTAATGAAGACACCATTCACGACAAACCCAAAATCCAATTTGATATTAAATACAAGGCTCTAAATAAAAATTATATCGGCTTATATTCAACATCAAACTCTGAAACTAATGGATATCGTATTGGGAATAACGATATCAGTATCTTTCAAATTTTTCAACAATATCCATATAATCACGGAATCCAATATCAAAATATTCCGAAGATTATTTCCATTCCGATTCATACGTTGGAAAATTCTGGTTATATCAAAACCATTTCAAATTCAATTTATTTATTTAAAAACATCGGGTTATGTTTCTAGTTAATAACTAGTTCATTACGATAAAAATATATTTTTATCTTTTCAAATATGGAATTTTTCATTCAAAATCTTTCCAAATAAGTTATTATGCTTTTACACAATTTTTCATGATTTTTAATCATTTTGTTAAGGCCCTTACAATCGGTTTTCAATATCGGTCACCGAACTGCATCTATAGCGACCTTTTCTGAAATTGATTTGGACATAATTTGAAATCCAACCATTCAAATTTAAATCTCTTATATACATTGGAAAGATCTTTTCGATACGAACCCAACAGTTCCAGTTTTAGGAGAATCCGACGATCGGATCTCCCGTTATGTCAATTTGAAGTTAATGGTCGAAATTCGCGAACAATCGCTGCGTGATGCGTTCTATTCAAGACATTATATATATATCGTCGATTTTTATTTAAAATATATTTTATAAATCATTTATAAATTCGTTTTAAAAACAATTCCAACTTCCACTTCAATTTTTAAATCAAAATTGAATATTTCATTACATGACAATTTTATATAGTGCATATATATGTTTACAATTATATTTTTAACAAACAAATATATATTCCATTTCATGACTTTTTACATATCGCATATATATAATTTATATTTTAAACAACGCATATATATTTTATTCACATCGCATATATATATATATATATATATATATATATTATTCACGTCACATATATATATTTTATTCACATCTCATATATATATATATATTATTTACATCACATATAAATATTTTATTC
The DNA here is from genome assembly GCA_030737875.1 of Allium sativum. Lineage (NCBI taxonomy): Eukaryota > Viridiplantae > Streptophyta > Magnoliopsida > Asparagales > Amaryllidaceae > Allium > Allium sativum. The sequence goes on along the minus strand of CM060926.1, from coordinate 264,554,558 downwards.
ACATCTCGTATATATATATATATATATATATATATATATATATATTTTATTCACGTCGCATATAAATATTTTATTCACATCTCATATATATATTTTATTTACATCGCTAATAAATGTTTTATTCACATCTCATATATATTTTTTATTCACATCTCATATATATATATATATATATATATATATATATATATATTTTATACAACGCATGTATATAATTTCACAAGGCATATATATATAATTTTATACACTGCACATATAAGACAAGAATTATATTTCTAACGAACAATTTTATCTCATCTAAATTTTATATATATCGCATATAAAATTTTATTACTCCATTTCACATCACAACACAATACAGTTAATTAAATCGTCCATGGTCTGTGGACGAGGGAGGTGAGCTAACAGCACCGTACAACATTTTATAATGATTAAAACTGATAAAAATCTACGCTGGCAATTCTATATATATTTTTATACATGAATACAATAACATGATAAAAATAATTTTGAGTGAGAAGGAGTTCTCAGATTGGTTTCCACTCCGTCATTCTTTAACATATGATTTCAGTACTGTTTGGGTTTAACTTCACCTCAAATTCTAATTTGCTCTGTTTTCGTTCTTGTCAGCTCCATGGCGTAGAACTCGGATTTACAACGAGACTGGTTTTGCTAAGTTCTGTGGTCTTTTGAACGAGTTATGATATTAAAAAGTTTAATTACCATAAACTTATTTAAACAAGTAATTAGTCCTTAATTAATATAATTAAAGGGGATTGTTAAAGGGACTCCATTTTTTGTTAAGGGAGGGACAAGTTTTTAATTTTTGATGAATTGTTAGGGGGGGGGGACAAAATAAGTTAGCCCCTCCTTAACTTTAAAAATTCCAATATTATCCATATGATCCTCTTATACCTTAAAACCTAAATCCTAATTAATGACTATATGAAATAATAAACGCTACCTATCCACTCACCATCTGAACAAAGTTGAAATCTTCCTGAAACTATACGGCCCTTCGTTGTTGTTTTTGTCATGAAATCAACAGTGCTCTGTTACCTTTTTAATATGATTATGTCAATCATATTACAGAAGAACATTTTGATATTCAAACATGAAATTATGCAAAAAATTGAAAACCCAATAAAGAGATGGCAGAACTGGACCTTGATTTGGTTTAGTACGTAGATGGCTGAAGCTATCTGAGTAGATATGCATTCAAACCACGATTCACCATATCAACAATCAGGTGCGATGAAACCTTGTTTCTTCAATTTAGCATCCAAATGCTTTGCCAAATCACTTGAATCAGGGAATTCATTATTTTTTTGACAAATTCCCACTTCGCTTTGACACACTACTCTATACTAAGATTTAGAAGGAAATGAAATGATGCGTGTATAAATTGTGCATGCTAATTGAAAAAACATGCATAGTTTTATTTAAAAACCAGAAATTGAAGCTGCATAGAACAAAACTTGACCGTAAGGACTGGATATGTGGCATGTTGCATGAAAACATAATGCAAAATTAATGAGACCACTATAAATCATATGGTTGAGCATCTAGAAAAAAACTTGACACAACAAGGGATTTGGGTTTGTTTTTTTTTTAATAAATAACAAGGAATGTTTCGATAAAATAGAAGAGAACGACAATGAAGGGGGAGAAGATGTCGTTGTTACCAGGGACAATTAAGTCCATGCTTATTTTAAAATAAAAAAACCAAACCGTCCCTTAACAATTTTATTTTAAAATGGAGTCTCCTTAAAAAATCCCCCCCCCCCAACAAAAAATGGAGTCCCTTTAATATCCCCTAATTAAATATACCCTTATCTTCCTCTTCACGGTATAATCTTCTGAACCGTTCGAACCCAAAGCCGACCACGATTATTCACCATCGCACGCGTATCGGGAAAGTTGAACCCAGATCGGAGATGACCACGCGAAGCAGTGCAGCGTCGCCACCTTGCGCCATAAGCGGTGTCAATCGCGGCCTCCCCTACACTCACGAAAATCAATGCGAACTCCACCCCTTTGAGACGTGATTTCTCACAATCCACGTAACAATTTTTGATCTCAACCGTTCAATGTTTAGATCTTGTAACACTCTACACTCTTCCTTTAATTTGTTTCTGAAATCATAACGTAAATTGTAAGGAATTTGTGAATTAAAACGGGGCGATTTTGCGCGTTGATTAGGGGCTGATGGCGGAAAATGAAAATGAAGAGGATTAGGGTTTCTTTGACCAATTTTGACCTTATATATATATTACTATTTAATTATTTAATTCACTAAATACTCGCTTATTGATCCAAACTCCAGATCAAACCCAATGACTGTTGCCCCTAACCAAATACCCCCATTCCGGACACAATGGGATATATTTCGTAAGCCAATTCGACCGTTTCATCGGGTTTTCTTTAAATTAAAATATAAATCAATATATTGAATTTTTGAACGTACATTTCAATTTATCAAGGCCACATACTGACTTCAAAAATTCCAGAAAACTAAATCTAACTACGTTTTGACGATACGGTCCTAACAAAACTAATTTGGTCGAATTTGGAGACCGTTTGAAAAATGGCCTTTTAATTGGTCAATTAAATTCAAACTGAAATTTCAAACACGTTTAAGTTCACTACGCTCACATATTAATTCCAAAAATTATGAATTTTTAAACCTAGCAATAATTTGACATTCCAAATCCAACAAAAGTAGTTTCATCGAAAATGGAGGGCGTTTGCAAAATGACTATTTTTAAGGGCTATGTATATAATTAATATATATATATATATATATATAAATTCCATAGCGACTATTTTGAATTTTAAACTGGACATAACTTTCAACTTATAAAGTGAAATCTCAGTTTCTTACACTCGTTAGAAAGATACAATTAAACAGATTCAAATGTTTCTGGTTTTACTGAAATCTGATTTATTTTGAATTCTGTACATTCAATTGAAATTCAAAATCGAATTTTCAAACTACCACACCATTTCAAACTCTATTTATAATTAAAATAAATTTGTACGTTCTAACTTCGATTTAAATAAAATTTTAGTCGTTATTATTTAAAATAAATCATTTTAAATATTCCAAATCCATTAAAATAGCTAAAATAAAATTTTTAAATTGGTTCAGAATTTCCGGTTTGTTACACTATTTTGGGAACCTAAATGCATGTGAAATTAGTAAGTCACTAGACACAATTATAAAGCAGGATCAATTCCCCTTAATAAAATCAAAGTCTAAATTATATGGCCCAAAAGCCCACGAACTATTCTTACGTTGCTTCTGGAACTCTTAAGCACATTCTCCCTTTATCCTCATTTTTTCAGAGCGGATCCCCTTTTGTTTTGATACCTCCTTGGATTCACGAAAAAAAATTGTCGCTCGTCACTCTTCTTCCCTAGGCAATGCGCGAGCCGTTGAAGCGGGCAAAGTGGTGGGAGGCTGTGGCATGGAGACGCGTGGAGTTCGGGACAAGCGATTCCATTACAAAAAAAAGTGCGAGAATTGAGGCCCAATGTCAGTCGAGAGCATAAAGGTACCATACTAGGCGGCAAATTTAGTCTTAGGAGATGCTTTTTTTTTGGTGAGATGTAGAAACTGCAATTTCGGGGATATGGAGCAGCGGTAGATTTAGGCTTTTTGCTATAGCTGAAAATGGTGGAGCTGCTATAGTTGAAGGTGTATGGAGGCGATGCTACCCGATAGTGAGGAAAATATACGTTAGATCGAACATCTGAGTAGCCCTCACTCACATTATATCTGTATCCTTTTATTTATTTATAATATCCTATATTATCGCTTGATTTGGACGGATGATCATTAGATGTGATGATTATTTGTGATTATCGATGTTTGGAAATTGTTGAGCTAGATGTTAGCAATTATAAGGGAGGTACAACCAATTTTATATTGGTTATAAAAGTTAAACTTTCAGTTGTATGCGTTATTTCACTTATGTGGATTGCTGAATTTAAAACATAGAAATAAATTATTTGTGAACAATTGTACAAACTGTTTTATGTTTGGAATTATATTTATAAACAAAATAAAATCAAATGAATTAATTGCACAAATAAACACATATGTTTTGATTAAATTATGTACACTATTTTTGATGAAATGCAAATTATATTATCATTTCTGAATTGTTTCGTAAAACTAATTCTTATTAATTGGAAGGGCCAGCATTAACACTAATTAGTATCTCAAATTGGTGAGGCTTAGTCATTTTTTTTGTTTATAGATTTCATGAATGATTTCGTGAATTTGTTGACACTGTACACATTTTTATAAATCGAGTTTGGAAACATTTCTATATATAAATTATTTCTTTGAGATAAATATTTTCTAAGTTTGTTTCAAAAGTATAATTATTTTAAAGCTATATATATAATGTTTTAAATATATAGTGTTTTCAAGGAAATTATCAAAATGATTTCTAAATTGTGTTATAAAGATGTTTTCTCAAAATCATATATTTTTCGTATATAAAACCATGTTTCTGCACCTTTCGAGAGGTCGTGATGGGAATTAAACGAAATCGTAAACCCCATGATATGGGAAGCGACGGTATACAGAATCGGTTTAATCCCAGATTCGTCTAATTGAAGCTGTTAGTTTGTTGTTTTTGATGATTGTTGTTATGTTGATTTCCATTGTGTAGCTGACTAGCTAGAAGTAAACCAGCAGTGAGAACGTGTGGTATGGGACACATAGTTACCACTGCTAGGGTTATTGATTGAAAGTCTGTAACACATGTTGTTAAGCCAGTACTCGCTTCGTGGGGAAGCTTGACTCGGGGGAGTCTTATATACGTGTTAACTTGACCGGGAGGGTCAAGTTGCACTCAGTCGGGGAAGGGGGTCGCAGTGATGGGCGCCTCAATTTGAACACGTATATAGTACTTGGCTACGCTCAGGGGGAGCTTCTTTGTTGATGTTCATGCAAATTAGTTGTTTTGGATCCACCTTATGTTGTGTTGACTTTGTTGATTATGTTGTTATTCAGTGCTTTGGATCCAGTTTATGTTGTTATTCCTTGATTTCATTATTTTGATTTCTAGAGTTGTTGAATTTCAAATGTTTACACCTTTCTTGTTGGCATTGATTTATATATTTATATAGCCTTAGTGTTATCTTATGGGATAAAAAGGTGATTACACTAATGTTGTTTTGAACTTTTGTAAGAGTTCTATATGTTGATGTTGTACTTGTTTCCATCTCGTTTCATGGTATTTTGGGGTCTTTGCTTTAATAACTTAGCTTTAGAACTTAAGCAACATGTTGTTAATGGCGTGCCGCTGTCCGTCCGAACCGGGCCGGGTTTCGGGTCCAATAAGAATATTTTATTGCTGTGGTAGCTATATCATGTTGGCACGTGCATATTTATCCGAATTGGATCCATAATTTTCATGTTATTTGAGATTTGAGAATTATGATGTTTATATCGAGTTTGATCATATATGGGTTATCACCCCTATGTTTATAAATAGTGGATTTAGATACAGTCTGACCCGTTTATTAATACTCGGTGTGACGGCCCGCCCCACATCAACCGACACTTCCTCCAAGTGTGCGCTGTACACATGCCCGACTAGCACGGGACGGTCGTCAGAAGAAAGGAAAGAAGGGAATGAACTAATCAAGGAACCTGTAGAATGTCTCACAGCGCATGGAATAAAATATAATAATAACATACTTGACATAAAACAGGTGAGACAGTGCATAAGCTGGTAACTAATAATCAATGTCAACATCAGAGCAGCAGAAATCCAAATACAGCTTATTACAACTTTCCAAATTTACTGTCTCTAAACAAAAGAAAGCTAAAGTAGAAGATGCACTACTAATGCCCAAGCAGTGATCATCAACAACACAGGGAGAATACTATGTATATGTATTACGTGGAAGCCTCCTGCTCGTCTCCGGATCATCTACCCGTGCATCACCAGCTAACCTGCCTCTAGTCTGCTCGTGTGAGCACCCAGAGTAATAAGAGGAGACATAAAACTCTGGGTCAGACATAAAGCCTGGTATGAGCCATAATAAATAGTGTACCACATACCGTACAATGCTCTAAGGTGCCATAATAAATAGTGTAAGAATACGGGGGTGGGGTGTGCATGTCACAATGATAGCAAACAAATCATCCATAGCAACCATCCTCACATCTCTCACTCAGTGCGTAAAGCGTACGATATCTACCACTTTGGAACACTAGACAAAATGAGGTAACGACGGATCCCGACTTGTAGAAACCCTGCTGTGACCAAGCTAAACATATGGAGTCATGACCAAACATTTCAATGATCCACCACATTGGTCATAGCCCTTGGTACTACCAATGCCATAATGGCCCTGAATCCGCCTTCGTACCTCCTACCATAGTGGTCCAAAGCTATAGACATCGATAACCCCTTAACACTCGTCCCGCAGCAAAGCCCAATCATGAAGCGAACTCGTTGATTCCCATCTGGATCTTGAGCTCTAGCTTCTCATTTGGACTACCTTTGCATCTCGGGTTTTGGTCATCATCTTCATCCGGATCGGTCTCCATCATTTGGGTCGTGCATGTCCCACAGCATCAGATCGTGGCGCTGCATCAGTTCGGGTCGGCTCTCATCATCCCTTACTGGATCGGATCGGAATGACCTACGCGGATCGGGTCGTACAAACCCCATCGGATCGGATTGGCCATCGCTTCAAATGCACTGGATTGGGTCGCCCTACGAGCTCCGGGTCGGATCGTGAATACCCATTGGTTCGGGTCGGGCCACCTTGCTGAGTTCGTGATGTGTTCCTTCAGGCGGATCGTGACACCCAAGCTGGAATGGTTCGTGAAAGGTAGGGGCGGATCGGGTCACCTCTTCATGAAGCAACACTGGTCGTTTAGCGAAGTCTTGATCGGATCGGATCGGCGCCATCGGATCGGGGTCTTCAGCCATCGGCGGATCGGGCCGCGCCATCGGATCGGATCGCCCTCACTCCCACCGATCCGGTCCGGTTCGGATGATTTCCTGCAGTTCTTCCAGCGAGTAGTTTACGCCATTCGACGGCGTTTTTGACAAATCTAACACTTCTAATCAATCATAAAACACACCATAGAGTCATAGCAACATGTAATAGCAACCACAACAGCAAACAACCATTCAAATGAATCAAAATGGATCAAAAGTGGCCAAAACTCCTTATTTTCCCTTAAGCATGTTTAAGTAAAACTGATCATAGGGTTAACAAAACTTAATCAAATCGAACCAAATTTCAACCAGAGGTATAAAACATTATTTAGGAATTTCTAAACATTTTTCCAGAATTTATTAGTGTATAAATTCGCTAATCTTCACTAATTACCCTTAATTACCGTAATTAGTGCAAAAACTATGCAAATCACTCACCTTGGCCACAAATAAAATTCTCAGAACTGAAACTTCTCTGATTTGGGGCGAATACTGATGTCCAACAGCAGCCCTAACCTTGATTTGGTGCTTTTTCTTCTTAATTTGATGTTGCTAAGCCTAATCTTCAATTAGAAAGTGATTTGGGGTGTTTTAGATGTAGGAGGCCATTGTTAGAGTGTCTAAGGATGAAAGTGGCGGCTGGAAAATGTCTAAAGAAATGTTTTCTAACCCTAATCAGCCCCTATATACCCCTAAACCCGAAATTCCCCTCTGGGCCTAGCTGCTAATCACCCGCTTAAGCCCAATTAAGCTGTTTTGCACCATCTGAAACTTGTTTCAGCCATATCTCCCAAACGGTGAGTCCGTTTGGCTAATGTGACCACTCTACGGAAAGAGAAACCATCATCCGGAGCCAATGGAAGTGGTTTCAAGTCAAAATTCATTTCCAGTCAAAAGTTATGGCCAAAACAGTACCAACTAGGGGTAAAATGGTCATTTAAAAATCGGGAAAAATCATGGACATGGGAAATGACCCTAATAGTCGTCTCCCAAAGTTACATGACCATACGACTTCGTATGTGACAGAAATAAATATTCTACGATCCTATGATGCGTAGAATGCGGGTCGTTACACTCTCCCCCCTTAAGAAATTTCGTCCCCGAAATTCCTTAACTAAAACATACAAAGGATCCCGCATGCCTAACAACCACATACAACAATCAAACGTGCAAAACAAGCAAACAAGCCTATCCTAGCATGCGGAAAACTAAATCGAAGTCAAAATCTTACCAGGCAAAGAGTTCTGGGTATGTCTTCCTAATGTTCTCCTCTGTCTCCCAAGTACAATCATTTTCGTCCTCGCTCCACTGAACTTTGACCTACTTCACCGCCTTCCTTCGAAGTTGCTTCATGTCGTGCTCGACAATACGGGCCGGCTTGCGGTTCCCAACCGCCTCGGGTTCTACTTCGAAGTCCTCCAACTGATCAGGTGAAATAGTCATATCTGAGTCGTGAACGAACTTCCTTAGTTGGGAAACATGAAATACGTCGCGAACTCCCGCCATCTTCTCTGGTAAGTCAATTATGTATGCCAAATTCCCGACTAGTTCAAGAACAGGGAATGGGCCAACAAATCTTGGTGCCAACTTGCCTCTCCTGCCAAATCGTATTACGCTCTTCAACGGAGAAATCTTGACAAACACCAAGTCACCAACGGAGAATTTTAGGTCTCTTCTCCTCTTATCAGCATAACTCTTCTGCCTATCTTGGGCAGCCTTCATTCGTTGTTGAATGATCTTGATCTTATCTGAAGTTTCCCTCACCACATCTGGTCCAAGCATAAACTTCTCGCTAGTCTCTATCCAACATGATGGTGAGTTACACGGTCTTCCGTACAAAGCTTCAAACGGAGCCATACCGATACTGGATTGGTAGCTATTATTATATGCAAACTCTACTAGATGCAAATGGTCATCCCATGATCCACCAAAATCCAATATACATGCTCTCAAGAGATCCTCCAAAATACGATTCACCCTCTCCGTCTGACCGTCGGTCTGAGGATGATATGCGGTACTGAGATGTAACTCTGACCCTAGAGCTTCTTGTAAGCTCTTCCAAAACCCACTAGTGAACAATGGGTCTCGGTCGCTCACAATGCCTTTAGGTACTCCATGAAATCTCACTACCCACTTCATATACAATTCTGCTAACTTAGCTGCCGTTCTGGTCGATTTGACCGGTATAAATCTTGCACTCTTAGTCAACCGATCCACAATCACCCAAATGCTATCATGTCCCGATCTAGTCCTTGGTAAACCATCAATGAAATCCATCGAGACTTGCTCCCATTTCCATTCGGGAATTTATAAGGGCTGTAACAATCCACTAGGCTTCTTTTGCTCGGCTTTAACTAGCTGGCAATTCATGCACTTGGATATAAACTTCCCAACGTCTCTTTTCATCCCTTCCCAGTGGTAAGTCTGCTTCATATCTCGATACATCTTGTTACCGCCAGGGTGTATAGTCAGCTTTGAGTGATGACATTCTCTAAGCACTTCATCTCTCCATCCATTGACATTGGGCACAACAAGCTTTCCATTCTTTCTAAGCCATCCATCTCGATCAAGCCCATACTTGTTCATCTCCTCATCGATATCCATCTCTAACTTGGAGATGATTTCCAATAGGTTAGGATCGTCCCTCTGACTAGAGCCGATCCGCTCAATTAAAGTGGGTCTGATCGTCAAACTTGCTAACATTTCTGGATCCAATTCGCACTTTGGTCTGAAATCAAAACCCGCGATATACTCCAGTTGCTTCCATTCAAGGAACATAGCCCCTAGGCTGGCATGTCTTCTACTCAATGCATCAGCCACCGCATTGCCCTTTCCCGGTGTATATGCGATGTCAAAATCATAGGAAGCTAAGAACTCTAACCATCTCTGTTGACGGAGATTTAAATCCTTCTAGGAGAATAGATACTTCAACGACTTATGATCTGTAAACAGCTCAAATCTTCCTCCCAAGAGATAGTGTCTCCGCATCTTTAACGCGAACACGATCGCTGCCAATTCTAAATCATGGGTAGGGTATCTTCTCTCGTGCGGTTTCAATTGCTGACTTGCGTAAGCTACAACCCTACTGCCTTGCATCAATACAGCACCCAGTCCGGTACCACAGGCATCCGTGTATACCGTCATCTCTTCATCCCCCTTAGGAATGACTAACACTGGTGCGCTTGTCAACTTGTCCTTTAGACTTTTGAATGCATTCTCGCACCTTTCATCCCAGACAAAAGTTTGATTCTTCTTGGTCAACTGGGTCAATGGTGCTGCTATCTTGGAGAAACCTTGGATAAACTTACAATAATATCCAGCTAATCCCAAGAAACTCCTTACATCTATTGCATTCTTGGGCATAGGCCAATCTTGTACCGTAGCCACCTTTGCCGGGTCCACGGCAATACCATTCTCTGATACAACATGGCCCAAGAACCTCACTTCCCTCTTCCAGAAGTGACACTTAGAAAACTTTGCTTTCAATTGGTGTTTTCTCAGCACTTCCATCGCTACTCTTAAATGTTCCTTGTGTTCTTCCTCTGTCTTCGAATAGACCAAAATATCATCGACGAACACAAGGACAAACTTATTCAACTGATCTCTGAATACCCTATTCATAAGATCCACAAAATATGCTGGGGCATTAGTCAGCCCAAATGGCATAACCAACCATTCATAAAATCCAGACGGCGTTTGAAATGCCGTTTTAGCTATACTCTCAGCTTCCACTCTAAGCTGATGAAAACCTGTCGCGAGGTCCAACTGAAAAAATACTCTCGCGCCACTTAACTGATCGAACAAATCATCTATCCGCGGTAGAGGATACTTGTTCTTCCTCGTCACTTTATTCAGCTCGCGGTAGTCTACACACAAACGAAGGGAACCATCCGCCTTGGTAGCAAACACAACTGGTGCTCCCCATTCAGAAACACTCCTTCTGATAAATCCCTTCTTCAAAAGATCACTGACTTGCACCTCGAGCTCTCGCTGCTCTTTTGGTGCCATACGACGAAGTGGCATCACTATAGGTCTGGCATCTTTTACCAAATCAATACGAAACTCAATCTCTCGGTGTGGTGGAAGTCCGGTCACTTCTTCGAAAACGTCCGGATACTGGCCAACCATGGGCAAACCTGACAACTCACTATGCGGAATGTCAAGGGAGTTTAGAAAACTAGCCAATACCCCCTTACTGGGTAGACCACCAAACACTATCCTTCGCCCATCATCCGCTCTAGCTGTCACCAAAAAGCCCTCACAGTCTACCACCACCCCATACCTTCGGAGCCAATCTACTCCCAAAATAATGCCAAACCCAGTAAAGCCCAAAACAAAGCAATCACAAACAAACATGCATCCATGACTCGATAAGACCACATTATGACAAATCATGCTAAGGCTAATCGAACCGCCAATCAGGTTCGTCACTACTAAACGTCTATCGACAATCTCGGGCTCCAATCCCAACCTATCTACCAGGTCACTAGATATGAAAGAACTGGAAGCTCCGGTATCAAACAAAACTCTAACAGGAACATCGTAAACAGAAAGCATACCTTGAATGATGACATTCTTTCCCTTCTCCGCCGCAGTTAGGGCATTCGACGAAGAAGGAATAGCATTAACAGCATATGCTTTCACCATTTGCTTCTCTTTGGGGGGTTGCGGACACTTGTCCTTGTGATGTCCCATCTAGCCACAGTTGAAGCACTTCCTATCCGCTGGCTTGGCCCGACAATTACTAGCATAATGGCCCTTCTTACCACAGCTGAAGCACTCAACATCTTGCTTATTCTTTTTCTTCTGGCCATCCTTAGTCTGATTTTGCTTCCTCTTATTCTGGGAACCACCCTTGCCTCCACCACTTGCTTGTGGCTTTGGCTCATCTGCGGATGCAACCTCAGTCTTCAGCTTAGGGTAGAGACTTTCTGATCTTAATGCTTTCCCCACAATCGATTCAAACGTCTCATCGATGTGGTTAATAAGTTTTTCCCCCAAGTACTGATCCAAACCAGTTATGAATTTCTCATTCTTTTTCTCCGCAGTATCAATAAGAGATAACCCATATTTTGACAAAGTGTCAAATTCAGCAATATACTCCGAGACAGCTCTGCCATTCTGCTTGAGCTCCAAGAACTTCTTAAACAGCACTGACTTCTGAGCAGCTGGAATGAACTTCTCGCTAAAGCGAGCCTTAAACTGCTCCCAAGTAATCTGATCTTCGGGAGTAGCTGCCTTTATAGCATTCCACCAATTCATTGCCCGCCCTTGCAGCTGACGGGACGCTAGCTTTCTTTTCATCGCATCCTCGATACCCAAATCCTCGAAGATACGTTCGCAACTATCCAACCAATCCTGAACATCCATAGCTGACTCCGTTCCGTGGAACGGCTTCCCACCAAGGCTGGTATAATCCTTATTCAGCTTGGCGAAGTCGACTCTTGGCGCCTGCACTATTGGACCATCACCATTTCCACCATTGGGAGCTGCCCTCTGTACATCTCTAAGCATCTCCCTCATGAGGTCAGTAAACATCGTTCTCATGTCAGCAGCATTCCCATTATTGGCTCCTCTACCAGCACCTCTAGTATACCGGCTCATCGTCAATCTGAAAAAGGAAACGATTAACGACTCCATAGTGGTGCTAGTGCAGTACGACTTCATCCTTATACTAGTAATAGTATATATATATATAGCTTTTGAAAACCAAAATAATCACAAATACGCTCTCTCGTATACGTATATTATCTCTCCCTGATAACTTCCCTAGGTTAACTACGCAACCTGGCTCTGATACCAAGTGTGATGGCCCGCCCCGCACCAACCGACACTTCCTCCAAGTGTGCGCTGTACACATGCCCGACTAGCACGGGACGGTCATCAGAAGAAAGGAAAGAAGGGAATGAACTAATCAAGGAACTTGTAGAATGTCTCACAGCGCATGGAATAAAATATAATAATAACATACTTGACATAAAACAGGTGAGACAGTGCATAAGCTGATAACTAATAATCAATGTCAACATCAGAGCAGCGGAAATCCAAATTCAGCTTATTACAACTTTCCAAATTTACTGTCTCTAAACAAAAGAAAGCTAAAGTAGAAGATGCACTACTAATGCCCAAGCAGTGATCTTCAACAACACAGGGAGAATACTATGTATATGTATTACGTGGAAGCCTCCTGCTCGTCTCCGGATCATCTACCCATGCATCACCAGCTAACCTGCCTCTAGTCTGCTCGTGTGAGCACCCAGATTAATAAGAGGAGACATAAAACTCTGGGTCAGACATAAAGCCTGGTATGAGCGATAATCATCTAAACAGAATAATAACAGGTATACTAAACCATACATGAACCTGGACCTGCAACCAAAGAGTTAGTACCACATACCGTACAATGCTCTAAGGTGCCATAATAAATAGTGTAAGAATACGGGGGTGGGGTGTGCATGTCACAATGATAACAAACAAATCAACCATAGCAACCATCCTCACATCTCTCACTCAGTGCGTAAAGCGTACGATATCTACCACTTTGGATCACTAGACAAAATGAGGTAACGACGGATCCCGACTTGTAGAAACCCTGCTGTGACCAAGCTAAACATATGGAGTCATGACCAAACATTTCAATGATCCACCACATTGGTCATAGCCCTTGGTACTACTAATGCCATAATGGCCCTGAATCCGCCTTCGTACCTCCTACCATAGTGGTCCAAAGCTATAGACATCGATAACCCCTTAACACTCGTCCCGCAGCAAAGCCCAATCATGAAGCGAACTCGTTGATTCCCATCTGGATCTTGAGCTCTAGCTTCTCATTTGGACTACCTTTGCATCTCGGGTTTTGGTCATCATCTTCATCCGGATCGGTCTCCATCATTTGGGTCGTGCATGTCCCACAGCATCAGATCGTGGCGCTGCATCAGTTCGGGTCGACTCTCATCATCCCTTACTGGATCGGATCGGAATGACCTACGCGGATCGGGTCGTAGAAACCCCATCTGATCGGATCGGCCATCGCTTCAAATGCACTGGATCGGGTCGCCCTACGAGCTCCGGGTCGGATCGTGAATACCCATTGGTTCGGGTCGGGCCACCTTGCTGAGTTCGTGATGTGTTCCTTCAGGCGGATCGTGACACCCAAGCTGGAATGGTTCGTGAAAGGTAGGGGCGGATCGGGTCACCTCTTCATGAAGCAACACTGGTCGTTTCGCGAAGTCTTGATCGGATCGGATCGGCGCCATCGGATCGGGGTCTTCAGCCATCGGCGGATCGGGTCGCGCCATCGGATCGGATCGCCCTCACTCCCACCGATCCGGTCCGGTTCGGATGATTTCCTGCAGTTCTTCCAGCGAGTAGTTTACGCCATTCGACGACGTTTTTGACAAATCTAACACTTCTAATCAATCATAAAACACACCATAGAGTCATAGCAACATGTAATAGCAACCACAACAGCAAACAACCATTCAAATGAATCAAAATGGATCAAAAGTGGCCAAAACTCCTTATTTTCCCTTAAGCATGTTTAAGTAATTAAAACTGATCATAGGGTTAACAAAACTTAATCAAATCGAACCAAATTTCAACCAGAGGTATAAAACATTATTTAAGAATTTCTAAACATTTTTGCAGAATTTATTAGTGTATAAATTCGCTAATCTTCACTAATTACCCTTAATTACCGTAATTAGTGCAAAAACTATGCAAATCACTCACCTTGGCCACAAATAAAATTCTCAGAACTGAAACTTCTCTGATTTGGGGCGAATACTGATGTCCAACAGCAGCTCTAACCTTGCTTTGGTGCTTTTTCTTCTTAATTTGATGTTGCTAAGCCTAATCTTCAATTAGAAAGTGATTTGGGGTGTTTTAGATGTAGGAGGCCATTGTTAGAGTGTCTAAGGATGAAAGTGGCGGCTGGAAAATATCTAAAGAAATGTTTTCTAACCCTAATCAGCCCCTATATACCCCTAAACCCGAAATTCCCCTCTGGGCCTAGCTGCTAATCACCCGCTTAAGCCCAATTAAGCTGTTTTTCACCATCTGAAACTTGTTTCAGCCATATTTCCCAAACGGTGAGTCCGTTTGGCTAATGTGACCACTCTACGGAAAGAGAAACCATTATCCGGAGCCAATGGAAGTGGTTTCAAGTCAAAATTCATTTCCAGTCAAAAGTTATGGCCAAAACAGTACCAACTAGGGGTAAAATGGTCATTTAAAAATCGGGAAAAATCATGGACATGGGAAATGATCCTATTAGTCGTCTCCGAAAGTTACATGACCATACGACTTTGTATGTGACAGAAATAAATATTCTATGATCCTATGATGCGTAGAATGCGGGTCGTTACACTCGGGTTAGTCCGAGACCTTACAGTTATGCAGATGGCGAGATTAGCTTGTGTTTATTGAGCATAAAGGAGCAGATATACTATTGATGTATTATTATATTAGTTTGAGTGGGTGATTATGTATATTAACATGATGTATAATATATGTATATTAAATATTGTATATTATATTTTATTGCTGCAATTGACTCTGTGATCTCTGTTTAATTGTATACTGTGTATTGTTCTGTCCTGGAGGCACACGTGAATATTGTTTTGTATTAAGGCTGGGTATACCGTTATTAGTACAAGAAAATTTTCACGTGTGTACCGCCTTAAGCCTCAATCTCCGTATTATTCGACAATATTATTCATTAATACTCTTGGGCAGTATGGATATAGAGGTGGGGTGTTACACCGGACCCGATGAAACCTGTTTCGTCGAATTCCAAGCTCATTTACTCAATTGGCGCTTGTTTAAGCTTAAACGGTCCATTTATTTGCATTTAATTTTTCTACGCTCATAGAATAATTCTGTTTGGCGCGAAACTTGAAATCTAGCTATAATTAGTTGTTGTGATCTTAATAAAATTTGTTTCGTCGAAAACGGAGGTAGTTTGAATAAAGTCGTTTTTTAAGGGTCCAGTTTACATTAAAATAAACCAATTTTTAATGTCAATATAATAATAATAAAATATTATAATCGAACATACTTGAGCAGAATTTCACGTATTATCAAAATAAAATACCCCGGGTTGAGTTCCAAGCTAAATCGATATTCAATAAAATAAAAATCCTTTATTTATATAAAATAAATCATTATATTTTATAAACGAATTCCATAGCGAATATTTGAAATTTGATTTGGACATAAAACAAAATATACAACATGAAAACTTGAATTTTCTACTTCATTAGAAAATTTTATCCAATAGATTCAGACGTTTCTTTTTTCGAAGAAATCCGGCCTATATTGGATCCTGTATAACCAATTAAAGTTCAAAACGTAATATTACGAACTACCACGTCACTGTAGCTCGTTGTATAATTAAATTATAAATTAAACGTTTAAACGTTGTTTAACAAATGAAATCATTAATAAAATTAAATATAAACTTAAATAAATTGTGACGACCCAAACTTCCCAGTAAAGGAAAGACTGGATTGCTTTGAGAACAACACACATCAGAACACAAACTGAAGAACATTTTATTGATGATTACAACAATTACATCAGAGTACAAGAATGAAACAGAGTATGCATACTTATTACATAATAGAAATACAATAATGTCAGAGTTTTAAATTACATTTAAATAGCAGTGGAAAAATATTACAAATACACAACCGAAAGAAATACACGGATACAGAGCTTTCCGAATACCACTTCAGCTGTAAACCAGGATCCTGTAAATATATCTGCAAAAAGCTACTCGACTGCCCGTGTGGAAATTATGGGCACCCGAGTTTTCTAGTGAAACAAACTACAGGTCAGTCATGGGACTGGTATGAGAAATCTGACTTAACTAATCCAACAATAAGGCGAATCACAGGACCACGCCGCTAACGCGGAACGGGTTTACTCCATTGGATTGCCAGTGCATAAAATAAAGTAAATCGTTTAAACAACGCAATGCTTTTTAGAAAAATGAAACCATTATAAGACCCAAGTCCCATCACACAATGCAACGCAAACCGGAGGATAGGGTTTTACTTTATAATGGTCAAAAGATGCTTGATACGATAAAACAGATTTAATATTAGTGTGTATATATATGGGTATATATATATAATAAACATTTCAATCATAATGTATCAATCATAGACGACATAGTACCCCATCCTACTATGTCGCCATACTAGTTCTACAATCAAAATCGCAAGGTCGTATTGGGAATTGGATTTCCATCATGAGTCGAGGCTAGGGGCAAGCTCCTCTCCGATTTGAGACACTCTAGCAAATGCCTCAGGATCCCCCGCAGTGAACCCTTGGAGCGGTTGGGCCGGTCCCCGCCTATCGGCAGTGGATTGGTTATGCCTGAACACACGTTTCCCGGTTCCTTTGAACCTATAGTATGACCACTAACGGTCTATAAAAACCCGAGGCGCCTCAAAATCCATCATCCACATAAGTAAAATGCCAGACAGTTTAAGCACTGACACTACCAATAGCTAGAAAGAAACGTGTGCACTCCCTACGGTCCATATCCCGTTTTTGACTCATACCGGGGTGTGAGGCTCGCGAAGTCACGATATACACAAAGTTATGCCGTAATAGGCTATGCTTTGATCATCCCATAAGGCCCTTCTTTTCAACAAAAGCCTTGATCATTTGCATCTTGGCGTGCCACATTGACAATTCACGCCATGCGATCAATCACTATTAATATATACCAGGGTGTTAAGTAGAGAATAAATCCTCCACCACCAAACAGACATAAATTAACAGAAATCGATTTAATTCACATGGAACGAAATCCAATGTCAGACACGCATCCATTTACAAGCTTATGCTCTGGGTCTGAGCGAAAACCAAATCCGAACAATCAACAATAGTCCGGATGACTACCACTGCAGCCCCTTAAAGGTAGCTACTCCCATCATGGGTCTCAGTAGCAACACATCCATTCGATGTGAAGATCGTCGGTCTTCAACCACCGTCTTCATCTTCGACTCTTCATCGTCGTAGTGATTATCCGGAATGGGTTAAACCCAGTCTTTCCGAATAACTCACGTATTTTATAATTAAAAATCAAGTACTATTAAAAACACATCCAACGCCTCATTCCAATTCAGAATATTCTTCTAATAAAATATTCGTATTATTCTATCAAAGATAAACTCTTTAAATTATTCTTAAACATTTCTTTTAAAGATTTATTAAAAACCCAATTTGGTTTTAAATATCAAAAATCATTATTCAATGATTAATTAAATTTAAGAAATTAATCTTATCTTTAACTGGGTTAAAGAACTAATGTCATTTAGAACATAGTTCACGGTAAACCCAAAATCATCTTCCATAAAATATGGAATTTTCACAGAAATCAAATCAATATATAATCGTTATAAATTTCTGTATCCGAGCAATAATATAAATGGAATAACGGCGAAGCCTCTTGAATTCCATATGTAGTATCGGTCTTCTTTTACAGAAACTTATCTCGGTATTATTAATTCGAATTCCATTCAACTCCAATTTAATATATTAAATTGGAAAACTTGGCTTTTGGAAAATTCCCATTTAAATCTTAAAAAAAGATTTATAAATTCCAAATCATATTTTCACTGTCAGTTGGGTTAAAGAACACACGTCACTTAAAAACACGGTTCACAATAAACCCAACTCACATTTAATCTTATTTCAATTACTAAATATAATTGAAAACTTTAATAATCTAAATTAAAAGATTATTCTTTTCATGCGGGGTTTAAGAACAGTGTTATTTAAGACAATATTCACGACAAACCCAAAATCCAATTTATTTAAATAAATTTCAATTAAATATTAAATAATTTGGAAAACTTCATTAAATCTAAATTTAATGATTTATTCTAGTTAATAACTAGTTCATTTCAATAAAAATATATTTTTCTAAAATATATTCTTTTTCTAAAATATATTCTCTTCTAAGAAAATTTCTAATATATTCTTTTCTAGAATATCCTTTATTGGAATGTGACTCAAATCAACAACATACATTGCATGAAATCAACAATCATGATAAATAATGATCAAACATTCAAATAACAATCAGAGTGGATTCTACACTAAATATTGGGACTAGTGTAGATCAAATATCATCCCAACACCCGTGTTGGGTTTCATCCAACAATCAAATAAAAAATTATTTGTGCACTTGGGCGATGTGTAAAAATTATCGTCCCAATCACATAAACAAGTCGGATGACTTGTAAATGGAAGTGTAATATTCAGTTTGAATATACTAACAATATATTTAACACATCACACATTTTAACATCATATACATATATTTCAATTCCCTTTATTGTGAACAAACGGCAATAAAATTCTAATCTTTTATTTCAATCTTTTTTTTATTGTTAACAAATGACAATAAAAATCTTAACTCATATTTATTTACCAAAATGTATATTTTTAGCCTCATTCATTTTTATGGCAAAATGTGTATTTCTACTTCATACTTTTTAATGTGACAAAAATGTCCATTGCTAATTCATTCTTTTTAATGTATAAAAATATACATTTTAACCCATTCTTTTTAATATAAGAAATATACATTCTTAACTTCTTCTTTTTAATGTATAAAAAGCATACATTTTCAATTCTACTTTTTAATGTAACAAAAGTATACATTTTCAATTCTTCTTTTTAATGTAACAAAAGTATACATTTTCAATTCTTCTTTTTAATGTAACAAAAGTATACATTTTCAATTCTTCTTTTTAATGTAACAAAAGTATACATTTTCAATTCCTCTTTTATTTCAAGTGACAAAGTATCTCTTTTTATATCATAACAAACTTCTAATCAAAAATGTCATTTCTGTTTGCATGACACATTTCAAATGAAATTGTAATCTTTATTTGTCTAACCAATTTCAAATCAAAATGTTAATTTGATTTGCATAATACTTTTCAAATAAAAGTGTTGTTTTTAAACAAAGTTGAAACTTTTTAATTTACCAAACAAAAGTAAATTCTCTTTTTATAAACAAATGTAAATTCTTTATATTAACAAACTAAAGTGAATTCTATTTGTTAACAAACACAAGTTAAATCTTTTTAATTAACAAACAAAGTTACAACCTTTGTATTTCAATTAAAGGTGAAATCATTTAATTTAACAAAACAAAAGGTGAAATCTTTTATTTAACAAACAAAAGGTGATATCTTTTAATTATTAACAAAAGTTACAATCTTTTTATGTTTACAAACAAAACTAATATTTTTCATATATGGATTCAGAATAGAATTTAGATCCAGAACTTAGATTCAATCAAAAAAAAAGGGGATTCTGGTTTTACAAGACCAGATCTATCACACATGAACAGTACAATCATTCACCAACCACAAACAATAAAATTTAATTACAACAATCGCAGATACGATTCAATGCATACGTATATATGAAATTCAAACAACAAGGAATAAAACTAAATTTTCAAAAATAGAAATCTCACATTGCTTTTCCGTTCAGATCTAAATTTTCTTTGAATTTTGATTTGCTCCTTTTCAGTTCCGGTCAGTTTCATGTTGTAGATGTCATCCACACGAGTCCAACGCAATTTATTTCATCGAATTCTGATGTTAAATGAATAAGATACGATCGTTTGAATGATTTTATAATAATTTAATTAAATAAATAAATAAGAATTCCTTAATTACATTTTCAAAGGAACGGCCGTTGGTTCCTTCTTCTACTTCGTTTCATTATCACCGAAGAACCCATTGCTTCGAAGTCTAGGGCTCGTAATTATCCTCCAACCGTCGCGCCGGAACTTCATCCACCTACGCCACCTCGAAGACCGCGCCATGGCCTTCCTTCACCAGCACTTTTGGTGATCTCGGTGGGGCCCCAATGTGTAGCGACGCGTCCAAATACAGCGGCTTTAGGCCATGAATCCGCACTATATACACCACTAGAGGCGATCATATCCATATCATCTCGAAGAGCTGAAGAAGTACTTCGGATTTCGTCTTGATTTTATCCTTTAATTCGATTGGAGATGAAAGAAAAAGGAGTTGGAATTTCGGAAGAGGAGGGCCATCGGTTCTGAAAGTGGAGGCTGCTCCATGAATGGATTAGGGTTATGTGTTTTGTCCTTATTTATATTAAAATATTAATTTAATTTATTAATTCAAAGTTAAAGCCCGTTAGTCCTCATCCATTCTTATTTCAGCTCAACAAAAGATGTCCCTAGGCAATAACCCCTCTTCCAGATCTAATGGAATAGGTCTCGTCAGCCCAAACGAGCTTCTGTAGCCTGTTTTATTTAATTTAATATTTAAATCTTTTATTTAATCAATTAAATCTTACATTTAAATTCACCGGGGCCACATACGACCTCTAAAAATTACAGAAAAATTATTTCTAGTCATGGTTTGACGATACAGTCCTAACAAAACTAATTTCATCGAATTCAGAGACCGTTTGAAAAATGGCCATTTTCAAGTCGATTAAATTTGACTGAAACTGACAAAACACATTTTCTTCTGCCACGCTCACACATTAATTCGAAAAATTATGAAAATTGAAACCTAGCAATAATTTGACATTCCGGTTCCAACAAAAGTGGTTTCGTCGAAAACCGAGGTCGTTTGAAAAATGGCTATTTTTAGGGGCTATATATTATATTAAAATATATATAAATTCTACAGCGACTTTTCTAAATTTTGAACTGGCCATAACTTACAAATTATAAAGTGAAATTTCAGTTTTTCAGATTCGTTAGAAAGATATGATTAAACAGATTTAAATATTTTTGGTTTTATTGAAATCTGATTTGTTCTGAATCCTATACAGTCTGTCAAAGTTCAATTTCAAATTTTCAAACTGCAGCGCTGTTTTAAACTCCTTTTATAATTGAATTTAAATTTATTCGTTTTAAATTAAAATTTTAGTCGTTTATTATTTAAAATAAATTATTCTAAATATTAAAATCCATTAAAATTTCTAAAATAAAATTTTTAAATTGGCCCCAAAATTCCGGGTCGTTACAATCGCCCCCACTTAAAATCTTTTCGTCCTCGAAAAGGAACGAAGCTAAAAGTTGTTTAATTTTACCAACTCAACTTTATTGGTTTCCATAATCTTATTAGTTAAATTAATTATTATTTCTATACTTTTATTAGTTAAACTAATAATCAAACATCACAACCAGCAATCAATTAGGTGATTAACTTTTCAAATATATAATCTTTGTATATAGTCAAAAATCATATTCTTAGTGCAAATCACAGCAATGTGTTCTAACTAAGTTTTTGATCTCATACCAGTCAATGGAAATATATACATATCCCACTTTCGAAACTCGAACATAAATTTTGATGATGGTCGACCTATCACCAGAATTATCTCCGAGGGACTAGAGTGTGATTCTATATCTATCCAGTATATTAAGACTTCGAATATCCGTTAATTACTCGTATATTCGAAATCTTTATATACTCGATTGTCCACATTAAAATATAATATACTCAAATACGTATTTTAAGATAAAAAAAATTCAAAACTAAATTTGTTTTCATTTTAATTTTTTTAAAGAAAATAATACTCTTCACACTCGTTCTAGGATACTACTGATCCTATCTTTAACGAGTTATTCTCATTGGATATTACTAATCCAATCTTTGATGAATTCTTTCGCTCGGTTCTAATGTGTCTTGTTCTCGAGCTCTGTAAACCAAAGCTCTGATACCACATGTGACGACCCAAACTTCCCGATAAAGGAAAGACTGGATTGCTTTGAGAACAACACACATCAGAACACAAATTGAAGAACATTTTATTGCTGATTACAACAATTACATCAGAGTACAAGAATGAAACAGAGTATGAATACTTATTACATAATAGAAATACAATAATGTCAGAGTTTTAAATTACATTTAAATAGCAGCGGAAAAATATTGCAAATACACAACCGAAAGGAATACACGGATACAGAGCTTTCCGAATACCACTTCAGCTGTAAACCAGGATTCTGTAAATATATCTGCAAAAAGCTACTCGACTGCCCGTGTGGAAATTATGGGCACCCGAGTTTGCCAGTGAAACAAACTATAGGTCAGCCATGGGACTGGTATGAGAAATCTGACTTAACTAATCTAATAATAAGGCAAATCACAGGAACACGCCGCTAACGCGGAACGGGTTTACTCCATTGGATTGCCAGTGCATAAAATAAAGTAAATCGTTTAAACAACGCAATGCTTTTTAGAAAAATGAAACCATTATAAGACCCAAGTCCCATCACACAATGCAACGCAAACCGGAGGATAGGGTTTTACCTTATAATGGTCAAAAGATGCTTGATACGATAAAACGGATTTAATATTAGTGTGTATATATATGGGTATATATATAATAAACATTTCAATCATAATGTATCAATCATAGACGGCATAGTACCCCATCCTACTATGTCGCCATACTAGTTCTACAATCAAAATCGCAAGGTCGTATTGGGAATTGGATTTCCATCATGAGTCGAGGCTAGGGGCAAGCTCCTCTCCGATTCGAGACACTCTAGCAAATGCCTCAGGATCCCCCGCAGTGAACCCTTGGATCGGTAGGGCCGGTCCCCGCCTATCGGCAGTGGATTGGTTATGCCTGAACACACATTTCCCGGTTCCTTTGAACCTATAGTATGACCACTAACAGCCTATAAAAACCTGAGGCACCTCAAAATGCATCATCCACATAAGTAAAATGCCAGCCAGTTTAAGAACTTACACTACCAATAGCTAGAAAGAAACGTGTGCACTCCCTACGGTCCATATCCCGTTTTTGACTCATACCGGGGTGTGAGGCTCGCGAAGTCACGATATACACAAAGCTATGCCGTAATAGGCTATGCTTTGATCATCCCACAAGGCCTTGCTTTTCAACAAAAGCCTTGATCATTTGCATCTTGGCGTGCCACATTGACAATTCACGCCATGCGATCAATCACTATAAATATATACCAGGGTGTTAAGTAGAGAATAAATCCTCCACCACCAAACAGACAGACATTAACAGAAATCGATTTAATTCACATGGAACGAAATCCAATGTCAGACACGCATCCATTTACAAGCTTATGCTCTGGGTCTGAGCGCAAACCAAATCCGAACAATCAACAATAGTCCGAACGGCTACCACTGAAGCCCCGTCAAGGTAGCTACTCCCATCATGGGTCTCAGTAGCAACACATCCATTTGATGTGAAGATCGTCGGTCTTCAACCACCGTCTTCATCTTCGACTCTTCATCGTCGTAGTGATTATCCGAAATGGGTTAAACCCGGTCTTTCCGAATAACTCGCGTATTTTATAATTAAAAATCAAGTACTATTAAAAACACATCCAATGCCTCATTCCAATTCAGAATATTCTTCTAATAAAATATTCGTATTATTCTATCAAAGATAAACTCTTTAAATTATTCTTAAATCTTTCTTTTAAAGATTTATTAAAAACCCAATTTGGTTTTAAATATCAAAAATCATTATTCAATGATTAATTAAATTTAAGAAATTAATCTTATCTTTAACTGGGTTAAAGAACTAATGTCATTTAGAACATAGTTCACGGTAAACCCAAAATCATCTTCCATAAAATATGGAATTTTCACAGAAATCAAATCAATATATAATCGTTATAAATTTCTGTTCCGACCAATAATATAAATGGAATAACGGCGAAGCCTCTTAAATTCCATATGTAGTATCGGCCTTCTTTTACATAAACTTATCTCGGTATTATTAATTCGAATTCTATTCAACTCCAATTTAATTTATTAAATTGGAAAATTTGGTTTTGGAAAATTCCCATTTAAATCTTAATAAAAGATTTATAAATTCCAAATCATATTTTCACTGTCAGTTGGGTTAAAGAACACACGTCACTTAAAAACACGGTTCACAATAAACCCAACTCACATTTAATCTTATTTCAATTACTAAATATAACTGAAAACTTTAATAATCTAAATTAAAAGATTATTCTTTTCATGCGGGGTTTAAGAACAGTGTTATTTAAGACAATATTCACGACAAACCCAAAATCCAATTTATTTAATTAAATTTCAATTAAATATTAAATAATTTGGAAAACTTCATTAAATCTAAATTTAATGATTTATTCTAGTTAATAACTAGTTCATTTCAATAAAAATATATTTTTCTAAAATATATTCTTTTTCTAAAATATATTCTCTTCTAAGAAAATTTCTAATATATTCTTTTCTAGAATATCCTTTATTGGAATGTGACTCAAATCAACAACATACATTGCATGAAATCAACAATCATGATAAATAATGATCAAACATTCAAATAACAACCAGAGTGGATTCTACACTAAATATTGGGACTAGTGTAGATCAAATATCACCCCAACACCCGTGTGGGGTTTCATCCAACAATCAAATAATAAATTATTTGTGCACTTGGACGATGTGTAAAAATTATCGTCCCAATCACATAAACAAGTCGGATGACTTGTAAATGGAAGTGTAATATTCAGTTTGAATATACTAACAATATATTTAACACATCACACATTTCAACATCATAGACATATATTTCAATTCCCTTTATTGTGAACAAACGGCAATAAAATTCTAGTCTTTTATTTCAATCTTTTTTTTTTATTGTTAACAAATGACAATAAAAATCTTAACTCATATTTATTTACCAAAATGTATATTTTTAGCCTCATTCATTTTTATGGCAAAATGTATATTTCTACTTCATACTTTTTAATGTGACAAAAATGTCCATTACTAATTCATTCTTTTTAATGTATAAAAATATACATTTTAACCCATTCTTTTTAATGTAAGAAATATACATTCTTAACTTCTTCTTTTTAATGTAACAAAAGTATACATTTTCAATTCTTCTTTTTAATGTAACAAAAGTATACATTTTCAATTCTTCTTTTTAATGTAACAAAAGTATACATTTTCAATTCTTCTTTTTAATGTAACAAAAGTATACATTTTCAATTATTCTTTTTAATGTAACAAAAGTATACATTTTCAATTCTTCTTTTTAATGTAACAAAAGTATACATTTTCAATTCTTCTTTTATTTCAAGTGACAGAGTATCTCTTTTTATATCATAACAAACTTCTAATCAAAAATGTCATTTCTGTTTGCATGACAAATTTCAAATGAAAATGTAATCTTTATTTGTCTAACCAATTTCAAATCAAAATGTCAATTTGATTTGCATAATACTTTTCAAATAAAAGTGTTGTTTTTAAACAAAGTTGAAACTTTTTAATTTACCAAACAAAAGTATATTCTCTTTTTATAAACAAATGTAAATTCTTTATATTAACAAACTAAAGTGAATTCTATTTGTTAACAAACACAAGTTAGATCTTTTTAATTAACAAATAAAGTTACAACCTTTGTATTTCAATTAAAGGTGAAATCATTTAATTTAACAAAACAAAAGGTGAAATCTTTTATTTAACAAACAAATGGTGATATCTTTTAATTATTAACAAAAGTTACAATCTTTTTATGTTTACAAACAAAACTAATATTTTTCATATATGGATTCAGAATAGAATTTAGATCCACAACTTAGATTCAATCAAAAAAAGGGGATTCTGGTTTTACAAGACCAGATCTATCACACATGAACAGTACAATCATTCACCAACCACAAACAATAAAGTTTAATTACAACAATCGCAGATACGATTCAATGCATACGTATATATGAAATTCAAACAACAAGGAATAAAACTAAATTTTCAAAAATAGAAATCTCACATTGCTTTTCCGTTCAGATCTGAATTTTCTTTGAATTTTGATTTGCTCCTTTTCAGTTCCGGTCAGTTTCATGTTGTAGATGTCGTCCACACGAGTCCAATGCAATTTATTTCATCGAATTCTGATGTTAAATGAATAAGATACGATCGTTTGAATGATTTTATAATAATTTAATTAAATAAATAATTAAGAATTCCTTAATTACATTTTCAAAGGAACGGCCGTTGGTTCCTTCTTCTACTTCATTTCACTGTCATCGAAGAACCCATTGCTTCGAAGTCTAGGGCTCGTAATTATCCTCCAACCGTCGCGCCGGAACTTCATCCACCTACACCACCTCGAAGACCACGCCATGGCCTTCCTTCGCCAGCACTTTTGGTGATCTCGGTGGGCCCCCAATACGTGGCGACGCATCCAAATACAGCGGCTTCAGGCCATGAATCCGCACTATATACACCACCAGAGGCGATCATATCCATATCATCTCGAAGAGCTGAAGAAGTACTTCGGATTTCGTCTTGATTTTATCCTTTAATTCGATTGGAGATGAAAGAAAAAGGAGTTGGAATTTCGGAAGAGGAGGGCCATCGGTTCTGAAAGTGGCGGCTGCTCCATGAATGGATTAGGGTTATGTGTTTTGTCCTTATTTATATTAAAATATTAATTTAATTTATTAATTCAGAGAAAGACTACAGGGGTGGAACTCTAGATTATTATCTTTTGCTGGAAGAATTGAACTAGTCCACACAGTAATTCAAGCAAAAATCAATTTTTGGTTACAGACGTTTCAGATTCCTGAGACTTCTATTGGAAAAATTGAAAGTGTGTGTGCAGATTTTATTTGGAAGGGAGGTCTACATAAAATAAAATATGATGATCTATGCAGACCAAAAGAAGAAGGGGGTGTTGGATTGAGGAGAATTAGAGACATGAGAGAGGCTTTTACTCTAAAGCAAGCATGGAAAATCATAAATGCCAATGGATTATGGGCTAGATGGATGAGGAAAAGATATGTCAGGACTAATTTCTGGACTATGGAAATAGATAATAATGCATCGGCTACGTGGAAAGCTATTCTCAGAGTTAGAAACAAGTTAGCTGTGAATTGTGAAAGAGTTTTTGCAAGTGGTAATGAAACTGATTTGTGGCATGACCCTTGGATCAAAGGTAAATCTTTAATCAACATTCTGGGATGGGACACTTATTCAGCTTATGGGTGCCCGAAACAAACTGTTAATCACATCATTCAAGATGGCAGATGGAACTGCGATGGTATTCCTTGTAACTTTGCTATGAAAAAGGAAATCGAATTCATGCCTTTATATTTTGATAGAGATTTTGATATATGGAAATGGTCAACAGGCACTGACTTCAAATTAAAAGATGCATGGAATGCAAGCAGAATATCTGAACCTAAGGTGGAGTGGCACAAAGTGATTTGGGACAAATTATTTCCCCCAAAAGTGTCACACACTGCATACAAAATCATGTTAAATCGTCTTCCCACTAGAGACAGGCTGTTTAATTGGGGTATTATTCCTATCAATAGTTGCTCCCTATGTGATAATAATGTTGAGACTCATCAACACTTATTTTTCCAGTGTAACTTTGCATGTGAAATTCTTGGGTTCATCAAACAGAAATACACTACAAACACACAAGATGAAAGCTTTCAGAACATAATTACTCACCTGAGCTTGAATTGGGCGGACATAGATGTTAAAGTAAAAGAGTACGGCATTTGCGTAGTTACTGCTTGTTGGTGGATATGGAAGGAGAGGAATAGGCGCATTTTTCAAAACAAAAAGAAATCAGCGACTGAGATTACAAAGCTAATCGAATTTGAAGTCAATTTGATTCTACGCACAAGGGGGAGAAGACTTACAACATCTGCGGTAACACTACTACCTCGTATTGGAGTAGAGGATCGAGTGGGTGCGCAGGAACCACGGTCAGCAGCTCAAAACCTAAAGCCGCCATGATTTGATTGGTGAAGACGAAGCTGGCCGCCATCCCTAATTTGGAAAGTTGCGGTTAAAATAAAAATATGTTTATGATTTAGTTTACCACGTCTGTATAATCATTGCTATTGTGCGTTGTCGATTGTTGATGCGCATCTCTTTTAGGCTGGAATAGGCCTTAATAATATCTACCCAGTTTCAAAAAAAAATTTATTAATTCAGAGTTAAAGCCCGTTAGTCCTCATCAGTTCTTATTTCAGCTCAACAAATGATGTCCCTAGGCAATAACCCCTCTTCCGGATCTAATGGAATAGGTCTCGTCAGCCCAAACGAGCGTCTGTAGCCTGTTTTATTTAATTTAATATTTAAATCTTTTATTTTGTCAATTAAATCTTACATTTAAAACCCCCTGGGCCACATACGACCTCTAAAAATTACAGAAAAATTATTTCTAGTCATGGTTTGACGATACAGTCCTAACAAAACTAATTTCATCCAATTCTGAGACCGGTCGAAAAATGGCCATTTTCAAGTCGATTAAATTTGACTAAAACTGACAAAACACATTTTCTTCTGCCACGCTCACACATTAATTCGAAAAATTATGAAAATTGAAACCTAGCAATAATTTGACATTCCGGTTCCAACAAAAGTGGTTTCGTCGAAAACCGAGGTCATTTGAAAAATGGTTATTTTTAAGGGCTATATATTATATTAAAATATATATAAATTCTACAACGACTTTTCCAAATTTTGAACTGGCCATAACTTACAAATTATAAAGTGAAATTCCAGTTTTTCAGATTCGTTAGAAAGATATGATTAAACAGATTTAAGTATTTTTGTTTTTATTGAAATCCGATTTGTTCTGAATCCTATACAGTCTTTCAAAGTTCAATTTCAAATTTTCAAACTGCAGCGCTGTTTTAAACTCCTTTTATAATTGAATTTAAATTTATTCGTTTTAAATTAAAATTTTAGTCGTTTATTATTTAAAATAAATTATTCTAAATATTAAAATCCATTAAAATTTTAAATTGGCCCCAAAATTCCGGGTCGTTACATAAATCCTCTTATATTACCAAATCATACAATATTGAAAATTCAGCCAATTTCGACTGTTTCAAAATTCAAACAGTATTTTATTATTTAAACTAATAAATATTCAAAATTATTAAATTCAAACCATTTAAAATCCAAATCAACATTTAAGATAAATTTTAATACTAAATTAAATGGTTAAAAATCTGGGCCGTTACAACATAACTTACAATCTATTGTATGAAATCTTGATTTTTCTCTTTCATTTACAAATTATAATAAAATAGATTCAAAAGATTCTTCTTTCAAAGAATTCTGACTTATTTGGGATTCTGTATATTCAATTAAAGTTCAAAGCTTAATATTACGAATTTCTACGACGTTACGAGCTCATTTTAAATTAAATATAATTTTATATATTCAAAATTCATTTTATAAATAAATTCGATATAAACATCCATTTATAATTCTAATTTAACATTTATAATAATATAATAAATTAAATATTTGACTACAAAAAATACGGGATGTTACATTCCTCCCCATTAAAAGAATTTTGTCCCCGGAATTACTAAGCTTGGAAAGATGCTACAAACCCAGTATCTTTCAAAAATCCAATTTATTTTAAAACGAAAACCAATTTATTATTCTTAATAAAACAATTTAAAAATATCGAAAATTTTCTAACACTTTATCTTTTAAAAATACGGGCTCGGTTGTGACGAAGAGCATGGATGGGGTAGGCGAGTTTCAGGGGTTTGCGAATTGTGAATTGGAGCTAACTGTGTATTTCGAGTATTTGTTATGCTTGTCGATTCTAGGGTTGCATGAGAAGATGGAGAAGAAGGTGTTGTTTGTGGTGGATTTGTTGAAGTCATGGAGAGGTAGATGGGAAGAGGTGTGATTTGGGTATTGAAAGTTTTGGATTATTGAGGTGATTGTCTAAGTTGCGTGAAGCTTTTGGCTTTCGAAATTTTGGTCTAATGAACGGTGAATTTTTGTTTTTGGATTCGGAAGTAGCGGATGTTGGTTGTGGTGTTGCATTTGAAGAGGGAGGTGGTATTCGATCATGAAGGCTGATGCCTGGGTTGGTGATGGTCAGTTCGATGATGATGTTTGGCACAGTTCGGTGGGGGTTTGTGGATGTGAACTGGGGTTGCAAAAAATTTCGGTAGAGGGGAAACAACACAATTTGGAGCTGATGCTTTGTGGGTAGGGAGATGGTTGTGTTGTCAACGTAGTGGAGGTTGTGAAGGTGATTTTCTGGAGAACGACAAGGGGTTCGACTGCTTGATCATGAAGGTGGGTAGAGGATGATGATTTCAGGTTGGGAGAAGAGGTTTGTAATTGATGTGTGTGACTGTGAAGAGAATTGTTGAAGACAAGAGGAGGACCGGTAAAAGAAATACAAAGAAAGAAGGAACTGAAAATTTAGAAAGATTTTTTTTTTTGGAAAAAGAAAGCAATTGCAAAGAAAATTTGGAAAAGAAATTGAAAAGAGGAAAGAAATAAAAGAGAAAATGGCAAGATTTTTTTTCTTGTTTAGATGATTCTAGTATCAATATGTAATAATACCCTATCAACTAATCAAGAATTTTTCTTCTATATATACAAGAAAACAAAATAAAATAAAAACTAACACAAATCGAAAATTAAATAATTAATAAGATTTAATTGTTACCTCCCCAACAACAACACCATAAATTGTTTGACACTTTCTTATGGAATAGAAAAGCGCAAATTTTTATAAATTACTGCAAGCGCACATGTGTGTAGTATGCAGGTCGAACACAGGGAGGAAAATTAAATTTTGTTATTTATATATTTCGTGGGCGAGTTAGACGAATTTTGGAGGATTTAATTGAAAACAACAAAAATTGAAAATGCAATTTTATTTAGACAAATCTAATTGAGTCGACGACTAAATCACAATTATCAGTTGAAAACAAATTAGAACTGCAATTGAATTCACTACAGACTCGAATCTAATCGGATCTATAATAAATTCAATGATAGCAAAATAAAACAGAATACTAGAATAAAAACTGCATAAAAGAAATAAACAAATAGAAATAAAAATTAGGATTACCGTTCAAATCTAATCAGATGGTTAATCACTAATGAGAAAAATAGATAACAACAGTAAATTGTGCTCTACCAAATCTAATTGAATAGATGACACATATTTACTAGACCCAAGAGGGGTATAGAAAAGAAAAGAAAGAACTCTCAATTCCTGGATGAAGTTTACAATGAGATTACATGAGTATTTATAGGATAGATTTTCCAATCTAAATTCTAATACAATCACAAATGGGCCTTAGTTAAATCTATTAAGTTTTAGCCTTTCCTCTTTTCCTCTTGCTTGCTTAACAAGTCTTCCTTGATTTATGATATGCATATGCTTTCTACCAATTATTCTCTTGTCCAAAAAGGAAATTGATGTGAGATCTTCGTCTACAAGTTTTCATATATATATATATATATATATATATATATATATATATATATATATGCACACTAATCTGATCTCTATTTTCTATTTTTCTGACTGCATGTGGCCTAGTCGGCATATCTATAAAAGTGATAAAATAATACCCAAGTAATATTTATTTATACACAAAAGATAAAATATAAGGGCATAAAATAAACACATTTTCATGTCAATTACTTGGTTTTTCACCATTCTTTTTACGGTTTTAGTTCTTTGCTAGACCGTTCTTGTGCGCCACCAGAGATTGGCTATTATCTCTTTTTCGGTTATATATATATATATATGTGTGTGTGTGTGTGTGTGTGTGTGTGTGTGTGTCTTTTGTATAAAAAGAGGGAAATTTTCAGTGATAGAAATAAGTCGCGTCAACACTGTTGACTTTCCTCTTTTGGTAAAAGAAAGGAACAAGGCCCCTGATAAACTTGAAGTTGTTTATGCCATTAGCAGGTTTTGTAACAATCATTACAGATATTATACTATTTTATTTCTACTATATATTGCTCTGATTTATGAAGGGAGGAGGAAAAATAAAAACATTCTAAATGGCGGTTTTTATAGGAAAGCAGACGATAGTAGCGTATGATATTCATTTATTTATACCGTCCAACCAAGGCAAGAAAATTTTGATTGGAACATCAATTTACAAACATCCTCACACACTCCAAGTCTAATAATTATTTTGTCACAGACTTGCAGGTTTTGTTTCAATTCATATACAGTTACTGTTCTTTTTTAAATTTCTACTACAGATTGCTCTAATCTATGAAGGGAGCCAAAAAACAAAACCATTCTAAATGGCGGTTTTATAGGAAAGTAGATGATAGTAGCATATAATATTAATACCGCCCAACAAAGGGGAGAAATTTTATTTGTTGAACTATAAGGAAGATTGGCTTGGATATGTGTGTATTTGTATATATAAAGAAATTGAAACTTAACATTTCAAACGGGATTGTTTTGTGAACAAACAGTGAACCGATAAATAATTCGTAATTAAAAATATCATTGTTATACAAACGGAGTCGGATTACAACCAAACTAACTTTATTGGATTCAGAATGCAAAGACGAAGAGGTACGTCTATTTTTGTTGCAATTGGAGATTGTGCTGGTGGTACGAATTTAGAGCGTTCCATGGTAATTCACGGTAGAATTTAATATTAAATTAAACTTAAATAAACCTACCTTAGATGAATTTGCGTCGACCTACATCTAAAATGCGTACCTATCCTATTCCTACTCGATGAAACGTTGTCCCTATCTACGCACCTTTATTCTATAAAATCAGCGTTTTCCCCAATTTCTTCAGCCAAAAAAAATCGAAGCCCCCCTTCACTATTATGGCTTCTGCCCAAATTGCCATCGCTTCCTCCACCTCGAAGCTACCTGAAACTGAAGCTGCTACTCCTCGAACCGAAGCCACCATCACCTTTGAGATCACCCCATCATCCACTTCAAACCCACCTTCCACCCTTAAATCAAATTTTTTTTCCCTAAATTCGTCATCAAATTCCTGTCCTGTTCGCCGCCGCGCCACTCGAGACCAAAGCATCCACCTCCGACAATATGCGTCGAAGCCCCGTCCCCATCGAATCGCTCCCCAAGGGTACCTGCAAATCGCCGTTGTCTGCACCATTGGAGTTCGCCCCGACCAGTGGAGTTCTACGCCTCCGTTCTTCTCGTCGCAGTGTTGTCACCGGTGATTCAAGGTAAGAAAACTCTTTCGATTAGCTTGGTTCAAGTGTTTTAATTTCAATAGAAAACTAAATTAAAATTGTTAGATTTTAGGTTGATTTGTTTGTTGTTCGCTGCACTTGTTTGCTAATTTGTGTATTCGGGTACTGCCACACTTGATCTTTGCTTCCCATGTATACTATTGTTTATTGATTCATCTTGCATTTGGTTAGTTGTTAGTACTTTTGGCTTGCTCATGGAGTTTGTTGTACTGTATAAATTACATGTGTATATGCATATGTAGTTGAAATGATGAAACCTGAGTCAGAATTTATATGTTTAGTTGATACATATATGCGTGCGTTATGTCTGTACATTTCATACATGTACTGCTTGGATGTTATTATCCGAAACTTGGTCATACACACCTCACATGCTGTGATATTGAAATATAATTATACACACTCCTGCTTGTTTGAGCATGAACACCTGACAATTCGCATTTAATCTGGTTGTGCTTGCTTTGTTTTAACTTATACCAACGTGAGCTATTAATGTTTTTATACCTAGTTACCCAAATATGTATAAGCTTGCATTTGCATGACATGGTTTAGCTTATTATGTCTTGCTGTGGATATATGCCTACACGGACAAGTTAATTATTTGAAATGGAATATTTAATCTCCACATAAGTAAATAATTATTTGCAAACTTCTAATCACTGCTTAAATTTCCATTTTATGACCTGGAATGTTTGAAAAGCATGCATTCGGTTTGGGTTCCATTTAGTTGGTTTCTGAAGTAACAATATATATATATGTATATATATATATATATGTATATATATATATGTATATATATATATATATATCTATGTGTGTGTGTGTGTCATTTTTCCCATGCTTTATCTTTTTTTTTAGAAATAACTAATTATCCCTACGGAACCTTATAACAAGGTTGACCATTGATACATAGTCCGTAATTTTTATTTATTATTTACTACATTTTTTTATTTAACAAAACTAGAAAGGAAAAAGAAAAAAATCTCTTCTTAGGAATTATGAAATTGCGTAAATGAATATATATATATATATATATATGTATATATATATATTGCTATTAACATGGAGATATGCAGACCCTTTAAAAATTTAATATATATTTGTGTCTTACATTGTTGTACAGTTCTTCCTTTTTGGCCTTGCTCATTTATGTCGAACTGAAATATATATATATATATATACACACACACATACACACACACACTACTCTTGTTACTTGCGTCTCACATGTGTTGGTTAATTATGCATAGTAGGCATGGTGAATTGCCTTGCTTTATATGACCCATTTGTTCACATAGAACTTCGACCGAAATCTGAAATGTAAAAGTACTTCGTTGTATTTTGATAGTTAAAACTTGATTTGTTCACATGTAAAATGGTATTATATGGTGCACTTAATACTACCTTAAACAACTTGCTTGATGCTGCACTTGATTTGGACACTACACTTGATTACTACTCTTCATATGCATATCCCCACTGCTGTCTTTTTTTGATATATATATATATATATATATATATATATATATATATATATATATAGGTAGCGGCTATAGGGACACAAAATTAGACACAAATGTATGTACACAAAATCTGGACCATAAGAATTGTTTGTCTTTATGTGTGAGGTGGAATTCAGGGGAAGATCTAATGGTTCAAATTTTGTGTCCCTTTAGACTTTCCCATATATATATATATATATATATATATATATATATATATATATATATATGGTGTATACATGTAATTTTCTTGCTCATTGAATTGATTCACGTGGCTGCCTTGTTACCTGAAACTTGGTTAAGCCATGCTAAGTTGATAAGATAAGAAAAAATACTATGATTTCATATAGGTGTGTTAACATGGGAAGGTGTAATGTCCCATATTTTCAGTAGCCAACTGTTTTATTTACTTATTGTTTTAAATATCATATTTGGAATATTAATGGATTTTAATATTTAGTTTGTTTATTTAAAATGAAGGTTGAACGTTAAATTTATTTATAATTTAAAACGAGCTCAAAATGGTGCGGTAGTTCGTAATAATGAGTTTTGAACTTCAATTGAATATACATGATTCGATATAAGTCAGATTTCTGTGAAAAAAGAAACGTTTGAATCTTGTTAATTATAATTTTCTAATGGAAGAGAAAATTGCAGATTTCGTTTTATAGATTATTGGAATTTATTTAATATTTAATCGCTATAATATAAGCTTTCAGAGATAGCTGATTTTCCAAACGACGTCCGTTTTCGATGAAACGAATTTTATTGGAATACGTATAATTGATTATTGCTAAATTTTTCGTTTGGATCCAAACGAAGTTGTTTTGTCGGTAGACGAAATTTTAAGGTGAACCGATAAATAGTTTAAAATAAAATAACACTGTTTTAACAAATGGAGTCCATTTTCAACGAAATTAATTTCATTAGGACCGAAACGTCAAGACGTGGCGGTGCGTCCATTTTCATTTCGTTTGGCAGTTGTTTGTATCAGTACGAATATTTACATACAAAAACGATAAGTAATGGTAGAATAAATTTAACCGTATAAAGACTAACAGATATATATATATATATGGGGAAATTTTTGTTATTTTTATAAACATTTTAGAGATTGGGTTACTATAGAATTTTATAAAATTGGAACTCCATACGCCATATAAAATTTGAACTGCGCACGTGTTACTGTAAATCTCGTGTATATATTTCCAAATGGAAGTAAAATTTTCCAACCAAGTTTTGAAGAAAAATATCCCACCCAGTACAGCCACGCAGCTACCAGGTTTCCCCTTCTTTTTTTTCTATCTTTCACATGACAAAACGACTGTACGCCAACCTACCCTAAACTCGTGCAGACCTACCGACGTGGTACCCGTGCCTGATGGACGTTGTTCTCTTCCGCTCTTCCTCGCCTATATATGCATACATCTGGCCCATTTCATTTCTTTGTTTCAGCAAAAGAGAAATGGCGAACTCCTTCCAACCTTAATGAGACCTCCTAAAATAAATTCGTATTAACTAGTAGCGGCAAACAGTGGACTTGAAGAGGGGAGGGATGTCCAGTTTCGGCGTGGTGTCGCGATGAAGTCGGAAAGTAGGTGGTGTCTGACGATCTTGGGTGGAGCTGGTAACATGGACGGTAGTATATGTGGAAGGCGTGACGGAGGGTGCAGGTGATGGGTAAAGTCAGAGGATGTGGAGGAGGGCGATGGCGTGATTGTAGGCGGTTTGGGTTCTCGTACGGGAGTGTGAAGCCTGAAAGGGGAAGACAACATTGTATTTGAACGAAGCAATGGAAGGGTGATAGCTTACTGAGAGTTGCATGGGGTTGAGAAGGACATATCAAGTTCGAAAACAAAATACATTGGGCAAATTATTTAAAGAAGAGAAGTGGAAAGGGATGTGAGCAACATGGTGGGAAGTGATGCATGGGGAAAAAAGAATGTATAAGGCTAGGGGACACGAGTTGGGTATGTAGCATGGATTCTGAAAGTCGAAGTGAAGCTGTACGCGTGAACAGATGGGAGAAAAATAATGAAGGAATCGGGAACATCACGAGGGAAGAAGAATATAAGGTAAGAGGAAGCGTGGGGTCCCAACGTTGAGGAGTGTTGTCCTTGGGCGTCACGGCTGAGATGGAGGCAGAGGTTTCGAAACTGTAGCAGTAGGAAGGAAATAAGTGATACGAAAAAAAAACTTGGTTCAAAAGTAGCAGGTTATATACAAATGGAGTGGGGAGTTTAGTTGGAGTAGAAAGATACAAGTAGTGGGTCGGTGGGCATGGGCCGTCATTTATATATATAAAACAATATAAAAGGGGATCAGCAATTTTGTTTAACAATGGAAGACGCAACCTGTTCTTGTTTTAACTAACGAAAATATGCACTTGCAGCATGAATTGTGAGGGTGTCGTGTGAACATGAGCAAGAATTAGGCAAACGTGAGTTACATGATGGATTGTAAATTGGAAAGCAAGACCATGTTTTCACCAAAAGATGTTGAGCCTATATTTTGCCAAAACAAAGGTCGGTCTGGGTTAATGCTTTTGTCCAAGTAATTAGTAGAATAAAATTTTAATCAAAGATTAGTTATTATTAGTTAAATCATAATGTTTATAACTTGTGTCTACGTACGCAGATTCTAATCAAACCAGAAGAGTTAGAGGCATATTAAGGAGCACTACATTCTGAAGTTGGAATGGACAGAGCCGGAAGCGAATGGAAATTTCAATTAAATTAAATGCATGTTTAATTTAATTTAAAACGAATCATTTTGATCGCAACTACAAGCGAGGTGAGTTAAACTCACTCAGTTCGTCCCACTTATATTTTTTATAAGTCGGGTTTTTTTTTATTTCTGTGTGTTATGGTTGCTAATGGTTGACTGTTTGTTAAAAATATATTTATATATTGTTTGAACCGATGAAATTAAACGTTGTTTAATTTCAGTGAAAACCAAGTCATTATTTTAACGATTTGAACCAATTGAGGGAACTAACCTTGTTGGTCACATTTACATTTATATAAACGTGTTAAATTAACTGGTTGATATCAAATTGTTGTTATTGGATGATTATTGAATTTATATCGATATATTAAATTGAATGATTATATTGAGATGACGTATTTGATGTAGGGAAAACAAGTTGGAGGGATCCAACTGGATTCCTCACCAGTAGTTGTTAACTTTTATTATAATATTTTATATGTTAAATGTGAATTTGTGATTTAGGGATTGATAGATTGGAGAAATCCAACAGGATTTCTCATTAATATTGATAATGTTTATCAATATGATTTGTGTATTCATTGGACATGGAATTTGTTTATATTTCACGGTTTGGTACTTTGGCGGATATTTACCTCTTTAGTTCCGTCGATAAATTTAAATGATTTTTGAATCAATATTAAATCGATTGTGAACATTTTCAACGTTTTATATATATTTGAAATGCGATGTTTATTTTAAGTATAAACATCGAAGGTTTATTTATGTGTTTAAACTATTTAAATAATAAATTAATTAATGGAAATTCATAGATATTAACAAATAATGGTTAGATGGTATAAACTAAATGGAAATGTTAAATTAGTTGCGAAGAAGGGTTTAAGTGACGTAAAGGGAATTTTAAAAGATTTTAAGATGTTAGAATGTACAAATGGAAGTGGAATATACGAGAACTGATTTAAATAAGTTGAGAGATGGTTTTTCGTAGCTGATGAATATTTTTATAAACGTTGTTTATAAATATATGAAATGTGATAAAAATGATTTTCGTTCATAAGATTAACGAAACAATGGAACTAGAGATGAGTATTGATTTGGGAATGAGATTTCAGTTTTTTAAATGGAATCGGAGTTAAAGTTATGGGATTTGAATTTATAAATGAGATTTGAATTTATCAATGGGATTGGAGTTGAAATGGCAGATATGGATTGGAAATTGGATTTAAATCCGATAGTTGAGAATATAAGCTAAGATAAAGGTTCGAAATGACAACGAATATTAGTGTCGATAATGAATTGCAAATGGAATTTTCAAATGTAGTTAAGAGTTTGGAACGAGATCGAATATTAATCCTCGCTAATGGTTTACAAATGATAATTGTAAATGAAATTAAAGGTTTTGAAATAAGATGTGTAACATTTGTACAAATAATAATAAATTGAACTATTTGGTTAATAAGCAGAAGGTCGTTATAAAAGACCGTTATATGAATTATAGAATGAATAAGTTGTTGGGAGTGATTTTGTAAGGATATGATTAATAAAGACTAAGGGTTTTGAAAATGAAATTTGTAACGTTGTTACAGACATTAAATGGAGGGATTTGAATTAATAATATAAAATATTTGTACTGGATAATTATATAAAAATGGTAAAGATAATGATATAAGAATTGTAAACAATATTTACATATGATTTGAAATGTATATATATATAGGGATATTTTAAGGGATTTATAAAGGATTCTATTTATAGAATCAAAGCTGGTCTGAAATGTTGTAAAGGATTAATAAAGTTAAAGGAAGAGCTTGAATAAGAGTTTACTTAAGACTTCATTAAGTAAACATGTTGATATTTAAATAAGGTTTTCAAAGGAAAACAGATGGGTTAATAAACTTCTATCTATTCTGAAGATGAGAATGTTGTTGATCAAGGTCTGAGAGGTAAATATAATACCCCAACTTCAACGACTTCATGATTATCCGAGGATGATACTAGTTTATAAACGAGAAGAGTTGAGGGAAATAAGTTATGATTTCCTTAAATGATATCATAAACTATACTGAAAGGGTTATAACTTAAATGAAATGATTCGAGAATATTCTTATATTATAATAAGAAGTAGAAAGACATATTCCAAACATTGGAAGATTTAAAGAGTATAATTAACAGACGGTTAATTAAAGAGGCTAAATGATGCTGGGTATCGAATCAATATTTTTTTTTATGGATGAATGGTTGTTTATTTGATAGTTAAATAATCGACTATCAAATCTGGCCAATATGATTGTTGGTATGGAAAGACCGGGATCAAATTTATATTTGAAAACCATTCTGACCAACAAATACGTGGAAGATTGAAGATGCTGATTAAAGATGGAGCGTTAAAGACCGTGGAACTTCAAGAGCGGAAGGACTACTTGTTGAATTTCTCTGGTTAGCTCCTAGAGATATTTCAGCAGTGATTCTGTCGTAATTGGAATCTTCGGATTGTAAGGACTACTCGCTACTGATCCATAGGGTGATGCCTAGGATGTAATAGGAGGGTACATTCGGATCATTCTGTTCTCGGATGACTTGTATAGACGGATGTCTAACAGAGTATTTCCAAAGGGATTACGTACGTTGATTTCTTCAAACGTAATATAGTTGATGGCGGAGAAAAGGCCTATCTCTTAGCCTAATAACTAGAGTATTTTTTGGGACATCAATTAGCTATTTGTTGGCGGATCTGACAATGTGGCATTCAAAGTGAATGGTGACCAGATGTTCTAAAGATATTCATGACCTAAAGCCTCATCAACTGGGAAATGGCAAAAATCGGGTAGGTTGCATGGCTAAGTGGATCGCACCAAAGTAGGGTGTGTTGTCACCATCTAGAGAATAATCATATTTGTTACTTCTTTTCATTTATGTATCTACCAGGAACTACGGTGGTCGCGACAAAAAACCGTAAGGTGACAATACATTCAGTACTCTCAAGCGAAATAAGGGGTCGGTCATGTTTAGCCTGAGTTGCAAGATGCTCTTGTTGAACCCGGTGTATTCCTCTCTAGAGATACACCGTTGGAAGGTGATCCCATACCTTGCCAGGAAATTCATTCTCTAATAAAAGCCAGCAGTTTTGACTGTATAATATATATGTAGAGCGTGAGATGCAAGCGTTCTGCTAAATTGTTATTTATTTGTGTTTAGACATTATTATAATATAAAAAAAAAAATGATTTCAAAATGTATGGGTTATTGTAAGGTAAAAACCGTCTGTGTTTATGTGTGGATTGGTCTTACGATTATCCTTTTCTTTCGAAAAGATTTTGACGTTAAAATCAAGTTGGATGATACCCTTATAAACCTAGTGTGTGTTTTTTTCTTATTCTGATTCACCAGACTGATCCAGCGTTTGTATTGTTCGGGTTAGCCCGGGTTTTACAGATTCAGGTTATCGGATGCTGTGATGATACGAGCTGGAAAAGTTCAGACGTATGATATTATATAGATATTATTCCGCTGTGTGTTGTGTATGAGGTATGTTATTATAACTGTCTAGATGTGTTGATGTGCTCTGATGATTGTAAGTATTTTAAAGCTCTCAGTAAAGATTTACTTTTATACTATATTTTGTTCCGCTGCGATGTGAGACTTTGTGTCGTGTTGCTTCTTCTTCTCTTTTATTCTAATATTTAATTATTTCGTATCTCACCCTCTAATTTCTTTCTAATAACTATCTGCTTTTCTGTGCAATTTGGGTTGGACTTGAGTTGTAATTAGTCAACTCAAAGGGTACGGGAAAGTCAGTATGTTACAAAAGGTATAGGTGGTCATACACAAAAATGCCATGTTTTATCATGTTTACTTCATTTGGTCCATGTCCTGTAACATTGGTTTATGACCTGATTCTGGAAAGGATTTTTTTTGGCACTTCTCTCTTTTATCACACTTGCTATTGCGTTGATTTCCCTTGTTTTTCCTTTATATTTTGGATAAATCCTTGGCTGTTAACGCCTGCGCATGTATGTATTTGCTATCTTGATTTTTTATGCTTCATCTTGCATATGTGTTCGTTTCTGAAATGCTGAGGCAGTGCACACATATATCTGTACATGTGTGTATATGCAAGATCCTATGATCACTATCCCAGGAAATAAATTGCTATAGTATGGTTGCTACATAATTGTATATTTGGCATGTGGCATAAATTTGATATTGTGATTAACTATTATATTCAGTTTTTATTGAAGTTATTTTACTTGAACAAAGATTAATCCTGACTCGAGTCTTTTGTGTTTTGCATGAAACGCTCGGATCAGACACGAGCGTTACAGATTTGAAGATTACAGCTTAGGATTTGAAGATTGACGAAGCTGGGAATTCCGAAGACGTGCACACTCTGAAGTTCTAAAACAGTAAATATTTTTCTTATATTCAAATTGTATTTTAAATTCCGTTGTATAAAAAAATCTTGTATCAAAAATCTGATTAATATATAAAAGTTTTATTTCGCTGTTCAATATTGTGTTATCTATTTATTCGGTGTTTTCTATGTTGATTCGGTTTTAAACTCTGTAAGCTAAATAACGATCCGTCGGTTTGAACGTTTTAAGTTGGTTTAATTATCAATTTGGAGCGGTAAAAAAGGCGGATCAATATGCATATATATATATATATATATAAATATATATATATATATATATAGCGCGATCGGGGGCACCCCCGTTTGTGAGCACTCTTGTTGCATCTCCTACCGTTCGTGAGCTACGGCGATCCAAATCGAACAAGAATTTGCAGATGTTCAATCCACACATATATAATGATCAATCCAAAATTTTAGCTCATTCCGACATTCGTAACATTTTCAAAATTATAGCTCAATTATTTACCGTTCAGACATTTATTCAAACCGTTAAATTTAAACATCAAATACAGTATTATACAAATGTCGGAACAAGCTTAAATTTTGGTTAAATAATTATATACATGTGGATTGAACATCTACAAATTCTCGTTCGATTTGGATCGCCGTAACTCACGAACGGTAGGGAGTGCAACAGGGATGCTCACAAACCGAGGTTATCCGATCGATCACATATATATATATATATATATATATATATATATATATATATATATATATATATATATATATATATATGCAAACATTCTGTTACATCCCAAAAATACAGTACCTCATTTGCACCTTGATTTGCATATCTCGTTCGTTTATATTAAAGAATGTAGTGCAGTGGATGGAAAGAGAAAGCGATGGTGTGGCAAAGAATGAAAGGCTAAAGGAGTGCTATCGCTGTTTGAGATGCCATTAAACATACCTCATGTATGTACATATGTATCTTCCTTTTGTGTACAAAAAAAAGGATATGCATGCATGTATGTATGTATCTTCCTTTTATGTAAAAAAATTTTATGCAGAAAAAAAAATT
This sequence comes from Allium sativum, assembly GCA_030737875.1. Taxonomy (NCBI): domain Eukaryota; kingdom Viridiplantae; phylum Streptophyta; class Magnoliopsida; order Asparagales; family Amaryllidaceae; genus Allium; species Allium sativum. The sequence continues at coordinate 264,510,862 of CM060926.1, read as the reverse complement.
TATGCAGAAGAAAAAAAAAAAAAAAAAAAAAAAGAGAGAGAGAGAGAGAGAGGACAATTTTCAATGATAAAAATATTTTGCGTCAACACTATTGATTTTCCTCTTTTGGTAAAAGAAAGGAGCAAGGCCCTTGATAAGCTTGTAGTTTATTTACACGATTTGCAGTGAAAGTAGATGATAGTAGCATATGATATTTAGACCGTCCAACCAAGGCAAGGAAATTTTGATTGGAACATCAATTTACAAACACCCCCACACGCTCCAAGGGAAGAATTTTTTTATCTGTACATCAATTACCCAAACCACACACCAAATCAAATAATTATTTTGTCACAGGCCAAATCATGAATTACATGAAATAATCATGTAAAAATACTGCAAATGCACAATATACATAATACATCAACATGTAATAGAGTGATATAAATTTAAGACCACCCAAAAACATGTCAAGACAGTAAAAGCATCCACCATCAACATAGTATCAGATGTAATTGTTGATATCTACTCTCCTGCCACCCACGATCGATCACTATGTAGTTGTTAGGCTTTTCCAGAATGTAGAACATCGCTCTTCTTCATGCAAGCGTTTCCCAGAACCCATCGTATGTCTTTCAACTTCTCCAAAGTTGCCAACATAAAAGAGCAAAAAGGAAAAAAAGGAAAGGGAAAAAAAAAGGACATGAACACGTGTACAAAAAAGAAAATAACGAATAAATAAGTTGATTTATTATACGTAAGGATAAAATATGAAGATGCATATGTCTTCATGCAAAACAAGAATCAAATCCAATCACAGCTAATGTAACATGAATATTCCCATATTCCCCTCATATTGAACTTCTCAAGTATCAGCAATATGTAAACTCAATGCTGCTCCCAACGTTAAATATAGTTCCCAAATATCAGCAACATTACCCGGTCACTGTGGCGCTAAACCAACAGCGCCACCAATACTATCGTCACTATCAACGCTTAGAAACACTGAGAGACATTGTTAATGACACTCCAAAATTGATTATAGGCGGACACGGCCGAAAATAAAATACGGTATACACCCACCGTTTTTGTTTTTTCGACGGGCCTTTGTCGAACCTAAGGATGAAACTCGATCACACCCCGTCGAATTTCATGAACAAATACAACAATGCCGAATTTCACCTGTGTTCCCCTCTAATCATATTTGGAGTGTCAAACAACACTAAGAGAACAATACATCAACCTATGAGAGAATTGAAATTCACCACCTGTGAAGGACTCAAAACAAAACGAGGAGTCCCCTCTTTTTTTTCAAGGCAAGATCATAATTTTTGTCATGTTCTAGAACAATCAAACTCTCTCAAACTCGGCTAATTTTCTTAACTTGATTTTAAATCATAACTCTTTTCTTTAAAAAAATATGCTTATAAGAGGATGCAGCAACACTTGGGGAAAGCATTGATGAACAGTAACAGGAAACATTTTTAAAACCCACAGAGAAAATTTCAAATCTATAACGTAATCCAACGTCATAATATGAAAACGCTGGACATCTGCATGCTAAATCTAGGACCCTCAGATGATATCTGAAAATCCGGGACCTGCCAGCACCAATATTCGAAAAAGGATACATATATAATACCTGAAACGTAAATGCAGATGATACAAAGACACCTTCAACCAAAAATCATCTGTCCATCGTTTTCAAAATTATAATAATTATTGCCTAAAAAATTGTGTACTTCACTGCAATAAAACATATCTTGTTGCTAAGTTAAAAGTTCATGTTGTATCCACAATGCATATTAACCTCTGTTGTAAAATCCTTCTAAATTCTCTTTTCTAGGCATTGACTAGGCTCTCGTCTTGAGCCCCGGCTGCATTATCTAAGCATACAAATTGATTTATAAAAAAACAGTTTGCACCAATATAGGTTTGTATAAGCATCAAATTTTTTGATTCACACAGCTATTAATCCATGGTTGTTACAAAAAATAACGACGTTTCGGATCAGCAAATACTAAATATTTAAACTGCAAATACTAAATATTAAAATTTTACCCAAAAGGCACAAGTTAATAAAAAAATCCTATCCTAAATATTACTTGTCTAGACGATTAATCACTGAATCATATTTCCCGCCTTGTGTCTACCTACCGATTTTTACAACCATGATATAAACGGTCCAGAGCTAATCATTATTATCACATATTTCCATTTTTTTTGCACTTTAATAACAGATGGGATTGGAAAAGCTAAAAACTGAAAAAGAAAAATTGTTTATATTTCTTGATTTATCAACCATTTGCGAATAAGACAGTTATCCAGCATCCGTCCGTATCAGCATACATGAATATTTAATATTCAAAAATGATTTCAAATATGGAGAAGACATTATCCACATTTGAAATTACTCGTTCACAGGCCAGCAAAAACATAAACAAGGTATGAAATCAAGCACTTAGAGGAAGCCCAAATTAAAAGAACCAAAATATTCAGCACAATCGAATAACCACATCACTGGAACATTCCTAATTTGTCGCATTATCAACCTATTACACCTACAACCTGACCATAAAGGAACTAATACATCTAATGAACGTTTGTTGACGTAATGCTTTTGATTACCTGGAAATAATCATCTGTTTTGACAACACGGTGACAAATTCAAACCCTATCCAGTATCCACTCGGACAGAGCACAACGTATATCATAGAACTATTATGATCTCAGCCAATAGGCAATTGCAACAACAAATGGCCCAACTTAAGTGCCATTCGCAGCAAAAAAATACCACGTTACCGATGCATTCGCGTCCAACACTCTTTTTGGAACGTTAAACAACGGACAAAAGGAATGTTGGAAAATGAACCATTGGCGTCGGACGCGAACTTGCGACGCAATGGTCCATTTTCCATAATGTTGTTTCGTTTGATAAAATGTAGTCTTTTTATGTGCAACTAGTATTTCATTCAAAACAAATCGCATTATTTTTTATATATAAATACCACGTTCAAATACCCTGTTTGCAGCAAAAAACGCATTCCCCGTTCACTAACGTGCCACACTCAAATACCCCGCCACCGTCCGCTAAAAACGCACCCTTAAAGAAGCAAACATACATGTCTTAATAACCAAGAATAAAACCGGTACATCATGCATCAAATAACACCAAAACAATATTAATAATAATAGTGAAAATAGACAAAAAAAAATAAGGTTGAAGGACACAGGTTTCATTTTTAAGTCGAGGGACAAACTTCGAGAAAAATGAAACTGAAGAACAGTGCTAAATAGCATTTTGTACAATGTAAAGTTGAATACAATACTAGTATTAACTAACATTTAACACTTTCCTCCAACCTTCTTTTTTTTCAAAATTCGTCTTTCAATCTAAAAATAAAAACAAAACTTGTAGTCCTTCAACCTAATTTTCTTTTAAAGTTCCTAGTAATAATAATAATAATCACCGTCATCATCATCTTTATCAATAGTTGGCTTGGAAGTACAAACTTTTGGTCCGACAACGAAATTCCAAAAACACCCCTATAGGTAACTTTTTAAATCTTAAACTATTACTTCATATAATCTTTCCAATAAACTAGTAGATACGGTTAGACATATTCAAATGTATTACTAAATATAAATATCGCTTAATAATAGGATGTGACATTTAAGTTTTCTTTATAAACACAAAATGTCTTTACGAATATTAACGAAATCTTAACATAATTTAAAAGTATGACCTAACACGTAAACTTTTAACTTTATTAGTTAGTAATGTATATAAAAATTTAAACTAATACAAATTAAATTTGTTATTAATTAGTTGGTAACAGAAACAAAAATTCAAACTTAAAAAAAAAAAAAAAAGACACTGCATTTTACAAAAGTAAGTTTGAAATTTTTCCATCACGCGTTTTGCGCGTGCCGTAACTCATAATAATAATAGACATGCCCTCCGTACACTTGGCTCTGGTATTAATCTACTTTCCTTGCAGCAAAATTAATCATTTTGGCAGGTCAAACTCCATCGGTTCTACCACCAGTGTCGGACCACTTGCTAATTTTATATATGAAACGTGTTGTGCACCATAACTAAACTATCCAACGAACAGTTTTATATATGAAAGCACCATACCTAAACTATCCAACGAACAGTTTTATATATGAAAGCACCATACCTAAACTATCCAACAAGAAGACTGCTCAACAAGCCAAAAAATTGAAGTGTTCCATCCCATTAGCGGCTGTGACACTAGAACCCACCTGAGCCAACACACCTATTTTCCAAATGTCATAGTACTTATGTAGACTTTTAACCATCTAAAATCGAGATATCGAATGAGAACGATCTTCCGAGGATCATCCCTAATCAAGCTTGGATTAGCAATAACTCTCAATCACCATTACTTACCAAGATATCGATAATCAACCTAGTCGACCAAATAACATTCAAATGGAACCATGCCAGACGCTCGTTGATACTATTATTATATGCAAAGTCCCTTCCACCACAACATGAAAAGAAAAATATATATTCTAATAGGGCATTTAATATCAATTACACATTCTCACACTAAATTCGCAGTTGCCTGATAACTATGACCGCTTACACAAATCTCTTGTGGATTCTTCTACAATTCCAAAATAAACAAAAACTCTTCAATCTAAAAAGGTCAAAACCTCAATTTCATACAATCTACCAACTACAGCATCGAGCCAAATAACTCTCGCAAGGGGATGGAACACCAATCAAAATGGATCGCACCGACCAGACCAGTCGTTTACAATAATCCAAATCGATGCATTCTCTTTACCCAACTGTGACAAACCATTGATGAAATCATGGCTGTTATGGTAACCATATATTGATAACAACATGAGAAAACCATTACCAACTATACTGGTAAATTATAAATGAATATCATTACCACTCCATTGGTAAAATAATCAAGCATGTTAACAGACCGGTAAACAGATGACGTATTCACTTAGAGATGAGTGTTAAAATTTTATTGTATTTGCACCTATGTAGTTAATATCGGATAATATCGCAGACATGTTACTGATATATCTCATATCGCTCCTTAATAGACATTTCTTTCCAAATATCGCTTAAAATATCATTGCCGAAGTATTCACCAATATTTTACTCTGATATTTGCTGTAAAATTTCCTACATTTTCCAAGAATACTGTTCATCATTGTATGTATTAGAGAAAATAAATTTATGAATATATATCTTACGTTCCCAATATTTGTTTTTAGTATATGGTGAACTGCAACATACAGAAAAACCAATACACTATTTTTAAAAAAAAAAACATAATTTTTTTTGCCTTCCTCGCCAGTCTTTAAAAATGAGAGCTGTATTTGTTCCAATATTTTGTTTGCTTTATTTCATGTGAAAACTACACCATTGAAAACTTGATTGCTTAAGATCAACTTTGTCCTTGTTTGGTTGGTTATCATGCACCAAGAACTAAAACTCCGGAGAGTAGCGAAGTCATTTGGTGAAATAAGTGAAAATAAACATAAAGAACTATAAATATGGAAAAATTACAATTTAATATAAATGATTAGATGACTTGAAAAATATAGATTATAAATGGAAGGAAAAGAAAAAAGATGCCCATTATTAACTTGATTTTTATAAGGTTATTTTATGACTTATAGTTATACTTAATAGAATATAACGGTAAACCTATTGTAATCTATAAACCATACGGAGTCACTCTTTAATACTAATTTAGCAATATTGATCCAAGTATCTAAAAACGCAACCTCGTCATGCATTATAAAATGGTACAATATAGTTTATAACATGTTCGACAAACATCTGACATATATCACTGATATTATCGGGTATAATGACTATTTTGAAATATCCCATATATCGGTGCTCGACTAATACGTAACCGACACCGATACGAACTACTTAGATCTGCACTTTATAATAGTAAAACTAAATTTGTTTTAATGACAAAAAATACAGTTCCGCACATATCACATATTATATACAACTAGATGCACTAATAGATAAATAGGTGAGTTTTATTTCAAAAATTGAAGTTAGTTGGAAAAAAGTATCAACATGCATTATCATGAAAACAACATTGTCTTTAAGTTCAATACAGCTTCGAAAAATGTATGCTGTTAGTAATAATAAAGTATTAGACTTAATATTTCCTTACCTTGATTAATCGCTGTCAGATAACAGTACCGGTATACCAGCAAAGCTCAATACTGATTATCACCGGTCGTATGGTAATGATAAATATAACAGATCACCATAACAACCCTAGACAATGGAGATCAATTCCCATTTCCATGTGAATTTCAACAGTCATAATGCCCAATGATTTTAATATTACGCTAGATTTTGGTTTACTAAATTCATGCACATGTGCATATGTAAGCCGACCTCGCATTTTACATCTTCCTACCAATATGACACCGTTATGATGCATCATTGGGGGGGGGGGGGGGGGTGTTGGTTGTTGTTTCTTGGTTTTTTTTTTTTTTTTTTTTTTTTGGGGGGGGGGGGGGGGGTGGTTGTAACGGCATCACGCATAATTTCGCTCAACACAACTATCATTAAATACGTGATCACTGATTCAATCACAACCAATCACTGTGATGAAAATTTCAAGTTCTCATTTTCTGAAATTGAAGTAATGTCAACTCAACCGAAGGATTATAAGCAATTTTATATTATTATCTAATGGATAACATATGAAATCTGAGAAATTTTAAATTCATTACATTTCCGTATAATGTGAGTGATCGACCAGCACAGACCCATCACGTCAAACTGATCCCAAAAAATAGAATTCAAAAACATACATCAACACCCACGTTAATATTCAACCGACATCAATCATGTTTAGGAAGGTTGTTATACTTGTATTAGTTTGTTGGTCACTGAACCTAAACCAAAATATTTTTAAAATGATGTTTTGTCTGTCCGAGTAAAACAAGAAGCGAATAAAAGTTCTTGATAGTAAACATACTTCCCATATTCGCCTCAGTAAAAAGAAGGATAGAAGCTAGGATAGTTGTCAATTCGTGGTTCTCTCCTTGCCGATTCCGAAAATTCCCCGTTGTTCCACCTCTGAAGCACTTGCCCCTGAAAGGTGTAAGGTAATCCATAATTCGCCAATGAAGCAGATAATACCAGAGCATTAGCCGTATCGTCGTAGGTACCAACTGAAAACAATATCGAAATTGTAGTAAATATATGGTTTAGAATATAATACGATTTCTACTTTAAAAACGAAGCACCTTACACATAATATGGAACCTGATCTTATCTTATATTGTTTCATGTTGGTGAGTGTTCTAGCAGTATATCATATGATAAAAGACGCAGTCGAGATCATGGATGTTGTTTTTTAACCAATGAAGAATGTTGAAACAAACAAATTGCAAGTGCAAACATATTATAAATATATATATATATATATGGAAAGTCTATTTGGACACAAGATTTAGACACAATTGGTGACACAATGAATTTACACCATTGGATCACCCCATGAATTTCACTCTTCCATATAAAGACAAAATGATCTAACGGTTAAGATTGTGTGTCCACTAATTTGTGTCTAAACAGCCTCTCCCATATATATATATATATATATATATATATATATATATATATATATATATATATATAGGCAAGTATTACCATCATTATGTTAAATTTTATTTTCAAATAAGATGTGTTTGGAATTGTCATTTGGAATAATAATAATATAGCGTTAGAATGTAATTTTTTATTATGGTTTAATATTCCAGCGGTTTCTAGTAATTATTCCCCCTGAAAAGCAGGATGGAATCCGTACTAAATCTCAGATTTGCTCTTTAAGTATAAAAAAAAGGTTAACAAACACCAAAAACGAAAAGGAAAAAATAACAGATACGGAAAAAATAACAGATACGGAAAAAATAAATAAAATAAAAAATAATAGCAAAATAACCAAATAATTTCAGAAAAATTATTACGTAAATACAAGTATGCATTACCAACTAATGTGTTCACTATAAAAAAAAAAATCCAAATCCGAAACAAACCATAGGCAAAATTACTTTAAGTTGGCTAAAAAAATTAAGAACCTTGAACAGATCAAACTAGAACAAAAATTAAAGTCGTCAATGGATGCTCCAAAAATCCAAAATCTATTCACTTCTGTATCCGAAAAGCGGATAATCATCAAACATCCGAAGAAAATACAAGGTAACGGATGCAGATACAAAAAATATCGTCTTGATTTTATCAGGATTAAAGTCGTCAATGGATGCTCCAAAAATCCAAAATCTATTCACTTCTGTATCCGAAAAGCGGATAATCATCTAACATCTGAAGAAAATACAAGGTAACGGATGCAGATACGAAAAATATCGTCCTGATTTTATCAAGATTATAGTTTATTTTGTGTGCAGTCTACCACAATGAAAGATATGTTTATTTCTTTATTTATTAATAGTTTATATCTTAGGTATTTAACACATGTTAACTGCTCATAACTATTTATTACCATCATATTTTGTTTATTTCGCACAATTTCAAAACCAATGGGAATGATAAAAGATCTACGTTTAACCAAAAAGTTAATGTGTTTCCTATTTTATCGATCGTTAGCGGATAACATAATTATTTGATATTTGTTTGTATTCACACCCACTAGGAGGCCCACATTAAGGGCTATTAGCTCAATGGCAAGACGCGCCTTTGATAATTGCGTCATTGTGACTATGAGGACTCTCAGCCACATTGATGGTTCAATGTGAGACGCCTGATCCGAAGATTTGGATCATCCAATGCATGGCATACTCCCATAGTAGTTAAGGCGCAAAGGCGCAAGGCCTGAGCCATGGGCTTTTTTGAGCCTTGGGGTTTTTGTGTGACTTTTATACTAGTGTGGGCTCTTTTGCTAGAAAAGAAACTGCCCTACAAAATGCTACTAAAAATGATAAATTTATTGATAAAAGAACATAAATTAGTAGGTACAAAGTCACAAATGCACTTTCGGAGCTAAAACGATCACAAATTCAATAAATTTAATTATTTAAAACATAACTCTTTAAACTTTAAAATTAAAACATTAACTCAATAAATTTTAAAACATATCTAAATTTTAATTTAAAATTTTAAAACATAACTCAGTAAATTAACTAACAAGTTTAGATTAAAGTTTAAACCTTTAAACTAATTAATTTAAATGAAAAACAGTTAAAAAAACTGCTGCTGATATTTGAATACACACACACACACACACACCCTGACGGGTGACGGCGGCAGCAGCAAAGGAGGCAGCGGTTTAAGGCGACGGCGGTATTTTTTTTAGCCTCGAATGCGTTAAAACAAAAGGGAAAATTCTAAAAATCGAACAAAACTGTTCGAATTTGAGAACTGAGAGTCGGATCGGGTCCAACCGAAAGTGGGCTTGACATAAAATCAATTATTTCTCCAGGCGCGCTTATTTGAGCCTCAACGCCTAAAAAAAAGCGGCAAGGGCGCGCTTTATTTGCGCCCTGGTTAGCCAAGGCACTTCGAAGGCCAGTGAGGCGCAAAGCATGCGCCTGAGCCTTAGGCGCGCGCGTCTTAACTATGCATACTTCTCATGTCTAAATCGGACTTTGAAACCAGAATTCTATCTGGCGGATATATGGGGTGATTCAGATGAGATCCAATGTTGATCTACCTTTCTATTCGCTCATGGGATTCGAGCAGTCCAGGAGGGGGGACCACTGCGACTCCTCTCGAGATTCCATACATCCCTTATGGATACTAGTTATTCAAAAATGGTTTTGGACGCAGATGCAGATATGAAACTATCCTTCGGAAATATCCATTAACATGCTTGCCTAGAATTTCAAACCAAGTTTTTAATTACAATATTTAACGTGATATTTTTACTTCAAAAATAACTTAATGCATTTCTGCTTCTTTAGAATTACGGATTGTATAAGAGATGGGTCGTTTGGAAGTTCCTGAAACATCAAATCAATTGAACAGATCTAATCGTGTTAGTGCATCAACAGTCGACAATTTTTTGCAGACATTGACCCCTACTAATATTTCGCTAAATAAATAAATACAATTATCTGCAGTCAATAAATCTTCACTACTGTTGTGATAATTTGTTGATTTGGTACCTGGGATACTTTTCGGAATCCTTGAAACCACGGTTCGAAAACTCAGTTTTGGTTTCGGTCATTTGAAAATTTACTAGTTTTGGACGGTTTCAGAGGTTTCGGTTTCGGTCCAAAAATCAAATTTTTACATTTTTTATGGAAAAGTTAATGATAAATATTGCAAATTCACATAGAAACATTGTCTACAGAAATATAATGATGTAACATACAACAATTGAGCACATAAAATAACTGGACACATAAAATAAAATAACACAAACTGGACACAAAATAAAATAACGTGAACTGGGCACATAAAAGCGTGGAAACATGAAGTAATCAGACCAGGGCGCAGGAAAACTAAAATAAAATAACATGGACTGGACACAAAATAAAATAACATGAACTGGGCACATAAACGCGTTGAAACATGAAGTAATCGGACAAGGTCCCAGGAAAACTAAAACCGGCACATAAAATAAAAAAAAGGGACCGTATTTTTTATTTCTCTCCCTAAGCCCTAAACTTTCACGCACAAAGAGGGAAAACAAAAAAAAGAAGCGCGCAGTGAAATCGAAGATGAAGGCAGCGATTTTTTTAGGAATGCATAAATCGATATCACCTGCAAGTCGATTGTTGATTATTCTCGATTGCAACTCAATTTCGTGCCTGCTAAGCGCGCGGTTTCTTCGAATCGAGGAGATTTCTGAAGCTCGAACTGTGAAGGTTGCTGAATGGTGAAGAAAAAGTGTGGTAATTTATTTCGGTGTTCACTGAATCGCGATTTAGGGTTTTTTTTTTTTTTTTTTTTCCTTCCTTCGAACCGAAACGAGAATCTGATGCTGTTTCGTCCCGGTGACCTTCGAAACCGGAACGAGAACGACAGGATCTCGTCGTTTCGGACGAGATTTCAAACCATGCTTGAAACATGTCACACTTACATAAACAATAACAAAGCAAATGGATTGGAGCTCAGTTTTCGGAGAGCTCAATTAATAGTTCATCATTTTGCAAACATTTAAGTCCAAATTATTCAAAAACTTTGATAATGATAAGTTAAAAGTATTTTAAAGAGCTATATTTCATTCAGTTTTGCAAGTCAAACCGACAAAGAATATTTTATTTCCCCTAAATCATCTCGTCGTTTCGGACGAGATGTCACACTTACATAAACAATAACAAAGCAAATGGATTGGAGCTCAGTTTTCGGAGAGCTCAATTAATAGTTCATCATTTTGCAAACATTTAAGTTCAAATTATTCAAAAACTTTGACAATGATAAGTTAAAAGTATTTTAAAGAGCTATATTTCATTCAGTTTTGCAAGTCAAACCGACAAAGAATATTTTATTTCTCCTAAATCATGTAATGTTAGACAATAAGACTATAATATGATCGATGAACTTTTAATTTTTGTTGCATCAAAAAAGATACCCCCATGTGCTGCAGGAGTGTAAAATTTAATAACTATTTTTTGTATAATTTTTAAGATTAATTAAAAAGAATTTTGGAACAGGGTTTTTTGTTTCACTACATCTTGCTAACAGAAAACCACTTTTGTACAACTTACATCTCTACATTTAATAAAGAAAATTGATCCAAAGTCCATCGTCTCAAACTTCATCAGACTTGCATTGATACCCTTTTAACTCACAGGTATCACACATCATGCATGAAATTTGCCAGTGTAATTATATATATACATATATGCATATATACATATATGTGTGTGTGTGCGGAAAGAGAGAGACTTGCCTTCCATATTCCCATGTCTAGAAAGATCGTTATAAGCTTGGATTGATGCCTGTTCTCGGTTCACAGGACACTGATTACGAAAATGTCCTACTTCTCCACACCCGAAACACTTGCTATCATTAAAAACTTGGATTGATGCATGTTCTCGGTTCCCGGGGCATTGCTTACGAAAATGTCCCACTTCTCCACATTTGAAACACTTGCTATCAAATGTGTTGGGGTTTCTCCAAAACGTCTGTTGAGTGTGAAGCGCAGGAGCATTAGCGAGAGCTTCGCTCTGTGGTGTGGTGTTGCGGTTCTCTGTTAAAAGATATTACTATTAATAAAGAAAATAGATCCAAAGTTCATTGTCTCAAACTTCATCAGACTACCAGTAACATCCATTTAATTTCAATATATATTTTATTGCATTTCTTGTAACACAAGCATCACACTGTCATGCACAAGATATATTATCTGTTAATGGAACATATATATAATAAATAATGAAACTTACCTTCCATATTCTCATCTCTAGAAAGAACATGGCAAGCTTGGATTGATGGATGTTCTTGGTTCGCAGGGCATCGATTTTGAAAATGTCCAACTTCTCCACATCTGAAACACTTGCCATCAAATGCGTTGGGGTTTCTCTGAATCGTCGGGGGAGAGTGTAGTATAGTAGTATTTGTGAGAGCTTCGCTCTTCAGTGTGCTGCTATGGTTCTCTATTAAATACAATTAAGAATATAGTAGAAACGATATTTAGAACAATATTCAAATCGATATTCAGAACAATATTCAAATGCAAGCTTCTAAAATAAGGCTGTCTGATATTTAAAGCCGAACATTGTAATATAGTAAATTAATTATTTTACCTTCCATATTCTCAATTCTGGAAATAACATCATCAGCTTGGGTTGATGCCAGTTCTTGGTTCTCAGGACATTGACTATGAATATGTCCCGTTTTTCCACATCCAAAACACTTACCATTAAATGATTTTCGGACCCTCCGAGACGTTGGCGGAGCATTGGTGAGAGCTTCGCTCTTTGGTGTGTTGTTGTGGTTCTCTATTAAATTCAATATTGACAACACGGTAAAAATAATATTCAGAATGGTATTAAAATGCATATTTCTATAAATAAAATAGCCTGTTTAACATATATAGCAGAATAATACGTTGTATATCTAATGGGAATTTATACAATAAGCGCCAAATGCGTTTCATATCAGCTAGTGATGTAAGCACCTTGAGTAGACAAGTTAACTGTTAATGCAAACAAGTTACAGGAACATACATGATACAAGTAAACTCAAAAAAATAAATTATATAGTTCTCCATCTTAGGGTGCACTCGGCCTAAAAACATGCTCCGATCGGGATGGTGTCGCATCCAACGCGGGACCCACCATTTTGATCCGTTTAAGGGAACTGTCCAAATTAAGTAGTGGTTGGTTTGTCCGACATGTCAAATGGCAGATGCAATTAATGACAATACCCTTATAACCTCATATTAATATCTTATATCCTTTCCAAAACAAATGATTAATGTTATTAGAACAATTAGTTCTTTCAAATACTCCTTTCATCTGGTTTATACATACACAAACACATTCTCCTTTCCCAACGCTTTCCACTTTCGTTTCCCTTAGAATGCCCCATTCCCATCCCATGCACTTTTCGCATAGCACAAGAATGCTACTCAATATTAAGATGTACATGCAATCAATTTCATCAATTGTAACCTTCAACATGGAAATTTACGGGTCTTCACATTATGGTTGAAATGGTGTTCTAAAGACTCATAAAAATTATTATTATCACTATGATAATATACAAGGGTAAAAAGGGTGCAGTTGAAAATTTTGCTGATTAATAAAATAAATTTAATCGCTCAAAGAAAAGAAAAATCAACTTAAAACAAAACTCCTAGATTAGGATATAATAAGTTTATGTAGATGCAATGCCATTTGGTTACATGTTTATGTAGATTAGGCATCAAGCCTGTTTATAAATAGTGTCTATAAACATTTTGGTGCATAAATAGTGTCTATAAACTTGTTTATAATGCTTATATAATGTAATAAGTATCATCTTGGCGGACTGGTAAAAAATCGAGACGGCAAGGCTAGCCTAAAGCCTAGGCGCGAGCCTAAAAGGATTTTTACAGTATTGGTTAGGAGTAAGCTTATGTTCTGAATATGCATTGTGTTGTTGAGTATTTGTTGACGCAACATATACGTTATGTTAATTGAATGTATTGCTCTATACGTACGCGCGCGCGCACACACACACACACACACACACACACACATATATATATATATATAGTGCTGAGCACATCCAATATTAGCGCAAACTAAAAACAAAAAAATGCAACTAAGTAGAGTTAAAATGTTCCTCAAGAAAAGAAACGTGCAACTATAGCCACTTCAATATGTTTTTGAGGAGTTTGATCTTCTATATCTAGTTGACAGCAGAAAACGAATTTTGGCAAGCTGTTTAGTGACATGGCAAAAACAAGTTTATTTTGGTAGTAATCATACCGTCCATCTTCTCGTTGTGAGAAAGAATGTCATAAGCTTGACCCGTTGTCGATCCCGGTTTCTCAGAACACTGATTATTAAGTTGTCCCGCTTTTTCACATTCCTCGAATGCGTTAAGGACTCTTTGTTCCGATGGAGCAGCAGGTACAGGAGCATTAGCAGGAGCTTCAGTCTTTGATGTGCTGTTGTGAAGATTCCCTAACGAGAACGGTACTATGACCATTAATAGTATACAGAACGATATTGAATTTGTTACTTCTTAAAACAAAGCAGTTTGTTAATAGGTTAGAACATAATATATTACTGGTACATTATTGGGGTTCTTTCGTGTGTGTATTTGGTTTGGGAGGGGGTGGTTATTATATTTATTTGTGCGGGGGGGGGGGGGGGGGGGTTACCGTATGAATCAAACTGCCAATGTGAAGAAGAGATAAAACTACGTAATGGACTAAGCAACTCAAAAATGTAAGTCCTTTATCTGTCCATCTTATTCATGTGTTCAAGAATGTAGGAAACTATTACGTCCATTGTATTTTGCCTACAAAGAATGACAGATTTTCGTTGTCTGGAAAAACGGTACGTGGGGAAAGAATTATATGCGCACGCATATTGTTAGTGAAAAACAACGGTTCATGATTTAATCTCATTTTAAATTGAATACCACCCTTTCTATGATCCAAATACAACTAAAACAGTAATTGGAAAAATCACCCGACTAATACTAATACAGCCAAGGCACTTACTTAAATCCATGAATCCAAACAAAATAAAACTGCAAGTGAGAAAATTTGAGTTTTATGTTTAGATGTAAAAGTTCAGACTCGAAATAGGATACAAAAATGAAAATATTGGTCTTTCAGATTTACGGTTTAGATCATATTTTGATTTTAAAAAAAATGTATTATTTACGATTTGAATTTCATTATGAAAACCTTGAATATATACTATGGACAAAAAGGGCATAGAAAGAATTTTAATATGTAATTAAAATATATTCAAACACTGAGAAATTTACTTTGAGGGAAAATGGCAGCTTGTAGAAATGAAAACTTCATATATATGTCATATTGTTTAGTTTTATCTTGATTTGCTATTTTGTTGTAGACATAAGCATTACCCTCACTCTAGATGTATGGTAAGGTGTAATATTTTTTATTTGTTGGTCCATTTTTGATGTATCAAGTAAATATCATGATTTGGATAGAAGTAATACTTACATCATTAATCAAGGTGTCCAACCGAGGGGCCCAGCTTAATGCATAGGTTAACTGAAAGTAAAGTCATGTATTTTCGTTCCATTTCAGTTGTAACCCAAAAAAAATTGTTTTGTATAGGACTGCATAAGATAGGGTTGGACCAGAAACTTCATCCACCCGTACAGGTATAAGTTAAAGCTAGTTTAACCTATGCCCGACACAGCACAGGGTATAGGATGGGCTGAAATACGGTTGGATTGTGTTTAAAAAGGTTAGGTCGGATTGTATAAAGCTAATAATAAAGATGAGAATTTGGGAAAAGAATCAAAATATTCAATTCTGAATAGCATATTTTAGTTATCACAATGCCTTAAATAAAACCGATTCACTATAACACATATTTCAGTAGAAATGCACTACATAATTCATTGCATAATAATTATTCACTACAAACTTAGCTAAGATTTTCGTTCAAATATACATTAAATTGTTCTTAGGATATTAAATCTCACAATCAGTTCTACGGGTTTCTACTACTCTGATTTTACCAAGGCTGAAATCTTATATTGTTTTTAAAGAATTTTTGTTCTATAATAATAATACATATACAGATATACTAGGTTTTGACTGCTTTATTTTTATTCGGGTTGTCGTTGAATGATTCTCTTTTATTAGGGTTAGGTTGGGTTAAACCGTTAAAGTACGATTTGGTCAAATAAAATATCACACCTGAGCCTCATGTGGTATGGGTTACAAGTTGTAACCCATATCCGATTCAAACTAGGTTGGGCTGGGTCGGTCAGATCTATTTGGACTGGGTCGGATTGGTAGGTAGGATCGGATCATGTATGAGTTGTATGCACTCTACTTCTTTTATTAGATGAGAATACATCTCTACTGGTACAATATGACTTTTTATAACAGTAATAATTATATTAATGTGGTGTTTACTTAAGAGACGAGTTCGAGCGTTTGGAAGAAGTTTCAATTGTACTGTGATTTTTTATAATGTCAATGAATGGCCATAAAATCTCAATATTCAAATAGATTGAAAGTGGAAACAATCGAATAGGAAGCAGTTTCGAGGGAATCAACTCCTATTACAAAGGGATTCACTTTATTAGTTTATTAAGCTAAAGCTAATCGCAATATTTTTTAAATAAAGGAGTTTGACTTCTCAAAGTCAAGCATATATATAGCTAACAGAGAAAATTCTAATGGTTTTCATACCATCAACGGTCTCATCTTTAGGAATGTCCTCATGAGCTGGTACATTCACTACAAACTTAGCTAAGATTTTCGTTCAAATATACATTAAATTGTTCTTAGGATATTAAATCTCACAATCAGTTCTACGGGTTTCTACTACTCTGATTTTACCAAGGCTGAAATCTAATATTGTTTTTAAAGAATTTTTGTTCTATAATAATAATACATATACAGATATACTAGGTTTTGACTGCTTTATTTTTATTCGGGTTGTCGTTGAATGATTCTCTTTTATTAGGGTTAGGTTGGGTTAAACCGTTAAAGTACGATTTGGTCAAATAAAATATCACACCTGAGCCTCATGTGGTATGGGTTACAAGTTGTAACCCATATCCGATTCAAACTAGGTTGGGCTGGGTCGGTCAGATCTATTTGGACTGGGTCGGATTGGTAGGTAGGATCGGATCATGTATGAGTTGTATGCACTCTACTTCTTTTATTAGATGAGAATACATCTCTACTGGTACAATACGACTTTTTATAACAGTAATAATTATATTAATGTGGTGTTTACTTAAGAGACGAGTTCGAGCGTTTGGAAGAAGTTTCAATTGTACTGTGATTTTTTATAATGTCAATGAATGGCCATAAAATCTCAATATTCAAATAGATTGAAAGTGGAAACAATCGAATAGGAAGCAGTTTCGAGGGAATCAACTCCTATTACAAAGGGATTCACTTTATTAGTTTATTAAGCTAAAGCTAATCGCAATATTTTTTAAATAAAGGAGTTTGACTTCTCAAAGTCAAGCATATATATAGCTAACAGAGAAAATTCTAATGGTTTTCATACCATCAACGGTCTCATCTTTAGGAATGTCCTCATGAGCTTGTACTGGTACCAATCCTAGGGCATCTGGACAATGCCTCAGAAGATGTCCCGCTTTTCCACATTTGAAACACTTAAGCTCAATTGTGCTAGGTATTTGTTGATCATCCACTGCAGCAGATGGTGTAGATGCATTAGTTGAAGCTTTCTTCTTTTTTCCCTTTTGGAGTTTCATTTTACGTATTCTTTCTGTCTTTTTAGAGCAAGACGGTTGCGTAGAGCGGATCTGTATCGATCTTTCTTTAGCGGGCAGCGCAGATGCATTAGCGGAAGCTTTGCTCTTTTTGTTCTTTTGTGATCTGATTTTGTGTTGTCCTTTTTCTTTAGCTGATAGTGCGGATGCACTGGCAGAAACTTTGTTCTTTTTGTTCTTTTTAATTTTTAGTGCTTTAATTTTGTTTTGTTCCCTTTTTATAATTTTGTTTTGCTCCCTTTTTATATCGCAGGAAGCTTTCCTTTTCAGTGGTCTGCTTCCTTCGCCGCAGTGGCGTCCATTCTCTTGCTCATTCTCTGTTTCCATTCGCTGCTGTTCTACCTTGAATGCATTATTAAGCAATGCATCTAAACCTCCGGGCATGGAAGCTAGCAAGCTTCTTACCATCGAAGGGAGAGGTCCATCCGCAAACTTATCTTTATTCTTCTCCAAATAATCAATCAATGCAGGTCCAAAAGAGGACAATAAATTTCCTTCAGATGACAATGCATCTATGATTGGCTGGCTTTGAGACTTGGAAATTTGCTTGCCATTGTTGTTTTTATCAGTAGCACCAAAATTGGTTTTCTTCGTATCAACATAATCTGGTGGTGGAGAGCCCAAAATGCTATTACTTCGTGTCTCAATGTTGGGCTTTCTGGAGGTTAAGGTGTTAGGAAATTCTGGTACATTTTCTAATGGTCTACCCCCTACTACAAGACTGGTCCACAGCCACACGGTTTTGGCAGCCGAAACAAGAGCTTGTGAAGCTTTTTCTGGTTGTGCTAATAAAATATTATATCCCTTCATTCTTAGTTGATGGAGTGCATTGGAAAAATCGTGATCACCAGAAATAAGCAAATGAGTCGCAGGAGGAGGGTTATCATAACCCCATATTAACATGTCGACCAATATTTTCTTATCACTTGCGTCTTTGATTCCTATGGTTGACAAAAATATAGAAAAAGGTCATCAAATGAGAATATATGATGGCGATGCTTCTGCTTTTGACCGAAACATAACAAGAAAAGAAATTAATACCACAGCACATCAATAACATAGAAATATATGATGAGTCTAGTCGTATATACATTACCCTGATTGATTTATTCAGGAAACTACTATATGACATGTAACCATCTCCTTATTTAAGGAGCAGATAAAGAAAAGAAGAATCATGGTACAATGACTCTTGTTAACCCCATTGCATCAAATAAAATGATGAACGACGAATACAAGGTGTACTTTTCTAAAAGATGTGTCAACTTGATCGCAACCCATTTAAAGTCATCTTATAGTTAATAATACAATGTATTACTTAACTGGAAACTGATCAAACTCCTAGAATGGTTAATTGAAGATCAAGAGATATTGTAGAAAGGAAACCATTATCAGGTTTTTGACTCACTACTTCTAGTTCCATCTCTCTAGTGCAGCGATATGCACAACCCACTCACTCTGTTAAATATCATCCATGTTATGCTCGTATCAACCATCATTCTTTTGCGACTTTGTCATGATTAATGGCAGAATGCATAAGCGCAAAATACACATCAATACTAAAACAACTAACATAACATTTCAAAATGTTGGGTGAATATTGGTTGACATAATAAATATTAATATGGATTAAAAAAACTATTATACACGTACGTTATATATATACACACACACACACACACATATATATATATATATATATATATATATATATATATATATATATATATATATATATATATGAGCTAGGATCGATAGCCCACTTTATTTAACACCATTTTGTAGCCCACGACATTAGCCACAAAATTTATATATTTGTTCTCTCCCCTGTTACAAGGAACAAATATTTAAATATAAACTTATGACTGATATCAGAAGGCACAAATGTTAGTAAATAAAGGGGGCTGTTGATCCTATGTGTGTGTGGTTTTTTTTGGGGGGGGGGGGGGGGGGTAGTGTGTGTAAAGATATCAGCTTAAAACTTCATGAAGCTAGCATGTGTTTGAAAATTGTTCCAACAAACTCTATTACCACAATATGCACGTAGCCAAATCATTGATTACATACTCTAATAAACCAATTAATATTCCTGATAACCAAATACATAATAAAGCTATTAATATCACTTGTTACCCAGTGGGGACACACGATTATCTCCATTTGTAGTCCTGTGGTCTGATTGCTAGAGCATCGGACCAATCAGTCACATTGCAAACTACGACCAAAACACTATTTATCAGCTTTTAAATCAATCTATCACATCACATTAAATAAGGATCCACTGCCAGATCGGATATCTATGCATGACTCAAGGTCCAAAATTCACAGGTAATCCTTGAGAATCTTGGCAACAATGCATTTTCACCATTGAAAATGTTCCATTGAAATTGAGCAATTACACATACACTGCGAGATTCTATATTTTGAAGAACCAAGATTAGCACAAAAAACATACAGAAAATTCAGTTAGGAAATGCGTAATTAGGACAATCTTCTGCTAGCATCACTCAAACAAGCAGTGAATTTAAATTATGTGCCAAAAATAGAAAAGGTACATTCCCTCAACAGCCAACCATACTCAAGTACAAACACAACAATCTGAAATCACATGAACCATGGCGTCACTTGGAAGTTTTGCAACATCATTATAAAGAATTATACGTTAGTGGTTTTGACCGTTAACAAAAGATTTGTTTTAAGAGGTTTTATAATGTATGAAATCATGGTTACGAACTTAATAAAAAATAAGTTGGAAAAAAAAACTTATTCTGTTAAAAAAAAAAAGCATTCTCATCTTGTGAATTATGATCTGATTCGAGAATGTTACTATTTGGTTATTGGTTTAGGTTCTGTTTGTTCTGCTTATAAAAAAAAGTGTCAAGAAAATCAACAGAATAAGTGATACAAGGTTTTTAGGCTGTTTGTTTTAAAAAGTGGTGTTGATTGTACCTGTCTATTCAGCAAAAGCAATCAGCAATGATTTTTTGCATTTTGGGAAAACTGTTTGCTGGTAAAAGTAGTTTCTCAATAATGCTCTTATTCAAACGTAATACTATTCAACCGATTTGATATTTCAAATTTAGTATTAACTTTTCATTTCAACTTTACCTTTCCTAGGCCAAGCTAAACTTCGATCATTAAATTTTGATCTTAGATTCACTTTCGGCAACTTCTCATCACTGAAAACCAACATCAAAAAAAATATACACACACGGTAAATAGGTTTCATGATGCCCCCAAATAACTTTTGACAATAAAAACGATAATTATTGACCTCATTAATAAAAATGAAAAATACAAATATATTTGAGTTAAAGAGAAATACAATGCACAATCGAATGGGGATAAATAAATAATTTGGAAAAGTGAACAAAAATATGTGATCTTTCGCATCAAAATAAAAAGAGCACTTTCCACTCTTAAATTTGCCAAAGGAGAACATATAAGATTTGTACAATGGTGAAAGGTGGATACCCAGTGTCAAAGGCTCCTGTACTCAAGCGTGAAGACTTCCCCGATCAGTCTCCCGTTCTGGTACTATTATCACGGTTTTCCGGGCTCTGGGGGTGGTCAGTTAGTGCGCACAGCCTTTCCCTCACGTTACGTGAAGAGGCCGGGACTCGAAACCTAAGCGCTCCAGATTACCAGCCGGGTAACCTTACCGTTGCACCAGACACCACCTTCAAGATTTGTACAATGGTCGCATCAAATAAATAAACGATAACAAAGAGTGATATCGTCACATCGTCTCTATGTTAATAAAACTTTCAATCAGAATGCAAAACAATATTTTAAGTATTCATCAATCGGCATTCAGCCGACAACGTTAAGCATTTTAAACTAAAGCAAAAAAGTGTTGAATACTTGATAGAATAAGTGGTAAGAGGTTTTAGCTGTTTGTTCGAAACAAAATGGTGTTGAATCCGCTGATTTTTCTCTTCTATTCAGCAAAAGCAATCAACAATGAAATTTTGCTTTAGGGACAGCAGATTATTTATTGAAGTAGTTTCTCAAAAATACCCTTGTTCAAAAATAACAGAAATCTTTCATTATTTTTTATTCATTGCTTTCAATTAAATTAAATAATATTCAAACAATCTGAATACTTTAAATTTGGTATCAATTTATATTTCAACCCGCTCTTTTCTAGGTCAAGCGAAGCATTAACCATTCGGTGTTGATTTAGGTTTACTTGCGATTAGGGCTGTCAACGGATACTTTCGGCTACGGATAGTGCCATATCCGCATCCGAAATTATTTTCGGATATCGGATATCCGCATCCGCGGATACGGACGGATATCGGATAATTATCCGCTACGCCAACGGTCGACAAATCACCGAACATAAATAAAAAAGTTTAGCATAATATTAAACTTTTTCAACCCAACTGATTACTAAAATGCTAAAAATAAATAAATACGATGATAACATATAATTTTGAGCAATTATCATGCGTTTAGTAGACTTTCAACTTTAAAAAATAATAAATTAGTATATTTAATTATGTTAAAATACACATAATTTAAGCCATAATCATGAAAAAAAGCGGTTAATTTTCGGATGCGGATGTGCCTATATCCGCATCCGTTTTTGCGGATATCGGATATTTATCCGCTTTTCGGATGCGGATGCGGACGGATTTCAGATATTTCGGATATCCATTGACAGCCCTACTTGCGATAATCCCATCACTGAATATTATTACAAAAAATGCACACAAAACAGAAAGGGTTTCGTGATACTTACAGGTAAATTTTGACAACAAATATGATGACTATAAAGCTCGAATAAAGATGCTATATAACTTTGAGTTAAAGCGAAATGTAATTAGCAAGCGAATCCAATCAAATGAATAAGAAATAAAAATAATTGTAAAGATGGATATAAATACGTTATACCTTTTGCTATATAAAAAAAAAAAAACTTGTCTACGCTTAAACATGCCATAGGAAAATAAAAATAAAATATGTGACATGCACCATAGTCGCTTAAAAAAATCCACTAACAATAAAGGACAATATCATCAAACATCAAATAGTCTTTTATGTCAATAAAAAAAAATAAAAAAATTATGTGTTCATCCATCAACATTCAACAATTTAAACAAATGCAACCTAGCTTAGATAAGCAGAGTTCTAATCAAAATTTGTAACAGAATTAGCCTAGTTGTTATTTTTACCAGGAGAAATCTATTTAAAAACAAAAAACAGGCCACCCCTATTTATTAATATATTTTTGAAGTAACCTAAATGTTGGCAATAAAAATTTAAAGCTAATGACTAAAAACAAGTTATTTGTTAGGTCAAAATAGACAATCAAAAGTACAGTGCATTGCCCAGTTCAGAAAAAATATGGAATCGATACAAAAACACTCGCATGCCTTGGTTTTTACAAGAGCATCTCCAGCGTACTGCCAGTTTTTGGCATGATAAGAAAATTTCCAATTGCTCCTGAGCGTAGGATTATTAGGGAAAAGTTATTTACTGACCATATACTGAAAATCATTTGAGCACTTAACAGTTTTTAGAAACCATTTAGTGAATTTAATTTAAAATTATATTTAATTTTCATTAAGGCTCTAAACGGCTCTATGGAAACCATTAAAGTTATTTTTCAAACAAAACAATTTACACTAGACGGCTTTCAACCAACCATTTAAGCACTAAACAGTTTAGAAAACCTCCTTTAGTTTATTCTACATTAAGAAAAGTTGTGTGTGTGTGTATGTGTGTGTGTGTATATATATATACAAGCGTTCAATGGCACCCCAAAAATGGAGCACCCCTTTGGCCCCCCTGTTTTTCACCTCTCATTTATATTAATTAAAGTTAGTCGGCGGTGAGAGAGTTAGTGGAAGGAGAGAGGGAGGAAATGTATGGTGGAAAAGTGGTGCTCCATTTTTGGGATGCCATTGAACCTGCCTCATATATATATATATATATATATATATATATATATATATATATATATATATATATATATATATATCAATGTTTTAAGACACGTAAGCGTACATGAGGCGTTCTCATGCCCGTGAGGCGAGGCGTAAACCTTTCAAGGATAAAAAAAGTAAAGTAGACATAGAATAACTTCAAATAGTGTATAAGAAAAATAAATTACTACAAGCAATTCAAACAAAATCTAGTTGTTCAAAATCAGTCAAAGTGTAGTCTAAGATCAAACTGGAATAAGTGAACACATAAACACGTAACCATCCAAGCTATACGAGCATCAGAATACATGCAAACAGAAGTACATAAATACATGTAAATTGAAGAAATATACACATGTAACTAGACGGAACCAAAATTGATTCCACTTTCAACGATTCTTGATCTGAAATTGATGTTCATGAATTGATTTTGATTCCAGAATCGGGATAAATTTCGATTTCAGAACTTGGATCGATCGATCTTGAAAATCTTTTGAAAAAAATACATGTTGTGTTCTTTTTTACCGTATGAAATTCGAACTAGTAAAAAGGAACAAAAGACAGTTAAGTAGTGCGATGTAAAAAAAATTTACTAAAAAAAGTATGCACCAAAATGTTTTTCAGCATTTTTTACGTTTTTTATGCATTTTACTTTTTTTTTTTACTTTAATACATATCTTTTTTGCACCTCAAAGGCTTGAGGCTTACATTTTTATGGAAAAACGCCGCAATGGTTGCGTCTCGGTGCTTTTTTGGGGATGCCTCGCGCCTTAAGGCACACTTCACTCGCGTTTTTTAAAACACCGACATATATCCCTAAAAAAATTCTTGAAAACCATTTAAAAGCAAAACGGTCTTCAGTTTAATGTATAGAGAACCCACATCATGGAAGGATTTCCACTTTGTCTTCACGCAAATGTTCAGATTCCAATTGCTAGAGCATGTGAAATGACAAAAAGAGCAAAAATCTCACCCACTTTTGCATCTCTAACAATTGATGCAAATCCATTAATCCCTCCAAACAGATGTCACATACGGGGCCTTCGCAAAACATTAACACAGAAATATCAATCAACGCAGCAATCATCCAAATTCAATAACTATCAAAGGCCTCACTAGCAGGAACATGATTCATATCAATTCCAGTACTCGAAAGAGGTTGCTGCACAGAAGAATTAATCAACTTAGTATCACCATATGCAGAGATTGTAACCACTCCTTTGTAATTCCACTCGGCTAGCGCTTTACGTATGTTCTGCGCAATCAAATATGGGTCGCACGATCTAGGCACCGGGCAGTTTTCTATGTTCCACCACACACAAATCTTCGCCTTCACATAATTATCCTCTGCCATCTCCGATGCTTCAGAGGTTGCGTACGTCGCACCATCGCTGTTCATAGCTAGGATTTAGGGGCGGATCTGCGGTTTCTTATCGATTATCAAGATCTATAAATAAAAGTTAGGAACGGACGCAAAGGAGAACAGAGGGATGTTTATCCGGTCCTGTAGTTGGACCGACAAAAGTTGTCTGGGGCCTAAATATTCTTCAATAATGCTGCAGGCCCGAAAAGTGTGACAAGTAAAGCGACAAAATCAACATTGAATACGTGATGAGCTAGAACTCGTATTTTTCAACGTTCAACGCTGTGCATCCTTGACCTTATTATTTTGGGCTTTCCAGCATCATCCAATTTTCTTTTTAATATTTGTAGTCTAACTTCATAGTTTCGTGATCAACGGTAGTTGTAACACTTTCATAACACGTCTTTTTTATGCCTTCATCAGATTCACAATTCAATATTATTGTTGTAATATATATATATATATATATGTGTGTGTGTGTGTGTGTGTGTGTGTGTGTGTGTGTGTGTGTGCTTTTGTATGTTTCTGTTTAATTCTACATCATGGGATAAGTTTAATCGCTAGTTCCAAGACCTATATGTAAATGTGTTAATGTAATAGAAATAGATAACTAACATCTTGAATAAATAAGTCTCTTCCTTTTATCCTCTCCAATGAATTTTAATTCCCTCATTTTATATAACACGTTATCAACACGATACAGATTGACCAAATCTTTATGTATATCCATTTTTATTTCTTCTCTATAATGTAGATTTCAGATCTGATAATAAATCTTCAAAACGGTAAGTTATTGATCTGATTAATCAAATCTTCTAGATTTTATTTTGTTAATTTTATTTCTTTTACATCTCATTATATCATTGATCTACTTATTCATATATGATTTCTTTTGTACATCTTATTTTTCTTGTTTCTGTATTTTAGATCTTGCTTTGTTGTACATTTCATTATATTAGGAGGCATAAATGTTGGTAAATAAAGGGGGCTGTCGATCCTATGTGAAGGGGGGTGGGGGGGGGGGGGGTAAAGAAATCAGCTTAAAACTTCATGAAGCTAGCATGTGTTTGAAAATTGTTCCAACAAACTCTATTACCGCAACATGCACATAACCAAATCATTGATTGCATATTCTAATAAAGCAATTAATATTCCTGATTACCAAATAGATAATAAAGCTATTAATATCCCTAGTTACCCAGCTGAGACACACGATTATCTCCATTTGTAGTCGTGTGGTCTGATTGGAGAGCAAATCACATGGACCACATTTGCATGGTCCCCTGGACCCAGCCAATCAAGTGACTTTGATTTCCTCCATTTAGCAATTAAACCCCTGAAAAAATGTGGATTTAATTGCAAAATGTGAAAATCATGGCCCGCCTGATTGGTTGGGTCCAGGGGACCATGCTCATTTCGGTCCAGGTGTCTGATTGCCAGAGCATCGGACCAATTGGCCACATAGCAAACTACGACCAAAACACGTTTTTCATAGTTTAAATCAATCTATCACATCACTCTAAATAGGGATCCAATGCCAGATCGGATATCTATGCATAACTCAAGGCCTAAAATTCACAGGTAATCCTTGAGAATCTTGGCAGCAATGCATTTTCACCATTGAAAATGTTCCATTGAAATTGACCAATTACACATACATTGTGAGATTCTGAATTGAAGAACCAAGATTAGCACAAAAAACATACAGAAAATTCAGTTAGGAAATGCGTAACTAGGACAATCTTCTGCTAGCATCACTCAAACAAGCATTAAATTTAAATTATCTGCCAATAAAAGAAAAGGTACATTCCCTCAACAGCCAACAATACTCAAGTACAAACACGATGATCTGAAATCACATGAACCATGGCGTTATTTGGAAGTTTTGCAGCATCATTATAAAGAATTTTACGTTAGTGGTTTTGACCGTTAACAAAAGATTAAAAGAGGTTTTATAACGTATAAAATAATCATGGTTAGGAACTTAATACACAATAAGTTGAAAAAAAAATCTTATTTTATTTTAAAAAAACGTTCTCTTCTTGTGAATTATGATCTGATTTGAGGATGTTACTATTTGGTTATTAGTTTAGCTTCTGTTTGTTCTGCTTATAAAAAAAAGCGTCAAGAAACGCAACAGAATAAGTGATACGAGGCTTTTAGGTTGTTTGTTTTAAAAAGTGGTGTTGACTGTACCTGTCTATTCAGCACAAGCAATCAGCCATGATTTTTTGCATTTTGGGAAAGCTGTTTGCTGTTAAAGGTAGTTTCTCAATAATGCTCTTATTCAAACGTAATAGAATTTATTTTCATTCTTCTTTATTTACTATTTTTCAATGATACTCAATACCATTCAACCGATCTGATACTTCAAATTTAGTAATAATTTTCATTTCAACTTTATCTTTCCTAGGTCAAGCTAAACTTCGATCATTAAATTTTGATCTTAGATTCACTTTCGGCAACTTCTCTTCTCATCACTGAAAACCAACATCAAAAAAATACACACACGGTAAATAGTGTTTCGTGATGCCTCCAAATAACTTTTGACAATAAATACTAAATACGATAATTATCGACCTCATTAATAAAAATGAAAAATGCAAATATATTTGAGTTAAAGAGAAATACAATGCACAATCGAAAGCGGATAAATAAATAATTTGGAAAAGTAAACAAAAATATGTGACCTTTCACATCAAAATGAAAAAGAGCACTTTCCACTCTTAAATTTGCCAAAGGAGAACATATAAGATTTGTACAATGGTCGCATAAAAAATTAATTGATATTAACAACGAAGAGTGATATCTTCACATCGTATTTATGCTAACAAAATTTTCAATCATAATGCAAAACAATATTTTATGTATTCATCAATCAACATTCAGCCGACAACGTTAAGCATTTTAAACAAAAACAAGTGCTGAATACTTGTTAGAATAAGTGGTAAGAGGTTTGAGCTGGTTGTTCAAAACAAAATGGTGTTGATTTTTCTCTTCTATTCAGCAAAAGCAATCAACAACGGAATTTTGCTTTAGGGACAGCTGATTATTTATTGAAGTAGTTTCTCAAAAATACCCTTGTTCAAAAATAACAGAAATCTTTCATTCTTTTTTATTCATTGCTTTCAATTAAATTAAATAATATTCAAACAATCTGAATACTTTAAATTTGGTATTAATTTTTATTTCAACCCACTCTTTTCTAGGTCAAGCAAAGCATCAACCATTCGGTGTTGATTTAGGTTTACTTGCGATGATCCCATCAATGAACATCAATACAAAAAGTGCACACAAAATAGAAAAGGGTTTCGTGATACCTATAAATAAATTTTGACAACAAATAGGATGACTATAAAGCTCGAATGAAGATGCTATATAACTCTGAGTTAAAGTGAAATGTAATGAGCAAGCGAATCCAATCAAATGGATAAGAAATAAAAATAATTGTAAAGATGGATATATATACGTCATACCTTTTGCTATAAAAATCTTATATATCTACCCCCTTAAACATGCCATATGAAAATAAAAATAAAATATGTGATATGTACCGCAGTTGCTTAAAAAAAATTCACTAACAATAAAGGACAATATCATCAAACATTAAAATAATCATTTATGTTAATAAAAAATTAAAATAAAATATTTTATGTATTCATCCATCAACATTAGGCAATCAACATTCAACAACTTAAACAAATGCAACCTAGCTTAGATAAGCAGAGTTCTAACCTAAATTTATAACAGATTTAGCCTAGTTATTATTTTTACTAGGAGACGTCTATTAAAAACAAAAAATAGGCCACCCCTTTTTATTATTATATTTTTGAAGTAACCTAAATGTTTGCCAATAGAAATTTAAAGTTAATGACTAAAAACAAATTCTGTTGGGTCAAAATAGACAATCAAAATTATAGTGCATTGCCCAGTTTAGAAAAAAATATGGAATCGATACAAAAACACATGCATCCCTTGGTTTTTAAAATAGCATCTCCAGCGTACTGCCAGTTTTTGGCATGATGATAAGAAAATTTCCAAATGCTCCTGCATGTGGGATTATTAGGGAAAGGTTGTTTACTGACCATTTACTGAAAATCGTTTGAGCACTTAACAGTTTTCGGAAAACCATTTAGTGAATTTAATTTAAAATTATATTTAACTTTCATTAAGGCTCTAAACGGCTCTATGAAAACCATTAAAGTTATTATTCAAACAAAACAATTGACACTAGATGGCTTTCAAACAACCATTTAAGCACTAAACAGTTTAGAAAACCTACTCTAGTTTATTCTACATTAAGTTACATATATATATATATATATATATTATATATATATATATATATATATATATCAATGTTTTAAGACGCGAAAGCGTACATGAGGCGTTTTCATGCCCGTGAGGCGAGGCATAAACCTTTCAAGGAGAAAAAAAAGCGCAAGTTATATAATTAAAGTAGACATAGAATAACATCAAATAGAATATAAAAAACATAAATTACTACAAGCAATTCAAAAAAAATATAGTTGTTCAAAATTATTTAAAGTTTAGTCTAAGATCAAACTGAAATAAGTGAATACATAAACATGTTACCATCCAAGCTATATGAGCATCAAAATACATGTAAACAGAAGTACGCAAATACATGTAAATTGAAGAAATATACACATGTAACTGGACAGAACCAAAATTGATTCCACTTTCATCGATTCTTGATCTGAAATTGATGCTCATGAATTGATTTCGATTCCAGAATCAGAGTCAATTTCGATTTCAGAACTTGGATCGATCGATTTTGAAAATCTTTTAAAAATATTACAAGTTATGTTCTTTTTTACCGAATGAAGTTCAACAAGTAAAAAGGAGCAAATGTCAGTTAACCAGCGCGATGTAAATTTATTTTACTAAAAAAAGAATGCACCATAATGTTTTTCAACATTTTTACGTTTTTTATGCCTTTTACTCTCTCTTTTTTTTTTTTTTTTACTTTTTTTAATGCTTTTTTACATTTCTTTTTTTGCACCTCAAAGGGTTGAGGCTTACATTTTTATGGAAAAACGCCTCAATGGTTGCGCTTTTTTTGGGATGTCTCGCGCCTCAAGGCACGCTTCACTTGCGGTTTTTAAAACACTGATATATATCCCTAAAAAAAAACTTGAAAACCATCTAAAAGCAAAACGGTGTTCAGATACATCATGGAAGGATTCCCACTTTGTCTTCACGCCAATGTTCAAATTCCAATTTTTAGAGCATGTGAAATGACAAAAAGCGCAAGAATCTCAACCACTTTTCCATCTCTAACAATTGCTGCAAATCCCCTAATCCCTCTGAAGAGAGGTTAAAAACGGGGCCTTCGTAAGACATTAACACGGTAATATCAATCAACACGGCAATCATTCAAATTCAATAACTATCAAAGGCCTCACCAGCAGGAACATGATTCAGACCAATTCCAGTACTCGAAAGAGCTTGTTGCACAGAAGAATTAATCAACTTAGTATCTCCATATGCAGAGATTGTAACCACTCCTTTGTAATTCCACTCGGCTAGCGCTTTGCGTATGTTCTGGGCAATCGAATACGGGTCGCACGATCTAGGCACCGGGCAGTTCTCTATGTCCCACCACACACAAGTCTTCGCCTTCACATAATTCTCCTCCGCCATCGCCGATGCTTCAGAGGTTTCGTACGTCGCAACATCGCTGTTCATAGCTAGGGTTTGGGGGCAGAGCTGCCGTCTGCGGTTTCTTATCGATTTATCAAGATCTATAAATAAAAGTTCGGAACGGACGCAAAGGAGAACAGAGGGATATTCATTCGGCTCTGTAGTTGGACCGACAAAGGTTATCTGGGCCTTAATTTTCTTCATTAATGCATGCCCGAAAAGCGTGACAAGTAAAGCTATAAAAATCAATATTGACTACTTGATGAGCAAGAAAGTAGAAACCCTATTTTTCAACGTTCAACGTTAGGTTCGTGCATCCTTTGACCGTGTTTTATATGAAATATAAAATTATTTATTAAAACATATTTCAAATTAAATTTTATTTAAAAAATTATAGGGAACTTTCGTAGTAAGTTCTCCCTACAACGCAATATTAACTAATTTGGTTCTGTACTTTAAATCCACATATAAATATTTACATTAAACAAATAAATTGATTTACTATATTTACTTGCGAATCATCTACAATAGTTATATAACATTTTGGAATGTTCTGGTTGTTGATTTTTCTACGAACATCTTTGATGATGAGACGTTTTGAAAAAGGCTGATCACGTCTAAAATTTATATTTGTTAACAAATCATGCAATGATTTATAATAAATTAAAAATGTAAATGCATTATTTACAACTTCCTTTTCTGCAACATACTTTTAAAGCTGGTTAATCTTTACAAAATTGTAAATGATTTCAAGTATACAGAAGCTCTCATCATCCGCTTTTTTTACCAATGAGAATTCATTTATATTCAACTCGAAATCGTTTTTATAGTACTGGATTTTCTTTTTCTTTTTTTGCAGGCCTAACGGTTCCTTTGGAAATATAGTAAAATTTTCCATGCTCAAATATGAGATAATATTTGTTTGCAGCTTTGTTAAACATTGTAGTTTGAATTTAGGTACTCTGTTAATTTGAAGAAAACAAGCATTATAATAATAACTTAATAGTTGCACAAATGCAAAAAGTATCATTGAAAACATTAAAATCTAAGAATTTACATCTTCACCGGTGAGTATTATGCTAAAGAAGCAGCCTTCCCCTTTACTATTTTCATAAGATCTCAAATTCCCTTTATGTGTTATTCGAACTTTGATGATCCAACTACGTTGATATGGATTAAACAATGCAAGAGGAATACCATTTCTAGCCAAATCCATCTAGGTAATAGAATTTCCTGTCAAGCTTTAAAGACAATCCAAATCAAGCAAAGTAAACATATATGTAAATCAAGTAACAGAATTTATGACACTTGTTTATAATTTTATATAACAGCTTCATCAAGCGTGACATGATAACAACATTACATCGAAAACCACATAAATCAACTACAATTAAATCAAATAAATTAGCACACTTAGATGACAATCAAATCAAAGTTTCAAATTACAGATGTAACCTTCTAAATTTCATCCAATAAGCTTTTATCTATAGCAATCTACACCCGTCTCACTGTTAATAGAAAAAAAAAACCTAGATTAAAATTCTATGTACTTAAAATGTTTCTATTATTTTGAGCCATATGATACCAATTCAGTTGTACATGTAACACTAATTTGAGGAGAATTTTCAAAAGGGAAAAATGGTATTTGGATAATTTTTATTGTTATAACCTAGACTGTTTTTTCTTGTGTTGTGATACAATACTATTCTTATATTGAGGTTAAAGCTCCTAGGTTTTAAGCATCAAGTTAAGTGAAAATGTTGTAGAGATTAAGCCATTATGGCAGCATATATAGCTTTTAAAAGTACACAAATGTCTTTACTATCTAGGAGTATAACATAATTTTTCAAATATAGGTTCTTGGATCTTAAAATTATTGCTTTTATAATATATATATAGAGGCAGGTTCGAGAGCACCCTAAACAGTGCAGCACCCCAAATGCCCTTCAATCTCCACCAAGTATTTCCCCTTCTCTCTCCTTCCACTCACTCTCTCACTTCCCACTCACATTCTTTAATATAAACGAGTGGTGGAAATCAGGGGGCATTTTGGGTGCTCCATTTTTGGGGTGCAACCGAATGCTTGCCATATATGTGTGTGTGTGTGTGTGTGTGTGTGTGTGTGTGTGAGGCAGGTTAAATGGCACCTCAAACAGTGGAGCACCCCTTTGGCCTCCCTATTTTCCACCACACATTCTCCCTCTCTCTCCTTCCACTCATTCTCTCACCTCCCACTAACTTAAAACTAATATAAATGGGTGGTGGAATTCAGGAGGGCCAATGGGGTGCTGCATTTTCGATGTGTCATTAAACGCTTGCATATATATATATATATATATATATATATATATATGTGTGTGTGTGTGTGTGTGTGTGTGTGTGTGTGTGTGTGTGTGTGTGTGGAAACCCGTGCGATGCACGGAAGCATAAACTTTCAAGTGTTGTAGTTTGCATGTATGAATAAGGTATGAGAACGTGTTGTATGGTAGTGAGAAATATAATGTAAATGATACATGTATTTGTTAGGATTCAACCGCAGACATTAAATTTTCCAGTAAGTAAATGATTCATGTATAGCTAGTGGCTACAGTTTGGACATGATGTAAACTGTGTCAAATTTCATGTATCTCTATTCAATTGATGAAAAGATGTATATATGAAATGATGAATTAAACAATCATGTATGTGTTAATTTGCATTGATTGAACACAGTGAGCATAGAAATATTAGTACGGAATTGAAAAAAGCATATGCATAGAAATAAAAGGTTATGTTATACGAAATTAACCACATCATAACAAAGTGAACAGTAGTTACCAACCAAAATGATTGAAACAAAAGAGCAGTAAAAAGTAAAAAAAATAGCATTCTTAAGATGGAGATAAAAAACTGTAGTAGTTAAAAAGTCAGCATAGTTCAAGATGGTGTATGGTGGCACCATAACATGCAACGTGCAACAGTATAAATATCAGTGTGCATTAAATACGTCTATTTGCAAATCAAACAATAAATATCCTCTTATAAGAAAATACCAACATTACTATATAAGCAAGAGTATGAATATCAGTGTGCATTAAATATGTCTTACATAAATCTTTCTGAACAACGAAAGATATGTTGGAACTATGATTGAAAAAATAACAGTTCATAACAATTATTCTAAAACTAAAGTGAAAAAGTTAATCTTATAAACCATGCAATAATCATATATAATGCCTAATTAATCATGTTGACAAAATAAAATCAGCTTCAACAAAATTAGATTTGTTGGCAAATATAAATAACAGGTCAATTGAAGCTGTTCTCATATAAACTTCCCATTAGAGGAGAAGTAAACATATTTGAATGTGCATACATAAACAGAACAATATATGATAACGGATGAATAGCTAACTTCACAATAAAGAAGAAACACACATAGGTTATTGTTACATATATCTGCCAGTTGGGAGCTCAAGTATTCGTGTCTTACTATGCCATCTTGCCTTTGCAATCTCTCGCTTTGTACGGTCCAGAGAAGCTGCCAAAAAAATTTTAAACCATAATTTTGCGTTGTCTTTTACAGGCCTATACATAAGCACAGAATAAAGTGACTTATCTCTTTCATATCATACATGTCAAACAATAAATCAAATCTTCAAATACATTAGGAAAAAGTCTCTAATCAGGTGTGAAGTATAAGTTCTTTGGCAAAGTAGACCAACAAAAAACTGAATTTTTTTTGTTGAAGGCTTGATGGATATAAAGACTTTAAGCTTCATATAAAAATACAAAAATAAAATTCAATGCAAGATCAAAAAACATCAAAAGGATTGTCAACTCTGCATTTGTGATATAATATTATCTTAACTGCTAACGCTTTTAGGTTAAAAAATTGTCTGGTCACCATTGCAAAAAGCAAGCATAACAGTAATGAAAGCAACAACTTTAACTTTAGTCCCCACATGTGCTGCGTCAATATGATACTATGGATGAAGGTACACAACAGAACATGAACTAAATTTACATTTTTCAGTTTCAATATCCACATATGTACAATATAGTGTATTGGCATTAATCTGATATGTATTCTAGCACACACAGCAGGTGGTGGGACTGCAAACCAACGTTTGAAAGAGGTCAAGTGGGTGAAGGTTTGCTGTAGAAATACATATTTGAATGCATGACATATTCTTTATCTTGTTTGTTTATGGTTTTATGTGTATATATGAAGAAAGTAAATATGGAAAGTATTTACGGTGAAAAAGGGAATGTTATACTGGAAAATAACTTGCTTACCATTTTTTGTAAATATGACAATTACCATAAAGATAAAAAAAAATTGGCATTCTGATGAGAACAGTGTTCACATTTATGCACCTACCACTTTAACAACACAAAGTATACAAAAGAAAAATCATTAATAATTAGCTTTTATTTATTTGATTAACATAATACATGATAAAGAAAAAGAGTAAACTTCAACAAAATAAATAAAAGGCCACAATAATTTTCGGACGAACTTATAGTTTTAGTAGTAAATAAATCTTTGGTGCAAAACAAAAAATATAACAGCTTAAATTTGTAGGATGTTCCAAACAGTCCTATTTGTATGAGTTTTCGATGACAATTAATCAATACAGTCATTTAAACTGACATATATTACATAATATAGGAATGACAACTACAATTGAGCATAGTTTATGAATACTATGGCCAACAAACAACAATAGGTTACTAATAAATCAACTATAATTGGCATAGATTTTCCTTCATAAGGATCGTAAAATTTATTATGGACATAATGGCGTCAAAATTCTAATTTGTCTTGTTAACATCATATTAAGTTCTATTCAATTAAATTCAAAAGTGACCAGTCCAAAAACATGTACAATCTGCAGTAGACATGATAATTGATTTTACTACATTTTGATATGAAGAGAATTCTACTAATCAATGTTGCCTGAAGTGCAAAATGAAAATGGATTTTAACATGGTAAACCACAAAAGTCAATGTGAAAACATATTTGTTTTTGGTTAGCAACAGATAATAGTCAAAAAAAAATATGTCAATAGATAGTAATTAAAATAAATGGGAATAAAATTATTGATTGAAATTGAAGCACTTGTTGAAAAAATGGAGAAGTGAACACAAATGAGAATCAATTAAAGGTGATTTGAGATTTATTACGTTTATTTATCCATAAACATCTTGTTAGCAGTTTTAGAATTTGCCAAAATGAGCGCATAAATTCAACCAAAGTGCAAAGTTATTAAAGAAAAAAAAAACATTGATAATTAGCTTTTATTTCTTTGATTAACATAATAATTACATGATATAGAAAAAGAGTAAACTTCAGCAAAATACAAAAAAAAAACCATAATAATTTTCGGATGAACTTATAGTTTTAGTAGTAAATAAATCTTTGATGCAAAACAAAAAATATAACAGCTTAAATTTGTAGGATATTCCAAATAGTAATCCTATTTGTATGAGTTTTCGATGACTATTAATCAATACAGTCATTTAAACTGACATATATTACATAATATAGGAATGACAGCTACATTGAGCATAGTTTATGAATATTAGGGCTAACAAACTTCACTAGGTTACTAATAAATGAACTATAATTGGCATAGATTTTCCTTCATAAAGATCGTAAAATTTATTATAGACATGAATCTACTGGCGTCAAAATTCTAATTTGTCTTGTTAACATCATATTAAGTTCTATTCAGTAAAATTCAAAAGTGATCAGTCCTAGAATCAAGTAGAATCTGCAGTGGACATGATAATTGATTTTACAGCATTTTGATTTGAAGAGAATTTTACTAATCAATGTTGCCTGAAGTGCAAAATGAAAATGGATTTTAACATTGTTGACGTTAAAAGTTGGTCACTAGTGACGATCAACCCCCAATCGCGTGATCTACACACGAATAAAGATAAAATAAGCAATAAAAAGTAAAAGAACGGGGAGCACACACATAATTTTTATAGTGGTTCGACAAAGACAATGCCTACGTCCACTTTATATATTATTTCTCTCTTTTTTTGATTACAAATACAATGCTTTTTCTGTTTGGAGAAAAGAAAGAAAATGACTATTTTCCTTTCTTTCTTTTGAGAGATTAAGATTCTGGAGGAGAGTAGAGATGAAAAGCTTGAAGAAAGCCGTCTGGCCAAAATAAGTCGTCCCTTTTCTCTTTAAGTTTGGAGGTATTTATAGGTGGAAAATGGTGCTTGGGCTGTTGCGAAATGGTCCGGCCATTTCGGGAAGGTCCAGACACGTGGAATCCATCCATTGGCTCGAATTGCGGCTGGAAGACTGATTCCACTGCTCATAAATAGTATCCTCGAAAGTTGTGGCTGACGTGGCATCCGTGGAGAGGTATATCAAAGGCAAGGCTTTGCCTGCATATGGTTGACCGCCTTTATCTCCTTGGAAGTCGGGATATTATGTGGACTGACTCTGTAGAAATCTTCCACGCTGGCTCGAGATAATCGGTCGACGAGTTCTTTCTGGAAGCGAGAAACTCGGTCGCCCTGGTGAGCGATTTTTCAGGTAATGCGCAGTCAATCTGACTGAGTTGGATTTGGGCCGATATACCATTGCTTGATGTAGTGCCCCTGATGGGCCTCTTGGAGCGCGATTTGTATTTGGTTGTGCGTTTGGGCTTTGGTTTTGGCCCGATGAGATTAGTGCCAAAAAGAGGGCTAACACTTTGCCACTCATAATGTATCTTCATCGACAGAGGGAGGTGTATTCTGAAATCTGAACTGAAGCACAAACGCTCGAGCTGCTATGGTCGCGCCGAACCATATCAAGGCCAGAAAACCGACGGTCCGATGTTGTATTAAGATCAGAAATCCGACGACCATGCCAGGTCGTATTAAGGCCAGAAAACCAACAACTATCGGAAACCGTATTAAGGCCGAGATGATGATCGCAACTGGTACAAAAGTTGGTTCCTGCAAATACAAAACAAACCATGGGTCGAGCATTTTATTCCACTTGGCTTTAGAGGGTGGCGAGCATAAACCATACTCGGCTCGGTGGCGAGCATAAACCATACTCGGCTCGGTGGCGAGCATAAACCATACTCGGCTTAGTGGCGAGCATAAACCATACTCGGCTTAGATAGGGCGAGTATTAACCATACTCGGCTTAGGGCAAGTGTTTCTCATGCTCAACTCATGTTGGGTTAGTTAGTTTAACGAGCTATGCACGCTCGTGGTGTAAAGAAAGAAAGTGTAATCCACACTCGTGTTTAAGAAAAAGCGACCTCTCTCACTTGAAAGAGTAGGTGTTTGAAGTAGTGGTGGGCTTTCGCGCTAACCACATAGAACAGGGGGGCGAGCATTAACCATGCTCGGCTTAATGGCGAACACTAATCTGGTTCGGCTTAGAAATTTTACAACAATCGATCTACTTTTGCCAAAAGTGAAGTTCATAACTGCTAAGCAGCTATTACAAAGAAAATCTACGGGGACAGCGATTGATTACATAGCATCAAGGCGTCCCTATTATTGAAAGAAATACATCGAGAGAAAAGATAAAAAATCTAATTAATGATAATGCTGCGAGTGCTAGTCTCAGGGTCCTTTCCATTTCTAGGAGCTTGCGGACCAGTCTGAGGAGCTTGGGCAAAAGGTCGCGGCGGCATGGCCGGGGCGCGATTTTTGACATACTCATCGAGTTCCCCTTTTCTGACTCGCCCTTCGATGAGATCGCGCAGATGTCGGCAATCATTTGTATTATGTCCAGCTACGTTGTGGAATATACAATGCTTGCCGGAGTCAAGTTCCATCTGGGTCGGTTCTCGTTGAGGTGGCCTTGGAGTGGGGAAGGACTCGCGCATATCGAGATAGATATCGAGCAAAGAGGAATTGAGCTCGGTGTAACGATTACATTTGTTTTCATTTCGAGATCGTACATTGCGTTTATCCTTTTCCGGGGCCGTTCCTCTTCCTTTATTCTGGCCATTGCCGTTGAGTGGACCTTGTTGTTTGGCTACTAAAACTTCAAGGCTCTCCATCTCAAGGCTGACATCCTCTTGTCGGAGGAATCTTTCGGCCTCGGAATAGAAATCATCTATATCTTTGGGAGGATCCCGGGTTAAGGAGTTCGAGAATTCTGATCTCTTCTGGACTCCCGCGATGGCTGCCATTAACACCATCGATGGCTCGGGCCGATCGACAAATGCTACGGCTGCGTTGAACCTTTCGAGGAAGGATCTTAGCATCTCTCCGGATCGCTGTTTGATGGTAGATAGAAACATGACACTTTTCGGTCGAGAGATATGCACTCAAAACTGCTCGATGAAGCGGGTGACCAGAGTATTCCAACTACTGATCGACTCTGTTGTTAGCTGCCGAAACCACATACCGGCTATATCTGTGAGAAAGAGTGGAAAGCACTTAGCCATGAAGCTGGTCAATGCACCAAGTACTTCCATATGTCGCATGTAGCGCATAAGATGAATGGTCGGGTCAGTGCGATCGTTGTATGGTTCGATGGCAGGGAACCTGAAGTCCGGAGGGTTTCGAGAATTTCCGATTTCTCTTGTGAAGGGGCTGCGATTGACATTGTCTATGTCTTGCTGCGAAGAATTGCCCCGAGTGAAACGTCGGATGATGTTTGCAAGCTGACTCCCATCTCCGAGGAGTCGTTGCCATGAACTTAACTCTGCATCCTGAGGGGGTTCTGCACGAGGATCCGGCAAAAGCATGCTTGGAAGGGTGGCCGTTGGCTGGGCTCGACCTCCAAGAGTTGAGTGAAGGTGTGAGGGAAGGTGAGATCTGGCAGGTGGTTCTGGGCAGAATGTCCCCTTTGGAACCTGATGAGTTGTGGATCGAGCCATATTGTAGCTAAAGGTCTAGGCTGATCCAGCATAGCATGTGATGTTCGGGGGCCAGGGTTGCCCCCGTTTGAAGCGAGGTTAGGAGGGTCTACGGTAGCGTTTTCTTCCGCTACGGTGAGGACCGGCATGGAAGGGTGGCTTCCCTCGTTCGAAGGGAAGGGCACTCCAACTCTTCGTTGAAGAGGAAGAGTGGTTAGACTGGTCTGCGGCAAGATCCCGGGTTGTAATGGGAATGGCGTTGATTCTAAGGGACCCGGGGGTAGCTCGACTGATTCGGTAGGTCGAGATGTTCCAAAGAGTGGAGGCATATTTGCCGGACAACCCAAATCTTGGTCGCCTGCCTCCTGAGGTTCTGTTGTTGCAGCCGCGCTGGTTGCTGGAAGTGATATTCTCGGCTGGGATCGATCGGTTGGTGGAACCAAACCAGGATGAAATAAAGGTGTAGCCTGATCAGTGGCCTGATTTCGTGCAGACCGAAGATCGGTTATTGCCCCAGCTTCAGTCGATGGAGGAATTGATGTTGAAGCGTTCAACCCTGTTTCCAGTCGTCCGAGACGGTGATCCATCAACTACTGTTGTCGTTCGAGGACTTTACCCTGAGATGTCATATGGTCTCTGAGTTCGACCATGATTTTATCCATGTCGTCCCGGGTAAGGAATCGGGACATGTTGTCATGAGAGGAAACTTCGTGGCTTGCTTCTGCAGCATCGGCATCAGCTGCATCGGCATTTGCGGGACGAAAGGATGTTGCATCTTTCTTTCGTTTGTTCGCCATGACCTGGGATAAGCAGGAGCTCGATGGCAGTGTCGGTGCGCTTCCCCTACCTGGCACGCCAAAGTATTGACGTCAAAAGTTGGTCACTAGTGACGATCAACCCCCAATCGCGTGATCTACACACGAATAAAGATAAAATACGCAATAAAAAGTAAAAGAACGGGGAGCACACACAGAATTTTTATAGTGGTTCGGCAAAGACAATGCCTACGTCCACTTTATATATTATTTCTCTCTTTTTTTGATTACAAATAGAATGCTTTTTCTGTTTGGAGAAAAGAAAGAAAATGACTATTTTCCTTTCTTTCTTTTGAGAGATTAAGATTCTGGAGGAGAGTAGAGATGAAAAGCTTGAAGAAAGCCGTCTGGCCAAAAGAAGTCGTCCCTTTTCTCTTTAAGCTTGGAGGTATTTATAGGTGGAAAATGCTGCTTGGGCTGTTGCGAAATGGTCCGGCCATTTCGGGAAGGTCCAGACACGTGGAATCCATCCATTGGCTCGAATTGCGGCTGGAAGACTTATTCCACTGCTCATAAATAGTATCCTCGAAAGTTGTGGCTGACGTGGCATCCGTGGAGAGGTATATCAAAGGCAGAGCTTTGCCCGCATATGGTTGACCGCCTTTATCTCCTTGGAAGTCGGGATATTAAGTGGACTGGCTCTGTAGAAATCTTCCATGCTGGCTCGAGATAATCGGTCGACGAGTTCTTTCTGGAAGCGAGAAACTCGGTCGCCCTGGTGAGCGATTTTTCAGGTAATGCGCAGTCAATCTGACTGAGTTGGATTTGGGCCGATATACCATTACTTGATGTAGCGCCCCTGATGGGCCTCTTGGAGCGCGACTTGTATTTGGTTGTGCGTTTGGGCTTTGGTTTTGGCCCGATGAGACTAGTGACAAAAAGAGGGCTAACAAACATGGTAAACCCCAAAAGTCAATGTGAAAACATATTTTTTTTTTGTTATCAACAGATAATAGTTGAAATTTTTGTCAATGGATAGTTACTGAAATAAATGGGAATAAAATTATTGATTGAATCTGAAACACTTGTTGAAAAAATGGACAACAACACAAATGAGAATCAATTAAAGGACTAATTTGATATTTATTACATTTATTTACCCAAAAACATTTTGTTAGCAGTTTTAGAAGTTGCCAAAATGAGCGCATAAATTCAACCAAAGTGCAAAGTTATTGAAGGAAATTATTTAATTTAATTTTCATAATCGAGGCTAGTATAATTACATATGTTGTAATTAGCATGATATGGCATCTAAAGCTTTAATATAAGTAATTATTATTAAACGAAAAATATGTAAAAACTAATAAACACAATTTGATTTATATACGGAGAAATTAACCTTTCCATTAAGCGATATAATATTAGAAGAGCTAATTATTTAACTTATGAGAAGAAGGAAGATGAAGTACGTAGAGAGGCATAAAGATGAAGCAACTCTAAATCCATTTCCTCTCGCTGTAGTAATTAGCGTGTTGAAAATTTAAAAGGTTTGTTACACGAAACAAATTTACATAACATGTATACATAATCAT
This sequence comes from Allium sativum, assembly GCA_030737875.1. Taxonomy (NCBI): domain Eukaryota; kingdom Viridiplantae; phylum Streptophyta; class Magnoliopsida; order Asparagales; family Amaryllidaceae; genus Allium; species Allium sativum. The sequence continues at coordinate 264,468,836 of CM060926.1, read as the reverse complement.
TCTATTTGATTATATGTCAATTTAAAGGTGAGTATACGACAAATCGATAAAACAATTAACCGGTGGTTTGGAGTAATTTTTTAATTTGAAGCAAGCAATGAATAGAATAATTAAATCAAGCTATGACACAGTAAATGAGTTACCTTTCATATAAGTGTGCATGTTTTTCCTATTTGACAATTAGTCTGTAATTATTTAATTTACAGTAATAACTTCACACAGTTTATATTAAATAAAAGATGAAATACATTTTAGGTTAGGAGAAGTAGAAAGACAATGGAGAGAAATGCAATTCCAGCATCTTCGTCATATTAAATACACAGTAGGAAAAAAAAATTATTTCATCCTTCTTTATATGCTTAATGCTCCTTTACTCATGTGCCTCTGCCAATAATACATATTTAAATATGCCATATTTATATAGTTCGTTTGTCATTATGCATTTCAAAAGTGGGCAAATATTCTTAATACAATATAAATTTAATATTAATGTGTTAATAAATGAAGAAAAGCTTTGTAAATTTGACTACTGGCATAGCAAATATGGTTAGCAGCAAGAATTACATCAATCAATATAAGGCAAATGCGGATGAGGTGGCAATCAAAATATCAGGGGATATGTTTAAATTAGGACGGTAGATTTGTTTTTGCGGGATTAAATCTGAACCACTCTTTGTCTTGTTGTTTGTCCAAGGGGGGATTTTATTTTATATATATATATATATATATGTATGTATGTATGGTACGCTTTTTGCTACAACTGATTTATGAATTTTATTTGGACGTGGGATGTTAAGTAGTTTTTTTTTCATTTGGAATTTCCACTCAGAAGTTTGGTTGGGTTTTTGTTCGATATTACACATGTTTTCCATCAGATTTCTACATGATATGGCCAGTTACGACCGAATGAGTTGTGACTGTGAAAAGAACGTGGAGTACGAGCGTTGAAGTGCAGGTCAAGCACTTGTAGCAGGACTCTCTGACCCCATCATGGGTCTTATTTTTATTGGTTACTTTTATAGATATTTGTGTTGTATTTCGAATTTATGTATGTTTTATAGATATAATTCAGGTTAGTGTGCTAACATTGCTATGTACTTTTCTTTGTAATTAATAAAGCGTACCAATTTTCAAAAAAAAGAAAAGAAATTGGAACGCTTTATTCAAAACCAATCATATACTTCAGTTATATGCCTCATCAAAACCTTATAGCCTCTTAATCTAAGAGGGTACCTTACATGGAAAAAGAGTACATATAACATTTGCATATTAACATTACAAGTGAGACAGTCTAGAATAAGAAAGAATACATGAATAATAAAACTAAAGGCCCATTAAAACCAACTCAAACATAAGGCGACTTCAAATCCCACGTTCGTGGAAAAAGCGCGTTCATCCTGCATCTGGTAAATCGATGCCCCATCACTGTAGGAACTTAGTATTCCATGGGGGTGGATATCGATTTGCTTCCATTGTTGTGAACTAGGTAAGTAATATCCTTCTCAATGTGTTGGAGCTTAGTAGAATAGTGAACTTTCCGATTATTGAATATTCGACCATTTCTTTCATGCCAAATGCAGTAGATGGCGATGCTAAAAGCACAACAAGTTAAGTCTCTCAATTCATCTTTTTTACGAAAATTAGATAGTAATATGTTTGCTTCATCTTCTAGAGTATGTGAGATGGTTGGCGGAAGGTGAAGTTTTAATTTCAACGAGCACCAGCTAAATTGGGAATAATCACACTTAAAAACAAACGATGATTCGTTTGGGGTTCTTTGTCGCAAAGGACACATAGCGTGTTTGTCACAATGCCAAATTGTTACGGTCTAGCCTTTGTATTTAATTTACTAGAAGCTGCTAAACAGGTAATGAACGACATACGTTTATTATTTTTGGAGTTCCATATCACATTATAGACGGGTCTGACAGTACCTTGATGGCGAATTTTTTCCCAAGCTCTTGTAAATGTAAATGACCCCCCTTCACACCATTCATATGAATCGCACGAACATTTTGGAAATTTAGGAATTATCTAAAATTCTTGGGGAATCTCTCTAGTAGATACGTGAAGGGATGGACGCAACTGATTATCTCTGATGATGGTGCTGACAGTTTCATCAAGACGGCCAATAGATTGAAATATGTGAAGCCCAAGCAAGTCCACAAGACATTTGCAATTGAGCTAAGGCTCAAACCAAAAAGAGGTATTCTCCCTATTTGAAATTACTTTATTAAAAATTATTAATAATTTGTATGGAGTCTAAGCATGGACTTCCATGTAGAAGAGGAGTTATTATCTATGTGCATAGACCAAAATTGTTTACGATAGCAATATGTCCTTTTCAATCAAAGAGACAAGTTAGATTTAGTTAGAAAATTCCAGCAAAGCTTGAGGCATGCAACTTTTTAAAAGTCTAAAAATAAACAAAGACCTATCCCATCTTATTTGTTTCTTGGTTGCCATAATATATGGCATGAAACTTTATGCTTTGATCCTCTACAAAAAAAAAAATTCAGCGCACATGGCTTGGATTTTGTCCAGGGTAAATTCGGGGATCTGTAAACGAAAAGCCAACAGAGAATGATAGGAGTAATGATTGCTTGTATTAATTCAGCTCTGCCCACAAAACTAAGTAATGTTGTCTCCCAAACTTGAATTTTGCATTGAACCTGTTGGATTAGAGATTGGCATTCGTAGTGTAAATAGTTGCATGAAAGTGGAACTCCTGTGTACTTAATGGTAGAATGCCAATTTAAAGCCCAGAATCTGTTGTATAGCCCGTGCATTTGACGTAGAAGTGCTGGAAAAAATCTTGGTTCTAGATGCGTTGATATTCAAACTTGAGTAGTAGCTAAGTTTCTGGAAAACGTGGTTCAAAGTTTTGTCACTTTGGAGGTTAGATTTTTCGAAGATGATTAGGTCATCTGCATTTGTAGATGACTAAATATGGGTTGAAATTTGAAAGAGGTTGGAATTGGTTCGATGTAGTAGCTTCGTCGGTAAGGAATGTGAAATACAACATTGCTATCGTAAATAAATAAGGGACATCAGGTATCCCTGCCAAATACCTCTTGTAGAATGGATAAATCCCTTAAGCACTCTTAGAAAGAGAATTGAAAACGTTGCAGTAGACATACATTCGCAAATTACGTTGGTGAAATGTGTAGGGAAACCCATAAGAGACATAATTTAACCAATAAAATGATGATTAACCATATCATATGCCTTTTGAAGGTCAACCTTACACAAAACTTTGTTATACTTTATTTCTTGAAGTCCCAAAGTAGTTCATGAGCCAACAAAATGTTATCACCAATATATCTGTTATGAATAAATGCATATTGATTTACGGAGATAATGCGGCGCAAAAAAACTTCAATATGTTGCTAAGAATCTTCGAGAAAATTTTGTAATACATATTACAGCATGAAATCGGACGATACTGTGTAATAGAAGTAGGCCTGTCATTTTTGCGGATGAGAGTGATAAAAGTATGATTGATACCTTTAGGAAGTTGACCGGAGCAGAAAATATCATTCATTGCATTTAACAAATCATCTTTTAATTTGTCTAAACGTTTTGTAAAAAATTTAGAGTTGAAACCATCAAGACCCGGGCTTGAATCATAATGCCAGGGAATACAACATTTTCCACTTCTGTAATTGTTATGTTTTGCATCAAAATAGTTGACCCTGATCATTAATATATGAAATTGACTGAAAAATAAGGAAGGAGTTCCAAACTAGGCCATTAAACATATTATTAAAATAGTAGATAGCCTTATGTTCATTTTCTTCAGGCTTATGGAGCAGTTGATCCTCTTCATTGATTAATGTTATAATATTGTTGAGATATTTTCCGCTGGACATCTTTGAGTAGAAAATTTTCGAATTAGTATCCCCATCTTGTAACCAAGCTATTTTTGACTTTTGTTTAAAACTCAAGAACTTGATATGTTTTTGAGTTTTAAACTGATTTTTTGCACGCAAATATTCACTATAAATTCATTTGTTTTTTGTGTATTCTAAGTCAACTGCTTCTTCAAAAGTTTGCACATGTCTTTCAGCTTCAAGTAAGTGAGCATCATCCTACACTCTTAGTTTATTCCACAGTTTCAGTTCCTTTCTGCATGTCTTAAGCTTATTTGGAACCGGTAGCTTGGGAAGCCCCATGCAGATGGTGTTAAACCTTTTTGAATACATACTAAATACCCATCTAGTAAGTTCCATTCATTATTGTACCTAAATGGATAGCCTTTGATAGCAGTAGTAGGGATCAAGTCAAGTAAAATAGGATTGTGGTCACTTGGTAGTTAGTTCAGGAAAAGTGCTTTCATGTTGGATAAGTATTGTAGGCTTGTAGCCATAATGTGTTCACTGGAACTTTATTAACATGAGAGGCAACTCCTTTTCTCCTCCAAATGTAATGAAATCCCAATGGATTTATCTCCCTTAACCCTGTTTGCAGTAGACAATTTTGAAATTGTCTAATGTGCTGGTAAGGAATAGAAAGACCACCCCGCTTATCAGATAGAGTTAGCACGTTGTTAAAATCACCCATCAATATCCATGAATTCAAAATGTTTTTTGATTCATGAATCAGAATATCCCAAAGTTTCTAGCGATCAGAAAAATAATAGCTACCATAGATTATGGAAAATGTAACAGCCCGCACCTCCGTTGGCGCAAGATATTGTCCCTAACTTAGCCACCGTATTGGTGTGGGGTTTTACAGTTGGTATCGGAGCTTTGGTTAATTCAAATCTTTGAGGTACAACTCGTTAGAATGGAACAAGAGACTCATCAGAGGTAGGATTAGAAATATCCTATAAAATAATACTCATTAGAGATAGGATCAGCAGTATCCTAGAATGAGAAAACTCGTTAAAGATGAGGTTAGTAATGCCCTAGAATGAGTTGAGAGTATTACGTATACGAGAGAGCGTAACTGTGACATAGAATACGAACTTGCTGTCTTCTTTTCTTAGCTTCGTTCCTTTTCGAGGAAGAAAAGTTTTAAGTGGGGGAGATTGTAACAACCCGGAAATTGAGGATAAATTTAAAAAATTTATTTCATAAAATTTTGTTAGAAAATATGGGAGAATTTAAAAATTCTATTTTTAAATTAAAATAATAATAATAGCAGTTGATCCTTGATTTTATTTTAAAGGTTCAATATAATTTTTAATAAGAAATTGTCACAAAGTTGAGTGTCAACTATAAGATATGTTTGATTTGAAAAATTAAATGATAAAATCGATTTGTTTCACTTTATTTATATAGTAAATTTCATGTCACATGTGATAGACAAAGTAACGTTCGTTAATTAATGTTGACATTAATAGTCAAATAAATCTTGCACAAAATTTCTTTGCTCATTCACATTTTATGAAGTTTATTTTCTTTCCTATTCTTTTTCTACTTTCCCTATTAAACTCTTTTTAGAGAAATAAATTATGAACATAATATTTCTTCCACTTTATTTTCTTCGACCATACATCGTATGCGTCCATTCATTATAAAATTCATTTCCATTTATGTTTTATGCATTATGCCACTTTTATTTCTTTAATTTGTGAAACACTCGAATTTAAAAAAAAATTGAAAAGGGTCCCGAACCATGTGTATTAAAAAAATAGAAAATAAAAGGTTTAAAGATATAAGTGTGAACTGCGACTTGTCATCTTTGAAAATACAAGATTTTTAGTTTATTTAGTAGATATAGCTAATTAAAGATTCATATGCACTATTAAACCACACATCCAACATATATTTTTAAAACATATCCATATATTATATCCATGATGAAGGCAAACAGTAAGGATGGTCAATTTTCGTAAAGGAATGAAATTTTATGTCAAACTAAAATAATGAAACATAAAAGGCCATAACATGAATGCATGGTTACCTGCCTCTTTTACCTTCCTTCCTACGCATTCATTTATTTCCTTTGTTTATTAGTTTATTATTACTCATTCTATAAATTTATTTCTCTTCATTCTATTTTCACATATGTAATACATCCCTTTATTTCTCTTTCCCTTTTTTTTATCCATCATTATTTTTCTTCAAAAATAAACCAACTCTATGTATTTATGTTTCCCTTTTCTTTTTATTTTAAGAAACAAAGAGAGAGAGAAAAAAACTACAAAACTATCAGCGTTGTCTATGCATATATATAGATTTTTTTTAACCTTATATGTGTATGTCTAATTTAACATGTTCCTTAAACTCTAACATTTTAATATTATATGTTTTGAAATTTGAAAAGTTTCACAATTTCCTATCAAGCAATAAATAATGCATTCATTTTATTTGTCTTTATATTTACCATACTTCCTTCTCTCCTCTTATTTTCTTTCCCATTTCTACCTCATGTATTAATTAACATTCTCGTTTTCTCTTTTCTCTCTTCTTTTGTTTTCCAATGTTTTTTCTTCTTTCTTTCTTCCTTTCCTTTAAATCAACTATATGTATATATATTCTCTTCTATTTATCGTTTCTTGCAACTAAATAGGTTCCTAAAATTATTTTATGTTATGTTATGTGTTTTGAAATTTGAAAAAAAAAGGTTGCACTACTTAAACAATTAGATAAAATAAAGCAAGCATTTAATTTGTTTATAAATAAAAAGAGGTATATGGGGAAAATAACTTGTGCATTTATTCTCTACTCTCTCTCCTCTTTTATTTATCATTCAAATTCATTTTTTTAGATATGAAAATGTTCCCTTTACTCCCCCTTTGTTCTCTCTTCTCTTTATATTTACAAATCTTCAGACCTCATAAATAAAAAATAAAAAATAGGGGGTTCTTTTTGCAAAAATAATAATTGTATAAATATAGGGTTAGAGAACCCTAATCTCCATCTTCTTTCCTTCTTCTCCAAGCCATAGTCGCCATTCCTCTTTTCTTCCTTCCTCCAAACACTTCACGGATTTGATGAATTATAGAATTGAAATTCTGAACTAAAAGGGAAAACAAACGGCCTTGAATTATAGATCGGTGAGAATTCTGAATCTTAAATTAAATTTTTAATTATTTTACTGTAAATGAAAAAAAACTGTATATTTATATATTTGTTTTGATTCATGTCGCGCTGCTATTATTTTATTCATTTTATTCAGATCTATTTAAGATTTGTACGCACCGCTATTATTTTATTCATATTATTCCATATCCATTTTAGATCTGAGATTCGCGTTGTTATATTTTTTTTTTATATACATATTATTCCAGATATGTCGGTTAGGGTCTGTGAACACGCTGTTATTGTTTTGTTCATTGCGCTGCTATTTTTTTCCTTCTTTCAAGCGTAGGATGAAAATATCTCATCTTTGCGGCTTATGTTTCAAGCGTGGGATGTAAAAATCTCATCTTGTTTACATGTTATTAAAGGTGAGATGTAAAAGTTCCATCTTTGAATTCATTTTATTTTACTTCAAGTGTGGGATGTAAAAATCTCATCATGAGATTCATTTTATTTTATTTAATCCATATTCAGATTTGTACATCGGACTATTATTATTTTGATTATTTTCTTGTACATCGCGCTGTTATTATTTTGATTACTTTCTTGTACATTGCGCTGTTATTATTTTGTTCATTATCTCCTGTTCATCGAATCGTTTATTTACATATATTGAAATATGAAATTTGTCATGTTAGTTGAAACCAAAACTTAAATTATTTCATGTATTGAAATATGGAATTTGACATGTTAGTGGAGACCAAAATATAAATTGTTATCATATGTAGTTGAGATGGAATTGACTTTTAAAAATAAATATATTTTTAACGTCGTCATGTTTTCAACTAAAATAAACATATTTTAGTGTCGAGTAGAAATATGGAAAATAAACATATTTTTGTGTCAAGATGAAATATGTAAAAATAATCATATTTTAGGGTTATTCAGTCTTATGTAAAAATAATCATATTTTTATTGTCGTTATGAAACATTAGAAAAAATTATATTTTTAATGTAATGTTGAAACATTAGAAATTATCATATTTTAATGTAGTATAAGAATGAGAGAAAAGTTTACATTTTTAATGTAATTCAAGAAATAATTATTAGTTTGTTAAAAGGACGATTTTTAACATATGTGTACAACATATAAAATTGACATGTTATGGTTGATTGATTGAATGAATTGTGCTCGACCAGTTTATGAGCTAAATATGTTTTTACATTTAGCATTGGGGTGGGTAGAAAAATATATGTATGCTAACATCTTGTGAAACACTTCACGGTTTGACTATAAGATGATTAGCGATGTTTTGTTTATTTCAAAATTAATGAATGATTTTGAAAAGTGATTTCTTAAGTAAAAAGAAACATTATTCCCGATTTTGGACAGGGAATGTTTTATATAAATGTTTTTATAAAACAGAAAGGATTTCAAGGAGAAACCCGATAATTTCGAAATGAATTAGAAATACTATAGATTTGCAAGTACTTGTGATTATTATTTTGTGAAATGATTTACCCTACTTCGGAACATAAAATGTTTTAGTATGTGGCTAAATATTCTGGTAACCCGGACGACTAAAAGTATGGGTGGTGTGAAAGACCCTGACCTGGAGAATTGGTTAGTGGTTAGTGTAGCCTACTACATGTGTGGGAGGTGCGCACACACACACACACACACTCACATATATATATATATATATATTTGGAGGAGCCCTTTGCCTTGTCTAAGGAAAGCCCGATATTTGGTTGCATATTTGTTTGTATGCATTTGTTTTTGAAATTCACATTTCCTAATGTTTTGTTTTGAGATTCCGAAGTGAAATCTACTTTATTATGAAAATTAGATATGTATTTCAAATGATTTGAAATAAAAGAAATCGGGAAATAAAGTCCAAAGAAATAATTTCTGTAAAGTGAATCAGATTTTTAAATCTAAGTTTAGGGAGTAAGCCTAAATGGGTAGATTAAGGAATTGCATGTTGATTGATGCATTGTAGATCCATATCTTTATTTATGTTTGATGTTTATGCACTGGCAATCCATGGAGTAAACCCGTTCCGTTTTCACGGCGTGGTCCTTTGATTAGCCTATCACTATTAATTATATTAGTTCAGAATTCTCATACCAGTCCCATGACTGGCCCATAGTTTGTTTTCCCTTTTTACAAACTTGGGTGCCCTTATTTTCCACACGGGTAGCCAAGTTACAGGTTTTTGGATTATCTTGGAGTTGCTTTTCTTGGAGTCTATCTTGAAGATCTTTTTAGAAGGATTCTGGATTGAAGCATAAAGCTGTGTCTAGAACATTTTAAGTCTTCCGCTATGTTAAATTTACTTTCTTCCGCTGCATTTATGTAAAAATTTGTAAATTATCCTCCGCTGTATCATTAAGTACTCTGATATTCTGTACTCTGATGTAACATTTTTATAATGTTTATAAAAGTCTTCTGTTATTTGTTCTGATGTGTTGTACGCCCAGAGTTAATGTATTCGAGGATTTCCATCCTTTGAATCAGACCTGTGTGGTTTATGGTCGATCCAAAGGGCGGGGATTTTCGGGTCATTACAGAAAATGTAAGAGAGAAACCTACCTTATTATCTGTTGAAACCTTAATGTATTGACTTGGGGAAGATATTATCTGAACTAACCAAATGTTAATATCCAACAGTAGTAATATACGACATGTACACTCAGCAGAATTGTTAGTGATATAATTCCACTACGGGATAGCATATTTTAAATAAGTTTAAGTTAACTGAATTTCACTTATTTTAAACTAAACCAACAATAGTTGGCTTAATTTGGTGCAGGAGATCGAGTACATCAGACAATGTTTTGATGTATTCATTCTCCTGACATTCCATGATAATGCCGTCATTTGGTAAAGAAGGAGCTCCTCAAGTTTTTTAGGAGGGGCAGGGATGGAGTTTTCTTGCATTACTTAAATAGGTGGTGTTTTTACTGAAAAAAACTGAAATGTTTGCTATATCTTCTTGTGCAGGATTTTCTAAAATGGCTTCAGCAGCATGTTGCATTTCATCCAGCATAATGTCTGGTGGTTAAAAAGTTAAGATCATCGGTTGAGGCATTGGGTTTAGGATCAAACGTAGGTTGTGTTGGTTGGGTTGGTGGATCAGTTATAGTCAACGTGCTTGCTTGGTCAGCATTGCTTTTAGGTACCCATTTAGGCTCATTTTAATCATGCATAATGCTTTTGTGGCTAAATACGTTCCATCTGTCACATTTGTGAGGAATGTATTCATATTCAACACCAATGTTGATTTTTGTACCTGTATAGAGCAATATTGGGATAACATTTTTCAACTCTGTCTGGGCAGAAATAGATAGTTGCACCCTTGCATACATAGTGAATTTTCTTTCACGTGTGGTAATATCTATCATAATTGGTTTAGAGATGAAACAAGCCATCATTTATAAAGCTTGTTTCGTATACGTCTCCATCGGTAGGTCATGAAGCCTAACCCAAATTTGAACCTCTGTGCTATTAAACTTTGAGAATCGTATCTAGGGGACCAAATATCAATTTTGAGAAGTTTACCAAAATAAGAATAGGTAGTGCATTATAAAATCCTGCTGAAACCCTCTTTCTTCTCAAATTAGACCGCATAATGATACTGTGTTGCTACGTGAATGTGAAATTCACCTAAATAGTTTCCAGACACGATTGATATACTCTTTAAGTTTGATAACTGAGATTCATTCGATAGGATGCAAAATGATGGTATTCGTCCATGATTATTGAGATTGGTTGAAAATACGTTCAGGGATGAACACGTATTCCGTTGATGGCTGCACAAATTCAAAGTTACGGTCTGGTGTAGTTTTGGGGGAAGATGAACGAATTACATCAGCGTAGAAGGGTGGTGATCGGGTAGTAGAAGAGAAGGAAGGAGCGGTTATTTTTGGTAGTGGTTCTGGTGGTTTTTCGTGAGGAGTACGCGGGTTGATGTAATGGCCTGAAAATTCCCAACTTTCGAATCAACTATAAACCGCACCAGTCCGATCCAAAATGGCAGAAACCCTCGGAACATTAACTTATGGCATACATCACATCAGATGAAAACAAAAGACTTTTCATTAGCATATTTACAATGTTACATCAGAGTACATATTATATCAGAGTACATTGCAAATATCAAAAAATAACAAAGACAATACAATACAATACACAGCGGAAACATAATTACACTCAGCGGAAGACTATGAAATAATCCAGAGTATAGTTCTAGCCATAATCCAGAATCCTACTTTATAGAATATCTACAAAACCAAAACTACTAGTTGCCCATGTGGAAAATATAGGCATCCGGAGTTTAGGTGGGAAACAATAAACTTCGGGTCAGTCATGGGACTGGTGTGAGAACCAAAACAGTTATTATACTTTATTTTAAAGTTCCATAAATCACAGGACCACACCGTATAACACGGAACGGGTTTTCTCCACATGAATACCGGTGTAACGGCTGGAAATTTCCGACTCCTCGAGAGTCGGAAATTCCGAGACGTTAGTGAAAGAATTTAGAAGGTGAGAAAGAAAAGATAGAACTAGTAGAATAGAAGAAGAAGAAGAACATCAGAATCATCAGAGTAACACGACTCTCACAGCGGAACGAATAACATATAATATATAACATAACTTTGAAGTAAACAGTTATATATACAATAGCACTTTATCAGAGTACAACACTTACAACACAGTGGAAATAACTATAGCTATAGAATCTTGCAGCCTCCTGCTCCAAGCTCTCCAAGTATATCTGTAAATCCCGACTACTTGACTGCCCGTACAAATTTAGGCACCCAAGAGTTTAGGGAAAACAACAAAGTAAACTCCGGGTCAGTCATGGGACTGGTATGAGTAAAATAGTTTAAAAAAGGTATAGGATATCTCATAAGACCACGCCATGAATACGGAACGGGGTTTTCCCTTATGAGTAACTGAACAACTTTGACAAGCAATATCATTGATATTATAATAATGTCTAAGTACAAATAGGTATCAATCTAGCAGAAACGCTTGCATCTCACGTTCTACATACATAGTATAAAATCATAAACCGCAGGGCGCTTATCGGAGAATGGATTCCAACAGACAAGGTATGGGAGCACCTTCTGAATAGTGTACTCTAGAGGTGATATACTCAGGGTTCAACAAGAACGTCTTGCAACCCGGCCACACATGACCGCTCACTCATTTAGCTTGAGTGTCGCGAATATATTGCCACCACGGTTATAGGCCATCAAACCGTCATCCGAAGATACAGAATCAAAAAGAAGTATAAATATGAATATTCCCTAGATCGGTGACAATACACCCTGCTTGGGAATGGCCCAACTAGCCATGCTGCCTAGCCCAACTTTTGTTACTTCCTGGTGTGAGGCTAGAAGCTACGTCTATCTTCAGAACATCTGATCACCATTCACTTTGAATGCCACATTGTCATACCCGCCAAATCACAAATTGACTTATCCAAAAATAGCACGGGTATACAGCTAAGAGAAACGAATTCCTCCGCCACCAAACGTGAATACGTTTGAACAGATCAACTTACGCGATCCATTGGATATACTCTGTCAGACCTTCTTCTATATACGTTGTTCTGGGACTAGACAAACCGAAGGCACTATTCAGTATATCCATCTTAGTCACTGTTATCTAAGACTTATACAACAGCCCTTGCACTTTACTCCGTCTTCAATTTATCTTTGGCAGATATTGCTCGCAACGCTTATGCCAATACAGAGTGGTTCTTTGGATAATAATCCAACCGGTCTCTCCATATTTACAACGTAAATAAGGTCAAAACTTTGATAGTCTGTGATTCAACTATCAAATGAAAACATGTCGGTGTACAAACAACGATCTTATTTCCAAATGGAAATTCGATCGATCAATCATCATATACATATATATGTTCATATTTCTTTATTTCATATATTTAGAAAATATATGTTATTAATCATTGGAAAACATTTCCATAGCTTATTTTCACATCACTATTATTTCGCAACTATCAGTCCCCAACTGTAACTAGTATGAGAACAATTCTCTAAGTATCAATACGGAAGGTCGAAACCAACATCAGATCGTCACTTAGAAAACCGTTCAACTTACCCTCTCCAGTCAGTTTCTGAATTTGCTTAACTCTATTTCTTAAATTCTTATCATGAAAACATTTCATTTTCTATGTTTAGAAAACATATCTGACTATATTTGGAAAACGTTTCCCAAAACTCATTTACGGATTTCCAATGAACGTTGTATAAAACATCGTTACGCTTAATCCATTAATCGCTTATTACTTAACTATATTTCAAATCAACCTTTTCTATCGAACCACAACTATTCCTTTGTCAATTCTGAAGTCAATCAAGTTGGGGTATAATTACCTCTCAGACCTTAATTGAACAACGTCCTTTACTGTGAAATAGATGAAGCTCGTCACTCACTTTTTCCAATCATCTGTTTACGCAAATTCTCGGATTCAGGTTATGAATCCACTTCTTATATGAAAACGTTTGATTATAACTATAACGTTATAATTCCTACTCCTATATATTTTATTTCCTAACTCGAATAATTTAACAGACGCCTAATTTCTAAATCAATAACTAAATCTTGATTTAAACCCTGGAAAGTAAATAGTACTTTCCCGAATTTGCTATAATCGAATTCGACGTATAACTCTCTTTTGAGTAATCTCTATTTGGTTAACTCTTCTTCGAATAACCTATATTCGATTATCTCTCTTCGAATAACTCATATTCGAAATCTCTCTCTTTCGAATAAACAATATTCGATCTCTTTCTTTCGAATATGCTATATTCGAAAATCTCCTTTCGATTTACTAATCGATAACTCCTTTCGATCAAACTAAAATCGTTAACTCCTTTAACTCTATTCGAATAAATAATATTCGACTAACTCCTTTGGATCAACTCATTTGATTAACTCCTTCGAATAACTAATTCGAATAACTTACCTTCGAATAACCAATATTCGATTTACTCTAACTCGATTAACCTGATTCTAATCGATTTACTCCATTTCGATTCAACTTAATTCAAATCGATTAACTTAACTCAAATTGATTAACTCCTTTCGAATAACTAAATTCGATTTAACTCTTCTCGAATAACTAAATTCGATTAACTCAAATTGAATAGCTGATATTCAATTTACTCCTACGTGTTTAACTCTATTCGAATAACTAATTCGAATAACTTAATTGATGAATTATATTCACTTCTATCCTATCGAATAAACTGTATTCGATATCTCCTCCAACACTATTCGAATGAACTATATTCGATTAACTTCTCTAACTCTATTCGAATAAATTATATTCGATTAACTCTTTTAACTTTACTCGAATAACTATATTCGATTAACATTTTATTTTGAATAACTATATTCGATTAAATCTTCGACTAACTCCTTTGGATTAACTAACTTCGAATAACTCCTCTGGATTACTAACTTCGAATAACTCCTTTGGATTACTAACTTCGAATCACTCCTTTGGATTAACTAACTTCGAATAACTCCTTTGGATTAACTAACTTCGAATAACTCCTTTGGATTAACTAACTTCGATTAACCAATATTCGATAGCTACTCTTCGAATAAATAATGTTCGGTAACTCTTCTCAAATGAATACATTTGATTTCTCCACTCGAATAAACTATATTCGATTACTCTTCCCTCGAATACACTATATTCGATAACTCTACTTCGAAGAAGTGATATTCGGCAACTCTACTCGATTAACTCCACTTGGATAACTCTAACCGATCAACTCAACTGGTTTAACCTAACTGGTTAACTCTAACTGGTTAACTCTAACTGGTCAATTCTAACTGATTAACTCAAATGGTTTAACCTAACTGGTTAACTCGTCTCGATTAACTGAACTAATCCACTTAGTTTAACTTAGCTAATTCACGTTGATTAACTCTAACCGATTCACTTAGTTCAACTCAACTAATTTACTTCGATTAACCACTTAGTTAACTTAACTAATTCACTTCGATTAACCACTTAGTTTAACTTAACTAATTCACATTGATTAACTCTAACCGATTCACTTAGTTTAACTCAACTAATTTACTTCGATTAACCACTTAGTTAACTTAACTACTTCACTTCGATTAACCACTTAGTTTAACTTAACTAATTCACATCGATTAATCCTTTAGTTTAACTTAACTAATTCACATCGATTAATCATTTAGTTTAACTTAACTAATTCACATCGATTAATCCTTTAGTTTAACTTAACTAATTCACATCGATTAATCATTTAGTTTAACTTAACTAATTCACTTTGATTCACCGCTTAGTTTAACTTAACTAATTTACTTTGGTTAACTTAACCAATTACTTTGATTAACTCGACTAACTCGCTTTGGTTAACCTAACCAATTACTTTGTTTAACTCGACTAACCTGCTTTGGTCAACCTAACCAATTACTTTGTTAAATCCTTTATACTCGACTAACAAATATTTCTCCTTTATACTTGATTAACCAATATTTTCCTTCATACTCAAAATCCCCTTTTCTTTATAACATAACCCATCGATTTTATATAAATAAATTATTTTCAAATTATAGTTTGAAAATCTCTTTCCTATATCCTGGTATTTTCTTATGGTTTTTAACACATCATCTAACAACGATGAATATCGTCCAACCACACGTAATCACAACAGATTATATACATCACATTTAGATATCACAATACATAAATCATAGTAAAAATAACTGTTGAGGAATCCAGTTGGATTCCTCCAACTTGTTTCCCTGCACCACAGATGTTAGACAATACAACAACATCGATTTCACTTCACTTTGAAATATTCTGATAGCAGAATCAACATATGACTATTTAACGGTTTATATATATACGTAAATATATATAATCTCTACTAACTGACTAGCAGTTCAATCAAACATTCAACACACAGTCAAACAGTCAAACAGATAATATTTTAACAGTTCTAAGAATACAACGTGAAAATAAAACTGTTTAGAGTTTGTGAGATTTACTCACATTGGACTGTTATCGTTAAAAACGATTAACTGTCTTTGATTTAAACGGACAATTTATTTTGCCATAAATTCATACGAGCTCGAATCCACTTCCAGTCAGTTTCATTGTGAAGCTCTCATCCATACGGTCCCAACGCAACTTACGGTTTGTAAATCTGATATCGTATGACCGAATTATAAGACTTCCAAGTTAGTGTACGCTTATAAATAATAAACATGGATCAATTTAAACTAACGGGCTTTACCAAAAACCAACGGCCCATCCAACGTTTGAAAAGCCCAGCCCATGTTCTCCCTTTCTTCCCAAAATCAATCCTCACGCTGCAGTAAACAAAAACCGCACCATTTCTCATCGTTTCAATCCCAAACCGCACTTTCATTACTTGATGAAATCTCAAACTGAAACCAACGCTACACTTCTCGTTCAAAGCCCTTCCCCTTCATACCCTCAACACAGTATTCGACGTCTTCTTCCCACCATGGCCCTCGATGCCTGTAGCTAACGGAGCGACCCAAATTATGACCGGGATCCTCAATACTCCCACCACCGAAGCCAAATCCTCCTCCCAACCCGATTACGAACTCGGTTTCCTCAAACAATGGCTCCACACCTCAAGCGTTCGAACCCTAGCTGACGTCAAAGAAGAACCAATGAACAGAATCAAATCCGAACACCACAAAAACTGTATAGAATAGAAGAGCATCTCTCAGTGATCACTAATATATATCTAAGATGATTTATGGTATTTGTTTGGACTTGTTATGAATTTTGAAAGAGGATATTTTCATGTTTTGTTTTTGCTGGAAAGTTTAGAAGCGACGGCGCATTGTTTCTGAGGTTGAAATTAGGTTTTGGCAATGTTCCACTATTTATAGAAGGATAAAAATATCTAGATATTTTATATAAGGAATATTCCCGGTATATTCTCCTTTGTATATTCATCTCTGCACTCTAAAAATCCGTGTGATTACACACGATACCTAAAAATCACGAAACTGGACATGTAGGTAGAGTTCAACATGACAGTCCCAACGAAACTGGTTTCGTCGAATTCCAACTTCGTATGCTCACACAGCGTATTTTTAACTATCAAAATACTGACTGTTTTACACTCTAAAAATCGGTACGACCACACAGTGACTCTAAAAATCACGAAACTGGGAATCTAACAATAATTTGACACTACGGATCCAACAAAACTGGTTTCGTCGAATTCCGAGGTCGTTTGCAAAACTGGCTATTTTTAACGCTTTGAATGACCCATTTAAATATATAAATATATTTAAATAAAATTAAATATAAATAAATTTATATTGTCGTATATATTCACCGAGGAATATCATACAGCTCCAGTATAATTATATACTCGCTATTCCGAGTCCAGATTGAATCGATTTTCAATTTACATTGAAAAATCCTTTTATAACGTATATAAAGCGTTACGAATTATAAAGGAATTCCACAGCGACTTTTCTAAAATTTGATTTGGACATACACCAAAATCTACACGACGAAATCCCGATTTTTCTCTTCCACTAGAAAGATATACTCCACCAGCTCCACACGTTTCTTGTTTCACAGAAATCCGGCTTAAAACGAATCATGTACATTCAGTTGAAGTTCGAATCGCCAAATAGCGAACTGCCGTGCCATTTCGAGCTCGATTATAATTATATTATAAATTATACGTTCAACTATCGTTTATTTAATATATTCGTTATTTAAATAATTAAATAACTTAATTATTTACCTTACAAAACGCGCCATTACAGACTTCCCCCCTTAAAATAATTTCTTCCTCGAAATTGCTAAGCTAGGAAAATGCTACCAACTTTACTAACAAGATTCAAATATCTTTTAGTTTACTTCTCAACTCCAGTTTCAACTGAACCATTAAATTTTCAATTAAATTATTAATTCATTTTGGCTAACCGAATTTCCATAAATCATGAGAATATTCTAACGCCTGGAATTTTCGAAAAATTTCGCCATAACCTCCTTTGTATTGGTCAATATGACAAACCACCCCTCGCCTCTCTAGGCCTTCTCCAACCCAAAAGAAAATCAAACAGCCAAGCGGCTTGCCAATTCGGCTCATAAAATCCAAACTCATATATAATATAAACTTGTACCTTTTTGTCGGTCGTATCATTATATCCTTTTGATCTGTTATCACTTCTGCATATATCATGGTTATTCCACTCAGTTTATATCCTCAAACCAAATCATTCGCTTATACCCAAGCTGAATTCCATTCAAACTCCAATATCAAATTTCGAACTCTTAACCCTTCAACTCAATTCCAATCCAGATTATAATCAAATCCATTTCAGTTTTACTTAACTCCACGAGTTACATTTAAATTATAGAATTTAAATTCCTGGGTTTTTCAAATCAACTTGAAATCATACTGCCAATTCAAAGCCTTTGAATTTTCTAAACAACTTGTTTCCTCAAAACAATCCAAAATAAAATCTTCGGTAGTAATTCACCACTTAGAACTCGAAAATCACACCGATGATACTGCGCAGTCATCATCGGAATTATGTTCCAGCGACCCAAGTGATTTCAATACTATATTATTTTCAAGACCATTACTAAATACTTCCATTTTGAACACATTTCAAAATCTCCCAGGAACTTAAAATTTCCTTATTTTAATTCCAATTCTGATTTAAATTCATCTTATTTCATATACTTTACTTATATGAATTCTGATTAGTTATATATAACCATTTCATATGTTATAATCTTACTCGATTATAATAACAACCAACACTACCAATATATTATATCAAAATATATTCGGGTAAAATTATTTCTTTTACCCTCCTTTCAAAACACACCGTGTCGGTCCATCGTATTCGAGTGTTTAGTAACCCCTATCGATACAGTGGATCAAACTGATCGACCAGAATTCACAAACTACTCAACCAATGAGTCTCCACAATATAAAATCACTTTATATTAAATAACAAATACGCACTCGTATATATACACTCAAACTAAATCTAGGATATTACTAACCCTATCTCTACCGAGTCACGCCACAGAGCCAAGTAATTCTAAACTTAAGCTCTGATACCAACTGTAACGGCTGGAAATTTTCGACTCCTCGAGAGTCGGAAATTCCGAGACGTTAGTGAAAGAATTTAGAAGGTGAGAAAGAAAAGATAGAACTAGTAGAATAGAAGAAGAAGAAGAACATCAGAATCATCAGAGTAACACGACTCTCACAGCGGAACGAATAACATATAATATATAACATAACTTTGAAGTAAACAGTTATATATACAATAGCACTTTATCAGAGTACAACACTTACAACACAGCGGAAATAACTATAGCTATAGAATCTTGCAGCCTCCTGCTCCAAGCTCTCCAAGTATATCTGTAAATCCCGACTACTTGACTGCCCGTACAAATTTAGGCACCCAAGAGTTTAGGGAAAACAACAAAGTAAACTCCGGGTCAGTCATGGGACTGGTATGAGTAAAATAGTTTAAAAAAGGTATAGGATATCTCATAAGACCACGCCGTGAATACGAAACGGGGTTTTCCCTTATGAGTAACTGAACAACTTTGACAAGCAATATCATTGATATTATAATAATGTCTAAGTACAAATAGGTATCAATCTAGCAGAAACGCTTGCATCTCACGTTCTACATACATAGTATAAAATCATAAACCGCAGGGCGCTTATCGGAGAATGGATTCCAACAGACAAGGTATGGGAGCACCTTCTGAATAGTGTACTCTAGAGGTGATACACTCAGGGTTCAACAAGAACGTCTTGCAACCCGGCCACACATGACCGCTCACTCATTTAGCTTGAGTGTCGCGAATATATTGCCACCACGGTTATAGGCCATCAAACCGTCATCCGAAGATACAGAATCAAAAAGAAGTATAAATATGAATATTCCCTAGATCGGTGACAATACACCCTGCTTGGGAATGGCCCAACTAGCCATGCTGCCTAGCCCAACTTTTGTTACTTCCTGGTGTGAGGCTAGAAGCTACGTCTATCTTCAGAACATCTGATCACCATTCACTTTGAATGCCACATTGTCATACCCGCCAAATCACAAATTGACTTATCCAAAAATAGCACGGGTATACAGCTAAGAGAAACGAATTCCTCCACCACCAAACGTGAATACGTTTGAACAGATCAACTTACGCGATCCATTGGATATACTCTGTCAGACCTTCTTCTATATACGTTGTCCTGGGACTAGACAGACCGAAGGCACTATTCAGTATATCCATCTTAGTCACTGTTATCTAAGACTTATACAACAGCCCTTGCACTTTACTCCGTCTTCAATTTATCTTTGGCAGATATTGCTCGCAACGCTTATGCCAATACAGAGTGGTTCTTTGGATAATAATCCAACCGGTCTCTCCATATTTACAACGTAAATAAGGTCAAAACTTTGATAGTCTGTGATTCAACTATCAAATGAAAACATGTCGGTGTACAAACAACGATCTTATTTCCAAATGGAAATTCGATCGATCAATCATCATATACATATATATGTTCATATTTCTTTATTTCATATATTTAGAAAATATATGTTATTAATCATTGGAAAACATTTCCATAGCTTATTTTCACATCACTATTATTTCGCAACTATCAGTCCCCAACTGTAACTAGTATGAGAACAATTCTCTAAGTATCAATACGGAAGGTCGAAACCAACATCAGATCGTCACTTAGAAAACCGTTCAACTTACCCTCTCCAGTCAGTTTCTGAATTTGCTTAACTCTATTTCTTAAATTCTTATCATGAAAACATTTCATTTTCTATGTTTAGAAAACATATCTGACTATATTTGGAAAACGTTTCCCAAAACTCATTTACGGATTTCCAATGAACGTTGTATAAAACATCGTTACGCTTAATCCATTAATCGCTTATTACTTAACTATATTTCAAATCAACCTTTTCTATCGAACCACAACTATTCCTTTGTCAATTCTGAAGTCAATCAAGTTGGGGTATAATTACCTCTCAGACCTTAATTGAACAACGTCCTTTACTGTGAAATAGATGAAGCTCGTCACTCACTTTTTCCAATCATCTGTTTACGCAAATTCTCGGATTCAGGTTATGAATCCACTTCTTATATGAAAACGTTTGATTATAACTATAACGTTATAATTCCTACTCCTATATATTTTATTTCCTAACTCGAATAATTTAACAGACGCCTAATTTCTAAATCAATAACTAAATCTTGATTTAAACCCTGGAAAGTAAATAGTACTTTCCCGAATTTGCTATAATCGAATTCGACGTATAACTCTCTTTTGAGTAATCTCTATTTGGTTAACTCTTCTTCGAATAACCTATATTCGATTATCTCTCTTCGAATAACTCATATTCGAAATCTCTCTCTTTCGAATAAACAATATTCGATCTCTTTCTTTCGAATATGCTATATTCGAAAATCTCCTTTCGATTTACTAATCGATAACTCCTTTCGATCAAACTAAAATCGTTAACTCCTTTAACTCTATTCGAATAAATAATATTCGACTAACTCCTTTGGATCAACTCATTTGATTAACTCCTTCGAATAACTAATTCGAATAACTTACCTTCGAATAACCAATATTCGATTTACTCTAACTCGATTAACCTGATTCTAATCGATTTACTCCATTTCGATTCAACTTAATTCAAATCGATTAACTTAACTCAAATTGATTAACTCCTTTCGAATAACTAAATTCGATTTAACTCTTCTCGAATAACTAAATTCGATTAACTCAAATTGAATAGCTGATATTCAATTTACTCCTACGTGTTTAACTCTATTCGAATAACTAATTCGAATAACTTAATTGATGAATTATATTCACTTCTATCCTATCGAATAAACTGTATTCGATATCTCCTCCAACACTATTCGAATGAACTATATTCGATTAACTTCTCTAACTCTATTCGAATAAATTATATTCGATTAACTCTTTTAACTTTACTCGAATAACTATATTCGATTAACACTTTATTTTGAATAACTATATTCGATTAAATCTTCGACTAACTCCTTTGGATTAACTAACTTCGAATAACTCCTCTGGATTACTAACTTCGAATAACTCCTTTGGATTACTAACTTCGAATCACTCCTTTGGATTAACTAACTTCGAATAACTCCTTTGGATTAACTAACTTCGAATAACTCCTTTGGATTAACTAACTTCGATTAACCAATATTCGATAACTACTCTTCGAATAAATAATGTTCGGTAACTCTTCTCAAATGAATACATTTGATTTCTCCACTCGAATAAACTATATTCGATTACTCTTCCCTCGAATACACTATATTCGATAACTCTACTTCGAAGAAGTGATATTCGGCAACTCTACTCGATTAACTCCACTTGGATAACTCTAACCGATCAACTCAACTGGTTTAACCTAACTGGTTAACTCTAACTGGTTAACTCTAACTGGTCAATTCTAACTGATTAACTCAAATGGTTTAACCTAACTGGTTAACTCGTCTCGATTAACTGAACTAATCCACTTAGTTTAACTTAGCTAATTCACGTTGATTAACTCTAACCGATTCACTTAGTTCAACTCAACTAATTTACTTCGATTAACCACTTAGTTAACTTAACTAATTCACTTCGATTAACCACTTAGTTTAACTTAACTAATTCACATTGATTAACTCTAACCGATTCACTTAGTTTAACTCAACTAATTTACTTCGATTAACCACTTAGTTAACTTAACTACTTCACTTCGATTAACCACTTAGTTTAACTTAACTAATTCACATCGATTAATCCTTTAGTTTAACTTAACTAATTCACATCGATTAATCATTTAGTTTAACTTAACTAATTCACATCGATTAATCCTTTAGTTTAACTTAACTAATTCACATCGATTAATCATTTAGTTTAACTTAACTAATTCACTTTGATTCACCGCTTAGTTTAACTTAACTAATTTACTTTGGTTAACTTAACCAATTACTTTGATTAACTCGACTAACTCGCTTTGGTTAACCTAACCAATTACTTTGTTTAACTCGACTAACCTGCTTTGGTCAACCTAACCAATTACTTTGTTAAATCCTTTATACTCGACTAACAAATATTTCTCCTTTATACTTGATTAACCAATATTTTCCTTCATACTCAAAATCCCCTTTTCTTTATAACATAACCCATCGATTTTATATAAATAAATTATTTTCAAATTATAGTTTGAAAATCTCTTTCCTATATCCTGGTATTTTCTTATGGTTTTTAACACATCATCTAACAACGATGAATATCGTCCAACCACACGTAATCACAACAGATTATATACATCACATTTAGATATCACAATACATAAATCACAGTAAAAATAACTGTTGAGGAATCCAGTTGGATTCCTCCAACCTGTTTCCCTGCACCACAGATGTTAGACAATACAACAACATCGATTTCACTTCACTGTGAAATATTCTGATAGCAGAATCAACATATGACTATTTAACGGTTTATATATATACGTAAATATATATATATAATCTCTACTAACTGACTAGCAGTTCAATCAAACAGTCAACACACAGTCAAACAGTCAAACAGATAATATTTTAACAGTTCTAAGAATACAACGTGAAAATAAAACTGTTTAGAGTTTGTGAGATTTACTCACATTGGACTGTTATCGTTAAAAACGATTAACTGTCTTTGATTTAAACGGACAATTTATTTTGCCATAAATTCATACGAGCTCGAATCCACTTCCAGTCAGTTTCATTGTGAAGCTCTCATCCATACGGTCCCAACGCAACTTACGGTTTGTAAATCTGATATCGTATGACCGAATTATAAGACTTCCAAGTTAGTGTACGCTTATAAATAATAAACATGGATCAATTTAAACTAACGGGCTTTACCAAAAACCAACGGCCCATCCAACGTTTGAAAAGCCCAGCCCACGTTCTCCCTTTCTTCCCAAAATCAATCCTCACGCTGCAGTAAACAAAAACCGCACCATTTCTCATCGTTTCAATCCCAAACCGCACTTTCATTACTTGATGAAATCTCAAACTGAAACCAACGCTACACTTCTCGTTCAAAGCCCTTCCCCTTCATACCCTCAACACAGTATTCGACGTCTTCTTCCCACCATGGCCCTCGATGCCTGTAGCTAACGGAGCGACCCAAATTATGACCGGGATCCTCAATACTCCCACCACCGAAGCCAAATCCTCCTCCCAACCCGATTACGAACTCGGTTTCCTCAAACAATGGCTCCACACCTCAAGCG
Source organism: Allium sativum (assembly GCA_030737875.1). NCBI lineage: Eukaryota > Viridiplantae > Streptophyta > Magnoliopsida > Asparagales > Amaryllidaceae > Allium > Allium sativum. Next base: position 264,444,470 of record CM060926.1, on the reverse strand, counting down.
TTCGAACCCTAGCTGACGTCAAAGAAGAACCAATGAACAAAATCAAATCCGAACACCACAAAAATTGTATAGAATAGAAGAGCATCTCTCAGTGATCACTAATATATATCTAAGATGATTTATGGTATTTGTTTGGACTTGTTATGAATTTTGAAAGAGGATATTTTCATGTTTTGTTTTTGCTGGAAAGTTTAGAAGCGACGGCGCATTGTTTCTGAGGTTGAAATTAGGTTTTGGCAATGTTCCACTATTTATAGAAGGATAAAAATATCTAGATATTTTATATAAGGAATATTCCCGGTATATTCTCCTTTGTATATTCATCTCTGCACTCTAAAAATCCGTGTGATTACACACGATACCTAAAAATCACGAAACTGGACATGTAGGTAGAGTTCAACATGACAGTCCCAACGAAACTGGTTTCGTCGAATTCCGACTTCGTATGCTCACACAGCGTATTTTTAACTATCAAAATACTGACTGTTTTACACTCTAAAAATCGGTACGACCACACAGTGACTCTAAAAATCACGAAACTGGGAATCTAACAATAATTTGACACTGCGGATCCAACAAAACTGGTTTCGTCGAATTCCGAGGTCGTTTGCAAAACTGGCTATTTTTAACGCTTTGAATGACCCATTTAAATATATAAATATATTTAAATAAAATTAAATATAAATAAATTTATATTGTCGTATATATTCACCGAGGAATATCATACAGCTCCAGTATAATTATATACTCGCTATTCCGAGTCCAGATTGAATCGATTTTCAATTTACATTGAAAAATCCTTTTATAACGTATATAAAGCGTTACGAATTATAAAGGAATTCCACAGCGACTTTTCTAAAATTTGATTTGGACATACACCAAAATCTACACGACGAAATCCCGATTTTTCTCTTCCACTAGAAAGATATACTCCACCAGCTCCACACGTTTCTTGTTTCACAGAAATCCGGCTTAAAACGAATCCTGTACATTCAGTTGAAGTTCGAATCGCCAAATAGCGAACTGCCGTGCCATTTCGAGCTCGATTATAATTATATTATAAATTATACGTTCAACTATCGTTTATTTAATATATTCGTTATTTAAATAATTAAATAACTTAATTGTTTACCTTACAAAACGCGCCATTACAACCGGTCGTAAACAACTAATGATTTTTGAAAAAATGAAGCTATTATAAGACTCAAGTATAATCACACAATGTAACGCAAACCGGAGGATAGAGTTTTACCTTGTAACAGCCAAACATGCTTGATACGTGAAATTTCTCTTTTATTATCACTAGTACATAGTGTGGAAATCAATTTGATAAATAAATTTATCAATCTTAGACGACATAATGCCCAATCCCATTATGTCGCCATGTAGGTTTACAACCGAAAACGCAAGGTTCATATTGGAAGTCGAATTTCCATCAATGACTAAGGCAAAGGATCTTCCTTAATCATTCGAATCATCTCTAGCAAGATGTCCAGTAATCACAAGCATGTGACCTTAGATCGGCAGAACCAACCCACCAATTCCCGGTGAGTTCGGGTTACTCCTGAACGTTACGTTCCCCAGTCGTATGTGACTGTCATCCTGGTCGTTGTTTGACCATCATACGAGGCACCTCAATCCATCATACACATAAGTAAATTTCCTGGGCTCCATACCATGACATCACTTTTCAATTAGATGGGAACGTTAGTCCCTACTCTGCGGTCCATCATCCTGTTTTTGGCCATTCACGGGCTGTGAGGCTTATTGAAGTCACGTTTCTACACAAAGCTATGCTATATTGGTCATGCTTTGATCATCATTCACAAAGCTCTGCTTTTCAACAAAAGCTTTGATTTATCAGCACTTAATATGTCACATTGTCAATTCCCATCATATAACCGGTGTCTATTAATATATAACCCTGTGAGTACATAAGTCTTAGAGGAGGGTGTTAAGCTAAGAGAATAAATTCACAGCCACCAACTGATATAACGTCAGAAGACATCAATTTATTATGTTGTAACTTACAATGTCAGACATACATCCATCTACAAGTTCGTTCTGGGTCTGAACGAAATCGAAGGCACATTATTCCTCGTCCAATAAAGGAGAGAATCCCTTGTGTATTTCGTCAATCTCAAAGTACGTCTGGACGACCGCAACTTATACCCTCTCTTGGGTGTACCTCCCAATCGAGACATCAACAATAATCCAAACGAAGTGAAGATCTCTGGATTCAACCACCTCTTCGACATCTTCAACAATCATCATATAGTTATTCAAAATGGGTTGAAACTTGGTCTTTTTGAATAACTAGCGCATTTTTAAAATCAAGTGATATATAAACATATCATAAGTCTCATTCCAATTTGGAATATTCTTTTACTCAAATCATCCTTTACATTGGGAATTACTCCCTTAAATCTTATCAAAAATTTACATTCTTTAAACTTCTTGTTTAAATCTTTCCTTAGAAATCATTTTCCCATTCCCATCCTATTCATCCCACGAAGCAAAACTGGTAGCACTCTATATCTAATACCTCTTGTATTTGGTAAGTTTAATTACCTTCTTTCATTTCAAATCCTTATTGAAATATTTATTAAAATCTAATCTAATTTTAATCTTCATTTCATTCAGTTAAATCTTTAGTGTGCTGCTAAAAGCACCTTGAAATGTGCTTCCTAACACCATAACTAAACACCACCATCCTTCCTATCTACTTATGCCTCTGTCCACCACGAAATAAAAAATAGGCACCCAACCCTAAATTATTCCAGCCGTTCCTCCATTCGACGCTATTTTCTTCTGCATTATCGTTCTGTGAATTCAGCATACTCAGTGTCTCTTATTACTCACAGCAAAAAAAATTAAATCCATAACAATAATTTTAATTTTCAAAAAAAGAAAAAAGACAATAGCATTAGAAACCATATAAAAATAATTTAAGATAAATAACCTCATCTTTTTCATTAGAGCATTGGCTATTCGCGAAATCTTCGTTCGTGTATAAGTTCTCGTCCTTCATTACTAAGAAATCCAACAATATTGATTACTAAAATAATTTTTCCTCAAATTACAACAAAATTGAGAATTAGGGTTTAAGAAGAATCAATTGGGGGAAGAAGTAGATGTCGGATCATGTTAATTAGAAATCAAATCAGGTCAACATTTATATTTGATCGATCGAGATAAGATGATAAAAGGAAATAGGGTTTACGTTTGAACTAATGGCGAGCGATGAAATACGTTCGGTGATCAGCAATTGAGTGAAGTAATAAAACTGGTGTTAGGAAGTACATTAATTTAATTAAGAATGATTAAACTAAGCATGGTTTTAGGCAGCACATTTCAAGGTGCTTTTAGCAGCATACAATCTTTATTGAAAGATTTATTAAACCTCTAACATAGTTTTACTCCATTTCATTCAATCAAATCTTTATTGAAAGATTTATTAAAACTCTACCTTAGTTTTAATCTCCATTTCATTCATTCAAATCTTTGTTGAAAGGTTTATTACAACTCAAACTTGAGAAATCATCTTTCCTTTAACAGGGTTAAAGAACAAATTTTATTTAAAACATCATTCATGATAAACCCAAAATCCAAATTGATATAAAATATAAGGCTTTAAATAGATATCGACTTATATTCAATATCAAAATTTGAAATCAATAGATGTTGTGTAAGGGAATAACAATATATATATATATATATTCCAAATTCCTCAAACAATATCCATATAACTACGGAATCCAATATGGAAATATCCAAAGATTGTTTCCACTCAAATCCAATGAACTTGTGTTTGAAAACTTTTAGTTTAGCTTCAAACTAAATTTCAAAATAATGATTTACTATGTTGAGTAAATTAGGTCAAAAGTCCAAAAATTCAAATCATAGTTCAAAACTTCAAAATTATTTTTCAAATCATTTTAAATTCATTAATTATGATTTATCATGACTTTTCCATATTTTTAAAAAAGATTATAAGGCCCTTTCAGTCGGTTTCCAATTCCGGTCACCGAACTGCATTTGTAGTGACGTTTTCAAAAATAGATTTGAACTTATCTTAATATCTAACCGTTGGATTTTTAAACATTCTATTCCATTTGAAAACTCTTTTCATTTTGAACTCAACGTTTTTCAATTTGGAAGAATCCGACGGTCGGATCTCCCGGTATGTCAATTCAAAGTTAATGGTCGAAGTTCGCGAACTACCGTTGTGTGACTAGTCCTATTCAGGCCAAACTTCGATTTATAATTAAAATTAAATCGAAACACTTCCAAAATAATTTATTGATTATATAAAAACACACATACACACACACATATATATATATTTGGAAACTATATTTTAATTATTTCTCTTTAAAATCATATATTCCGTTATTTAATCGTTTTAATATTATTTCATCATTGAAATAATATTATTTTTCAAAACTTATTATTTGACATCCAAATTTTCCTGACATCCATTATAAAAATAACTATGATAGCTTTGAAAAGGAAATTTCTTAAAAACCTTTCCCAAATATCCTAACCAACTTCACTTTTTCAGCTACTATTCATTTCAAATTTAAATTTGATAACATGCCTTTATTAATTGAAAATTAATTCAAATTAAATTCTTTCTTTTATGAAAACTATTTGTAATAACTTAAACTACCTTTCCAAATCATATAGGATTTAAAATTCAAACTTTTATTTTTCACTGAATATTTATTAATAAAATATTCGGTTTAATTCCAAATTGGAATGATAGTCAACCAATTACCATATAATCCAGTTTATATGGATTTCACACATCATTAACATCCAATAATAGTTATTAACAACTATTAACATCCAATTACCATCTAGTGGCATCATCGGTATGTGTTAAGATTATTAACACTTAATACCCAGTCAACCCATTGTTAATTAAGGTATTAAACCTCATTAACAATTTATTGCCATAGTTGACAAAACAATTCCACATTAACATACATCGCATTCAAATGATCATCCATGTCATAATTAATATCAACAAATGTTTAATCAATGTCAACGATGTCACATATGTGTGTTTCCTTTATTTACTAAGTGGACAAGGTGAATCATCACATATGTGTGTTTCCTTTATTTACTAAGTGGACAAGGTGAATCAGTTCTTCGAGTTACTTAGCGATTAACTCAACTATTACTAACCCCGTCATTTCAACTTCTTTTTAGATTAACAATTATCCAAATTAAACATATAAACCACAACATAGAACATCGATATGTGTAAATCACTTAACAGTTTATCCCTAACACAAGTATTAACTAATTTAACCAAAACTAGTTAACTAAATGTGAATTAAAGGTTCTCACCGAGGGATCCACTCCTCCAATCTTTTGGGTAGGATGTTCTAGATTTTCTACTACCTCAATACCACTCGATAATTCCAAAGTTGCAACCTTTATAACCCAAAACACTTCAAACTATATATATATATATATATATATAATACCTATAAGTAGGAAAGTTGGAACTTTTGCAAATGAATCTAGGTCTAGGGGAAGGATTGGTCATGCATGGGCTGTCTAGGGTAGAGGGGTAGGTATAGGGGCTCCTAAAGGGTAGGGGGTTTGTAACAACCCGGAAATTGAGGATACATTTAAAAATTTTATTTCATAAAATTTTGTTAGAAAATATGGGAGAATTTAAAAATTCTATTTTTAAATTAAAATAATAATAATAGCAGTTGAATCCTTGATTTTGTTTTAAAGGTTCAATATAATTTTTAATAAGAAATTGTCACGAAGTTGAGTGTCAACTATAAGATATGTTTGATTTGAAAAATTAAATGATAAAATCTATTTGTTTCACTTTATTTATATAGTAAATTTCATGTCGCATGTGATAGACAAAGTAACATTCGTTAATTAATGTTGACATTAATAGTCAAATAAATCTTGCACAAAATTTCTTTGCTCATTCACATTTTATGAAGTTTATTTTCTTTCCTATTCTTTTTCTACTTTCCCTATTAAACTCTTTTTAGAGAAATAAATTATGAACATAATATTTCTACCATTTTATTTTCTTCGACCATATATCGTATGCGTCCATTCATTATAAAATTCATTTCCATTTATGTTTTATGCATTATGCCACTTTTATTTCTTTAATTTGTGAAACACTCGAATTTAAAAAAAAATTGAAAAGGGTCCCGAACCATTTATGTGTATTAAAAAAATAGAAAATAAAAGGTTTAAAGATATAAGTGTGAACTGCGACTTGTCATCTTTGAAAATACAAGATTTTTAGTTTATTTAGTAGATATAGCTAATTAAAGATTCATATGCACTATTAAACCACACATCCAACATATATTTTTAAAACATATCCATATATTATATCCACGATGAAGGCAAACAGTAAAGACGGTCAAAGAGAGAGAAAAAAAAACTACAAAACTATTTACCTTCCTTCCTACGCATTCATTTATTTCCTGCCTCTTTTACCTTCCTTCCTACGCATTCATTTATTTCCTTTATTTATTAGTTTATTATTACTCATTCTATAAATTTATTTCTCTTCATTCTATTTTCACATATGTATTCTTATCTCTTAAATTACATCCCTTTATTTCTCTTTCCCTTTTTTTTATCCATCATTATTTTTCTTCAAAAATAAACCAACTCTATGTATTTATGTTTCCCTTTTCTTTTTATTTTAAGAAACAAAGAGAGAGAGAAAAAACTACAAAACTATCAGCGTTGTCTATGCATATATCTAGAATTTTTTTTAACCTTATATGTGTATGTCTAATTTAACATGTTCCTTAAAATCTAACATTTTAATATTATATGTTTTGAAATTTGAAAAGTTTCACAATTTCCTATCAAGCAATAAATAATGCATTCATTTTATTTGTCTTTATATTTACCATACTTCATTCTCTCCTCTTATTTTCTTTCCCATTTCTACTTCATGTATTAATTAACATTCTCGTTTTCTCCTTTCTCTCTTCTTTTGTTTTCCAACGTTTTTTCTTCTTTCTTTCTTCCTTTCCTTTAAATCAACTATATGTATATATATTCTCTTCTATTTATCGTTTCTTGCAACTAAATAGGTTCCTAAAATTATTTTATGTTATGTTGTGTGTTTTGAAATTTGAAAAAAAAGGTTGCACTACTTAAACAATTAGATAAAATAAAGCAAGCATTTAATTTGTTTATAAATAAAAAGAGGTATATGGGGAAAATAACTTGTGCATTTATTCTCTACTCTCTCTCCTTTTTATTTATCATTCAAAATCATTTTTTTAGATATGAAAACATTCCCTTTACTCCCCCTTTGTTCTCTCTTCTCTTTATATTTATAAATCTTCAGACCTCATAAATAAAAAATAAAAAATAGGGGGTTCTTTTTGCAAAAATAATAGTTGTATAAATATAGGGTTAGAGAACCCTAATCTCCATCTTCTTTCCTTTTTCTCCAAGCCATAGCCGCCATTCCTCTTTTCTTCCTTCCTCCAAACACTTCACGGATTTGATGAATTTTAGAATTGAAATTCTGAACTAAAGGGAAAACATACGACCTTGAATTAGAGATTGGTGAGAATTCTGAATCTTAAATTAAATTTTTAATTATTTTATTGTAAATGAAAAAAAACTATATATCTATATATATGTAATAATGTAGATATGTGTTCTGCGTTGAATTTTATTTATTTGTTTTGATTCATGTCGCGCTGCTATTATTTTATTCATTTTATTCAGATCTATTTAAGATTTGTACGCGCCGCTATTATTTTATTCATATTATTCCAGATCCATTTTAGATCTGAGATTCGCGTTGTTATATTTTTTTTATATACATATTATTCCAGATCTGTCGATTAGGGTCTGTGAACACGCTGCTATTGTTTTGTTCATTGCGCTGCTATTTTTTTTCTTCTTTCAAGCATGGGATGAAAAAAATCTCATCTTTGCGGCTTATGTTTCAAGTGTGGGATGTAAAAATCTCATCTTGTTTACATGTTATTAAAGGTGAGATGTAAAAGTTCCATCTTTGAATTCATTTTATTTTGCTTCAAGTGTTGGATGTAAAAATATCATCTTGAGATTCATTTTATTTTATTTAATCCATATTCAGATTTGTACATCGCACTGTTATTATTTTGATTATTTTCTTGTACATCGCGCTGTTATTATTTTGATTATTTTATTGTACATTGCGCTGTTATTATTTTGTTCATTATCTCCTGTTCATCGAATCGTTTATTTACATATATTGAAATATGAAATTTGTCATGCTAGTTGAAACTAAAACTTAAATTATTTCATGTATTGAAATATGGAATTTGACATGTTAGTGGAGACCAAAATATAAATTGTTATCATATGTAGTTGAGATGAAATTGACTTTTAAAAATAAATATATTTTTAACGTCGTCATGTTTTCAACTAAAATAAACATATTTTAGTGTCGAGTAGAAATATGGAAAATAAACATATTTTTGTGTCAAGATGAAATATGTAAAAATAATCATATTTTAGGGTCATTCAGTCTTATGTAAAAATAATCATATTTTTATTGTCGTTATGAAACATTAGAAAAAATTATATTTTTAATGTAATGTTGAAACATTAGAAATTATCATATTTTAATGTAGTATAAGAATGAGAGAAAAGTTTTCATTTTTAATGTAATTCAAGAAATAATTATTAGTTTGTTAAAAGGACTATTTTTAACATATGTGTACAACATATAAAATTGACATGTTATGGTTGATTGATTGAATGAATTGTGCTCGACCAGTTTATGACCTAAATATGTTTTTACATTTAGCATTGGGGTGGGTAAAAAAATATATGTATGCTAACATCTTGTGAAACTGTAACAACCCGAATTTTAATAACGTGTTAAGACAAGAATCAAGGCAGAATTAAATCATAAAATCTGAATTAGGAGAAACGGGTTGCTCCATTGCGTTTGTCTCGGAAAAATACGCGAAATAGAGTCCGAATTTTCGTAAATCGGAGTCCGTATGACCGAGATATGTCCTCGCGAAGTTTCACGAAAAATTCAAATTCAAAACAGATTCAAAATTTCAGAAAATCAGGGTAGGCGGGAAAAATCCCGCCCAGACCAGGTCGACCAGGGGGTCGACCTGGGTGGGACCAGGTCGACTGGGGAGTCGACCTGGGGGTCGACCTGCCTGGTCGAGCCCAGGCAACCTGGTGCACCTGCTTGGCTTTTGGCTCGGTTTTGGAGGCTTGTGACAATTTTGGAGGGCTTGGATCTATCCTAGGGTTAATCCTATGGCCTAAACTACTCCTAATCTCTATAAAAAGACCCCTAGACCTAGCTTAAACCCTCACAAATCACTCTTGCAACGAAGTGCTGCCCAAATCTCCATTGATCATGGCCTCTATCTCCAACTCCAAGAGACTATGCATTCAAACTAGATCCGAATCAAAGGTGCAAGCTTGCTACATCAAATCAAGGGAGTGGATCAACGTTGCTAGGCCAATTTCATGACGATTCATGCTCATAATCCCTTAGCCACGCTATTAAGTTCTAGCTACTTGTAGATCTAAACGATAGTTCTAATGTGACATGGAATAAAATGCGATGAACATAAGTATGCTAGCCTATATGAACCTCGTCATGCCTCTTTTGCTTGAACCTATGACTTTAGGCTATGTTTAGTGACTAAATCAAGTTACTCATGTTGCATTGGACTTAGTTTGCCATGCAAGATTGAACCTTTATTTGTTGGATGTTGGCATGAACACTTGGAACCATTTTGACTTGTGAAATATGTGCATGAATTTGACTTGGGGCTTATGCATGTAAAAGAACCCAAAACCCCTTATGATTTCATGTTTATGTGAGGCCAAACCCCTTATGATATTATGCATGTTTGAGGCCAAACCCCTTATGATACCGTGCATGTTTGTGGCCAATCCCTTTATGACATCGTGCATGTTTTGAGGCCAATATGCAATATGCTAGTTATGTGAACACCTATGCCTCAATTTTCACCATGTTTAACTTGTGATTCATCTTTGCCATCTTGTACCCATCTTTGCCATATTATTCCAAATATGTTGATTCGTTTTCATGTGCGTTGGGGACACGTTTTGGGTAGTTTAGGCAAACTTGAAAATGGGCTATGAACTTGACATGGAATTACATGGAACATGTAACGATAATAAACGTGAATAGGATACGAAAACTAGGTTACATGAAAACATAGACTTAAAAAGGGGGTCTAAACTTGACATGAACATGACACGTAGAAAAACATGGAAGTGGCCAACTCGAGGTTGGGTTGAGTTTGTAGCATAAATCTGCCCGGACCCGCCCGGCAAATCCAGTGGCTACAAACAATAGGACCCAATGTGGGTAGTTGGTCATATCGCGCTTAAAACCCGAGGTTAGACTAGGTTGTGGTGTAAATCTGCCCGGACCCGCCCGGCGTAACCAGTAACCACAACAACGTCTAATGTGAGAGGTTGAGAGTGCATTAATTCAATTAATGCCACATGATAAGGTTGAGTAAATCTGACTAATGACACCTAACCGTAAAATACAATTAGGGGATGGGGTTAAGCTAATCCATACTTAACTAATCCGACTCGGTAATTAGATGGGGTTAAGTAACCCACACTTAACTAATCTAAACACGGTAATTAGATGGAGTTAAGTTAACCTAGACTTAACTAATCTAAACACGGTAATTAGATGGAGTTAAGTTAACCTAGACTTAACTAATCTAAACACGGTAATTAGATGGGGTTAAGTAACCTACACTTAACTAATCTAAACACGGTAATTAGATGGAGTTAAGTTAACCTAGACTTAACTAATCTAAACATGATAATTCAATGAGGTTAAGTAACCAATACTTAACCAATTTAACATGATAATTCAATGGGGTTAAGTAACTTATACTTAACCAATTATACATGATGATTTGATGAGGTTAAGCAAGCTATACTTAACCAATCTAATATGAGAACTTGATAGGGTTAAGTCACAAGACCGTTTAAATATACTTAACCATTGTAATACGATTAGTGGATGGGGTTAAGCTAACCCATACTTAACCAATCCGACTCGATAATCTGATGGGGTTAAGATAATCTGTGCTTAACCAATCTAACACGATAATCTGATAGGGTCAAGACAAACTAATACTTAACCAATCTGACTTGATAATTGAATAGGATTAAGTCATGAGCTTCTTGGTATACTTAACCAACTTGTAGGGCTAAGTCTTGAGCTTAAATACTTAGCCAATCTTGACATGATTCGTAGGCGGGTTAAGTCATGAACTGGAATGACAACACTTAACCCATTAGACAAGTGATAAACCTTAGTTTAGGATAACTAAGTAATAATTCTTAGTCAAGGGATTTGGACCAGTTCACAGATAGATGAGTAACCCGATACGGTAGGTCATCGCTTAAACACACGAGGAGAAGCAAATTATCTAACTTAGATAAAGGCTCCAACGAACTGGGTGACGAAGCAGTAGCTTCGGGGGACATGAGGGTACTCTTGGTATCCCTCTGTGAGGTTGCGGATGGTCCACGAAACCTGGGCTCATAGAGGTTATGGTCTGCGGTAGAAGAACAAAGGGTATTCCTTGGTTGTTGTGCGAGCAACCTAAAGACTGGGGTGGATTAGCATGGGGTCGGCGATATTTTTACGGTAGCCCTAGATAGCACATCGTCGGCCACCTACCATCTTTAGTCAATCGTGTACGTACGGAAAGGCAGAGAACACCCAACAGATTTTTCTTACATGATTTTTCTTGGATTGCCTTTCATTAGTTGAGGGAGGGGTCATGTGGGACCATAGCCATGGGTAGAAAAACAGACCTTAGTATCTGCATCGGCAGATAACCTAAAGCTCCCGACCGAGTCCTGTATTTCTTGGTTTGCCCTGTCACAGGACTCGGATGGCACATTGAGATACATGTGCATCTAGTCATGGGAAAACGATTCACGATACATATGTGGGGAAAAAGGGCGCGGTTGACGGGTAGCATAATCCCTAGTAGCCCTAGGTGGCTAAAACCCAAACCGAGATATGAAAACGTTCATTAGGTAGCATAATCCCTAATGGTCCTAGGTGGCATAAACCCTAGTTGAACACGCGATAGATAAGAAAACATAGTTAGATAAAAGAGGACAGCCCAAATGATTTCAAGGATCAAATGGTATTACGTTGAAGTAGTGAGAAAGCCCGCACGAGGTACGGCAAGGGACTGAACTTATACATGGAAAGGAACACACGAGTTGAGAAAACCTATATATGCGATACATTAGGTCGACATGGACCATTTCATGACATTGGGCAAGTGACATTTTATGGTTAACACATAACACGGGTTGGGATACTAGTACGGGAGGTGCAGAGCAAATATACATGATAGATACCTCGGGATTTTATACTTGATAGAAACCTGACAATGTGATACCTTAGTTTATCTTGATACAGTGGTTCATCCTGTTATCTTGGTCTAGCTTATCTATCTTGTCATTATCCTTATGTTTACTTTCAGTTTATGCATGTCATGTTACCTTTACCTGTTTTTGTGCTGGAAGTAGATAGGACTTACCAGTCTTTATGACTGACCCCGTTTTCTTTCGCCTCTTTGTCTTCCGTCCCCCCCCCCAGGTTTTCAGGGAGGAACTGCTGTTGTTTAGTTCGGATCTCTTATGCTTGAAGGTCATCATGTATAGCTTGGTCTTCTCTTGGCTATGGCTGCTTCACCGCTTTATTTTGGGGAATAATTTATGAAAAGGTTTTATGCTTCTTTACTATTGCAAGGCGGGTTTTGATGTATTCTGATGAAAAAGGCTTTAGACCTTATTTTATAAGGTAATGAAATTTGTTTTACTTCCGCTGTTTTATATATGTTCTGTCTTGTAATATTTCTATGCATGTTTACCTCAATAATACTTCACCAAACCTAGTGCATTCCCTTTATGAGTGACCCTAGTGGAGGTGGGGTGTTACATTTGGTATCAGAGCAGAAGGTTACTAGACTGGGCAAAAGTTTTTAAAAACCTTCTGAAACTATTTGAAAAACCGTTTACAAAGAAGCATTTTTCAAGAAAAGTTTTTAAAGGCTATTCCCCAAAAGGCCATTAGCGCTATCCTTTGTTTCCTTGATTGAATCTCTTTTCCTTTCTTTCCTCCATCGGTAGTCACAGTAGTTTTAACTGCGACTAATCCTTGTCTAGCCACGTAAGTGTTTTCCGTGCGATGGAGGAAGTTCTCGAGAGACCTGTTGCCGCGTTATAAGAAAGGACAGTAAGAACAAGGATAAGGGACACGAGCTTAAGGATAGGCAACTTGTTGGTATGGCTTAAGCCACAATGGAGGAAAAACGGGACAGATAGTTAAGAATTATGGGACAAGGACAAGATCATCGCGAGGTCAAATGTATACTCTCATTTCTAGCGTATCTCGTAAGGATGGTAACGATCTTGTTAAACGTTTAGCTATTCCTCTCTATCATCCCGTCAGGACTTTGTTTTGATCATAACATCATTTAAGTCTCCTTCGATAGTTGAGTCTCTGCACCTTAGTACTAGCATGGTAGAGGATCCCATTTTTGTCCCAAATCTGGTTGGAGGATCGGTCCATTTATTCATGACTTGTTTGGAATTGAGAATGTAAATGCCAAGGGTTGAGATTAGAAGCAATGCTTATATTGTTGAGCTATGGATGGATTCTAGGGATAAAGTGGTTATCCAGTTAAGGATACCATTTTCGGTTTTGGAAAGAGGGTAGTTAGACTCTTGACTTGCCTTGGTAATACCCTCGGAGTCTCATATAACCTTTTGGGTTCTGTCATGGTTAGTTACCTAGAATCGCTTGATGCATTTATCAGAAATCTCTGATCCGATCGAGTAACGTTCGCCAATAAGGCGGATGGTTCATTCCGCTTAAGCATGGGTTATAGGAATCACCCTAGTAAGTGCACGTGGTAACATGGATTGGCATCAGTAAACGAGATCCAGAATTCACTTGTGAATTTTGGAGAGCTTGCAGGAGTACGCAGATATGTTTGAGCCGAGCATACTAGGGAAAGAATAAGTGAAAGTGAAACGAGAGGCGATAGTGAAATGAGTTCCAACTCATACCTTGGAAATAGAATCAAGGAGCTACAAAATCATGGAGTTAAAAGATGGTCGAGGTACAATGGAATTAAGCTCATGGAAATGCGGCTTAGACGCGCGCATCATATCTCTTTTTAAGAGTATATCTTTGATCCCTGGTTTTTCCTGTGGAGCTTACTTGTATGCCATCTGTTGTGGACATCCTCTCGGTCCTGTTTTCAATCTTATTTCTGATACAAACCCCGTAATGAGTTTGTCTTGTTTGTCTCCTCGATCCTATCTTGAAAACCTTAGGTAGAACCCTATGGATGCAAACATGTATTTGAAACATGTTATGATTGATATGGTTGCAAATGGTTGCAAGTGGTTGCTCGTGGATGCACGAATACACACTAGATACTAGATCGACTCAGTCACATTTCATGTTGCATATGCCCGAGTATTTATACTTGTTTATGGATGAAATTGAATATGTTATCATGTGGATGTTGCATGTGGATGAATGGTTGTGCACACATATAGTGTTTATATGACTAGGACTGTTTGCATACATGTTGGACTCATGGCACTAAACATATTTTGCATTAGAAAGATCATTCGGGCCTGATCATTAGCATTAGCTAAGGAACATATACACACACTTTCTGCATGTGTTCATAAAGCATTAGGAGTCTTTTAAGGACCATGGTTGCCTGTGGATGATGTTTTGAGTAGATGGATGATGGATGGTAGGATACATTCTTCCTAACTTGGAGATTTCGGGGACGAAATCCTTAAAGGAGGGGAGAATGTAACAACCCGAATTTTAATAACGTGTTAAGACAACAATCAAGGCAGAATTAAATCATAATCAGAATCAGGAGAAACGGGTTGCGCCATTGCGTTCGTCTCGGAAAAATACGCGAAATAGAGTCTGAAATTTCGTAAATCGGAGTCCGTATGACCGAGATATGGCCTCGCGAAGTTTCACGAAAAATTCAAATTCAAAACAGATTCAAAATTTCAGAAAATCAAGGTAGGCGGGAAAAATCCCGCCCAGACCAGGTCGACCAGGGGGTCGACCTGGGTGTCGACCTGGGTGGGACCAGGTCGACTGGGGAGTCGACCCCAGGGTCGACCTGGGGGTCAACCTGCCTGGTCGAGCCCAGGCAACCTGGTGCACCTGCTTGGCTTTTGGCTCGGTTTTGGAGGCTTGTGACGATTTTGGAGGGCTTGGATCTATCCTAGGGTTAATCCTATGGCCTAAACTACTCCTAATCTCTATAAAAAGACCCCTAGACCTAGCTTAAACCCTCACAAATCACTCTTGCAATGAAGTGCTGCCCAAATCTCCATTGATCATGGCCTCTATCTCCAACTCCAAGAGACTATGCATTCAAACTAGATCTGAATCAAAGGTGCTAGCTTGCTACATCAAATCAAGGGAGTGGATCAACGTTGCTTGGCCAATTTCATGACGATTCATGCTCATAATCCCTTAGCCACGCTATTAAGTTCTAGCTACTTGTAGATCTAAACGATAGTTCTAATGTGACATGGAATAAAATGCGATGAACATAAGTATGCTAGCCTATATGAACCTCGTCATGCCTCTTTTGCTTGAACCTATGACTTTAGGCTATGTTTAGTGACTAAATCAAGTTACTCATGTTGCATTGGACTTAGTTTTCCATGCAAGATTGAACCTTTATTTGTGGGATGTTGGCATGAACAATTGGAACCATTTTGACTTGTGAAATATGTGCATGAATTTGACTTGGGGCTTATGCATGTAAAAGAACCCAAAACCCCTTATGATTTCATGTTTATGTGAGGCCAAACCCCTTATGATATTATGCATGTTTGAGGCCAAACCCCTTATGATACCGTGCATGTTTGTGGCCAATCCCTTTATGACATCGTGCATGTTTTGAGGCCAATATGCAATATGCTAGTTATGTGAACACCTATGCCTCAATTTTCACCATGTTTAACTTGTGATTCATCTTTGCCATCTTGTACCCATCTTTGCCATATTATTCCAAATATGTTGATTCGTTTTCATGTGCGTTGGGGACACGTTTTGGGTAGTTTAGGCAAACTTGAAAATGGGCTATGAACTTGACATGGAATTACATGGAACATGTAACGATAATAAACGTGAATAGGATACGAAAACTAGGTTACATGAAAACATAGACTTAAAAAGGGGGTCTAAACTTGACATGAACATGACACGTAGAAAAACATGGAAGTGGCCAACTCGAGGTTGGGTTGAGTTTGTAGCATAAATCTGCCCGGACCCGCCCGGCAAATCCAGTGGCTACAAACAATAGGACCCAATGTGGGTAGTTGGTCATATCGCGCTTAAAACCCGAGGTTAGACTAGGTTGTGGTGTAAATCTGCCCGGACCCGCCCGGCGTAACCAGTAACCACAACAACGTCTAATGTGAGAGGTTGAGAGTGCATTAATTCAATTAATGCCACATGATAAGGTTGAGTAAATCTGACTAATGACACCTAACCGTAAAATACAATTAGGGGATGGGGTTAAGCTAATCCATACTTAACTAATCCGACTCGGTAATTAGATGGGGTTAAGTAACCCACACTTAACTAATCTAAACACGGTAATTAGATGGAGTTAAGTTAACCTAGACTTAACTAATCTAAACACGGTAATTAGATGGAGTTAAGTTAACCTAGACTTAACTAATCTAAACACGGTAATTAGATGGGGTTAAGTAACCTACACTTAACTAATCTAAACACGGTAATTAGATGGAGTTAAGTTAACCTAGACTTAACTAATCTAAACATGATAATTCAATGAGGTTAAGTAACCAATACTTAACCAATTTAACATGATAATTCAATGGGGTTAAGTAACTTATACTTAACCAATTATACATGATGATTTGATGAGGTTAAGTAAGTTATACTTAACCAATCTAATATGAGAACTTGATAGGGTGAAGTCACAAGACCGTTTAAATATACTTAACCATTGTAATACGATTAGTGGATGGGGCTAAGCTAACCTATACTTAACCAATCCGACTCGATAATCTGATGGGGTTAAGATAATCTATGCTTAACCAATCTAACACGATAATCTGATAGGGTCAAGACAAACTAATACTTAACCAATCTGACTTGATAATTGAATAGGATTAAGTCATGAGCTTCTTGGTATACTTAACCAACTTGTAGGGCTAAGTCTTGAGCTTAAATACTTAGCCAATCTTGACATGATTCATAGGCGGGTTAAGTCATGAACTGGAATGACAACACTTAACCCATTAGACAAGTGATAAACCTTAGTTTAGGATAACTAAGTAATAATTCTTAGTCAAGGGATTTGGACCAGTTCACAGATAGATGAGTAACCTGATATGGTAGGTCATCGCTTAAACACACGAGGAGGAGCAAATTATCTGACTTAGATAAAGGCTCCAACGAACTGGGTGACGAAGAAGTAGCTTCGGGGGACGTGAGGGTACTCTTGGTATCCCTCTGTGAGGCTGCGGATGGTCCACGAAACCTGGGCTCACAGAGGTTACGGTCTGCGGTAGATGAACCAAGGGTATGCCTTGGTTGTTGTGCGAGCAACCTAAAGACTGGGGTGGATTAGCGTGGGGTCGGCGATATTTTTACGGTAGCCCTAGATAGCACATCATCGGCCACCTACCATCTTTAGTCAATCATGTACGTACGGAAAGGCAGAGAACACCCAACAGACCATACTTGCTATCTAGTTATGGGTGAGGTAGGCCATCTGGGAGTGGGGCATCGATGGCCGTAGTGTAGTTCTCATACATGATTTTTCTTGGATTGCCTTTCATTAGTTGAGGGAGGGGTCATGTGGGACCATAGCCACGGGTAGAAAAACAGACCTTAGTATCTGCATCGGCAGATAACCTAAAGCTCCCGACCGAGTCCTGTATTTCTTGGTTTGCCCTGTCACAGGACTCAGATGGCACATTGAGATACATGTGCATCTAGTCATGGAAAAATGATTCACGATACATACGTGGGGAAAAAGGGCGCGGTTGACGGGTAGCATAATCCCTAGTAGCCCTAGGTGGCTAAAACCCAAACCGAGATACGAAAACGTTCATTAGGTAGCATAATCCCTAATGGTCTTAGGTGGCATAAACCCTAGTTGTGCACGCGATAGATAAGAAAACATAGTTAGATAAAAGAGGATAGTCAAAATGATTTCAAGGATCAAATGGTATTATGTTGAAGCAGTGAGAAAGCCCGCACGAGGTACGGCAAGGGACTGAACTTATACATGGAAAGGAACACACGAGTTGAGAAAACCTATATATGCGATACATTAGGTTGACATGGACCATTTCATGACATTGGGCAAGTGACATTTTATGGTTAACACATAACACGGGTTGGGATACTAGTACGGGAGGTGCAGAGCAAATATACATGATAGATACCTTGGGATTTTATACTTGATAGAAACCTGACAATGTGATACCTTAGTTTATCTTGATACAGTGGTTCATCCTGTTATCTTGGTCTAGCTTATCTATCTTGTCATCATCCTTATGTTTACTTTCAGTTTATGCATATCATGTTACCTTTACCTGTTTTTATGCTGGAAGTAGATAGGACTTACCAGTCTTTATGACTGACCCCGTTTTCTTTCGCCTCTTTGTCTTCCGTTCCCCCCCAGGTTTTCAGGGAGGAACTGATGTTGTTTAGTTCGGATCTCTTATGCTTGAAGGTCATCATGTATAGCTTGGTCTTCTCTTGGCTATGGCTGCTTCACCGCTTTATTTTGGGGAATAATTTATGAAAAGGTTTTATGCTTCTTTACTATTGCAAGGCAGGTTTTGATGAATTCTGATGAAAAAGGCTTTAGACCTTATTTTATAAGGTAATGAAATTTGTTTTACTTCCGCTGTTTTATATATGTTCTGTCTTGTAATATTTCCGTGCATGTTTACCTCAATAATACTTCACCAAACCTAGTGCATTCCCTTTGTGAGTGACCCTAGCGGAGGTGGGGTGTTACAGAAACACTTCACGGTTTGACTATAAGATGATTAGCGATGTTTTGTTTATTTCAAAATTAATGAATGATTTTGAAAAGTGATTTCTTAAGTAAAAAGAAACATTATTCCAGATTTTGGATAGGGAATGTTTTATATAAATGTTTTTATAAAATAGAAAGAATTTCAAGGACTAAACCCGATAATTTCAAAATGATTTAGAAATACTATAGATTTGCAAGTACTTGTGATTATTATTTTGTGAAATGATTTACCCTACTTCGGAACATAAAATGTTTTAGTATATGGCTAAATATTCTGGTAACCCAGACGACTAAAAGTATGGGTGGAGTGAAAGACCCTGACCTGGAGAATTGGTTAGTGGTTAGTGTAGCCTACTACATGTGTGGGAGGTGCACATATATACATATATATATATATATATATATATATATATATATATTTTTTGAGGAGCCCTTTGCCTTGTCTAAGGAAAGACCGATATTTGGTTGCATATTTGTTTGTATGCATTTGTTTTTGAAATTCACATTTCCTAATGTTTTGTTTTGAGATTCCGAAGTGAAATCTACTTTATTATGAAAACTAGATATGTATTTCAAATGATTTGAAATAAAAGAAATCGGGAAATTAAGTCCAAAGAAATAATTTCTGTAAAGTGAATCGGATTTTTAAATCTAAGTTTAGGGAGTAAGCCTAAATGGGTAGATTAGGGAATTGCATGTTGATTGATGCATTGTAGATCCATATCTTTATTTATGTTTGATGTTTATGCACTGGCAATCCATGGAGTAAACCCGTTCCATTTTCACGGCGTGGTCCTTTGATTAGCCTATCACTATTAATTATATTAATTCAGAATTCTCATACCAGTCCCATGACTGACCCATAGTTTGTTTTCCCCTTTTACAAACTTGGGTGCCCTTATTTTCCATACGGGTAGCCAAGTTACAGGTTTTTAGATTATCTTGGAGTTGCTTTTCTTGGAGTCTATCTTGAAGATCTTTTTAGAAGGATTCTGGATTGAAGTATAAAGCTGTGTCTAGAACATTTTAAGTCTTCCGCTATGTTAAATTTACTTTCTTTTCGCTGCATTTATGTAAAAATTTGTAAATTATCCTCCGCTGTATTATTGAGTACTCTGATATTCTGTACTCTGATGTAACATTTTTATAATGTTTATAAAAGTCTTCTGTTATTTGTTCTGATGTGTTGTACGCCCAGAGTTAATGTATTCGAGGATTTCCAACCTTTGAATCAGACCTGTGTGGTTTATGGTCGATCCAAAGGGCGGGTATTTTCGGGTCATTACAGGGTTGGGTATGGGGGGTGGTATATGGTAGCTAGGGTTTGTAGTAGTGGAGATATAGTGTAAAAATTGGATTTTTAAAAGGAAAGGAGGGGTTTTTAGGACATGGGGCCCACGGCTTAGGATAGGAGGGCGTTGGGGCAGGTTTTGGTTGTACGGAGGGGAGGAGGGATGATGCGTATGGTGGTGGGGCCCGAGAGAGAAGGGGGTGGCGGTATAATTTGGCTAAACCAGGGGGGAGGATGTGATTTTTTGGTAATTTTAGGAGAAAGGATGGACTTTGGAGCCAAAGAGGGCCCACGCCCAGAGCTATGGGTGGTGGGCTGGTGAGAGATGGCATAGGGCTAAGGGGTGAAGGAGGAAGACATGAAAGGAAAAATGGAAGCTTAAGAAAAGGAATTTGCAAAATTGAAATGAAAATGAAAACTAAATGCTTTCTCTAACATCACATGGCTTAAGGACCTTGGAAAAGAGTGAAAGGGAAGAATTGGACAAGTGTGATTAAGGACCATGAGTTTTCTAAAGGAAGGGAAGTGTGCGAAGTTGTGTTAAAAGAGAGTGATTTGTTTAAGTAAATGATTAATTTATATTTAGGGGTTTATCTTAGGAAGGTAGAATCTATACTTAAATTGTTTTAAATTCTTATGATACCATTAGTACACATTAATATGTAATTTATGTTATCTTTTACCATTTTATCAATATTTTCAATTTGTTTAATATTAGCCAAAACTGCTTAATTTCAAGTCGAATTTCAATAGAACGATTCCTACACATTTTCAACTCATATGATCAAACCATAAGTCCAATCAATACAAAATTTTAAATCCTACTATATTTCACTAATGCGGATCCAATAAAATTGGTCTCGTCGAATTCGGAGTCTGTTTGGAAAATGAACATATTTCTAGTTTTCATTGAATTTTAACTGATATTTCAATACGCATTTATATCACTTTTGCTTACATACTAACTCCAATTGACTTAAAATTTGGAACCTTACCATATTTTAATGTTACGGATCAGATAAAATTGGTTTCATCGAATTTTGAGACTGTCTCAAAAATGGTCTATTTTCAGGTCATCAAAATAATATTAAATTATTGATTTTCGCAAGATTCATTTTAATTCGATTTTTAAAAGTTCACTAACCTTAACAAGATATAAAATAAAATTAGAATTCATTTTAATAGTTTCCAAGGTCTAGATTCAATATTTTCTGAAATTTGAAATTCAATCAGACTTATTCTTAAAAAAATCCTTTTTAAATCTATTAAATCCTATTCTAAATTGACTGAAAATTCTGGTCGTTACATTCACCGCTACTTAAAAAGATTTCACTCTCGAAATCGAAGACAAAACCGAAGGTCGTTTACTTAACCAACTCAGCCTTCGTTCTAACTTAAGTTCTTTAGCTTTTCAGTTCCTAAGAACTTCCCAATTTCTCGAAATTTGTATGACGCCTTAAATTTTCGAAAATTTTCGCGATAACCTCCATTGTACGGGTCGATTAGTATAAATACAACTTGCCTCTCTAGGCCCTCATCAATCAAAAGAAAAGCCAAAAGCCAATCGGCTTATAAAATCATCAAATCAATTCAATACAGTAAATATGTACCTTTGTTTTGGGCATCCAATTTTTTTCCTCTTCTTACTTCCATACAATAACCTATTTAATATACACATGTCCAATTCCAATCAATTTCTAAATTAATTCAACATTGAATTTGACATGGCTCAGTTTACCTTCCATTCTCATATTGGTTTTATCATCCCAAACTTATTTAACTTCTCTTAAGTTAAATTTTAATTCATTCGATTTACTTTTATCCTTTCAATCCATTAACTATTAATTGTTAAATTTGTAGCTCAAATCATCTTAATCATTTTTTAAATTACAAACATTAAATTTTGACCAAGTTCTTGGTTCTCAAACCAGTCGATTGGAATTATATAGTCATCCCACTTTCGAAACTCGAAAATAAACACTGATGATGTTGGCCAGTCATCAACAGAATTTTCCTCAAGCGACTAGAGTGTGACTCTATATCTATCTAGTATATTCAAGACTTCGTATATACGTCGGCCAGACATATATGCAAAATTTTCTTATACTCGATAGTCTAATCTCAACATCAAAATAAAATACTCAAACTCTTATTATATGATAAGTCTTTCATAACAAAATTCATATATATATATTCATATAAAAATATTCAAACTCATTCTAGGGAATTACTAACTCTATCTCTAATGAACTACTCATCCTAGGATACTACTTATCCCATCTCTAATGAGTCTTCTTTTATATGATGTTATTAATCCTACTTCTGATGAGTCATTTCATCTTGTTATAATGAGTCGTACCCCCCAAAGCTTTGTAAACCAAAACTTTGATACCAAATGTAATGGCCCGAAAATTCCCGCCTTTCAAATCGACTTTAAACCGAACCAGTCCGATCCAAAATGGCAGAAACTCTCGAAACATTAACTTTGGGCATACAACACATCAGACAGAAACAAAAGTCTTTTCATTTACATATTTACAATGTTACATCAGAGTATAGAATATATTAGAGTACATTGCAAAAATCATAAAATAACAAAGATAATACAATACACAGCGGAAACATAATTACATTCAGCGGAAGACTATAAAATGATCCAGAGTATAGCTCCAGCCATAATCCAGAATCCTGCACTATAGAATATGTGCAAAACCAAAACTACTATCTACCCGTGTTGAAAATATGGGCACCCAGAGTTTAGGTGGGAAACAATAAACTTCGGGTCAGTCATGGGACTGGTGTGAGAACCAAAATAGTTATTATACTTTATTTTAAAG
Organism: Allium sativum; assembly: GCA_030737875.1. Lineage (NCBI taxonomy): Eukaryota > Viridiplantae > Streptophyta > Magnoliopsida > Asparagales > Amaryllidaceae > Allium > Allium sativum. The sequence continues at coordinate 264,421,179 of CM060926.1, read as the reverse complement.
TTCGGTAAATCACGGGACCACGTCGTATAATACGGAACGGGTTTTCTCCACATGAATACCGGTCATAAACAACTCGCAATGTTTTTTGAAAAATGAAACTATTATAAAACTCAAGTCTCATTACATAATGCAACGCGAACCGGAGGATAGAGTTTTACCTTATAATAGCCAAACATGCTTGATACATGAAATTTCTCTTTAATTATCACTAATGCATAGTATGGAAATCAATTTCTTCCTTAATCGTTCGGATCATCTCTAGCAAGATGTCCAAGAATCACACGCATGTAACCCTAGATCGGCAAAGCCGGTCCACCAATTCCCGGTGAGTTCGGGTTACTCATGAACATAACATTCCACGGTCGTATATGACCGTCATCCTGGTCATTGTTTGACCGTCATCCGAGGCGTCTCAATCCATCATCCACATAAGTAAATTTACTGGGCTCCATACCATAACTGCACTTTTCAGCTAGATGAGAACGTCAGTCCATACTCTGTGGTCCATCATCCTATTTTCATCCGTTTATGGGCTGTGAGGCTTGTCGAAGTCACATTTCAACATAAAGCTACACTATAACAACCATGCTTTGATCATCATCCATAAAGCTCTGCTTTTCAACAAAAGTTTTGATCTATCAGCACTTAGCATGCCACATTGTCAATTCGCAACATATAATCGGTGTCTATTAATACCCTCTAAATACATAAGTTTCAGAGGAGGGTGTTGTTGGAGAATGGAATTTTGATGACAACAACCTTATTTCAACTATTTACATTATTGGTTATAATATATATAATAACATCTTTTGTCCAGAATATATATATATATATATATATATGTGCAGGATATAAATATTGAAGACTGTACAATTTTAGAGATTCAAGATATTAAGGATTTCAAGACTCACGAGTATCAAGATAATCAAGATTTCAAGAGCTCAGGATTGTCAAGTAATAGAGTCTACTATATATGTAAAACTCTGGGTTAACACTTTCAAATTCTGTTTTCAAACTTCTTTTCAAATAAATTTCAAAACAATTTTCAAACTCCTTCTCTAAATGATTTCAAATTATTATAGGTTTTACTTATGATTTCAAGTATATATATATGTGTGTGTGTGTTTATTAGTTTTATAATATATATATGTTTTATAGTCTTATATCATATAATTTATAAATATGTTTATATTACATTTTTATATGTTTTTACACTTTAGAAAACTCATTTTAAAACACTAGTATTGATTCAAGAATTTCCAGAAAATATATATTGGGTTTAACACTTGAAAAATGATTTTAAATTCAAAAACAACATGCATATGTCGACATACATATTTGAGCATGTCGAGATATAATTGTCATTTTTTTCAGTTTTCAAAGGAAGTGTCTTTTCATATCTGAAACACTTCAGAAACGTTGCAACCTTTCAACCTCTATAAATAGGAGTTGATTTCAAATTTTTTATAATTTCTTCTTCTCCATTATCATCTTATCTTATACCACCATTATTATACATAAATTTCTTGATATCTACACTTATACTCTGTCGATTTCTATCAAATTATATCAAACTTCTTCTCTTCTCAATCTCTATAACTACTCTCTGTTTGGAAGTGCTATTGAAGAGTTTTAGGACTGTTGTAATCATTTGGGAATTGTTTGGAAAAGGGTGTGTTCATTGTAGCCCTAAAATCAAGGAAAGGGAGCAGTGCGAACCATGTAGCCGTGAAATCAAGGGTGGTGGAATCGGTGTTAACCTTGTAGTCGTGAAATCAAGGGTGTTGTAAAATTGATACTAGTATTAATAAAACTCTGCGCAATCCAGCGTTGCGTGGTGTTGTATATAACAATTCTATGATTTTTGTCTGATGATAACAAACAAACATACATATATATATATTATAAATGTGTTTGTAATTGTACTATTCTACTATATCACAGACAGAATAAAATATTTATACTTAAATAAAATACTACTGCACAAGAATATAAATATTCCAACAGTATTATATTGAAATATAATATTTTATTTCTACATTTGAATATTACTGATTTATAACTCCATTATTTGTACATTTCACTGAAATACAGTACGGTCAATTTCAATTTTATTATTACACTGTTCCGCACTACAACACTCTGTCACTCAGTTACATTTCACTCAAGTTTTACAAATACATTCATACACTCATATATAGTTACACAGTTTTATCTTATGTCTTCTGCCTGCTTCACTATCAGTCTAGTCTTCTACATACCTGTCAGACGAACACATACAGTATTCTGGAACTAAAATATTTTTAAATTCTAGCAAATATAATTTTATTTTAAAATTTATTTTCCTTAGAATTTTGGTGTATTTCTCATCATATTTCATGACTTGATCTGATTTATACGGATATACATTTGTGTCTAGACTACTTGTGATATTCACAGTGATACACTGTAAATACCACAAGATAAATAGTATTTTCTAGTGCTCTCTCTCTCTCTCTCACACACACACACACACATATATATATTCTGCACATACATGTATACACATACATGTGTACGTACATGTACATATATTTTGTGTATGGGCAACATGGTCAAATCAGTGAAAGGCTTGAACCAAGAAATCCAGTTCAAATGCAGACACAAACACACACACACACACATATATATATACACACACACATATGTGAATATACATACACACATTGAAGGAACAATGGTTCGGCATGATCAAAATGGAACAGTCAGCATATGCAAATAGCTCGAGTATCAAAGCAATGACAAAGCAGTGTGTTCAAGTGCATGACCAAGCTCTCAAACAAACACAAGCTTAAATGCCAGCAAGGTGTACACGTGCACAACATCATGGCAGTTTCAATTGGGCTATGTTCAGACGAGGAGTGCAATAACTCAAAAGCAAGCCTGGTAGCAATTACATACACACAACAATACTAGGGTAGCATGACCAAAGCTACACAAGTCAGAGTGGCACATAAATGGCTAAGGTAGGTTCGAATGAATGATGTACAAGAAGGAACAAACCAAATGCAAACCAGACCAACATAGCATGAAAACTGGCCTGAAGTGCGAACAAAGATACAACAACATGTTTGCAAATAAGTACAACAACTTAATAGCACATGCTCATATGGATGGATAAAAGGACAACATGGCAAACTGGATACAAGAATATAACAGCACACAAGCTGTTCAAGCCAAAGTGAAGTCACATACATATATACATATAAATATACATATTATGTATATACATACATACATATATATATATACACACACACACTCAAGGAACTCGACATGACAGCATGCAAGCACAAGAGTTCACACTGCACAATATATGGAAGCAAAATGGTGAATAAGTATGCACTAGGGAAATGGCCAGAATACAAATGCATGGAGTCAAGATGCAGAGAAGAGGAAGTAGTCGCTTTTGCAATACAGCATCAGTTAACATGGCAAATTGTTTTTGTCAATACACAATAACATAGCAAGTAAATGCAAGAATACCAAACTCAGGTCAAAATTATGAATGGACAAAAGAACATCTCGACTCATGCAAATGTACACAGCCTTTCATGTATAACAAGCTAACCCCAAACCAGAACTCATGTATACAACTGGACAAGGGCAACTACACATGCAAACTTTCATGCAAGTCAACATGGCAGGTACAAGAAAATGGACACAGAAATGACTAAGTCATAAATGAATCTCGGCATGGAAAAATAGGGAGAAAATATATAGCAAGCATAATATTTTCCAAGAACATAACAGTGAAATCAAAGGCAATATTTTTGGCATGTTTAATTTTCTAGAAATGAAAATCAACTTCATATTTCAAATTGGTTTCCAAAAATTTGAAGATTAACTCACATTTTTAAAAACATTCCATAATTACACATATAAATCACAAGTATTTGGCAAGAAACAAATTATTTTGTTTCTAGCTTTTGAGTAGTTTAAATCTTGGAAAATCTACTCAATTATTTCCATTTTTGGGCCAGAACAATTTCTGTTATTTCCACAAATTCTAAAAGATTTTTTGGTAAGAAATCTCTATGTAAATTTTGGTTCAAGCTAGTAATTCACAAGAATAAATGAAGTCCAGGAATCATTTCTGGATAGTAATCAAAATTCACAAGGGCCAGTGAATCAATGTTTTCCAGAATTTAATCTAGGCAACATGGCAACAAATCTGACAATTAAAACCGCATGTCATTAAAGCCGAATCATTCAAACAGTGAGGGCAACAAATCATGGAAACATTCACGCAACAATCAGAGCAAGGCATAAAGAAATCAGAGATGTTTTAGGGATTTCTAAACCCTATATAACACACAAATCATCTTCGACAATTTGACTGAAATTCAAGCAGAAAAATTAAGCAACTAATTCGAAGAGCAACAAGAAAAATCAATTCGAGTTACTCACTTTGTTTTCTATCGCAACCTCAGCCAAATCATCGACCAAAACCAATGTCAGTTGAAGATCATCAGAGAATCATTTTCTTCCAGCAATCGCGATCGAGATTTGGGATTTCAGAAAATCCCTAATTTGGTTTTGAGTCGACCGACATTTTTTTTGAAGACAAAGCTTTGCAAGGAAATAAACAAAAGGGGTCGGTCTACTATACTTAGAATGAGGGGTTTTTCCTATATGATTTTATATTGTATTTTTTATTTTATTTGCAATCTTCAATTTATTTTCAAGTTTGTCTGTAAAACTAGGGCTTTCTAGTTTGTCTATAAAACTAGGGGTTTACTAGTTTTCCTGTAAAACTAGGGTTTACTAGCTATAGGTTTTATAGTTAGAGTTTACAAATTATGGGTTCGTAATTCGGGGAAAATACGATCTTGGGGATAAAAAACAGTCTAGGGTTTTGAGCATAGGATTAGAACAGGAGCAGGGTTTGCGACTTTACAGGGTTTTGTAAGCAGGATCTATTTTAATACCTAGTAGAAATCTTGGGAATGCAGCAGTAGGAAGGGTTTGCCAAAGCTGGGTAAAATCTATATTATTTATTTCCTGCATTTATTTTCTCTGTTAAAATCTGTGGTGTGATCATTTTAATATCTCAGTCAAAATCCAATAAACCATATTCACCCCCCTTTAGGGTTAATCTTGATCCAACAAGTGGTATCAGAGCTTGGTATTTTTATTAAATCTAGAGTAATGGTGTTCCTTAGTTGTCAGTATAACGAGTGTCAGTCTAGTGATATTCCAATTATTTTCAACTTGAATGATTCTTTATTTTGGAAATCGAAAATCGAATTCTATTTAAAATCTGTTAATTTTGAATATTGGAATATTATTGAAAATATGGGAGATATGCTAGATAAAAGGAATAAGGTTTTCAATGCTCATGCGATGCATATTATTTATTCATGTCTTAGTAATGATCAATTAAAATTTATCTCTCATCGTTTAACTACGCAGGATATTTGGAAAACTCTCGATGCGTTGTATGGAAAAGACGACAACTACTCAACACCTCAGAATGCCATTTTAGATTCAGATCTATGCTTAATAGGTCATACAGATAAAATTACAGATGGATCAAACGATGGAGACTCAACAGGCGATGAGACAGAAAATTTCTCTTATGAAGATTTAGTTTATAGTGTGCCGATTTAACTAAATCTGTTGATAAACTCCAACGGAAAAACAAACTTCTGAAGTCTGAAAATCATGAATTGATTCACAAAAATAATATGTTGGAATTAAAACATGAAAACTCTGATTGCAAGAATTGTTTCAATTTGAAAAATGATTTAGCTCATCTCAATAAAAATCTTTAGAAACTTGAAAAAGAAATTATGGTTTTAAAATAAAATAAGGATGAGCTAATTTATAAAAACGATGCTTTGCAAAAGGAGTTGGATAATCTTAATTCCAAACATAAAATTTTTGAAAATCAAAATTTACAGAAATCTAAATCAATCTTGACTGAACTTGAAAGAGAAATTGAAAATTTCGACGAACTTGAAAAACAAATTCAATTTGAATCTAAGATCTTTGAGTCCAAGACCAAAAATAAATTGCTTGAAAACAAAAATTTGCTTTTGAAACAAAATGATGCTGAAAGGAGAAAGATCAGCATTAATCATTGTTCAAATTTGATGAAAGAAAATTCTGATCTTAAATCTAAAATTCAACGACTTGAATCAACTCTGAACAAATTTTCTAATGGAGAAAAATCTTTGAATATGTTGTTGAAAAATCAACTTTCTTCAGGAAATAAAAATGGTCTTGGTTTTGGAAAACTTGATGGCTTTGAAAAACTGAATCCAAACGATTTTAAAAGTCCTTCAAATTGTTTTGGAAAGGATTGTTTAGAAAATTTAAACTCTGGCAAATTCAATGGATTTTTGATTCATAAACGAAATGAGAATTTGTCTGGTAACAAGCCATTTAAACAATCTTGGTTCTCAAATGGAAATAAAATGGTTTTGACTAAATTCATACAGATTTGGATTCCTAAGGGTACAAAGGTAAATTCCAATGGATTATTATACAAACAGGTCTGGGTACCGAAAGATGTGAACAAAACTGTTAGTGGTTTTACTAATTTTGTTAGACCACTCGATCCCCTAAACAGTTTTGTACTGAAGGCTGACTGAGGAACGATCTTCTAGAAGAATCAAGGTTGCTCCATATCAACATCAAAGCTTATTGACATATGTTCCTTAGCCAAGTTTGCTAAGTTGGAGATCCACAAGATCTACTGTAAATTTGGTATGATCTCTAAACTCATCTTTGTTAATATTCTCCGTTTTTATTCTTCTTTGTTTATTCCTCCTTCTGCTCCATCTATTTATTTTCTTGTGATTATTCTGATTTGATTTGACACTTCCATATAATTTTTTTCCTTTTTGAGCTTTCTTAACTTCAAATTGCAGAATTCTTGATTTTTTTGGAAATTTGCTTCATTTCTATAAACTCTCATGTTTTAATAATTTCCAGATCTTGAATTCAAAATTGTAAATTTCTGCAATTATTTTGATGTTTGATTCTTTTCTAATTTTTGAATCCATAATTGCGCTGAAGCATTCTTATCATATCTTGAACACTGTTAATTTGAATTCTTTTTTTTTTTTGAAGATCTGAAAATTTATTGAAATTTCACACACCTTTGTTGTTTTGAGTCTCTTCTAATTCATTTTTGAAAGGCTTGAAAAATTACATTCATTACAGCACACTACTATCCTTCAGTGGTGATAATTTCAATTTTTTTGGATTGGCTTGGATATTTCTGAATTGAAAATCATTTGGCTTGAATCATTTTGTTACATCTTGAAATTCATTTTTATTCATGATCATTTGGGATAAATATTTATTTGAAATCATTTGAAATCTTCTATATTTTGAATCTCACACACTTCTTAGATTTGAAATTAATAATCTTGTGTGATTGATTCATTTTATCTCAAAATTTACATCTACTCAAGCGATTTCAAATAAACTGTTTCTTTGACCTTGGATCATGAATCATCTCTTGTGCTTGCTCAAAATAATTCTAAAAAAATTCTCTTGTGAGTCTTGCTCTGAAATTTGCTGACTACTGCTCCAATAAAAGGTTCAAAATTATTTTTTGATTGGCTTAACTGATTTGAATTGAAAATATTTTAGCATAGATTCAATGTGCTACATCCTGAAATTCATTCTGAAATCATGCTTATTTACTTGTATCTTGTTATGTTTGAAATCATTTGAATTTTGTTTTGAACCTCACACACTTCTTGGATTTGAAATTAATAATCTTGTGTGATCGATTCATTGAATCTTGAAGTTTTCACATCCCTTCAAGTGATTTCAAATAAACCGTTTCTTTAAATCTTGGATCATGATTTGTCTTCTTGGACTTGTTGTAATTTTTCTGAAAACTTTTTTGTGAAACTTATTCTGAATCTGTCCTACTGCTCTGATAAAGGAATCGTTTTTTGAAAATTGTTTTTTGACTGTTTGTTTTGGTAAATATTGATTGCTGCTCTTATAGATGGAATTTGTGTGCTTGATTTACTTGCTTGGGCTTGTTAATTGGATATTGTCGTCTGAGATACCTTTGTTAGCCACCTTGGTGGTATCAAAATGCTCGTTAATGGAGACAACAAGTGGTATCAGCCTTAGGTGTCTTATATTTCTCTCATTCAACTGCTTGATCTTTTAAACTGATTTTTCAAATTGTATAGATCTTTCAAATCCCTCTTGTAATTGATGTTTCAATTTTTAAATCATTTATTGATTATTTATTCAGAAATTAAAATAAATAACAAAAGTTGAACTATATTTAGATCTCATCAAAATTATTATCGGATTTTTGAAATTGTTATGAGTTGTGACTATAGTATAATTCACAACAAGAGGAAATTCTATTTAAATTTTCATGATGATTGAACAATTTTTATAATATCAATGAATTGGCGTTTATTTCATGACCATCTTCTATTTCTATCGTCATTCTGCCATTCATCATGATTTTATATTAATGTGGAGAGTTTAATATTTTTAAAATCATCTTATGAATATACAACTTCAAATTTGTGATGGAAATGTGACCATATTATTTTTCAAAAATAGAGACAATTGAAAATTTTCAAGAATCCTAGTACATTTGAGCATATTTCATAATATGAGTAATTTAGAAATTTATTTCACAATCATTTATGTACCTACCATATTTCTATCATCCATATTGGTTTTATATACTGAGGAGATTTCTTTTGAAAGGAAAACGTTTAATATATAATATTCATAAGTGTTTCTCTAACCTCATTTCAAAATCTAAGCTCTGGTCATGCATGGTTAAGAGATTACTTATAATTTAAGTTGCAACTGATCTCATTTAAAAATCCAAGATCTTGTTATGTGTGGTCAGTGTGCTCTTAAATGAAAAGAAAATAATTTGATACTAATAAAAATATATATGAAATCCTCCTTAATGCGTAAAAACTGACCTATCAATCCATTTTCTAACTTGTAAAATGTGTTAATGTTTTATGATATATTATGATTTGATGATTGATAGTCATCGAGATTTGAGACTATTTGATTTTGTCACTTAAGTTGAATTTATAATCGTAGTCACAGTCCATCACTGTTTTGTGCTCAATTTTAAAAATTTATTTGAAAATAACTAGAATCCGTATTTTTTTTAAACTCTCTCCATTTTTATAAATTTCATCGTAAATACGTCATTCTACAACGTGAAATTTGCCACTAGTTCTTAAAATATTATGATTTTTGTTTGATTGATTGAGATTTATGATGATTGTTCTCTCTCTTAAGCTGATTATATATTTCTAGTAACGAACCGCAAATCCGTACTATCTGAGTCGACTAATAACACCACACGTCCAACTCAAATTGCACAAAAATATGAATCATTATTAGAAAGAAGTTAGAGGATGAGAAATAGAAAGAAAGAAATATTAGAATAGAAGAAAACGAAGATCATAAACTCACAGCGGAATGAATAAAATATATTATATAACATAACTTTTTGAAATACGAATCAGTAACTTTATATACATACCATCATCAGAGCACAATAGTTAATTCTGGAACAGTTATAAACACCTGTTTCCATATACCACATAGTACACAGCAGAAATATGATAGTCTATAGCTAACAGGTGAAGCCTCCTGCTTCAAGCGCCTCCACATGAATCTGTAAAATCTCGACTACTTGACTGCCCGTACAAATTTGGGCACCTAAGAGTTTAGGGAAAACAAACAAAATAAACTCTGGGTCAGTCATGGGACTGGTATGAGTAAACTCCAACCACCTTATTAACTTTCAAAATCCTTTCAAAAGAAATGATAATCGTAAGACCGATCCACACATAAACACGGATGGTTTTTACCTTACGATAACCCAAAATATTTTGATATCAAATCCAGTGATATTATAATAATGTCTACATCAAATAAATAGAATCTAGCGGAACGCTTGCATCTCACGCTCCATATATAATATAAAATCAAAAATCGCATGGCGCTTATTGGAGATTGGATTCCGACTATGACAAGGTATTTAACCACCTTCCGCTAGTGTATCTCTAGAGAGGAATACACTGGGTTCAACAAGAACATCTTGCAATCCGGCCCACACATGACCGACCACTCATTTCGCTTGAGTGTATCGAATGTATATCACCAACGGTTGGGATCAGCAATCGTTTCCCAAATGGGACAGCATCGAATAGAATAAGGAATTAAATGAATCTCTAGATAGGTGATTATACACCCTAATGGGAGCGACCCACATAGCCATGCTGCCTGCCCGATTTTTGTCATTTCCCGGTTGTTGAGGCCTGAGGCTACGATTACTTATCATTCATTGATAGCACAATCACTTTGAATGCCACATTGTCAGATCCGCTAATCACTAATTGATTTGCACAAATATATTCTGGATATTATGCTAAGGGAATAAATCCGTTGCCACCATATATATATATATATATATATATATATATATATGTGTACAGACCAACATATTCGTTCATTGGAAATACTTTGTCAGACATTCATCCATTTACGTTCGTTCTGGGATTGAACGAAACCGAAGGCATAATTTCTATTAATAGAAAAAGCCCTTGCATTTTACTATGAATCTTCATATAATCTGATTCGCAAAGCTACTGCTAATACAGAATGGTTCTTGAATAATAATCCAACCGGTCTCTCCATATTTACAACGATGGTAAAAACTTCGATAGTCTGTGATTTAACTATCGAATAAAAACAAGTGTTCATTCAACATATCAGACAAATCACTGGGCACTTTAATTAATATTTCATTAATTAAATCTCTTCTCCATTTCCTTACCAATATTTGTTAACCAAATATTTTCGATAATCATCTTGGCCTTTTATGTTAATTGGAAAATATTTCGATATATCGTCTTCTTTTATTTTCAATACGTAGAAAATATATTCTATTTATAATTGGAAAATATTCCAATTACTTATCTCTTTCACGACCATTCATTTTTAGACTTAGGAAATATTTATAATCATATTTCCAAACTTTCACTTCTTCAGGTTAAAACGAATGTTGTGTAAAACATCGTTACGACAACCCAAAACACTACATTCAACTAACTCTTATTCAACATTCCTCTTCGAGACTGAACCTTGCTATTTATCAGTAAAAATGAAATCAATCAAGTTGGGGTATAATTACCTCTCAGACCTTGACTGAAAACATCATTAAGTTCAAAACAAACAAGACCACTTAACTCGAATAATCAACACCAAACAAACCAATTATTCATTTTTAAAACGTATGTACATTTCTCTTTTTATTACCAGATTTTTGATTTCCATTTCGTTTATAATATTCTATTTTAAATTTGTTTCATTATCGAATTCTATATATATATCGATACATTGATTTCTACTATCAATTTTTCCTAAAAATATTCTAATTCCCTAGATTTTCGGAAAATTTCGCCAGAACCTCCTTTGTACCGGGAGCATCGGGAAAATCCCCAAACCGCCACACAGGCCTCTCCAATCAAAAAGAAAAAGAAAAAGAAAAAGCCAAGCGGCTTACCGATACGGCGCATAAAACCTCATATGGAATTTAAACGTGTACCTTTTTGTCGGGCACACGAATTAAAATCTTCATACACTTCATCCCATACTCTCTCAACCTATATTTACCTGTTTTCCAATTTATCCAACTTAATTCGGACATTCCTAACCCAGTTTGCTAATTTCTTCTTTAATTAGCTATTTTGCGAAATCCCTTTATTTTGAACATATCATGTTCAAATATATTTTAATTCGCTTATAAACAAGTTTTATTTCATTTCTAACTTGAGTTTCAAATTCGATTTCGAATATGAATCCATAAAACCAATTTACTTATCCAACGCCAATTTCGATTCAAAACTCGATTAACTATTTATACTTCAAAATTAGTTAAATCTATTTAATAACTAAAAATTTGATTTTTTGTTTCAAAAATCATTTCACTTACCTCACTAGAGTTCATATTAATTTTATATCTCCAGTGTGGATTTTTCTAATGGCAAATTCGGAATTTATTTCTTTAAAATCCTTTTATTTATTTAAATAAACCGTTTTGGTTTTATAATGGTTCTAGCACTGTTTTTCTGAAAATTTGATTTTGATATAACTCAAAATCTATTCGACGGAACCTAGATTTTTCTTCTCCATTAGAAAACTATTATCAAATCGGTCCTGATGTTTCTAGTTTCAAAGAATTCCGACTTTAATTGAGTTCTATATACTCAATTGAAGTTTGAAACACCAATTTATGAAGTATCGCGCTGCGGCGAGTTCGTTTTAATTATATATATATATATATATAAACGTTTGAACTTCATTTATATATAAATTCCAAATCCATTCTGATATATTTGATATATTTTAACCAATTTTCCAAATTCAACTTAATATTTTCGATTACCTAAAATTTGTCGATTTTTCCTAACTCGTAAATAAATTTATTTATACTTCGATCTTTTATATTCAAATTCCATTTCCATTTTATTTAAATTTCCTATATTCAATTTCCATTTCAACCTTTATTTGAGTTCTATATTCAAATTCCCATTTCAACTCTATTTGAATTCTATATTCAAATTTCCATTTCAACTCTATTTGAATTATATATTCAAATTCCCATTTGAATTTATATATTCAAATTCTATATTTAAATTTTCTTTATATTTTCTATATTCAAATTCTATATTTAAAATTTCTTTATTCAAATCCCATTTCACTTTCTATATTCAAATTCTATATTTGAATTTCCTTTATATTTTCTATATTCAAATTCTATATTTGAATTCCATTTGAATTTCTATTTGAATTTTCTATCTATTCAAATTCTAATTTCAAATTGACTTCTATTTAAATAAAATTTGAATTAATCGAATTCGAATCATAAATCCTTACGGATTTATTTTAGTCCAATTTATATTCTGAACATCAGAATAAATTCCATCGTTTATTTCTTTAAAATGATTTCCCCATTTCTATTTTTAAAATCACATTTGAATTCAAATATTCAAATTATCAAATGATATTTTTTCTCACTTTATTTCTATAAACACTGTTTATAATTTCATTTCAATTATCTGATTATCCAACGAAAATCAATCTATTTTATTTATAAAAACATTTATAAATTCACTTCAATGTCTTGTATTATTAAATTTATAAACATCGTTTATAAAATCAATACTTGTTTTATTTATTTTCAAAACAAGTAAATATTTTTAGCCCCTTTCTAAATTCAAATTCTATTTAAAAAAAAAAATATAATTTTCCTTTTTAAATCTCGCAATCTCTTTCACGGTATTTTTATATATCAACATTTTGGCCCCAGTGATATTTAACAATCAAACCACTCAATTATCAATCAACACATCATATATGATAATATATGTGAAAACAAACAAATAAAAATATTTTGAGGAATCCAGTTGGATTCCTCCAACCTGTTTTCCTGCATTTACAGACGTTAGTCACATAAATAATACCCATCCTGCTTCGAGGTAGGATATCGCGGTATGAAGGTCATCCACTAATATATATTTGTGGGACACATAGGGAAATCATCCGCTAATGGTACCGCGGGCATCCGCTAATGAGACTACGGGAACAATCCAATCATCAACCCAATATATATATATAATAGTCAATCCTAAATAACTAATATATTTAAAGCAACCAGAAAAACCCAAACAAGCAACAACAATTATTTTTAACGACATAAAAATAATTCTAATTAAGGTGAGTGAGATTTACTCACCAGGCTTTTAAATTTGCACTTGTTCCAGTTTCAATTTCTTTTCAATGATTTTCGAGGTTCCAAACTCCACACAAATGATTCCATTCGATTTCTCTTTACCTACGAAAAATCCGAATTTTATAGATAAGCTAATGAATTCCCTTAACAAGGGTTTATGTTAAAAACATAATATAAATTTTATTTTCTAATCTTCCTGGTTTTTTTTTGAGCAGCTAACAACTTAAAGTCCAAATTTTTAACTCCACAAATTTTCAATTTATAAAATGATTCTACAAACAAATTTCTCTTTTCAGTTTCCTACTCTAGATTAACAATTGATAACATTTCCTTTCTTCTTAACAGTATACTATTCGAATTGCGGACTTTATTAAATAACTTACTAATTAAATTAGAAATTAAAAATTTAGTTTTAGCTCACCAGAAAACCAAACACCCGTAGCTTCTTCACTGTCAATTTCCAATCACCCAGTTCCACCGCTCAAACATCAGGGATCGATCTCCCTATTTCAGCCCAGACCTTCTGCCGAACTCAGCCCTCCATTCTCCTCCCCTCAAACAGTGATCGACTTCCATCATTATGCCCAAAATCAAAAGTACGAACTCCCAGTTCCAGGTCAATTTGAACTCATGAACTTCTGATCGCGAATCCCTCATACTCGAGTTCGAACCCTAAAATCACCGACCTGGAGCCACCGCGACTCCTCGTTTTGATCGAACCCCTTCCTGACCTGGCGATGTTTGAACTCGCGATTCCCTTTCTGTTTCTTGAACGCGAGTGCCTTCTGCCTATGAGTGATTTAGTTTTCATTTGATTTGTATTAGAGAAGTGGAAGGGGAGGATACGGGATTGATTTGGCAAGATGAGGAGCGACCATTTATTGCTGAAGCTCCGATTTGGATTTGGATTTGGATTTGCTGAAGCTTCTCTGATTTAGTTTGAGTCTCTCGCATTTTTTCTGTTGAACGAGAGTAAGGATAGAGAGGAGGATTATATAGATGAGTATAGGGAACAAAACGTACAAAGGTTTTAAATGTATGTTCCTTTAAGTATAAACAAATTTGATTTGATTTGATTTCGATTTAACTCGACTTGATTTAACATTAACACGATTTGATATATAGAGATTTTCACTTTATTTTAAATAGATATCGATTTGATCTCATGCTTATCCATTAAAATAATATCGGGTCCATTACTTGAAATTACGAACCTTTATTTTTACGTACCGACCGACGTTATAATGTTATAACGCTATTTTGAATTCAACGAAATAGATTATACAATTTAATTTGAACGTATATAAAATAACCATATTAAATTGATATAATTTAAAAATTCAAAACAATTTATTCCTTGATAATAAATTTTTATTATTATTGTATAAATTCAAATAGAATTTAAATTTCATCATCTGAATTGTTTCGATTCAGTTTTATCTTTGAATTATTTTATTTCAGATCCTAGTATTACGATAATTATATATATATTCGAAATAAATTGTATTTCGATTATTAAATCGATAATTCAATATAAAAATTCTTTTATATTATTAATTCAATATTTAAACGATATTAAATATTTAAAATAACTATTTGAAAAATCCGGGTCGTTACATTCTTCCCCCCTTAAAAGAATTTCGTCCCCGAAATTACTAAGGCAGGAAAAATGCTACAAACCCATTACTTTTCAAAATTTCACTTATGTTGAAACTCAACTCTTCATATTTCTATGACTTTAATTCCAACCAAAACTTTTGGGTTTCCATTCATATGCATTCTAATTCATTCAAATTGATTCTGATTCAATTTATTCACTTTGATTCATTTCACTTGTTTAAGTTAACTTCGTATTTCAGAATTTAAATTCCCGGGTTTTCATTTCAAATCCTTTCTAAACCACATAAATATATACACATATATTTATAACCGTTTCAAATTCAAAACATTTGAATTTTCCAAAACAACTTGTTTTCTTTAAAACAAATTTCCACCAAAAGTTTTCTAAGAGGGCAATCCATCACTTAGAAACTCGAAAATGAACACTGATGATGTCGCGACCATCATCAGAATTATTTCCTAGCCACTGAAGTGAGTTCAGTGCTTTATCACTTTACAAAATCCATTCAAAAATGATTTTTACTCAAATTCCTTCAAAGTAATGCTGTATTACTTTAATATACTTCGAAAAATATTTTTTTCAAACACCCAGGATTTTAAATTCTTAATTCTGATTCTGAATCCAATTATAATTCATCTCATTTGCATATTTAATTCATATACAAATTCTATTTTGGTTATATATAACCATTCCAAATTTTATAATCTTATTGGATTATAATTTTAACAACCAACACATCCATATAATAAAATAATTTAAGAAATTATTCTTCCTATACCAAAATAGAATTTTGGGTAAAATTATCTCATTTACCCACTTTAAAACAATATTGGGTCAATTTCACTGTTCAAGCATTTAGAAATTCCTATTGACTTCGTGGCATCCCATAATTCGATCAGAATTCATAAACCACTCAACAGAATAGCCAACAGAATATAAAACAAATTTTATATCAATTAACAAATACGCGCTCTCGTATATATACACTCAACTCATTCTAGGGTACTACTGACCCTATCTCTAATGAGCACAACCCACCAAAGTATAGGTATTCGCTCAACCTAAGCTCTGATACTAACTGTAACGAACCGCAAATCCATACTATCTGAGTCGACTAATAACACCACACGTCCAACCCAAATTGCACAGAAATACAAATCATTATTAGAAAGAAGTTAGAGGATGAGAAATAGAAAGAAAGAAATATTTGAATAGAAGAAAACGAAGATCACAAACTCACAGCGGAATGAATAAAATATATTATATAACATAACTTTTCGAAATACAAATCAGTAACTTTATATACATACCATCATTAGAGCACAATAGTTATTTCTGGAACAGTTATAAACACCTGTTTCCAGATACCATATAGTACACAGCAGAAATATGATAGTCTATAACTAACAGGTGAAGCCTCCTGCTTCAAGCTCCTCCAAGTGAATCTGTAAAATCCCGAATATTTGACTGCCCGTACAAATTTGGGCACCCAAGAGTTTAGGGAAAACAAACAAAATAAACTCTGGGTCAGTCATGGGACTGGTGTGAGTAAACTCCAACCATCTGTTTAACTTTCAAAATCCTTTCAAAAGAAATGATAATCGTAAGACCGATCAACACATAAACACGGATGGTTTTTACCTTACGATAACCCAAAATATTTTGATATCAAATCCAGTGAAATTATAATAATGTCTACATCAAATAAATAGAATCTAGCAGAACGCTTGCATCTCACGCTCCATATATAATATAAAATCAAAAATCGCATGGCACTTATTGGAGATTGGATTCCGACTATGACAAGGTATGGAACCACCTTCCGCTAGTTTATCTCTAGAGAGGAATACACTGGGTTCAACAAGAACATCTTGCAACCCGGCCCACACATGACCGACCACTCATTTCGCTTGAGTGTATCGAATGTATATCACCAACGGTTGGGATCAACAACCGTTTCCCAAATGGGACAGCATCGAATAGAATAAGGAATTAAATGAATCTCTAGATAGGTGATTATACACCATAATGGGAGCAACCCACATAGCCATGCTGCCTGCCCGATTTTTGTCATTTCCCGGTTGTTGAGGGCTGAGGCTAAGATTATGTATCATTCATTGATAGCAAAATCACTTTGAATGCCATATTGTCAGATCCGCTAATCACTAATTGATTTGCACAAATATATTCTGGATATTATGCTAAGGGAATAAATCCGTTGCCACCATATATATATATATGTACAGACCAACATATTCGATCATTGGAAATACTTTGTCAGACATTCGTCCATTTACGTTCGTTCTGGGATTGAACGAAACCGAAGGCACATTTTCCATTAATAGAAAAAGCCCTTGCATTTTACTATGAATCTTCATATAATCTGATTCGCAACGCTACTGCTAATACAGAGTGGTTCTTAAATAATAATCCAACCGGTCTCTCCATATTGACAACGACGGTAAAAACTTCGATAGTTTGTTATTTAACTATCGAATAAAAACAAGTGTCAATTCAACATATCAGACAAATCACTGGGCTCTTTAATTAATATTTCATTAATTAAATCTCTTCTCCATTTCCTTACCAATATTTGTTAACCAAATATTTTCGATAATCATCTTGGCCTTTTACGTTAATTGGAAAACATTTCCATATATCGTCTTCTTTTATTTTCAATACGTAGAAAATATATTCTATTTATAATTGGAAAATATTCCAATTACTTATCTGTGACGAAAAGGAATTTCGCCCGGTCCGAACCAGTCGCTAAACTGACCCAGACCGTTCGAAACGCCCTATCGTTTGAAAACAAGCCACAACAGAACGCAGACGGAAAAACATTTCATTGTATATTACAATAATGCATCAGATTACAAGAATATACAGAGTATAAATGAATAAATATTACACAGAAATATCAGAGATTTAAATTACATTTAAATACATAGCAGCGGAAAATAATACAATACACAACTAGAAGAGATATACGGATACAAAGCTTTCCGGATACCATTCCAGCTATAAACCTGGATCCTGTGAATATAAATCTGCAAAACCAAAACTACTAGCTGCCCGTGTCAAAATAAGGGCACCCAGAGTTTAGGTTAAAACAATAAACTGCAGGTCAGTCATGTGACTGGTGTGAGAACTAAAACAGTTAATCTTTATTTTTAAAGTTTGGTAAATCATGGGGCCACGCCGTATAACACGGAACGGGTTTCCTCCCAAGAACACTAGTGCATAAAACAACAGCGCAATGCTAAATAAAGAAAAATGAAGCTATTATAAGACCCAGGTCCTATCACACAATGCAACGCAAGCCGGGGGATAGGGTTTTTACCTTATAATAGCCAAGAATGCTTGATACGTTTAAAAGGAATCATTTGATACCATTATAAGTGTATTGTGTATAAAACAACTTCAAATCATAAGTATCAATCATAGGCGGCATGAATGCCCCATACCACTATGTCGCCATATATATGTTATACAATCAAAATCGCAAAGTCACGTATTTGGAAATTGGGTTTCCATCTATGAACCGAGGCAAAAGATAGTCCTCAACCGATTCGAGACGCTCTAGCCCGTGCCTCAGGACCCAGACACAGGTGGGCCCTTCGATCGTCAGGGCCGGTCCACCGATGTGGATTAAAATGCCTAAACATGCGTTTCCCCGCCCTCTGGGGCGTAGGTGAGCCAACTAAATGACTCCATTGGACCCGGATCATCCGATCAAACCGAGGCGCCTCGCAACAGCAACAACCACATAAGTCAAACTCGTCAGGGCGTGTAAAACCACTGACGCCACTTCTAACTAGAAAGAAACGCATGCCCTCCCTGAGGTCCGTCTCCCGTTTTTGGTTCATACCCGGTGTGAAACTCACGAAGTAAACGTTACACAAAGCTACGCCACAAAGGCCGTGCTTTGATCATCACCACAAGACTTTGCTTTTCAACAGAAGCCTCGATCAATTGCCACTTAGGCATGCCACACAGGCAATTCACTCCATGCGTTTGATATCCATCAATATATAACCCCTGAGCTCGTACGTCTCAGAGAAGGGCGTTAAGCAAGAGAATAAATTCTCCGCCGCCAAACAGATATATATTTAATAGAGATCAATCACACGGACTAAAATCCAATGTCTGACACACAGTCCATTTACAAGTCCGTTCTGGGTCTGAACGAAACCGGAGGCACCTAGTACCCCGCATATCCATCAATCTCCAAGTACGTCTGGACGATCACTAACTGTTTCCATCTTCTTGGGTGTACAGCCCAATCAAGATCATCAGTAATCACCCAAACGAAGTGAAGACCTCCGGTCTTCGACCATCGTCTTCATCTTCGACTTATCGTCGTATCAGTTATTCAGAATGGGATAAACCCGGTCTTCCCGAATAACTCGTGTATACTTTAAATAAGTGTTACACAAACACAACATACGCCTCATTCCAATTCATCAGTCACTAACCGTAAATTAATCAAGAGAATAATTCCCCAAATATTAACCCCGAAGGCCGAAACCAACATCAGATCAATATCCAGAAAACCATTCTGCTTGGCTAACCGACAGTTAGTTTCTAAATTTCACATTCATAGGGAAAGGTTCCCATTAATTTTATCCAAGATAAATTCCTTGAATTTATTCTTTAATCTATTTTTGAATATCAATTCAAAACTAGTCGGGATTAACGAACCTTACCGAAGTAATCATTTGTTTTAATTTCCCAATCCCAACCTATTCATCCCATGAAGTAAAACTGGTAGTACTTCATATCTAACACCACAGTGTTATCGGTAATTTCAATTACCATTTCACGTTCAAATCTAATTAAAGATTTAACTATTGCCTGGAGCAAAACTGGTGATACTCCATTTCGATTATTTCATTCTAATTAAAGATTCATTAAAACTCCACTTAGTTTTAATCTTTGACTGGGTTAAAGAATCAGTGTCATTTAAAACACGGTTCACGGTAAACCCAAAATATCATTCCATTAATTATCGGGTTAAAGAACAAGTGTTATTTAAAAACACTGTTCACGATAAACCCAAAAATCAATATCAATTCAATTCCAATTAAATATTATTTAATTGGTACACTTCATTAAATCTGAATAAAAAGATTTAATCTTTTCTCAATAGGGTTCAAGAACAGTGTTAATGAAGACACCATTCACGACAAACCCAAATCACATTTGATATTCAATACAAGGCTATGAATAGAAAATATATCGGCTTATATTCAATATCAAATTCTACGATTAACAAATGTCGTATTGGAAATAACGATATAAATATATATCTTTCAAATTTCCATAACAACACCTGTATAATCACGAATTCCAACATCGAAATATTCCGAAGACAATTTCGATTCAAATCCACTCCAATGCAATCATTGGAAATTCTGGTTATTTTTAAAACCCTTTTTAAATTCAATTAATTTATTTAAAAATAAATAGAATTATAATTCTAGTTCAAAACTAGCATTTCGATAAAAATCTATTTTTATCTTTTCAAATATGGAGTTTTTCATTCCAATTTTTTCCCAAATCATTTCTTATGATTTTACACAATTTATTACTATTTTTAATAATTTTATCAAGGCCTGTACAGTCGATTTCCATCAACGGCCATCGAACTGCACTTACAGTGACCTTTTTCAAATTTGATTTGGACGTATCTCCAAATCCAACCGTTAGATTTTGAATTTCTAATATTCATTAGAAAGCTCTTTTCGATACGAACCCAACGGTTCCGGTTTCAGGAGAATCCGACGGTCGGATCTCCCGTAATGTCCATTCGAGATCGATGGTCGAAATTCGCGAACTGCCGTGGCGCGGCGCATTCTATTCAGGCCATTATATTATATATATAATATATATTTCGTTGATTTCTATTTAAAACGAATTATATAGATAGTTTTAAATTCGTTTCAAAAACAATTTTCAACTTCCATTTCAATCCAAAGCAAAATTGAATTCTTCTTTATAAATTCGTTTTAAAATTAATTTCTATTCAATTCAAATTTCAATTCAATTTGAATTCGTTTTCAATTCATTTCAATTCCAAAGTCGTTTTCTATTCGATTCAATTCAAATTGGTTTTCTATTCGATTCCATTCAAATTGGTTTTCTATTCGATTCAATTCCAATTTGTTATCTATTCAATTCAATTCAAATTGGTTTCGTTTGCTATTCAATTGAAATCAAATTCGTTTTGTTTTCTATTTGATTCAAATTCAAATTTCATTTTAAAATATTCGATTTCGAAATCACTTTTCAATATTCGTTTTAAAATGAATAAAATCGATATAAATATCGTTCACGTCAAAATGGCGTCAATCTAATCAACACGGCTTCATATATTTCTATTTTCAAATATTTCGTTTTCAAATATTCCTATTACCAAAATATTCGTTAATATTTAAAATATTTCGTTCAACACATGACTAATCTCAACGGATGAGTACAGTCAACACATGAACCTTTATTTTATATCCTTTATTTTCTAAATTGGAATGAGGCCCAATCAATTACCATATAATGTTAATTATATGGATTTTCATATATCACACGTATATAATAGCATTGCAAAATAATCAACCATCAGCCAAAGTGCACTACACTGTATATGCATCAAATATAGATATCTAACGCTTATAACAGCCTGTCAATCAATCGATCGACATATTTAATCAATCAGGATGAGTGAACTTCAGATTTCATCCCAACACCCGTGTGGGGTTTCAAACAATCAAACACAGATTTTAGTTGTGCAGTTGGGCGATGTGTAAAATTTATCGACCCAATCAATGTCCTTCAAATAGGTGTACATAAACAAACCGTCTGGTTTGTAAATGAATATTTATTTATTCACATTCACGTTAAAAATTATATTTTTAACGATCAAACTATTTTATTCAACCTATGAATATTCTATTCGGTTCATTTATTAAATAAAATGTTATCTTTATTTTTCTAACTTATTTTAGAAAATTTCGGCGGCATAACGACACGATACTAGAAACGGGACAAGGCCTAGCCTTATCCCCGGTCTAGTGAAGGCCCACGCCATTCACACATCAATCAAATCAATTTCATTTCACCAAACAATTCAATTCAAACCAAAGCATCTAACTAATTTATGCAACCAAACAAACAAGTCCATGGTCTGTGGACGATTGTGTCGGGTGCTACTAAGCACCGTCTGCATCCTAGTATATATATATATAACTAGAAAAAGAAATTGAAAGGTGAGAAATTCTCACCAATAGCTATCCCATCATCTTGACTCTTCTTTTGATAGAAATCTTCATCGCTATCGCATTTTTGTCAGCTTCGTTGCTGTAGCCACTACCTATGCAAAAATCGAATTTTTACTTTGCTAATCAATATTTAAAAATCGAATTTTTACTTTGCTATTCAATATTTAAAAATCGAATTTTCCTTCGCTATTCAATATATAAAAATCGAATTTTTCTTCGCTATTCAATATATAAAAATCGAATTTTTCTTCGCTATTCAATATATAAAAATCGAATTTTTCTCACCCTATTTTTCATATAAAGATTTCGCCTTTTTACATATAAAGATCTCGCCTTTTCAAATATAAAGTTTTCGCCTTTTCAAATATAAAGATTATATTTCTAATATTCCTATCATGTAAAAATTATATTTTTAATACTTTAAAAATATAAAAATCATATTTTTTTTAATATCGCCTTTTCTATTTAAAAATCCTATTCAAAAATCAAGCTAATTTCATTTCAAAAAGAATGTTAATTTCATTTCAAAACTATGCTAATTTTTTTTATATACACTGATTTTTTTCTACAATGCTATATTTTTTTTTATAAACTGGTTTTTTTTATAAATACTATTATATATTTTAAATCGGATTTTATTTAAACTGTAAAAAAAAAACAGAAAATAAGAAAAATGTTAAACCTTTCTTCCTTCTGAAAAAAAACGGCCAGACCCCTTCGTATACTGTTCAACGCCTAGGGCATCGAATCGCCGTCGCCACCATTCGTCGGAGTTGGATCTGGCGTCGCCACATGGTCGAGCTTCGAGGGTGCTGCCGCCGCTGTGGATCTTGGCCAGCTCGACGCCGCCTGGGGCGTGAAAACTCAGCTCGAGCGGTGGAGTTTTGAGCGATCGGCAAGGCGAGGCTGGAGGGAGGTTGGTCGGTGGAGGGTTTGGGCGGTTGGGCGGCGCCGTCGACGAACGGGAAGGGGGGCGCGATTAGGTTTTAATAATTTTTTTTTTCCTTTTCCCGTTGAAATGATTTTGAACGGGGGGGACCAGAGGGTAATAAAGGGGAAGAGAGTTTTTTTTTAATTATTTTAATTTGAAAAAGTTGACTTTTACATATGACCTCAAAACGAGGCCCACCGCCTGTCGTCCATAGCGTTTCACCCCCATTCCGAACACAATGGGATATGTATCGTAGGCTGATTCGACTGTTTCGATCTGTTTCCGTTGAATTTACATTTAAATCGTTATATTGAATTTTAAACGTACATTTCAAATTACCGGGGTCACATACTAACTAGAAAAATTCCAGAAAAATATTTTCTAGCTTCGTATTGACGATACGGTCCTAACAAAACTAGTTTCGTCGAATTCTGAGACCGTTAGAAAATTGGCCATTTTCCAGTCGATTAAAATTAATTGAAACTGGTCAAACGCGTTTTCCTTTTCCACGCTCACATATTGATTCGAAATATTATGAAATTTGAAACCTAGCAATAATTTGACACTGCGGATCCAACAAAAGTGGTTTCATCGAAATCCGAGGTCGTTTGCAAAATTTCCATTTTTAAGGGCCTGAATTCCATAACGACTATTCAGAATTTTCAACTGGACATATCTTTTGATTCCCGCTATGAAATCTTGATTTTTCGGATTCGTTGGAAAGATATTCACGAATGGATCCCAATGTTTTTGGTTTCACTAAAATCCGGATTGTTTTGCACCCGGTACATTCAATTGAAGTTTGAAATCGAATTATCGAACTACCGCACCATTTTCAATTCTATTTATAATTATATATAAATATTTATATTCTAACGACGACGCGTATAAATATATACGTTCGAATTATATTCAAAATAAATTTTTCGTCGATATTATTTAAAATAATTCATTTTAAATAATCAAAATTCGCTAAAATTGCCAAAATAAAAATTTTAAACTGGCCCAGATTTTCGGGTTGTTACATTATCTCTTTCACGACCATTCATTTTTAGACTTAGGAAATATTTATAATCATATTTCCAAACTTTCACTTCTTCGGGTTAAAATGAATGTTGTGTAAAACATCGTTACGACATCCCAAAACACTACATTCAACTAAATCTTATTCAATATTCCTCTTCGAGACTGAACCTTGCTATTTATCAGCAAAAATGAAATCAATCAAGTTGGGGTATAATTACCTCTTAGACCTTGACTGAAAACATCATTAACTTCAAAACAGACAAGACCACTTAACTCGAATAATCAACACCAAACAAACCAATTATTCATTTTTAAAACGTATGTACATTTCTCTTTTTATTACCAGATTTTCGATTTCCTTTTCATTTATAATATTCTATTTTAAATTTGTTTCATTATCGAATTCTATATATATATATCGATACATTGATTTCTACTATCAAATTTTCTTAATAATATTCTAACTCCCTAAATTTCCGGAAAATTTCGCAATAACTTCCTTTGTACCGGGAGCATCGGGAAAATCCCCAAACCGCCACACAGGTCTCTCCAATTAATAAGAAAAAGAAAAGCCAAGCGGCTTGCCGATACGGCGCATAAAACCTCATATGGAATTTAAACGTGTACCTTTTTGTCCGACACACGATTTAAAATCTTCATACACTTCATCCCCTACATGCTCAACCTATATTTACCTGTTTTCCAATTTATCCAACTTAATTCGGTCATTTCTAACTCAATTTGCTAATTTCTTCTTTAATTTGCTATTTTGCCAAATCCCTTTATTTTGAACATATCATGTTCAAATATATTTTAATTCGCTTATAAACAAGTTTTATTTCATTTCTAACTTGAGTTTCAAATTCGATTTCGAATATGAATCCATAAAACCAATTTACTTATCCAACGCCAATTTCGATTCAAAACTCGATTAACTATTTATTCTTCAAAATTAGTTAAATCCATTTAATAACTAAAAATTTGATTTTTTGTTTCAAAAATCATTTCACTTACCTCACTTGAGTTTATATTTATTTTATATCTCTAGTGTGGATTTTTCTAATGGCAAATTCGGAATTTATTTCTTTAAAATCCTTTTATTTATTTAAATAAGCCGTTTTGGTTTTAGAATGGTTCTGGCGCTGTTTTTCTGAAAATTTGATTTTGATATAACTCAAAATCTATTCGACGAAACCTAGATTTTCCTTCTCCATTAGAAAACTATTATCAAATCGGTCCTGACGTTTCTTGTTTCAAAGAATTCCGACTTTAATTGAGTACTATATACTCAATTGAAGTTTGAAACGCCAATTTACGAACTACCACGCTGTGCTGCGCGAGTTCGTTTTAATTATATTTATATATATATACGTTTGAACTTCGTTTATATATAAATTCCAACTCCATTCTGATATATTTTATATGTTTAAACCAATTTTCCAAATTCAACTTAATATTTTCGATTATCTAAAATTTGTCGATTTTTCCTAACTCGTAAATAAATTTATTTTTACTTCAATCTTTTATATTCAAATTCCATTTCCATTCTATTTAAATTTCCTATATTCAATTTCCATTTCAACTTTTTTGAATTCTATATTCAAATTCCAATTTCAACTCTATTTGAATTCTATATTCAAATTTCCATTTCAACTCTATTTGAATTATATATTCAAATTCCCATTTGAATTTCTATATTCAAATTCTATATTTAAAATTTCTTTATATTTTCTATATTCAAATTCTATATTGAAAATTTCTTTATTCAAATTCCATTTCACTTTCTATATTCAAATTCTATATTTGAATTTCCTTTACATTTTCTATATTCAAATTCTATATTTGAATTCCATTTGAATTTCTATTTGAATTTTCTATCTATTCAAATTCTAATTTCAAATTGACTTCTATTTAAATAAAATTCAAATTAATCGAATTCAAATCATAAATCCTTACGGATTTATTTTAGTCCAATTTATATTCTGAACATCAGAATAAATTCAACCGTTTATTTCTTTAAAACGATTTCCCCATTTCTATTTTTAAGTTCACATTTGAATTCAAATATTCAAATTATCAAATGATATTTTTTCTCACTTTATTTCTATAAACACTGTTTATAATTTCATTTCAATTATCTGATTATCCAACGAAAATCAATCTATTTTATTTATAAAAACATTTATAAATTCACTTCAATGTCTTGTATTGTTAAATTTATAAACATCGTTTATAAAATCAATACTTGTTTTATTTATTTTCAAAACAAGTAAATATTTTTAGCCCCTTTCTAAATTCAAATTCTATTAAAAAAATAGTTTTTTCCTTTTTAAATCTCGCAATCTCTTTCACGGTATTTTTATATATCAACATTTTGGCCCCAGTGATATTTAACAATCAAACCACTCAATTATCAATCAACACATCATATATGATAATATATGTGAAAACAAACAAATAAAGATATTTTTAGGAATCCAGTTGGATTCCTCCAACCTGTTTTCCTGCATTTACAGACGTTAGTCACATAAATAATACCCATCCTGCTTCGAGGTAGGATATCGCGGTATGAAGGTCATCCACTAATATATATTTGTGGGGCGCATAGGGAAATCATCTGCTAATGGTACCGCGGGCATCCGCTAATGAGACTGCGGGAACAATCCAATCATCAACCCAATATATATATAATAGTCAACCCTAAATAACTGATATATTTAAAGCAACCAGAAAAATCCAAACAAGCAACAACAATTATTTTTAACGACATAAAAATAATTCTAATTAAGGTGAGTGAGATTTACTCACCAGGCTTTTAAATTTGCACTTGTTCCAGTTTCAATTTCTTTTCATTGATTTTCGAGGTTCCAAACTCCACACGAATGATTCCATTTGATTTATCTTTACCTATGAAAAATCCGAATTTTATAGATAAGCTAATGAATTCCCTTAACAAGGGTTTATGTTAAAAACATACTATAAATTTTATTTTCTAATCTTCCTAGTTTTTTTTGAGCAGCTAACAACTTAAAGTCCAAATTTTTAACTCAACAAATTTTCAATTTATAAAATGATTCTACAAACAAATTTCTCTTTTCGGTTTCCAACTCTAGATTAACAATTGATAACATTTCCTTTCTTTTTAACAGTATACTAATCGGATTGCGGACTTTATTAAATAACTAACTAATTAAATTAGAAATTAAAAATTTAGTTTTAACTCACCAAAAAACCAAACTCCCCTAGCTTCTTCACTGTCAATTTCCAATCACCCAGTTCCACCGCTCAAAATTCAGGGATCGGTCTCCCTATTTCAGCCCAGACCTTCTGCCGAACTCTGCCCTCCATTCTCCTCCCCTCAAACAATGATCGAATTCCATCATTATACCCAAAATCAAAAGTCCAAACTCCCAGTTCCAGGTCAATTTGAACTCATGAACTTCTGATCGCGAATCCCTCATACTCGAGTTTGAACCCTAAAATCACTGACCTGGAGCCATCGCGACTCCTCGTTTTGATCGAACCCCTTCCTGACCTGGCGATGTTTGAACTCGCGATTCCCTTTCTGTTTCTTGAACGCGAATGCCTCCTGCATATGAGAGATCTAGTTTTCGTTTGATTTGGATTAGAGAAGTGGAAGGGGAGGATACGGGATTGATTTGGCAAGATGAGGAGCGGCCATTTATTGCTGAAGCTCCTATTTCGATTTGGATTTGCTGAAGCTTCTCTGATTTAGTTTGAGTCTCTCGCATTTTTGCTGTTGAACGAGAGTAAGGATAGAGAGGAGGATTATATAGATGAGTACAGGGAACAAAACGTACGAAGGTTTTAAATGTATGTTCCTTTAAGTACAAAAAAATTTAATTTGATTTGATTTCGATTTAACTCAACTTGATTTACTATTAACATGATTTGATATATAGAGATTTTCACTTTATTTTAAACAGATATCGATTTGATCTCATGCTTATCCATTAAAATAATATCGGGTCCATTACTTGAAATTACGAACCTTTATTTTTACGTACCGACTGACGTGATAATGTTATAACGCTATTTTGAATTCAACGAAATAGATTATACAATTTAATTTGAACGTATATAAAATAACCATATTAAATTGATATAATTTAAATTCAAAACAATTTATTCCTTGATAATAAATTATTATTATTATTGTATAAATTCAAATAGAATTTAAATTTCATCATCTGAATTGTTTCGATTCAGTTTTATCTTTGAATTATTTTATTTCAGATCCTGGTATTACGATAATTATATATATATATTCCAAATAAATTGTATTTCGATTATTAAATCGATAATTCAATATAAAAATTCTTTTATATTATTAATTCAATATTTAAACGATATTAAATATTTAAAATAACTATTTGAAAAATCCGGGTCGTTACATTTCTAGTCAATTTTTCATCATTTTTAATTTCTGTATCCTTTAGATGATTAAAAAAAGGGGAGAATGGGTTAAGATTTTGATCTATGAGTGAATATTTTATAAATACTTTAATATTGAAATTTGATCCGATTTATTCTTTTCACTCATGCACATATCTTGGGTGAGTTTTATTGTAGGAGGAGCATACATATAAGGAGAGTTCAAACATTCACTGTTAAACACATTTATTACATTCAAAATCTTACCATATGTTTGTCATCATCATAAGCGGGAGATTATTGTATATAACAATTATATGATTTTTGTTTGATAATAACAAACATATATATATATATATATATTATAAATGTGTTTATAATTGTACTATTCTACTATATCACAAACAGTATAAAATATTTATATTTAAATAAAATACTACTGCACAAGAATTTAAATATTCAAACAGTATTTTATTGAAATATAATATTTTATTTCTACATTTGAATAGTATAGATTTATAACTCCACTATTCGTACATTTCACTGAAAAACATTACAATCAATTTCATTTATTACACTGTTCCTCAGTACAACACTCTGTCACTCAGTTACATTTCACTCAAGTTGTACAAATACATGCATATACTCATATACAATTACACAGTTTTATCTTCTATCTTCTACCTGCTTCACTGTCAGTCCAATATTCTGCATACCTGTAACAGGAACACACACAGTAATTTAAAACAAAAATATTTTTAAATTCTAGCAAATACAATTTTATTTTAAAATTTATTTATCTGTGTTTCTCATCATATTTCATGACTTGATCTGATTTATATGACATCCTTCTGTGTCTAGATTACTTGTGATATTCACAGTGATAAACGGTAAATACCACAAGGTAGAAATTATTTTCTAGTGTTCACATATATATATTTTCTGCATATACATGTATACACATACATGTGTATGTATATACACATATATTATGTGTATGGGCAACATGATTAAATAAGTGAATGGCATGAACCAAGAAATCCAGTTCAAATTCAGACACAAACATATATATATACATACAAATATGTGCATATATATATATACATATATATGTATGTATATACATTGAAGGAACAATGGTTCAGGATGATCAAAATGGAGCAGTCAGCATATGTAAACAACTCGAGTATCAAAGCTATGACAAAGCAGTGTGTTCAAGTGCATGACCAAGCTCTCAAACAAACACAAGCTTAAATGCCAACAAGGATGTACATATGCATAACAACATGGCAGTTTCAAATGGGCTATGTTCAGACAAGGAGTGCAACAAACAAGGAGTGCAATAGCTCAAAAGCAAGCCTGGTGGCAATTACATACACACAACAATACTTAGGTAGCATGATCAAAGCTACCAAGTCAGAGTGGAACATAAATAGCTATTGAAAAAATGATGTACAACAAGGAACAAACCAGATGCAAACTAGACCAACATAGCATGAAAACTGGCCTGAAGTGCAAATAAAGATACAACAACATGTTTACAAATAAGTAAAACAACTTAATGGAACATGCTCATACGGATGGACAAAAGGACAACATGGCAAACTGGATACAAGAATACAACAGCACACAAGCTGTTCAAGCCAAAGTGCAGTCACATACATATATACATATAAATATACATGTTATGTATATATATACATACATGGATATATATATATATATATACACACACACACACACACACACACACTCAAGGAACTCGACATGACATTATGCAAGCACAAGAGTTCACACTGCACAATATATGGCCAGAATACAAATGCATGGAGTCAAGATGCAGAGAAGAGGAAGTACTCGCTGTTGTAATACGAGTTAGTTTAACATGGCAAATTGTTTTTGGAAGTACACAATGACATGGCAAGTAAATGCAAGAATGCTAAACTCAGGTCAAAGTCATGAATGGACAAAAGAATATCTCGACTCATGCAAATGTACACAACCTTTCATGTACAACAAGCTAAGCCCAGACTAGAACTCATGTGTACAATTAAACAAGGGCAGCTACACATGCAAACTTTCATGCAAGTCAACATGATATATACAAGAAATGGACACAGAAATGACTAAGTCAAAAATGAATCTTGACATGTAAAAATAGGGAGAAAATAGATGGCAAGCACAATATTTGCCAAGAACACAACAGTGAAATCAAAGGCAATATTTTTGGCATGTTTTATTTTTCCAGAAATGAAAATCAACTTCATATTTCAAATTGGTTTCAAGAAATTCGAAGATTGACTCATGTTTTTAAAAACATTTCAGAATTACACAAATCAATCACAACAATGTTTTTATTTGGCAAGAAACAAATTATTTTGTTTCTAGTTTTTGAATAGTTCAAATCTTGGCAAATCAGCTCAATTATTTCTATATTTGGGAAAGAACAATTTCTGTTATTTCTACAAATTCCAAAAGGATTTTTGGCAAAAAATCAATTTGTAAATTTTGGTTCAAGCTAGTAATTCAGGCAAGCATAAATGAAGTTGAGGAATCAGTTTTGGAGAGTAATCAAAATTCGTAAGAGCCAGTGAATCAGTGTTTTCTAGAATTTAATCCAGGCAACAAGGTAACAAATCTGACAATCAAAATTGCATGTCATCAAAGCTGAATCATTCAAACGGTTAGGGCAACAAATCATGGAAACATTCACGCAACAATCAGAGTAAGGCATAAAGAAATCAGAGATGTTTTAGGGATTTCTAAACCCTATATAACACACAAATCATCATCGGCAATTTGATTGAAATTCAAGCAGAAAAATCAAACAACTAATTCGAAGAGCAACAAGAAATTCAATTCGAATTACTCATTGTGTTTTCGATCGCAACCTCAGCCAAATCATCGACCAAAAACAACGTCAGTTGAATATCATCAGAGAATCATTTTCTTCCAGCAATCGCGATTGAGATTTAGAAAACCCTAATTTGGTTTAGACCCGGCTGGATTTTTTTTAAAGAAAAAGCTTAGCAAGGAAATAAACAAAAGGGACCAGCCTACAATATTTAGAAAATGGGGGTTTTCCTATGTTATTTTATATTGTATTTTTTTATTTTATTTGCAATCGTCAATTTGTTTTCTAGTTTGTTTGTAAAACTAGGGTTTTCTTGTTTGTCTGTAAAACTAGGGATTTACTAGTTTTCTGTAAAACTAGGGTTTACTAGCTATTGGTTTTATAGTTAGGGTATACGAATTACGGGTTTGTAATTCGGGGAAAATCTGTTCTTGGGGATAAAGACCAGTCTAGGGATTTGAGCGTATGATTAGAACAGGAGCAGGGTTTCCGAGTTCACAGGGTTTTGTAAGCGGGATCTATTTTAGTACCTAGTAGAAATCTTGGGAATGCAGCAGTAGGTAGGGTTTGCCAAAGTTGGGTAAAATCTATATTATTTATTTCCTGCATTTATTTTCTCTACAAAAATCTGCGGTGTGATAATTTTAATTTCTCGATTAAAATCCAATAAACCCTATTCACCCCCCTCTAGGGTTACTCTAGATCCAACACGTGGGACTGGAAGTAGGAGTAGTCCGAACTGGTACAAAATCCGGTATGTTCTTACCTTTTCTGCATTTTATATTTACTTATATATGTGTCTGTGATTGATCTTGTGTTTGTGATCATTTTTGGTGTGATAATAATTGTGTGATTCATATAGTAATTCAAGATTGTTTAAATTTTTCATAATCTTTTTAAAACACTATTCATCCCCTCTAGTGTTAGTTTTTCCTTAAGTTCCTTAATCCACAATCCCTAACAATTTGTAACAACCCGGGGATTCAGAACCAATTTAAATTTTTTATTTTGGCATTTTAATGAATTTTGAACATTTAAAATGATTTATTTTAAATAATAACGACTAGAAATTTATTTTGAATAGAATTAGAACGTATATATTTATTTGAATCGAAGTTAGAATATAAATATTTATTTTAATTATAAAAGGAATTGGAAATGGCGCGGTAGTTTGAAAATTCGATTTCAAATTTCAAATTTCAAATAAATGTACAGGATTCAAAATAAATCGGATTTTAGTGAAACCAAAAATATTTGAATCTGTTTGAAAATATCTTTTTAACGAATCCGAAAATTTGAAATTTCATAGCGAAAATAAGAACTTACGCCCAGTTGAAAATTCAGAATAGTCGCTATGGAAATATAGCCCTTAAAAATGGAAATTTTGCAAACGACCTCCGTTTTCGACGAGACCACTTTTTGTTGGATCCAGAATGTCAAATTATTGTTGGATACCAACTTTCATAATTTTTGGGATCAATATGTGAGCGTGGCAAAAGAAAACGTGTTTTATCAGTTTAAGTCAATTTGGATCGACCAGAAAATGGCCATTTTTCAAACGGTCTTCAAATTTGACGAAATTAGTTTGTTAGGACCGTATCGTCAATACAAAGCTAGAAATAATTTTTCTAGAATTTTTAGAGTCGGTATGTGGGCCCAGCAAGTTAAAATGTGCATTCAAATTCAATATCCATTGAATTATATTTTAATTTGAATGAAAATTGATCGTAACGGCCGAAACGGCTTATGAAGCATATCTCATTGTGTTCGAAGTGGGGGTATTTAGCTAGGGGCGACAGTCATTGGGTCTCGTTTGGAGTTCAAATGGAAAGTCAACCTTTTTAGAATAAAAATATATATAATAATATAAATTATATAATAAGAGCCAATCATATTTCTCTAAACCTGAATTAAAACCATAACCGTTGATTTCTTTTTCCCCAAAACTCAGATTACCCAATTTTTTAAAAAAATGGCCAAGGCGATCGACGCTACACCCTCCTCCGCCTCCGCCGTCTCCGTTCGCCACCTTCTGCTTCTCCTTCCTCTCTCCCCGTCCGCTCCTCCTTCAGTCGAACCCCACGCCATCGAACCCTCCATCCGCCAAACCACAAAGCCCTTGCCAACCCCATCGCTCCATCAAAATCAGGGTGAGACAAAGCAAGAAGGGGAAAGTAATCGAAAGCAGCTTCGCCACTCCGTTCTAACGCGCAGCAGTTCGTTCACCACCTACCCATCGCCTGAGACGCACTGTGTGACGACCCAAACTTCCCCGTGAAGGAAAGCCCGGATTGCTTTAAGAACAACACACATCAGGACACAAACAGAAGAACATTTTATTGCTGTTACAACAATTACATCATAGTACAAGAATATTACAGAGTATGAATAAATATACATTGGAAATACAATATCAGAGTTTAAATTACATTTAAATAGCAACGGAAAAAATAGTACAAAACACAACTGAAGGAAATACACGGATACAGAGCCTTCCGAATATCGCTTCAGCTGTAGACCAGGATCCTATGAATATAATATCTGCAAACCAAAACTACTAACTGCCCGTATGGAAAATATGGGCACCCAAAGTTTAGGTTAAAACAATAAACTCCAGGTCAGTCATGGGACTGGTATGAGAACACAAAAAAAAAAAAAACAGTTATTAAGTTGATTTTAAAGTTAGGTAAATCAAGGGACCACGCCGTAAAACACGGAACGGGTTTACCCCCAAGAATACCAGTGCATAAAAATAAACAGCGCAATGCTAAATAAAGGAAAATGAAACCGTTATAAGACTCAATCCCTTGCACGAACGCCGAAGGATAGAGTTTTTCCTTATAATGGTCAAAAATGCTTAATACGCGAAATTCATCTTTTATTATTATAAGTGCACAGTGTAGAAATAAATTTCGAATATAAATGTATCAATCTTAAGTGGCATAATATATTATGTAAGCGGCATAATATATTATATCACCATACAAGTATACAACTAAAACCGTAAGCTCATATTGAAAAGTTGGGTTTCCATCATGATGGCTCCTGATTCGGAAGACATATCGCGAATGTATCTCCACGGCTTACGTCTCGGCAAGAGAAAACACCGTAATACATATAATACGCACTTTTGGAAGAACAATCTAGTGTTCTATCCCCATGGGCTTCAGCTGAAACAATTGCCCAATCTCCGGATGTGGAGCGACCACACCCAGCAACGCTCAGTTGACCCAATCCATGTATATATAAAGTATATTGGTCAACCTACTAATCAAACAAACCATTCACCATCATACCGGGGTGTGAGGCTCGCGAAGTAACGATATACTCAAAGCTATGCTAATTGACGCCGTGCTTTGATCTTCATCCTCAAGGCTCTGCTTTTCAACAAAAGCCTTGATCATATGCATCTTAGCATGCCACATTGTCAGACCATACCATATCATTGATCATCTACCAATATATAACCGGGTGTTAAGCGAAGAATAAATTCTCCACCACCAAACAGCTATACGTTAAACAGAGATCAACAAATACAACATAAAGGAATACAATGTCAGACACACAATCCATTTACAAGTCCCTTCTGGGTCTGAACGAAACCATATCCGGTAGATCTCCAAGTGTGTTTGGATGATCACCAATTATTCCATCGTTTTGGGTGTACGGCCCAATCAAGATATCAATAATCATCCATACGCTTTAGACATTTCCCGGTCTTCAATCGCCGTCTTCATCGTCGATCTTCAAGCGTCGTGTGGATTATTCAGAATGGGTTGAACCCGGTCTTTCTGAATAATTCGTGTATTTTAAAATCATGTGCTATATTGAAACACAACCAATGCCTCATTCCAATCAAGAATATTCTTTTATTAAAATATTCTTATTTTTAGGGAAAGATTCCCATTAATTTTATCAAAGATAAAATCCTTTGAATTTATTGCCTCCGTAACAGTTGGACTATAGTAAAAAGTCATAGCAAAACCCGTAGCTACTTGTACTAAAAAACATTCTATTTGATCCAATTAAGAATTTATTAAAACTCCAAATCGGTTTTAATATCAAAAATCATTATTTAATGATAACCTATTTTAAGAAATAATTCTTATTTTTAACTGGGTTAAAGAACTAGTGTCATTTAAAACACAGTTCACGATAAACCCAAAATCATCTTCCATAAAATATGGAATCTTTACTGAAAGTAGATCAACATATAATCGGTATAGATTTCTATATCAAACTAATAATATAAATTGAATAACGGCGAGGCCTTTTAAATTCCATATATAGTAGCAGTCTTCATCCAGTTCATTTAGATTTTTAACCAATCGAATTTCATTTAATCCCAATTTATTCTATTTAATTGGAATTCTTTTATTCAGAAAACTTTTCATTTAAACCTTAATAAAAGATTTATTCTATTCACACGGGGCTTAAGAACAGTGTTATTTAAGACACTATTCATGACAAACCCAAAATCTATTTTTTCTCTTTCAATTCCAATTTAATATATATTGAATTGGAAAACTCCTCTTTAGAAATTTCTATTAAACTTTAATTAAAAGATTTCTAAATCACAAATCATACTTTAACATCAAATTCTTTTTAATGCAACACATTCAATGAACATATAATCTTCATAGTCAAATCTTTTCTTAAAAACATGATTCATTATAACTGGAAACAAGACCATAATAAAAATATAATCTTTATTTTCTAACCTTTTACTTGAAAAACATATTATAGTGAGAATGTCATTCTTATTTTCTAATCTTTCTAATGAAAAAAATTAACAATAAAAATGTATTCTTCCTAATGTAATCAACCTTAAATAAAAATGAAATCTTTTTAATGTAATCTTTTTAGTTCAACCTTTATTACATTGAAAAATGTGATATCTTCATTACATTGAAAAATGTAATATTTTCATTTCAATATTTATTACATTGAAAAATGTAATATTTTCAATTCATTCTTTATTACATTGAAAAATGTAATATTTTCAATTCAATCTTTATTACATTGAAAAATGTAATATTTTCAATTCATTCTTTATTACATTGAAAAATGTAATATTTTCATTTCATTCTTTATTACATTGAAAAATGTAATATTTTCAATTCATTCTTTATTACATTGAAAAATGTAATATTTTCAATTCATTCTTTATTTTTTACACTGGGCCAGACCTCCCACATTAAGCCTACGACTTGTGGATGCTGGATATGCCGGTTGGTTCCGGGCAGACTTATCCCACAAGTTGGGATTAACCTCGTGTCATGGCCCAATTCGTATTTGCGCACTTGGACCTCTCACATTAGGCCCAACATTTGCGGCTGCTGGATATGCCGGTTGGGTCCGGGCAGGCTTCCATCACAAATGTAACCTAACCTCGTGTCCAAGTACAATTATAATTTATAATTATAATTGTTTAACCGAAACATATTATCTTAAAATGTCCTTAATTTTAAAATAACTTAATTTTAAAATAACTTAATTTCAAAATATCATCTAATTCAAAATACCTTAATTAAAATATTCTTTATACTATAAAGGGTCTCCATATTAAATTGTTATTAATATTCATAAGTCCTTTGTTTTTCAAACCTTCTGACTTACATTCCAATTCCTGATAAAATTTTGAACTTTCCATATTATTATAATAATATAATAATAATCTTTTCAAAATGTTAAATTTTGAATTCAAATCTTTTATTTCAACATATTGTCCACAAAAACGTATTCTTTTCAATTCAAACTTTCAACCATAAAGCTATAATCTTTTCAATTGAAAACATCATTTAATTCCTTGAATTGAATATTAAATTAAATATTCATTAAATTCAAAATTGGAATGAAACTTAATCAGTTATCATACCATTTGAATAATATGGATTTCATGGATCGTACTCATTTCAAAATAACAACAAAACATTCAATAACAGCCAAAGTGCATTTTACAATAAATCCAAGGGTGATGTGAAATCAGAATATCAACCCAAGACCCGTGTGGGGTTTCAGCCAACACATATATTTGTGCACTTGGGTGACGTGTGAAAATTTATCGTCCAATCAACATACACAAGTCAGGAAACTTGTTTATGGCAGTGTAAACATATTTTTATATATTATAAATAACATAACGTTATTTAACATGTTCACATATTTCAATTTCGAATAATTCACAACAGTCATTCAAATCAACATTTATCCAACAAACAATAATTCCAACACAGATAATTAATAATAAAATAAATAGCTGTAAAAAAAAATTGAGTGAGATAAAGTTCTCACATTGGTCATGCTTTTAATTGACGGTTCAGGTCGAATATTTAGCCCAAAATCCAACATGCTCTAAAATTGACAAAATTGATGTCCACGCGAAGCTCTCGACCCAACGATCGCAACAATCCTGTTTCGTGCGATTTCGAGTTTGTATCAAAAAGATATGATTTTTCGAAGTTTGACCAAATTAAATAATTAATTTAAATGGTAAAAATTACCCAAATTTTCAACTTGCTTAGAATTGAACGTAGTTAGTGTCATTGCGAAGATCTCGTCGCCATGATCCAAGCGAATCTGAAATCGTCAGATTTCGACCTCATATGTGATAGATATTGCGTTATAAACATTGAACATAAAATTAAATAAAGTGAAAATTAGCCTCACATCCTTAAAATTAATGTTAATTAGGCTCACATCCACCCCTTTGTAAACATATAAATTTCATCCCTGTTTTTAAAATAGCGCCTAGTAATTTCCACTTTTGCCCATATTGATATCTGCGTCTTTAATTTAGGATCTTATCCGATATTTCTTATATGCGATTACATTTTTATATCGTGTTTTTTTCCTACTAATGGCGGCGGCTACTTCTTTCTTATTTGCGATTAAATTTCATTCATTTTTTTCCTGCTAATGGCGGCGGCTGCTTCTTACTGGCGTCATCTTCATCAAGGTATTTTTTTTGTCTTTGCATTCTTTCGTTCTTACTTTTAAATTATCTGATTCATTTTTTTCTTCCTTGTTAATGGCGACAAATTCTTCAGCGTTTTAATCTGATGGAGCCATCATTTAAAACGAGGACGTTTCTTGTAACAGGTGTTTTATAATTGTTAGTATTTTTTTTTTGTGCACGGATTTCATTTTTCAACCTGAGTGTAAACGTATGAAATTAGTGTTAGAACACTTCGGTTGTAAATTTACTCAGAAAAATTGAGTATAAGTATGCATATATTCTACATATATGCATACAAATATGCATCTATTTGTATATTAGTCTCACATACTGTCAAAAAATTGCATACAAATGTTCATATATTCTTAATTTGTTCATATCTGTATGCATCTTTTTATAAT
Organism: Allium sativum; assembly: GCA_030737875.1. NCBI lineage: Eukaryota > Viridiplantae > Streptophyta > Magnoliopsida > Asparagales > Amaryllidaceae > Allium > Allium sativum. The sequence goes on along the minus strand of CM060926.1, from coordinate 264,381,909 downwards.
TCATGCAGGAAAACAGATTTTTTAAAAATATATTCATATATGTATGCATATATATAGAAAACTTGCATATAAATCTGCAGAATTATTGATATTTCGCTGAATTGTTTTATCATACGTGCAGGAAAACATATTTTTTTAATAATATAATTCATATATGTATGCATGTATATAGAAAACTTGCATATAAATAATGCAGAATTATCGTTATTTTGTTGAATTGTACGTATGTATTTATATTAATCTGAAGCTGTTTATGTAATTTGATTATTGCACATTATGCTTATTAACGGTTTTTTTTTTTAATATCAGTTCTCCTCCAAAAGGTAGAAGAATGTCTGGTCCTCCATCTTCGTCCAAAATTTTGAAATCTGCAGTTGATTCTTCGGAGACTACTAGCTGATGTTCGTGCAATAAGCTGGGTCTTAACTAAAGAGCTTGTTCTTCAAAAGACCATTAGATCTGCTTTGTTTATTTTATTTTATTTTATTTTTAAGACACTTGGTTTTAGTGTTTACTTTTACCATTTGTTGTAAACATTTATGTAATGTAATAAAATCAGTTCAGTATTTTGTTGTAAATTTGTTTATAATTTCCAGTTTTCGTTTTGATCTGAAATGTATTGGCAGCAGTTAGTATTAATATTAATATTGGCAGCAGTTTCTTCTCAACCACTTATGCAAATTTATGTATTAATGTATGCAATTAATCCACATAAATGCATAAATGTATGCAACTATGAAAATTATATGTACGCAATTAGTATTTGTATTGTTTGCATATTTGTATGCAAGTAATAATAATATTTTCATATAAGTATTCTAGTATTTAACTTCTGCAATTAAATTTGCAAATTTTCAAAATGTTTGCATACAATGATGCTAATATTTTGAATAACTGCATACCAATAAGTAAAAATTCCAGGTTATCATATAGAAACAAAATAACTTGAAACCCTACATAATTTTTCCCAGTGATTCATTATTGAAAATAATAATCAACAGCCTGTAGTTTTAAAACAAAATAACAGTACAAATATTCACAAAAATTCTTGTACTAAACGCACATAATCAAGAAACTTTTATTACAAAATTTATTTGTTTATGCAAGAATTAAAACTTTTATGAATAAATAATTGCACACTTTTACACAACATCTCTAATTATCTGCATACAAATATGCAAATATCTGCTGATATTTGCAAACTTTCCATCAACACAACACAACATTTCATATTTGGTTACAATAATCCGCAATTATTCTGACTAACTAAATTCCAGTCAGGGGCAGCGGCGGTTCTCACTTTGCGGTTGGATGCAGTCTTGTGGCTGTAGATGTTTGGTGGGGGTCGGATTGGGGAAGGAAGATGAAGAGGAGGGTTTGTCGACGGCGGTGGGTCCATCGGTGGGCGGTGCGGCGTCTGGTGTAGGGGGAACGACGGCGATGTCAAATCGTAGGAGGTGGACGACTGGAGTGATCGAACGGTTTGCAAAATAGTGGGATTAGGGTTTCAAGCGAGATATAAGGAAATATTGACTGAGTAAATGATGCGTATCGTTTTGGATAGTTTTTTAATTTCATAAGGGTACATCTGGTATTTTTTCAGCGGAAGTTCAAAAACAAGGATGTATTTTATATTCTTTTTATCAGCGGTTTTTTTTTTATATTTTGAAACTTAATAGGGACTTGTAAAAAACACACCCTTAAATAAATGTTTCGCATTTAAGCCCTTAACCTTTTTTTTTCCAACAGCACCCTGAACTTAAAATGCTGGCCACGGCCAAACCGTAAGTCGGAATTGCACGAAACCAGCGCCATTCTTTCCGGCTTCTCTCCCTCTTTCCACGCCTGGTGGTCCCCCCCTCCAGTTCGCCACGTGGGGCCCACGATCTGCAGTTGAACGGAAAAGTGCAGTTTCCATTCATCTCAGTGCTGCGGCCGCCTCGATACTCCAAATGCCACCAAGTTTTGTCAGTAGCTAGATCTCGACCTCCCGAACAACTTCTGTTTGGGTCACTTTGCTTGAAAATGCACGGATCGACGGGAAATTGCTCATCTTTGCGACTGTCCGGTTTTCAGCACCCCTCCAGTAAAATTGACATTTCGGCAAACTCCGGCCACCTGAGACCATGCCACCACCGCCAAAAGAACCGTATGCTTCTCTTCTACCACAGCCTGAAGTTGCTCGACCTATCTCTCTTCGTGGGGCCCACAGCAAACAAATAACCGAAATCAGCTTTCTGTCTTTCAAGCTAGATCCCGGGGAATCCGTGCGACGATAGGTCTTGAATTTTTCATGGTAGATAGAGGATAAGAAGATGACCAAAACACGGAAAGGGTTTGGTCTGATTTTGTTCTGATTGAGAGATATAAATTACTTTATTTTCAGGGGCTAATTTGCAAAATAAATTTTAGAGGAGGGAGCCGCCCTGGAATAGAGGAAGAAGAAGGTGGCTATGTTTTGTCTTAGGGTTTAGCTAATGACAGTACTTATGATATTTTATATGGGTTAATAATTTAATTAGGCTCGCTACCCTTATTTTAACCTCTTATGTATTTTATCTTCTTCAAATTTTGTTTGTTTTCTTAGTTTAAAAATTCGTGTTAACACCTATGAATTCCATTTTAATTTAAAATTGAAACATAAATATTCCTTGACATTACGGATTTAAAGAATCTGGTTTCGTCATTTTCCGAGTCCGTATGAATCAATAATGAATTCTTAAAGTCTGAAAATTGACCATTTTCACTGAAAAATCAATTATAATTACATATTAATTCTAAAAATTCCAAATAAAATCATTTCTAGCTTTGTTTTGACGATACAAACACAACAAAATTAATTTCGTTGAATTTGAAGACCGTTTGCAAAACTTCACTTTTCAAGGCGTATATATGTTATATTTAAAAATATATTTTTATATGAATAATTTCCGAAACTCAAAATATATAAATGTTTATACTTTTTCAATGCAGAAACGTCATTTTGAACTCAATGGAAGTGGTTTCGAGTCCAAATTCATTCGTATGCAAAAAGTAGCGTTTTGGGTCCTATATATAAATTCCATAGCGTTTTCCTGAGATTTTGAATTGGACATAACTTTTGATTCCCGGTATGAAATTTCAATTTTTTGGATTCGTTGGAAAGATATTTTTAAATAGATTCTAATATTTTTGGTTTCGCTAAAATCCGATTTATTTTGCATCCTATACAGTCAGTCAAAGTTAAAATTCAAATTTTATAACTGCCGCGCTATTTCTAACTCCTTTTATAATTTAAATAAAATCTATTCGTTTTAACTTCGATTAAAATAAATTTATAGTCGTTATTATATAAAATAAATTATTTTAAATATTCAAAAACCATTAAATTAACTAAAATAAAAATTTTAAATTTGCCCCAAAATTCCGGTTCGTTACAAGCTGCTCCACCTCCAGGAGTCGCGCTTGCCGCTGTCCCCACCATCCCATGCGGCATTCACCTGAAAAAGCAGTTCAGTTTTCCCTAAAGCCACTGCCTTCCTCCTCAATGACTTCGATAACGCCTGTAATTAGTGCCGCTACATCCGTGCCTGAATTAGGAGTCACCAGCAACTCCTTTCACAGTTCAGGACAATGCTTGAATGGGTGCTGTGAGGATTAGAGGTGGATTTAAACTCAAGCGATTTCCAAACCCATCGAGGTGAGATTTCTAAACTCACTTTTAAAATGAAAACAAAATATTCATGCGATGTAGAAAAATCGTGTATGCAATAAAAATATATTCATGCTATAGAAATTGTGTATACGATATGAAATTGGGTATGTGATGTTGAAAATGTAATGATTTTGTGAGAATTTTAAACTCACATTAAAGTGATTTATAAAATTATGTATGTGATTTATAAAATTTGTTATGCGATGTAGAAAAATCATTATGATATGAAATAATTTTTAGCAAGTTAAAAATGTGATTTTTAACTAATGCATGACATGAAATAATTTTTAGTTCGATAAAAATAAGATTTTTTAACATAGGTATGCGAATAGATCGACAATCAATGAATGGCGGAGTGGAAACCCAAGGTGAGAACTCCTCACGATAATTTTCTTTGTACAGTTATATATTTTATAACTGCATATATGAACTGCTCCCTGTCGTCCACAGAACATGGACGACTTGCTTGTTTGTATGATTGTGTTGTGAAAATTGTTTGTGATGTGAAATGGACTGTATAAAATATTCACGTGTTGAAATAAAATATTTTATCATTAAAAATATAATTTTTAACGTGTATATGAATAAAATAAATATTCATTCATAAACAAATCGGAAAATTTGTTTATGTACACACATTTGACTGATATTGATTGGGACGATATATTTTACACGTTGCCCTACTGCACAAATAACAATCAGTGTTTATTGTTTGAAAACCCCACACGGGTATTGGGAGAAAACTGGACATACACTAATCCCAATATTTAGTTGTATGTCAATCGATTGGTTGACAGACTGTTATAAGCGTTGATTATTCATATTTGACGCTTATGCAGTTCTGTAGTGCACTCTGGATGATGGTTGATTGTTTATCATTGTTGTTGTGTACATGTGTTGTATGAAATCCATATAAATAACATTATACGGTAATTGACTGTGTCTGATTCCAGTTCAGAAAGAATAAATATTTTAAAATAACGAATATTTTAAAATAATATTCAGTAAAAGATCAAAATCTAATTTTGATGTCCGATTTGGGATGGACACGAAAATATTTAATTATATAAAGCCATGTTGATTAGATTGACGCCATTTTGACGTGAACGATGTTTATATCGATTTTGTTCATTTTTATAATGAATATCGAAAAAGAAATGATTTCAAAATCTAATGTTTTGAAAATATTATCATTTATATATCGATGATATGGAATATTCAATTTTGATTTGAATTTGAATATGAAGTTGAAATCGTTTTGAAAATGAATTTAAAACGATTTAAATGGAAATCGATGAAATATATTATATATATATATATTTAATGACCTGAATAGAACGCGCTGCACCGCGATAGTTGTGAATTTTGACCATTGACTTCGAACAGACATTACGGGAGATCCGACCGTCGGATTCTCCTAAAACCGGAACAGTTGGGTTCGTATCGAAAAGAGATTTCCAACGAATTTTAGAAATTTGAAATCTAACGGTTGTATTTGGAATTATGTCCAAATCAAATTTGAAAAAGGTCGATGTAAGTGCGGTTCGATGGCCGTTTATGGAAATCGACTGTATGGGCCTTGATAAAATTGTAAAAAATAGCAATAATTTGTGTAAAATCATAATAAATGATTTGGGAAGAATTGGGATGAAAAATTCTATATTTGAAAAGATAAAAATATATTTTTATCGAAATGAACTAGTTATGAACTAGAATTATAATCCAATATTTTTAAATAAATAAATTGGATTTGAAATGGTTTTAAAAATAACCGGAATTTTAAATATATGAATTGGAATGAATTTGAATCGAAATTATTTTCGGAATATTTCGATATTGGATTCCGTGATTATACGGACATTGTGGAGGAATTTGGAAGATATATATATCGTTATTCCAATACGATATTTGTGAATTACAAAAATTGATATTGAATATAAGCCGATATATTTTCTATTCAGAGCCTTGTATTTTATATCAAATGGGATTTTGGGTTTGTCGTGAACGGTGTCTTCACTAACACTGTTCTTAAACCCAGTTGAGAAAAGATTAAATCTTTTTTTTTAATATTTAATGTAGTTTACCAATTAATTAATATATAATTAGGATTGAATTGAATTGAATTTTGGGTTTGTCGTGAATGGTATCTTTAAAAATGCTGTTCTTAAACCCAATAGAGTTAAGAAAATTAGAAACTAACAGGGGATTAGCTAAGTTGAATGGTTTCCTGGGTATTGATCTAATGTTGGTTTCGGCCTTCGGGATTAATACTTAGGGAATTGGTCTCTTACTAATTTACGGTTAGAGACTGATGGAATGGTGTCTTCAATAACACTGTTCTTGAAACCCGTGTGAAAAGAATAAATCTGTTAATTAAGATTATTAGAGTTTCCAGTTAATTAACATTTAATTGGAATGAAATGAAATGTGAATTGGGTTTATCGCGAACTGTCTTTTAAATAACACTTGTTCTTTAACCGATTTACAGTGAAATGGGATTTGGAATATATAAATCTTTTATTAAGATTTAATGGAAATTTTCCAAAGTAAAGTTTTCCAAATTAATAAAATAAATGGAAATAGAATGGAACTCGATTTGGTAATAATCGAAGTGAGCTTCTGTGGAGGAAGACTGTTAATATATATGGAATTTAAAAGCCTTTGCCATTATTCCATTTATATTATTAGTCTGATACAGAATTAATGGAACATCGATTATATATTGATATGTTTCCATGAAAATTCCATAATTAATGGAATGGGATTTTGGGTTTATCGTGAGCTGTGTTTTAAATGACATTAGTTCTTCAACCCAGTGAAAGATAAGATTAATTTCTTAACTTGGAATAATCATTAAGTATTTTTGGAGATTAAAACTGAATTAGAGTTTTAATGAATCTTTAATTAGACTGAAAGGTGAATTTGATAACTAAAATCATCAAATTCGAGAAATTATCGAGAATGGAGTACCACCAGTTTTACTCCAGGCGATAGTTAAATCTTTAATTAGATTTGAATGAGAAATGGTAATTAACTTTAGCGATAACACTGTGGTGTTAGATATGGAGTATTACCAGTTTTGCTCCATGGGATGAATAGGTTGGGATTGGGAAATTAAACAAATGATTATTTCGGTAAGGATCGCTAATCCCGACTAGTTTGGATAAACTATAATTTGGTTTGGATTGATATCCAAAGGAAGATTAAAGAATAAATTTAAAGAATTTATCTTTGATAAAATTAATGGGAACCTTTCCCAAAGGATATGAATATTTAAATAAAAGAATACTCAGAACTGGAATGAGGAGTATGTTGTGTTTTTATAGCACTTGTTTATTATATACGCGAGTTATACAGAAAGGCTGGGTTCATACCCATTCGGAATAACTGATTCGACGATAAGTCGATGATGAAGACGGTGGTTGAAGACCGGAGGTCTTCACATTGTTTGGATGATTACTAATGTCTTGATTGGGTTATACACCCAAGACAAGGTAATAAGTGGTGATCTTTCCGGACGTACTTGGAGATCGACCGGATATGCGAGGACCTCTCTCCTGTATTGGACATACGGGACGAGGAATAAGGTGCCTTCGGTTTCGTTCAGACCCAGAACGAACTTGTAAATGGATGTGTGTCTGACATCGGATTTCATTCTGTGTGATTGATAGACATCAGTTGCATAGCGTGAATTGCCCGTGTGGCATGGTGAGATGCAAAGGATCAAGGCTTCTGTTAAAAAGCAGAGTCTTATGGTTGATGATCAAAGCACGGCTTTAATATAGCATAGCTTTGTGTATAACATTAATTCGCGAGACTCACACCCCGGTGTGAACCAGAAACGGGAGAGGACATCAGGGAGGACATGCGTTTCCTTCTAGCTAGGAGTGGTGTCAGGGTTTTGCACGCCCTGACGTTTTACTTATGCGGATGATGGACACCAAGGCGCCTTAGATATATGGGCACTGCGGGGCCGATGGATGATATGGTCTTTATACAGACCAGACTTACGCCCTATAGGGCGGGGAAACGCAGTGTTCAGGCATTTCAATCCACATCGAGTGGACCGGCCCTGACGATACAAGGGTCACTCGAGCTCTGATCCTGAGGGGCGGGCTAGATCGTCTCGAAGCGGTAAGGACGATCCCTTTCCTTGGTTCACAGACGGAAATCCAACTTCCAATACGTGACATTTCAGTTTTGATTGTAGAGCCTAGTATTGGCGACATGATATATGGTAACCATGCCGTCTAGGATTGATACATTTATATTTGAAGTTGTTTTATCACTATGCACTTATAATAGTATCAAATGATTTGTTTTAAACGTACCAAGCATGTTTTTCTATAATAAGGGAAAACCCTATCCTCCGGCTTGCATTGTATTGTGAGATGGGACCTGGGTTTTATAATAGCTTCATTTTTCCAAAAAGCATTGCGTTGTTTTGTTATATGCACTAGTATTCTTGGGAGGATACCCGTTCCGTGTTATACGGCGTGGTCCCTTGATTTACTTTATTTTTAAAGTAAAGATTTAATAACTGTTTTAGTTCTCACACCAGTCATATGACTGACTTGGAGTTTATTGTTTTAACCTAAACTCTGGGTACCTCTATTTTCCACACGGGTAGCTAGTAGTTTTGGTTTTGCAGATTTATATTCACAGGATCCTGGTTTACAGCTGGAATGATATTCGAAAAGCTCTGCATCCGTATATTCCTTTCAGTTGTGTTTTGTATTATTTTCCGCTGCATTGTAATTTGTAAATCTCTGATATTTATCAAATGTGTAATATTTATTCATACTTTATTATATTCCTGTACTCTGATGTAACTGTTGTAATAAGCAATGAAATGTTCTTCTGTTTGAGTTCTGATTTGTCGTGTTGTCAACTCAATCCGGGCTTTCCTTCATGGGGAAGTTCGAGCCGCTTCAGCTGGTATCAGAGCTTTGGTTTACAGAGCTCGGAGAACAAGACACGTTAGAACCAAACGAAAGAATTCATCAGAGATTGGATTAGTAATATCCAATGAGAATGACTTGTTAGAGATAGGATCAGAAGTATCCTAGAATGAGTGTGAAGAGTTAAAATTTTAAAATCAAATTTAGTTTTGAAAATTTAATCTAATTATACTTATTTGAGTATATTATTTTATTTTATTTTGGACAATCGAGTATATGAGATTTTGCATATACGTGTCATGAACGTATATCCGAAGTTTTAATATACTGGGTAGATATAGAATTACACTCTAGTCGCCCGGAGATAACTCTAATGATTGACTAGTCGTCATCAGCATTTATGTTCGGGTTTCGAAAGTGGAATTTCTATATAATTCCAATTGGCTAGTGTGAGAACCAAAACTAGATAGGATTTATTGTTTTGATTTGACACACAAAATATGATTTACAGGTATATATAGAAAGTTATGTGTTTGAAAAAATAATCAACTAATTGATTGATGATCGTTTTGTTTGAATATTGGTTGAAATTTTGAACCATTGGGCCAAATTGATTAAATATTGAACTGAATTGAAAATTGTTTGAAATTGCATACATGTACATTCATATATATTGAACAAGTCATAACAAGGAGGCTAGAGAAGAGGAATAAAATTGTATGCCCGACAAATAGGTACATTGTAACGACCCAGGAAATTTGCGACCTTAGTAATCGACATAAACTCAATGTCGACTATCCAAGCATCGGAAATACCGGATAGTTAATAGAAAGAAATTAGAGGGTGAGAATAGATAAGATAGAAAATTAGAATAAAATAAGAAGAAGAACACAACAACATCAGAGTAAACGCGAATCTCACGGCGGAACGAAAAAATATAGTATACAACATAACTTTGAAACATAAATCTGTATTCGTATATTAGAGTACAACACTTATATCACAGCGGAAATAAACAATGGCTATATAATGCAGCTGAAGCCTCCTGCTCCAAGCTCCTTCTAGTATATCTGTAAATCCCAACCACTTGATTGCCCGTACAAAATTGGGCACCCAAGACACTACACCAAATATTGTAAACTCCAACCATTTGTTTAACTTTTAAAATCCTTTTAAAAGAAAGAATAATCGTAAGACCGATCCAAACATTAACACGGATGGTTTTTACCTTACGATAACCCAAAATATTTCTTTTAAAATCCATACTCTTCTGATATTATAATAATGTCTAAATCAAGTACATATCAATCTAGTAGAACATTTTCATCTCACGCTCTACATATATAGTATACAATCAAAAACCGCGGGCTCTTACTGGGAAATGGATTTCTAACTATGACAAGGTATGGAACCACCTTCCGATCAGTGTACTCTAGAAGCGATACACTGGAGTTCAACAAGAACATCTTGTAACACGGCCACACATGACCGACCATTCATTTTGCTTGAATGTTTCGAATATATTGTCACCTTACGGTTGGTATACCAACATAATCGTTTCCGGGAGATACAAAATTGAAAGAAGTAACAAATATGAATATTCTCTAGATGGTTACAATATACCCTAATTGGGTGCGGCCCACTTAGCAATGTTGCCTGCCCGATTTCTATCATTTCCCAGTTGATGAGACTTGAGGTCATAACGTATCTTTTAACAGATCACTCTTTCAATTACTTTGAGTGCCACATCGTCATACCCATCAAATCACAAATTGATTTCCCCAAAAATACCATGGGGATAAGCTAAGAGAAACGAATTCCTCCGCCACCAACGTAAATACGTTTGAAACGATCAACTTACGCGATCTACCAGATATACTCTGTCAGACATTCATCCATTCAAGTTTTCCTGGGACTGGACAACCCGAAGGCACTATTCTGTAAATCAACTTAGGCAATTTCTACCTAGGATTTACTGAACATCCCTTGCATAACTCCATCTTCAATTATCTTCATCATATTTGATTCGCAATGCTAATGCCATATGGAGTAGTTTTCAGATAATAAATCTGATCCCGGTCTCTCCGTATTGACAATGGAAATGGTCAAAAACTTTGATAGTCGGTGATTTAACTATCAAGAAAACATGTGTACAAAAAACGGTCGTATTTCCAAATGGAAATCTTACCGAGCAAATCATCAATCAACACTGATCCCCTTTAATTTAATTTGTCATTCAATTATTCATTTCCCTATTCCTATTTCCATATATTCGTAAATTCTTATTTTCTAAATTTAGAAAATATACGTTATTAATCATTTGAAAACATTTCCATACTTACCCTCATTTCTTATTTTCTTTATTAGAAAACATTCCTGATTCTTATTTGGAAAACATTTCCAAAACTCCTTCATTGGATTTAAACAGATGTTTAAATAAAACATCGCTATTCAACTCAAACCATTACACTCATTAACTTAATTAACTTAACCAACACTCACCATCAAACCCTAACCATTCCTTAGTTAAAAACGAAGTCAATCAAGTTGGGGTATAACTACCTCTCAGACCTTAACTGAAAAACATTTCTAACTCCGAAATAGACAAAGTTCACCGTCTAAATCTTTAACAAACTTCTATATGTACTCTCGGATTCTATTTACGAATCCACTTCTTTTACAGAAATCATTTGATTATACAATAGTGTTATAATCCCATGCTTCCGAAAAATAATAACTTAAATGTAACTTTTATTTATTAACTCGAATAAATAAATAAACAATTACATGAATAAATCTTGATTTAAAAACCGGAAAGTATAAGTACTTTCCCATACTTTCCCGAATTCGATATAATCGAATTCGACGATTTACTCTCTTCGAATAACTAATATTCGATTAACTCACTTCGAATAACTAATATTCGATTATCTCTCTTCGAATAACTCATATTCGATTTACTCACTTCGAATAACTAATATTCGATTAACTCACTTCGAATAACTAATATTCGATTAACTCACTTCGAATAACTTATATTCGATTATCTCTCTTCGAATAACTTATATTTGATTAACTCACTTCGAATAACTTATATTCGATTAACTCTCTTCGAATAACTCTATTTGATAACTCTATTTCGAATAACTATATTAGATAACTCTATTTCGAATAACTATATTCGATAACTCTATTTCGAATAACTATATTCAATAACTCTATTTCGAATAACTATATTCGATTTAACTCTATTCGAATAACTAATATTCGATTAACTCTATTTCAAAACCCTAAATTTCCTTTATAAATATTCTTATCTAAAAAATATTTATTTAAATCCCTTATTCACATTAAATGTGAATAATATCCCTTTTATAAAAACCAAACAGTTTGATTTCGCATTTTAAAATAATATCCCATTTCCAATTCTATACATACTCCTATTTATAGAATTATTCATACGAAATCTCCTTTTTAATTCTAACACTTAAATCTCATTTAAATTCCCTTTATAAATGCTGAGTTCACATTCTATTTCAAATATCGGTGTTGAAACCGATTCTACTTCTCTATATAAGTTCTGACTTATATATTCTATTTATCAAATGATAAATATTTTATTTAATTTACAAAACATTATTTATAAATTAATCTTTTCCGTTTATCTGTTAAAACAGATTCTATTTAAAATCTATTTTAAATTAATCCTTTCCATTTATCTGTTAAAACAGATTTCCATTTAATATTTATTTCCCACATAATTCCTTTTATGAAATTCTATTTATATTTACAGATGTTTCCTTTTCTATTTGTATTTACAAATATTTCCTTTTCTACTTGGATTTATAAATATTTCTTCTTCTACTTGGATTTATAAATATTTCTTTTTCTATTTGTATTTATAAATATTTCTTTTTCTATTTGTATTTATAAATATTTCTTTTATAATATATTCTTTGATTTTTTAAATATTTTCTTTTCAATAAACACTTTGAAATTCCCCTTTCTACATCCCAGTATTACTTATGGTATTTTAGAAATACCAAACCACAGTGCCAGTGTCATCCACACATACATAATCAATCATAAAATATATATCATATCATATATCACAATATGTGAAAATAAACAGTTATAATATTTGAGGAATCCAGTTGGATCCCTTCAACCTGTTTCCCTGCATCCACAGATGTTAAACAATATAATTAACATCAATTTCGTTTCAACATGAAATATTCTGATAAACAGAATCAATATATATATATATATATTTAACGATTTATATATATATTTATGTATATATATGTATATAATTTCAACCAACTGACTAGCAGTTCATCCCAACAGTCAACCCACAAGAATCAACCATCATTTATCAATTCTGAAAATACGTTATAAAAATATAAACTGTGCAGAGTTAGTGAGATTTACTCACATTGGACTATCATCATTAAATAACGATAGCTATTGGTTGATTCAAACAAACAATTTATTTTGCAATAAATTGTGATAAGCTCCAAATCACTTTTAATCAGTTCCATTTTGTCGCGCTCGTCCATACGATCCTAACGGATCCAGTTTTGCTGAATTCCGTTAACATACGAAAAAGATATGATAAATTAAAGTTAATACATTCTTTAATTAAATAAAATTGAAATTAAATTTCTTTTGGGCCTTAACTTTTTTTATATTAAATTCCCTGGCCCATCACGAATTCAAAAGCCCACCCACGCTTTCCCATACCTGCTCGCACTACCTCTTCTTCCCCGTTAGAAAATCTAGTAGTTGCTCCTCTATTTTACTGATTTCAAGCTTCCACCGCACCCTTCATACACCATTAAATTGAAAACCGATAGCACCGAACTCCTCCGCTCCGTTCTCTCCTCAGCTTCTTCATCATAAAGCTCCATTCGAGCTTAAGCTCAGAACCTCGTGTCTCAGACTTCACGCAAAACTCCCACAGAGACTGTAACAACCCGCAAATTCTGAACCAATTTAAAAATTTTATTTTAGAAAATTTTAATGAATTTTGAGGATATAATAAAATTAATATAAATAATAAGGGCTAGAATTTATTTTAATCGAAGTTAAAATGAATATAATTTAATTTTAAAGATAAATGGAGTTAGAAATAGCGCGGTAGTTTAAAATTTTAATTTTGAACTTTAACTGAATGTACAGGATTCAAAATAAATCAGAATTGAGTGAAACAAGAAATATTTAAATCTGTTTAATCATATCTTTCTAACAAATTTGAAAAATTGAAATTTCATAGCGAAAATCAAAAGTTATGGCCAATTCAATATTTAGAAAGGTTGCTGTAGAATATATATAATATATATGGCCCGAAGGGCTACTTTTCACATATGAAGGAAATTGGACTCGAAACCACTTCCATTGAGTCTGGAATAATGTTTCTGCATTTAAAAAGTATAAACACTTATATATTTTGAGTTTCGGAATTTATTTGTTTAAAAATGTATTTTTAATATTAAATATATAGCACTTGAAAATAGTCAATTTTCAAACGACCTCCGTTTTCGACGAAACCACTTTTGTTGGAACCGAAATGTCAAATTATAGCTAAGTTTCAATTTTCAGAATTTTTCGAATTAATATGTGAGCGTGGCAAACGAAAATGTGTTTTGATTATTTCAGTTAAATTTAAACGACTTGAAAATAGCCATTTTTCAAACAGTCTCAAAATTCGACGAAATTAGTCTTGTTAGAACCGTATCGTCATAAGAAAGCTAAAAATATTTTTTTTGGAATTTTCTAAGGTCATATGTGGCCCCGACATATTTAAATGTACGGTCGATATTTAATTAATTATTTTTTTGGGATTTTATATAAATTTTCTACAGATCTCGGAATTGGACCCCGAGACCTGCCCCATTGCGTTCAGAAGGCCTCAAAACTTTAAGATCGACAGTAAGCAAGCCCAATTCTGAGACAGTCCAGAAATTCACCTTTATAACACGTTTTTCAATGAATTTAATAATAAAATAAAATAAAAAGAAACCCTAACCCTAATGGCCAGCCGCCGCCTATTCAAAACAATGGCTAGAAAGCTCCGAATTTCAAACACTAATTTCTCTTAATCCGTTCAACGAAAATTGGAAAACTATATATCAATTCGAAGAGATTTTCGAGAGCTTTAATCTCATACGGTGATGATCATCTCTGGAGCTTTGTGGTGCTCGATTTTTGGGCGTGAAGTGGCCGGTTTTGGATGGGGTTGGTGGGCCACGGGGGGGGCGCGAGTGGGGACCCAAGGCAGGCGAAGGGGGAGGAGGACCGGGGCTACGATGTGGTGAAGTTTGATCGACCTCTGGGCGCTTCTAGCAAGGTGCGATTTTGGTCAAGGAAGGGACCATATGGGTTCGCTCGTTCTAGTTTACACGACGGAGAAGAAGCAAGGATTATACGGCTAATGAATGTAATTAAGGATTTTTATTTTATTATTTAATTTAATTATTATCCAATCTTTAAAAATCAATATCTCTTTCATACGAGGGCCGATTTACGAACCGTAAGTTGCGTTGGACTTGTCTTTCAGAGATCTTCGCAATGGCGCAGACCAGAGCTGAAACCGAGACAGTTGAATTTTCGCCCATATCAATGTGAGAACTCTGAATTTTATTATTTAATTAATTATAAATTATTTTTCTCGCATTGAAAATAATTATATTGCGATGTAAATTCATATCTGAAATGTTCTGTGATTGACGAATTGTTGATTGTTGTTGTGGTATGTTTTGTTGTTCATGATAGGCTAGATCTACATTGAATTTTATATATGGTTTAATTTATTTGTGGTTAGAGAATTAGATCTAGAATTAGATCTAAATCATATTTTATTCGGATTTAAATCATAATCTAGTTGCTCTAATTTATTTTAAAATTATTAAAGTATTATTTTTATTATTCTGAAATGAACAATAAAATTTGAACGACAAATAAAGAAATTTATTTTTATTTGTTGATGTTACAATAAAATTTGAACGATAAATAAAGAAATTTATTTTTACTTGTTGATGTTACAATAGAAGTTGAAAGACAAATAAAAGCTTTATTTTTGTTTATTTGTTTACTTTGCAACAGAAAATGAACAACAAATAAAACCTTATTTTTATTTGTTTACTTTGCAATAAGATTTGAACGACAAATAAAATATTATTTTTATTTGTTTATTTACAATAGAATATATTTTTATTTGTTTCATTACAACAGAATTTGGCTAACAAGTAAAATCCCATTTTTATTTGTTTACATTTAGAACATGGTTTATGAATTACAGTAAAAATTTCCTTTTTACTGTTACCTTAACATAAGAGGTTATAGAATTAGAATAACAATAAAATACTAAATTTTATTGTTGATATTAAAAACATATTGGTAAAATAAAACTTTATTTACATCATATTTGTAAATTAAAGGTTATATTTGGAAACCACCTTTTGTTCACATTTTTATGTAAATAAAAATACATGTTTTGGAAATCACAATTTTGTTTACATTTTATATGTAAATAAGAAATTATTTTCAGAAGCTACGTTTTGTTTGCAAATATATATTAGAGACGAAATTTATTCTTTTATTTGCAATCACCAACACAGATATGTAATATATCACCTTACATACATTGAATCAAATAATAACATTTTTATGATTAGTGAATTAAAAATAACATTTTTGTTAAAACATAAGTATTGAAATAAAAAGTGAACATTTTTGGTCAAACTTTATTAGTGAAAAATAGAAAGAAAAAAAACCCATATTTTATTTAGAACTTGATCATTGAAATAAAAATAACATTTTCATTAGAATTTGATTTATGAAATAAAAATCACATTTTTATTAGGACTTGATTTATGGAATAAAAATCACACTTTTGTCAAACCTTGATTATTGAAACGAAAGCAACATTTTTGTCAAACAAGATCATTGGAATAAAACTGTTCTTTTATTTACATTCATAAATCTACTTTAAAAATAGAGCTTGTTCTTTTATTTTGCATTCATTAATGCAAACATACATAGAAAATAAAGTTTGTTCTTTTATTTGGAATCACCAATGCAAATATATATATTGAAACAAATTTTTCTTTCATTTGCACTCACCAATGCAAATACATATATTGAAAATAAGGTTTATTCCTTTATTTGCATTTATCAATACAAATATGCATTGAAATTAAGGTTTATTCCTTTATTTGCATTTATCAATGCAAATATTCAATGAAACTAAAGTGTATCTTTTTATCTACATTTACCAATACAAATGTACACATTTTTATATACTGAATAGAATTTGTTAAAAATATACTTTGAAATAAATTTTGTTCTTTTATTTACATTCACTAATGTAAATATAATTTGTAAACAAAACTATTCTTTGTTTGCATTCATAAATACAAATACTCTTTTAAATAAAATTTGTTTCTTTTATTTACATTCACTAATGTAAATACACATTGGGAAAGAGTTCTTTTTTACATTCACTCAAATATACTTTTAAATAAAAAGTTACATTTGTTAATTGCTTTCCTTGTTGCAAATAAAACATTAAATAAAAGTTTCATTTTTGTTTATAACCCTACATGCAAACCAAACATCAAAATGAAAGTTACATTTTTGATTTATAATTTTGATATGAATATAATATTGATATAAAGAATAATTTTTAGAAATGCATTTTTTTCTATATGAAATGAAAAGAGCAAATTTGTCAAATGTCTTATATGTAATAAAATGAGTTCTTTTTGTCACTTCAAAAAGAATGAATTGAAAATGTTTATTTAAGCTTTTGTAAAGAAGGAATAACTAAACATTCATATTTTTATCATTAAAGTAAAATAGACAAAAACACTCATTTTGTCTAAATTAAAAGAATGAAACAGAATATAGCATTGGAATATTTTATTAGAATTGAAATACAAATTAATCTCTAACGTAAATTTATATTAGTTAAAACCAACTATCCACTTTTATCAACTTACATTTATTGAAAATAATTATTTATTTTAGTCAATTTATTCTAGTTAAACCAAAATAGACATTTTGTCAGAAATATTCATTTTTGTCAAAATGAATTAGTTGAAGCAATTTATATATAGATATATATCTTATGTTTGGCAAGATATATACTTGTCAAGATAGGTTAGTTAAATCAAAATTATCATTTTTGTCCCATTAGAATTGTCAGAACAACATAACCATGTTTGCTTGAGTTTAAACTAGCAAAAATAGAAATTGTCAATAGAGACGAAGTTATTATTCTTATTCATTCATTGCAATAGAGATATTTTCTTGTCATCATTATATGTATTGTGTATTACACTTCCATTCACAAGTTACCCGACTTGTTTATGTGATTGGGACGATTATTTTCACACATCGCCCAAGTGCACAAATTAGTTTATTATTTGTTTATTGGTTGAAACCCCACACGGGTGTTGGGATGAAAATTTACATACACTAATCCCAATATTTAGTTGTATGTTGATCGTTGGATCGACATGCTGCGATGAGCGTTATTATTTAATTTTAACGCTTACACAGTGGAAATTATACTTTGGATGTAGATGGATGATTTGATGATTATACTGTTATTATCATATATATGATGTGTGTGAAATCCATATAATCCAAATTATGTGGTAAATGATTGAGTCGCATTTCGATTCAGGTGTTCTTTTAAATAAGAATATTTTTACATTAGAAATCTTTTTTATATAAAGTATATATTTTCATAAGAGAAAAATATATTTTAATCAAGTATATGTTGAACAAAGAATATTTGTAAAAGATAAAAATTCTGTAATATAAAGAATACTTCCCATTTAGAATCTTTTATATGAGGAATATTTTTATGATTATCTTAAAATATGTTTTTTTAAAGATTATTAGGATTTGCAATTATATTTTGTGTTATGAGATAAATTGAGATGCGAAGTGGATTTATCGTGGACGATGTTTTAAATGACATTTGTCCTTTAATCCGATTTACATTGAAATTATTATTTGGAATTTATAAATCTATTTTATAGATTTAGAAAGGGCATTTTCTAAAAATCAAGTTTTTTCCAACTTAATATATTAAATAGGAATTTAGTGGAAACTCGATCGATAATAATCGAAATGGGCTTCTGTAAAAGAAGACCGATATTATATATGGAATTTAAGAGGTTTTGCCGTTATTCCATTTATATTATTAGTCTGATACAGAAATCTATATCGATTATGTATTGATTTGATTTCTGTGAAATTCCATATTTTGGAAATTGATTTGTGGGTTTATTGTGAACTGTGTTTTAAAGGACACTAGTTCTTTAACCTGTTTTAAGATAAGATTTACTCCTTAAAATAAATGATCTTGTAATAATGATTTTTGATATCAAATCAAAACTGGTGTTTTAATAAATCTTTTAAGGAAGATTTAAGAATTTATTTTTAGAGTTTATCTTTGATAAAATTAATGAGAATCTTTTAATACGAATATCTTATTAAAAGAATACTCGGAGTTGGAATGTGGCATATTGTGTGATTTTCCAATATTTACTTTTTAATCACAAAATACGCGAGTTATTCAGAAAGACCGGGTTTAACCCATTCTGAATAAACATCACGACGATCAAGAGTCGAAGATGAAGGTAGTGGTTGAAGACCGAAGGTTTTCACATCGTTGGGATGATGATGACTGGTATCTTGAATTGGGATTGGCCTTCCAAGGCAAGGTATTTAGTAATGATCGTCCAAACGCATTTGGAGATCGACGGACACGTTGTTTCGCTCAGACCCAGAGCGGACTTGTAAATGGATTGCGTGTCTGACATTGTATTCATTTCTACTGTATTTGTTGAACGCTACTGATTATATATTTCTGTTTGGTGGTGAAGAATTTATTCTTTACTTATCACCCTTCTCTAAGACGTATGAGCTTAGAGGTTATATATATATTGGTAGATGATCAATAATATGGTAGGGTCTGACAATGTGACATGCTAAGATGCAAATGATCAAGGCTTTGTTGAAAAGCAGGCCTTGTGGTTGATGATCAAAGCACAGTCTCTTTAGGCATAACTTTGTGTATATCGTGACTTCGCGAGCCTCACACATCGGTTGAGTCTAAAACGGGAGAAGGGAACGCAGGGAGTGCACACGTTTCTTTCTAGCTAGAAGTGGTGTTGGGCTTTAACACGGCCCGACATTTGCTTATGTGGTTGATGGAATTTTTGCGAGGCCTCGGTTTATTCTTATCGGTCGCCCACGGCTGATTTGTAGGTCCAATAGGATCGAGGAGCGTGTGTTCAGGCATAACTAATCCACTAAAGTATTTGTGGACCGGCCCTGCTGTATCCAAGGGTTCGCCAGCGTCCGAATCCTGAGGCATTGCTAGAGTGTTTCGAATCGGTCAGGAGCTCCTCCCTAGCCTTGACTCATGATGGAAACCCAATTTCCAATACGCCCCTTGCGGTTTTGATTGTATAACTAGTATGGCGACATAGTAGATGATATCTATGCCGTCTAGGATTGATATTATGTTTGAAATGTTTTAAATATATCTATACACACTAATAATAATATCGTTTTTACGTATCAAGCGTCTTTTGACCATTATAAGGTAAAACCCTATTCTCTAGTGTGCGTTGCATTGTGTGATGGGACCTGGGTCTTATAATGGTTTCATTTTTCTAAAAAGCATTGCGTTATTTGACGATTTACTTTATTTATGCACTGGCAATCCAATGGAGTAAACCTGTTCCGCGTTAGCGGCGTGGTCCTGTGATTAGCCTACTTATTAGATAAGTTAATAATTCTCACACCAGTCCCACGACTGACCTGTAGTTTGTTTCACTTTGCAAACTCGGGTGCCCTCTTTCCACACGGGCAGTCGAGTAGCTTTTTGCAGATATAGTTAAGCAGGATCCTGGATTGAAGCCTGAAGCTGGGTCTAGAATATTGATGGCCTTCCGCTGAGATTAGTTCCGCTGCAATGTATTAATGTATTGTAATTTATCTTCCGCTGTAATTTTATTCCGATGTACTCTGATATATTATGTACTCTGATGTAACATTTATTATTGATGATATAAAAGTCTGTGTTGTTGTCCTGATGTGTTGTATGCCCAAAGTTAACGTACGCGGGTTTTGAATGGTTTTGATCGATCTTGCGATCGGTTGGGGTTGGGCGAAATCTGGGTCGTTACAGAGACATCGACACCTTATCTAACCGTTTTTGCCCAATCTCGCATCAAACCAACCAAAGCCGACACCCATAAACTCCTCTCGACACTCTCTTCCAACCCATATCACCAGTGTATAACTCGAACTCTCATGTTGAATCACATCGCTCAGCTGGAAGCTGCGACACCCATAAAACCATCGACACTTTTTCTTTTAGAAAATCCTCAAACTCCACCTATGAACTCGGTTTTACATCATAAACCCAAAAACAACAATGAATCGAACCAATGCTTCCTCGATTTGGCTAAAACCTAAACCCTAGGACTAAAAGTACCACGCTGGAATAAATTGACACGACCCGAACTTCCCCGTGAGGAAAAGAGCGGATAGCGTTGAGGAGAAGACAAAACAGAACGCAGACGGAAGAACATTTCATTGCTTATTACAACAATTCCATCAGAATACAAGAATATACAGAGTGTGAATAAATAACATTCGATAAATATAAGAGATTACAATAAATTACATAGCAGCGGAAAATAATATAAAACACAACTGAAAGTAATGCACGGATACAGAGCTTTCCGAGCATCGTTCCAGCTGTAAATCAGGATCCTGTGAATATAAATCTGCAAAACCAAAACTACTAGCTGCCCGTGTCGAAAATAGGGGCACCCAGAGTTTAGGTTAAAACAATAAACTCCAGGTCAGTCATGTGACTGGTGTGAGAACTAAAACAGTTATTTAAAACTTTACTTTAAAAGAGAGTAATTCAAGGGACCACGCCGTATAACACGGAACGGGTTTCCTCCCAAGAATAACAGTGCATAAAATAAACAACGCAATGCTTTTTCGAAAAATGAAGCTATTATAAGACCCAGGTCCCATCACACAATGGAACGCAAGCCGGAGGATAGGGTTTTACCTTATAACAGCCAAACATGCTTGGTACGTTTAAAACAAATCATTTGATACTATAATAAGTGTATAGTATCAAAAAAATTTCAATCATAAATATAAATCATAGACGGCATAAGTGCCCCATACCACTATGTCGCCATACTAGGCTCTACAATTAAAGCCGAAATACACGTATGGAAATTGGATTTCCGTCATGAGTCGAGGCAAGGGGCAAGCTCCTCTCCGCTTTCGAGACACTCTAGCAAATGTCCCAGGGCTACGCACTCTGGGCAACCCCTGGAATCGGCTGGGCCGGTCCTCTCTTACGTTTGAGGATTAGTTATTCCTGAACACACGTTTCCCGGTCCTTACAGACCTATAATCGAGGCGCCTCGCATCCAACAACCACATAGGTGAAAAGTATATAAATGTCAGGGCTGGTAAGTCACTGACACCACCAAAGCTAGAAAGAAACGTCGTGTTCTCCCAACGGTCCGTATCCCGTTTTTGACTCATACCGTGGTGTGAGGCACGCGAATCCATGCTATACACAAAGCTATGCCACGTAGGCCGTGCTTTGATCATCAACCACAAGACTTTGCTTTTTAACAGAAGCCTTGATCCATGCAACTCAGCGTGCCACACAGGCAATTCATGCCATGCGATTGATATTTATCGATATATAACCTCTAAGCTCGTACGTCTCAGAGAAGGGCGTTAAGCAAGAGAATAAATTCTCCGCCGCAAAACAGATATATATTTAACAGAAATCAATCAACACAAAATAAAATCCAATGTCAGACACACAATCCATTTACAAGTTCGTTCTGGGTCTGAACGAAACTGGAGGCACTTTCCTCGCATATCCATCGATCTCCAAGTACGTCTGGACGACCACCAACTATTTCCATCCTCTCGGGTGTACAGCCCAATCAGGATCATCAGTAATTATCCAATCGATGTGAAGACTTCCGGTCTTCGACCACCGTCTTCATCTTCGACTTATCGTCGAATCGGTTATTCAGAATGGGTATAAACCCGGCCTTTCCGAGCAACCCGCGTATATTAGAAACAAATGTTACACAAACACAACATACGCCTCATTCCAATTAATTAGTCACTAACCGTAAATCAGTAAGAGAGCAATTACCCAAATATTAACCCCGAAGGCCGAAACCAACACCAGATCAATACCCAGGAAACCATTCTTCTTAACTAACCTTCAGCTAGTTTCTAAATTTCAATTCTTAGGGAAAGGTTCCCATTAATTTTATCCAAGATAAATTCTTTAAAATTTATCCTTTAATCTTCCTTTGGATGTCGTATTAAACCAAATTATGGTTTTTCCAAACTAGTCGAGATTAGCGAACCACACCGAAGTAATTATTTATTTTATTTTCCAATCCCAACCTATTCATCCCATGAAGCAAAACTGGTAATACTCCATATTTAACACCACAGTGTTGTCGGTAAAATTAATTACCATTTCACGTTCAAATCTAATTAAAGATTTAACTATCGCTTTGGAGCAAAACTGGTGGTACTCCATTCTCGCTCACTTTCTAAATTTGATAATTTAAATTATCAATTTGCATTTCAATCTAATTGCAGATTCCTTAAAACTCCTTTTTCTGGGTTAAAGGACTAATGTCATTTAAAACACAGTTCACGATAAACCCAAATCACATTCTATTTATTATCGGGTTAAAGAACAAGTGTTATTTAAAACACCCTTCACGATAAACCCACTAATCAATTCTATTTAAAACCCATTTCAAATCCAATTTATTTATTTAAAAATAAATGGATTTTAATTTTAGTTCAAAACAAGTTCATTTCGATAAAAATCTATTTTTATCTTTTCAAACATGGAGTTTTTCATCCCAATTTTTCCCAAATCATTTCTCATGATTTTACACAAATTATTACTATTTTTAATAATTTTATCAAGGCCCGTACAGTCGATTTCCATCAACGGCCATCGAACTACACTTACAGCGACCTTTTCCAAATATGATTTGGACGTATCTTCAAATCCAACCGTTAGATTTCAAATTTCTAATATTCGTTAGAAATCTCTTTTCGATACGAACCCAACGGTTCCGGTTTTAGGAGAATCCGACGGTCGGATCTCCCGTTATGTCCGTTCGAAGTTAATGGTCGAAATTTACGAACTGCCGCGGCGTGGTGCGTTCTATTTAGGCCA
Organism: Allium sativum; assembly: GCA_030737875.1. Lineage (NCBI taxonomy): Eukaryota > Viridiplantae > Streptophyta > Magnoliopsida > Asparagales > Amaryllidaceae > Allium > Allium sativum. The sequence continues at coordinate 264,358,019 of CM060926.1, read as the reverse complement.
TTATATTATATATATAATATATATTTCGTCGATTTCTATTTAAAATGAATTATATAAATAGTTTTTAAATTCGTTTCAAAAATAATTTCAACTTCCATTTCAATTCAAATCAAAATTAAAATTTTCCTTATAAATTTGTTTTAAAATTCATTTATATTCAATTCAAATTTCAATTCAATTTGAATTCATTTCAATTCGTTTTCAATTCAATTCGGATTCGTTTTCAATTCAATTCGAATTCGTTTTATATTCAATTTATTTCAAATTGGTTTTATATTCAATTCGATTCAAATTGGTTTTCTATTCGATTCAATTCAAATTGGTTTTCTATTCGATTCAATTCAAATTGGTTTTCTAATCGATTCAATTCAAATTGGTTTTCTATTCAGTTCAATTCAAATTGGTTTTCTATTCGATTCAATTCAAATTGGTTTTCTATTCGATTCAATTCAAATTGGTTTTCTATTCGATTCAATTCAATTCAAATTGGTTTTCTATTCAGTTCAATTTGAATTGGTTTTCTATTCAGTTCAATTCAAATTGGTTTTCTATTCGATTCAATTCAAATTGGTTTTCTATTCGATTCAATTCAAATTGGTTTTCTATTCGATTCAATTCGAATTGGTTTTCTATTCAGTTCAATTCGAATTGGTTTTCTATTCAGTTCAATTCGAATTGGTTTTCTATTCGATTCAATTCGAATTGGTTTTCTATTCGATTCAATTCAAATTGGTTTTCTATTCGATTCAATTCAAATTGGTTTTCTATTCGATTCAATTCAAATTGGTTTTCTATTTAGTTCAATTCGAATTGGTTTTCTATTCAGTTCAATTCGAATTGGTTTTCTATTAGATTCAATTCAAATTGGTTTTCTATTCGATTCAATTCAAATTGGTTTTCTATTCGATTCAATTCAAATTGGTTTTCTATTCAGTTCAATTTGAATTGGTTTTCTATTCAGTTCAATTCGAATTGGTTTTCTATTCAGTTCAATTCGAATTTCTTTATCTATTCAATTCAATTCAAATTTCTTTATCTATTCAATTTATAAAAAACGAATATAATCGATACAAATATCGTTCGCGTCAAAATAGCGCATCTCTAATCAACACGGCTTTATATATTTCAATAATTCCGTTATTCTATTCAACAAATGAATATTTATTCTTGTCAACACATGACTAATCTCAACGAATGAGTACTGTCCACGTGTGACTATTTTTGTTATTTAATATATTTTATGAAAATTAAGGTATCTATCGTTTGATATTAAATCAGATTCCAACCGTAAATTAGTAAGAGAACGATTCCCTGAATATTAACCCCGAAGGCCGAAACCAACATCAGATTAATATCCAGGAGACCACTCATCTCATCTATTTTCCAGTTAATTTCTAATTTTATATGATAAAGATGTAAATTTTATTGTTAAAATATTTCGTTCAACACACGACTAATCTCAACGGATGAGTACTGTCAACACATGAACCTTTATTTTATAATGATAAAGATGTAAATTTTATTGTTAAAATATTTCGTTCAACGCATGACCAATCTCAACGGATGAGTACAGTCAACACATGAACCTTTATTTTATAATGATCTTTATTTTCCCGATTGGAATGAGGCCCAATCAATTACCATATAAAGTTAATTATATGGATTCCATTCAACACATGTATATAATAGCAATGATAAATAATCAACCATCATCCAAAGTGCACTACACTGTATAAGCATCAAATATAGATATCTAACGCTTATAACAGCCTATCGATCCATCGATCGACATACATCTAATTATTGGGATTAGTATATATCATATATTATCCCAATACCCGTGTGGGGTTTCAAACAATCAAACACAGATTTTATTTGTGCAGTTGGGCGATGTGTAAAATTTATCGTCCCAATCAATGTCCTTCAAATAGGTGTACATAAACAAACCGTCCGGTTTGTAAATGAATATTTATTTATTCACATTCACGTTAAAAATTATATTTTTAACGATAAAATATTTTATTTTAACACATGAATTTTTATTCAGTTCATTTACAAAATAAAAATGATATTTTTATTTTTCTAACTTATTTTAGAAAATTTCGGCGGCATAACGGCACGATACTAGAAACGGGACAAGGCCTAGCCTTATCCCCGGTCTAGTGAAGGCCCACGCCATTCACACATTAATCAAATCCATTCCATTTCACTAAACAATTCAATTCAACCCAAATAATCTAACCAACTACACAACCAAACAAACAAGTCCATGGTCTGTGGACGATGGTGTCGGGTGCTACTAAACACCGTCTGCATCCTAGTATATATAACTAGAAAAAGAAATTGAAGAGTGAGAAGTTCTCACCAAAAGCTATCCCAACTCCACGACTCTTCTTAAGTAGAAATCTTCGTCGTTCTCGTCTCTTATCACTTTCGTCGCCCGTAGCCACTACATATGTAAAAATCAAAATTTTACTTTGCTATTCAATATATAAAAATCAAATTTTTACTTTGCTATTCAATATATAAAAATCAAATTTTTACTTCGCTATTCAATATATAAAAATCGAATTTTTACTTCGCTATTATATAGATAAAAATTCTATTTTTACCCCGCTACTATATAGATAAAAATTATATTTTCACATCGCTACTATATAGATAAAAATTATATTTTCATTCAACGGTGTTCATATAATAAAGATTATATTTTTATCATGCTATTCTCTATATAAAGATTTCGCCTTTTCAAATTTAAAGATTTCGCCTTTTCAAATATAAAGATTTCGCCTTTTCAAATATAAAGATTTCGCCTTTTTCATTTCAAAAATCTAATCTTTTATATTTAAAAAATCTAATCTTTTCTATTTATAAAAATATAAACCTTTCTATAATTTAAAATCTAATGCTCCATTCTTTTCAAAGCTGATTTCATTTTTATTATTTTCAAAACTGATTTTATTATCATTATTTATTTCCTTCAATGGTGTAAAACAAACAATAATAACAAAAATATCGGATTTTGAAAAAGAAACTTAAAAATAAAAATAAATCAGAAAACTTACGGTTTCCTGCAGCGAGGGGGGGGGCTACTGTCAGCGATGCGAAGAGGGAGGTGTGCTTCGGCATTGGGGTTTCACGGTTTAAGGAGGGAAAGGGGGTTCAGAGGCTTCGGTGGCGGCGACTCAGAGGTGATCGGGGGTGAGGGGAGGAGGTGCGACGCAAATAGAAAGGGGGGAGGGTTTCTGGTCGTCGTCAGGGGGCACAGGGGGTCGTCAGAGGTGGAGGTCATCATCAGGAGGGGGCAGGCGGAAGGCACGGCGCGGTGGGGTCGGGTTTGGGCGTCGGTTCCAGAGAGAAGGAGAAGGAGATGAGCGAGAGGGGAGGGTGGATCATCGGCGCGAGGGGGATGGAAGCAGGGGGCGGTGGAATGGGTGTCGTGGTGGGGCCATTGGTGGCTGCGATGGGTGGTGAAGCGATTAGAGGGGATGGAGCTCGAACGGAGGGGGAGGCGAGGGGGCCGCGCCGAGGTGGCGTGCCTGATGGCGCGGCGACGCCCCGATGGGAGGAGCGACGACGCTCCTCCCCCCTTCGTCTTCTTTCTCTTTTTTTTTATTCTGAATCGATTTTGAGAAGAAAGGGGGGGGGCTAACGGTTTTGAAGGGGAGAGGGTTTATTTATTTATTTAATTATGAAAAAGTTGACTTTTACATACGACCTCTAAACGAGGCCCACCACCTGTCATCCATAGCGTTTTACCCCCATTTCGAACACAATGGGATATGTATCGTAGGCTGATTCGATCGTTTCGATCAGTTTCCCCAAAATCAACATATAACTCTATATATTAAATTTGAACGCGCATTTCAATTTACCGGGGTCACATACTAACTAGAAAATTTCCAGAAAAATATTTTCTAGCCTCGTATTGACGATACGGTCCTAACAAAACTAGTTTCGTTGAATTCTGAGACCGTTGGAAAAATGGCCAATTTCCAGTCGATTAAAATCAACTGAAACTGGTCAAACGCGTTTTCCTTTGCCACGCTCACATATTGATTCGCAAAATTATGAAATTTGGAATCTAGCAAAAACTTGACACTGCGGATCCAACAAAAGTGGTTTCGTCGAAATCCGAGGTCGTTTGCAAAATGTCTATTTTAAGGGCCTGAATTCCATAGCGACTATTCAGAATTTTCAACTGGACATATCTTTCGATTCCCGCTATGAAATTTCGATTTTTCGGATTCGTTGGAAAGATATCATCAATTAGATCCTATTAATTTTGGTTTCACTAAAATCCGGATTGTTTTGCACCCGGTACATTCAATTGAAGTTTGAAATCGAATTATCGAACTACTGCGCCATTTTCAATTCTATTTATAATTATATATAAATATTTATATTCCAACGACGACGTATATAATATATACGTTATATTCATTTCAAAATAAATTTCTCGTCGATATTATTTAAAATAATTCATTTTAAATATTCAAAATTCGCTAAAATTGCCAAAATAAAAATTTTAAACTGGCTCAGAATTTCCGGGTTATTACAATCTCCCCCACTTAAAACTTTTCGTCCCCGAAAAGGAACGAAGTCGAAAGTGGTTTGATTAATCCACTCTACGTTCGATCTGGCTTCCATTCTCCAACTTTTCAGTTTCTGAGAATTTTCTAATTTTCAAAAATTTGGCTAACACCCTAAATTTTCGAAAAATTTCGCCATAACCTCCCCTGCACCAGGAGCCACGGGAAAATCCCGAAATTGCCATACAGGCCTTCTAATCTCAAAAAGAAAAAGAAAAAGCCAAGCGGCTAGCCAATAGGCTCATAAAATCATCATCACCCAAACAAAACAGTAAATTATAGTAAATACGTACCTATTTGTCGGGCAAACAAATTTTATTCTTTGCTCTAGCCTCCTTGCTATGACCTGTTCAATGTAAGTACATGTATATGCAAACAAATACGACTAATTTTCAATACAATTCAATATTCGGTTCAATTAGGCTTAATGGTTCAAAATTATCAAACAAATAAACAAACAACACAAACATCAATCAATTAGTGGATTAACGTTTCAAATTCCTAATTTTGATATATATACTGAAAATCATGTTTTTGATGCCAATTCACAACAAATAAATCTAGCTATATAAGTTTTGGTTCTCACACCAGTCTAATGGAAATATATAGATATCACACCTTCGAAACACGAACATAAATACTGATGATGTCATGACAATTATCAGTATCATCTCCGGGCGACTAGAATGTGATTCTATATCTATCCAGTATATTAAAACTTCGACAATACGTTCATGACGCGTATACGCGAAATCTTTATATACTCGATTGTCCAAATTCAAAATAAATAAATTATTCAAATACGTGTAAAACGATTTCAAATTTCAAAACAAAATTGTTTTCATTTGAAAAATATACTCTTCACACTCGTTCTAGGATACTACTGATCCTATCTCTAACGAGTCATTCTAATTGGATATTACTAATCCAATATCTGATGAATTCTTTCGAATGGTTCTAATGTGTCTTGTTCTCGAGCTCTGTAAACCAAAGCTCTGATACCAAACTGACACGACCTGAACTTCCCCGTGAGGGAAAGAGCGGATAGCGTTGAGGACAAGACAAAACAGAACGCAGACGGAAGAACATTTTATTGCCTATTACAACAATTCCATCAGAATACAAGAATATACAGAGTATGAATAAATTACATTCGATAAATATCAGAGATTACAATAAATTACATAGCAGCGGAAAATAATATAAAACACAACTGAAAGTAATGCACGGATACAGAGCTTTCCTAGCATCGTTCCAGCTGTAAATCAGGATCCTGTGAATATAAATCTGCAAAACCAAAACTACTAGCTGCCCGTGTCGAAAATAGGGGCACCCAGAGTTTAGGTTAAAACAATAAACTCCAGGTCAGTCATGTGACTAGTGTGAGAACTAAAACAGTTATTTAAAACTTTACTTTAAAAGAGAGTAATTCAAGGGACCACGTCGTATAACAAGGAACGGGTTTCCTCCCAAGAATACCAGTGCATAAAATAAACAGCGCAATGCTTTTTCGAAAAATGAAGCTATTATAAGACCCAGGTCCCATCACACAATGCAACGCAAGCCGGAGGATAGAGTTTTACCTTATAACAGCCAAACATGCTTGGTACGTTTAAAACATATTATTTGATACTATAATAAGTGTATAGTGTCAAAACAATTTCAATCATAAATATAAATCATAGACGGCATAAGTGCCCCATACCACTATGTCGCCATACTAGGCTCTACAATTAAAGCCGAAATACACGTATTGGAAATTGGATTTCCATCATGAGTCGAGGCAAGGGGCAAGCTCCTCTCCGCTTTCGAGACACTCTAGCAAATGTCCCAGGGCTACGCACTCTGGGCAACCCCTGGAATCGGCTGGGCCGGTCCTCTCTTACGTTTGAGGATTAGTTATTCCTGAACACACGTTTCCCGGTCCTTACAGACCTATAATCGAGGCGCCTCGCATCCAACAACCACATAGGTGAAAAGTATATAAATGTCAGGGCTGGTAAGTCACTAACACCACCAAAGCTAGAAAGAATCGTCGTGTTCTCCCAACGGTCCGTATCCCGTTTTTGACTCATACCGAGGTGTGAGGCTCGCGAATCCACGCTATACACAAAGCTATGCCACGTAGGCCGTGCTTTGATCATCAACCACAAGACTTTGCTTTTCAACAGAAGCCTTGATCCATGCAACTCAGCGTGCCACCCAGGCAATTCATGCCATGCGATTGATATCTATCGATATATAACCTCTAAGCTCGTACGTCTCAGAGAAGGGCGTTAAGCAAGAGAATAAATTCTCCGCCGCCAAACAGATATATATTTAACAGAAATCAATCAACACAGAATAAAATCCAATGTCAGACACACAATCCATTTATAAGTTCGTTCTGGGTCTGAACGAAACCGGAGGCACTTTCCTCGCATATCCATCGATCTCCAAGTACGTCTGGACGACCACCAACTATTTCCATCCTCTCGGGTGTACAGCCCAATCAGGATCATTAGTAATTATCCAAACGATGTGAAGACTTCTGGTCTTCGACCACCGTCTTCATCTTCGACTTATCGTCGAATCGGTTATTCAGAATGGGTATAAACCCGGCCTTTCCGAGCAACCCGCGTATATTAGAAACAAATGTTACACAAACACAACATACGCCTCATTCCAATTCATTAGTCACTAACCGTAAATCAATAAGAGAGCAATTCCCCAAATATTAACCCCGAAGGCCGAAACCAACACCAGATCAATACCCAGGAAACCATTCTTCTTAACTAACCTTCAGCTAGTTTCTAAATTTCAATTCTTAGGGAAAGGTTCCTATTAATTTTATCCAAGATAAATTCTTTAAAATTTATCGTTTAATCTTCCTTTGGATGTCGTATTAAACCAAATTATGGTTTTTCCAAACTAGTCGAGATTAGCGAACCACACCGAAGTAATTATTTATTTTATTTTCCAATCCCAACCTATTCATCCCATGAAGCAAAACTGGTAATACTCCATATTTAACACCACAGTGTTGTCGGTAAAATTAATTACCATTTCACGTTCAAATCTAATTAAAGATTTAACTATCGCTTTGGAGCAAAACTGGTGATACTCCATTCTCGCTCACTTTCTAAATTTGATAATTTAAATTATCAATTCGCATTTCAATCTAATTGCAGATTCCTTAAAACTCCTTTTTCTGGTTTAAAGGACTAATGTCATTTAAAACACAGTTCACGATAAACCCAAATCACATTCTATTTATTATCGGGTTAAAGAACAAGTGTTATTTAAAACACCCTTCATGATAAACCCACTAATCAATTCTATTTAAAACCCATTTCAAATCCAATTTATTTATTTAAAAATAAATGGATTTTAATTTTAGTTCAAAACTAGTTCATTTCGATAAAAATCTATTTTTATATTTTCAAGCATGGAGTTTTTCATCCCCATTTTTCCCAAATCATTTCTCATGATTTTACACAAATTATTACTATTTTTAATAATTTTATCAAGGCCCGTACAGTCGATTTCCATCAACGGCCATCGAACTACACTTACAGCGACCTTTTCCAAATATGATTTGGACGTATCTCCAAATCCAACCGTTAGATTTCAAATTTCTAATATTCGTTAGAAATCTCTTTTCGATACGAACCCAACGGTTCCGGTTTTAGGAGAATCCGACGGTCGGATCTCCCGTAATGTCCGTTCGAAGTTAATGGTCGAAATTTACGAACTGCCGCGGCGCGGTGCGTTCTATTCAGGCCATTATATTATATATAATATATATATAATATATATTTCATCGATTTCTATTTAAAACGAATTATATAAATAGTTTTTAAATTCATTTCAAAAACAATTTCAACTTCCATTTCAATTCAAATCAAAATTAAATTTTTCCTTATAAATTCGTTTTAAAATTCATTTCTATTCAATTCAAATTTCAATTCAATTTGAATTCATTTCAATTCGTTTTCAATTCAATTCGAATTCGTTTTCAATTCAATTCGAATTCGTTTTATATTCAATTCATTTCAAATTGGTTTTATATTCAATTCGATTCAAATTGGTTTTCTATTCGATTCAATTCAAATTGGTTTTCTATTCGATTCAATTCAAATTGGTTTTCTATTCGATTCAATTCAAATTGGTTTTCTATTCAGTTCAATTCAAATTGGTTTTCTATTCGATTCAATTCAAATTGGTTTTCTATTCGATTCAATTCAAATTGGTTTTCTATTCAGTTCAATTCAAATTGGTTTTCTATTCAGTTCAATTCGAATTGGTTTTCTATTCGATTCAATTCAAATCGGTTTTCTGTTCGATTCAGTTCAAATCGGTTTTCTATTCGATTCAATACAAATTGGTTTTCTATTCGATTCAATTCAAATTGGTTTTCTATTCGATTCAATTCAAATTGGTTTTCTATTCAGTTCAATTCGAATTGGTTTTCTATTCAGTTCAATTCGAATTGGTTTTCTATTCGATTCAATTCAAATTGGTTTTCTATTCGATTCAATTCAAATTGGTTTTCTATTCGATTCAATTCAAATTGGTTTTCTATTCAGTTCAATTCGAATTGGTTTTCTATTCAGTTCAATTCGAATTGGTTTTCTATTCAGTTCAATTCGAATTTCTTTATCTATTCAATTCAATTCAAATTTCTTTATCTATTCAATTTATAAAAAATGAATATAATCGATACAAATATCGTTCGCGTCAAAATAGCGCATCTATAATCAACAAGGCTTTATATATTTCAATAATTCCGTTATTCTATTCAACAAATGAATATTTATTCTTGTCAACACATGACTAATCTCAACGATAAAATATTTTATTTTAACACATGAATTTTTATTCAGTTCATTTACAAAATAAAAATGATATTTGTATTTTCTAATTTATTTTAGAAAATTTCGGCGGCATAACGGCACGATACTAGAAACGGGACAAGGCCTAGCCTTATCCTCAGTCTAGTGAAGGCCCACGCCATTCACACATCAATCAAATCCATTCCATTTCACCAAACAATTCAATTCAACCCAAATAATCTAACCAACTACACAACCAAACAAACAAGTCCATGGTCTGTGGACGATGGTGTCGGGTGCTACTAAACACCGTCTGCATCCTAGTATATATAACTAGAAAAAGAAATTGAAGAGTGAGAAGTTCTCACCAAAAGCTATCCCAACTCCACGACTCTTCTTAAGTAGAAATCTTCGTCGTTCTCGTCTCTTATCACATTCGTCGCACATAGCCACTACATATGTAAAAATCGAATTTTTACTTTGCTATTCAATATATAAAAATCGAATTTTTACTTTGCTATTCAATATATAAAAATCGAATTTTTACTTCGCTATTCAATATATAAAAATCGAATTTTTACTTCGCTATTATATAGATAAAAATTCTATTTTTACCCCGCTACTATATAGATAAAAATTATATTTTCACATCGCTACTATATAGATAAAAATTATATTTTCATTCAACGGTGTTCATATAATAAAGATTATATTTTTATCACGCTATTCTCTATATAAAGATTTCGCCTTTTCAAATTTAAAGATTTCGCCTTTTCAAATATAAAGATTTCGCCTTTTCAAATATAAAGATTTCGCCTTTTTCATTTCAAAAATCTAATCTTTTCTATTTAAAAATCTAATCTTTTCTATTTATAAAAATATAAACCTTTCTATAATTTAAAATCTAATGCTCCATTCTTTTCAAAGCTGATTTCATTTTTATTATTTTCAAAACTGATTTTATTATCATTATTTATTTCCTTCAATGGTGTAAAACAAACAATAATAACAAAAATATCGGATTTTGAAAAAGAAACTTAAAAATAAAAATAAAAATAAATCAGAAAACTTTCGGTTTCCTTCAGCGATGCGAAGAGGGAGGGGTGCTTCGGCATTGGGGTTTCACGGTTTAAGGAGGGAAAGGGGGTTCAGAGGCTTCGGTGGCGGCGACTCAGAGGTGATCGGGGATGAGGGGAGGAGGTGCGACGCATATAGAAAGTGGGGGGGGGGGGGAGGGTTTCTGGTCATCGTCAGGGGGGCGCAGGGGTTCGTCAGAGGTGGCGGTCATCATCAGGAGGGGGAAGGCGGAAGGCGCGGCGCGGTGGGGTCGGGTTTGGGCGTTGGCGTCGGTTCTAGAGAGAAGGAGATGAGAGAGAGGGGAGGGTGGATCGTCGGCGCGAGGGGGATGGAAGCGGGGGGCGGTGGGTGTCGTGGTGGGGCCATTGGTGGTGAAGCGATTAGAGGAGGGGACGGAGCTCGAATGGAGGGGGAGGCGAGGGGGCCAGCGCCGAGGTGGCGTGCCTGATGGCGCGGCGACGCCCCGATGGGAGGAGCGACGTCGCTCCTCCCCCCTTCGTCTTCTTTCTCTCTTTTTTATTCTGAATCGATTTTGAGTAGAAAAGGGGGGGGCAACGGTTTTGAAGGGGAGAGGGTTTTATTTATTTATTTATTTAATTATGAAAAAGTTGACTTTTACATACGACCTCTAAACGAGGCCCACCGCCTGTCGTCCATAGCGTTTTACCCCCATTCCGAACACAATGGGATATGTATCGTAGGCTGATTCGATCGTTTCGATCAGTTTCCCCAAAATCAACATATAACTCTATATATTAAATTTGAATGCGCATTTCAATTTACCGGGGTCACATACTAACTAGAAAAATTCCAAAAAAATATTTTCTAGCCTCGTATTGACGATACGGTCCTAACAAAACTAGTTTCGTCGAATTCTGAGACCGTTGGAAAAATGGCCAATTTCCAGTCGATTAAAATCAACTGAAACTGGTCAAACGCGTTTTCCTTTGCCACGCTCACATATTGTTTCGCAAAATTATGAAATTTGGAATCTAGCAAAATCTTGACACTGCGGATCCAACAAAAGTGGTTTCATCGAAATCCGAGGTCGTTTGCAAAATGTCTATTTTTAAGGGCCTGAATTCCATAGCGACTATTCAGAATTTTCAACTGGACATATCTTTCGATTCCCGCTATGAAATTTCGATTTTTCGGATTTGTTGGAAAGATATCATCAGTTAGATCCTATTATTTTCGGTTTCACTAAAATCCGGATTGTTTTGCACCCGGTACATTCAATTGAAGTTTGAAATCGATTTATCGAACTACCGCGCCATTTTCAATTCTATTTATAATTATATATAAATATTTATATTCTAACGACGACGTATATAATATATACGTTATATTCATTTCAAAATAAATTTCTCGTCGATATTATTTAAAATAATTCATTTTAAATATTCAAAATTCGCTAAAATTGCCAAAATAAAATTTTTAAACTGGCTCAAAATTTCCGGGTTATTACATAAATTGAGCACCGCAAGCTTGCTTCCCACCTCTAAATATTGATACCAGACTGGAGAGAAATTTTGTCTGGATCTCAAATATACTCACCTCGTGATTTATAGATTTTTATATGGGTTTCTTTTGATTTTAGAAGATAAGAACGCTCACGTTTTAGATTAGGAAAAGGTGGCGGCTCACAATTGTTGAAGCCAGAATTGTCAATAGGTTTAGGATGGAAAAAGATTATTTATAGGCAGAGGAAATAATATTTTAATCGATTATTTTATTGATTTTAAGCTATCTTTATTCTTATTTGTCTTCTAAAAATCCGTATGGTCACATACAATATCCAAATTTGATAAAAATCGACATGTAGCTACAATTCGACATTACGGACTCAACGAAACTTGTTTCGTCGAATTTCGACTCTGTTTGCTCACACAGCGTATTTTTAAAGGTCAAATTATCGACTGTTTTTCACATTAAAATTCAGTACGGCCAAATACTGACTTCAAAAATCACGAAAATTGAAATCTAACAATAATTTAATATTCTTGATCCAACAAAATTAGTTTCATCGAAAACAGAGGTCGTTTGCAAAAATGGCTATTTTTAAAGCTCTAAATAAATCCATTTAAATATTAAATATATTTAAATATAATTAAATTTAATATTAATAAATTAATATTATCGTATATATTCACATAGAATATAACCCGGCTCCAAAATAAACATATCGGGATTTATAACTCGACATTTAAAACTCCCAGATTAAATCGATATTCAATTTTTATTAAAAATCCATTTAAAATATAAATAAATCATTATAAATTATAAAGGAATTCCATAGCGACTTTTCGAAAATTTGATTTGGGCATAAATCAAAATTTACACAACAAAATCCCAATTTTCTCTTCCATTAGAAAAATATACTTCACCATCCCCGAACGTTTCTTGTTTCATGAAAATCCGGCTTAAAACGAATTCTGTATATTCGTTTAAAGTTCGAATCGCAAAATTACGAACTGCCGTGCCATTTTGAGCTCTATTATAATTATAATATAAATTATACATTCAAACTTCGTTTAAATATTAAATTTGTTAATATAATTCAACTCTATACTGAATTATATATTATAAACAATCCAATTCACACATTATTGCGAATTATACTAATTCTGACTATTTCAGAATTTAATATATTATTCTATTATTTATATTAATTAAATATTCAATATTATTTAATTAAGCGACCATTTAAATCTCCAAATCATTATTTAAATAATTAATTAAATTAATTGTTATCCCATAAAAATACGGGTCGTTACATTCTTCTCCCCTTAAAATGATTTTGTCCTCGAAATTGCCAAGGTAGAAAACAAACCCTATTAACTGGGTAAAAATTATTTGTTTACGCCTTAACTCCAGTTTCACTGAACTAATTTATATCAACTAAAATATCAATTCATTCCGACTAACTAAAATTTCCAAAAATTCTGAAAATTTTCTAACACCCGAAATTTCTTAAAAAATTCGCCAGCGCCTCCTTTTTATGGCTCAATCGGTACAACTACAACTCGCCTCTCTAGGCCTTCTTCAATCAAAAGAAAACCAAACATCCAAGCGGCTTGCCAAATCGGCTCATAAATCTCATGCTTATACAAAATATAAACTTGTACCATTTTGTCGGGCATATCATTATATCTTTTCCATCTGCTACTAATTTAGCAGATATCAATGCCACCACAATCAAACTCAAATCACTTTTATCTCATACACAACCATTCGCTTATCCAAACCAAATTCCATTTAAATCTCAAGTATCATTCTTGATTTTCAATTCTTAACTCACCAACCCAATATACTTAACCTCGTTAAGTTCCACCCACATATTTCATTACTGGTTAATTTCACTAATCAGTTATCTTTATCTCATAATTCAATTCTGATTTTTGTTTCAAAAATCAACTCAATTCACATGGCTCAAATTTTATTCAAGAATCCAGCTTTTCTTGATATCATTCTATCCAATTCAATTTCAATTACCACTTAACTGGCTTTATTTTAATTTCAATTCACTTTCACAAATTTCTATATAATTTGGTTTTTAATTCTAACAATCTCTTCCTGGGAGTTTTAAACAACTTACCCTTTTCAAAAGTCAAATATTCCTCTTCAGAATCAAAACCACTTATTTTACTAAAACAGTTCGAAATCAAAACCTTTGGTAGTAATCCATCATTTAGAAACTCGAAAATGAACACCAATGATGGCGCGCACATCGTCGGAATTACTTTCCGGCTATTGAAGTGAGTTCAATACTATATCACTTTCAAAACCATTTTTAAACACTTCCATTTTGAAATACATTTCAAAATACCATTCACAATGCTTGTAAATCAATTTAAAATCTCCTAGGATTTTAAAATTCTCATATATTAATTCCAAATCCATTTACAAACACCTTTCCAAGTTTCCAGGGTTTTAAATTCAATTCTGATTAAATTCAGATTTAATTCATTTCGTAACACTTATACGAATTTTGATTGGTTATTTACATAACCGTTTCAATTATAATCTTATCTGATTATAATCACAACCAACACATCCAATATACTATAATATTTCCAATATCTATACTTTCTTTTATTATCAAAATATAATTTTAGGTAAAATTATTTCGTTTACGCTTCTTTCAAAACATATCGTGTCGGTTCATCGTATTCGAGTGTTTAGAAATTCCTACCGATACAGTGGATCAAACTGATCGACCAGAACTCATAAACAACTCAACCAATAAATCTCCATAATATAAAACAAATATTTTTATAAAATAACAAATACATTCACTCGTATATATACACTCAACTCAATCTAGGGCATTACTAACCCCATCTCTACCGAGTCACGCCACAGAGCCAAGGTAATTACTGAACCTTAAGCTCTGATACCACTGTAACGACCCGGGAAATTTGCGACCTTAGTAATCGACATAAACTCAATGTCGACTATCCAAGCATCGGAAATACCAGATAGTTAATAGAAAGAAGTTAGAGGGTGAGAATAGATAAGATAGAAAATTAGAATAGAAGAAGAAGAACACAACAACATCAGAGTAAACACAAATCTCACAACGGAACGAAAAAATATAGTATACAACATAACTTTGAAACATAAATCTGTATTCGTATATTAGAGTACAACATTACATCACAGCAGAAATTAACAATGACTATAAAATGCAGCTGAAGCTTTCTGCTTCAAGCTCCTTCTAGTATATCTGTAAATCCCGGCTACTTGACTGCCCGTACAAAATTGGGCACCCAAGAGTTTAGGAAAACAAAATAAACTCTGGGTCAGTCATGTGACTGGTGGGAGTAAACTCCAACTGTTTGTTTAACTTTTAAAATCCTTTTAAAAGAAAGAATAATCGTAAGACCGATCTATGCATAAACATGGATGGTTTTTACCTTATGATAACCCAAAACATTTCTTTCAAAATCAATACTCTTCTGATATTAAAATAATGTCTAAATCAAGTACATATCAATCTAGTAGAACGCTTTCATCTCACGCTCTACATATATAGTATACAATCAAAAACTGTGGGCTCTTATTGGGAAATGGATTTCCAACTATAATAAGGTATGGAACCACCTTCCGATCAGTGTACTCTGGAAGCGATACACTGGAGTTCAACAAGAACATCTTGTAACTCGGCCACACATGACCGGCCATTCATTTCGCTTGAATGTTCCGAATATATTGTCACCTTGCGGTTGGTATACCAACATAACCATTCCTGGGAGATACAGAATTGAAAGAAGTAACAAATATGAATATTCTCTAGATGGTGACAATATACCCTAATTGGGTGCTACCCACTTAGCCATGCTGCCTGCCTGATTTCTGTCATTTCCCAGTTGATGAGGCTTGAGGTCATAACGTATCTTTTAACAGATCACTCTTTTAATTACTTTGAGTGCCACATCGTCATACTCGTCAAATCATAAATTGATTTCCCCAAAAATACCACGGGTATAAGCTAAGAGAAACGAATTCCTCCACCACCAACGTAAATACATTAGAAATGATCAACTTATGCGATCTACCACATCTACTCTGCCAGATATTCGTCCATTCAAGTTGTCCTGGGACTGGACAACCCGAAGGCACTATTCTATAAATCCATCTTAGACAATTTCTACCTAGGATTTACTGAACATCCCTTGCATAACTCCGTCTTCAATTATCTTCATCATATTTGATTCACAACGCTAATGCCATACGGAGTAGTTTTCAGATAATAAATTTGATCCTGGTCTCTCCGTATTGACAACGGAAATGGTCAAAAACTTTGATAGTCGGTGATTTAACTATCAAGAAAACATGTGTACAAACAACGGTCGTATTTCCAAATGGAAATCTTACCGAGCAAATCATCAATCAACACTGATCCCCTTTAATTTAATTTGTCATTCAATTATTCATTTCCCTATTCCTGTTTCCATATATTCGTAAATTCTTATTTTCTAAATTTAGAAAATATACGTTATTAATCATTTGAAAACATTTCCATACTTACCCTCATTTCTTATTTTCTATATTAGAAAATATTCCTGATTCTTATTTGGAAAACATTTCCAAAACTTCTTCATTGGATTTAAATAGATGTTTAAATAAAACATCGCTATTCAACTCAAACCATTACACTCATTAACTTAACCAACACTCACCATCAAACCCTAACCATTCCTTAGTTAAAAACGAAGTCAATCAAGTTGGGGTATAACTATCACTCAGACCTTAACTGAACAACATTTCTAACTCCGAAATAGACAAAGTTCACAATCTAAATCTTTAACAAACTTCTATATGTACTCTCAGATTCTATTTACGAATCCACTTCTTTTACAGAAATCATTTGATTATAATAATAGTGTTATAATCCCATGCTTCCGAAATATGATAAATTAAATGTAACTTTTATTTATTAACTCAAATAAATAAATGAACAACTAATTTATACATAAATAAATCTTGGTTTAAAAACCGGAAAGTGTAAGTACTTTCTCGAATTTGATATAATCGAATTCGACGATTAACTCTCTTCAAATAACTAATATTCGATTAACTCACTTCGAATAACTAATATTCGATTATCTCTCTTCGAATAACTCATATTCTATTAACTCACTTCGAATAACTAATATTTGATTAACTCACTTCGAATAACTTATATTCGCTTATCTCTCTTCGAATAACTTATATTCGATTAACTCACTTTGAATAACTTATATTCGGTTAACTCTCTTCGAATAACTCTATTCGAATAACTCTATTTGATAACTATATTTCGAATAACTATATTTGATAACTCTATTTCGAATAACTATATTCGATGACTCTATTTCAAATAACTATATTCGATAAATCTATTTTGAATAACTATATTCGATTAACTTATATTCGATTTAACTTTATTCGAATAACTAATATTCGATTAACTCTATTTCAAAACCCTAAATTTCCTTTATAAATATTCTTATCTGAAAAATATTTATTTAAATCCCTTATTCACGTTAAATGTGAATAATATCCCTTTTATAAAAACCAAACAATTTGATTTCGCATTTTAAAATAATATCCCATTTCCAATTCTAGACATACTTCTATTTATAGAACTATTCATATGAAATCTCCTTTTTAATTCTAACACTTAAATCTCATTTAAATACCCTTTATAAATGCTGAGTCCACATTCTACTTCAAATATCAGTGTTGAAACCCCCTAATTCCCTATATAAGTACTGACTTATATATTCTATTTATCGAATGATAAATATTTTATTTAGTTTATAAAACACTATTTATAAATTAATCTTCTCCGTTTATCTGTTAAAACAGATTCTATTTAAAATCTACTTTAAATTATTCCTTTCCATTTATCTATTAAAACAGATTTCCATTTAATATTTATTTCCCACATAATTCCTTTTATGAAATTCTATTTGTATTTACAGATATTTCCTTTTCTATTTGTATTTACAAATATTTCCTTTTCTACTTGGATTTATAAATATTTCTTTTTCTACTTGGATTTATAATTATTTCTTTTTCTATTTGTATTTATAAATATTTCTTTTTCTATTTTTATTTATAAATATTTCTTATATAATATATTCTTTGATTTTATAAATATTTTCTTTTCAATAAACACCTTGAAAATCCTCTTTCTACATCCCAGAATTACTTATGGTATTTTAGAAATACCAAACCACAGTGCCAGTGTCATCCACACATACATAATCAATCACCGAACATATATCATATCATATATCACTCTATACGAAAATAAACAGTAATAATATTTGAGGAATTCAGTTGGATCCCTCCAACCTGTTTCCCTGCATCCACAGATGTTAAACAATATAATTAACATCAATTTCATTTCAACATGAAATATTCTGATAAACATAATCAATATATATTTAATGATTTATATATATATGTATATATATGTATATAATTTCAACCAACTGACTAGCAGTTCATCCCAACAGTCAACACACAAGAATCAACCATCATTTATCAATTCTGAAAATACGTTTTAAAAATATAAACTGTGCAGAGTTAGTGAGATTTACTCACATTGGACTATCATCGTTAAGTAACGATAACTGTCGGTTGATTCAGATAGACAATTTATTTTGCAGTAAATTGTGATGAGCTCCAATTCACTCTCAGTCAGTTCCATTTTGTCGTGCTCGTCCATACGATCCTAACGGATCCAGTTTTGCTGAATTCATTAACATACGAATAAGATATGATAAATTAAAGTTAATACGTTCTTTAATCAAATAAAAGTGAAATTAAATTTCTTTTGGGCCTTGACTTTTTTTTATAAAATTCCCTGGACCATCACGAATTCAAAGGCCCACCCACGCTTTCGCATACCCGCTCGCACTACCTCTTCTTCCCCGTTAGAAAATCCAGTAGCTCCTCCTCCATTTTACTGATTTTAAGCTTCCACCGCACCCTTCATACACCATTAAATCGAAAACCGATAGCACCAAACTCCTCCTCTCCATTCTGTCCTCAGCGTCTTCATCATAAAGCTCCATTCGAGCTTAAGCTCAGAACCGCGTGTCTCAAACTTCACGTAAAACTCCCACAGAGACATCGACACCTTATCTAACCGTTTTTGCCCAATCTTGCATGAAACCAACCAAAGCCGACACCAATAAACTCCTCTCAACACTCTCTTCCAACCCATATCACCAGTGTATAACTCGAACTCTCATGTTGAATCGCGTCGCTCAGCTGGAAGCCGCGACACCCATGAAACCATCGACACTTTTTCTTTCAGAAAATCCTCAAACTCCACTTACGAACTCGGTTTTACATCATAAACCCAAAAACAACAATGAATCGAACCAATGCTTCCTCGATTTGGCTAAAACCTAGGACTAAAAGTACCACATTGGAATAAATCGAGCACCGCAAGCTTGCTTCGCACCTCTCAAAATTGATACCAGACTGAAGAGAAATTCGTCTGGATCTCAAATATACTCACCTCGTGATTTATAGATTTTTATATGGGTTTCTTTTGATTTTAGAAGATAAGAACGCTCACTTTTAGCTTAGGAAATGGTGGCGGCTCACAATTGCTGAAGCCAGAATTGTCAATCGGTTTAGGATGGAAAAAGATTATTTATAGGTAGAGGAAATATTGTTTTAATCTATTATTTTATTGATTTTAAGCTATCGCTATTCGTATTTGTCTTCTAAAAATCCGTATGATCACATACAATATCCAAATTTGATAAAAATCGACATGCAGCTACAATTCGACATTACAGACCCAACGAAACTTGTTTCGTCGAATTCCGATTCTGTTTGCTCACCCAACGTATTTTCAAAGGTCAAATTATCGACTGTTTTTCACATTAAAATTCAGTACGGCCACATACTGACTTCAAAAATCACGAAAATTGAAATCTAACAATAATTTAATATTCCGGATCCAACAAAATTAGTTTCGTCGAAAACGGAAGTCGTTTGAAAAAATGGCTATTTTTAAAACTTTGAATAAATCCATTTAAATATTAAATATAATTAAATTTAATATTAATAAATTTATATTATCGTATATATTCACATAGAATATAATCCGCCTCCAAAATAAACATATCGGATTTATAACTCGACATTTTAAAATCCCAGATTAAATCGATATTCAATTTATATTAAAAATCCATTTAAAATATAAATAAATCGTTATAAATTATAAAGGGATTCCATAGCGACTTTTCGAAAATTTGATTTAGGCATAAATCAAAATCTACATGATGAAATCCCAATTTTTCTCTTCCATTAGAAAAATATACTCTACCAGCCCCGAATGTTTCTTGTTTCATAGAAATCCGACTTAAAATGAATTATGTATATTTGTTTAAAGTTAGAATCGCCAAATTATGAACTGCTGTGACATTTTGAGCTCAATTATAATTATAATATAAATTATACATTCAAACTTCATTTAAATAATAAATTCGTTAATATAATTCAACTCTATACTGAATTATATATTATAAACAATCCAATTCTCACAATATTGCGAATTCTACTAATTGTGACTATTTCAGAATTAAATATATTATTATATTATTTATATTAATTAAATATTCAATATTATTTAATTAAACGACCATTTAAATCTCCAAATCATTAATTAATTAAATTAATTAATTATTATCCCATAAAAATACGGGTCGTTACATACATGTTTACTAATTTATTCGGTTTGGATGATTTTATGAGCCGATTGGATTTTTCTTTTCTTTTTGAGATGAGAGGACCTGTGTGGCGGTTTGGGGATTTTCCCGGTGCTCCCCGTACAAAGGAGGTTATGGGGAAATTTTTCGAAAATTTAGGGTGTTAGCCAAATTTTTGAAAAATTAGAAATTTTTAGAAACTGAAAAGTTGAAGAATGAAAGCCAAAATGAAAGTTGAGTTGGTTAGTTAAACAACTTTTAGCTCCATTCCTTTTCGAGGACGAAAAGATTTTAAGTGGGGGAGATTGTAACAACCCGGAAAATCAGAACCAATTTGAATTTTTTATTTTGGCATTTTAATGAATTTTGAATATTTAAATTGATTTATTTTGAATAATAATGACTAGAAATTTATTTTGAATTGAATTAGAATGTATATATTTGTTTGAATCGAAGTTAGAATATAAATATTTATTTTAATTATAAAAGGAATTGGAAATGGCGCGGTAGTTTGAAAATTTGATTTCAAATTTCAAATGAATGTACAGGATTCAAAATAAAACGGATTTTAGTGAAACCAAAAATATTTGAATCTGTTTGAAAATATCTTTCCAACGAATCCAAAAAATTAAAGTTTCATAGTTGGAATAAAAAGTTATGCCCAGTTGAAAATTCAGAATAGTCGCTATCGAAATATAACCCTTAAAAATGGAAAATTTTCAAACGACCTCCGTTTTCGACGAGACCACTTTTGTTGGATCTGGAATGTCAAATTATTGCTGGATTCCAATTTTGATAATTTTTGGGATCAATATGTGAGCGTGGCAAAAGAAAACGTGTTTTGTTAGTTTTAGTCAATTTGGATCGACCAGAAAATGGCCATTTTTCAAACAGTCTTCAAATTTGACGAAATTAGTTTGTTAGGACCATATCGTCAATACAAAGCGAGAAATAATTTTTCTAGAATTTTTAGAGTCGGTATGTGGCCCCAGTAAGTTAAAATGTGCGTTCAAATTCAGTATACATTGAATTATATTTTAATTTAAACGAAAACTGATCATAACGGTCGAAATGACTTACGAAACATATATCATTGTGTTCAGAATGGGGGTATTTAGCTAGGGGCGATAGTCGTTGGGTCTCGTTTGGAGTTCAAATGGAAAGTCAACCTTTTTAGAATAAAAAAATACAATAATATAAATTATATAATAAGGGCCAATCATGTTTCTCCAAACCTAAATTAAAACCACAGCTGTTGATTTCTTTTTCCCCAAAACTCATATTCCCCAATTTAAAAAAAAAATGGCCAAGGCGATCGACGCTACACCCTCCTCCGCCTCCGCCGTCTCCGTTCGCCACCTTCCTCTTCTCCTTCCTCTCTCCCCGTCCGCTCCTCCTTCAATCGAACCCCACACCATCGACCCCTCTATCCGCCAAACCACGAAGCCCTCGCTAACCCCATCGCTCCATCAGGGTGAGACAAAGCAAGAAGGGGAAGGCAATCGGAAGCAGCTTCGCCACTCCGTTCTGACGCACAGCAGTTCGTTCACCACCTACCCGTCGCTTGAGACGCTCTGCTCCACCTCCAGGAGTCACGCTTGCCGCTGTCCCCACCATCCCATGAGGCCTTCACCTGAAAAAGCAGTTCAGTTTTCCCTAAATCCACCACCTTCCTCCTCAATGACTTTGATAACGCCTGCAATTAGTGCCACTACACCCGTTCCTGAATTAGGAGCCACCCGCGGCTCCTTTCACAGTTCAGGACAATGCTTGAAAGGGTGCTGTGAGGATTAGAGGTGGATTTAAACTCAAGCGATTTCCAAACCCATCGAGGTGAGATTTCTAAACTCACTTTTAAAATGAAAATAAAATATTCATGCGATGTAGAAAAATCGTGTATGCAATGAAAATATATTCATGCTATAGCAATTGTGTATACGATATGAAATTGGGTATGTGATGTTGAAAATGTAATGATTTTGTGAGAATTCTAAACTCACATTAAAATGGTTTATAAAATTATGTATGTGATGTATAAAATTTGTTATGCGATGTAGAAAAATCATTATGATATGAAATAATTTTTAGCAAGTTAAAAATGTGATTTTTAACTAATGCATGATGTGAAATAATTTTTAGTTCGATAAAAATATGATTTTTTAACGTAGGTACGTGAATAGATCGACAATCAAAGAATGGCGGAGTGGAAATCCAAGGTGAGAACTCCTCACGATAATTTTCTTTGTACACTTATCTATTTTATAACTGCGTATATGAACTGCTCCCCGTCGTCCATAGAACATGGACGACTTGCTTGTTTGTTTGATTGTGTTATGAAAATTGTTTGTGATGTGAAATGGACTTTATAAAATATTCACGTGTTGAAATAAAATATTTTATCGTTAAAAATATAATTTTTAATGTGTATATGAATAAAATAAATATTCATTCATAAACAAATCAGACAATTTGTTTATGTACACACATTTGACTGATATTGATCGGGATGATATATTTTACACATCGCCCAACTACACAAATAATTATTAGTGTTTGTTGTTTGAAAACCCCACACGAGTATTGGAAGGAAATTGGACATACACT
Organism: Allium sativum; assembly: GCA_030737875.1. Lineage (NCBI taxonomy): Eukaryota > Viridiplantae > Streptophyta > Magnoliopsida > Asparagales > Amaryllidaceae > Allium > Allium sativum. Next base: position 264,334,706 of record CM060926.1, on the reverse strand, counting down.
AATCCCAATATTTAGTTGTATGTCAATCGACTGGTTGACAGGCTGTTATAAGCGTTGATTATTCATATTTGACGCTTATGCAGTTCTGTAGTGCACTCTGGATGATGGTTGTAACACCCCGTGAATTCTATAAACATTAAGCTTCACAAATTAAAGTGTATTTAATTCTAAATGAAAGAATTAAGGGAAATGGGTTACGCCATTGCGTTCGTCTCGGAATTCTGCTTGAGATAGAGTCCGAGTTTGCGCGAATCGGACTCCGTATGAAGGAGTTATGACCTTCGGAAGTTTCAGAATAAAATTTAAATTCGAACAGCTTAGTTTTAAATTCGAAATTCGAAAAACAGGTTCAAACTGGGATAGCGGGAAAATTCCCGCCCAGAGACCAGGTCGACCATAGGGTCGACCATGGTGTCGACCTGGCCACTCCAGGTCGACCATAGTGTCAACTTGGCCACCCAGGTCGACCATAGTGTCGACCTGGGTGTTGACCTGCCAGTCGACCTGGCTGGCTAGGTCTGGCTCTGGCTCGAATTTCTGTGGCTCGGTGTGTCACTAGGGCTGACATGTCACCTCTTGATTGGGTCTTTGAACTTTGTATTGGCTAGATTCCTCCTGTCTTCATCTGACGGCTCAAAACAATTTAAAAATCTATAAATACACCCTAAGTCTCAACTGAAAATTCACATAAAAAATAAGATGGGAGTCGTCATGCTGCCAGGAAGGAATTGAGCATAAACGTCAAGAGAGAAAAACTTAGAGACGAATCAAATTAAGAAGAAGATTAAAGTTTAATCAAATAAATCAACGCAAAGTTAGTCTACCCAAAGGAGCTCATCTCAAATTTCAGAATTCAGAATCCAGAATTCAAGATTCTGCATTCGTTGTAAGTATAGTGACCTTTCAGAATATGAATAAAAACTGTCATGTGATTCGATGTAAATGAAAATAAAATTGTGTTATTGTATGAAAATGATATAAATTCTTTGTATTGTAATGATTCTGTCATGACTTGTGTATTGATATTTGTGTCCTAAATTGATTGATGCAAGCCTATTGGACATTTGTATACGAGAGTAATAGCAATAGCAAGTTGTGGCAAAAACTAGTAATTGATCCCTTTATGTTTATGTCGATGGCATGGACTATATACATTCACTAAGTCTAAATTAAGGCTTATGTAAACATGTTCTAGATTTGAAACCTTTTATGCCTACATGACCCAAAACCTATGATATCATTCTTATGTTAATTTGCAAGTATAATTGGATCTATGTTAAGTATCGTTTGGGTTTCATAAACTATGAAAGTTCATGTTGAAATAGGCTATGTGATTAGATGTTATAATTGGACATTTTGGTGTATATACAACATGCTAGTTTTGTGGTTGACATTATGCCAAGTTAAACATGTTTAAACACAAGTTTGTATTAGCCTAAACTATGCCATTTCATATGTCACCTACTTAGTTATACTTTGATTTGACTGCAAGTTCACATGACCCATATTATATGTTAGTTGAATCGCTAAATTGCAAGTTCATGCGCCACACACCTTTATGTATTACATGTTCTTGATTTCCCCTTTTTCTCACGTTTATAAAGTTGGGCTAAATTGTGACAAGCCCAACACATGTTATAATGTCGCGAACATACAAACGGGGGTAATAACGTTGGGTGTAAAACATGAAAATATATGTTGGCATGGTTGGCACATGCCAACGACAATGACATTTAAGCGGTATGAATTGATATACCCAAGAATAAAAGATATGACATTTACATATATAATTGAGAAATAATAAAATATGTAAATTTAGAAAACACGATATGCTTAACCCGAGGTTGGATTGAGTTGTGATGTAAACCTGCCCGGACCCGCCCGGCTGTCCAGTAGTCACAACAATACCTATCCAATGTGGGTGGTTAAGCATTGAGCCCAATAATGACCCGAGGTTAGACTGAGCTACGGTGTAATCCTTCCCGGAACCGACCGGCACATCCATTAACCGTAGCAATACCTGTCTAATGTGAGTGGTCTGGTGCTCTAAGAGGCTAAGGACAGATGGTAGGGTTAAGTCAACTATAACACTTAACCAAATTCAACATGTTAACAAGAATTGATGGGTAGGGTTAGGTAAATACAGACACTTACCACTTAACATATTTTACTAGAAAATCCTGGTAACGAGGGACCCGTTTCAGCAGTAACCCAAGTTATGTATCATGGTAGATGGTACCTGAAACTAGGCAGGGTGGGGCACGATTACTGAGCTGATTGTAAGCGGTCAAAGCGACGGCGGTGGGTGCAACAGTGTAGGTTCTAACGGGGTGCGGGCGTGCACACACTCCGGAGCAGACAAACAGGGCACTGGGGGCACCAGTAGTATAACCTATGCCTTCTAGAATTTGTGTCGGGGCCGCCACCATGGGTCTTGATACACCCCATGGTGGGACCAGCATAGGTATCTACAATTCTTGGGGGCCGTATGACACATGTTTACGTGAGTAGGAGCCGATCTTTAAATAAGAATGGGGATCACTTCACCCTCAGCATGGGGTGCCAGTTAGGATAAACTCAAGTAGGTGCAGAGAAATATAGTGTGGGTGCGATAGTACATTCGATTAAAAACGTCACCTCCTTAGCTTGTGACACTTTCCTATTTTCAGTTTAAGTCTATCATGCCCTTTTCTTATTCACATACTGAAGAGTTACTAGATTTACTCAGGCTTTATGTCTGACTCTATTTTCTTTTCGTCTTCTTTTCTTTCGTTTCCCCCCCAGGTCCACAGGGAGGAAACAACTCAGCTCAGTCAGACTCTTTACAAGCTCCAAGAACGTAGATGTATGGTTTGGATCACTTTTGCTCGGATTATGGCTTTGGATATCACTATGGGAATTTTTGTCACTTTATTTATGTTTTATGCTTCTTTAATAATCAAGACAGTAATGAGGTTGTAATGTTGGAAGTATTTTGAGACAATTATGGAATATTTTGTTTGAACATGTGTTGATGAAATAAAAGTCTGTTTGGTTTCCGCTATTTTAAAATATGTGTATTTATATCTGTCTTGAGTATTTCTGTGGCTTTTATTTATAAACCTCCACCAAAGTTAAGGCATTCCCTTTGTGAGTGACCTTAACGGAGGTGGGGTGTTTCACTTGGTATCAGAGCATAGGTTTACCAGACAAGATAAAAGTTTTTGAAATTGTTTTCAAAAAGAAAGTTTAAAGAAGCATTTTTCAAGAAAAAAGTGTTATATTTTTTAAGAGGCATAATCCCCCAAATCCATATGCACTATCTCTCTCTATCCTTCGTTTTGAATCTTTCCTTTCTGTTTCAGCATGTCTGGGGACCTTACTCCCTAGCTACGGATGCTTTTACTCCTCCTCCTCCTCTACGTGAACCAGCAAACGAAAGAATCGCAGAACAAGAAGACGGATAATAGTCAAGGAGGAAAGGACCACAACAATAATAACAAGGCACGTGAGAAAAGGAAATGTTATTTCTGTGGCATTGTTGGACATGTGGTGAACGACTGCAGAAAGAAGAAGAGGAAGATGAGTGCTACTTGCTTCCATTGCGGTGAGGCTGGACACATGGTTAAGGACTGCCCTAAGAAGCAAGGGCAAGGCCCACAAGCAGGACCTTCTGGGGGTACCTCTTTAACTTCTTCTCCTAGATGCTTTGTTTTATCCTGCTTATCTTCTCAATCCTATCTTGAGAACTTAAGGTAGAAATATTTCTGTAGAAAGCTTAGTTTATCTGTATGATCATCCAGTTCGCACACTTTTTGACTCTGGCGCATCACACTCCTTTATTTCATCTGCCTTAGTAGAATCTCTGCGTCTAGACACTAGTATGGTAGAAGATCCCTTAGTAGTTTCAAATCCAATTGGGGGCTCCACTTACTTGTCAATGGTTTGTTTGAGTTTGAAAATCTCTATACTCAGCGTTGAGTTTAGTTGGAATGCCTTTGTCTTGGGCTTCTCGGGATATGGTTTGATCTTAGGCATGGACTGGTTATCCAGTAATGGGGCCAACCTTGATTGTGAGAAAAGAGTAGTTAGACTCTTGAATCGGCTTGGTAACACTCTAGAAATTTCTTGTAATCCCTTGAATGCTGTTATGCTTAGTTATATAGAGTCGCTTGATGCTTCTGAGCAGAATTTTCAATCAGTTAGAGTAGTCCGGGAATATCCGGATGTTTTTGAGGAGGTGAAAGGCTTACCTCCGAGGCGGGAAATAGACTTCCGCATATATCTTGTGGATAATGCAAAGCCTGTAGCTTTACCTGTCAGACACATGGCTCCAAAGGAGAGAAAGGAGCTCAGCAAGCAGGTTAAAGAACTTCTCGAAAAGGGGTTCATTAGACGGAGCATTTCAGAATGGGGTGCTCCAGTGATGTTCGCAACCAAAGCGGATGCTTTGCTTCGCCTTTGCGTCGACTATAGGGAGTTAAACAAATTGACCAAGAAAAATAGGCACCCTCTTCCCTGAATCGACGATTTGTTTGATCAGCTTGTAGGTGCGACGGTCTTCTCCCAACTTGATCTGGCAACTGGGTTCCATTAGCTAAGAGTAGCTGAAGATAACATTGATAAAACGGCGTTCAGAACCCCAGACGGTTTCTTCGAGTGGCTTGTTATGCCTTTCGTCTTGACAAACGCACCCGCTTATTTCGTAGACCTAATGAGCAGGGTGTTAAGAGAATTCCTCAACAAATTTGTGGTTGTCTTCGTAGATGATATCTTAATCTTTTCAAAGAATGAGGAAGAGCATGCTCAGCATCTGAAAGAAATCATGGAAACTCTCCGTTCACATCAGCTAAAAGCCAAATTCTCCAAGTGCCACTTTTGGAGAAAGGAGGTAAGATTTCTGGGGCATATAGTGTCCAAAGAGGGGTTGGCTGTGGACCCCGCGAAAGTGGTGGCAGTACAAGATTGGAAGACACCAAGAAATGCAACCGAAGTTCGAAGCTTTCTTGGGCTAGCCGGTTTTTACCGAAAGTTTATTAGGGATTTCGCGAAAATCTCAACCCCACTCACAAGGCTAACAAAGAAGAATTTGGCGTTTACATGGGATTTGGACTACGAGTTTGCTTTCCAACGATTAAAAAGGGCTCTCACAACAGCCCCTGTTTTGACCTTGCCAGATGGAAGCAAAATGTTCACAGTATACACGGATGCATGTGGAACGGGACTAGGCGCTGTTCTAATGTAAGAAGGAAGGGTAGTAACTTATGGCGGAAGACAATTGAAACTTCATGAAAAGAACTACCCAACCCACGATTTTGAGTTAGCCGCCATCGTCTTTGCGCTTAAGTCTTGGCACCATTATCTCCTAGGTGAGAAGTTTGAATTATACACTGACCATAAATCGTTGAAATATCTCTCCTCGCAGAAGGATCTTAACTTGAGGCAGCAAAGATGGATGGAGTTTCTTGCCTCGTATGATTTTGAAATTTCCTATACTCCCGGCAAAGGCAACGTAGTAGCAGATGCGTTGAGCCGAAAGAAACTGACCTTAAGCCCGCTCTTTGTGGAAAGGCAAAGCTTGGAGTATGTAGCCAGTTTTAACTTTAGGCCCTCCTCGGATTTTGTACCGGGTTTACTAGCATCTCTCGAAGTACGCCCTACTCTCTTGGACTCAATAGGGGCTGCACAACGTGAAGACCCTCAGCTTGTTGATGTGATTGATAAATTTATTAGGGGTGAGACTTCTAGTCACCTCAGTAGATACGCCATCGATGACAAGGGTTGGCTGAGGGGAGATGGAAGATTATGCGTCCCACAAGCATGGGAGTTGACAAAGAAGGTTCTCGAGGAAGCGCATCATTCCAAGATGACTATACACCCTCGCGGTGATAAGATGTACAAGGATATAAAAAGGACTTTCTTTTGGAGCGGCATGAAGCAAGACGTGGAAGATTTTTTTTCTAAGTGCATGACCTGCCAACAGGTCAAGGCAGAACAGAAGAAGCCTGGAGGACTACTTCATCCTTTAGAGGTCCCACCGTGGAAGTGGGATAGCATTTCAATCGACTTCATTGATGGACTGCCTAGGTCGAGAAGAGGCAACACTAGCATTTGGGTAATAGTGGATAGGCTTACTAAAAGCGCCCACTTTATACCTATCAAGAGTAGAAGGACTGCCGCATCTCTAGCATCTCTTTATCTCAAGGAAATAGTTCGACTCCATGGGATACCCTCCAGCATTGTTAGTGACCGAGACCCTATCTTCACAAGTGAGTTTTGGCAGAGTCTGCAAAAGCTGTAGGCACACAGTTATGTTTGAGCACGGCCTATCACCCCTAAACCGATGGCCAGACGGAAAGGGTGAATAGAGTTTTGGAGGATCTTTTAAGACTTTGCGTTCTTGACTTTGGAGGGACGTGGGAGGATCACCTTCCTTTAGTAGAATTTGCCTACAACAACAGCTACCAAGCTACCATAGGCATGGCACCCTTCGAAGCCTTGTATGGAAGACCGTGCAAATCACCAACTTGTTGGTGGGAGTCTATAGATAAGCTTATACTTGGGCCATACATGATTCGAGAGACTTTGGAGAAAGTGGACTTGATACGTAGGAGAATGAAGACAGCCCAAGTCAGACAAAAATCCTATGCCGACAAAAGAAGGACCGACCTTGAGTTTGAGGTTGGGGACAGGGTTTTCCTTAAGGTATCTCCTTTAAGGAACGTCGTTCGCTTTGGATCCGCAGGAAAGCTAGCACCAAGATTTGTAGGACCGTTTCCTATCATCGAGAAGGTTGGGAAGATGGTCTATAGATTAGAGCTACCCGAGAGACTGGCCGGAGTTCACAACGTCTTTCATGTTTCTCACCTCCGGAAGTGTTTGCATGAGTCTGCGGAAGTGGTAGAACCTAGCACTCTAGAAGAAGTCGAAGTGGAACGTGAAGCAACTGTGAGGAAAGTTCCAACCCGCATCTTAGGAACTGAAGTGAAAAAGCTACGCAATCGCGAGGTCAAACTCGTTAAAGTTCAGTGGAGTGACGCCGAGGAAGACGCGACTTGGGAAACCGAGGACAGAATACGTGCTGCTTACCCTCTTCTTTTTTAGGGTACATCTTCGATCTCTCTTTTTACTTAAGTTATGCTTTATCTATCTTTTTAGGTATATCTCCTCGGTCCTTTTCCTAACTCCTTAGGTAGAAAACAAATGGATGCAAACATGTATTTGAAAACATGTTATGGATGATGGATGCAAATGGTTGCTAGTGATTGCTAGTGGTTGCTCGTGGATGCATACACACACACACCCTAGGTTATAGATCGGCTCAGTCACTTCATATTGCATATGCATATATGTATTCTCATTTGTATATGGTTGAAACTTGATATGCTGTCATATGGTCGTTGCTTTTGTATGAATAGTTGTGCACTCATGTAGAATTATGAGTAGGAAAAATTTGCATATATAATGGATTCATGACACTTACAAGATTCGCATTAAGGAGGTCAACTGAATCGGTAGACCGCCTGATTTCTCCATTAGATAAGGACATATACACACACTATGCATACGATCACGAAGCATTAGAAGTCTTTTAAGGACAGTGGACGTCTGTGTTTGTTGGTTGAGTAGATGGACTGTTGGATGGTAGGATATTCATTCTTCCTAACTTGAAGATTTCGGGGACGAAATCCTTTTAAGGGGGGAGAATGTAACACCCCATGAATACTATAAACATTAAGCTTCACAAATTAAAGTGTAATTAATTCTAAATGAAAGAATTAAGGGAAATGGGTTACGCCATTGCGTTCGTCTCGGAATTCCGCTTGAGATAGAGTTTGAGTTTGCGCGAATCGGACTCCGTATGAAGGAGTTATGACCTTGGGAAGTTTCAGAATAAAATTTAAATTCGAACAGCTCAGTTTTAAATTCGAAATTCGAAAAACAGGTTCAAACTGGACTGGGCGAGAAAATTCCCGCCCAGAGACCAGGTCGACCATAGGGTCGACCATGGTGTCGACCTGGCCACCCCAGGTCGACCATAGTGTCGACCTGGCCACCCCAGGCCGACCATAGTGTCGACCTGGGTGTCGACCTGCCAGTCGACCTGCCTGGTCGACCTGGCTGGCTAGGTCTGGCTCTGGCTCGAATTTCTGTGGCTCGGTGTGTCACTAGGGCTGATATGTCACCTCTTGATTGGCTCTTTGAACTTTGTATGGTCTAGATTCCTCCTGTCTTCATCTGACGGCTCAAAACAATTTAAAAATCTATAAATACACCCTAAGTCTCAACTGAAAATTCACATAAAAAAAATAAGATGGGAGTCATCATGCTGCCAGGAAGGAATTGAGCATAGCCGTCAAGAGAGAAAAGCTTAGAGACGAATCAAATTAAGAAGAAGATTAAAGTTTAATCAAATAAATCAACGCAACGTTAGTCTACCCAAAGGAGCGCATCTCAATTTCAGAATTCAGAATCCAGAATTCAAGATTCTGCATTCGTTGTAAGTATAGTGACCTTTCAGAATACGAATAAAAACTGTGATGTGATTCGATGTAAATGAAAATAGAATTGTGTTATTGTATGAATATGATATAAATTCTATGTATTGTAATGATTCTGTCATGACTTGTGTATTGATATTTATGGCCTAAATTGATTGATGCAAGCCTATTGGACATTTGTATATGAGAGTAATAGCAATAGCAAGTTGTGGCAAAAACTAGTAATTGATCCCTTTATGTTTATGTCGATGGCATGGACTATATACATTCACTAAGTCTAAATTAAGGCTTATGTAAACATGTTCTAGATTTGAAACCTTTTATGCCTACATGACCCAAAACCTATGATATCATTCTTATGTTAATTTGCAAGTATAATTGGATCTATGTTAAGTATCATTTGGGTTTCATAAACTATGCAAGTTCATGTTGAAATAGGCTATGTGATTAGATGTTATAATTGGACATTTTTGTGAATATACAACATGCTAGTTTTGTGGTTGAAATTATGCCAAGTTAAACATGTTTAAACAGAAGTTTGTATTAGCCTAAACTATGCCATTTCATATGTCACCTACTTAGTTATACTTTGATTTGACTGCAAGTTCATATGACCCATATTATATGTTAGTTGAATCGCTAAATTGCAAGTTCATGCGCCACACACCTTTATGTATTACATGTTCTTGATTTCCCCTTTTTCTCACGTTTATAAAGTTGGGCTGAATTGTGACAAGCCCAACACATGTTATAATGTTGCGAACGTACAAACGGGGGTAATAACGTTGGGTGTAAAACATGAAAATATATGTTGGCATGGTTGGCACATGCCAACGACAATGACATTTAAGCGGTATGAATTGATATACCCAAGAATAAAAGATATGACATTTACATATATAATTGAGAAATAATAAAATATGTAAATTTAGAAAACACGATATGCTTAACCTGAGGTTGGATTGAGTTGTGATGTAAACCTGCCCGGACCCGCCCGGCTGTCCTGTAGTCACAACAATACCTATCCAATGTGGGTGGTTAAGCATTGAGCCCAACAACGACCCGAGGTTAGACTGAGCTACGGTGTAAACCTGCCCGGAACCGACTGGCACATCCAGTAACCGTAGCAATACCTGTCTAATGTGAGTGGTCTGGTGCTCTAAGAGGCTAAGGACAGATGGTAGGGTTAAGTCAACTATAACACTTAACCAAATTCAACATGTTAACAAGAATTGATGGATAGGGTTAGGTAAATACAGACACTTAACCACTTAACATGTTTGACTGGAAAATCCTGGTAACGCGGGACTCGTTTCAGCAGTAACCCAAGTTAGGTATCATGATACCCTGAAACTAGGCAGGGTGGGGCTCGATTACTGGGCTGATTGTAAGCGGTCAAAGCGACGGCAGTGGGTGCAACAGTGTAGGTTCTAACGGGGTGCGTGCGTGCACACACTCCGGAGCAGACAAACAGGGCACTGGGGGCACCAGTAGTATAACCTTTGCCTTCTAGAATTTGTGTCGGGGCCGCCACCATGGGTCTTGATACACCCCATGGTGGGACCAGCATAGGTATCTACAATTCTTGGGGGCCGTATGACACATGTTTACGAGAGTAGGAGCCGATCTTTAAATATGAATGGGGATCACTTCACCCTCAACATGGGGTGCCAGTTAGGATAAACTCAAGTAGGTGCAGAGATATATAGTGTGGGTGCGATAGTACATTTGATTCAAAACGTCACCTCCTTAGCTTGTGACACTTTCCTATTTTCAGTTTATGTCTATCATGCCCTTTTCTTATTCACATACTGAAGAGTTACTAGATTTACTCAGGCTTTATGTCTGACTCTATTTTCTTTTCTTCTTCTTTTCTTTCGTTCCCCCTAGGTCCACAGGGAGGAAACAACTCAGCTCAGTCAGACTCTTTACAAGCTCCAAGAACGTAGATGTATGATTTGGATCTCTTTTGCTCGGATTATGGCTTTGGATATCACTATGGGGATTCTTGTCACTTTATTTATGTTTTATGCTTCTTTAATAATCAAGACAGTAATGAGGTTGTAATGTTGGAAGTATTTTGAGACAATTATGGAATATTTTGTTTGAACACGTATTGATGAAATAAAAGTCTGTTTGGTTTCCGCTGTTTTAAAATATGTGTATTTATATCTGTCTTGAGTATTTCTGTGGCTTTTACTTATAAACCTCCACCAAAGTTAAGGCATTCCCTTTGTGAGTGACCTTAACAGAGGTGGGGTGTTTCAATGGTTGATTGTTTATCATTGTTGTTGTGTACACGTGTTATATGAAATCCATATAAATAACATTATATGGTAATTGACTGTGTCTGATTCCAGTTCAGAAAGAATAAATATTTTCAAATAACGAATATTTTAAAATAATGAATATTTTAAAATAATATTTAGTAAAAGATCAAAATCTAATTTTGATGTCCGATTTGGGATGGACACGAAAATATTTAAATATATAAAGCTGTGTTGATTAGATTGACGCCATTTTGACATGAACGATGTTTATATCGATTTTATTCATTTTTATGATGAATATTAAAAAATAAATGATTTCAAAATCTAATGTTTTGAAAATATTATCATTTATATATCGATGATATGGAATATTCAGTTTTGATTTGAAATTGAATATGAAGTTGAAATCGTTTTAAAACCAATTTACAACGATTTATAAAATACGATTTAAATGGAAATTGATGAAATATATGTTATATATATATTATATACGTTTAATGGCCTGAATAGAACGCGTCGCGCCATGGTAGTTCGCAAATTTCGACCATTGACTTCAAACGGACATTACTGGGAGATCCGACCGTCGGGTTCTCCTAATACCGGAAACGTTGAGTTCATATCGAATAGAGCTTTCCAACGAATATTAGAGATTTGAAATCTAATGGTTGGATTAGGAATTATGTCCAAATCAAATTTGAAAAAGGTTGCTGTAAGTGCAGTTCGATGGCCGTTTATGGAAATCGACTGTACGGGCCTTATAAAATTATTAAAAATAGCAATAATTTGTGTAAAATCATAATAAATGATTTGGAAAGAATTAGGATGAAAAATTCCATATTTGAAAAGATAAAAATATATTTTTATCGAAATGAACTAGTTATGAACAATAATTATAATCCAATATTTTTAAATAAATAGATTGAATTTGAAATGGTTTTAAAAATAACCGTAATTTCCAATATATGAATTGGAATGGATTTGAATCGAAATTATCTTCGGAATATTTCGATATTGGATTCTGTGATTATACGAACATTGTGGAGGAATTTGGAAGATATATATATATCGTTATTCCAATACGATATTTGTGAATGACAGAATTTGATATTGAATATAAGTCGATATATTTTCTATTCAGAGCCTTGTATTTTATATCAAATGAGATTTTGGGTTTGTCGTGAACGGTGTCTTCACTAACACTGTTCTTAAACCCAGTTGAGAAAAGATTAAATCTTTTTATTAAGATTTAATGAAGTTTACTGATTAATTAATATTTAATTAGGATTGAATTGAATTGAATTTTGGGTTTGTCGTGAATGGTATCTTTAAAAATGCTGTTCTTAAACCCAATAGAGTTAAGAAAATTAGAAACTAACCGGGGATTAGCTAAGTTGAATGGTTTCCTAGGTATTGATCTGAAGTTGGTTTCGGCCTTCGGGATTAATACTTAGGGAATTGTTCTCTTACTAATTTACGGTTAGAGACTGATGGAATGGTGTCTTCAATAACACTGTTCTTGAACCCCATGTGAAAAGAATAAATCTTTTAATTAAGAATATTAGAGTTTCCAGTTAATTAACATTTAATTGGAATGAAATGAAATGTGAATTGGGTTTATCGCGAACTGTGTTTTAAATAACACTTGTTCTTTAACCCGATTTACGGTGAAATGGGATTTGGAATATATAAATCTTTTATTAAGATTTAATGGAATTTTTCCAAAGTAAAGTTTTCTAATTTAATAAAATAAATGAAAATAGAATGGAACTCGATTTGGTAATAATCGAAGTGAGCTTCTGTGGAGGAAGACTGTTAATATATATGGAATTTAAAAGGCTGTGTCGTTATTCTATTTATATTATTAGTCTGATACGGAATTTGGCATCGATTATATATTGATATGTTTCCGTGAAAATTCCATAATTATAGGAATGGGATTTTGGGTTTATCGTGAGCTGTGTTTTAAATGACATTAGTTCTTTAACCCATTGAAAGATAAGATTAATTTCTTAACTTGGAATAATCATTAAGTAATGATTTTTGGAGATTAAAACTGAATTAGAGTTTTAATGAATCTTTAATTAGATTGAAAGGTAAATTTGATAACTAAAATCATCATATTCGAGAAATGATCGAGAGTGGAGTACCACCAGTATTACTCCAGGCGATAGTTAAATCTTTAATTAGATTTGAACGAGAAATGGTAATTAACTTTACCGATAACACTGTGGTGTTAGATATGGAGTACTACCAGTTTTTCTCCATGGGATGAATAGGTTGGGATTGGGAAATTAAACAAATGATTACTTTGGTAAGGATCGCTAATCCTGACTAGTTTGGATAAACTATAATTTGGTTTGGATTGATATCCAAAGGAATATTAAAGAATAAATTTAAAGAATTTATCTTTGATAAAATTAATGGGAACCTTTCCCAAAGGATATGAATATTTAAATAAAAGAATACTCAGAATTGTAATGAGGCGTATGTTGTGTTTTTATAGCACTTATTTATTATATATGCAAGTTATTCGGAATGGCCGGGTTCATACCCATTCCGAATAACTGATTCGACAATAAGTCGACGATGAAGACGGTGGTTGAAGACCGGAGGTCTTCACATCGTTTGGATGATTGCTGATGTCTTGATTGGGCTGTACACCCAAGACAAGGTAATAAGTGGTGATAGTTCCAGACGTACTTGGAGATCGACCGGATATGCGAGGACCTCTCTCCTGTATTGGACATACGGGACGAGGAATAAGGTTCCTCCGGTTTCGTTCAGACCCAAAACGAACTTGTAAATGGATGGGTGTCTGACATCGGATTTCATTCTGTGTCATTGATAGACATTAGTTGCATAGCGTGAATTGCCTGTGTGGCATGCTGAGATGCAAAGGATCAAGGCTTCTGTTGAAAAGTAGAGTCTTGTGGTTGATGATCAAAGTACGACTTTAATATAGCATTGCTTTGTGTATAGCATTAATTTGCGAGCCTCACACCCCGGTGTGAACCAAAAACGGGAGAGTACATCAGGGAGGACATGCGTTTCTTTCTAGCTAGGAGTGGTGTCAGGGTTTTGTATGCCCTGACATTTTACTTTTGTGGATGATGGATAGCGAGGCGCCTCGGATATATCGGCACTGCGGGGCCGATGGATGATATGGTCTTTATATAGACCATACTTACGCCCCACAGGGCAGGGAAACGCAGTGTTCAGGCATTTTAATCCACATCGAGTGGACCGGCCCTGACGATACAAGGGTCACTCGAGCTCTGATCCCGAGGGGCGGGCTAGCGAGTCTCGAAGCGGTAAGGACGATCCCTTGCCTTGGTTCACAGATGGAAATCCAACTTCCAATACGTGACATTTCGGTTTTGATTGTAGAGCCTCGTATCAGCGACATGATATATGGTACCCATGCCGTCTAGGATTGATACATTTATATTTGAAGTTGTTTTATACACTATGCACTTATAATAGTATCAAATGATTTGTTTTAAACGTACCAATCATGTTTGGCTATTATAAGGGGAAACCCTATCCTCCGGCATGCGTTGCATTGTGTGATGGGACCTGGGTCTTATCACACCAGTCACATGACTGACCTGGAGTTTATTGTTTAACCTAAACTCTGGGTGGCCCTATTTTCCACACGGGCAGCTAGTAGTTTTGGTTTTGCAGATTTATATTCATAGGATCCTGGTTTACAGCTGGAATGATATTCGGAAAGCTCTATATCCATATATTCCTTTCAGTTGTGTTTTGTATTATTTTCCGCTGCATTGTAATTTTGTAAATTTCTGATATTTATCAAATGTGTAATATTTATTCATACTTTGTTATATTCCTGTACTCTGATGTAATTGTTGTAATAAGCAATGAAACGTTTTTCTGTTTGAGTTCTGATTTGTCTAGTTCTCAACTCAATCCGGGTTTTCCTTCATGGGGAAGTTCGATCGCTTCACAACTGGTATCAGAGCATAGGTTTTTAAAAATTCATCAACTGAAATTTGGAAATATTAAATGGCAAATTTTGAAATGATTTATAACACTAGTCTTAATTCATGCATTGCATCAATGTTAGAAGAGTCTGCATTCAATTATGTTGAAAAATCAAGTGATCTACTGAATTGTTGTCCAATACAGGTAAAGGTGTGTTACATGGCTATTAGAAATTCAAATTCAGAAAATGTGTGTTACATGGCTGTTAAAAATTCAAATTCTGATGGACAAATGATGGAGATCAAAAAGGAAAATGGATATATGATTGTGGTTGTTCGAGACATATGGCGGGAAATCCAGGATTACTAAATAATATAGTATATGAAGATGGTGGAATGGTCAACTTCGGAGATAACTCTAAAGGGTATATAGTTGGCATCAGCAATGTCGGTAATTCTTAAACTCCTACTATTTCTGATGTTTTATTAGTTAGGAATTTAAAACATAACTTACATGTATAGGTTAACTTTGCGATAAAGGATATAATATTAATTTTGAAAAAGATAAATGCTTAATAGAAGATAAGAATTCAAAAATAATATTCGAAGGAGATAGAAAGAAAAATGTCTATGTACTTAGTATGAAAATTTCTAGCGATAATTTTTGTCTTATAGCCAATACAAGCGACCCTTGGATTTGGCGTAAGAGATTCGGTCATATAAATTTCAAACACATTTCTAGGATTTCAAAATTAGAATTAATTAAAGGGTTACCTAAAATTAAATTTAAAGTAAATAATTTATACGACGCTTTCCAGTTCGGAAAATTGAAAAGAAGTTCATTTAAAACAAAAGAGGAAATTACAACCTTGAAACCATTAGAATTAATTCACATGGATCTATTTAATCCATCTCAAACTCAATCAATAAATCACAAGAGATATGTTCACATAATAATCGACGATTTTTCTAGATTTACTTGGACTTTGTTTCTTAAAAATAAAAGTGATGGTTTTGATCAGTTTAAAACCTTTGCTAAAAGAATTCAAAATTTATTATCTTTATAAATCAAAATAATATGTAGTGATCAAAGTAGAGAGTTCGAAAATGAAAATCTTGAAAAATTTTGTAATAAAAAGGGGATAACCCATAAATTTTCCTTCCTTGGAACCCTCTAACATAATGGAGTAGTTGAACATAAAAATAGATCAATTCAAGAATGTGCTAGAATCTGTTATTAGATAGTAACTTACCAAGAAACCTTTGGGCTGAGGCAGTTGCAACAGTTTGTTATACATTAAATAGAATTATATATTAAATATAATTTTTATAAGACCTTTAACTCATAAAACACCATATGAAGTTTTGTATAATAAGAAACCAAAAGTATCATATTTTAAAATAATTGTTAGTAAATGTTTTATTCTTAATACTAAAGAAAATTTATACAAATTCGACTCGAAATCCAATAAACGAATATTTATTGGATACTCAGAGAGAAGTAAAGCATATAGAGTTTTTAATTTAAGGACTAATACTATAGAAGAAACTCTAAATGTATCTTTTGATGAAAATTATAAGAACACAACAAAAAATAATGAAGACGAATTCGAAAATAAGATTGATGATGTAAATAATGAAATTAATCAACTAAATAAAAGAATTAGACTTCTAAGAGACCATCCTGTGGAAAATATCTTAGGGGATATTGAATCTGTTGTTAGGACTAGAAACCAGTGAAATAATATGAGTAATTCAACATTTATTTCAATTATTGAACCCAAGAATCCAAAGGAAGCGTCATCCGACTATTCATGGATCCTTTCCATGCAAGAGGAATTGGATTAGTTAACTAAGAATGATGTATGGGAACTTATTCCTAGACCAGAGGATAAAACTTTAATTGGAACTAAATGGGTTTATAAAAATAAAATGAATAAACTCAGTGGGGTCGTAAGGAATAAAGCTCGATTAGTAGCACATGGATATAGTCAAGAAAAGGGAATAGATTATGATGAAACTTTTTCCCCTATAGCAAGATTAGAAGCGATTAGAATTTTATTAGCCTTTGCTAATCATAATAATTTCAAATTATTTCAAATATGTTAAAAGTGCTTTTCCAAATGGATGTGTTAAAGAAGACGTATATGTAGAGCAACCTCCTCTCTTTGAAGACGAAAAAGTGCTAAATCACATGTATAAATTAATATGGATTAAAACAAGCTCCAAGAGCATGGTATGATCGATTAAGAACATATTTATTACAATCACACTTCGAGATTGTTAAGGTAGATAATACACTGTTTATTGAGAGAAATAAAAACAATATTCAATTGGTACAAATATACATTGGCGATATAATTTTTGGATCAACCGATAAACAAATGAATAAAGAATTTTCAGATATTATGACCCAAGAATTCGAGACGAGTCACATGGATGAACTCACATTCTTCTTAGGCTAACAAATCCGTCAACTAAAGAAAGGAATATTTATTAATCAAGAAAAATATGTAAGAGATTTAATTAATAAATATAATTTAAATACAACTAATTGTAGACCAACACCTTTGGCAACTAATATAGCCCTAAGTAAAGATGATACGTCTAAAGACGTTGATCAAAAATTATATAGAGGAATGATAGGATGATTATTATATATAACCGCTAGTAGATCAGATACAATGCATAATGTATATCTGTATGCAAGATATCAGTCGCAACCTAAGGAAAATCATTTAGAAGCCGTAAAACATATTCTAAGATATGTAAAACATACATTAGATTTTGGATTATTTTATCCTAAGGATGATTCATTTGATTTAATTTCTTATTGTGACGCTGATTATGTGGGATGCAAATCTAATCGTAAAAGCACTAGTGGAACATCTCACTTCCGAGGACATTCACTAGTTCCCTGGTTTAGTAAAAAAAATACAGTATCTTTGTCAATAGCTGAAGCATAATATATATCTGCTGCTTTGGCACAAGTAATATATATGAAACAAACTCTAAATGAATTTGGTTTAAATATAAATAAATCACCAATCTATTTAAAAATCCAACTCATCATTCGAGAACAAAACATATAGATATAAGACATCATTTGCTAAGAGATAAAATAAGTAAAGAGAAAATTTCACTTGAATTCATAGAAACAGAAAAATAAATAGCAGATAAAATAAAATACCTTTAAATGAAGCAACATTTACTAAATTTAGAAGAGAATTAGGCATTTATCCATTAAGTGAAATAGAGTAATTAGATATATTAATATAATAAAATAAATAAGAAAAATAAGAAAAATAAAAATAAAATTATATATATGTCGACATGTGCAATATGGTATGTCGACATATAACTGCCATTTTAACTTCTTATTTCGAATTTTCTTCTTCATCTTCTCATTTCATTTCTGGAAAAATTCTAAACCAAATAAAACAATGGCCTCCACTAATAATAACAACCAAACCACCCCTGTTTCGTTCGCCATACCATCCGAAGGTTCATTTCAACAATCTACGCTCGCTAGAGTCATGAAACTAGAGGAATCGATGAAGGATGTTTTGCAATTTTTTTTACTAAAATTCAAGTTCTGCAAATCAAGATGAATAAGGAGAATGAGAAACAAGTGAAAATAGTGAGAAATTTGCAACAATTTGTCATGGATAACCACACCAACCCAATTATCATCGAAGATGATAATCAAATGGAGGAAAAGGAAGAAGAAGAGGAAGAAATGGTAGAAGAAGCCCAAACCGAGGGTATAGAAGAAGACGACCAAGTGATATGCGTAGGTGAAGTATGATTTGACAGAGATGGAAATATAATTGAGCAAAGTGGGGAATTCTGTATTCATTATCCCCATTGCCCAATTCATGAGTCCCCAATTATCAAAAAGCATCAGATGTTTAAGATTTTCGTTTATTCATTCATGCCCTGTAAAACATATATTTGTTGTAAATACGTGTTCTCATGAAATTTTAATGACTTGTAACAAGTTTCTAAAACATTTTTTGAATTACATAGTTTATTCAATGTTTATGTTCATTATTTTCTTGTTTAATAGTATAGATTTAGTGATATAGAGTAAATCATTAGGATCAAATATAACGTAGATTTAGGGGGAGTTGTTTAGACGTAGATATTTAGAATTATATATAGTATAAATTTAGGGGAGTATAATTTAGTTTATGAATAGTTTAGTATGGTTTACTATAGGTATAGTATAGTTTAGTATAGTATAGTATAATTTTGTTTAATTTAGTTTTTGATGATGACAAAGGGGGAGAAATTATAAAATAAGAAACAGACATAGTTTAAGGAGTCAGAAGAAATTCATGGTGAAAGGGGGGAGTAATCAAGGAATCAAATCATTAGGTAATATTAGGTATGAATATATATTTTATAAACCAAGGTTGTCATCATAAAAAAGGAGGAGATATATACTAACATCTTTTGTCTAGAATATATATATATATATATATATATATGTATGTATATGCAGGATATAAATATTGAAGACTCTACAATTTTAGAGATTCAAGATATCAAGGAATTCGAGACTCACATGTATCAAGATAATCAAGATTTCAAGGGCTCAAGATTGTCAAGTAATAGAGTCTAGTACATATGTAAAACTCCAGGTTAGCACTTACAAATTCTGTTTTCAAACTTCTTTTCAAATAAATTTCAAATCAATTTTCAATCTCCCTCTCTAAATGATTTAAAGTTATTATAGGTTTTATTTATGATTTCATATATATATATATATATATATATATATATGTTTATAAGTTTTATAATATATATATATATATATTATAGTCTTATATCATATAATTTTATAAATATGTTTATATTACATTTTTATATGTTTTTACACTTTGAAAATTTCATTTTAAAACATTAATTTTGATTCAAGAATTTCCAGAAAATATATATTGGTTTTAACACTTGAAAAATGATTTTAAATTCAAAAACAACATGCATATGTTAACATACATGTTTGTGCATGTCGACATATAACTGTCATTTTTTCAATTTTCAAAGGAAGTATCTTTCATATTTGAAACGCTATAGAAATTTTGCAAACTTTCAACCTTTATAAATAGGAGTTAATTATTTTTTTATAACTTCTTCTTCTCTATTATCATCCTATCTTATACCACCATTATTAAACATAAATTTCTTGACTTCTACACTTATACTCTATCGATTTCTACTCAAATTATATCAAACTTCTTCTCTTCTCAATCTCTATCAACTACTCTCTGTTTGGAAGTGCTATTGAAGAGTTCTAGGGTTGTTGTAATCATTTGGGAATTGTTTGGGAAATGGTGTGTTCCTTGTAGCCCTGAAGTCAACGAAAGGGAGCGGTGTGAACCTTGTAGCCATGAAAGCAAGGGTGGTGGAATCAGTGTTAACCTTGCAGCCTTGAAATCAAGGGTGTTGTAAGATAGATACTAGTATTAATAAAACTCTGCACAATCTAGCGTTGCATGGGACTGGACGTATGAGTAATCCGAACCAGTATAAAATCCAGAGTGTTCTTTCCTTTTCTCCATTTTATATTTACTTATATCTATGTCTGCGATTGTTCCTGTGTTTGTGATCATTTCAGGTGTGATAATCAATGTGTGATTATTCCTGTGTTTTCTGTGTCCATTGAGTTTCTCGCTCGATACTCTTCTCGCACATCGCGTCGTAGTCGGCGAGTGGCGCCTAGCACTCCCTGCACTATTCGCACATGCTCTATAGCAGTGTTAGAGTAGATCGTTAGATCTACTTGCCACTCTTTGTATCATATTTGAGCGGACAGGGTGCAGTTGGTTTCTTTCTTTCGGTCTGTCGGCTCTAGCCCTTCTGTTGGTTTTTTAGCTTCTTATTAGCTCTCTTCATGGAGAATTCCTCTTATGGAATGTTCGTGGTATTGGCAACGACGCGTCTGTGGCTAGACTCAAGCACGTTGTGAAGAAGCATTCTATCCTTTTGGTGGCACTCCTAGAACCTATGTTAGGTCCGGAGGAGATCACCAAGTCCATTTTATCCCTTGGATACGGTGGTTCCTTAGCCAATGTTTCGGACAAGATTTGGATCCTTTAGTCCAAAGATGTGGTTGTCCGCCCTATTTTCGACTCCGATCAGCTTCTTTCGGTAGCCTGCTCGATTTCTTCCTTCTCCTCCTCCTTCTTGTTCTCTGTTGTTTATATTAAGTGCGACAGGGTTGAGCGATTGGCTTTTTGGTACGATATACTCGCCTTGTCAGACTTGGGGATTTTATATTCAGTTCTGGGAGCTGACTTCATTGTCGTCTCTTGCCAAGCTGAAAAGAGGGGAGGGAATGCCGTTAGCCGTACGGCTATAGCGGATTTCAACACCTTCATCGTCAACTCGGGGTTTTTCGAAGTCTCTTTCCTAGGATCGGCTTTCACTTGGTGTAATAACCAAAAAGGGCCGAATCAGATCCTTTCTAGGCTTGACAGGGTTTTCAGATCAGAAAGTTGGTTCAACCTTTCGCTCATTTTCTCTGTTTTTCACCTATATCGGACTTTCTCTTATCATGCTCCTGTGCTTCTCAGTTGTTCTCCCCAATCTATATCGGGTCTTTCCTCCTTTAGGTTTCAGAGTATGTGGAGAACCCATCACTCCTTCCTTAATGTTGTGGAGAACTCTTGGAACTCCCCAGCAATTGCTTTGCCTGCTGCTGTTTTCTCCTGTAAGCTTAAGCGTCTCAAGACTTGCCTCAAGTCCTGAAACATGCAAGTTTTCAAAAATATTTTCGACCGCGTCCGAGCGGCCAAAGAGATTTTGGTTCTTGTAGAAGCCTCTTTCGATGAGGATCCTTCTTATACTAACAGGGAGGCGTGGGCCCTCGATCAGCTAGCCTACTTGTCTGAACTCCGTGTCGAGAATCAATATCTTCGCCAAAAGGCGAGGATCAAGTGGGTTGTCGATGGGTATTCGAACTCCAGGTTCTTTCATTCCACCATTCGTAAGAAGAACAAACTTCTTACGATTCTTCAAATTGAGCGCCCCGATCTCACATTGGCTTGCACTCCCGAGGAAGTCAAGGAGACCATTCTTTCTCACTTTCAATCCTTCCTTGTCTCATCTTCAGTCTCGATTGTTGATCCGACCTTCTTAGCCTTCGTCCCCAAGTTGGCTCTTCCTTCTGAAAGTTCTGATCTAGCTGTCCCTCCTTCGTCAGAAGAGATTCGTGCTTGTGTTTTCGCTTTGAGTAAGGACAGTGCTAGTGGGCCTGATGATTTCAATGGGGTTTTCTTTAGGAGTGTTTGGTCGATAATCCAAGCGGATTTCTGCTTGGCAATTCGTTTCTTCTTCTCTGGTGGAGATCTGCCTCATGGCTGGACCTTCATCAACTTGTTGCGAAGCCTTACCTTAAAAAAGTATTCAAAATTGTACTGGAATGGAGTAATAAATCATTATCATAATTGTATTTGGCAACTCAAATCTACGCATAATAGAAGATTATTTCCAACCTAATTTTTACTAAATAGTCTATTTTTTTTATTTTAGAAAAAAATTCGGTTACTATGACACTATATATATTTTTTCCACTTTAGGCGATATCCCGAAGTGCAAAAACCCGTGATCCTTTGCCGATTTTCGACCGACTAGCTTGTGTAACTTCTCTAACAAGGTTATTTCTAATGTTCTTGCCATTAGGCTGGCACCATTTCTCCAGCGTATTATTTTGCTCTTCTCAAGCTGGGTTTGTAAAAGGACGGTTGATTATGGACAATGTCCTTTTAGCTTAGGAGCGGGTGTCTCAAATCGATCAAAAAGTCAGGGGCTCTAATGTGGTCGTTAAGCTGGATATGGCTAAAGCTTACGATCTCATGTCCTGTTTTTTCATCATTAAGGTTCTTCGGGCATTTGGGTTTCCCGAGGCCCTTATTGACATTATCTAGAGGCTTATTTCCAACTGTTGGTTTTCCGTTCTCATCAACAGATCAGACAATGGATATTTCAAGGGAGGAAGGGGACTTCGTCAATGAGATCCCCTTTCACCTTCTCTTTTCGTGATCGCCACTGAGGCTTTTGTTCGAGGATTGCATTCTCTTACGATAGCAAACCAGATTCATCGATTTGGCATTCCGTCCAGCTGCCCTATCATCTCTTCCTTATCCTTCGCTGACGACATTATCATATTCACGAATGGTAACCATCGTTCAGTCCATCGTCTTATCTTCCTCATTCAACAGTACGAGAGGTGATCTAGCTAACTCGTTAATTCTGGTAAAAGTTGTTTTGTCCCAGCCAGTGACATGTCCAACGTTCGATTTTCTTGGATTGAAACCTTCTCCGGCTTCAACGCTGCCTCCCTCCCTCTTCCTACCTCGGTATTGTCCTTTGTAGAGGTCGCAAGCCCAATGCCATTTTCGATCCCCTGACCGATAAAGCCAGGGGGAAGATCATTAAGTGGAATACGACACTTCTCTCTCAGGAAGGTAGATTGGTCCTCATAAAGTCGGTGCTTGATTCTATAGGCTCGCACGTCTTTATTGCTATGACTCCTACCTCTTCTTTCTTCTGATCTTACCGTTCGTTGGCTTCGTCCTTTTTCTGGGGTAATAAAGAGAATGCTCATCGTCATCACTGGATTTCTTGGGACATTATCTGTCGTCCCAAAAGTGAAGGAGGCTTAGGTCTCAGAAATCCCAAAGATACTTGTACTGCCTTTGCTTGCAAGTTGTGGGCTAGGTTTGTTGGGAACGACTCCTTATGGGCGACGTTCCTCCACGCCAAGTACCGCCGACTTCAAGTCGCGAACTTCTCCGGTGCCCCGTCCTACGTTAGTGAGACGTGGAAACAGATGCAATATGTGAAGGCCTTCTTGGATTTACATGGTTGTGGATCCAATTGGGACAACAATCCCTTTTCGATTAAGGCGGCATGGAGCTCGGCTAGGACGCCGGCTCCTCGTCTCCTTCTCTTCTCCTTCATCTGGGATGTTCGTATTCCTCATAAGGTTTCACTGTTTATGTGGAGGACCCTATATAATGGGCTGCCAATAGACGAGAACCTACAAAGGATTGGCATTCCACTTGTGTCCTGGTGTAGGTGTTGTGGGTCTGGTGACACGGAGTCCAGTGCTCACCTGTTTTTCTTTGGCTCCTCCACAAAATCTGTTTGGAATTACTTCGAGAACTTAGTTGGTTTTCGATGTAGTGCATCTTCGCTCTCTGAACTACTGAGGAACTAGTGGGCTGAAATCTCAGGTAAATATTTGAGATCGATTCTTCTTTGCCTTATCCCTTGTCTTATTTGCTGGCATATCTGGAACTCACGGAATAAGGCAGTTTTTGATGAGGTCCCTATGGACCCAACCTCCATTATCCGGAATGTAAGGAACGGTGTGTTCCTTGCTTTTCGCGGTAGACCATTTAGAGGTTCAACTGGTTCCCGATCGAGGCGGTTGGCTGGTACTTTTGATGTTTTGACGGTACCATCTACAACCCGTGCGGGGATTGGTTGAGTCTTCTAATCTTAGGGTAGCGAGACCTATCCTACTAGCCTCTCCACACCTTCCCCCATTTTATGCTGATGTCGTTTGCTAGCACTGTAGGACTGGTTTTACAGATTTTCTTGGTATGTTGGTCTTTGGATAGGATGTCTTGCTTTTTTCTTTGGAGACCTTTCCAGGATTATACCCTTGTCTCTTAGGCTGGGTCGGTTCAGTGACTAGTAGCTTTTCCATGTAGCTTTCCTTCAGCAGTGTTCTTCGACAGGGCCTAGTGTTTCGATGGCTGGCTGTCTGCTCTTTTGGTTGGGTTGGTGCTGTCATAGCTTTACCTAGTGGGATCTCTTGTAGCTGGTGAACCTGGAGTTTTTGGATCGGTTCTTTGGTGCCTTTAGACTTCATCAATAATCCACACCAGATGGCCTTCATTGGGACTTGCTATTGTATCTTCAGTGCTGCTGAGGCGTTTTAGGTTTGGCTTTTTTTCTGGTGGCTGACTTCTGAGGCCTCGTCTGGTTAGAGGTGTTCTTGTTTTATTTTGTTGGTGGTTTTGCGTTTTGTACTTGTCATTGTGTTGTATCTTTTATTTGTTTGGGTGTGTTCATAGTCTCTGTAGAAGTTTCTACAATAACTGTTTATGTGAGCCATTGGAGAATGGCGAGATTCTCCTTTTTGTTATATTATTCGTTATTTCAAAAAAAAGAATATTTAAATTTCCATAATCTCTTTAAAACATTATTCACCCCCAATCCAGTGTTAGTTTTGCCTTAAGATCCTTAATCTGCAATCCCTAATAGGTGTTTAGCTAAGAGAATGAATACTCCGCTACCAATTGATATAACATCAATAGACATCAATTTATTATGTCGTAACTTACAATGTCATACATACATCCATTGACTAGTTTGTTCTAGGTCCAAACGAAACCGTAGGCACCTTATTCCTTGTCCAATAAAGGAGAGACACCATAGCATATCCGATTAGTTTCCAAGTTCGTCTGAACGACCACCTCTTATAACCTCGTCATGGGTGCACCTCCGATCGAGATATCAGCAATAATCCAATCGATGTGAAGATCTTCCGTCTTCAACCACCATCTTCGATATCTTCAACAATCGTCATATACTTACTTAGAATGGGTTGAAACCTAGTCTTTCCGAATAACTAGCGCATTTTTAAAATTAAGTGATATATAAATATGTTAAAAGTCTCATTCCAATTCGGAATATTTTTTACTCAAATCATCCTTTACATTGGGAATTACTCCCTTAAATCTTATCAAAGATTTACATTCTTTAAACTTCTTGTTTAAATCTTCCCTCAGAAATAATTTCCTATTCCCATCCTATTCATTACCTGGAGCAAAACTGGTAGTACTCCATATCTAATACCCCTCGTATTTGGTAATTTTAATTACCATCTTTCATTTCAGATCTTTGTTAAAAGGTTTATCAAAACTCTAATCTAGTTTTAATCTCCATTTCATTCAATTAAATCTTCATTGAAAGATTTATTAAAACTCTAACATAGTTTTAATCTCCATTTCATTCAATCAAATCTTTTTTGAAAGATTTATTAAAACTCTACCTTAGTTTTAATCTCCATTTCATTTATTCAAATCTTTGTTTAAAGATTTATCACAGCTCAAACTTGAGAAATCATCTTTCCTTTAACTGGGTTAAAGAACAAATGTTATTTATAACATTGTTCGCGATAAACCCAAAATCCGAATTGATATCAAATATAAGGCTGTAAATAGAAATCACATCAACTTATATTCGACATCAAATTTTGAAATCAATAGATACTATATAGGGAGTAACGATATATATATCTTCCAGATTCCTCGACCAGTATCTGTATAACTATAAAATTCCAATATTGAAATATTCGAAGATTATTTCCATTCAAATCCAATGAACTTAATTTCAAAATATTGATTTACTATGTTTGCGTAAATCAGGTCAAAAGTCCAAAAATTCAAATCATAGTTCAGAACTTCACAATTCTAGCTTAAATTATTTTAAAATCATTAATTATAATTTATCATGATTTTTCCATATTTTTAATAGTTTTTATAAAGCTATTTCAGTTGGTTTCCAATTCCGGTCACCGAACTGCATTTATAGCGACCTTTTCAATAGTAGATTTGAACTAATCTTAAATTCTAACCAATAGATTTTTAAACTTTCTATTCAATTTGAAAATTCTTTTCATTTTAAACTCAACATTTTTCATTTTTGGATAATCCAATGATCGGATCTCCAGGTATGTCAATTCAAAGTTAATGGTCGAAGTTCGCGAATTACCGCTGTGCGACTAGTCCTATTCAGACCAAACATCGATATATAATTAAAATTAAATCAAACACTTCCAACATAATTTATTAATTATATAAAACATATATAGTTATTTTTGGAAACTGTATTTCAGTTATTTCTCTTTAAAATCAAATATTCCATTATTTAATCATTCTAATATTATTTTAATCATTAAAATAATATTATTTTTCAAAACTTATTATTTGAAGTTCAAATTTTCCCGACATCCATTATAAAAATATCTAAGATAGTTTTGAAAAGGAATTTTCTTTTAAACCTTTCTCAAATATCCTAACCAAAATTCACTTTTTCAAGTTACCATTCATTTCAAATTTAAATTTGAAAACATACCTATATTAATTGAAAATTAATTCAAATCAAATTATTTATTTTACAAAAATTGTTTGTAATACCTTAACCACCTTTCCGAATCATTTCAGATTTGAAATTCAAACTTTTATTTTTCACTGAATATTTTATTAATAGAATATTCAAATTAATTCCAAGTTGAAATGAGATTCAACCAATTACCATATAATTTAGTTTATATGGATTTCACACATCGTTAACATCCAATAATAGTTATTAACACTTTTTAACATCCAATTACCATCTAGTGGCATCATCAGTATAAGTGTTAAGATCATAAACACTTAATACCTAATCAACCCATTATTAATTAAGGAATTAAACCTCATTAACATTTTATTGCCATAATTGACAAAAAAATTCCACATTAACACACATTACATTCAAATGATCAACCATGTCATAATCAATATCAACCAATGTTTAATCAATATCAAGAAGTCACATATGTGTGTTTCCTTTACTTACTAAGTGGACAAGGTGAATCAGTTCTTCGGGTTACTTAGTGGTTAACTCTACTACTACTAGCTCCATCATTTCAACTTCTTTTAGATTAACTTTTTTCCAAATTAAACATATAAACCACAACATAGAACATCGATATGTGTAAATCACTTAAAAATTCATCCCTAACACATGTATTAACTAATTTAACCAAAACTAATTAACTAAATGTGAGTTAAAGGTTCTCACTGAGGGATCCTCTCCTCCAATCTTTTGTGTAGGATGTTCTAGCTTTGCTAATACCTCATTACCACTCAATAATTCCAAAGTTGCAACCTTTATAACCAAAAACACTTCAAACTATATATATATATATAGTACTTATAAGTACGAAAGTTGGAATTTTTGCAAATGAATCTTGGTCTAGGGGAAGGATTTGACACACATGGGCTGTCTAGGGTAGAGGGGTAGGTGTAGTGGCTACTAGAGTGTAGTGGCTAGGGTTTGTAGTAGTGGAAATATAGTGTAAATTTTGGATTTTTGAAAGGAAAGGACGGTTTTTAAGGCATGGGCCCACGACTTGGGGTAGGAGGGCGTTGGGGCTGGTGTTGGTCGGAGGGAGGGGAGGAGGGCTGGTGTGTGAGGTGGTGGGGCTTGGCAGACAAGGTGGTGATGGTATGGCTAAAAAGGAAAAAAGTGATTTTTGGGTGATTTTAGGATAAAAGAAGGACTTTGGAGATAAAGGGGTCACCATGGTCGGAGCTATGGCTGGTGGATACTGGTAGGGGTTGCGTAGGTGGTGGTGGAATGGTGAGAGGTGGCGTAAGGCTAAAGTTTGAAGGAGGAAGTTGTGAAAGGAAAAATGGAAGCTTAAGAAAAGGAATTTGCAAAATTGAAATAAAAATTAAAACTAAATGCTTTCTCTCACTTCACATGGCTTAAGGACCTTGGAAAAGAGTAAAAGGGAAGAATTAGACAAGTGTGATGAAGGACCATGAGTTGTCTAAAGGATGGGAAGTGTGGGAAGTTGCATTAAAAGAGAGTGATTAGTTTAAGTAAATGATTAATTTATATTTAGGGTTTATCTTAGGAAGGTAGGATCTATACTTAAATTGTTTTAAATTCTTATGAAACCATTAGTACAGTTAATATGTCATTTAGGTTATCGTTTACCATTTTATCAATATTTTCAATCTGTTTAATATTAGCCAAAACTGATTAATTTCAAGTCGAATTTCGATAGAACGATTCCTTCACGTTTTCAACTCGTATGATCAAACCGTAAGTCCAATAAATATGAAATTTGAAATCTGCTACGTTTCACTAATATGTATCCAATAAAATTGAACTCGTTGAATTTGGAGACCGTTTGGAGAATGGCCTTATTTCTAGCTTTCATTGAATTTTAACTAATTTTTCAATATGCGTTTACTTTACGTATGCTTATACACTAACTCCTGGTGATTTGAAATTTGGAACCTTACCATATTTTAATGTTACGAATCCAATAAAATTGGTTTCAACGAATTCCGAGTCTGTCTCAAATATGACCTATTTTCAGGTCGTCAAAATATTATTAAATTATTGATTTTCATAAGATTCATTTTAATTCAATTTTTAAAAGTTCACTAACCTTATTCTAACCTTAACAAGATATAAAATAAAATTAGAATTAATTTTCAGTAGTTTTCCAGGTCTAGATTCAATATATACTGAAATTTGAAATTCTGTCAGACTTATCCATTTATAAATCCTTTTTAAATCTATTTAAATCCTATTCTAAATTGACTTCAAATTCAAGTCGTTACAGTTGATGTTGGGCGTGTCCTCTGCCATGTTTTTCTTAACATTATTGAAAAAAATCAACATAGGTTGAAGTTGCATATGGATGCTTAGTTTGACATCACTTTTTGGACAAATAGTAAATTACTAGTTACTGAGAGACAATTTGTTTTTGAATACTTAGGATGTAAAAATGAAATATATTTTTTCTTTTAAAAAAATCATTTTAATGGTCAATACTTGATATAATTTATCCGGTAACAATTCAACAAGCATAAGCTTAGCCATTCTTTTCGTTATTCAATATTTTTCAAGTACTTGGAATATGGTTTAACATGCAAAACCTATATTTTAGATCACACTAAAAAGGTAGCATAAAGGATAGACACAATACCAAATATTGGACAATTGCAGTATATATGTATAATGTAGTAGTGATTCTTGTATAGAAACACTTCTCAGTAGGTACAAAATCCGTAGAAAATATGGTTCTAACTAATCAAAATTAACTACAAATTAATATATTAAATTGACTATTAAGTAGTGTAACAACCCGTATTTTAATAACGTGTTATAAGCATAAATCAAAGCAGAATTAATTTTTAAAATAAGAATCAAGGCCAACGGCTTACGCCATTACGTTCGTCTCGAAATTCTGCTTGGAAATGAGTCCGAGTTTTCGAAAATCGGAGTCCGTATGACCAAGTTATGACCCTTAAAAGTTTCAGAAACTTCAAGTTCAAAAACAGCTCAGAATTCGAATTCAAATTTCGAATTCAAACCCCAGAACGGACTGGGCGGGAAATTTCCCGCCCAGGACCAGGTCGACCATAGTGTCGACCTGCCCAGGACCAGGTCGACCTGGTTGCCGAGCCCATTTTTGAGTCAGAGTTCACTCTGATGAATCTAGTCCGATTTCTGTCTAAATTCGTTGGCCTAACCCTATATAAACAACTCCTAACTCTAGTCTCTATACACAAATTCTCTCTGGTCTTATGCTGCTAAAACTCTGGTTGAAAAGTTAGAGAAAAAGGAATTGCTTCTTCTCCAACAAGGCTACGTGTAGAGTATTGCTTTTTGGGGGATTTCTGTTAGACTCGAGATTCAACATCGCCTCTTTGTTTTCTAATTCTCAAACCACGATCTGTAAGCCCCAGTTACTTTTAGATCTAAACTTTGAACTTAATATGGACATGTTGTAAATTGAAATTGAACCTAAGTATGATAATTATCTTGGATCTGTCATTATATATCTTGGGTCTCTTATTATTCCTTTTGGATATATTATTTTGGATCTACTATTATTCACTTTGGATCTATTCATCTTGAATCTTGACTTGTGGGAATATTTATATGAAATTTATTTGGGGCCTAAACATGTTGTAAACCTAAACCCCACATGTCCATGATGTTAACATGCCTGTGATGTTGAATTAGTTGTTATTCACAAGTTTGGGGTTATTATCTTTTGTCAACTGTTACCATGACTATCACCCTATTTTTGCTAGGTTCGATTTTTAAGACCACTATTCCATATGCCAGTATTGTTGTAGTCATTTATCTCAAGTTATACCATGATTGACTTATAATCACTTTTGCCACCTTATGCCCGTTCTTTCTATGTTATTCCCTAATTAGATTTGTTAGTGTCGATTTGAATTCACGTGCGATGGGAATACGATTTGGGCAGTTTAGGCAAACCTAAATTTACTATAAACTTGAAACGTGAACATTGTTATAACTTGAACCTGGATATGGACATGAACTTGACACGATTTGACATGAAACATGACATGAAAACTTGACATGAATATAGACTCGAAACTTGAACCTGGACATGACACTTAGAATAAACTTGAAAATGGCCAACTCGATGTTGGGTTGAGTTTGCACTGTAAATCTACCCGGAACCGCCCGGCGAATCCAGTGACTGCAAACAATAGGATCCAATGTGGGTAGTTGGTCATATCGCACCTAAAACCCGAGGTTGGACTATGTTGTGGTATAAATCTGCCCGGAATCGCCCGGCAAATCCAGTGACCACAACAACTAGTCTAATGTGAGAGGTTGGGGGTGCATTAATGAATTTATGCTATAGGGTAGGGTTAAGTCATGAACCACTTGAATATACTTAACCAATCTTTGACACGATGATTTGATAGGGTTAAGTCATGAACCGCTTGAACACACTTAATCAACTTGATACATGATTTGATAGGATTAAGTCATGAACCGCTTGAACACACTTAACCAACTTAATACATGATTTGGATAGGATTAAGTCACGAATTTGAATGATAACACTTAACCCATTAGAAACCCTAGTTACGCGGTCCTTTTCAGTATTAACCCACTTAGATGTATCACGATACCCTAGGACTAGGCTGGGTGGGGCACAATTACTGGGCTTATTATAAGCGACCAGAACGAACGACTGAGTAGGTGCGCCATTGTAGGTTCAGGCGGACTATGGTCGTGCACGTAGTCCAGAGTTGAAAAAGCAGGCATTGGGCACCAGTAGGTTTACACTGTGCGTGCTTGATTCGTGTTAGTGGTTGTGAGCCTAGGGCTTGATACACCCTAGGGTGGACCTAGCACAGGTGACTACATTTCGTGATTGGGCCGTATGACACATGACGAGCTAGAACTTTTAGGGAGCTGATCGATTAGTAGATCGTACCGTAGGACCCCGTAATGGGTCACTTCATGATATTGGGCCAAGGGATCATTTCATGGTTAATACTTGACATGGGTTAGAATACTAGTACAGTTGGTGCAGCGAATCTTGAATATGCGATGTTAGACTTGATTTATCTTGTTATCTTAGTTATCTTGCCAGACTTATTGTCATCCCTATGTTTACTTTCCGTTTACTCATGTCTTGTTAACTTTACTAGTTTTTATACTGAAAGTCACTAGGACTTACCAGTCTTTATGACTGACCCTTTTTCTTTCGCCTCTTTTTGTTTCGTTTCCCCCCCAGGTTCTCAGAGAGGGAGCGCTAGCTCTTAGCTTGGATTTGGCTTGCTTTTTGTCAGCTCATGTACGGTTTGGTCTTGAGCTATGCTATGGCTGCACTTCTGCTATTTTTGGGGAATAATTTACCTTTGTTATCTTAAGTTTATGCTTCTTTATTTAGAACTTGATGTAATGAAATAAATTGTACTTTGGATATGAGAGGTTTTGACTCTTTTCTTGAAAGTAATGAAATTTGGTTTTTAATTTCTACCGCTGCTTTATTTATGTTCTACCTTATGATATCTCTGTGTATGTTTACCTAGATAATACTCCACCAAAACTAGTGCATTCCCTTTGTGAGTGACCCTAGCGGAGGTGGGGTGTTACATTTGGTATCAGAGAAGAAGGTCACCAGACGGGGCAAAAGTTTTAAAAACCTTCTAAAACTATTTTCCAATACCGTTTATAAAGAAGCATTTTTCAATAAAAGTTTTGTGTTTAAAAAGGCTATTCAACAAAAGCCAGTAACACTTTCCTTTGTTTCCTCGTTTGAATCTTTTTCTATTCGTTTTTCAGCATGTCTGATCTTAACCTTCCTGAGGGAGTACCCATACCTGGATGGTTCCGGTGGTACTTAGAAGCTAAGGCCAACGGCGCGGGCCCGGCAGACATCCCTCCTCCTCCTCCCCCAGTGGCTGTGGTTCCTCCTCCTAGTACCGCCTTTGCCAAAATATGCAAGGACTTTAAAGCAATGGGCGGCAAGAACTTCGTTGGAACTGAAACCTTCATTGAGGCACGAAACTGGCTAAAGGAGACTGAAGACGTGTTTATTATCTTCGATGTGGAGGATCATAGGAAAGTTCAGTTGGCAGCATGGTTGTTGAAATAGGAAGCTGCATTTTGGTGGGAAGTCACCAACGCTACCAGGCCAGTTGAGACTTGGGCAGACTTTAGAGAGAGGTCTGGGCTTAAATTCTTATCGTCAGCAGAAGAGAACCTTCAGATAGAGAGGTTCCTAGCACTCAAGCAAGGGGACATGTCTGTTAGGGAGTACGTGAATAGGTTTAATCAGCTTGCTCGGTTCGGTTTGGACTTGGTCAACACGGCCCAAAAAAAGGCTGTACGCTTTGCTCGAGGATTGAACGAGCCACTACACAGTTTGGCCATAACTTATATACCCATGGGGGCGACCTTTGAAAGCTTGGTGGATATGGCTCTACTTCATGAGGAAGACAAGAATAACAAGAAGGAGGTTAAGCCTAATGAGACTCAGAATAAGAAAGTTGACTTCAAGAAGGGAGGCAACAAGAATAACAAGAATAACAAGGGCAACAACAACAATAATAACAAGGCACGTGAGACAAGGAAGTGTAAATTTTGTGGGATTACGGGGCATATAGCCAAGGACTATAGAAAGAAGAAGAAAAAGTTGGGTGAATGCTTTCATTGTGGAGATACTGGACACATCAGCAAGGATTGCCCTAAGAAGCAAGGACAGGGGCAAGGGCAGACCCAGCGAGCAGGACCTTCTGGAGGGCAGTTGTATGCTCTCAACACCACCCCAGCTCTTGACCGAGGTAGTAATATTTCTATAGAAAGCCTTGTTTACATTTCTAACTTTCCTGTTCGAGCCTTATTTGACTCTGGCGCATCACATACTTTTATTTCTTCTGATATTGTTGAAAATCTGCACCTAAGTACTAGTCTAGTTGAGGATCACGTAAGTGTTTCAAATCCAGTTGGGGGCTCCGCTCATTTATCTATGATGTGTGTGGATTTGAGGATTTCTATCTTAAGCGTAGAATTCACGTGTAATGCTTATGTTCTCGGATTTATGGGATACGGTTTGATCCTAGGTATGGATTGGTTATCCAATTATGAAGCCATTCTTGATTATGAACGAAGGGTAGTGAGGCTCATGACTCGCCTTGGTAATACCCTTGAAATTTCTTGTAACCCTAAGGGTCCGGTCATGTTGTGTTATCTTGAATCTCTTGACTTGTCCATCGACAATTTGCAATCTGTAAGAGTGGTCCGAGAATATCCAGATGTCTTTGATAAGGTGAAGGGGTTACCCCCTAAACGCAAGATAGATTTTGTATTTATCTTTTTGATAATGCCAAGCCAGTTTCATTGCCCGTTAGGCACATGGCCCCGCGAGAAAGAAGAGATCACAGTAAACAAGTTAAGGAGTTGCTTGAGAAAAATTTCATAAGGCGAAGCATTTCTGAATGGGGTGCTCCGGTGGTATTCGCTACTAAGGCAGATGGTTCGCTTCGTCTATACATAGATTATCGTGAGTTAAACAAGCTAACTAAGAAAAATAGACACCCACTACCAAGGATCGACTATTTGTTTGACCAGCTTGTGGGAGCATCTGTTTTCTCTTAACTCGATCTAGCCACATGATTCCATCAGCTTAGAGTGGCTGAGGATAGCATTGATAAAACTGCGTTTTGGACTCCAGATGGGTTCTTCGAATGGCTCTTCATGCCGTTTGGGTTAACGAATGCACCCGCGTACTTTGTAGATTTGATGAGTAGGGTGTTTCGGGAGTTCCTTAACAAGTTTGTAGTGGTTTTCGTAGACGATATTTTGATCTTCTCAAAGGATGAAGAAGAGCATGCTAGACATCTCAAGGAAGTCATGGATACGCTTAGAGCACACCAGTTAAAGGCTAAGTTCTCCAAATGCCATTTTTAGAGGAAGGAATTTCGGTTTCTTGGACATGTAGTTTCTAAGCAAGGCATAGCCGTGGACCCCGCAAAGGTAGTTGCGGTGCAAGACTGGAAAGTTCCTAAGAACGCAACTGAAGTGAGAAGCTTTCTCGGTTTGGCAGGCTACTATAGGAAGTTCATTAAGGACTTCGCTAAGATTTCTGCTCCCCTTACTAGGTTAACGAAGAAAAACCTAGCATTTGCATGGGACATAGAATGTGAGATTGCTTTTCAGAGACTCAAGAGAGCCCTCACCACAACTCCAGTTTTGGCATTACCCGATGGAAGTAAGATGTTTACGGTGTACACAGATGCGTGTGGCACGGGATTAGGCGCAGTCCTAATGCAAGAAGGGAAAGTGATTTGCTACGGGGGTAGACAACTTAAAGTTCATGAGAAGAACTATCCCACACATGACTTGGAGTTGGCGGCGATCGTTTTTGCACTTAAATCTTGGCGCCATTATCTTCTAGGGGAGAGGTTCGAGCTGTATACCGACCACAAATCGCTTAAGTACCTCTTCTAAGATTTGAATCTGAGACAACAGCAGTGGATGGAATTCTTGGCATCATATGACTTCGATATAGCTTATACTCCTGGCAAGGGTAACATGGTGGCAGATGCGCTAAGTAGGAAAAGGTTGACCTTGAGCCCCTTGTTTGTTGAAAGGAAAAGTCTAGAGTTTATAGCAACCTTTGATTTTACACCTGCTGTTGAGTCATTGACTGTTACGTTAGCCTCTCTTGAGTTAAGACCTACACTTCTAGATCAAGTAGAGACTTCACAGAAGGAAGACCCACAGATAGTCGAAATCATGGACAAGCTGATTAGTAGTGAGACGTCAAGTCACCTCGGTAGGTATGCCATAGATGACATGGGATGGCTAAGGCATGATGGAAGGCTATGTGTCCCACAAGTGGGAGAATTAGTAAGGAAAGTCCTCGAGGAGGCACATCACTCGAAGATGACTATACATCCCGGAGGGGATAAGATGTACAGAGATATGAAATGCATATTCTTTTGGGCTGGAATGAAAAAGGACGTGGCAGAGTTCGTTTCAAAGTGCATGGTGTGCCAACAAGTAAAGGCCGAGTCGAAGAAGCCCGGTGGGCTATTACATTCTTTGGAGGTTCTGCAATGGAAATGGGAGAGTATCTCGATGGATTTCGTGGATGGACTGCCTAGGTCAAGGAAGGGAAATACTAGCATATGGGTCATAGTTGATAGACTCACGAAAAGTGCTCACTTCATTCCGGTGAAAAGCAAGAGGACCGCATCATGGCTAGCGTCTATTTACCTTCGAGAGGTAGTACGGTTGCATGGGGTTCCTTCTAGTATAGTTAGTGATCATGACCCGATTTTCACTAGCCAGTTTTGGAATAGTCTGCAAGAAGCAATGGGTACACGACTGAGCTTAAGCACGGCCTATCACCCGCAGACGGATGGAAAAACCGAAAGGGTAAATAGGGTACTAGAGGATCTTTTGAGGCTATGCATTCTTGACTTTTGTGGTACTTGGGAAGACCATCTTCCTCTGGTGGAGTTTGCATATAATAATAGTTACCAAGCTAGCATCGAAATGGCACCGTTCGAAGCCCTGTATGGAAGACCGTGCAAGTCGCCAACTTGTTGGTGGGAGATGACAGACAGGCTTATACTTGGGCCCGACATGATAAGGGACACTTCTGAGAAGGTTGAGTTGATACGAAGACGGATGAAAACAGCCCAAGATAGACAGAAATCTTATGCGGACAAGAGAAGGACAGACCTAGAGTTCGAAGTCGGAGATATGGTCTTTATAAAAGTTTCTCCTTTACGCAATGTGCTTCGTTTTGGAGCGGTTGGAAAGCTAGCACCAAGGTTCGTAGGACCGTTCCTTATCACTGAGAGGATTGGGCAGATGGCCTATAAGGTAGAATTACCCGAGAGGCTGGCCGGAGTACACAACGTCTTTCATGTCTTGCATCTCCGAAAGTGCTTACACGAATCAACCGAAGTGGTTGAGCCAAACATCCTTGAAGGCGTAGAAGTGGAAAAAGAAGCAACATTGAGGCGAGTTCTGATTCGTATCTTAGGAACAGAGATCAAGAAGCTAAGGAATCGAGAAGTCAAGCTAGTTAAAGTACAGTGGAGTGAAGCCCAAAAAGATGCAACTTGGGAAACTGAAGAGAAGATACGCGCGCTTTACCCATTTCTTTTTGAGGGTACATTCTCGATCTCTTTTCCTATAAACTTGAAAACCTTTTGTAACATGCTTTTACTATCTATGTTTGCCTTGTTTTCTTCTCGATCTTATCTTGAAACCTTAGGTAGAACCATATGGATGTAAACATGTGATTGAAACATGTTATGGTTGATGTTTGCAAATGGTTGCAAGTGTTTGCAAGTGATTGCTAGTGGATGCATGACACACATTAGGCACTAGATCGGCTCAGTCACATTTTCATGTTGCATATGCATGAGTGCTTATACTTGTACATGGATGGAACTTGTTATGCTATCACTCGGATGTTGCATATGAATGAATGTTATGTGCACTCATGTGGAGATTATAAATTATGTTAGGAATTTGCATACATGTTGGACTCATTACACTAACATATTTTGCATTAAGGAGGTTTACTGAATTAGTAATCGCCTAATCTTTTGCATTAGATAAGTACATATACACACACTTACTGCATATGTTCATACAGCACTAGAAATCTTTTAAGGACAATGGTTGCCTGTGGATGATGTTTTGAGTAGATGGTTGATTGGATGGTAGGATACATTCTTTCTAACTTAGAGTTTTCGGGGACGAAATCCTTTAAGGAGGGGAGAATGTAACAACCCGTATTTTAATAACATGTTATAAGCATAAATCAAAGCAGAATTAATTTTTAAATTAAGAATCAAGGGAAATGGGTTACGCCATTACGTTCATCTCAAAATTCTGCTTGGAAACGAGTCCGAGTTTTCGAAAATCGGAGTCCGTATGACCAAGTTATGACCCTTCAAAGTTTCAGAAATTTCAAGTTAAAAAATAGCTCAGAATTCGAATTCAAACCCCAGAATGGACTGGGCGAGAAATTTCCCGCCCAGGACCAGGTCGACCTGGGGGTCGACCATAGTGTCGACCTGCCCAGGACCAGGTCGGCCATAGAGTCGACCTGGGTGTCGACCTGGTTGCCGAGCCCATTTTTGAGTCAGAGTTCACTCCGATGATTCTAGTCCAATTTCTGTCTAAATTCATTGGCCTGACCCTATATAAACAACCCCTAACTCTAGTCTCTCTACACAAATTCTCTCTGGTCTTATGCTGCTAAAACTCTGGTTGAAAAGTTAGAGAAAAAGGAATTGCTTCTTCTCCAACAAGGCTACGTGTAGAGTATTGCTGTTTGGGGGATTTCTGTTAGACTCGAGATTCAACATCGCCTCTTTGTTTTCTAATTCTTAAACCACGATCTGTAGGCCCCAGTTACTTTTAGATCTAAACTTTAAACTTAATATGGACATGTTGTAAATTGAAATTGAACCTAAGTATGATAATTATCTTGGATCTGTCATTGTATATCTTGGGTCTATTATTGTTCCTTTTGGATCTATTATTTTGGATCTACTATTATTCACCTTGGATCTATTCATCTTGAATCTTGACTTGTGGGAATATTTATATGAAATTGATTTGGAGCCTAAACATGTTGTAAACCTAAACCCCTCATGTCCATGATGTTAACACGCCTGTGATGTTGAATTAGTTGTTATTCACAAGTTTGGGGTTATTATCTTATGACAACTGTTACCATGACTATCACCCTATTTTTGCTAGGTTGGATATTTAAGACCACTATTCCATATGCTAGTATTGTTGAAGTCATTTATCTCAAGTTATACCATGCTTGACTTATAATCACTTTTGCCACCTTATGCCCGTTCTTTCTATGTTATTTCCTAATTAAATTTGTTTGTGTCGATTCGAATTCACGTGCGATGGGAATACGATTTGTGTAGTTTAGGCAAACCTGAATTTACTATAAACTTGAAACGTGAACATTGTTATAACTTGAACCTGGATATGGACATGAACTTGACACGATTTGACATGAAACATGACATGAAAACTTGACATGAATTTAGACTCGAAACTTGAACCTGGACATTACACTTAGAATAAACTTGAAAATGGCCAACTCGAGGTTGGGTTGAGTTTGCAGTGTAAATCTTCCCGGAACCGCCCGGCGAATCCAGTGATTGCAAACAATAGGATCCAATGTGGGTAGTTGGTCATATCGCACCTAAAACCCGAGGTTAGACTATGTTGTGGTGTAAATCTGCCCGGAACCGCCCGGCAAATCCAGTGACCACAACAACTAGTCTAATGTGAGAGGTTGGGGTGCATTAATGAATTTATGCTACAGGGTAGGGTTAAGTCATGAACCACTTGAATATACTTAACCAATTTGACACGATGATTTGATAGGGTTAAGTCATGAACCGCTTGAACACACTTAACCAACTTGATACATGATTTGATAGGATTAAGTCATGAACCGCTTGAACACACTTAACCAACTTGATACATGATTTGGATAGGGTTAAGTCACGAATTTGAATGACAACACTTAACCCATTAGAAACCCTAGTTATGCGGTCCTTTTCAGTAGTAACCCACTTAGATGTATCACGATACCCTGGGACTAGGCAGGGTGGGGCACAATTACTGGGCTGATTGTAAGCGACCAGAACGAACGGCTGAGTAGGTGCGCCATTGTAGGTTCAGGCGGACTATGGTCGTGCACGTAGTTCGGAGTTGAAAAAGCAGGCATTGGGCACCAGTAGGTTTACACTGTGCGTGCTTGATTCGTGTCAGTGGTTGGCACCTTAGGGCTTGATACACCCTAGGGTGGACCTAGCACCAGTGACTACATTTCGTGATTGGGCCGTATGACACAGACACATGACGAGCTAGAACTTGTAGGGAGCCGTTCGATTAGTAGATCGTACTGTAGGACCCCGTAATGGGTCACTTCATGATATTGGGCCAAGGGATCATTTCATGGTTAATACTTGACATGGGTTAGAATACTAGTACAGTTGGTGCAGCGAATCTTGAATATGCGATGTTAGACTTGATTTATCTTGTTATCTTAGTTATCTTGCCAGACTTATTGTCATCCCTATGTTTACTTTCCGTTTACTCATGTCTTGTTAACTTTACTAGTTTTTATACTGAAAGTCACTAGGACTTACCAGTCTTTATGACTGACCCTTTTTCTTTCGCCTCTTTTTCTTTCATTTTCCCCCCAGGTTCTCAGGGAGGAAACGCTAGCTCTTAGCTTGGATTTGGCTTGCTTTCTATCAGCTCATGTACGGTTTGGTCTTGAGCTATGCTATGGCTGCATTTCTGCTATTTTTGGGGAATAATTTACCTTTGTTATCTTAAGTTTATGCTTCTTTATTTAGAACTTGATGTAATGGAATAAATTGTACTTTGGATATGAGAGGTTTTGACTCTTTTCTTGAAAGTAATGAAATTTGGTTTTTAATTTCTACCGCTGCTTTATTTATGTTCTGCCTTGTGATATCTCTGTGTATGTTTACCTAGATAATACTCCACCAAAACTAGTGCATTCCCTTTGTGAGTGACCCTAGCGGAGGTGGGGTGTTACAAGTAGATTCATCGAGCACATAATCTACATCAGGAACAATCATGGAAGATAACAGTAGATAATTATGTTGGATGGAAGGCATATTGAAACAAATATTTATTACAAATACTATAATGTAACTAGGTCGTTGAAACAAATCTTACTTTAAAGTAATTTATATTTAGCCTTCGAATGAGTACACAATCTTTTTGCAGATTTCAGTATCACCTCGGTTCTCTGGCTCTTTGGAGTATACCGATGGAAACAAAGAACAAGAACAAACCTATGATTCAATCATGAATATATAAAATTACTGTATTATAAGCCATTATCTCTCGTAATTAAAATTCTCTTACTGCTTAGATACTAACGTATTGCAAACAAAATAGCCTATAATTCAGCAAATACGAATTTAAAAAGAAAGAAAGAAATACCTCATAACTAGTGAGACAGAGAAGGTTGGTGATGAGAAAAAAGCAATTGAGAAACACAGATCGATGATTTGAAACTCTGCAATTATATAGTATAAGGCTCAAGATATTAAAAAAAAGAAATATCTTATAGAATCAGCAAATAACTCCTATTTTAACTCAAGAACTTTGATCCTTATCAATAGAATAGTGAGATACTAAGTAGAAAAATACCAACCACTTTATCTTTTTGACAGAAAACTGCACTGATTCTAACAGTGAATGCCTAAACAAATATATAATAGAAAATTGACTCTAATAGATCAACGACACAAAATGGAAGAATGTTCAAGCATGCAAATAGATGTTCTTTCAAATAAATATACCTTCGAATATGTTCCTGGATTTCGAATCTGGAAGCTACTGTTGAAAAGTAAGGTTTTAATATGTTCCTAGATTCCTGAATTCAAGAGATGCGAGCAATAAGAATCTAGATAATTGTAAATATTTTGAATGGATCGCTACCTTTTTTGAATCAATAAACGGACAAGTAGTCAACATTATATGACTAATATTTCAAAACATATTAATATGTAATAGGATCTTCATGTAAATGGATGCTCGGAATATGATAACTTGTATATCAAGTTTCTTACATGTAGAGTTATGCACATCATGCTTTGGAAGTAAATATGTTGGAAAGTTAGAACAACGTGTATTAAAGCAAGTGAACAAAACATGTTCGCTCACTACTAAACATTTGTTAAAACAAAGTGCTCGAGTTTCATCTACACCAAGCTATCATAAATCTACCTCAAGCTCAAAATTTGTGTCTAAAGTCTTTCACTTAACTGGTGCTTTCATCTATACTAGGCTACAGACAAAATTTACCCTAAAAATTCGCAACTAAAATTTTACACTAAGCTACAATCTTCGGTCGAATCATGAATCTCTACCTCAATCAGGCATGTTTGAAATCAAAATTATGCTGCAAAGTATATGCAAAAAGCACATAACAAAGAAAAATTACAATGGAATTAAAAACTTAGGCTATTGTACACTTAAATACTACTTAAGTTGGCTGCACAACTACAGAAATTCCTTTTAAATTTTTGGTGACTACATCGAACAATAACAATTTTAGAATTACATTTAGCTCAGTAATTAATCGACGATTTATGTGGAACAATACAAAATTTGTAGCTAAAGTCTTTCACTTAACTGGTGCTTTCATCTATACTAGGCTACAGACAAAACTTACCCTAAAAATTCGCAACTAAAATTTTTCACTAAGCTACAATCTTCGGTCGAATCATGAATCTCTACCTCAATCAGGCATGTTTGAAAACAAAATTATGATGCAAAGTATATGCAAAAAGCACCTAACAAAGAAAAATTACAATGGAATTAAAAACTTAGGCGACTGTACACTTAAATACTACTTAAGTTGGCTGCACAACTACAGAAATTCCTTTTGAATTTTTGGTGACTACATCGAACAATAACAATTTTAGAATTACATTTAGCTCAGTAATTAATCGACGATTTATGTGGAACAATAATTTATTAAAAGGGAAGAGAACAATATGGAGAAACAAAAACAAAAAAATTTAAAACGGAAATAAAAAGAGTAAGTGAATCTCAAGAACCACAATAGGAAGATAATTTGGCTTTTTAGGCTTTCCAACATAGAGAGTGACAGGGCAAGCAAGCAGACCACGTGAGCACTGTCCTCTTTTCCATAAAGTAATTATACACCGTGACATGTCTTATCTGGTTTTCAGAACCTTTAGACTGTACTTTCATATGGAACCTACAAGAAAGAACTTTTAGCATGAAGTATGTTAACTTGAACAGGGATATATATGACAAAGTGAAAAAGGGTGTTCAATGACCGACTCAATTGTTCTGTCCCATGCTAGGTATCCCCATGTGTGCCCAACCAATAGCAGCCCCCTGATTTTCGCTTTTTATAGTTAAACCCTCCAAACGTTGAAGGGTTTAATTGCAAAAAGTGAAAATCAGGTAAATCTCACCCGTTGGGCACATGGGGATAGCATAAACGTGGACAGAAGAATTGAACCCTTCAATGACATATACAATTGCGCATTACAAGACATATCACTTATTCCTAAAATTTTGTACTCCATTTTGCAGTGGGTTGTCTTGATTCTCATATGTTTTCAACATTTTTTTCTCCTAGAAAATACCAAGTTTATAATATTTAGATATGGACATAACCAAAACATGGCAAAGTGAAATCTAGTTGAAATGGTGTGATGGATGATACTCCTAGAGACATAAAAAAGTTGCCATCAAATATTACACCTTAACCCAGTCTATTTGGCGACCATCCTTGATGTTCTGGTTGGTAAGCAGAAAGTCAATAACAAGACCAAGGGTCGTAATCATAGTTTTTGAAACATCTGAAAGAGTTAAACTAGAATTTTAAATACTAGGATAAGAAACATCAA
Source organism: Allium sativum (assembly GCA_030737875.1). Taxonomy (NCBI): domain Eukaryota; kingdom Viridiplantae; phylum Streptophyta; class Magnoliopsida; order Asparagales; family Amaryllidaceae; genus Allium; species Allium sativum. The sequence goes on along the minus strand of CM060926.1, from coordinate 264,291,420 downwards.
AACAAAACAAAAATAATCAAGGCATGCATACACATATTCAAAGATAGACCACCATCAGTGGTACGAAAACTTGAATGGAATCCTTTGCAACCTTTAACTCCACCACTCAAATTGCAAAAAATTGAAGTGTCCCCATTAAAGAATGATTGTCTAACAAGAAGGCAACCTCTGCCCAAAACGAAAAAAGAAAAATTGCATAATTTAATAGAAGAATCCAAATATATGATGATATTATACCACAATTTGTACAACTATAAGAAGCATATGCACCTCTTGGTCCGTTGTTAGTGTAGAATAATATCTAGAACCATCAAAGCATCTTGAGTATGATCAACCTCTTTTCCTCTGATAGATTCAGCAATGGACCTCATTAGTATTCATGCAACATAGTTTATCTCAACGTTAAAGGTTTTTGCCTAGTGAGTATTCTTGGATTTTTTTATCGCCCTCACTTCCCCCAACAACCCTGTGTTTAATTTTTGCATATCAAAATGTTTCAAACAAATGTTATTCTTATTGTTATATCTGTTGCTTGTGCTCAGAAATAAAAACCTACCGAGAATCACCTTTCTTATGTTTACAGCAGGTTATCAAAGCTTTTAATAACCCAAAAATTTTCAATAGTGTTTACCCCGAGTTACACGAGCATCCTTGTCAAGCTAAAATAACCAAATATATGAATGCATCTTTGCATCTACAGCTAATGCTATAGATGAAAAAGTACCGAACTGGTTTCATATCTTTGGATAAGGTCGTTGACCGTGTGACTACTTCTATCCATGTAGCTCATTTGTCAGACATTGTGAAATAAAGAGAAAAAAATAGTACAAATGATTTTGTTTTTCTATCTACTGGATTCAATTGGATGGTGAACATGTTTGGTTTTTTGTGACGACCCATCTTCTCTATCCTTGAAAATTGATATTAATACAACCTCTACATCCATGTGCCGAAATCACAAGTGCCGGGAAGGCAGATTGTTGGGGGTAATAAAACATTAAAACAGAAACAGAATAACTCTCGTTCCATTTCAAACTTAATTTGCATCAATTTACATAAAATCACACAAGGTGATTGATCAGAGTTCATAATATAAATCCAGTTTAAAATGCTACTGGAATATAAAATACATTGCGAAAATAACTAAAGGCTTCAAAGAGTGAATCCAAAAAGCTTCAACTTCAACTCCAAGCTCCAAGTTCCAACTGAAAAAGCTCTGTACTCTTGCTTCAAGTACTCTTATTGCTAACCTGACTACTAGGTTGCCCGGTGGAAAATAAGGGAACCTAGATATAAAAAAGGAAAACAATAAACTCTGAGTTAGTCATGGGACTGGTGTGAGAAACTTAAAATAGTTGTTTCTGAAAACAAAAGGGTATCTCATACACTACTAGAATATAGAGCTATTCCAACGGCTTCAAGCCGTTGGAGGTCGTTGGAATAGCCATTAGAATAGCATTCACGACTTCCAACGGAAAGACCAATGGCTTCAAATAGCGAGGTTCCATTGAAAGCCTTTGCAAATCAATGACTAATCTGTCGTTGGTAATCGTTGGAAAAACTGGGTTGTTTTTTTAATTCCAGCAAGCATATAAACTTCCAGCCACTACATTTCCAATCCAATCCATTTCCAATCCAGTTCCAATCGATTCCACATATATACAACACATATATACCAATAACAACATAAACAACCAAAATATATCAAAGAAACATCAATATAACCAAAACAAAACATCCAAATATCTGTAAACTTACAAATACATGTTCATAAACCAAATACATCAAAGTTACATGTCCACAAATCATCTAAACATATCAAATTTATCATTCTCACCCACTCAATGCTGAAACATACAACATACCTTAAGCATCGCTTCCGGAATCAGCAAACGACGAAGGGCGACTATCATGAATGTGCACATACTTCGCAAACCTATGATTTAGTTGTTCCAAATGCGTATTCTGAAGACGACTCGGGTCACGTAGTTGCTCAATCATAATGCTAAGCTCTTTAATTTCTTCTTTGTATTGGGCCTTCTTAGGTTGTCGAATCTGCAAATAGAATGAATAGTAAAAATGTTGTTTCAGCATATAAAATATTATAACACTATATATTTAAACGTTAATTTATTGTATGCATACAAAAGGATTCATTACCGTTAAATTCTTAAAGCCACTATTCCAACCACCATTGTAACACCCCACCTCCATTAAGGTCACTCTCAAAGGGAATGCCTTTACTTCGGTGGAGCGTTTTAAGGTACAAGAAAGTAATAAATTACAAGGCATAAAATTTAAGCAGCAGAAGACCAATATTATTTCATAAATACTTGTTCAACACAACAATTCAACAACTGTTCCAACCTTCCAAATTATTACAACTTTTCATCTGTCTTGAAAACATAATGAAGCAATACTGAAAATAAAATGACATAAATCCCCAACAAGTGCTTGACCATAGCCATAACTCAAAAAGGAAAGTCCAAGCCTTACATCTATGGTCTTCAAGCTTTGGCTAACCTGGACTAAGCAGAAGTGTTTCCTCCCTACGGACCTGGGGAGGGGGGGGGGGGGAGGAAGAAAAGAAGCGAAAGGAAAATGGGTCAGACATAAGTCTGGTAAGCCCAGTTATTTAATAGCATGTAAACAAGTAAAAGACTATGACATGAATACACTGAACTTAGAATGAAACCACAAGGATAGGGTAGTCCTAAAACGAGGTAAAGTAAGATTTAACTTGATTTGGCTATCGCACCCACTTTTACTTCTCTGCACCCACTCAGAGCTGTTTAACTAGCAATGTATGTTCATGATAAAGTGATCTCATTCATGTATTGATCGGCTCCTACTCGCATTCATGTATTCCCGGTGTCATGCGGCCCCACGTGATTTTTAAGTACTTGTGCTGATTCCAGTATAGGGTGTATCAAGTCCTATAATGGCAACCCTGACACGATTCAAAGATTGCACAAGTGTACGCCTGGTGCCCAGTGCCTGCTTTTTCCACTCCAGAGCCCGTGCACGCCCGTACTCTGTCGGAACATACACTGACGCACCTAACCGCCGCCCTTTTGACCGCTTATATTCAGCCCAGTAATCGTGCCCCACCCTGCCTAGTTCGGGGTACCTTGATACATCCCTTGTTACTAGGTTTTTTCTAGTCAACATGCTAAATTGGTTAAGTGTCCTTGGTTTGACTTAACCCCTATCAATCTTGTCTAGTTAACATGTTAAGTTGGTTAAGTGCTTCCTCAATTACTTAACCCCACCAATCTTTTCTTGTTAGCATGTTAAGTTGGTTAAGTGTTCCCTTAATTACTTAACCTCACCATTTATAGCTTGATTGTTCATGAGCTTTAATTAATTAATTAAAGCACCAACCACTCACATAAGACAGGTGTTGTTGTGGTTACTGGATGTGTCGGTTGGCTCCGGGCAGTTTTACACCACAACTCAGTCTAACCTCGGGTCTTTTTGGGCTTGATGCACTAACCTCTCACATTAGACAGGTATTGTTGTGGTTACTGGATGTGCCGGTCGGTTCCGGACGGGTTTACACCACAACTCAGTCTAACCTCGGGTTAGGCATATTCATCTTTTACATTTTATATATGTAAATTTTCTACAAGTGTTTCATGTCATATATTTTAATTATGTTCAAGACTAATGGTATAAATTATACCATTCATGGCCTTAACCATTTACATGGTTTTGGGCCCACCTACATTATTAACATGTTTTGATTTAATAACTATCCCAACGTTACCCCCGTTTGTTCGTTCGTATTAATCACATAAAGTCATTGGGCCCGCATATTAGCCCAATTTATAAACAAGAGGTAAAGAAGGGAACATGCATAATATAGATTCAACCAAACATGTAAATTTTGCATAAAAATTTATTCATATAATTTAACATGTCACATGAACTTGCATATAATTTAGACTTAAATAATCATAAGCCTAAAACATGTTAATATGTAGATATAGGAATGTGTGAACATAACCTCAATTATAAACTAGCATATGACATAATCATAACATGTCCAATTCCAAAGCATGTATAATTTTAACATTAACATATAGGTGTGAAATAGATCTAACAAGGTGAACTTGCATAAATCCACTTTACAAACATGCATACAAATATAGATCTAGTTTTGGATCTAACATGTAACTTGCATATGAACATATGAATCATTAGATCGTGACTTGGATCTATCATAAAACATATAACTTGCATTAATCATATGAACCTGGATAGATCTTGACATGGATCCAACATAAAACTTGTAATTTGCATTTGAAAATATGAACATATATATAGGCATATGGATCTAACATAAAGCATATGAATATATATATATGTAGATCTTGACTTGGATCTAACATAATACATACAACTTGCATTAATCATATAAGCACATATATGTAGATCTCAACATGAAACATATAACTTGCATATGATATTGATAGTTTCATTCTCAATTCTTAATAGATCCAACACCAAGTCCAATAAGCCACAAACATTCCAAGACAATTCATGATAAAATCATCACAAGAAACAAACATGAATTAGCATCGTCAATATTATACAACATGGTATAATTCTATTTTTCACTTTATATCAAATCACATCTTAAATTTATTTACATCTAAAAGATAACTACACTTACAACAACCGAAGATCTTGATTTCTGGAATCTGTATTCTGAAGTTGAAATGCTCGCCTTTGGTGTAGACAATCGTTGTTTTGATTTAGTTTTGATTTAGTTTGTTCGTCTCTTTGTTAGCTTCAAGTGGCGGCTACTCTAGGTTGTCTAATGGCAGCATGACGGCTCTTGGTTTCATTTTAATATGATTTAGGGTTGAGGTATTAGGTTGCTTTTATAGAGATTTGATTGAATAGGAGCCGTCAGATCATCTCAGAATCAATCAAGACCATTAAGACAAGATAGAGTTATCCAGAACAGCCAACTCAGCCCTAATGACTCACCAATGAGTTGAAATTGGCTGGAAAACAAATCTGCCCGAGAGGGGGGAGGGGTAGGTCGACCCCCAGGTCGACACTAAGGTCGACCTGTATAGGGGAGGTCGACACTAGGGTCGACCCCCTGGTCGACCTGATCTCTGGGCGGGAAATTTCCCGCCCAACCCAATCTTGCTTCTGGATTTGAACTTTGAATCTAAATTAAACCGTTTGAATTTCCTGAAACTTCCGAAGGTCATAACTTCTTCATACGGTGTCTAATTCTCGCAAACTTGGACTCTATCTCAATCAGAATTTCGAGACGAACGCAATGACGTAACCTGTTTCCCTTGATTCTCACATTTATAATTAAGTATAGTTTAATTCGTAACTTAACATGTTTCCCGAAAATACGGGGTTTTACATTCTCCCCTCCTTAAAGGATTTCGTCCCCGAAATCTGCAAGACTGGAATAATGTATATCCTACCATCCAATCGTCCATCTACTCAACCATCAAACACAGCCTACCATCCAATCGTCCATCTACTCAACCATCAAACACAGGCATCCATTGTCCTTGAAAGACTTCTAATGCTTCATGATGATATTCATAGTGTGTGTATATGTCCTTATCTAATGCAAAATCAGGCGGTCTACTGATTCAATTGACCTCCTTAATGCGAATTATGACTGTGCCATGAATCCATTATGTATGCAATTATTCCTAATCGTACTTTAACAACTTCTACATGAGTGCACAATCATTCATACATATGCAACATCCATATGCTAACACATCAAGTTTCAATCATATACAAGTTCATATATGCATATGCAATATGAAAAGTGACTGAGCCATTCTAGAACCTAATGTTTGTGTGCATATGCATCCACGAGCAACCACTAGCAACCACTTGCAACCATTAATCATAACATGTTTCAAATACATGTTTATATCCATTGATTTCTACCTGAGAATAAGGATGGGACCGAGGAGATATACTTAGAAAAAGATAGGTACAAGCATGAACTTAAGGAAAAAGAGATCAAAGATGTACCCTCAAAAAGAAAAGGGTAGGCTGTGCGTATTCTGTCCTCAGTTTCCCAAGTCCCGTCTTTCTCGTTGTTGCTCCATTGAACTTTAACAAGCTTGACTTCACTGTTGCGTAGCTTTTTGACTTCCGTTCCCATGATACGAGTTGGAATTCTCCTCACAGTCGCCTCTCGCTCTACTTCTATTTCCTCTAATATGCTTAGTTCCACCACTTCCGTAGACTCATGTAGGCACTTCCGTAAGTGAGAAACGTGAAAGACATTATGAACTCCAACCAATCTTTCGTGCAGCTCTAATCTGTAAGCCATCTTTCCAATCTTCTCAATGATAGGAAACGACCCTACAAATCTTGGTGCTAACTTCCCTGCGGATCCAAAGCGAATGACATTCCTCAAAGGAGATACTTTAAGGAACACCTTGTCCCCAACCTCAAACTCAAGGTCGGTCCTTCTTTTATCTGCATAGGACTTCTGTCTGTCTTGAGCAGTCTTCATTCGTCTTCTTATTAGGTCCACCTTTTTTGAGGTTTCCCTAATCATGTCTGGCCCAAGTATAAGCTTATCTGTGGATTCCCACCAACAGGTTGGTGATCGACACGGTCTCCCGTATAAGGCTTCGAAGGGTGCCATGCCTATTGTACCTTGGTAGCTATTGTTGTAAGCGAACTCCACCAGAGGAAGATGATCTTCCCATGTCCCTCCAAAGTCAAGAACACACAATCTCAAGAGGTCTTATAAGGCTCTGTTCACCCTTTCCGTCTGTCCATAGGTTTGGGGTGGTAGGTCGTGCTTAAGCATAACTGTGTGCCTACAGTTTCTTGCAAACTCCTCCAAAACTCACTCGTGAAGATAGGATCTCGGTCACTCACTATGCTGGAGGGTATCCCATGGAGTCGAACTATCTCTTTAAGATATATGGATGATAGAGATGAGGCAGTCCTTCTACTCTTAACGGGTATGAAGTGAGCGCTTTTTGTGAGCCTATCCACTATTACCCAAATATTGGTATTGCCTCTTCTTGACCTAGGCAGCCCATCAATAAATTCCATTGAGATACTATCCCACTTCCACTATGGGACCTCCAGAGGATGAAGCAAACCACCAGGCTTCTTCTGCTCTACCTTGACTTGTTGGCATATCATGCACTTAGAAACGAATTCAGCTACATCTCTCTTTATGCCATTCCAAAAGAAAACCCTTTTGATGTCTTTGTACATTTTGTCTCCACCGGGGTGTATGGTCAACTTGGAATGGTGTGCTTCTTCAAGAACTTTCTTCACTAAATCCCTTGCTTGTGGTACGCATAGTCTTCCATCCCGCCTCAACCAACCCTTATCATCGATGGAGTATCTATTGAGGTGATTAGAAGTCTCACCCCTAATCAGCTTATCTATCACATCAACTAGCTGAGGGTCTTCACGTTGTGCGGTCCCTATTGAGTCCAAAAGAGTAGGCCGCACTACTAGCGATGCCAACAAATCAGCCACATGATCGACATAAAGTCTAAAATCAAAGTTGGTTGTGTACTCCAAGTTTTATCTTTCTACAAAAAGAGGGCTTAGGGTCAACTTCTTTCTACTCAAAGCGTCTGCTAATACATTGCCCTTGCCAGGAGTATAGGAAATCTCAAAATCGTATGAGGCAAGAAACTCCATCCATCTTTGCTGCCTCAAGTTGAGATCTTTCTGCGAGAAAAGGTACTTCAACGATTTATGGTCAGCATACAATTCAAATTTCTCACCTAGGAGATAGTGGCGCCAAGAGTTAAGCGCAAAGACGATGGCAGCCAACTCTAGATCGTGGGTTGGGTAGTTTTTCTCATGTACTTTCAACTGTCTGCCTCCATAAGCTACTAACTTTCCTTCTTGCATCAAGACAGCACCGAGTCCTGTACCACAGGCGTCCGTGTATACCATAAACATCTTTCTCCCATCTGGCAATGTTAGAACTGGGGCTGTTGTTAGAGCCCCCTTTAATCATTGGAAAGCAATATCGCAATCCAAATCCCAATTTAAAGATAGGTTCTTCTTTGTCAACTTTGCAAGAGGAGCTGAGATTTTCGCAAAATCTTTGATGAATTTTCGATAAAAGCCTGTAAGCCCGAGGAAGCTTCGGACTTCAGTTGCGTTTCGTGGAACCTTCCAATCTTGCACAACAACCACTTTTGCGGGTTCCACGGATAACCCCTCTTTGGACACCACATGTCCAAGGAATCTAACTTCTTCTCTCCAGAAATGGCATTTGGAGAATTTGGCTTTCAACTGATGTGCACGGAGAGTATCCATGACTTCCCTTAAGTGCTGAGCATGCTCTTCCTCACTCTTCGAGAAGATCAAAATATCGTCCACGAAGACCACCACAAACTTATTGAGGAACTCCCTGAACACCCTGCTCATCAAATCAACGAAGTAAGCGGGTGCATTTGTAAAGCCGAAAGGCATGACAAGCCACTCGAAGAAACCATCCGGAGTTCTAAACGCGGTTTTATCAATGCTGTCTTCAGCCACTCTTAGCTGATGAAACCCGGTAGCTAGATCTAATTGGGAGAAATCCGATGCACCTACAAGCTGATCGAACAAGTCATCTATTCTTGGTAGTGGGTGCTTGTTTAGCTCCCTATAATCAACGCACAGGCGAAGTGAACCATCCGCTTTAATTGCGAACACTACTTGAGCACCCCATTCAGAGATACTCCGCCTTATGAACCCCTTCTCAAGCAACTCTTTAACTTGTTTGCTGAGTTATTTCCTCTCCCTTGGAGCCATGTGTTTAATGGGTAAAGCAACGGGTTTTGCATTGTCAACGAGGTATATGCAGAAGTCTATCTCTTGCTTTGGAGGTAAGCCCTTTACCTCTTCAAACACATCCGAGTATTCACGGACCACTCTAACAGACAGCAAATTCTCAACAGACGCATCAAGAGATTCTAGATAACTTAGCATAACAGAGTTCATGGGATTACAAGAAATTTCGAGAGTGTTACCGACGCGAGTCATGAGTCTAACTATTCTCTTTTCACAATCGAGGATGGCACCATTACTGGATGACCAATCCATGCCTAGAATCAACCCATAGCCCGTGAAGCCCAAAACATAGGCATTGCATTTAAAGCCCACACTTAGTATAGAAATTTCCAAATCCAAACAAATCATTGATAAATAAGTTGAGCCCCCAATTGGATTTGAAACAACCAAGGGATCCTCTACTAAACTCGTGTCTAGGTGCAAAGAATCAACTAAAGCAGCAGATACAAATGAGTGCGATGCGCCAGAATCAAATAGTGTACGAACAGGATGATCAAAAAGATATACTAAACTTTCGACAGAAATATTTCTACCTCGTTCCTGCAGAGGTGCTACAAGAGCGTGAACCTGCCCTCCAGAAGATGATCCAGCCCTCTGCCCCTGTCCTTGCCTCTTTGGGCAGTCCTTAGCCAGGTGTCCAGTATCCCCGCACTGGAAACAAGCGCCCAATTTCCTCTTCTTCTTTCTGCAATCTTTAACCAAGTGTCCGGGTATGCCACATGTAATAACCCGAAAAACCTGGGTCAGTTTAAAATTTTTATTTTAGCAATTTTAGCGAATTTTGAACATTTAAAATAGATTATTCTAAATAAAATCGACGAGAAATTTATTTTGAATATAATTCGAACGTATATATTATATACGTCGTCGTTAGGATATGAATAATTATATATAATTATAAATAGAATTGAAAATGGCGCGGTAGTTCGATAATTCGATTTCAAACTTCAATTGAATGTACCGGGTGCAAAACAATCCGGATTTTAGTGAAACCAAAAACAATAGGATCTAATTGATGATATCTTTCCAACGAATCCGAAAAATCGAAATTTCATAGCGGGAATCAAAAGATATGTCCAGTTGAAAATTCTGAATAGTCGCTATGGAATTCAGGCCCTTAAAAATAGAAATTTTGCAAATGACCTCGGATTTCGACGAAACCAGTTTTGTTGGATCCGCAGTGTCAAGTTATTGCTAGGTTTTAAATTTCATAATTTTTCAAATCAATATGTGAGCAAGACAAAGGAAAACGCATTTTACCAGTTTTAGTTGATCTTAATCGACTGGAAAATGGCCATTTTTCACACGATCTCAGAATTCGACGAAACTAGTTTTGTTAGGACCGTATCGTCAATATGAAGCCAGAAATAATTTTTCGGGAATTTTTCGAGTTAGTACGTGACCCCGGTAATTTGAAATGTGCGTTTATATTGAATATATAAAGAATTATACTTTAAATTCAACGGAAACTGATTCAAACATTCGAATTTGCCTGCAATACGTACCCCATTGTGTTCGGAACGGGGGTGAAACGTTAGGTGCGACAGTCGTTGGGCTCGATTTGAGATTCGTATGAAAAGTCAACTTTCAAAGGAATTAAAAATAAATAAATAAAATATATAGCCCTCTCTCCTTTCTCCCTCCCCTCACTTTTCAAAACCAGTCAAAAAAAAAAAAAAAGAAAGAGAAAAACCGAACCCCCCCTTTTCGATCGATCCCGCCGCTCCACCGTACATCGCCCCACCTTCGCCGACGCCGCAGCACCCCCAGGCGACCCCGCTCCACCCTCCTCTCCTCCACGACTTCCCCTTCTCGTTCCGCTCTCCTCTGATTGAAGCCCCAAATCGCCAATCCCCCACAAGCCCTAACCGCCACCGCTACCCGCCTCCACCCTGCGCCCAACCGTCGGACCCCCCCTCAGCCACAAACCATAAAACCGCGCAGACCCCTACCCTTTTCCCCTGCCACCACCGTCGAATGTCCTGCCGCCCCTCCATGACCTCTGACGCGGTATTCTCTTCCCCCCCCCCCCCCAAGTCCAGCGTAAAGCGTAGTAGGTATGTTTTTATTTATTTATTTTATTTATTTTATCTATTTTTTTTTGATTTTATAAATACACTTTATTTTGTAAAGTAAAAATAGCATATATTTTTTTAAGGGAATAACAGTTAATAATATGATTGTTAGGTCATTAGAAAAATACGATTTTTATTTTTATTTTTATTATGGTATGACATATAAAAATTTGATTTTTATTTTGTTTAAAAGCTTTGATTTTTATTTTTATATAACAAAAGAAGTGATTTTTATTTATATAAAAATTTAGATGTTTATCTCTATAAAGACGAGATTTTTAAAATAGAAAAGACGAGATTTTTAAAATAGAAAAGATGAGATTTTTAAAATAGAAAAGACGAGATTTTTAAAATAGAAAAGACGAGATTTTTTATATAGAAAAGACGATATTTTGAGATGAGTAGTGAAGTAAAAATATGATTTTTACTTCGAGAAAAATATGATTTTTAGCATATAGGAAGTAATAAAAATATGATTTTTATATTTTTAAAGTATTAAAAATATAATCTTTACTATATAGAAGATGTAAAAATATGATTTTTGGTTAGGTAGAGAGTTAAAAATATAATTTTTACATGATAGGAATATTAAAAATATCATCTTTATATGTGTAGAAAAATAAAAATGAGATTTTTATAAAGATGAAATCTTTAAATTTGGAAAGGCGAAGTCTATGTTTTTATAAAGGCGAAATCTTTATTTTAGAAAAGGCGAAATCTTTATATGGAAAATAGCGTGATAAAAATATAATTTTTATCTATATAACATAGTAGTAAAAAAAATTCGATTTTTATATATTGAATAACGGAATAAAAATTCGATTTTTAAATGTAGGAAGCGATTATAAAAATATGATTTTTATTTTAAAGACATCAAAATATAAAAATGTGTGATTTTTATATATGTAGTGGCTACGAGCAACGAAGATGACGAAGATGCAATAACGATGAAGATTTCTATAAAAGAAGAGCCAAGATGATTGGATAGCTATCTGTGAGAATTTCTCACCTTTCAATTTCTTTTTCTAGTTATATGTATATACTAGGATGCAGATGGTGCTTAGTAGCACCCGACACAATCGTCCACAGACCATGGACTTGTTTGTTTGGTTGCATAGATTAGTTAGATGATTTGATTTGAATTTGGTTGTTTGGTGATTTTGATTGATGGTGAATGGCGTGGGCCTTCACTAGACCGGGGATAAGGCTAGGCCTTGTCCTGTTTCTAGTATCGTGCCGTTATGCCGCCGAAATTTTCTAAAATAAGTTAGAAAAATAAAAATATCATTTTATTTAAAGAATGAACTGAATAGAAATTCATATGTTAAAATAAAATATTTTATCGTTAAAAATATAATTTTTAACGTGAATGTGAATAAATAAATATTCATTTACAAACCGGACGGTTTGTTTATGTACACCTATTTGAAGGACATTGATTGGGACGATAAATTTTTACACATCGCCCAACTGCACAAATAAAATCTGTGTTTGTTGATTTGAAACCCCACACGGGTGTTGGGATGAAATATGAAGTTCACTCATTCTGATTTATTAAATATGTCGATCGATTGATTGACAGGCTGTTATAAGCGTTAGATATCTATATTTGATGCTTATACAGTGTAGTGCACTTTGGTTGATGGTTGATTATTTTTCAATGCTATTATATACATGTGTTGTATGAAAATCCATATAATTAATTTTATATGGTGATTGATTGGGCCTCATTCCAATTTAGAAGATAAAGAACAATATAAAATAAAGGTTCATGTGTTGACTGTACTCATTCGTGAGATTAGTCATGTGTTGAACGTAATATTTTAACAATAAATTTTATATCTTTATCACTATAATATAAAGGTTCATGTGTTGACTGTACTCATTCGTGAGATTAGTCATGTGTTGAACGTAATATTTTAACAATAAATTTTATATCTTTATCACTATAATATAAAGGTTCATGTGTTGACTGTACTCATCCGTTGAGATTAGTCATGTGTTGAACGAAATAATTTAACAAAAATAGTCACACGTGGACAGTACTCATTCGTTGAGATTAGTCGTGTGTTGACAAAAATAAATATTCATTTGTTGAACAGAGTAAAGGAATATGTGAAGCCGTGTTGATTAGATTGACGCCATTTTGACGTGAACGATATTTATATCGATTTTATTCATTTTAAAATGAATATTGAAAAGTAATTTTGAAATCGAATATTTTGAAATGAAATGAATTGAATTGAAAACGATTTCGAAATGAATTGAATAGAAAACGAATTTGAATTCAATTGAATATATAACGAATTTTATTTAAATAGAAAACGAATTTGATTTCAATTGAATATATAACGAATTTGATTTCAATTGAATATATAACCACTTTGAATTGAATCGAATAGAAAACAACTTTGGAATTGAATTGAATTGAAAACGAATTCAAATCGAATTGAAAGCGAATTGAAATGAATTCAAATTGAATTGAAATTTGAATTGAATAGAAATGAATTTTAAAACGAAATTATAAAGAAGAATTCAATTTTGATTTGAATTGAAATGGAAGTTGAAATTGTTTTTGAAATGAATTCAAAACTATTTATAAAATTCGTTTTGAATAGAAATCAATGAAATATATATTATATATATTATATATATAATATAATGGCCTGAATAGAACGCGCCGCGCCGCGGCAGTTCGTGAATTTCGACCATTTATTTCAAACGGACATTACGGGAGATCCGACCGTCGGATTCTCCTAAAACCGGAACCGTTGGGTTCGTATCGAAAAGAGCTTTCTAACGAATATTAGAAATTCAAAATGTAACGGTTGGATTTGGAGTTACGTCCAAATCAAATTCGAAAAAGGTCGCTGTAAGTGCAGTTCGATGGCCATTGTTGGAAATCGACTGTACGGGCCTTGATAAAATTATTAAAAATAGTAATAATTTGTGTAAAATCATAAGAAATGATTTGGGAAAAATTGGGGTGAAAAACTCCGTATTTGAAAAGATAAAAATAGTTTTTTATCAAAATGAACTAGTTTGAACTAAATTTAAAACCCGATTTATTTTTAAATAAATAAATTAGATTTAAAAAAGGGGTTTTAAATAATCGGAATTCCAAATATATTTGATTTGAATTGAACTAGAATTGATTTGTGGGTTTATCGTGAACTGTGTTTTAAATAAGACCTAGTTCTTTAACCCGAAAATAAATAGAATGTGATTTGGGTTTGTCGTGAACTGTGTTTTAAATAACACCTAGTTCTTTAACCCAATAAAAGGGGTTTTAACGAATCTGCAATTAGATTGAAATGTGAATTTACAATCTAAATTATCAAATTTAGAAAACGAGCGAGAATGGAGTATCACCAGTTTTGCTCCAAAGCGATAGTTAAATCTTTAATTAGATTTGAACGTGAAATGGTAATTAATTTTACCGATAACACCGTGGTGTTAGATATGGAGTGTTACCAGTTTTGCTTCATGGGATGAATAGGTTGGGATTGGGAAATAAAATAAATAATTACTTCGGTGTGGTTCGCTAATCTCGACTAGTTTGGAAAAACCATAATTTGGTTTGAAACGACATCCAAAGGAAGATTACAGGATAAATTGTAAAGAATTTATCTTGGATAAAATTAATGGGAACCTTTCCCTAAGAATGTGGAATTTAGAAACTAGCTGTAGGTTGGCTAAGAAGAATGGTTTCCTGGGTATTGATCTGATGTCGGTTTCGGCCTTCGGGGTTAATGTTTGGGAAATTGTTCTCTTGCTAATTTGCGGTTAGTGACTAATGAATTGGAATGAGGCGTATGTTGTGTTTGTGTAACATTTGTTTTCAATATACGCGGGTTGTTCGGAAAGACCGGGTTTACACCCATTCTGAATAACCGATTCGACGATATGTCGAAGATGAAGACGGTGGTTGAAGACCGGAAGTCTTCACATCGTTTGGATAATTACTGACGATCCTGATTGGGCTGTACACCCAAGAGGATGGAAATAGTTGGTGGTCGTCCAGACGTACCTGGAGATGGATGGATATGCGAGGAAAGTGCCTCCGGTTTCGTTCAGACCCAGAACGGACTTGTAAATGGATTGTGTGTCTGACATTGGATTTTATTCTGTGTTGATTGATTTCTGTTAAATATACATCTGTTTGGCGGCGGAGAATCTATTCTTTTGCTTAACACCCTTCTCTGAGACGTACGAGCTCAGAGGTTGTATATCGATGGACATCAGTCGCATAGCATGAATTGCCTGTGTGGCACGCTAAGATGCAATGATCAAGGCTTTTGTTGAAAAGCAGAGTCTTGTGGTTGATGATCAAAGCACGGCCTTTGTGGCGTAGCTTTGTGTATAACGTGAATTCGCGAGCCTCACACCTCGGTATGAGTCAAAAACGGGATACGGACTGCAGGGAGAGCACGACGTTTCTTTCTAGCTTTGGTGGTGTCAGTGACTTACCAGCCCTGACATATATATACTTTTCACCTTTGTGGTTGTTGGATGAGGCGCCTCGATTATAGGTCTGTAAGGACCGGGAAACGTGTGTTCAGGAATTGCCAATCCTCTAACGTAAGTGAGGACCGGCCCTGAAGCATCCAAGGGTTGCCCAGAGTGCGTAGCCCTGGGACATTTGCTAGAGTGTCTCGAACGCGGAGAGGTGCTTGCCCCTTGCCTCGACTCATGACGGAATCCAATTTCCAATACGTGTAATTCGGCTTTAATTGTAGAACTAGTATGGCGACATAGTAGATGGTAGCTATGCCGCCTATGATTTATATTTATGATTGAAATGTTTTGACACTATACACTTATTATAGTATCAAATGATTTGTTTTAAACGTATCAAGCATGCTTTGGCTGTTATAAGGGAAAACCCTATCCCCCGACTTGCGTTGCATTGTGTGATAGGACCTGGGTCTTATAACAGCTTCATTTTTCTTTATTTAGCATCGCGCTGTTGTTTTATGCACTGGTATTCTTGGGAGGAAACCCGTTTCGTGTTATACGGCGTGGTCCCTTGATTTACTTAACTTTGAAAATAAAGATTAATAACTGTTTTAGTTCTCACACCAGTCACATGACTGACCTGGAGTTTATTGTTTTAACCTAAACTCTGGGTGCCCTCATTTTCCGCACGGGCAGCTAGTAGTTTTGGTTTTGCAGATTTATATTCACAGGATCCTGGTTTACAGCTGGAATGATATCCGGAAAGCTCTGTATCCGTATATCACCTTCAGTTGTGCTTTGTATTATTTTCCGCTGCTAAGTAATTTATTGTAATCTCTAATATTTACCGAATGTAATTTATTCATTTATATTCTGTATATTCTTCTATCTGATGGAATTGTTGTAATAGCAACGAAATGTTATTCTGTTTGTGTTCTGTTTTGTCCTGTTCTCAAATAGTCAGGGGTTTCGAACGGTCTAGATTGGTTTAACGACTGATTCGGATCGAGCGAAATTCTTGGTCGTCACATTTGGTATCAGAGCTTTGGTTTACAGAGCTCGAGAACAAGAGACATTAGAACCTTACGAAAGAATTCATCAGATATTGGATTAGTAATATCCAATTAGAATGACTCGTTAGAGATAGGATTAGTAGTATCCTAGAACGAGTGTGAAGAGTATATTTTTCAAATGAAAACAATTTTGTTTTGAAAATTTAAATCGTTTTATACGTATTTGATTATTTATTTATTTTGAATTTGGACAATCTAGTATATAAAGGTTTTGCATATACGCGTCATGAACGTATATTCGAAGTTTCAATATATTAGATAGATATAGAGTCACACTCTAGTCGCACGAACATGGTCCTGATGATGAAGTATACCATCACCAGTATTTATTTTCGAGTGACGAAGGTATGATATCTATATATTTCCATTAGACTGGTGTGAGAACCAAAACTAATATAGCTAGAACACATTGTTGTGAATTGGCATCAAAAACATGATTTTTTGTATATATATCAAAATTATGAATTTGAAACGTTAATCCACTAATTGATTGATGTTTGTATTGTTTGATTATTGTTGCCTAATTGAATTTTGAACCGTTATGCCTAATTGAATCAAATATTGAATTGTATTGAAAATTGGTCGCATTTGCTTGCATATACATATACTTACATTGAACAGGTCATAGCAAGGAGGCTAGAGCCGAAGAATAAAATTTGTTTGCCCGACAAATAGGTACATGTTTACTACATAATTTACTGTTTTGTTTGGGTGATGATGATTTTATGAGCCTATTGGCTAGCCGCTTGGCTTTTTTTTTTTTTTGAGATCTGAAGGACCGGGGAAGCTATTTGAAATTCCCCGATGCTCCCGGTGCAGGGGAGGTTATGGCGAAATTTTTCGAAAATTTAGGGTGTTAGCCAAATTTTGGAAAATTTGAAAATTCTCAGAAACTGAAAAGTTGGAGAATGCAAGCTAGATCGAATGTAGAGCTGATTAATCAAACCACTTTCGACTTTGTTCCTTTTCGGGGACGAAAAGTTTTAAGTGGGGGAGATTGTAATAACCCGGAAAATCTGGGTCAGTTTAAAATTTTTATTTTAGCAATTTTAGCGAATTTTGAACATTTAAAATAGATTATTCTAAATAAAATCGACGAGAAATTTATTTTGAATATAATTCGAACGTATATATTATATACGTCGTCGTTAGGATATGAATAATTATATATAATTATAAATAGAATTGAAAATGGCGCGGTAGTTCGATAATTCAATTTCAAACTTCAATTGAATGTACCGGGTGCAAAACAATCCGGATTTTAGTGAAACCAAAAATAATAGGATCTAATTGATGATATCTTTCCAACGAATCCGAAAAATCGAAATTTCATAGCGGGAATCAAAAGATATGTCCAGTTGAAAATTCTGAATAGTCGCTATGGAATTCAGGCCCTTAAAAATAGAAATTTTGCAAATGACCTCGGATTTCGACGAAACCAGTTTTGTTGGATCCGCAGTGTCAAGTTATTGCTAGGTTTTAAATTTCATAATTTTTCAAATCAATATGTGAGCGAGACAAAGGAAAACGCATTTTACCAGTTTCAGTTGATCTTAATCGACTGGAAAATGGCCATTTTTCAAACGATCTCAGAATTCGACGAAACTAGTTTTGTTAGGACCGTATCGTCAATATGAAGCCAGAAATAATTTTTCGGGAATTTTTCGAGTTAGTACGTGACCCCGGTAATTTGAAATGTGCGTTTATATTGAATATATAAAGAATTATACTTTAAATTCAACGGAAACTGATTCAAACATTCGAATTTGCCTGCAATACGTACCCCATTGTGTTCGGAACGAGGGTGAAACGTTAGGGGCGACAGTCGTTGGGCTCGATTTGAGATTCGTATGAAAAGTCAACTTTCAAAGGAATTAAAAATAAATAAATAAAATATATAGCCCTCTCTCCTTTCTCCCTCCCCTCACTTTTCTAAACCAGTCAAAAAAAAAAAAAAAAAAAAAAACCGAACCCCCCCTTTTCGATCGATCCCGCCGCTCCACCGTACATCGCCCCACCTTCGCCGACGCCGCAGCACCCCCAGGCGACCCCGCTCCACCCTCCTCTCCTCCACGACTTCCCCTTCTCGTTCCGCTCTCCTCTGATTGAAGCCCCAAATCGCCAATCCCCCACAAGCCCTAACCGCCACCGCTACCCGCCTCCACCCTGCGCCCAACCGTCGGACCCCCCCTCAGCCACAAACCATAAAACAGCGCAGACCCCTACCCCTTTCCCCTGCCACCACCGTCGAATGTCCTGCCGCCCCTCCATGACCTCTGACGCGGTATTCTCTTTTCCCCCCCCCCCCCAAGTCCAGCGTAAAGCGTAGTAGGTATGTTTTTATTTATTTATTTTGTTTATTTTATCTATTTTTTTTTTGATTTTATAAATACACTTTATTTTGTAAAGTAAAAATAGCATATATTTTTTTAAGGGAATAACAGTTAATAGTATGATTGTTAGGTCATTAGAAAAATACGATTTTTATTTTTATTTTTATTATGGTATGACATATAAAAATTTGATTTTTATTTTGTTTAAAAGCTTTGATTTTTATTTTTATATAACAAAAGAAGTGATTTTTATTTATATAAAAATTTAGATGTTTATCTCTATAAAGACGAGATTTTTAAAATAGAAAAGACGAGATTTTTAAAATGGAAAAGATGTGATTTTTAAAATAGAAAAGACGAGATTTTTAAAATAGAAAAGACGAGATTTTTTATATAGAAAAGACGATATTTTGAGATGAGTAGTGAAGTAAAAATATGATTTTTACTTCGAGAAAAATATGATTTTTAGCATATAGGAAGTAATAAAAATATGATTTTTATATTTTTAAAGTATTAAAAATATAATCTTTACTATATAGAAGATGTAAAAATATGATTTTTGGTTAGGTAGAGAGTTAAAAATATAATTTTTACATGATAGGAATATTAAAAATATCATCTTTATATGTGTAGAAAAATAAAAATGAGATTTTTATAAAGATGAAATCTTTAAATTTGAAAAGGCGAAGTCTATGTTTTTATAAAGGCGAAATCTTTATTTTAGAAAAGGCGAAATCTTTATATGGAAAATAGCGTGATAAAAATATAATTTTTATCTATATAACATAGTAGTAAAAAAAATTCGATTTTTATATATTGAATAACGGAATAAAAATTCGATTTTTAAATGTAGGAAGCGATTATATAAATATGATTTTTATTTTAAAGACATCAAAATATAAAAATGTGTGATTTTTATATATGTAGTGGCTACGAGCAACGAAGATGACGAAGATGCAATAACGATGAAGATTTCTATAAAAGAAGAGCCAAGATGATTGGATAGCTATCTGTGAGAATTTCTCACCTTTCAATTTCTTTTTCTAGTTATATGTATATACTAGGATGCAGACGGTGCTTAGTAGCACCCGACACAATCGTCCACAGACCATGGACTTGTTTGTTTGGTTGCATAGATTAGTTAGATGATTTGATTTGAATTTGGTTGTTTGGTGATTTTGATTGATGGTGAATGGCGTGGGCCTTCACTAGACCGGGGATAAGGCTAGGCCTTGTCCTGTTTCTAGTATCGTGCCGTTATGCCGCCGAAATTTTCTAAAATAAGTTAGAAAAATAAAAATATCATTTTATTTAAAGAATGAACTGAATAGAAATTCATATGTTAAAATAAAATATTTTATCGTTAAAAATATAATTTTTAACGTGAATGTGAATAAATAAATATTCATTTACAAACCGGACGGTTTGTTTATGTACACCTATTTGAAGGACATTGATTGGGACGATAAATTTTACACATCGCCCAACTGCACAAATAAAATCTGTGTTTGTTGATTTGAAACCCCACATGGGTGTTGGGATGAAATATGAAGTTCACTCATTCTGATTTATTAAATATGTCGATCGATTGATTGACAGGCTGTTATAAGCATTAGATATCTATATTTGATGCTTATACAGTGTAGTGCACTTTGGTTGATGGTTGATTATTTTTCAATGCTATTATATACATGTGTTGTATGAAAATCCATATAATTAATTTTATATGGTGATTGATTGGGCCTCATTCCAATTTAGAAGATAAAGAACAATATAAAATAAAGGTTCATGTGTTGACTGTACTCATTCATGAGATTAGTCATGTGTTGAACGTAATATTTTAACAATAAATTTTATATCTTTATCACTATAATATAAAGGTTCATGTGTTGACTGTACTCATTCGTGAGATTAGTCATGTGTTGAACGTAATATTTTAACAATAAATTTTATATCTTTATCACTATAATATAAAGGTTCATGTGTTGACTGTACTCATCCGTTGAGATTAGTCATGTGTTGAACGAAATAATTTAACAAAAATAGTCACACGTGGACAGTACTCATTCGTTGAGATTAGTCGTGTGTTGACAAAAATAAATATTCATTTATTGAATAGAGTAAAGGAATATATGAAGCCGTGTTGATTAGATTGACGCCATTTTGACGTGAACGATATTTATATCGATTTTATTCATTTTAAAATGAATATTGAAAAGTAATTTTGAAATCGAATATTTTGAAATGAAATGAATTGAATTGAAAACGATTTCAAAATGAATTGAATAGAAAACGAATTTGAATTCAATTGAATATATAACGAATTTGATTTAAATAGAAAACGAATTTGATTTCAATTGAATATATAACGAATTTTATTTCAATTGAATATATAACCACTTTGAATTGAATCGAATAGAAAACGACTTTGGAATTGAATTGAATTGAAAACGAATTCAAATCGAATTGAAAGCGAATTGAAATGAATTCAAATTGAATTGAAATTTGAATTGAATAGAAATGAATTTTAAAACGAAATTATAAAGAAGAATTCAATTTTGATTTGAATTGAAATGGAAGTTGAAATTGTTTTTGAAACGAATTCAAAACTATTTATAAAATTCGTTTTGAATAGAAATCAACGAAATATATATTAGATATATATAATATAATGGCCTGAATAGAACGCGCCACGGCAGTTCGTGAATTTCGACCATTTATTTCAAACGGACATTACGGGAGATCCGACCGTCGGATTCTCCTAAAACCGGAACCGTTGGGTTCGTATCGAAAAGAGCTTTCTAACGAATATTAGAAATTCAAAATCTAACGGTTGGATTTGGAGTTACGTCCAAATCAAATTCGAAAAAGGTCGCTGTAAGTGCAGTTCGATGGCCATTGTTGGAAATCGACTGTACGGGCCTTGATAAAATTATTAAAAATAGTAATAATTTGTGTAAAATCATAAGAAATGATTTGGGAAAAATTGGGGTGAAAAACTCCGTATTTGAAAAGATAAAAATAGATTTTTATCAAAATGAACTAGTTTGAACTAAATTTAAAACCCGATTTATTTTTAAATAAATAAATTAGATTTAAAAAAGGGGTTTTAAATAATCGGAATTCCAAATATATTTGATTTGAATTGAACTAGAATTGATTTGTGGGTTTATCGTGAACTGTGTTTTAAATAACACCTAGTTCTTTAACCCGAAAATAAATAGAATGTGATTTGGGTTTGTCGTGAACTGTGTTTTAAATAACACCTAGTTCTTTAACCCAATAAAAGGAGTTTTAACGAATCTGCAATTAGATTGAAATGTGAATTTACAATCTAAATTATCAAATTTAGAAAACGAGCGAGAATGGAGTATCACCAGTTTTGCTCCAAAGCGATAGTTAAATCTTTAATTAGATTTGAACATGAAATGGTAATTAATTTTACCGATAACACCGTGGTGTTAGATATGGAGTCTTACCAGTTTTGCTTCATGGGATGAATAGATTGGGAAATAAAATAAATAATTACTTCGGTGTGGTTCGCTAATCTCGACTAGTTTGGAAAAACCATAATTTGGTTTGAAACGACATCCAAAGGAAGATTACAGGATAAATTGTAAAGAATTTATCTTGGATAAAATTAATGGGAACCTTTCCCTAAGAATGTGGAATTTAGAAACTAGCTGTAGGTTGGCTAAGAAGAATGGTTTCCTGGGTATTGATCTGATGTCGGTTTCGGCCTTCGGGGTTAATGTTTGGGAAATTGTTCTCTTGCTAATTTGCGGTTAGTGACTAATGAATTGGAATTAGGCGTATGTTGTGTTTGTGTAACATTTGTTTTCAATATACGCGGGTTGTTCGGAAAGACCGGGTTTACACCCATTCTGAATAACCGATTCGACGATATGTCGAAGATGAAGACGGTGGTTGAAGACCGGAAGTCTTCACATCGTTTGGATAATTACTGATGATCCTGATTGGGCTGTACACCCAAGAGGATGGAAATAGTTGGTGGTCGTCCAGACGTACCTGGAGATGGATGGATATGCGAGGAAAGTGCCTCCGGTTTCGTTCAGACCCAGAACGGACTTGTAAATGGATTGTGTGTCTGACATTGGATTTTATTCTGTGTTGATTGATTTCTATTAAATATACATCTGTTTGGCGGCGGAGAATCTATTCTTTTGCTTAACGCCCTTCTCTGAGACGTACGAGCTCAGAGGTTGTATATCGATGGACATCAGTCGCATAGCATGAATTGCCTGTGTGGCACGCTAAGATGCAATGATCAAGGCTTTTGTTGAAAAGCAGAGTCTTGTGGTTGATGATCAAAGCACGGCCTTTGTGGCGTAGCTTTGTGTATAACGTGAATTCGCGAGCCTCACACCTCGGTATGAGTCAAAAACGGGATACGGACTGCAGGGAGAGCACGACGTTTCTTTCTAGCTTTGGTGGTGTCGGTGACTTACCAGCCTTGACATATATATACTTTTCACCTTTGTGGTTGTTGGATGAGGCGCCTCGATTATAGGTCTGTAAGGACCGGGAAACGTGTGTTCAGGAATTGCCAATCCTCTAACGTAAGTGAGGACCGGCCCTGAAGCATCCAAGGGTTGCCCAGAGTGCGTAGCCCTGGGACATTTGCTAGAGTGTCTCGAACGCGGAGAGGAGCTTGCCCCTTGCCTCGACTCATGACAGAATCCAATTTCCAATACGTGTAATTCGGCTTTAATTGTAGAACTAGTATGGCGACATAGTAGATGGTAGCTATGCCGCCTATGATTTATATTTATGATTGAAATGTTTTGACACTATACACTTATTATAGTATCAAATGATTTGTTTTAAATGTATCAAGCATGCTTTGGCTGTTATAAGGGAAAACCCTATCCCCCGGCTTGCGTTGCATTGTGTGATAGGACCTGGGTCTTATAACAGCTTCATTTTTCTTTATTTAGCATCGCGCTGTTGTTTTATGCACTGGTATTCTTGGGAGGAAACCCGTTCCGTGTTATACGGCGTGGTCCCTTGATTTACTTAACTTTGAAAATAAAGATTAATAACTGTTTTAGTTCTCACACCAGTCACATGACTGACCTGGAGTTTATTGTTTTAACCTAAACTCTGGGTGCCCTCATTTTCCGCACGGGCAGCTAGTAGTTTTGGTTTTGCAGATTTATATTCACAGGATCCTGGTTTACAGCTGGAATGATATCCAGAAAGCTCTGTATCCGTATATCACCTTCAGTTGTGCTTTGTATTATTTTCCGCTGCTAAGTAATTTATTGTAATCTCTAATATTTACCGAATGTAATTTATTCATTTATATTCTGTATATTCTTCTATCTGATGGAATTGTTGTAATAGCAACGAAATGTTATTCTGTTTGTGTTCTGTTTTGTCCTGTTCTTAAACAGTCAGGGGTTTCGAACGGTCTAGATTGGTTTAACGACTGATTCGGATCGAGCGAAATTCTTGGTCGTCACACCACATAAATTGCACTTCCTCTTCTCGCAGGATTTGTTATTCTTCCCGCCTTTCTTGGGGTCCACCTTTTTGTTCTGAGATCCATCTCCTTTCTTGTTTTGAGGCTCTTCCTTCTTTACCTCCTTCTTGCCATACTTGTCTTCCTCATGTAAGAGTGCCATGTCCACCAACCTCTCATAAGTCGCACCCATGGGTATGTGGGTCATAGCTAGGCTGTGTAGTGGCTCATTCAACCCTTTAACAAAGTGAAGAGCCTTCTTACGAGGAGTGTTCACTAACTCCAATCCGAATCTGGCTAGATGGTTGAATTGGTTGACGTATTCTTTGACCGTCATACTTCCTTGCTTAAGAGATAAGAACTTTTCCACCTGTAAACGTTGTTCAGCTTGTGAGAGGAATTTCATCTCAAACCTCATTCTGAAATCCATCAATGTTTCAATTGGTTTTTCAGCGTTGGTAACTTCCCACCAATATGAAGCTTCGTCTTTGAGCAACCATACTGCCAACTGTATCTTCTGCCTATCATCCACCTTGAAGATAACGAATAGATCCTCAGTTTCTTTGAGCCAGTTCCTTGCTTCTACGAGTGATTCAGTTCCTTTGAAATCCTTTCCACCCATGGCTCTAAAGTCTCTACAAATTTTTGAGAAAGCATTTGCACAAGGAGGAGGAGGAGGAACCGCTGCAGCTGGGGGAGGAGGAATATCTACTAGGCCCACGTCGTTGGCCCTAGCCTCTAAGTACCTCCTGAGCCAGCCACGTATCGGTACGCCCTCTGGAAGGCTAAGATTCCCAGACATGCTTAAACAAAAAAGGAAAGATTCAAAACAAAGGATAGAAAGATAGGGCATATGGCTTTGGGGGATTATGCCTTTAAAAGTAAAATAACACTTTTTCTTGAAAAATGCTTCTTTATACTTTTTTTAAAGATAGTTTTCAAAAACTCTTATCTGATCTAGTAAACCTTAGCTCTGATACCAACTGTAACACCCCACCTCCGTTAAGGTCACTCTCAAAGGGAATGCCTTAACTTCGGTGGAGCGTTTTAAGGTATAAGATACTAATAAATTACAAGATAGAAAATTTAAGCAGCGGGAAAAGATCAATATTATTTCATAAATACTTGTTCAACACAACAATTCAACAACTGTTTCAACCTTCCAAATTATTACAACTTTTCATCTGTCTTGAAAACATAAAGAAGCAATACTGAAAATAAAATGACATAAATCCCCAACAAGTGCTTGACCATAGCCATAGCTCAAAAAGGAAAGCCCAAGCCTTACATCTACGGTCTTCAAGATTTGGCTAACCTGGACTAAGTAGACGTGTTTCCTCCCTGCGGACCTCGGGGGGGGGGGGGGGGATGGAAGAAAAGAAGCGAAAGGAAAATGGGTCAGACATAAGTCTGGTAAGGCCAGTTATTTAATAACATGTAAACAAGTAAATGACTATGACGTGAATAAACTGAACTTAGAATGATACCACAAGGATAGGGTAGTCCTAAAACAAGGTAAAGTAAGATTTAACTAGATTTGGCTATCGCACCCACTTTTACTTCTCTGCACCCACTCAGAGCTGTTTAACTAGCAATGTATGTTAATGATAAAGTGATCCCATTCATGTATTGATCGGCTCCTACTCGCATTCATGTATTCCCGGTGTCATGTGGCCCCACGTGATTTTTAAGTACTTGTGCTGATTCCAATATAGGGTGTATCAAGTCCTATAATGGCAACCCCGACACGATTCAAAGATGCAAAAGTGTACGCCTGGTGCCCAGTGCCTGCTTTTTCCACTCCGAAGCCCGTGCACGCCCGTACTCCATCGGAACCTACACTGACGCACCTAACCGCCGCCCTTTTGACCGCTTATATTCAGCCCAGTAATCGTGCCCTACCCTGCCTAGTTCAGGGTACCTTGATACATCCCCCGTTACTGGGGTTTTTCTAGTCAACATGCTAAATTGGTTAAGTGTCCTTGGTTTGACTTAACCCCTATAAATCTTGTCTAGTTAACATGTTAAGTTGGTTAAGTGTTTCCTCAATTACTTAACCCCACCAATCTTATCTTGTTAGCATGTTAAGTTGGTTAAGTGTTCCATTAATTACTTAACCTCACCATTTCTAGCTTGATTGTTCATGAGCTTTAATTAATTAATTAATTAAAGCACCAACCACTCACATTAGACAGGTGTTGTTGTGGTTACTGGATGTGCCGGTCGGTTCCGGGCAGTTTTACACCACAACTCAGTCTAACCTCGGGTCTTTTTGGGCTTGATGCACTAGCCTCTCACATTAGACAGGTATTGTTGTGGTTACTGGATGTGTCGGTCGGTTCCGGGCAGGTTTACACCATAACTCAGTCTAACCTCGGGTTAGGCATATTCATCTTTTACATTTTATATATGTAAATTTTCTACAAGTGTTTCATGTCACATATTTTAATTATGTTCAAGACTAATGGTATAAATTATACCATTCATGGCCTTAACCATTTACATGGTTTTGGGCCCACCTACATTATTAACATGTTTTGATTTAATAACTATCCCAATGTTGCCCCCGTTTGTTCGTTCGTATTAATCACATAAAGTCATTGGGCCCGCATATTAGCCCAATTTATAAACAAGAGGTAAAGAAGGGAACATGCATAATATAGATTCAACCAAACATGTAAATTTTGCATAAAACTTTATTCATATAATTTAACATGTCACATGAACTTGCATATAATTTAGACTTAAATAATCATAAGCCTAAAACATGTTAATATGTAGATCTAGGCATGTGTGAACATGACCTCAATTATAAACTAGCATATGACATAATCATAACATGTCCAATTCCAAAGCATGTATAATTTTAACATTAACATATAGGTGTGAACTAGATCTAACAAGGTGAACTTGCATAAATCCACTTTACAAACATGCATATAAATATAGATCTAGTTTTGGATCTAACATGTAACTTGCATATGAACATATGAATCATTAGATCGTGACTTGGATCTATCATAAAACATATAACTTGCATTAATCATATGAACCTGGATAGATCTTGACATGGATCCAACATAAAACTTGTAACTTGCATTTGAAAATATGAACATATATATAGGCATATGGATCTAACATAAAGCATATGAATATATATATATATATGTGTAGATCTTGACTTGGATCTAACATAATACATACAACTTGCATTAATCATATAAACACATATATGTAGATCTCAACATGAAACATATAACTTGCATATGATATTGATAGTTTCATTCTCAATTCTTAATAGATCCAACACCAAGTCCATTAAGCCACAAACATTCCAAGACAATTCATGATAAAATCATCACAAGAAACAAACATGAATTAGCATCGTCAATATTATACAACATGGTATAATTCTATTTTTCACTTTATATCAAATCACATCTTAAATTTATTTACATCTAAAAGATAACTAGACTTACAACAACCGAAGATCTTGATTTTTGGAATCTGTATTCTGAAGTTGAAATGCTCGCCTTTGGTGTAGACAATCGTTGTTTTGATTTAGTTTGTTCATCTCTTTGTTAGCTTCAAGTGGCGGCTACTCTAGGTTGTCTAATGGCAGCATGACGTCTCTTGGTTTAATTTTAATATGATTTAGGGTTGAGGTATTAGGTTGCTTTTATAGAGATTTGATTTAATAGGAGCCGTCAGATCATCTCAGAATCAATCAAGACCATTAAGACAAGATAGAGTTATCCAGAACAGCCAACTCGGCCCTAATGACTCAACAGTGAGTCGAAATTGGCTGGAAAACAAATTTGCCCAAAGGGGGGGGGGGGGGTGGGGTAGGTCGACCCCCAGGTTGACACTAAGGTCGACCTGTATAGGGGAGGTCGACACTAGGGTCGACCCCCTGGTCGACCTGATCTCTGGGCGGGAAATTTCCCGCCCAGCCCAATCTTGCTTCTGGATTTTAACTTTGAATTTAAATTAAACCGTTTGAATTTCCTGAAACTTCCGAAGGTCATAACTTCTTCATACGGAGTCCAATTCTCGCAAACTTGGACTCTATGTCAAGCAGAATTTCAAGACGAACGTAATGGTGTAACCCGTTTCCCTTGATTCTCGCATTTATAATTAAGTATAGTTTAATTCGAAACTTAACTTCTTTCCCAAAAATACGGGGTGTTACAACCACGTTGTTGAGAGTCATACATAATATACCTGCCACATTGATACATGTACAAATCATAGGTAAATGTAATGTGAATAGTTGTGAAAATGCAATAATAAACATAGATTATAAATGTAATGTGAATAGTTGTGAAAATGCAATATTAAACATAGGTAAATGTAATGTGAATAGTTGTGAAAATGCAATATTAAACATAGTAAATGTAATGTGAATAGTTGCAAAAATTACCAAATTTTACTCAATCTTTGTCAATTTCTTCTTCGTTTTTTGATTCAGACTCGGTTTCGGGTTCTATGTCATTTTCCTCTACACTCTCAAATGCATCGATTAATACAATGGTGTAACACCCCACGTCCATTAGTGTCACTCACTAAGGGAATGCATTAACTTTCATGGAGCGTTATAAGAGTATAGAACAGAAATTAACATGACAGATATATAAAATGGTACTTAAAAAGTCAAAATTTATTCAATGCAGCGGAAAAGCAAAACATGGTTGGTTACAACATCAAAACCACATACTAAAGCCAAGTACACAAATATCCATCTTGAACAAAATTATTATCAGAGTACATAAAAGCAAAATCATAATCCCACTCCAAATAGCCATAATGAAAAAGAGATAAAGCTGAACATTACTTTCAACACTTCCAAGCATTTCAAGAAGAAAGAAATCTGAGTCAAGCTTCACTAATCCCACCCTGAGGACCTGGGGGGGGGGGGGATAAAGAAAAGAGGCGAAACAAAAAAGGTCAGACGTAAAGACTAGCGAGTCCAGTGACTTTAACAATATAATCAGTAAAGCAACATGATAAGAACATAAACTGGATATAAGAGATGACTGTAACATAAGCAGATATGACAAGGTGAACAAAGTAAAAAAGCTAGAACATCGACTGTGCTCCTAACCACTATAAGATATGCTCTGCACCTTACCAACATACTAGTTATATACTAAAAGATGATCCTTCTTAAACAAATATAACGAGGGTAGTTTCATGTACTTCTAGTTACTATTATATGTGCCAACTTGCTCCTATCCCCACTAGTTGTACCCACTACCCTCCCTATTCGATCGGCTCCCTAACCTCGTAGATACCTGTGATGGTCCCACAATAGGGTGTATCACTCCCTAAGGTGGCAACCCCGATACTACTTAAATGCACAGCTTATACCTACACGATGCAACGACGTCTTACCTACCAGCCCGGACCCACGCACGCCATCGAATTGCACTGCCATCACTAACTCTTTATTTACCTCTTACAATCAACCCCAGTTGTAATAACCCGGAAATCTGGGCCAGTTTAAAATTTTTATTTTGGCAATTTTAGTGAATTTTGAACATTTAAAATGAATTATTTTAAATAATATCGACGAGAAATTTATTTTGAATAGAATTCGAACGTATATATTATATACATCGTCGTTAGAATATAAATAATTATATATAATTATAAATAGAATTGAAAATGGCGTGGTAGTTCGATAATTCGATTTCAAACTTCAATTGAATGTACCGGGTGCAAAACAATCCGGATTTTAGTGAAACCAAAAATATTAGAATCTATTCGTGAATATCTTTCCAACGAATCCGAAAAATTGAAATTTCATAGCGGGAATCAAAAGATATGTCCAATTGAAAATTCTGAATAATCGCTATGGAATTCAGGCCCTTAAAAATGGAAATTTTGCAAACGACCTCGGATTTCGACGAAACCACTTTTGTTGGGTCCGTGATGTAAAGTTATTGCAAGATTCCAATTTTCATAATTTTCGAATCAATGTGTGAGTGTGGCAAAGGAAAACGTGTTTGACCAGTTTCAGTTGATTTTAATCGACTGGAAAATGGCCATTTTCCCAACGGTCTCTGAATTCGATGAAACTAGTTTTGTTAGGACCGTATCGTCAATACGAAGCTAGAAAATATTTTTCTAGTATTTTTCGAGTTAGTATGTGACCCCGGTAAATTGAAATGCGCGTTCAAATTCAATATATAGAGTTATATGTTGATTTTAACGGAAACTGATCGAAACGGTCGAATCAGCTTACGGTACATATCCCATTGTGTTCGGAATGGGGGTGAAACGCTATGGACGACAGGCGGTGGATTTGATTTCGACTTCGAAATAAAAAGTTACTTTTTAAAGAGAAATTAAAATAAATTAATATATATTTTATTATATGCCCCCCTCATTCTTCTCCAATCAGAAAAAATAAAAAAAAGGAAAAAAACCCTAAAACTATCATTGCCGCCGATCGACAACCGCCGCCCCCCCAGCCATCGTCCACCGCGCCGCACCCCTCCATGGCCACCATCCCCCTCCCTCGCTCCAAGACCCGACGCACCCCATCCTCGATCGCGCAACCCCTTCCCCCTCGAAGCCTGGCCCCAGTCGAACCCGCCGCCACCCACAACTCGCAGCCGCCGCCTCCCCCTAGCCCTCGAACCCCTACGCCGACATCTACAACCACCGCACCTTGCTGAGCCACCGACCACCCCCTAACATTCCACCTTCAGCCTCCGATGCGTCGGTGAGCCTTTCTATTTATTTATTTTATTGTTTTATTTATTTAGGTGAGTAAAAATATGATTTTTAAATCATATCATTGTATAAAAGTATGATTTCTTTGCATTGAAAATATATGATCTTTAAAACTGAAAAATATACGATTTTTATGAGGTTAAAAAAATAATTTTTATAATATAGAAAGGTTAAAAATATAGTTTATATACTAGTAGTGAATTAAAATATGATTTTTACTTGTGCAGAGTATTAAAAATATGATCTTTATATAATAGAAGATGTAAAAATTCGATTTTTCTATATTGAATAGCGAAGTAAAAATTCGATTTTTCTATATTGAATAGCGAAGTAAAAATTCGATTTTTCTATATTGAATAGCGAAGTAAAAATTCGATCTTTATATATTGAATAGCGAAGTAAAAATTCGATCTTTCTATATTGAATAGCGAAGTGAAAATTCGATTTTTCTATATTGAATAGCGAAGTAAAAATTCGATTTTTCTATATTGAATAGCGAAGTAAAAAATTCGATTTTTCTATATTGAATAGCGAAGTAAAAATTCGATTTTTCTATATTGAATAGCGAAGTAAAAATTCGATTTTTCTATATCGAATAGCGAAGTAAAAATTCGATTTTTCTATATTGAATAGCGAAGTAAAAATTCGATTTTTCTGTATTGAATAGCGAAGTAAAAATTCGATTTTTCTATATTGAATAGCGAAGTAAAAATTCGATTTTTCTATATTGAATAGCGAAGTAAAAATTCGATTTTTATATATTGAATAGCGAAGTAAAAATGTGATTTTTATATATGTAGAGAATACGGGCAGTGAAAATTGACAAGAGGCAAGAACGGCGGAGATTTTCCTACATATGAAGTGTCGTGGAGTTGGGATAGCTTTGGTGAGAACTTCTCACCTTTTAAATTTATTTTTCTAGTTATAAATATATACTAGGATGCAGACGGTGTTTAGTAGCACCCGACACCCGTCGTCCACAGACCATGGACGGCTTGTATGCTTGTTTGTTTGATTTTGATGTGTAGTTGATTGTGTGATGTGAAATGAAATAAAATATTTATATAGTTAAAAATATTTTATAGTTAGAAATAGAATTTTTAATGTGTATATGAAAGCAAATAAAAATAAACAATTCAGATGATTTGTTTGTATACACACATTTGACTGATATTGATTGGGACGATAAATTTTACACATCGCCCAACTGCACAAATAAAATCTGTGTTTGATTGTTTGAAACCCCACACGGGTATCAGGATTATATTTGACGTACACTAATCCCGATTGTTTAGTTGTATGTCGATCGATGGATTGACAGACTATTATAAGCGTTGAATATTTATATTTGATGCTTATACAGTGTAGAATGCACTTTGGATGATGGTTGATTATTCATCGTTGTTATTGTATACATGTGTTGTAGAAAACCCATATAATTAACATTATATGGTAATTGATTGGGCCTCATTCCAGTTTAGAAGTAGAAATATTTGAAAATAGAATATTTGACAAAGAAATATTTGAAAAAAATATATTTGAAATAGAATATTTGAAATAGAAATATTTGAAAAGAAATATTTGAATAGAAATATTCGAAATAGAATATTTGAAAATATGAGTATATGAAGCCGTGTTGATTAGATTTACGCCATTTTGACGTGAACGATATTTATATCGATTTTATTCATTTTATAACGAATATCGAAAGTGATTTCAAAATCTGAAATTTTTAATAGAAATGAATTCAAACTGAAATTGAATAGAAATGAATTCAAATTGAAATTGAATAGAAATGAATTCAAATTGAAATTGAATAGAAGTGAATTCGAATTGAAATTGAATAGAATTGAATTCAAATTGAAATCGAAAGGAATTGCATTCGAATAAAATTGAAATTGAATTGAAATCAATTTGAAATGAATTTAAAACGAATTTATATTGGAATATTCAATTTTGATTTGAAATTGAATATGAAGTTGAAACCGTTTTGAAAATGAATTTAAAACGATTTATAAAGCACGTTTTGAATTGAAATCGACGAAGTATATATTATATATATAATATAATGGCATGAATAGAACGCGCCGCGCCGCGGTAGTTCGCGAATTTCGACCATTGACTTCGAACGGATATTGCGGGAGATCCTACCGTCGGATTCTCCTAAAACCGGAACAGTTGGGTTCGTATCGAAAAGAGCTTTCTAACGGATATTAGAAATCCAACGATTGGATTTGGAATTATGTCCAAATCAAATTTTGAAAAGGTCGTTGTAAGTGCAGTTCGATGGCCATTGATGGAAATCGACTGTATGGGCCTTGATAAAATTATTAAAAATATTAATAATTTGTGTAAAATCATAAGAAATGATTTGTGAAGAATTGGGATGAAAACTCCATATTTGAAAAGATAAAAATAGATTTTTATCGAAATGAACTAGTTTTGAGCTAGAATTAAAATTCTATTTGTTTTTAAATAAATAAATTGAATTTGAAAAAGGGTTTTAAAAATAACCAGAATTTCCAATGATTGCATTGGGATGGATTTGAATCGAAATTGTCTTCGGAATATTTCGATGTTGGATTTCGTGATTATACAGATGTTGTTATGAAAATTTGAAAGATATAGATATATATATCGTTATTTCCAATACGATTTCTGTTGGTCGTAGAATTTGATATTGAATATAAGCCGATATATTTTCTATTCAGAGCCTTGTTTTTAATACCAAATGTGATTTGGGTTTGTCGTGAATGGTGTCTTGACTAACACTGTTCTTGAACCCAGTTGAGAAAAGATTTAATCTTTTTATTTAGATTTAATGAAGTGAACCAATTAAGTGATATTTAATTGGAATTGAATTGATATTGATTTTTGGGTTTATCGTGAACAGTGTTTTAAATAACACTTG
Source organism: Allium sativum (assembly GCA_030737875.1). Lineage (NCBI taxonomy): Eukaryota > Viridiplantae > Streptophyta > Magnoliopsida > Asparagales > Amaryllidaceae > Allium > Allium sativum. The sequence goes on along the minus strand of CM060926.1, from coordinate 264,257,515 downwards.
TTCTTTAACCCGATAATTAATGGAATGTGATTTTGGGTTTATCGTGAATCGTGTTTTGAAATGACACTGGTTCTTTAACCCAGTTAAAGATTAAAACTAAGTGGAGTTTTAATGAATCTTTAATTAGATTGAAATGATCGAGAATGGAGTATTACCAGTTTTGCTCCAGGCGATAGTTAAATCTTTAATTAGATTTGAACGTGAAATGGTAATTGAATTTACCGATAACACAGTGGTGTTAAATATGAAGTATGACCAGTTTTACTTCATGGGATGAATAGGTTGGGATTGGGAAATAAAATAAATGATTATTCCGGTGTGATTCGCTAATCCGGACTAGTTTGAATTGATATTCAAAGAAGATTAAAGAATAAATTTAAAGAATTTATCTTTGATAAAATTAATGGGAACCTTTCACAAAGTAGAAGAATATTTGAATAAAAGAATATTCTGAATTGGAATGAGGCGTATGTTGTGTTTGTGTAACACGTGTTTATTGTATATATACGCGAGTTGTTCAGAAAGACCAGGTTTATCCCATTCTGAATAACTGATTCGACGTGGTGTCGAAGATGAAAACGGTGGTTGAAGATCGTAGGTCTTCACGTCGTTTGGGTAATTACTGATGATCTTGATTGGGCTGTACACCCAAGAGGAGGGAATCAGTTAGTGATCGTCTAGACGTATTTGGAGATCGATGGATATGCGGGGTACTAGGTGCCTCCGGTTTCGTTCAGACCCAGAACGGACTTGTAAATGGACCGTGTGTCTGACATTGGATTTTAGTCTGTGTGATTGATTTCTATTAAATATATATCTGTTTGGCGGAGGAGAATTTATTCTCTTGCTTAACGCCCTTCTCTGAGACGTACGAGCTTAGGGGTTATATACAGATGGATATCAAACGCATAGAGTGAATTGCCTGTGTGGCATGCCTAAGATGCAAATGATCAAGGCTTCTGTTGAAAAGCAAAGTCTTCTGGTTGATGATCAAAGCACGGCCTGTGTGGCATAGCTTTGTGTAACGTGAATTCGCGAGCATTACACCCTGGTTGTGAACCAGAAACGGGAGAGGACCTCAGGGAGGGCATGCGTTTCCTTCTAGCTAGGGTGGTGTCAGTGACCTACTAGCCCTGACATTTATATACTTTTCACCTGTGTGGTTGTTGCTGTTGCGAGGCGCCTCGATTAGATCGGACGATCCGGGTCCGATGGAGCCATTCGTTGGCTCATTTACGCCCCAAAGGGCAGGGAAACGCAGTGTTCAGGCATTATAATCCACATCGGTGGACCGGCCCTGTTGCTCCAAGGGGCAGTTGCGGCTGTTCCGGAGACATGGGCTAGATTGTCTCGAATCGGTAGGATCCCTGGCCTCGGTTCATAGACGGAAATCCAATTTCCAAATACGTGATTTTGCGGTTTTAATTGTAGAACTAGTATGGCGACATGATATATGGTACCCATGTTGCCTATGATTGATACTTATGATTCAAAGATTGTTTTATACACTATACACTGATAATAGTATCAAATGATTTGTTTTAAAACGTATCAAGCATTCTTTGACTGTTATAAGGGAAAACCCTATCCCCCGGCTTGCGTTGCATTGTGTGATAGGACCTGGGTCTTATAACAACTTCATTTTTCTTTATTTAGCATTGCGTTGTTTGTTTTATGCACTGGTATTCTTGGGAGGAAACCCGTTCCGTGTTATACGGCGTGGTCCCTTGATTTACCTAACTTTAAAAATAAAGATTAATAACTGTTTTAGTTCTCACACCAGTCACATGACAGGCCTGGAGTTTATTGTTTTAACCTAAACTCTGGGTGCCCCTATTTTGACACGGGCAGCTAGTAGTTTTGGTTCTGCAGATTTATATTCACAGGATCCTGGTTTACAGCTGGAACGATATCCGGAAAGCTTTGTATCCGTATATCTCTTTCTAGTTGTGTATTGTATTATTTTCCGCTGCTATGTATTTAAATGTAATTTAAATCTCTGATATTTCTGTGTAATATTCATTTATACTCTGTATATTCTTGTATCTGATGGAATTGTTGTAAATACGATGAAATGTTCTCCCGTCTGCGTTCTGTTGTGGCTTGTTCTCAAAACAATCAGGCATTTCGAACGGTCTAGATCGATTTAGCGACCGATTCGGATCGAGCGAAATTTCCGGTTGTCACAGTTGGTATCAGATCTTTGGTTTACAAAGCTTAGAGAACAAGACATATTAGAACCAAACGAGAGAATTCATCAGATATTGGATTAGTAATATCCAATGGGAATGACTCGTTAGAGATGGGATCAGTAGTATCCTAGAACGAGTGTGAAGAGAATATTTTTAAAATGAAAACCAATTTTGTTTTGTAATTTAAACCATTTCATACGTATTTGAATATTTATTCTATATTGATTTGGACAATCCGATATATAAAGATTTTGCATATGCGTCTTGCAAACGTGTATTCGAAGTTTTAATATACTGGATGGTTATAGAATCATACTCTAGTTGCCCGAGGATAATTCTGGTGATGGGGGCACCATCGCCAGTATTTATTTTCGAGCGACGAAAGTGAGATTTCTATATATTTCCTATCAACTGGTGTGAGAACCAAAATTAGATAGGGATTATTGTTGTGATTTGGCATCAAAAAACTGATTTTTGACTATATAACAAAATTATGTATTTGAAAAGCTAATCCACTAATTGATTGATGTTTGTGTTGTTTGTTTATTTGTTTGATAATTTTGAACCATTACGCCTAATTGTATCAAATATTGACTTGTGTTGAAAATTAGTCGCATTTGCTTGCATATACATGTACTTACATTGAACAGGTCATAGCAAAGAGGCTAGAGCAGAAGAATAAAATTTGTTTGCCCGACAAATAGGTACATGTTTACTATAATTTTCTGTTTTGTTTGGGTGATGATGATTTTATGAGCCGATTGGCTAGCCGCTTGGCTTTTTCCTTTTCTTTTTGAGATCAGAGGGACTGTATGGCAATTTTGGGATTTTCCCGTGCTCTCGGTGCAGGGGAGGTTATGGCGAAATTTTTCGAAAATTTAGGGTGTTAGCCAAATTTTTGAAAAATTTGAAAAGTTCTTAGAAACTGAAAAGTTGAAGAACTTAAGCCATAAAGAAAATAATGAAAGTTGAGTCGATTTGATAAACAACTTTCGGCTTTGTTCCTTTTCGGGGACGAAAAGTTTTAAGTGGGGGAGATTGTAATAACCCGAAAATCTGGGCCAGTTTAAATTTTTTATTTTGGCAATTTTAGTGAATTTTGAACATTTCAAATGAATTATTTTAAATAATATCGACGAGAAATTTATTTTGAATAGAATTCGAACGTATATATTATATACGTCGTCGTTAGAATATAAATAATTATATATAATTATAAATAGAATTGAAAATGGCGCGGTAGTTCGATAATTTGATTTCAAACTTCAATTGAATGTACCGGGTGCAAAACAATCCGGATTTTAGTGAAACCAAAAATATTAGAATCTATTCGTGAATATCTTTCCAACGAATCCGAAAAATTGAAATTTCATAGCGGGAATCAAAAGATATGTCCAGTTGAAAATTCTGAATAGTCGCTATGGAATTCAGGCCCTTAAAAATGGAAATTTTGCAAATGACCTCGGATGTAATAACCCGGAAAATACGAGCCAATTTAAAAATTTTAAATTGGACATTTCAGTGAAATTTGAACAATTGAAATAGAATATTTCAATAAAATAGTGAAGTAGAAATAGTGAGTCAGTTTGAAAATTTGAATTCAAACTTTGACTGACTGTGCAGGGTGGAAAATATAACGGATTTTAGCAAAATCAAAAATATTTAAATCTGTTAGTCAATACCTTTATAAAGAATCTGAAAAATCGAAGTTTCATAATGGGAATCAAAAGTTATGGCCGAATGAATTTTCAGAAAGGTCGCTATATGGAATATATAGCCCTGGAAAATTGATATTTTGCATATGACCTCGGAATTCGACGAAACCACTTTTGTTGGGTCCGGGATGTCAAATTATTGCTATGTTTCAAATTTCATAATTTTTGAAGCTAGTATGTGAGCGTGGCAAAAGAAAATGTGTTTGGTCAATTTCTGTTAAATTGGATCGACCAGAAAATGGCCATTTTTCAAACGATCTCAGAATTCGACGAAACTAGTTTTGTTGGGACCGTAGCATCAAAACATAGCTAGATTTATTTTTCTGGAATTTTTCGAATCAGTTTGTGGCCCTGGCAAATTAAAATGTGCGTTCAAAGTTAAAATTAAATGTTTTATACTTTAATTTGTAAAATAACTGATTGTAACAGTCGAATTGGCCAACGAAACATATCCCATTGTGTCCGGGATGGGGGTATTTAGCTAGGGACGACAGTCGTTGGACTTGAAAAGGAGTTCGTTGGAGAAAACACTATTTAAAAATATAATATATATATCGGCCAATCAGAATTTTTGTTTCAAAAAAAACAAAAAAAAAAACACCCGTAACCCTTGATTTCAACGGCGAAACCCGTTTGCCGCTTCCCTCCTCGATTGCCGTCGCCTCTGCCACTTCCAAGCGCCGCCGCCACCACCGTTCGCTTCGTCTCCGCCTCCTCTTCAAATCCGACCCACCCACGACCTCCCTCGACGCCTCCTCCGCCAGAATCGACCCCAGGAAGCCCGACGCTTCCCATCGCCGCCGCCGCTCCGATCTGCCATCGAGCGCCACCAAAACACCACCGACAGGACCCCCACTCGAAGCTCTTCCACATCCAACTCCCTGATCGTCGTCTAGGTCAGCGGATTTCGCGAAAACCTCAAACCTAGTTTCGAACCATCGTGAAAGGTGAGTCCTTTTTGATGTTTGCACTTTGAAAAATCATATCTTTTTGGTGTGTTGACGAAATTCGATGAAACAGGAAACATCGGGACCGCAAGGAAGCTCTCTACCACATAGAAGAAGCCGCTGATTTTTATGAGTCATCTACGAGTTTTAGCACTCCGCAAACCAATGTGAGAAATCTAAATTAAATGAATTTGAATGGAAAATGTCGTGTATAAATTATATAAGCGAAATATAAATTACACACGTGTTGTATACCTCATGTACATGCGTAGTGTAAGCTATATAAGCGAAGTATGAATTATACATGCATAGAATAATTGATATATGTGTTGAAATGCAAGTGAAATATAGCAATAATATATATATATATATATATATACATATATACTCCCCTCGTCCACAAACCATGGACGATATTTATTGTTGTGAATTGGTGTGAAATATTGGATGAAAAATACGAATGGTTGAATAATTGTTTGTGGTTGATATTGTTTGGTTGTGGTTGAAAAATACCCATTGGTGATTGAAATGAATTGGAAATATTTGTGGAAATAAAAATAAACATGCCGCCTACGTGCGAATTAGATGCATGAATCCCCATTGTCAAAAACCGCGAGGTTTTAAGGTAGAGCGAGGAGCCGTACTAGGGACGGTGCCGGTTTTAACTACCCTGCCGTTATGCTGCCGAAATTTTGAATAATCTTTATGTGTTAGAATTATTTTCATATGTTGAAATTATCTTCATGCGTTGAAATTAAAGTCATGTGTTGAAAAATATCCATGTGTGGAAATGTTCATGTGTTGAAAAGCGATGTGTGAAAATTAAATTCATTTGTGAATGAATGAAGTGTATAAACAATAAAAAATCACCTTTTTATAATATATATGAAGTATGAAAAATATTCGCCTTATATATATAAATAGTTTTAACAATAAAAATTCCATCTTTCTAATATGAACAACATAAATAAAATATCCGTATGTGGAAATGCTCATGTGTTGAGAAGTGTGTGTAGTGGAAAAGTTCATATGTTGAATAAAAAGATCGAACAATAAAAAATTACATTTTTATTGAAACTAGGAAGTGTTGAAAACATCCATTTGTCGAATGAATATTTTAAATGATAAAAATACCATTTTTATCATATATGTGAGATGCTAGAGATACGTGGACGTTGAAATAAATATTTGTGAAGAAATATTATTTTTAAACATCCATAGGAACTAAATAAAATAGTCATGTGTTGAAATCTATTTTAGTTCATCAAAATTATCATCTTTGAAATGTGAAGTGTTAAAAATAGCCACTTGTTCAAATAAATGTGCATGAGTTGAAATATACATAAATTCGCTAATGATGTGATTCTAGCCTATGCATGCAACATTAGAATGAATGGTGTTTTTAAAACCAAAGTAAATCAAATATGAAGTTGAATGGAAAATGATAAGTGATAAAAATTGTATATATGTACATGCATATTTATTGAACAGGTTATAGAAAAGGGGCTAGAGAAGAGGAATAAAATTTTGTGCCCGACAAATAGGTACACACTTACTGTTTTGTTTGGGTGATGATTTTATGAGCCTGTTGGCTAGCCGCTTGGCTTTTTCTTTTTCTTTTTGAGATGAGATGCCCGTGTGGCTATTTGGGAATTTTCCCAGCCCCTCCCGTACAAAGGAGGTTATGGCGAAATTTTCCAAAATTTAAAGGCGTTAGTGAAATAATTGAAGTGAAAACGATATAGGAATTTTTGAATGAACTATATTTATATAAATATATAATTATAAATAAAATTAAAACGAAACGTGGTCGTGCAGTTCGTGTTTTGAAACCGTGATTTCAAACGACTAGTGTGGGAAATCCGACCATTGGATTTTCCCGAAACCGCAACCGTTGGGTTCGTCTTGGAAATATCTTTCCAATGGCACCAACTTTGTGTAGATCCGACGGTTGGATTGTCTGGAATGTTTAATTCAAATCTGAAGAAAAACAGCACCAGAAACGATTATATTTATATACATATAAATATAATTAAATTAAATCGAATAACGACGCTGCAGTTCGTAAATTGAAATCGTAACTTCAAATGACTGGTGTGGAAGATCCGACCGTCGGATTTTCCCAAAACTGAAACCGTTGGATTCGTTTTGAAATGATCTTTCTAATGATATAAAATTTGTGAAGATCCAACGGTTATATTTTCAGATATGTGTAAAACAAAATTAGTGAAAAACAACGCCAGTGCATCGACACGACCTGAAACGTCGTTTAATTAAATATGGCCGTTTTAAATTAATTAAAAATGGCGATATATCGTTATAAAATACTATAGACGATATAGAGTGAAAATAAGCCAATTTTGTTGCGTTTGCTTGATATGTGATGGTTGAATGTATTTAACATGAGAATTATAACTAATGAACTGAAATGTGAATGTCGAATAGTCCAACCATGTGATAAATTGATTTAAAAATCTAAATATACGTGGATTATTTGAAAAGGCCGAGTTCATCTCATTTCAAATAATCGATCGACGTTGAGAAGTCGAAGAGTCGAAGATGGTTGAAGACCGACGATCTTCACATTGGATGGATGGGCGCTACCGATGCTCGTGATTGGAGTAAATACCATGAAGGAACTGAAGTAGTAGCCGTCCAAGCATACTGTGGATTGTGCGAATATGCGAGGAATTGGTGCCTACGGTTTCGTTCAGACCCAGAACGGACTTGTAAATGGACCGTGTGTCTGACATTGGATTTTGTTCTGTGCTGATTGATCTCTGTTAAATATATATCTGTTTGGCGGCGGAGAATTTATTCTCTTGCTTAACGCCCTTCTCTGAGACGTACGAGCTTAGAGGTTATGTATTGATAGAAATCAGTGGCATGGAGTGGATTGCCTGTGTGGCACGCCTAAGTGGCATATGATCAAGGCTTTTGTTGCAAAGCAAAGTCTTGTGGTTGATGATCAAAGCATGGTCTGTGTGACGTAGCTTTGTGTATGACGTGAATTCGCGAGCCTCACACCTCGGTATGAGTCAAAAACGGGAGACGTACCGCTGGGAGGGCACGACGTTTCTTTCTAGCTATGGTGGTGTCAGTGACCTACCAGCCCTGATATTATATATACTTTTCACCTGTGTGGTTGTTGGAATGCGAGGCGCCTCGATTATAGGTCTGTAAGGACCGGGAAACGTGTGTTCAGGAATTGCCAATCCTCAAAAGTAAGAGAGGACCGGCCCAGCCGATTCCAAGGATCATAGTGGGGTCCTGGGACATTTGCTAGAGTGTCTCAAACGGAGAGGAGCTTGCCCCTTGCCTCGACTCATGAAGGAATCCAATTTCCAATACGAAATATGCGGACGTGATTGTATTACTAGTATGGCGACATGGTAGATGGTAGCTATGCCGCCTAGGATTGATATTTATGATTGAATTTGCTTTTGAAACATATATACACTAGTAATAATATCAAACACTTTTTTTATTCGTATGAAGCATTTTTGGCCATTATAAGGTAAAACTCTATCCTCCGGCATGCGTTGCATTATGTGATGGGACCTGAGTCTTATAATGGCTTCATTTTGTGAAAAGCATTGCGATGATTTAATCATTTACTTTATTTCATGCCCTAGCACTCATTGGAGTAAACCCGTTCCGCGAAAGTGGCGTGGTCCTTTGATTTGCCTTATTATTGTTGTTAATAAGTTAAGTAGATTTCTCATACCAGTTCCATAACTGACTCGTAGTTTGTTTCACCTTGCAAACTCGGGTGCCCTCATTTTCACACGGGCAGCCTAATTACAGGTTTCTGACGCACTTTTGGCTCATGGCGAGGCTTGACTACACCGTGCTGACTTGGATTTTCTCCGCCATTATTGTATCTATGTTATGATTCCGCCATTGGCGATGTAGACTGATATTTATTTTGTGTACTCTGTATGTATGATTCCGCCTCAGGCGATGGTGACTGACTATGTATCATTATGCACTAAGTTGTATCCTGTACTGTGCTTCTCTGATGTGATGATGTCTATATGATTCCGCTGTCATATGTGTGTAAATTATGCTATTTTCTGTTTATGCTATTTTCTGTGATTTGCTAATGATGATTAATGTGTTATATTCCAATGATTATCCTTGACACCGTGTCATAGGGTTTTGGGATCGTCACATCGGATTTCGACGAAACCACTTTTGTTGGGTCCGTGATGTAAAGTTATTGCTAGATTCCAATTTTCATAATTTTTCGAATCAATATGTGAGAGTGGCAAAGGAAAACGTGTTTGACCAGTTTCAGTTGATTTTAATCGACTGGAAAATGGCCATTTTCCCAACGGTCTCTGAATTCGACGAAACTAGTTTTGTTAGGACCGTATCGTCAATACGAAGCTAGAAAATATTTTTCTGGTATTTTTCAAGTTAGTATGTGACCCCGGTAAATTGAAATGCGCGTTCAAATTCAATATATAGAGTTATATGTTGATTTTAACGGAAACTGATCGAAACGGTCGAATCAGCTTACGGTATATATCCCATTGTGTTCGGAATGGGGGTGAAACGCTATGGACGACTGGCGGTGGGTTTGATTTCGACTTCGAAATAAAAGGTTAATTTTTAAAGAGAAATTAAAATAAATTAATATATATTTTATTATATGCCCCCCTCATTCTTCTCCAATCAGAAAAAATAAAAAAAAGGAAAAAAAACCCTAAAACTATCGTTGCCGCCGATCGACAACCACCGCCCCCCCAGCCATCGTCCACCGCGCCGCACCCCTCCATGGCCACCATCCCCCTCCCTCGCTCCAAGACCCGACGCACCCCCACCTCGCTCGCGCAACCCCTTCCCCCTCGAAGCCTGGCCCCAATCGAGACCCCCAATCGAACCCGCCTCCACCCACAACCCGCAGCCGCCGCCTCCCTCTAGCCCTCGAACCCCTGCGCCGACATCAGCAACCACCGCACCTTGCTTAGCCACCGACCACCCCTTGGCATTCCACCTTCAGCCTCCGACGCGCCGGTGAGCCTTTCTATTTATTTATTTTATTGTTTTATTTATTTAGGTGAGTAAAAATATGATTTTTAAATCATATCATTGTATAAAAGTATGATTTCTTTACATTGAAAATATATGATCTTTAAAACTGAAAAATATACGATTTTTATAAGGTTAAAAATATAATTTTTATAATATAGAAAGGTTAAAAATATAGTTTATATACTAGCAGTGAATTAAAAATATGATTTTTACTTGTGTAGAGTATTAAAAATATGATCTTTATATAATAGAAGATGTAAAAATTCGATTTTTCTATATTGAATAGCGAAGTAAAAATTCGATTTTTCTATATTGAATAGCGAAGTAAAAATTCGATTTTTATATATTGAATAGGGAAGTAAAAATTCGATTTTTCTATATTGAATAGCGAAGTAAAAATTCGATTTTTCTATATTGAATAGCAAAGTAAAAATTCGATTTTTCTATATTGAATAGCGAAGTAAAAAATTCGATTTTTCTATATTGAATAGCGAAGTAAAAATTCGATTTTTCTATATTGAATAGCGAAGTAAAAATTCGATTTTTCTATATTGAATAGCGAAGTAAAAATTCGATTTTTCTATATCGAATAGCGAAGTAAAAATTCGATTTTTATATATTGAATAGCGAAGAAAAATGTGATTTTTATATATGTAGAGAATACGGGCAATGAAAATTGACAAGAGGCAAGAACGGCGGAGATTTTCCTACATATGAAGTGTCGTGGAGTTGGGATAGCTTTGGTGAGAACTTCTCACCTTTTAAATTTGTTTTTCTAGTTATAAATATATACTAGGATGCAGACGGTGTTTAGTAGCACCCGACACCCGTCGTCCACAGACCATGGACGGCTTGTATGCTTGTTTGTTTGATTTTGATGTGTAGTTGATTGTGTGATGTGATGTGAAATAAAATAAAATATTTATATAGTTAAAAATATTTTATAGTTAGAAATAGAATTTTTAATGTGTATATGAAAGCAAATAAAAATAAACAAATCGGATGATTTGTTTGTATACACACATTTGACTGATATTGATTGGGACGATAAATTTTACACATCGCCCAACTGCACAAATAAAATTTGTGTTTGATTGTTTGAAACGCCACACGGGTATCGGGATGATATTTGACGTACACTAATCCCGACTGTTTAGTTGTATGTCGATCGATGGATTGACAGACTGTTATAAGCGTTGAATATTTATATTTGATGCTTATACAGTGTATAATGCACTTTGGATGATGGTTGATTATTCATCGTTGTTATTGTATACATGTGTTGTAGAAAACCCATATAATTAACATTATATGGTAATTGATTTGGCCTCATTCCAGTTTAGAAGTAGAAATATTTGAAAGTAGAAATATTTGAAAAAAGAATATTTGAAAAAGAAATATTTGAAAAAGAAATATTTGAAATAGAATATTTGAAATAGAATATTTGAAATAGAATATTTGAAATAGAAATATTTGAAAAAGAAATATTTGAATAGAAATATTTGAAATAGAAATATTCGAAATAGAATATTTGAAAATATGAGTATATGAAGCCGTGTTGATTAGATTTACGCCATTTTGACGTGAACGATATTTATATCGATTTTATTCATTTTATAACGAATATCAAAAGTGATTTCAAAATCTGAAATTTTGAATAGAAATGAATTCAAATTGAAATTGAATAGAAATGAATTCAAATTGAAATTGAATAGAAATGAATTCAAATTGAAATTGAATAGAAGTGAATTCGAATTGAAATTGAATAGAATTGAATTCGAATTGAAATCGAAAGGAATTGCATTCGAATTAAATTGAAATTGAATTGAAATCAATTTGAAATGAATTTAAGACGAATTTATATTGGAATATTTAATTTTGATTTGAAATTGAATATGAAGTTGAAACCGTTTTGAAAATGAATTTAAAACGATTTATAAAGCACATTTTGAATTGAAATCGACGAAGTATATATATTATATATATAATATAATGGCCTGAATAGAACGCGCCGCGCCGCGGTAGTTCGCGAATTTCGACCATTGACTTCGAACGGATATATCGGGAGATCCTACCGTCGGATTCTCCTAAAACCGAACCGTTGGGTTCGTATCGAAAAGAGCTTTCTAACGGATATTAGAAATTAGAAATCCAACGATTGGATTTGGAATTATGTCCAAATCAAATTTGGAAAAGGTTGCTATAAGTGAAGTTCGATGGCCATTGATGGAAATCGATTGTACGGGCCTTGATAAAATTATTAAAAATATTAATAATTTGTGTAAAATCATAAGAAATTATTTGTGAAGAATTGGGATGAAAAACTCCATATTTGAAAAGATAAAAATAGATTTTTATCGAAATGAATTAGTTTTGAACTAGAATTAAAATTCTATTTGTTTTTAAATAAATAAATTGAATTTGAAAAAGGGTTTTAAAAATAACCAGAATTTCCAATGATTGCATTGGAATGGATTTGAATCGAAATTGTCTTCGGAATATTTCGATGTTGGATTTCGTGATTATACAGATGTTGTTATGGAAATTTGAAAGATATAGATATATATATCGTTATTTCCAATACGATATCTGTTGGTCGTAGAATTTGATATTGAATATAAGTCGATATATTTTCTATTCAGAGCCTTGTATTTAATACCAAATGTGATTTGGGTTTGTCGTGAATGGTGTCTTGACTAACACTGTTCTGGAACCCAGTTGAGAAAGGATTAAATCTTTTTATTTAGATTTAATGAAGTGAACCAATTAAGTGATATTTAATTGGAATTGAATTGATATTGATTTTTGGGTTTATCGTGAACAGTGTTTTAAATAACACTTTTTCTTTAACCCGATAATTAATGGAATGTGATTTTGGGTTTATCGTGAACCGTGTTTTGAAATGACACTGGTTCTTTAACCCAGTTAAAGATTAAAACTAAGTGGAGTTTTAATGGATCTTTAATTAGATTGAAATGATCGAGAATGGAGTATTACCAGTTTTGCTCCAGGCGATAGTTAAATCTTTAATTAGATTTGAACGTGAAATGGTAATTGAATTTACCGATAACACCGTGGTGTTAGATATGAAGTATGACCAGTTTTACTTCATGGGATGAATAGGTTGGGATTGGGAAATAAAATAAATGATTATTTCGGTGTGATTCGCTAATCCCGACTAGTTTGAATTGATATTCAAAGAAGATTAAAGAATAAATTTAAAGAATTTATCTTTGATAAAATTAATGGGAACCTTTCCCAAAGTAGAAGAATATTTGAATAAAAGAATATTCTGAATTGGAATGAGGCGTATGTTGTGTTTGTATAACACGTGTTTATTATATATATACGCGAGTTGTTCAGAAAGACCGGGTTTATCCCATTCTGAATAACTGATTCGACGTGGTGTCGAAGATGAAGACGGTGGTTGAAGACCGGAGGTCTTCACGTCGTTTGGGTAATTACTGATGATATTGATTGGGTTGTACACCCAAGAGGAGGGAATCAGTTAGTGATCGTCCAGACGTATTTGGAGATCGATGGATATGTGGGGTACTAGGTGCCTCCGGTTTCATTCAGACCCAGAACGGACTTGTAAATGGACTGTGTCTAACATTGGATTTTAGTCTATGTGATTGATTTCTATTAAATATATATCTGTTTGGCGGCGGAGAATTTATTCTCTTGCTTAACGCCCTTCTCTGAGACGTACGAGCTCAGGGGTTATATACAGATGGATATCAAACGCATAGAGTGAATTGCCTGTGTGGCATGCCTAAGATGCAAATGATCAAGGCTTCTATTGAAAAGCAAAGTCTTGTGGTTGATGATCAAAGCACGGCCTGTGTGACATAGCTTTGTGTAATGTGAATTCGCGAGCCTCACACCACGGTTGTGAACCAAAAACGGGAGAGGACCTCGGGGAGGGCATGCGTTTCCTTCTAGCTAGGGTGGTGTTAGTGACCTACCAGCCCTGACATTTATATACTTTTCACCTGTGTGGTTGTTGCTGTTGCGAGGCACCTCGGTTAGATCGGACGATTCGGGTCCGATGGGCCATTTGTTGGCTCATTTACGCCCCAAAGGGCGGGGAAACGCAGTGTTCAGGCATTATAATCCACATCGGTGGACCGGCCCTGTAGCTCCAAGGGGCAGTTGCGGCTGTTCCGGAGACATGGGCTAGATTGTCTCGAATCGGTAGAGGACGGTCCCTGGCCTCGGTTCATAGACGGAAATCCAATTTCCAAATACGTGATTTTGCGGTTTTAATTGTAGAACTAGTATGGCGACATGATATATGGTACCCATGCCGCCTATGATTGATACTTATGATTCGAAGATTGTTTTATACACTATACACTGATAATAGTATCAAATGATTTGTTTTAAAATGTATCAAGCATTCTTTGGCTATTATAAGGGAAAACCCTATCCCCCGGCTTGCATTGCATTGTGTGATAGGACCTGGGTCTTATAACAGCTTCATTTTTCTTTATTTAGCATTGCGTTGTTTGTTTTATGCACTGGTATTGTTGGGAGGAAACCCATTCCGTGTTATACGGCGTGGTCCCTTAATTTACCTAACTTTAAAAATAAAGATTAATAACCGTTTTAGTTCTCACACCAGTCACATGACTGACCTGGAGTTTATTGTTTTAACCTAAACTCTGGGTGCCCCTATTTTGACACGGGCAACTAGTAGTTTTGGTTTTGCAGATTTATATTCACAGGATCCTGGTTTACAGCTGGAACGATATCCGGAAAGCTTTGTATCCGTATATCTCTTTCTAGTTGTGTATTGTATTGTATTATTTTCCGTTGCTATGTATTTAAATGTAATTTAAATCTCTGATATTTCTGTGAAATATTCATTTATACTCTCTATATTCTTGTATCTGATGGAATTGTTGTAAATACAATGAAATGTTCTCCCGTCTGCGTTCTGTTGTGGCTTGTTCTCAAAACAATCAGGCGTTTCGAACGGTCTAGATCGGTTTAGCGACTGATTCGGATCGAGCGAAATTCCCGGTCGTCACACCAGTAAGCGTGTCCTGGTCCTCGACCTAGTTCGAGCTCATATAGATACTAAAATGGGTTACTGGTTGAAAAGGGTCCACACACTTGACACAAGCTTCCCTCCTAAGCTTGGTCGCTACTAGGAATTCCCACTTAACACCTTTTAATCCCCATGTCTTATCACATGTCTCATCTTGGTTAAGTGCTTTAATTATGTTTCACATGCTACCCATGTTACCCACTTAATCCTTTATTATTCCCATGTCTTACCACATGTATTATCTTGGTTAAGTGTTCATTAATTCATTATAATCGTAATCTTGTAAGACTTCCCACATTAGATTACCGTTTGCGGTTGCTGGATATGCCGGGTGGTTCCGGGCAGGCTTATACCGCAATCCGTATCTAACCTCGTGTCTTTGCATTATTACACATCTAATTTTTGCCTTTGACCTCTCACATTAGATAACGTTTGCGGTTGCTGGATATGCCTGACAGTTCGGGGCATGCTTATTTCGCAATCCGAATCTAACCTTGTGTCTTAAGCGTTTATTATCACTTTCTTGATTCAAGTCCCAATTTTAAATCTTGGAATATAGTGATTTCCAATTACCCATAAATTCCAATCCAATTTGTGCTTATAATTATAATCCAATTTATGCCTATATTCCCATGTATACAAGTTATACCAGATTATGCGCAAATCAATTTGCGTTCATTGTTATTAACAATTTATGCCAAATCTCATGTATACAAGTTATACTCAATTATGCCAATAATTTATGCCAAATCTCATGTATATAAGTTATACTCAAATATGCCCAAACCAATTTCCATATTCATCAACAGTTTATGCCAAATATCATTTTATTACATATTTCCCAACTTTTCCCAATCATTCCAACGTTATTCGTACGCAAATCTCAACGCAATATGTTAGGCTCGAAGTTAGCCAAATCTCATAAGGAAAAAGAAAAAAAAGAAGGGAAGAGAACCAAAAGATCAAAACTGGCATAAACACATAAATAGGCATGTGAAATGAATAATGACAAAATAGATCAGACAGGCATATGATAATAGCAATTGAGTATGAATTTAAAAGATAACAAATTACAAAACTTGTTATAACTTGATATGATTCATCTTATTTACAGGCATATACATTACATCCAACTTATAATCTTATCACAATTACTTTTTAACTTAATTATATATGAAAGTAACATAGACTCACAGCGATAGGATTCTTAGAAAAGAGAATTAGGCGTTATTGTAGCAAATCGGATCTTGAATAATCTCTACTTTGATTGTTTGTAGATTTGATCTTCTAATTGTAATACTCCTATTCTGATTTGTTTTGGTGGAGAAGAAAGGCTAGTTTAGATTAGAGCAGCATGGAGGCGCCATGGATGAAGACAATGAGATTAGGGTTAGGTTTAGGTGTTTATTTATAGGTATATTAGGTGTATTAGGACCTTTAGATTAAACTATGAACCATCTGAACCATCCAGACCAGAAAAACACGTCATCCAGCCAATCCCAGAAAAACACGTCGTTAGATACAGATATGGCCGATGGGGGTCGACTCCCCAGTCGACTCCCCTTGGGGTGAGGGTCGATACCCACAAGCGGGAAATTTCCCGCTCAGCTATTTTGGGTTGGATTTTGAATTTTGAACTGCTCTCGCTATTTAATTATTATTTATTTGAATTCCACTTTAAACTAAAATCTTCTAAGCTTTAAAACTTCTTCATACTATGTCCGATTTACACAAACTCTGTAACGACCCAGAGAATTTGCGATCCTGGATATCGGCATACAACACTATGTCGACTATTCAAGAATCGGAAACATCAGATAGTCCATGAAAGAAATTAGAGGGTGAGGATAGATAAGATAGAAACTTAGAATAGAAGAAGAAGAAGAACATACAACATCAGAGTAACACGAATCTCACATCGGAACGAACAACATATAATAGATAACATATACTTGAAATAAAATCAGTATATGTATACAGTAACATTATCAGAGTACAACAATTACAACACAGCGAAAAAAACAATAGCTGTATAATCTTGAAGCCTCCTGCTCCAAGCCCTCCAAGTATATCTATAAAATCATGACTACTTGACTGCACGTACAAAATTGGGCACCCAAGAGTTTAGGGAAAACAAAACAAAATAAACTCTGGGTCAGTCATGGGACTGGTGTGAGTAAACAATTTAAAACAGTTTGGGAAAATAACGATATCTCATAAGACCACGCCGTATAACGGAACGGGTTTTTCCCTTATGAGAATCCAAATCAATTAATTTAACTTTCAAATCATTTTGATAAGAAACAATGATCTTTTATATCAAAAATCTTTTGATATTATAACAGTGTCTATCAACCACAATATAATAATCATCTTGCAAAACGCTTTCATCTCACGTTCCACATATATAGTATACAATCAAAACCGCGAGCACTTATTGGGTAATGGATTTCCAACTATGACAAGGTATGGAACCACCTTTCGATAGTGTACCTCTAGAGAGGAATACACTAGGTTCAACAAGAACATCTTGTAACCCGACCACACATGACCGACCACTAATTTCGCTTGAGTGTATCGAATGTATATCACTAACGGTTGGGATCAGCAACCATTTCCCGAATGGGACAGCATCGAATAGATTAAAGAATGAAATGAATATCTCTAGATAGGCGATAATACACCCTAATTGGCAGCCAACCACTTAGCCATGTTGCCTGCCCGATTTTTGTTATTTCCTGGTTGTAAGGCTAGAGGCCACGCTTATCTCTGATAGATCACACAATTATTCACTTTGAATGTCACATCGTCATACCCGTCAAATCACAAATTGATTTCCCCAAAAATACAACGGGTATACAGCTAAGAGAAATGAATTCCTCCGCCACCAAACTTACATACGTTTGAAGAGATCAACTTACGCGATCTATTAAATATACTCTGTTAGACATTCTTCCATACAGGTCATCCTGGGACTGGACAAACCGAAGGTATTATTCTGTAAATAAAACAACCTTTGCATAACTCCGTCTTCAATTATCTTCATCATATTTGATCGCAACGCTAACGCCCATACGGAGTGGTTTTCAAATAATGAATATGATCCCGATCTCTCCGTATTGACGACGGAAAAATGGTCAAAAACTTCGATAGTCGGTGAGTTAACTATCAAAGGAAAACATGTGTACAAACAACGGGCGTATTTCCAAATGGAAATCTTACCGAGCAAATCATCAATCAACACTAATCCACTTTAATTTAATTTGTCATTCAATTATCCATTTCCCTATTCCTGTTTCATATATTCAACATTTCTTATTTTCTAAATTTAGAAAATATACGTTATTAACAATGGAAAACATTTCCATTTCTTATTTTCTATATTAGAAAACATTTCTGATTCCTATTTGGAAAACATTTCCAAAACTCCTACACTAGATATAAACAGATGTTTAAATCAAACATCGCTATGCCAACTCAAACCATTATACTCGTTAACTAAATTCACTTAACCAATATTCACTGTCGAACCTTAACCATTCCTTAGTTAAAAACGAAGCCAATCAAGTTGGGGTATAACTACCTCTCAGACCTTAACTGAACAACATTTCTAACTTCGAAACAGAAAAGGTTCACCTTTTAAACCTTTAACAAACTTCCTTACGTAACTCTCTTTCGAATAAATCTCTATTCGATAACTCTTTCCTTCGAATAAACTATATTCGATAATCACTCTTCGAATAGCCATATTTGATTAACTCTATTCAATTAACACTATTCGATTAACTTTAATCGATTTACTCTTATCAGTTAGCTCTATTTGATTAACTCTATTGGATTAACTCTATTTGATTAACCCTTATCAATTAACTCCTCTCGATTAACTCCTTCCGAATAAACTATATTCGATTAACTCCTTTCGAATAAACTATATTCGATTAACTCCTTTCAAATAAGCTATATTCGATTTACTCCTTTCGAATAAACTATATTCGATTTACTCCTTTAACTCTATTCGAATAAACTATATTCGATTAACTCTTTTAACTCTATTCAAATAAACTATATTCGATTAACTCCTTTAACTCTATTCGAATATACTATATTCGATTAACTCCTTTAACTCTATTAGAATAAATATATTCGATTAACTCCTTTCGAATAACTAATATTCGATAACTCCTTTAGAATAACTAATATTCGATAACTCCTTTCTGAATAAACAAAATTCAATTAATTCTCTTCTTCGAATAACCTTATTCGATAACTCTTTGTTCGAATAAACAATATTCGAATAATCTCTAATCCGACTAACTCTAATTCAATTAACTATATTGGAATAACTCCTTCTGATTTACTCTAATCAATTAACTCTAATCAATTAACTCCTTTCGATTAACTCTAATTGATTAAGTCTAATCGATTAACTCTAATCAATTAACTCCATTCGATTAACTCTGATTGATTAACTCTAATCAATTAACTCCATTCGTTTAACTCTAATCGATTATCACATTAGATTAACTCTAATCGATTAACTCTAATTCGATTAACTCTAATCGATTAATTCTAATTCGATTAACTCTAATCGATTAACTCCTATTTCCTTTTATAATCCTACTAACTTTTCAAATATTTCCTATTATGATATCTTATTTATTTTCTAAATAAATATTCCTTTTATCTTTCTATTTGTTTTTCCATATAAATATTCCTTTTATAATCTATTTATTTTCTAAATAAATATTTCCATTTATAATCTATTTATAAATGTTTTACAATTATTTCCTTTTCAATTCTATTTGTAAATGTTTTACAAATATTTCCTTTCCAATTTGTTTTCACAAATATTTCCTTTTCTATTTGTTTTCACAAATAATTCCTTTTCTATTTGTTTTCACAGATATTTCCTTTTCTATTCTATTTTCACAAATAATTCCTTTTCTATTTGTTTCCATAAATATTTCCTTTTCTATTCTGTTTTCACAAATAATTCCTTTTCTATTTGTTTCCACAAATATTTCCTTTTCTATTCTATTTATTTAACAAATAAATATCTCCTTTAATAAAATCCTTTGATTTTATAATTATTTTCTTTTACAAAATTCTTTTCCTTTTATATATAAAATACATTGATTTTATATAGATAATTCATTTTCAAAATACACTTTGAAAATCCCCTTTTCTACATTCCAGTATTTCTTATGGTTTTTTAAAATACCACACAACAATGATTGATATCATTCGAACACACATAATCAACACAGAATCTATACCACATATATATCACCATAAATGAAAAACAGTAAAATAAATGTTGAGGAATCCAGTTGGATTCCTCCGACCTGTTTCCCTGCATCCACAGATGTTAAACAATATAATTAACATCAATTTCATTTCACTATGAAATATTCTGCAAAACATAATCAATTATTTGATTAACGATATATATATATATATATATATATATATATATATATATATATATATATCGTTGCCTATAATTTCAACCAATATATCAGCAGTTCATTCAAACAGTCAACACACAGAAATCAGTCATCATTTATCAGTTCTAAAAATACGTTATAAAAATATAAACTGATAGAGTTGGTGAGTTTTACTCACGTTGGACAGTTATCGTTAAATAACGATTAACTATCTTTGATTCAAACAAAAAATTTATTTTGTAATAAATTGTAATGAGCCCCGATTCACTCCTAGTCAGTTCCAGAGTGTAGTCCCCGTCCATACGGTCCCAACGCGACCAGTTTTGCTGAATTTCGTTTTCGTATTACAAAGTTACGACATTATGAAGTTAGTGTACATTTTAAATAGATTGAACATGGAATTTAAATTATAATGGACTTCCACCTCTAAATTTCAGCCCATACCCGATCATTACCCGACCTGCTCCCTTCTATCTTCCTTAACGCAATAGCAAAGCTCCAGTACCCGTTTTCAAGCCATTAACGC
Organism: Allium sativum; assembly: GCA_030737875.1. Taxonomy (NCBI): domain Eukaryota; kingdom Viridiplantae; phylum Streptophyta; class Magnoliopsida; order Asparagales; family Amaryllidaceae; genus Allium; species Allium sativum. The sequence goes on along the minus strand of CM060926.1, from coordinate 264,236,592 downwards.
ACCTTCATCAACCCATATCTCCACCATCTCTTAACGAAATCCTATGAAACTACCACCATTCTTCTTCTCTTCAGAATCTCCACATCTCCATCACCTTTATCATCAACTCGCACAAACTATGGAGGCTCCAACTTTCAGCTCGTGTCACATACACGTACAGGTGAACGAGGTCTTCTTCCATGAATCCCTCCTGAATTTCATCAATACACGCGCCTCCTCATCCTAATCACAACAACTACCTTGAATCGACCCATTGACCACCACAACTTCAACGAACTTAAACCTTACTTCCGCTGTAAACACGCGGTACCCAAAAATGTGCATCGCACCATCCAAATAGCATATCAAAGGAAAGCTAATCCCCATACAAGCTCACGGATGTAGGTTTTAAGATTTAAGGATTTTTGTTTGATTTGATTTTGATTTTCAAAGAGGGAAACTTCACGTTTTGGGTGTTTACAAGTGACAGCGCGATGTCTGTTGACTTTGGAAGATAGAAATTAGGTTAGAAGGTGTTAAGGGGTTTTTATAGGAAAATTTAGATATTTTTTCTTCGAATATTATATTAAATTATAATCAACTTCTGTTTTTATTTGTCCTTTAAAATTCCTGTAATCACATATGACACCCAAAAATCACGAAACTGGACATGCAGCTACAGTTCGACATTATGGACCCAACGATACTGGTTTCGTCGAATTCCGACTCCGTTTGCTCACACAGCGTATTTTTAACGGTCAAAATACTAACTGTTTTTCACATTAAAAATCTGTACGACCACACACTGACCCTAAAAATCACGAAACTTGAAATCTAACAATAATTTAATATTACGGATCCAACAAAATTAGTTTCATCGAAAACAGAGGTCGTTTGCAAAACTGGCTATTTTAAAGCTCTAAATAACCCATTTAAATATATAAATATATTTAAAAATAATTAAATTTAATATCAATAAATATATTATTGTATATATTCACAATAGAATATCATACTGCTCCAATGGGATTTTTAACTCGATACTTCAAAGTTCTCAGTTATATCGATATTCGATTTATATTTAAATCCTTTTATATATCGTTATAAAATTATAAAGGAATTCCATAATGACTTTTCTAAATTTTGATTTGGACATAAATCAAAATCTACACAATGAAATCCCAATTTTTCTCTTCCATTAGAAAAATATACTTCACCAGCTCCGAACGTTTCTTGTTTCACAGAAATCCGATTTACGGATTCTGTATATTCGTTTAAAGTTCGAATCGCCAAATTACGAACTGACATGCCATTTCGAGCTCGACTATAATTATAATATAATTATACATTCAAACTTCATTTATATAATATATTCGTGAATATAATTCAACTCTGAACTGAATTATTTATTTTGAATAATCCAAATTACACAATATTGTGAATTCCACTTTTTTTGATTAATTCTGAATTAAATATATTATTCTATTATTTATAGTAATTAAATAATCCATATAATTTAATTAAACACCCATTATATTCTCTAAATCACTATTTATATAATTAAATTAATTAATTATAATACCGTAAAAATACGGGACATTACATTCTTTCCCCATTAAAATAATTTCGTCCTCGAAATTGCTAAGATAGAAAACAAACCTTATTAACTGCGTTAAAAATTATTTGGCTTACTTATTAACTTTAGATTCAATTGGACCAATTTAATTTCAATTAAAATATGAACTCATTCTTATTAACGAAAATTTTCAAAAATCATGAAAATTTCCTAACACCCGAAATTTTCGAAAAATTTCGCCAGCACCTCCTTTGTATTGGTCTATCGGTACAACTAAAACTCGCCTCTCTGGGCCATCTCCATCCCAAAAGAAAATCAAACAGCCAAACGGCTTGCCAAACAGGCTCATCAAATCTCATGCTTATACCAAATATAAACTTGTACCTTTTTGTCGGCATATCAACTTTATCACTTTCACCTGTTATCAATCCAACATATACCAATGTCATCTCAACCAATTTCAAATCAATATATGTTCAACACAGCTATTCGCTTATATCCAAACCAAATTACATTTCAACCTCGAGTTTCATTTTTGATTCTCGAGTTCCATTTCAAATTCCTATCTCCCAATACAATTGTATTCGATATCATTCTAATCTATTTCAATTTAAGTTACCACTTAACTGATTTCAATTCAATTCTTGCTCGGTTTCACAAATTTCTATTTAAATTTGTTTTTAATTCGAACAATCTCTTCCTGGGAGTTTTAAACAACTTACCTTTTTCCAAAAAAAAAAATCAAATATTCGCTTTTGAAATCAAAACAACTTGTTTTCTCAAAACAATTCAAAAACAATATCTTTGGTAGTAATCCGTCATTTACAAACTCGAAAATGAACACCGATGATGTCATGATCATAATCGGAATCTATTTTCCAGCGATCGAAGTGAGTTCAATACTATATTACTTTTCAAAACTCATATTCAAATACTTCCATTTTGAAATACATTTCAAAATACCATTCAAAATGCTTGAACAACAATTTAAAATCTCCCAGGACTAAAAATTCTCATATATTCGATCCAAATTCATTTACAAACACTTATTCATATTTTCAAAATTTTAATTCCAATTCTGATTCTAAATTCATATTTACTTCATCTTATTTCATGTATTATATTCATATGAATTCTGATTGGCTATTTACATAACCCTTCCAATTATAATCTTATTCGACTATAATTACAGTTGACACATTCAATAATAATATCAATATAAATCATCTGTTTATATCAAAAATATATTTTTAGTAAAATTATATCATTTATCGTCTTTCCAAAACATATCATGTCGGTTCATCGTATTCGAGTGTTTATAAATTCCTACCGATACAATCGATCAAACTGATCGACCAGAACTCATAAACAACTCAACCAACAAAACTCCGCAATATAAAACCATTTTATATTGAACAACAAATACGTTCACTCGTATATACACTCAAACTCAATCTAGGGTATTACTAATCCCATCTATACCGAGTCACGCCACAGAGCCAAGGTAATTACTTAACCTTAAGCTCTGACACCACTGTAACGACCCAGAGAATTTGCGATCCTGGATATCGGTATACAACACTATGTCGACTATTCAAGAATCGGAAACACCGGATAGTCCATGAAAGAAATTAGAGGGTGAAGATAAATAAGATAGAAACTTAGAATAGAAGAAGAAGACGAACATACAACATCAGAGTAACACGAATCTCACATCGGAACGAACAACATATAATAGATAACATATACTTGAAATAAAATCACTATATGTATACAATAAAATTATCAGAGTACAATAATTACAAAACAACGAAAAAAACAATAGCTGTATAATCTTGAAGCCTCCTGCTCCATGCTCTCCAAGTATATCTGTAAAATCCTGACTACTTGACTGCCCATACAAAATTGGGCACCCAAGAGTTTAGGGAAAACAAAACAAAATAAACTCTGGGTCAGTCATGGGGCTGATGTGAGTAAACAATTTAAAACAGTTTGGGAAAATAACGATATCTCATAAGACCACGCCGTATAACAGAACGGGTTTTTCCCTTATGAGAATCCAAATCAATTTGATTTAACTTTCAAATCATTTTGATAAGAAACAATGATCTTTTATATTAAAAATCTTTTGATATTATAATAGTGTCTATCAACCACAATATAATAATCATCTTGCAGAACGCTTTCATCTCACGTTCCACATATATAGTATACAATCAAAACCACGGGCACTAATTGGGTAATGGATTTCCAACTATGACAAGGTATGGAACCACCTTTCGATAGTATACCTCTAGAGAGGAATACACTGGGTTCAACAAGAACATCTTGCAACCCGGCCACACATGACTGACCACTCATTTCGCTTGAGTGTATCGAATGTATATCACCAACGGTTGGGATCAACAACCGTTTCCCGAATGGGACAACATCGAATAGATTAAAGAATGAAATGAATATCTCTATATAGGTGATAATACACCCTAATTGGTAGCCAACCACTTAGCCATGCTGTCTGCCCGATTTTTGTCATTTCCCGGTTGTGAGGCTAGAGGCCATGCTTATCTCTGACAAATCACACAATTATTTACTTTGAATGTCACATCGTCATATCCGTCAAATCACAAATTGATTTCCCAAAAAATACAACGGGTATACAACTAAGAGAAATGAATTCCTCTGCCACCAAACGTACATACGTTTGAAGAGATCAACTTACGCGATCTATTAAATATACTCTGTTAGACATTCTTCCATACAGGTCATCCTGGGACTGGACAAACCGAAGGTACTATTCTGTAAATATGACAGCCCTTGCATAATTCCGTCTTTAATTATCTTCATCATATTTGATTGCAACGCTAACGCCCATACGGAATGGTTTTCAGATAATGAATCTGATCCCGGTCTCTCCTTATTGACGACGGAAAAATGGTCAAAAAACTTCGATAGTCGGTGAGTTAACTATCAAAGGAAAACATGTGTACAAACAACGGGCATATTTCCAAATGGCAATCTTACCGAGCAAATTATCAATCAACACTGATCCACTTTAATTTAATTTGTCATTCAATTATCCATTTCCCTATTCCTGTTTCATATATTCACATTTCTTATTTTCTAAATTTAGAAAATATACGTTATTAATAATGGAAAACATTTCCATTTCTTATTTTCTATATTAGAAAACATATTTGATTCTTATTTGGAAAACATTTCCAAAACTCCTACATTGGATTCAAACAGATGTTTAAATCAAACATCGCTATGCCAACTCAAACCATTATACTCATTAACTAAATTCACTTAACCAATCTTCACTGTCGAACCTTAACCATTCCTTAGTTTAAAACGAAGCCAATCATGTTGGGGTATAACTAGCTCTCAGACGTTAACTGAACAACGTTACTAACTTCGAAACAAACAAGGTTCACCTTTTAAACCTTTAACACTCTTTCGAATAAATCTCTCTTCGACAACTCTTTCCTTCGAATAAACTATATTCGATAATCACTCTTCGAATAGACATATTCAATTAACTCTATTCAATTAACACTATTCGATTAACTCTAATTGATTTGATCTTATTAGTTAGCTCTATTTGATTAACTCTATTCTATTAACTCTATTTGATTAACTCTATTGGATTAACTCTATTTGATTAACCCTTATCAATTAACTCCTCTCGATTAACTCCTTTCGAATAAACTATATTCGATTAACTCCTTTCGAATAAACTATATTCAATTAACTCCTTTCTAATAAACTATATTCAATTTACTCCTTTCGAATAAACTATATTCGATTTACTCCATTAACTCTATTCGAATAAACTATATTCGATTAACTCTTTTAACTCTATTCGAATAAACTATATTCGATTAACTCCTTTAACTCTATTCCAATAAACTATATTCGATTAACTCCTTTAACTCTATTCGAATAAACTATATTCGATTAACTCCTTTAACTCTATTCGAATAAACTATATTCGATTAACTCCTTTCGAATAACTAATATTCGATAACTCCTTTCGAATAACTAATGTTCGATAACTCCTTTCGAATAACTAATGTTCGATAACTCCTTTCGAATAACTAATATTCGATAACTCTTTTCGAATAACTAATATTCGATAACTCCTTTCGAATAACTAATATTCGATAACTCCTTTCTGAATAAACAAAATTTGATTAATTCTCTTCTTCGAATAACCTTATTCGATTACTCTTTCTTCGAATAAACTATATTCAAATAATCTCTAATCCGACTAACTCTAATTCAATTAACTCTATTGGATTAACTCCTTCTGATTTACTCTAATCAATTAACTCTAATCAATTAACTCCATTCGATTAACTCTAATCGATTAACTCTAATCGATTAACTCTAATCAAATAACTCCATTCGATTAACTCTAATCAATTAACTTCATTCGTTTAACTCTAATCGATTAACTCTAATCGATTAACTCCATTCGATTAACTCTAATCGATTAACTCTAATTGATTAATTCTAATTCGATTAACTCTAATCGATTAACTCCTATTTCCTTTTATAATCCTACTTACTTTCCAAATATTTCCTTTTATGATATCTTATTTATTTTCTAAATAAATATTCCTTTTATCTTTCTATTTATTTTTCCAAATAAATATTCCTTTTATAATCTATTTATTTTCTAAATAAATATTTCCATTTATAATCTATTTATAAATGTTTTACAATTATTTCCTTTTCAGTTCTATTTGTAAATGTTTTACAAATATTTCCTTTCCAATTTGTTTTCACAAATATTTCCTTTTATATTTGTTTTCACAAATATTTCCTTTTCTATTTGTTTTCCCAAATAATTCCTTTTCTATTTATTTTCACAAATATTTCCTTTGCTATTCTATTTTCACAAATAATTCCTTTTCTATTTGTTTCCATAAATATTTCCTTTTCTATTCTATTTTCACAAATAATTCCTTTTCTATTTGTTTCCACAAATATTTCCTTTTCTATTCTATTTATTTAACAAATAAATATCTCATTTTATAAAATCCTTTGATTTTATAATTGTTTTCTTTTAAAAAATTCTTTTCCTTTTATATATAAAATCCATTGATTTTATATAAATAATTCATTTTCAAAATACACTTTGAAAATCCCCTTTTCTACATTCCAGTATTTCTTATGGTTTTTTGAAATACAACACAACAATGATCGATATCATTAAAACACACATAATCAACACAGAATCTATATCACGTCATATATCACCATATATGAAAAACAGTAAAATAAATGTTGAGGAGTCCAGTTGGATTCCTCCGACCTGTTTCCCTGCATCCACAGATGTTAAACAATACAATTAACATCAATTTCATTTCACTATGAAATATTCTGCTAAACATAATCAATTATTTGATTAACAATATATATATACATACATACATATATATATATATATATCGTTGTCTATAATTTCAACCAATATATCAGCAGTTCATTCAAACAGTCAACACACAGAAATCAGTCATCTTTTATCTGTTCTAAAAATACGTTATAAAAATATAAACTGATAGAGTTGGTGAGTTTTACTCACATTGGACAGTTATCGTTAAATAACGATTAACTATCTTTGATTCAGATGGACAATTTATTTTGCAATAAATTGTAATGAGCTCCGATTCAATCCCAGTCAGTTCCAGAGTGTAGCCCCCGTCCATATGATCCCAACGCGACCAGTTTAGCTGAATTTTGTTTTCGTATGACAAACTTATGACATTATGAAGTTAGTGTACATTTTAAATAGATTGAACATGGAATTTAAATTATAATGGGCTTCCACCTCTAAATTTCAGCCCATACCCGATCGTTACCCGACCCGCTCCCTTCCATCTTCCTCAACGCAATAGCAAAGCTCCAGTACCCGTTTTCAAGCCATTACCGCACCTTCATCAACCCATATCTCCACCATCTCTTAACGAAATCCTACGAAACAACCACCATTCTTCTTCTCTTCAGAATCTCCACATCTCCATCACCTTCATCATCAACTCGCACAACCTATGGAGGCTCCGACTTTCAGCTCGCGTCATATACACGTATAGGTGACTGAGGTATTTTTCCATGAATCCCTCCTGAACTTCATCAATACACGCGCCTCCTCAACCTGATCACAACAACTACCTTGAATCGACCAATCGACCACCACAACTTCTATAAACTCAAACCCTATTTCCGCTGTAAACACGCGGTACCCAAAAATGTGCATCACACCATCCAAATAGCTTATCAGGGGAAAGCTAATCCCCATACGAGCTCAAGGATGTAGGTTTTAGGATTTATGGATTTTTGTTTGATTTGATTTTGATTTTCAAAGAGAGAAACTTCACGTTTTGGGTGTTTACAAGTGACGGCGCGATGTCTGTTGACTTTGGAAGATAGAAATTAGGTTAGAAGGTGTTAAGGGGTTTATATAGGAAAATTTAGATATTTTTTCTTCGAATATTATATTAAATTATAATCAACTTCTGTTTTTATTTGTCCTTTAAAATTCCTGTAATCACACATGACATCCAAAAATCACGAAATGGACATGCAGCTATAGTTCGACATTACGGACCCAACGAAACTGGTTTCGTCGAATTCCGACTCCGTTTACTCACACATCATATTTTTAACCATCAAAATACTGACTGTTTTTCACATTAAAAATCCTTACGGCCACACATTGACCCCAAAAATCACGAAACTTAAAGTCTAATAATAATTTAATATTACGGATCCAACAAAATTAGTTTCGTCGAAAACGGAGGTCGTTTGCAAAACTGGCTATTTTTTAAGCTCTAAATAACCCATTTAAACATATAAATATATTTAAAAATAATTAAATTTAATATAAATAAATATATATTATCGTATATATTCACAATAGAATATCATACAGCTCTAATGGGATTTATAACTCGATATTTCAAAGTTCTCAGTTATATCGATATTCGATTTATATTTAAATCCTTTTATATATCATTATAAATTATAAAGGAATTCCATAGCGACTTTTCTAAATTTTGATTTGGACATAAATCAAAATCTACACAATGAAATCCCGATTTTTCTCTTCCATTAGAAAAATATACTTCACCAGCTCCGAACGTTTCTTGTTTCATAGAAATCTGATTTAAAACGGATTCTGTATATTCGTTTAAAGTTCGAATCACCAAATTACGAACTACCACGCCATTTCGAGCTCGATTATAATTATAATATAATTATACGTTCAAACATCGTTTATATAATATATTCGTGAATATAATTCAACTCTAAACTGAATTATATATTTTAAATAATCCAAATTACACAATATTGTGAATTCCACTATTTTTGATTATTTCTGAATTAAATATATTATTCTATTATTTATATTAATTAAATAATCCATATAATTTAATTAAGCAGCCATTATATTCTCTAAATCACTATTTATATAATTAAATTAATTAATTATAATACCGTAAAAATACGGGACATTACAAACTCGGACTCTATCCCAAGCAAAATTCCGAGACGAATGCAAAGGCGCAGCCCGTTTCCTTAATTCTTATATAAAAATTAAGTATTCTTTAATTTGCTAATTTTAATATTTTAAAATTACGGGGTGTTACATTCTCCCCTCCTTAAAGGATTTTGTCCCCGAAATCTTCAAGTTTAGAAGAATGTATCCTACCATCCATCATCCATCTACTAATCCATCATCCACAAGCATCCATTGTCCTTAAAAGATTTCTAATGCTATATGAATCATATGCAATATAAAAGTGATTGAGCCAATCTTAGTGCCTAAAGTGCGGGTAAATGCATCTACGAGCAACCACTAGAAAACACTTGCATCCACCATTCATAACATGTCTCAAGCACATGTTTACATCCATTGGCTTCTACTAAGGATCGAAGATATAATCGAGAGGATACACTAAACGATAGAACAAGTATAAACAAAGCGGTAGAAAAAGGAGAAGTTAAGAACATACCCTCAAAAAGGAAATGGTACGACGTGCGTATCTTGTCTTCTGTTTCCCAAGTCGTGTCTCCTTGATCATCTCCCCATTGGACTTTAACCAACTTGACCTCTCGGTTGCATAATTTCTTGACCTCCGATCCAAGGATGCATGTAGGAACTCGTCTAACCGTGGCATCTCGCTCTACTTCCACTTCTCTAAGCATGCTCGGCTCTACTACTTCCGCGGTATCATGTAAACACTTCCTCAAATGCGATAGGTGAAAAATGTCATGAACACCACTAAGCTTCTCAGGCAACTTCACTCTGTAGGCCATCTGTCCAATTCTTTCTGTAATGGGGAATGGCCCTACGAACCTTGGTGCTAATTTCCTTACAGATCCAAAGTGAACTACGTTCCTCAATGGTGACACTTTAATAAAAACCGTGTCTCCAACATCGAACTCAAGATCGGTTCGTCTCTTATCAGCGTATGACTTTTTCCGGTCTTGTGTTGTCTTCATGCGTATTCGAATCAAGTCTATCTTCTCCGAAGTTTCCCTAACAATCTCGGTCCTAAGCAAAATCTTATCCATAGATTCTCACCAATAAGTCGGTGATCGGCAAGGTCGTCCATATAAAGCTTCAAAAGGTACCATGCCAATACTAGTCTGATAGCCGTTGTTGTAGGCGAACTCTACTAATGGAAGGTGTTCTTCCCATGTCCCTCCAAAATCCAAGATGCATAACCTCAAAAGAACTTCTAGAATCCGAATCACTCTTTCTGTTTGGCCGTCCGTCTAAGGTTGATAAGCGGTGCTCAAACACAATTGCATTCCTACTACCTCTTGCAAGCTCTTCCAAAACTCACTAGTGAAAATGGGATCTCGATCGCTTATGATACTAGAAGGTATGCCGTGTAGACGAACTATCTCTTGGAGATAAACAGATGCTAATCATGCCGCTGTTCTTCTACTCTTAACGGAAATGAAATGGGTGCTCTTGGTAAGTCTATCTACTACTACCCAAATCCCCGTATTACCCTTCCTTGACCTCGGCAACCCGTCCACGAAATCCATGGAAACACTTTCCCATTTACACCGTGGAACCTCTAAAGGGTGAAGCAAACCACCAGGCTTCTTTTTCTTAGCCTTGACTTGCTAGCACACTAAGCATCTAGAAACGAACTCAGCCACATCCTTCTTCATTCCAGCCCAAAAGAAAACTCGCTTCATGTCCCTATACATCTTGTCACCACCGGGATGTATGGTCATCTTAGAATGATGTACTTCTTCAAGGATTGTCCTTCTCAAACTCTCGTCTCGTGATACGCAAAGTCTTCCATCCCTACGCAACCAACCTTTTTCATCTGTAGTATACCTACTAAGATGGCTCGAAGACTCCCCTCTTATGAGCTTGTCTTCTATCTCTATCAGCTGTGGGTCATCTCGCTGTGCCACTCCTATCTGTCCCAAAAGCATAGGTCGCACCTCTAACGATGCCAACAAACCGGGTACATAATCGATAGAGGGTCTAAAATCAAAGGTAGATATGTACTCTAAACTCTGCCTCTCGACGAACAAAGGACTCAAAGTCAACCTCTTTCTACTCAAGGCGTCAGCCACGATGTTACCCTTGCCAGAGGTATATGTAATCTCAAAATCATAGGATATAAGAACTCCATCCACCTCTGTTGCCTTAAGTTAAGATCTTTTTGAGAGAACAAGTATTTAAGTGACTTATGGTCTATATACAACTCAAACCTCTCTCCAAGCAAATAGTGATGCCAAGACTTAAGCGCAAAAACTATGGCAGCTAACTCAAAGTCGTGGGTAGGGTAATTCTTCTCATGGACCTTTAACTGCCTTTCACCATAGCATATCACCCTTCCCTCTTGCATCAAAACTGCGCCAAGCCCTGTCCCGCAAGCATCGGTATACACAGTGAATGGTTTACTCCCATCCGACAAAACTAAAACTGGAGCTGTCATCAAAGCCCTCTTTAAACATTGGAAAGCATCGTCACAGTCAAAACCCCAAGAAAAGGTCAAATTCTTTTTCGTCAATCGTGTAAGTGGGGCTGATATCTTTGCGAAGTCCTTAATGAACTTCCTTTAATAGCCCGCCAACTCTAGAAAACTTCTTACTTCCGTTACGTTTCTGGGAACCTTCCAATCTTGGATTACTACCACCTTTGCGGGATCCATTGCTATCCCTTCTTTAGAGACCACGTGCCCTAGGAATCTTACTTCCTTCCCCCAAAAGTGACATTTGGAGAACTTAGCTTTAAGCTGATGTGCTCGTAGGGTCTCTAAAACTTCCTTAAGATGTAAGGCATGCTCTTCCTCGTTTCTTGAGAAGATCAGGATATCATCTACAAAGACTACTATAAATTTGTTTAGAAACTACCTAAACACCCTACTCATCAAGTCCATGAAATATGCAGGTGCATTCGTCAAACCAAAAGGTATGACGATCCATTCAAAGAAACCATCTGGAGTTTTAAATGCAGTCTTATCTATGCTGTCCTAAGCCACCCTTAGCTGATGAAATCCTGTAGCTAAATCCAATTGCGAGAAAACCGAAGCACCAACCAACTGATCGAACAAGTCGTCTATCCTCGGTAATGGGTGTCTGTTCTTCTTCGTGATCTTATTCAGCTCTCTATAGTCCACGCAGAATCTAAGCGGACCATCAGCCTTAGTAGTAAAAACAACTGGAGCACCCCACTCCGAGATACTTCTTCTTATGAACCCTTTCTCAAGCAACTCTTTCACTTGTTTACTAAGCTTCCTCCTTTCTCTTAGAGCCATGTGGCGCATAGGCAATGCAACTGGCTTTGCATTGTACACCAAGTATATATAGAAATCTATCTCGCGTTTTGGAGGTAAGCACCTAACCTCCTCAAAGACATCTACATACTCACGGAATACTCGAACAGATTGCAAATCATCAATAGATGTGTCAAGAGATTCTAGGTAGCTAAGCATAACAGAACCCTTAGGGTCGCATGAGATATAGAGAGTATTACTCAAACTAGTCAACAGTCTAACTACCCTCTTTTCACAGTCGAGAATGGTACCATACCTGGCTAGCCAATCCATTCCTAGAATCAATCCATAGCCCGTGAAACCAAGAACATAAGAGTTGCATTCGAACTCAACGCCATACATAGATATTCTCAAATCCCGACATAACATAGACAGATGAGCCGTACTCCCAATAGGATTTGAGACAACAACGGGATCCACTACTATACTAGTATCCAGGTGTAGAGACTCAGTAATAGAAGCAGGTATAAACGAATGTGAAGATCCAGAATCAAATAAAGTACGTATAGGATGATCGAAAAGGAAAATCAAACTTTCAACAGAAATATTTCTACCTCTCTCTTGCGTAGCTGCCATGAGAGCATGAACCTGCCCTCCAGAAGTAGATCCTGTCCTCTTTTCTTGCCCTTGTCCTTGCCTCCTTGGGCAGTCTTTAATCATATGTCCTGCCTTACCACATTGGAAGCAACCCGTCCTCTTCTTCTTCCTATAGTCCTTCTTCAAATGGCCAGGTATTCCACAATTGTGACACTTTCTTTTCTCTGAACCCTTGTTATCCTTACGGCCCTTCTTTTTTTGTTGCTGTGCCTTCTTTGGATCCACTTTCTTATCTTATGCCTTATTAGCACCTTTCTCCTCTTCATGTATTAACGCCATATCAACAAGATTCTCGAAAGTAGCCCCCATAGGAACGTGGGACATAGCCAACCTGTGTAATGGTTCATTCAGACTCTTGGCAAATCTCAAGGCCTTCTTATGTGGTGTATTAACTAATTCCATACCAAATCTTGCTAACTGGTTAAACTTGTTAACGTACTCCTTCACAGACAAACTCCCTTGTTTCAAAGCCAAGAACCTCTCCATGTATAAACCCTCCTCCGCTTGTGAAAGAAATTTCAACTCAAACCTTTGTCTAAAATCCATCCATGTCTCCACTGCACGTCATCCATTAGTTACTTCCCACCAAATTAAGCTTCGTCCTTCATCAATTAAGCAGCTAGCTGAGCCTTCCTTCCATTGTCTATCTCAAAGACACCAAACAAGTCCTCCACTTCCTTGAGCCACTTATGAGCCTCAACAAACGTTTCAGTTCCATAAAACGGTTTTCCGCCTATCGCACAGAAGTCTTTGCATATCTTAGAAAAAGCGTCTACACGGGGAATAGGAGGAGCAGCTGTTGCTGGGGGGGAGGAACGTTTGCTGGGCCTGCGGCAGTAGCCCTAGCCTCCATATGCCTTCTGAACCAGCCTGGTATCTGTACGCCCTCGGGTATATTAGGTTCCCCAGACATGCTGAAGGAAAAAGGAAGAGATTCAAACAAGAGAATCGAAAGAAAGATATATGGATTTTGGGGATTATGTTTTTCATAATAAACCTTTCTCTTGAAAATACCTTCTTTGAAACATGCTTTTGAAAATACTTATTCTTTTTTAAAAATGCTTTTGAAAACGATTTTCGAAATCTTTTATCTGTTTTGGTAACCTTCAGCTCTGATACCACGTGTAACACCCCACGCCCATTAATGTCACTCACTAAGGGAATGCACTAACTTTCATGGAGCGTTATAAGAGTATAGAATAAAAATTCACAAGACAGATATATAAAACGGTACTTTAAAATTCAAAATTTATTCATTGCAGCGTAAAAGCAAAACATATTTGGTTACAACATCAAAACCACATACTAAAGCCAAGTACACAAATATCCATCTTGAACAAAATTATTATCAGAGTACATAAAAGCAAAACCATAATCCCACTCCAAATAGCCATAATGAAAAAGAGATAAAGCTGAGCATTACTTTCAACACTTCCAAGAACTTCAAGAAGAAAGAAATCCGAGTCGAGTTTCACTAATCCCACCCTAAGGACCTTGGGGGGAGGGGGGAAGAAAGAAAAGAGGCGAACAAAAAGGGTTAGACATAAAGTCTGGAGAATCCACTGACTTTAACAATATAATCAGTAAAGCAACATGATAAAAACATAAACTGGATATAATAGATGACTGTAACATAAGCAGATATGACAAGGTGAACAAGGTAAACAAGGTAAGCAAGCTAGAACATCGACTGCGCTCCTAACCACTATAAGATATGCTCTGCACCGTACCAACATACTAGTTACATACTAAAAGATGATCCTTCTTAAAAAATATAATGATGGTAGTTTCGTGTACTTCTAATTACTATCGTAGGTGCCAACTTGCTCCTATCCCCACTAGTTGTATCCACTACCCTTCCCATTCGATCGGCTTCCTAACCTCGTAGATACCTGTGCTGGCCCCACAATAGGGTGTATCACTCCCTTAGGTGGCAACCCTGATACTACTGAAATGCACAACTTATACCTACACGATGCAACAACGTCTTACCTACCAGCCCGAACCATGCACGCACATGACTCCATTGGACTTGCACTTCCATCGCTAACTCTTTACTGACCTCTTACAATCAACCCCAGTAAGCGTGTCCCTGTCCTCGACGTAGTTCGAGCTCATATAGATACTAAATTGGGTTACTGGTTGAAAAGGGTCCGCACACTTGACACAAGCTTCCCTCCTAAGCTTGGACCCCACAAGGAATTCCTACTTAACCCCTTTTTATCCCCATGTCTTATCACATGTCTCATCTTGGTTAAGTGCATTAATTATGTTTCACATGCTACCCATGTTACCCACTTAACCCTTTATTATTCCCATGTCTTACCGCATGTCTTATCTTGGTTAAGTGTTCATTAATTCATTATAACCGTAATCTTGCAAGACCTCCCACATTAGATTACCGTTTGCGGTTGCTGGATATGCCGGGAGGTTCCGGGCAGGCTTACACCACAATCTGAATCTAACCTCGTGTCTTTGCATTATTACGCCTCTAATTTCTGCCTTTGACCTCTCACATTAGATACCGTTTGCGGTTGCTGGATATGTCGGGCGGTTCCGGACAGGCTTATACCGCAATTCGAATCTAACCTCGTGTCTTAGGCATTCATTATCACTTTCTTGATTTAAGTCCCAATTTTAAATCTTGGATTATAGTGATTTCCAATTACCCATAAATTCCAATCCAATTTATGCTTATAATTGTAATCCAATTTATGCCTATAATCCCATGTATACAAGTCATACCAAATTATGCCCAAATAAATTTGCGTTCATTGTTATTAACAATTTATGCCAAATCTCATGTATACAAGTTATACTCAATTATGCCCAACAATTTATGCCAAATCTCATGTATACGAGTTATACTCAATTATGCCCAAACCAATTTCCATATTCATCAACAATTTATGCCAAATATCATTTTATTGCATATTTCCCAACTTTTCCCAATCATTCCAACGTTATTCATACACAAATCTCAACGCAATATGTTAGGCTCTAAGTTAGCCTAATCTCATAAGGAAAAAGGAAAAGAAGAAGGGAAGAGAACAAAAACATCAAAACTGGCATAAACACATAAATAGGCATGTGAATTGAATAACGAAAAAATAGATCAGACAGGCATATGATAATAGCAATTGAGTATGAATTTAAAAGATAACAAATTACAAAATTTGATATAACTTGATATGATTCATCTTATTTATAGGCATATACATTAGATCCAACTTACAATCTTATCACAATTACTTTTTAATTTAATTATATGTGAAAGTAACATAGACTCACAGCGATAGGATTCTTAGAAAAGAGAATTAGGTGTTGTTGTAGCAAATCGGATCTTGAATAATCTCTATTTTGATTGTTTGTAGATTTGATATTCTAATTGGAATACTCCTATTCTGATTTGTTTTGGTGGAGAAGAAAGGCTAGTTTAGATTAGAGCAGCATGGAGGCGCCATTGATGAAGACAATGAGATTAGGGTTAGGTTTAGGTGTTTATTTATGGGTGTATTAGGACCTTTAGATTAGATTAGGAACTATCTGAACCATCCAGACCAGAAAAACACGTCAACCAGCTAATCCCAGAAAAACACATCGTCAGATACAGATTTGGCCGATGGGGTTGACACCCTATAGGGGGGTCGACTCCCCTTGGGGGGGTCGATACCCACGAGCGGGAAATTTTCTACTCAACTATTTTGGGTTGGATTTCGAACTTTGAACTGCTCTCGTTATTTAATTATTATTTAATTGAATTCCGCTTTAAACTGAAATCTTCTAAGCTTCATAACTTCTTCATACTATGTCTGATTTACGCAAACTCGGACTCTATCCCAAGCAGAATTCCAGGACGAACGCAATGGCATAGCCCGTTCCCCTTAATTCTTCTTCTAAAAACCAAGTATTCTTTAATTTTCTAATTTTAATATTTTAAAATTACGTGATGTTAAAATTGGCCTCATTATTTAAAGGTCCAAAATCAGTTTGACCGTCTGCAATTGTTATTTCAACATTTTCCTCTAGATCTGCTTAACAGGCTTGTTCATCAGGAATATTCTGTCCATCGAACGTAAATCTTGCCTTGGTTTTAAAAACCGTTGACCAATCTGCTTTATCCCTTTTATAGACGGATAAGGGGCATAATAGGCTTGTAGAGCTTGTTTGGATAGTACAAAAGGGTCATACTTTTGATAACGTGAGGTATGTTTAATTTCTACAAGATTATACTTTGGATGCACGTTAATACCAGAACCTAGAACATGCTGAACCAGTTGCATCTAAACAAATAAACATCCTCTGCGGGCCTTGTAAAATATGTCATTTGCAAAATCTGAGTTAAACTCGCCATAAAAATCATTTATATGATTATTAGGATCTTCACTGCCTTTAACAAACACACCAGTATTGTTTGTTAATTTTTCAGCACCGTATTCTTTGGTGTTGAATTTATACCCATTAACAAAGAATATTGGATATGTTTCTTTTCGGTCGAAATGCTAAATGTTTTATTCCTTCATCGAGCACATTATTTGTGGGATCAAAAACATAGTTTCTAAACCAACTACTGAAATCTTTGCTTAAATCGCTGCTTGGATTTTGTGATTCATAAATACCGCAAATACAAACAATATATGTTACATTATTATTAACACGTTTAACATAAATTTATTAAAACTTAAAAAAAATGATTACCTTACAAAAGGAGCAACTTCAGGACAATTAAGAAGAATATATATGTGTGCGACATTACAATCTTTATCATTTAGCCATATTTCCACACATTTTGCAGCATGTCGGTCATGTTGTTTAAAAATAGATAATGTTGATTTAGAAGAAGAATCTTGTTCAACCCTCTCATCATTACGCGGAACGCTTGCAAATGATAAGTTTACATGATCATTAAAATAATGAGAGAAAAAAGAGAGGCTTTTTCTTCGATATATGATTTGCAAATAGAACCTTCAACTCAAGCTTTTTGTCTCACTTTTTTTTAAATGATTTAAGTACCTAATAAAATATAGTTCAGTTCAATATTAAGATCTAAATATAGTTAAATTATCATTTGAATACTTAGTATAATAATATACCTTTCAAATGGATACATCCATCCGTATTGCACAGGACCTCGAAGACGTGCTGCCTTTGGAAGATGAATAGGTAAATGCTCCATTACATTAAAGAAACCCGGAGGAAATATTTTCTCCAGTTTGCAGAGCAGTACAGGTATTTCATCTTCAAGTTTTAGTAGACAGTCAACTTTTAAAGTAGTTGAACAAAGCTCCTTGTAAAATAAGCTAAGTTCTGTTATTACATTCCAAACTTTTCTAGGTAACAATTCTTTGAAGGCGATGGGTAACAAATTTTCCATCATAACATGACAATCATGGATTTTCATTCCATTCTGCTTTTCGTTTTTATAGTCGACACATCTACGAAGATTAGAGGAAATTCCATTGGGAAACCGTAATTCTTCCACCCATTTTAACAGTACTTTAACTTGGTTGTTGTCTAGTTCATAGCATGCTTTGGTTTTTTTTACTATCATTGGGCTTCATATGAAGCTTAGGACGATTACATATTTCTCTATATCATGTCAGGATTTCAAATCATACTTAGTCTTGCCCTTCACATTCAAAACTGTATTAAATACATTATCAAATACGTTTTTCTCGTTATGCATCACGTCAATGTTATGACGGATTAAGAGATGTTTCCAATAAGGCAATTCCCAGAATATATTCTATTTGCACCAATTATGAATCGTTGATTTACCTTGAATATCAATTTGTTTTCCGGTTTCATGTATCTTTGGATAATCTTTTACAAGTTCATATATTTCCTCACTTGACCAAACCGTCGGTGGCCGTAGAGCCTCATGTCTATTAGATGTGAAATTTTTTTTGTCTCTTCTAAAAGTATGATTAATATGAAGAAAGCATCGATGACAATCAAACCATGAAATTTTCTTTCCGTACGATAACGAAAATGCTCGTGTTTCTTCCATGCAATAAGGACAAGCAAGACGACCGGCCGCACTCCAACCCGAAAGCATTGCATATGCAGGAAAATCACTAATAGTCCATAACAAAGAAGAGAACATGCGAAAAAATTTCTTTTTTGATACGTCGTATGTTTCAAATCCTTCATTCCATAATATTTTCAATTCTTCGATTAGCGATTGTAAGTAAACATCAATTCCCTGTGTCGGATCATCAGGGCCAGGGACGACAACTGTGAGAAACATGTATGGAGTTTTCATATACATCCACGGGGGTAGATTGTAAGGTGTGATTATTATAGACTAAGATGAATATTTAGAGCCAAACTGAGAAAATGGTGCGAAGCCATCTATACATAAACCTATTCTAACGTTGCGGCTTTCCGCTGCGAAATCAGGATATTTCTTATCAAAATGTTTTCCATGTTCTCCATCCGATGGGTGTGTCAATGTACATTCTTGAGGTGTTCTCACACTGTGCCATCTCATATGCTGCGTTGTTACGGATGATGAATATAATCTTTGAAGTCTAGGGGTGATGGGTAAATAATGCATACGCTTGTACGGAACTTCTTTTCCTTTCTTTTTTCTTGGTTTGTATCTTTCTTGATTACAAAAATTACATTTTCTAAGATTGTTGTCTTCTTTCCAATACAACATGCAACCCTTTACACATGTTTCTATTTTCTGATATGGCAAACCAAAAGATGACATAAGTTTTTTCACTTCATAATAATTTTCGCACATTAAATTATCAGATGGCATATAGTGTTTAGCCGCTTGAACAACAGCCGTAGATCCAGCTTCCGTAAGGTTGTATTTTGATTTCATTGCAATGTATTCTGCAGTTACCGATAATAGAGTGCCACTTTCACATCCATTCCAAAGGTTTTTTTAGCATTATTCAATAAATCATATATTTTTTTAGCTTTAACATTTGGCTCCTCTTCGACGTTATCATCGCCATTACCAATTTGAACGGTACGAAACATTGATCGTGCAACATCTTCGACCATATTTTCTATGAGATTCGTGCTAACTTCAACACTATTGACCTCCGTCGAATGTTCTTCAGTATTAGGGGCTACAATTTCTCCATGACGATCCCACAACAAATAATTGGGTAGGAAACTATATTGGGGCAAATGAATCTTAAACATATTTTGTAGTAAATAGTTCAACAATTTGCATCTACTACATGGACAACGAATTTCTCTACTGTTTCCGATATTACTTATCGCAAAATCAATGAACACTTTTATCCCATTTTCAAAATGTTCACTTATTGCACCAATAATTTCCCTTCTTGGATACATCCAGCTCCGCTCATTAAAGTAATTGGCCATTTTTCCTATACTTTATAATCTATTATGAAATAAAAAATAATCGTTAATTTTATAGTTGTCTACAAACTTTATTTCAAAATAAATAACTATTGGTTCATTGACGCTTATGTGTCTTGTTTGATGGTCGGTCATCCTGCTTCCCATTACAAACACAATAGTAATTATATTTCGTAAATCATATCATTTTGAATGATTTCACAAAATTTCGGTAGCATTTCCCCCGCGTTCCTTGTATCGTACACACGTGCATGTACACAAGGAACGTAAAGGAAATGCCGTCAAAATTTTGTGAACCGTTTAAAGTGATATGATCTACGAAATATAATTACTTTATAGTGTTTGTAACTTGTCCAATACAAGGACAAATCCGACAAATGTTGTATCAGATGAATATAGATTTCCATTTTGTAAAAGAACGAATATCCATATAACGATCATATACAACACTTGTCAGCGGGGCCAAATAATAACTAAGGGTTTAAATATTTATCTACATTAAATTTAAATATACAATTTGTAAATATTTTACCATTTCAGTACATGTACAAAAAAAAAATTGTAATTTACTTCGTATTTTTCAACATAATATAATCTTCGTGTTTGCATAAATTATATTATTAGCAAACACTATCACACACATATAACATTGACTAACTAAAGTTACCTAAACAAACACAATCAAACCCTAAATCAATTTAACCCTAAACAATTTGATCATTATTGTGACAATAATAACAATTAGAGGTTAGCATGATGTAATATACATATACAAACAAGTAGGAATTAAGCAAATCACAAATTAAACCCGAAATCAATTAAACCCTAAAAATTAGGTTTTATGAAATTACCTAATTTGGATAACGAGAAGGGTGGAGATGGGTTGGAGAAGCTCGTAGATGACGCCCAAAGAGGTTGGAGTGATGGAGGAAGCTTTGGCAGCAAATTTGGAAGGGGAGGAAGGGTTGGAGGAGATGAATAATTGGTGGAGGAGGAGGAAATGAAGCTCTCGGTTGGCTGTAGCAGGAAATATCCCGTAAATTTTCAACGGCTTCCAACGACCACCAACGTTCGTGTTTCTAAAAGTTTCCAACGGCTATTAAAAACTATTGGCGGTCGTTGGAAACAGGACGTCGAGATAACAAACCATTCTAGTAGTGATAAGACCACGCCGTAAATAAAAACGGAACATGTTTTTACCTTATGATAACAAAAACTTTTATATTAAAATATTTGATATTACTTTTAATGACATTGTATCAAAAACCTTTACAAGTAAATTAGGAAACTTAGTATGGGATTGTTACATTATTAAATTCTTGCTATAACAACCATTTCTTGGTAGGTTATACAACTACAACCGTATGAGTTTGTATTGGAGAATGGATTTCCAAAAATGACCAAGGCAAAAGATCTTCCTTAATCCGATGGGTACACCCCTAGATGGATATCTCGAGAGTCCGATACGACTATAGATTCTCTGCCAACATAATACCAGGCTATCCCTTAACTGGATAACACCAAATATGTCATTCTTCGGTCGTAACCAACCATTATCGAGCGTGCTCTTTCCATTATCCACATAAGTAAAATACCTAGGTTTTTATACTATGGTGTAACTTTTAATCTAGATGGAATGATCATACCCTAATGGTATCGAGAACAACATAGCCTTGATGCAATTATCCTGTTTTGGTCATTTACGGGGTGTGAGGCTTGAGGTCATGTCACACAATGCTATGGTTTATCCAAAGCCAAGCTTCGATCATCTACAGCTCCTTCCACTTAGCATGCCACATTGTCATCTCATAACGCGTAACTGATGTCTACCAACATATCACCTTTGACCTCTTTGGTGTTTCAAAGAAGGGTGTTAAGCTAAAAGAAGAAGTGTCTTCTTCGCCACCAACAAATGATATGTTCAGTAAAGATCAATTGTTATGCCATAAAATTCAATGTCAGACAAACATCTATACAAGTTCGTTTTGGATCTGAACGAAACTGAAGGCACATTTCTACCACATCCAATTACGGATCAGTAACGAATTGTCCTTGCATCGGATAACCATAGCAGAGGACTATTTTCACTACGAAGCAAATTGGGATTTTAACCCCGATCAATCGGCAAGTAGTTCCTTACCATACGCATCCCAATCTTTTCAACAATCTTTAATTGCTCCATTTCATCGTATCATTTATTTTTATTTTCGGTATAGCCGACCAGTTTTTATAGTGTTTCATAACACTCATTTATTATTACTAGTAATAAAGTTACAATATAGTACTGGTGACTGTAGTTAGCAGTCAGCTAATTCGATTTTTAAGGTGGACCATCCACCGTCAATGACATTTATAGTGGGCCATCCACTGAATCTAATCTAGATTACAGTCCAAGAGCCAGTTTAAGTTACTAGGCTAATATACGAGCACCACATTGTGTTCAGAAGAGCGCACTGTCCAAGAAGGCTCTAGTGAAGAATCCCATCAAGGCGCAAATTCAACAATAAACCAAGTAAGGGAGGAGAAGATAAAAATCACCAAACTTTAGGCAAAGTCGCACGAATGATCGTCACCTGTTTTGCTGAAGTCCAATGAACACTATGTTCCAGAACACCTTATCCCAAATTGCACCACAATTACATAAAAGATCACTAGAGCTCGTTGTGAAACAGACCGAACAGGCAAAAACCACCATGTAAACAACTAAAATCAGTGAAAAGCATCTCGTGGATAGTCGAATAATAGGTGATTACCCATACAAACTGGACATAAACGAAATCAAAAGAACAGAAAATTACATATTCGAGATCCATGTTCCAAATATCGAAGAAGATAAACCAAAAACCCTAACAAGACAATACTCATCCAAACCTCAAAACTGTAACGAACCCAACCAACAAGACGAACAATAAGGTACACATTGAATTCCCAGTAAACAAGATGATCCATCACTAACAAGGTGTCGAAACGCGAAATCAAAATAGGTAAAAGGAGTTACTGCTCACCTTATTGACTCCACGTTAGCATAAGACAACCTTTAAAGGCCAAAACCAACAATTGAATATTCTGCGCAAGCAGGAAGTTGCCTAGACTGGCTACACCATAAGAAAGGAGGGTTTACAGAGGAGAAATCGGAAAGAGGAGTGTTGTTGAAATGAGGCGATTAAAATGGGGATAGCCAGAACATAGATCGATTTCGTTGGAAAGCTCAGATCTGGAGGGCTTTTCAACAGTAGAGTACTCGTGCTTTACTCCATCATGTTTAATCACACGATGTTGTACCATTATTTCCCATTATTTGAGATTTTTCTCTTGTAAATTGTTACCATATACAGGTTAAATGCATGTTCATGACTCAACCTGATGTAGTGTTTGTTGCAGAAGCCAAGTTTTTAGAGTTATAGTTTACCAATTTAAAGTTGCTTCACCTCCGACTTAAGATAAATGCCAAAATGTTAACCCATGATGAAAGCATAACATCCCTACATTTGAACAAGCAACAAATGTTTTGGAATATAATAAACTTATTATTATACAACCCACATTCCAATCTTCTAAATATGAAAGACAAACAAATCTATATGCATTATACATAACCTATTTTTGCTGAAAAAGCATATTTTTTTATTGGAGGACGGAACCAAATTTCAACACCTTTACGTCTTTTTACACTTACAAATGAATTTATTGAAGAGCTAGGTGTAATGCTACATATTGTGACAATAACTAGACAATACATTTTGTCATGGACCAGCAAACCCTCAAAAGATTGAGACACTTCTCCATAAATGCCACAAAATAAGATAGTCTATCAATATCAAAGCAGTAGTAGTTGAGTGTAAATACCTAAAATTCATTCACTATCGTCATTTTTAGTCAATTTTTGGAAGATTGATCGAATTTATGAGCAAAAGCCACATTTGTGGTCTCAAGAGTGGTCTCAAGACAAATGGGAGATCAAAAGAGTTAAGAATGTGTCTCAGAATTAGCTACGTAATTTATTATGTTAAAAGCAAGCTTATTGTTTCAGCAAGCCTGAGCTTGCTAAAACATCATGCCAACTTGTTGTTTTTTCAGCAAGCCTGAGCATGCTGTCAAACAGCAAGCCCAACATGCAAGCCTGGTTTTCTGTCTGAAACAACAAGCAAGCTTGCTGTTTTAGGCAGCAAGCCCGACCTGCTTGCTTGATGAAGAATCTTTTAACTTTTCTAAATTACAAATTAAATTTCAGTTTAGGGAAAAAACACATACATGGCAAGCAATCGAATAATAATGAATTAGTTGATACCAAAAACATTACTGAAGCAAGTACAAAGGGATAAATTTCACAGCTATTATGTTAAAAGCAAGCTTGCTATTTTAACAAGCTTGAGCTTGATGTGTCAACCAGCAAGCCCAGTAGCAAGCATGGCTGGCTGTTTGAAACTACAAGCAAGCTTGCTGTTTTTTCAACAAGCCCATCATGCAAGCATGGCTTGCTGTTTGAAACAGCAAGCAAGCTTGCTGTTTCAGACTGCAATCCCGACATGCTTGCTATTTCAGACTGCAAGCCGGACATGCTTGCTGTTTCAGAGAGCAACCCGATGCTTGCTATTTCAAACAGTTTCTTTTATTTAGTAGTAGCAATTAACAGTTTCAAATAGTGTGTTATATTTATTGTTTAGTAGTAGCAATTAACAGAAATGCACAAAAATGCAGAGTGAGTGAAGTAAAACAGAAATGCAAAGTGACAAATGTTAATCCATATAACACACATACAACTTGTTGACATTGTTAATTATTACGTCTACATTTCTATCTTTATGACTAAAGATGTATATGTGCTTCTTTTTGATAGGTGAGGTATGATGATACCGGGGTTCCTACACATCGAAAGGTAGAAAAATCATTTTGTTGCACTCTTTCTTCTTAAAACCACTCATGCTATGTATTAATGTATTTCTTATTGACTTATGTATATCTTTGCTTTTAACATGCATCGTTTTGGTTAGCTATCGTTGTATGTATTGTTGCTTTTGGTCACAAATATCTATATGTATAAATTTTGTGTATGTAAATAATAAAAGTATATATATATATACATATATATATATATATATATATATATATTGTGTTTTCGCTTTTGATTTCATTTGATTACGTACATTGCAATGTTATAATTGTTGTTTTTTGATATTTATAATATATTTCTAGATTTGTAAATTGTAAGTTTGAATGTATACATAAATCTGAAATGATTATTGTTTATAGTGTTTTAACCATGCTATGAAACAGTGCTTGTTCATGCTTTTATTGTTGGAAATGAATGAGCAAGAGGAATTTTGGAAGAAGAGGGGAAAGCAATCTAAGTCCCACATTATGAAATATGAGTACCTACTTCTCTATAGCCTTATATAAATAAAGGAGAAGAGGGCTTGTGAATGGTGTGGCTAAGCCAAGACACGATATTATATTGATGTCAAATTGGGCCAAGTGCCTTGGGACTCTTGGAGTCCATGACACAATATTATATTGATGTCAACTTGGGCCTAGTGACTTGGAACTCTTAGAGTCCATGACACAATATTATATTGATGTCAACTTGGGCTTAGTGCTTTTGGACTCTTGGAGTCCATGACACAATATTATATTGATGTTAACTTGGGCTTAGTGCTTTGGGACTCTTGGGGTCCATGATACAATATTATATTAGTGTCAAAAATTAGGCTTTGTGCCTTGGGACACTTAGAGTCTCATGATTAAATAGGTTGCTGCTTGCAGCTTGGGTTTGTTGTATTGAAACGAGTTATTTGATCACTTTTGATCTGTCATGTCCATTCAATTGAATAGATACAACCGTTTCATTTTTTAAATACGAATGCACATTCATGCACCGCTTGGTTAAAGGGTCGCAACCTTTCCAAGGGTCATTAATGTTCGAATAGGCATTTCCTCATGCCTATAAATACGTGGCCCAAAACGAGATAGAATACACATTATTTATTCTTTTCAATTTGCTACTTCTTCTTCAAAGTAATCCTCTGTTCAAATTTCTATAATCTACTTCAGTTCGTTGGAGCTCCGATTGTTGGCAATACACTACGGGGTTGGTCCGTTTTATCCTAGGGAACAAATTTCTATCACGTCAATTAGTGCATACGACGACAATATTGTTTCAAGGAAACATAATCATTTCTGGATTCGGACATTACTGAAATATTCTTCTTCTAGTCTGTTGGAGACGGTTCTGTACTGCTCCTATCTACTGCACAATCGGTCTAGCTTACTGTTATTGCTATAATCACAGTTTGATTTGACAATTGTGACATTATTGAGTAACATTGATAGTTGTTACTGTCTATTTGTAATATAATCGTATATTGAAAAAAAGATCTTACTTTGTAATACAATCGTGTATTGACAAAAAGATCTAATTTTGTAATACAATCGTGTATTGACAAAAAGATCTAACTTTGTAATATAATCATGTATTGACAAAAGTTCTAACAATATTGAAACAATATTGATTATTACAGACGACAATAAACTATGTCGCAAAATAACAACAATAATTTTACACCGACGCAGACGGTGACTAATGCTCTGATTGCGCCAGTGTTTCCAACAATGGCTCTGTTTCATGGAGAAAGGCCAAAGAAGTTCAACGTCATTAATTTTAAGGCATTGACAACATAAAAATGTTTCTTTATCTAACAACATTGGTACTTGCCAAATTTCTGACCAAATATGTTCCTAAAAAGATCAAAATTAAATTTGGCTGAAATCTCAAAAAAGGCATAGCTGATATGAATTTTTGTGCAGTAATATCAGAACGCAACCTGGAAAGGAACTAACTTTAAATGATGTTCTCTATGTTCCAAAATTCGTAAGAACCTGATTTCAAGATCATTGCTCAGTAAACATCGATTCAAATTAATCCTTGATGTTGAGAATGAAGTGTATGTAGGATGACGATATGTGTGTGATGGTTCGTTTTAAGAAAAAAAAATGTAACCACTATAGTACCACACACTGATATGAATAAAAATGAATCTTCTTTTTATATTGTTGACTCTTCCCACATGTGACATTCTAGATTAGGGCATGTAAACTTTGATACATTGCACAAACTGATTAATCTAGACACAAATTATAAATGTCAAATTTGTGCAGAAGAAAAATTGTCAAGAAACTCATGCATCATGTTGAACGAGAAACAAAACTGCTAAATATAATACATGTAGATGTATGTGATTTGATGTGTTTAAACAATACAAAGCAGAAGTTGAGAATCAACTCAACAAGAAAATCAAAGCTTTAAGAAGTGATAGAGGAGGAGAATATGTATTCCCTTTTGAAGAATTTTGCGCTGAACATGGTGTTTTACACCAAATTACAACACTATATTCACCTCAATCCAACGGTATAGCTGAACGGAAAATAAAACTCTTAAAGATATGAAGAATGCTTTATTTTGGCTTGCCAGATAACTTTTGGGGAGAAGCTATTCTTTTGGGAAATCATATTTTAAATAAAATACCCCGAAAGAAAACATCTAAATCTCCTCATGAACTTTGGAAAAACAGACCACCATCCTATGAATACTTAAAAGTGTGGGGGTGTCTTGCCAAGGTAGAGGTACCAAAAAGAATTGATTGTATATTCATTGGATATGCACAAAACAGTGCCGCATATCGATTTTTGGTACGCAAATCTGAAATTGATGACATTCATGAAAATACCATCATTGAGTCGATAAATAATAGATTTTTCGAACATATATTCCCTTTGAAACATGGTACTGAAAATCATACACCTAAGAGACTAAGGGAAGACGAAGTTCCTAATTCCCTTGAGAAAGTTGAACAAAATAACACTTAGCAACGTAGTGCTGAGCAGCAAGTGGAAGATTCAAGAAAAAGTAAGAGGTCAAGGACCTTAAAAACATTTGGATCATACTTTTATACCTTTATGCTAGAAGATGATCCATTGACATACAAATAAGCTATGTCTTCCAGCGATGCCCTTTCCGAAAAGAGGCGACTAACAGTAAGGTTGAATCCATTATGTCCAATCTTACATGGGAATTGGTTGATTTACCTTAAGGATGTAAGACCTTAGGTAATAAATGGATATTTAAAAAGAAGTTGAAACTTAATGGTTCAATAGACAAGTACAAATCTCATAGTTCAAGGATTTAGATAATAGGAAGACCTGGACTGTTTTGATACATATTCACCAGTAACATAGATAAGATATCTTATTGCATCCATACATGACTTTGAAATACATCAAATGGATGTTAATACTGCATTCTTGAATGGTGAACTAGAGGAAGAAATCTATATGAAACAACCTAAAGGATTTCTGAGCTCAGAAAATGAGAATAAAGTTTGCAAACTGGTAAAATCTCTTTATGGCCTTAAGCAAGCTCTAAAATAGCGGCATGAGAAGTTTGATAAAGCTATGTTATCAAATGGATTCGCGATAAATGAATCAGATAAATGTGTGTATATAAAACACAAACATATTGGATATGTCATTGTTGGTCTCTATGTTGATGACCTATTGATCCTAGGCAATAACAAGGCCATAATAAGATATACAAAGGATAAGTTATCCTCTAGACTCGATTTGAAAGACCTAGGACTAGTTAATGCGACATTAGGTGTAAAAATTATGAGAACACCAAAGGGATATGCATCACCAAAATACTTGAAAAATTCATGCAATATGATGTAACTATTGCAAAATCACCTGTAGATATGAACCAAAATTGGGTAAAGAACACTGGTGATGATATCTACCAATTAGAATACTCTTGTATACTAGGAAGTATCATGTATGTACTAGGCCTGATATCACATATGCTGTAAGAAAACCAAGTAGATTTACCAGCAATTCTGGTAATATCATTGGAAAACGATAATCAGAGTTCTTGGATATCTAAAGTATACGTAGAGTTATGGTCTGTACTATACAAACTATCCTTCAATAGTGGAAGGATACAGTGATGGAAATTGGATCAATGGATCACATGATACAAAGTCTACAAGTGGATATGTGTTCACATTAGGAAATGGAGCTATTTCATGGAAATCATCCAAACAGACTTATATCGCTAGATATACAATGGAATCAGAGTTTATTGCACTAGATAAAACTGCGTAAGAAGCATAATAGATTCGAAGCTCCTTGGAAGACATTCCTAATTGGAGCAAACCTATGTCTCCAATATGTATACGTTGTGATAGTCACTCAACTATTAGAAGAGCTAATAGCACACTATACAATGGTAAATCTAGGCATATTCGTCATAGACATAAAACGATAAGACAACTTCTCTCTAACGGGGTTATCACAATAGATTACATTCAATCTAATGAGAACTTAGCGAATCCATTTACAAAAGGCTTTCCAAGAGAGAAAGTTAATATCTTATCGATGGGAATGGGGCTAAGGCTTATAGAATAAAGGTTTTTCTAAAATGGAAACCCCACCTAGTTGACTGGAGATCCCAAGATCTAGGTTCAAAGGGACAACGAAGTTTAAGAGAAACTTGATGGAACTGTTACACTCAAACCAGTCCTATGATAAGTTAGTGCATTACATGTTGAAAAGGATAAGTATTAATACTTTTAATGATATCTGTATTTGAGGAATTAGAGAATAACCTTTACATAATCACCTACGTAAGTGCGAAGGCGCCGCTTCAAAGTGAATTATGAAGCCAAATTCTCTAAGCATTTATGAGACCAGGTAGGTGTTCAAGGAAAAAACGAACACATACAGAGA
The DNA here is from genome assembly GCA_030737875.1 of Allium sativum. Lineage (NCBI taxonomy): Eukaryota > Viridiplantae > Streptophyta > Magnoliopsida > Asparagales > Amaryllidaceae > Allium > Allium sativum. Next base: position 264,206,502 of record CM060926.1, on the reverse strand, counting down.
ACGAAGGATTATAAGAAACATTTATCGTATGTTATCTACTTTGGAATTACACAAAAGGCTTACAGTTCAAGGACGTTCTATGTCCACTGATTCGCCTATGATTCAAATAGGTAATCACTAGGAAAGTTCAAGGCCCATGTGCTACTTTAACCGATGCGATAAATGATTCTTGAAACTAAGAACGACTGCTCATTCATGTGGGGGATTGTTGGAAATGAATGAGCAAGAGGAATTTTGGAAGAAGAAAGGAAAGCAATTTAAGTCCCACATTATGAAATATGAGTACCTACTTCTCCATAAGCTTATATAAATAAATGAGAAGAGGGCTTGTGAATGGTGTGGCTAAGCCAAGACACAATATTATATTGATGTCAAATTGGGCCTTGTGCCTTGGGACTCTTGGAGTCCATGACACAATATTATACTGATGTCAACTTGGGCCTAGTGCCTTGGGACTCTTGGAGTCCATGGCACAATATTATATTGATGCCATCTTGGGCTTAGTGCATTGGGACTCTTGGGGTCCATGACACAATATTATATTGATGTCAACTTGGTCTTAGTACTTTGGGACTCTTGGGGTCCATAATACAATATTATATTAGTGTAAAAAATTGGGCTTTGTGCCTTGGGACCCTTGGGGTCTCATGGTTAAATAGCTCGCTGCTTGCAGCTTGGGTTTGTTGTATTGAAACGAGTTACTTGACCACTTTTGATCTGTCATGTCCATTCAATTAAATGGATACAACCGTTTCATTTTTTAAATGCGAATGCACATTCATGCACCGCTTGGTTGGTTGCAACCTTTCCAAAGGTCATTAATGTTCAAATAGGCATTTCCTCCAGCTTATAAATACATGGCCCAAGACGAGATAGAATACACATTAGTTATTCTTCTCAATTTGCTACTTCTTCTTCAAATTAATCCTCTGTTCAAGTTTCTATAATCTACTTCAGTTCGTCGGAGCTCCGTTTGTTGGCACTGCACTACGGGGTTGGCCCATTTTATCCTGGGAAACAAATTGTTATCACGTCAATCAGTGCATACGACGACAATATTATTTCAAGGAAACAAACTCATTTCTAGACTCGGACATTACTGAAATATTCTTCTTCTATTCTGTTGGAGACTGTTCTGTACTGCTCCTACCTAGTGCACAATCGGTTTAGCTTACTGTCCTTGCTATAATCATAGTTTGACTTGACAGTTGTGACATTATTGAGTAACATTGATAGTTGTTACTGTCTATTTGCAATATAATCGTGTATTAAAAAAAAGATCTAACTTTGTAATACAATCGTGTATTGACAAAAAGATCTAACTTTGTAATACAATCGTGTATTGACAAAAAGATCTAACTTTGTAATATAATCATGTATTGACAAAAATTCTAACATTTATATACCATAGCGTTTCAACAATGCGATGAAAAGATTGCTATTTCACTTATTTATATACTATAGCATTATTCTATCATTATAAATTGTTATTATAGTAAGAAATTAGTGTTGTAAAAGACCATAACGAACTTTTCTATAGCGATTAACTAACGCTATAATACTAGTAGAACAGATCTATATAAGTATTCTATAGCAAGATACGAAACGATATAGAAAGGTAGTTGTACTGATACATAGCGTCTACATTAGCACTTGAAACACTATAAATTTAAGTTTTCTATAGCGTTTTTCACAAGCTATTATACATAACAGGCCTATTATAACATATTCATATATAGCGTTCATAAAAAAATGCTAAGGTTTTAAATTATAGCGTTTTTGAAACACTATAGATGTGCCTGTTTGTTGTAGTGGGACCAATGACCTAAAAAGGGGTATCGTAATATAGCTTACTTCAATCACATAGCGAATGGTCATCGAATGGTTAATCGCATTTCTAACATGTCGTTTGAAGGAACTGAAGCTGATGACGAGGATAAGTTCCTTTCCATCTCCTCTTCACACATTAAACTTCTACTCTACTAATCTTCTCCTTCATTCTTTAAAAGGAACTTCGATTTCCTAAAATTCTCAATTGTCTAGGTATTCGATGATTCAATGACAGTCAGAACCCGAAATACATACGTAACCAAGCTAATATAATTCTTATCCTCAAATTTGTAGGTTGCCAAGGAGTCCAAAGATTTTAGAACCGTCACCCTTCTTAATACAATACTCAAACTGATCACCTAAATTAAGGATATTTAAATTATTCTAAATATTCAAATATGGATTATTTGTAATTAATAAGAATTTTAAGATGATAATATATGATAATGAACTCATTTTTGGAAGTTATTCTAAAAAATATTTTCTTACGGAAAATATTGATAAAATGGTTGAAACTATTTTATCAATAAAAATGATTTCTAACTATAAGGATCGTGAACAATGTTGAATACATATACTTATTTTTCTATATAAGCACAAATATAAGATAAAATCATGTAATCCACTACTGAAAATAAAATATATCAAGACACTATCTGAACAAGGGTATTTTATTCAATAATTGATTTATGGAATTAAATATAATTATTCAAAAAAGTATTTATTTAAATAATAAGAGATCATTTTAAATATGTTATATAATGATAACATATCAATAGCGAACAACTTTTATAAATAAATATACTTAACCTAAAAGTATAAGGAGAATCGATGTCGCTTTATCAGCATAATTCTAAATTATGAAAATAACTATTTAATATGATTTTAATACCTAAATAATCATGTTTTAATTATTCAAATACAGTAAGAAATTCCTTTTTCACATTTTTTTACTTAAATAAATAGATCAACTGAAAATATGACTGATTAACGCGCTTTGGATTTTCAACGGTAACGAATGGAAGTGGTGCAACATTGTAAACTATTAGTAACACACATGTGTATATGTACAATATGACATATACATATAAGTCTAATGAAGTGGTTAAATAAAGTAAGAGACATTAGTAAAGGTAAACATGTAAAACAAACCAAAAGGAGACAAAACACACTGTCTCATGACACATGAATGGTAAGGGAACAAGTTGATTTAAAAGCATGGATGAAAGGTTTATATCATGGTTAATAGTGTAAGGATGGATGTGTAAGAATATGCTGGTAATGTGACATGATATGGTTTGGTTTAATGTATTTAATTCTTAGGTTCTCCTATAAATACGCGTGTCTTCACTTCAAAACTTCACATATATCTATCTTCTTATTCTCCCCTCTTCTTAAGATCTATACAACACTAATTATTGAATTCCAAATCTTAGGAAAAAATAGCTCATTCCTTATTAACTTTTCAAAGGCATGTCAAACGAAATTGAAATCCTATCAAACTCTTCCAAATTTCTTAGTACATGAAACCCCACCTCCGTTAAGGTCACTCACAAAGGGAATGCCTTAACTTTGGTGGAGGGTTATAGGTACAAGACACAGAAAAATTTACAAGACAGATAAATATAAGCAGCGAAATTCAAATATTTATTGCATACGTTGTTCAATACAAAAGCGTTACAGCAAATTGTCTCAAAATAACTTATAAAACTTTACACCATAATTTCTGTCTTGATTATTTAATAAAGAAGCATAAACCATAAATAAAACTGCATAAATCCCCAAGTGTAGTGTTCAAAAGCCATAGCCAAAGTGAGAGAGTCCCAATCATATATCTACTTTCTTGAAGCTTTCAAAGAGTCAGACTAAGCTGGAGTGTTCCCTCCCTGTGGACCGGGGGGGGGGGATGGAAGAAAAGAGGACGAAAGAAAACGGGTCAGACAATAAGTCTAGTAAGTTCAGTGATTACTAGTATTTAAACAAGGAAAGGGATCATGGCAGTAATAACAGAAGATAGGACAATACCTTAATATAAGATAAGAGGAACATGTGATCGCACACATTACTATAGTCTCTGCACCTACTTAACCATTGGCTCAACTAGCCCCACGTGTCCATAACAAACGATCCCCGTAATGATCGGCTCCTACTCGCATGCATTCATATCCTGTGTCCTTCGGCCCCGCTTGACTGTAGATACCTGTGCTGGTTCCATCATGGAGTGTATCAGTCCCTCTGGTGGCAACCCGACACGATTCAAGATGCACAGTGTATACTACTGATGCCCAGTGCCTGCTTTTTCCACTCGGGAGTACATGCACGCTCGTACTCTATTGGAACCTACACTGACGCACCAACCGCCGACGTTTTGATCGCTTATAATCAGCCCAGTAATCGTGCCCCACCCTACCTAGTTCAGGGTACCATGATACATCTATGTGGGTTACTACTGAAATGGGTCCCCGTTACTAGGGTTTTCTAATCAACATGTTTATTTGGTTAAGTGTCCAAGTTTACCTAACCCCACCCTTCTGTTTAGTTAACATGTTGAATCGGTTAAGTGTTTCCCTAATTGACTTAACCCTACCAATCCTGACTTAGCTTTAATTTATTCATTAAAGCACCAACCGCTCACATAAGACAGGTCTTGTTGTGGTCACTGGATATGCCGGTCGGTTCCGGGCAGTTTTACACCATAACTCAGTCTAACTCGGGTTCTTTTTGGGCTTGATGCACTAACCACCCACATTAGACAGGTCTTGTTGTGGTCACTGGATATGCCGGTCGGTTCCGGGCAGTTTTACACCACAACTCAGTCTAACCTCGGGTTAGGCATATTCGTCTTTTCTAAATCCATATATTTTCTATATATGTCTAATTCTATATGTAAATTAATATTAATTTAATCATGCAATAATTATCTTTTGATTATGCTCACAATAAATGGTATATCAAATATACTATTTTATGAACAAATCTATGCCATGAAATTTTCATATTTTCCCATTACTATCCCCGTGGAACGTACGCATGAATCACATAAAATGTTGGGCTAGTAAATTAGCCCAAACTGTAACGACCCGTATTCTACACATCATAGGATTGTAGAATATTTATTACTTTCCCATGTGAAGTCGTATGGTCATGTAACTTTGGGAAACATCCATTAGAGTCATTTCCCATGTTCATGATTTTTGTCGATTTTTAAATGACCATTTTGCCCCTAGTTGGTACTGTTTTGGCCATAACTTTTGATTGGAAAGGAATTTTGACCTGAAACCACTTCCATTAGATTCGTTTGATGGTTTACCTTTCCGTGAGTGGACATAATAGCCAAACGGACTTACCGTTTGGGAGATATGGATGAAATAAGGTTTGGAGGGTGAAAAACTGCTTAACCGGGCCAAATCGGGTGATTGGTGAGTAGGCCCATAACCCATTTCGGGATTAGGATTATGGGGAGGCTGAAATGAGATAGAGGATCATTCCATTTCAGTTTTCTAGCCTCCACTTATCACCAAGGATCCCTAAAAATGGCCTCCATCCTCTAAATCACCTCCAAATCATCTCTTGGACAAGGATTAAGCTTAGCAACCCCTAATCAAGGAAGATCTTCACGAAAGCCAGATAGGAGCTGCTGTTTGGCATTAAGATTCACATCAAATCATAGAATTATTTCAGATCTTAGTTTATTTGTGGCTAAGGTGAGTGATTTGCATAGTTTTACACTAATTATGGCTAATTAGGAGTGATTAGTGTTAATTAGCGAAATTATACACTAATAAATTCGGGAAAAAATGTTCATAAATTCTTAAATGATGTTTTAGACCTCTGATATGAATTTGGGTTAATTTGGTTAAGTTTTGCTAATCCTATCATTAGTTTCACCTAAACATGCTTAGGGGGAATATGGGGTTTTGGGTATGTTTGATCCATTTTAACCTATCATATTGATGTTTTGATGTTTGTGGTTGATTATGCATGTTGCTATGACTGTATGAAATGCTTTGTGATTGATTTCAATAGTTAGAATGGTCGAAAACGTCGTCGAATGGCGTAAACACTTGCTGGAACAGTTTCAGAAAACAGTGCAGGATTCGGATCGGATCGGATATGGGGCTCGGATCGGATATGTTGAACTGAGCAAGGAACCCGATCGGATCGGAACACAGCACTTGGGAAAAATGGCAAAAAGGAAGGCCACGTTAACTGAACTGGGATCGGATCGGATTAGGGAGGACGGATCGGAGCGGAGGCATGAGGACGGATCGGATAGGAGCATATGAAGGACGAGGAGACGGATCGGAACGGAGGCACGAGCTGGAGGGGGAATGACACCCGACCCGACCCGAGGCGAAGCACCCGACCCGACCCGAGGCGAAGCACCCGACCCGACCCGAGGCGAAGCACCCGACCCGAACCGCACCAGGAGAAGACCCGACCCGAACCAATGAAGGATACCCGACCCGAACCGATGGCTTGAAGAGGACCCGATCCGACCAGTATTGACCAATAACCCGAGATGCAAAGGTAGTCCAATATGGGAAGTTAGAGCTCAGGATCCAGTTGGGAACCGATGAGTTCACTTCATGGTTGGACTTTGCTGCGGGACGTGTGCTAAGGAGTTGTCGACATTCATAACTTCGATTCACCACTAAGAATGAATGATGGGCTACTTATCAGTGCAGTAGGGTCATTATGACCTGAGGGGCAAGGTGATGGTAGCAAGACTACGTTATCAGTGCAGTAGGGTCATTATGACCTAAGGGGCAAGGTGATGCGTAGTAAGACTATGAGCCAGCGCAGATGGGGTGAATAACTCCATGGGGCAAGTGGACATAGTAAGGATTGGTAAGGCTATGAGCCAGTGCAGTGGGGTTCTTGTGACTCCATGGGGCAAAGTGGACATAGTAAGGATTAGTAAGGCTATGAGCCAGTGCAGTGGGGTTCTTGTGACTCCATGGGGCAAAGTGGACATAGCGAAGGATTTGTGGCTACGTTATCAGTGCAGTGAAGCCATTTATGACTTCATGGGGCAAAGTGATCGTAGCAAGGTATGTTAGGTGATCGAAGTGGTGAATATCGTATGCTTTACGCACTGAGTGAGAGATGTGAGGATGGATGCTATGTTTGATTGTTTGCCACCTCTATGACATGCACACCTCCCCTACCTCCGTATCTTTGCACCGTTTGATATGATACCTTAGAGTGTTGTACAGTATGTAGTGCTAACTCTTTGGTTGCAGGTCCAGGTTCAGGTATGTTTTAGTCTACCTGTTATTGTTCACTTTAGATGCTTATCGCTCATACCAGGCTTTATGTCTGACCCAGAGTTTTATGTCTCCTCTTATTACTGTGGGTGCTCACACGAGCAGACTAGAGACAGGTTAGCTGGTGATGCGCGAGTAGCTGATTCGGAGGCGGGCAGGAGGCTTCCACGTATGATATATATATACACATTCTCCCTGTTTCGTTGGTGGTCGCTACTTGGGCATTAGTAGTGTACCTCATTTATCTTACTTTTGCTTTGAGACAGTTTGAAAGTTGTAATAAGCTGTATTTTGGATTTCCGCTGCTATGATGTTTAGTTCTGATTTTCAGCTTATGCACTGTCTCTCCTGTTTTATGTCGAGTATGTTATTATTATATTTTGTTCTATGCGCTGTGAGACATTCTACAGGTTCTTTGTATGTTCATTCCCTTCTTCCTTTTCCTTCTCACGACCCGTTCCGTGCTAACTGGACATGTGTACAGCGCACCTTTGGAGTAAATGTCGGTTGGTGCAGGGCGGGCCGTCACACTTGGTATCAGAGCTCTAGGTTGCGTAGTTAACCTAGGGAAAGACACTAGGGAGAGTTAGTACGTATATGAGAGCGCGTATTTGTGATTACTTTGGTTTTCAAAAGCTATGTATATATACTATTAGTAGTATAAGAATGAAGTCGCATTGCACTAGCACCACTATGGGGTCGTTAATCGTTTCCCTTTTTCAGATTGACGATGAGCCGAGACACGAGGGTTGATGGTAGAGGGACCAACCAAGGGAATGCCGCTGACATGAGGGCGATGTTTACTAACCTCATGAGAGACATGCTTAGAGAAGTGGAAGGGGCAATTCCTAATCCCGGAGTTGGTGTTGGCCCAGGGTCGATTTTTCCAAGTTGTGCAAGGATTACACTAATCTTGGTGGAAAGCCGTTCCACGGAACGGAGTCAGCCACAAATGTTCAAGATTGGATGGATAGCTGTGATCGTATCTTTGATGACTTGGGTCTTCAGGATGCGATGAAGAGAAGGCTAGCGTCTCGTCAGCTGCAAGGGCGAGCGATGAATTGGTGGAATGCCATTAGAACAGCTACTCCAGAGGACCAGGTTACTTGGGTTCAGTTCAAGGCTCGCTTTAGCGAGAAGTTCATTCCAGCTTCCCAGAAGTCAGTGTTGTTCAAGAGGTTCTTGGAACTCAAGCAGAACGGAAGGGCAGTTTCTGACTATATTGCTGAGTTCGACACTTTGTCGAAGTATGGATTGTCTCTCATCGATACTCCTAAAAAGAAGAATGAGAAGTTCATTACTGGTTTGGATGGATACTTGGGGGAAAGGCTTATCTACCACATCGATGAGACTTTTGAATCGATCGTGGGGAAAGCTTTGAGATCAGAGAGCCTTTACCCTAAGTCAAAGACTGAGGCTGCATCTGCAGAAGGGCCAAAGCCGCAAGCAGGCGGTGGAGGCAAGAATAGCTCTCAGAATAAGAGGAAGCAGGACCAATCTAAAGGTGGCCAGAAAAAGAGCAAGAAGGATGTTGAGTGCTTCAGCTGTGGAAAGAAGGGACATTATGCTAAAGAATGTCGGACCAAGTCAGCGGAAAGGAAGTGCTACAACTGTGGTCAAGTGGGACATCAGAAGGATAAGTGTCCGCAACCTCTTAAGGAGAGGCAGATTGTGAAAGCATATGCTATTGATGCTATTCCTTCTTCGTCGAATGCTCCAACTGCGGCGGAGAAAGGAAAGAATGTTGTTATTCAAGGTATGCTTTCTATTTATGATGTACCAGTTCGAGTTTTGTTTGATACTGGGGCTTCCCGTTCCTTTATATCTAGTGACCTGGTAGATAGGTTGGGACTGGGACCCGAGATAGTCGATAGACCATTGGTTGTGATGAACCCGATTGGTGGTTCGACTAGCCTTGGTATGATTTGCAGAAATTTGGTCTTATCGAGTCGTGGATGTATGTTTGTATGTGATTGCTTTGTTTTGGGCTTTACTGGGTATGGCAATATATTGGGAGTCGATTGGCTCCAAAGATACGGGGTGGTGGTAGACTGTGAGGGCTTTTTGGTGACAGTGAGGGCGGATGATGGGCGGAGGGTAGTGTTTGGTAGCCTACCTAGTGATGGGGTTATGGCTAGTTTTGTAAATTCCCTCGACATCCCGCAGGATGAGTTGTCAGATGTGCCCGTGGTTGGCCAGTATCCGGACGTCTTTGAGGAGGTGACCGGGCTTCCACCACACCGAGAGATTGAGTTCCGTATTGATTTAGTGAAAGATGCCAGACCTATAGTGATGTCACTTCGTCGTATGGCACCAAGGGAGCAGCGAGAGCTCGGGGTGCAAGTCAGCAATCTTTTGAAGAAGGGACTCATTAGAAGGAGTGTCTCCGAGTGGGGAGCACCAGTTGTGTTTGCCACTAAGGCAGATGGTTCCCTTCGTTTGTGTGTGGACTATCGCGAGTTGAATAAGGTAACGAGGAAGAATAAGTATCCTCTACCGCAGATAGATGATTTGTTTGATCAACTGGAAGGAGCAAGAGTGTTCTCCCAGTTGGACCTCGCGACAGGATTTCATCAGCTTCGAGTAGCAGATGAGAGTGTTCCGAAAACGACATTAAGGACGCCGTCTGGATTTTATGAGTGGTTGGTCATGCCGTTTGGGTTGACCAATGCACCAGCCTACTTTGTGGATCTTATGAATCGAGTATTCAGAGATCAGTTGAATAAGTTTGTTCTTGTGTTCGTGGATGATATCCTTGTTTATTCAAGGACAGAAGAGGAACACAAGGGACACTTGAGGACAGTGATGGAGGTGTTGAGGAAACACCAATTGAAAGCGAAATTCTCTAAGTTTCATTTTTGGAGAAGGGAAGTGAGATTCTTGGGTCATGTTGTTTCAGAGAATGGTATTGCCGTGGACCCTGCGAAGGTGGCTACGGTACAGGATTGGCCTATACCCAAGAATGCAACAGATGTAAGAAGTTTCTTGGGATTAGCTGGATATTATCGTAAGTTTATCCAGGACTTCTCCAAGATAGCAGCACCGTTGACTCAGTTGACTAAGAAGAATCAGTCCTTCGTCTGGGACGGAGTGTGTGAAGATGCCTTCAAGAGTCTAAAGGAGAAGTTGACGCGTGCGCCAGTGTTAGTCATTCCTAAAGGGAATGAAGAGAAGACGGTATACACGGATGCTTGTGGTACCGGACTGGGTGCAGTATTGATGCAAGGAGGTAGGGTTGTAGCTTATGCTAGTCGACAGCTAAAGCCGCATGAGAAGAAGTATCCTACCCATGATTTGGAACTAGCAGCGATTGTATTTGTGCTGAAGATGTGGAGACACTATCTCTTGGGAGAAAGATTTGAGTTGTTTACCGACCATAATTCGTTGAAGTATCTCTTTTCTCAGAAAGATCTGAATCTCCGTCAGCAGAGATTGTTAGAGTTCTTAGCTTCGTATGATTTTGATATCGCATATACACCTGGGAAGGGTAATGCGGTAGCCGATGCCTTGAGTAGGAGACATGCCAGCTTAGGGGCAATGTTTCTCGAGTGGAAGCAACTGGAATATATCACGGGGTTTGATTTCAGTCCAAAGTGCGAATTGGATCCAGTCATGCTAGCTAGTTTGACGATCAGACCCACTTTGATAGAGCGGATTGGTTCCAGCCAGAGGGACGATCCTAATCTATTAGAAATCAACTCCAAGTTAGAGATGGGTATCGATGAGGAGATGAATGTGTATGGGCTTGATCGAGATGGATGGCTTCGGAAGAATGGAAGGCTAGTTGTGCCCAACGTAAATGGTTTGAGAGATGAAGTGCTTAGAGAATGTCATCACTCAAAACTGACTATACACCCCGGTGGTAATAAGATGTATCGAGACATGAGACAGACTTACTACTGGGAAGGGATGAAAAGAGACGTTGGGAAGTTTATATCCAAATGCATGAATTGCCAGCTAGTTAAAGCCGAGCAAAAGAAGCCTAGTGGGTTATTGCAACCATTAGAAATTCCCGAATGGAAATGGGAGCAAGTCTCGATGGATTTCATCGATGGTTTACCAAGGACTAGATTGGGATATGATAGCATTTGGGTAATTGTGGATCGATTGACTAAAAGTGCAAGATTTATACCAGTCAAATCGACCAGAACGGCAGCCAAGTTGGCAGAATTGTATATGAAGTGGGTAGTGAGATTTCATGGAGTACCCAAAAGCATTGTGAGTGACCGATACCCGTTGTTCACTAGTGGGTTTTGGAAGAGCTTACAAGAGGCTCTAGGGTCAGGATTACATCTCAGTACCGCATATCATCCTCAGACCGACGGTCAGACGGAGAGGGTGAATCGTATATTGGAAGATCTCTTGAGAGCGTGTATATTGGATTTTGGTGGATCATGGGATGACCATTTGCATCTAGTAGAGTTTGCATATAATAATAGCTACCGATCCAGTATCGGTATGGCTCCATATGAAGCTTTGTACGGAAGACCGTGCAACTCACCATCATGTTGGATAGAGACTGGCGAAAAGTTTGTGCTTGGACCAGATGTGGTGAGAGAAACTTCCGATAAGATTAAGATCATTCAGCAACGAATGAAAGCTGCCCAAGATAGGCAGAAGAGTTATGCTGATAAGAGGAGAAGAGACTTGAAATTCTCCGTTGGTGACTTGGTGTTTGTCAAGATCTCTCCGTTGAAGAGCGTGATTCGATTTGGCAGGAGAGGCAAGTTGGCACCAAGATTTGTTGGCCCATTCCCTGTTCTTGAATTAGTCGGGAATTTGGCATATAGAGTTGGCTTACTAGAGAAAATGGCGGGAGTTCACAATGTATTTCATGTTTCCCAACTAAGGAAGTTCGTTCACGACTCAAATGTGACTATTTCACCTGATCAGTTAGAGGACTTCGAAGTAGAACCCGAGGCGGTTGGGAACCGCAAGCCGATTCGTATTGTGGGGCACGATACGAAGCAACTTCGAAGGAAGTCGGTGAAGCTAGTCAAGGTTCAGTGGGGCGAGGATGAGAATGATTGTACTTGGGAGACAGAGGAGAGCATTAGGAAGGCATATCCAGAACTCTTTGCCTGGTAAGATTTACTTTGCGATTTAGTTATTCCGCATGCTAGGATAGACTTATTTTACTTGTTTTGCATGTTTGATGATTGTTTTATGATTGATAGGCATGCGGGACCTTTGTATGTGTTTGGATTAGGGAATTTCGGGGGCGAAATTTCTTAAGGGGGGGAGAGTGTAACGACCCGTATTCTACACATCATAGGATTGTAGAATATTTATTTCTTTCCCATGTGAAGTCGTATGGTCATGTAACTTTGGGAAACATCCATTAGAGTCATTTCCCATGTTCATGATTTTTGTCGATTTTTAAATGACCATTTTGCCCCTAGTTGGTACTGTTTTGGCCATAACTTTTGATTGGAAAGGAATTTTGATCTGAAACCACTTCCATTAGATTCGTTTTATGGTTTACCTTTCCGTAGATGGTCAAAATAGCCAAACAGACTTACCGTTTGGGAGATATGGCTGAAATAAGGTTTGGAGGGTGAAAAACTGCTTAACCGGGCCAAATCGGGTGATTAGGGAGTAGGCCCATAACCCATTTCGGGATTAGTGTTATGGGGAGGCTGAAATTAGATAGAGGATCATTCCATTTCAGTTTTCTAGCCTCCACTTATCACCAAGGATCCCTAAAAATGGCCTCCAACCTCTAAATCACCTCCAAATCATCTCTTGGACAAGGATTAAGCTTAGCAACCCCTAATCAAGGAAGATCTTCACCAAAGCAACATAGGAGCTGCTGTTTGGCATTGAGATTCACATCAAATCAGAGAATTATTTCAGATCTTAGTTTATTTGTGGCTAAGGTGAGTGATTTGCATAGTTTTACACTAATTATGGCTAATTAGGAGTGATTAGTGTTAATTAGCGAAATTATACACTAATAAATTCGGGAAAAAATGTTCATAAATTCTTAAATGATGTTTTAGACCTCTGATATGAATTTGGGTTAATTTGGTTAAGTTTTGCAAATCCTATCATTAGTTTCACCTAAATATGCTTAGGGGGAAATATGGGGTTTTGGGTATGTTTGATCCATTTTAACCTATCATATTGATGTTTTGATGTTTGTGGTTGATTATGCATGTTGCTATGACTGTATGAAATGCTTTGTGATTGATTTCAATAGTTAGAATGGTCGAAAATGTCGTCGAATGGCGTAAACACTTGCTGGAACAGTTTCAGAAAACAGTGCAGGGTTTGGATCGGATCGGATATGGGGCTCGGATCGGATATGTTGAACTGAGCAAGGAACCCGATCGGATCGGAACCCAACACTTGGGAAAAATGGCAAAAAGGAAGCCCACATTAACTGAACTGGGATCGGATCGGATTAGGGAGGACGGATCGGAGTGGAGGCATGAGGACGGATCGGATAGGAGCATATGAAGGACAGGAGACGGATCAGAACGGAGGCACGAGCTGGAGGGGGAATGACACCCGACCCGAGGCGAAGCACCCGACCCGACCCGAGGCGAAGCACCCGACCCGACCCGAGGCGAAGTACCCGACCCGAACCAATGAAGGATACCCGACCCGAACCGATGGCTTGAAGAGGACCCGATCCGACCAGTATTGACCAATAACTCGAGATGCAAAGGTAGTCCAATATGGGAAGTTAGAGCTCAGGATCCAGTTGGGAACCGATGAGTTCACTTCATGGTTGGACTTTGCTACGGGACGTGTGCTAAGGAGTTGTCGACGTTCATAACTTCGATTCACAACTAAGAATGAATGATGGGCTACTTATCAGTGCAGTAGGGTCATTATGACCTGAGGGGCAAGGTGATGGTAGCAAGACTACGTTATCAGTGCAGTAGGGTCATTATGACCTGAGGGGCAAGGTGATGCGTAGTAAGACTATGAGCCAGCGCAGATGGGGTGAATAACTCCATGGGGCAAGTGGACATAGTAAGGATTGGTAAGGCTATGAGCCAGTGCAGTGGGGTTCTTGTGACTCCATAGGGACAAAGTGGACATAGTAAGGATTAGTAAGGCTATGAGCCAGTGCAGTGGGGTTCTTGTGACTCCATGGGGCAAAGTGGACATAGCGAAGGATTTGTGGCTACGTTATCAGTGCAGTGAAGCCATTTATGACTTCATGTGGCAAAGTGATCGTAGCAAGGTATGTTAGGTGATCGAAGTGGTGAATATCGTATGCTTTACGCACTGAGTGAGAGATGTGAGGATGGATGCTATGTTTGATTGTTTGCCATCCCTATGACATGCACACCTCCCCCACCTCCGTATCTTTATATTGTTTGATATGATACCTTAGAGTGTTGTACAGTATGTAGTGCTAACTCTTTGGTTGCAGGTCCAGGTTCAGGTATGTTTTAGTCTACCTATTATTGTTCAATTTAGATGCTTATCGCTCATACCAGGCTTTATGTCTGACCCAGAGTTTTATGTCTCCTCTTATTACTCTGGGTGCTCACACGAGCAGACTAGAGACAGGTTAGCTGGTGATGCGCGAGTAGCTGATTCGGAGGCGGGCAGGAGGCTTCCACGTATGATATATATATACACATTCTCCCTGTGTCGTTGGTGGTCGCTACTTAGGCATTAGTAGTGTACCTCATTTATCTTACTTTTGCTTTGAGACAGTTTGAAAGTTGTAATAAGCTGTATTTTGGATTTCCGCTGCTATGATGTTTAGTTCTGATTTTTAGCTTATGCACTGCCTCTCTTGTTTTATGTCAAGTATGTTATTATTATATTTTGTTCTATGCGCTGTGAGACATTCTACAGGTTCTTTGTATGTTCATTCCCTTCTTCCTTTTCCTTCTCACGACCCGTTCCGTGCTAACTGGACATGTGTACATCGCACCTTTGGAGTAAATGTCGGTTGGTGCGGGGCGGGCCGTCACACAAACCCATGAACAAAAAGGGGTAATAAACAAGGGACATGAAATAAACATAAAATAGCATACATTTAACTTATCAATTGTAACTTGGCTTAGAAGTATCATTAACTTAATTAAATGGGTAAAGGTGAACTTGTGACTAAGTTGGATCTAATTGTCATGTAAACTTGATATAGGTCTAGCATGGAGGTTTAACATATAAACACAATTTTAAACCACAACTTAGCATATTAACTTATGTATGCCAAAACATAAGAAAGCTACTATAAACATATTTAAATCACAACTTAGCATATTAACTTATGTATGTCAAAACATAATAAAGCTACTATAAACATATTTAAATCACAACTTAGCATCATAACTTATGCGTGTTGAACATAAGAGAGCTACTATAAACATATTCGAATCATAACTTAGCGTGATAACTTATGTGTGTTAAACATAAGAGAGCTACTATAAACATATTCGAATCACAAATTAGCATGATAACTTATGTGTTAAAACATAAGAGAGCTACAAATCCAATTTTACAACATAAATAGATTCAACTTGACATAGTTCTAAATATACATGAATGTTGATCTAACATGTAAGCATGTGATTTAGATCATAAACTTGCAAGTAACCACCAAATTATAACATGACATGTTTCACCATTTAGTTGGCATAATAAATCCATTACCCAATCATAATAGATTCCAGTAACATACAATATGGTATGTTCATCATCACAAACATATAGGCATGATCAATCTCAATGGTAGTTTAAGATAAATGAGAATCAAACTTTATTTATCTTATACATAAGCATCATTCTATATTCTAATTACAACATGTCATGATTCATTTAAAAGCACGTTTAAATCTATGTAATAACCAACTTACAAACTAAAAAGGAATTCTTGATTTCTGAAATCTGAATTCTGAAGTTGGTAAGCTCGCCTTTGATGTAGATCGTTGAATTTGATTACTTTTAATTTGATTTTGATTCAGGTTTTTATCTTGTCTTTGAATTGAAAGCGGTGACGGCTACTCCAAGTTCTCTATTGATGGCATGATAGTTCCAAAATTATTTTTGTGTGATTTTAGGTTGAACATTGGGTTGTTTATATAGAATTTCAATTTAATTAGAGCCGTCGAATGATCCTAGAGTTAACCACAGCCATTCAGTCAGGATAGGGTGACACCTCAGCCCTAATGACTCAGCAAGGATTCAGAAAGGACTTAGCAATGACTCACAGTATGGATTAGAACACACCAGAAAGCTGTGCAGGCTCTCAGCTAGGCCTGGGCGCACTTGGCAGGTGCGCCAGTGCAACTTTTGTACTGGCGCACTTCCCAAGTGCGCCAGTGCATTTTTTCTCTCTTTCTTCTGGTTTTCTGCTTAACTTCGTTTGTCCATATCTCCTTCATACGGTGTCCGTTTTACGCAAACTCGGACTCTATCTCAAGCAGAATTCTGAGACGAACGCAATGGCGTAACCCGTTTACCTTAATTCTCACATTTGAAATTAATTATTCTTTGATTCGTTACTATAACATTAACAGAAAATACGGGGTGCCCTCCTTTTAGGATTTCATCCCCGAAATCTTCAAGTCGAGAAGAACTTATATCCTACCATCCAATCACCCATCTACTCAACCATCAAACGTAGGAGTCCATTGTCCTTAAAAGATTTCTAATGCTTCATGATCATATGCATAGTGTGTGTACATGTCCTTATCTAGTGCAAAATATGGCGGTCTACTGATTCAGTTGACCTCCTTAATGCAAATTATGTCAGTGCCATGAGTCCATTATGAATGCAATTTTTTCCTACTCAAAATTTCCTATATGAGTGCACAATCATTCATACAAATGCAACATCCATATGATAACACATCAAGTATCAATACATATACAAATACATATATGCATATGCAATATGAAAGTGACTGAGCCGATCTAATACCTAATGTGTGTATATGCATCCACGAGCAACCACTAGCAACCACTTGCAACCATCAACCATAACATGTTTCAATTACATGTTTTCATCCAAATGGGTTTCTACCTAAGGATAAAGGATAGGATCGAGGAGATATACCTAAAAAGGTAGATACAAGCATAAAATTAAGGAAAAAGAGATCAAGGATGTACCCTCAAAAAGAAAAGGGTGGGCTGCGCGTATTCTGTCCTCAGTTTCCCACGTCGCGTCTTCCTCGACGTCGCTCCATTGAACTTTGACGAGCTCAACTTCACGGTTGCATAGCTTTTTGACTTCTGTTCCCAAGATACGGGTTGGAACTCTCCCCACAGTTGCTTCTTGTTCAACTTCTACTTCCTCTAGCATGCTTGGTTCTACCACTTCCGCAAACTCGTGTAGGCACTTCCGCAGGTGAGAGACATGAAATACATTATGAACCCCAGCCAATATTTCGGGTAGCTGTACCCTATAATCCATCTTCCCAATCTTCTCGATGATAGGGAACGACCCTACAAATCTTGGTGCTAACTTTCCTGTGGATCCAAAGCGAACGACGTTCCTCAAAGGAGATTCTTTAAGGAACACCTTGTCTCCAACTTCGAAATCAAGGTCAGTTCTTATTTTGTCTGCATAGGACTTCTATCTATCTTGGGCAGTCTTCATTCTTCTTCGTATCAAGGCTACTTTCTCTGAAGTTTCCTTAATCATGTCTGGTCCAAGTATGAGCTTGTTTGTGGACTCCCACCAGCAAGTTGGTGACCTGCACGTTCTTCCATATAAAGCTTCGAAAGGCGCCATGCCTATGGTGGCTTGGTAGCTATTGTTGTAAGCGAATTCCACCAGAGGTAGATGATCCTCCCATGTACCTCCGAAGTCAACAATGCATAATCTCAAGAGGTCTTCTAATACTCTATTGACTCTTTCCGTTTGGGCATCGGTTTGAGGGTGATAGGCCGTGCTTAAGCATAACTGTGTGCCTACAACCTCTTGTAAACTCTTCCAAAACTCGCTCGTGAAGATAGGTTCTCGATCACTCACTATGATGGAGGGTATCCCATGGAGTCGAACTATCTCTTTAAGATATATGGAAGCTAGAGATGAGGTAATCCTTCTACTTTTGACAGGTATAAAGTGAGCTCTTTTAGTAAGCATGTCCACTATTACCCAAATGCCGGTATTGCCCCTTCTTGACCTAGGCAACCCATCTATAAATTCCATTGAGATGCTATCCCATTTCCATTGTGGGACCTCTAGAGGATGGAGCAGACCACCAGGCTTCTTCTGCTCTGCCTTGACTTGTTGGCATACTAAACACTTAGAAACAAATTCAGCTACATCTTGCTTCATGCCATTCCAAAAGAAAACTCTTTTGATGTCTTTATACATTTTGTCTCTGCCTGGGTGTATGGTCAGCTTGGAATGGTGTGCCACTTCTAGAACCATCTTTACCAAACCCCTTTCTTGTGGGACACATAGTCTTCCATCTCGTCTCAATCAGCCCTTGGCATCAATGGAGTATCTATTGAGGTGACTAGAAGTCTCACCCCTAATTAACTTGTCCATCACATCGGCTAGATGAGGGTCTTCTCTTTGCGCGGCTCTGATTGAGTCTAATAGAGTTGGCCGCACTTCTAACGTTGCTAGCAAGCCAGGTACAAAGTCAGAGGAGGGTCTGAAGTTAAATCTTGCTATGAACTCCAAGCTTTGCCTTTCCATAAAGTGAGGGCTTAAGGTCAGTTTCTTTCTACTCAAGGCGTCTGCTACTGCATTGCCCTTGCCAGGAGTGTAGGAAATCTCAAAATCATACGAGGCAAGAAACTCCGTCCATCTTTGCTGCCTCAAGTTGAGATCTTTCTGCGAGAAAAGGTATTTCAACGATTTATGGTCAGTATACAATTCAAATTTCTCACTTAGGAGATAATGGCGCCAAGACTTAAGCGCAAAAACGATGGCTGCCAACTCTAGGTCGTGGGTTGGGTAGTTTTTCTCATGTACTTTCAACTGCCTTCCACCATAAGCCACTACCTTCCCTTTTTGCATCAGAACAGCGCCTAGTCCCGTTCCGCATGCATCTGTGTATACTGTAAACATCTTGTTTCCATCTGGCAATGTCAGAACTGGGGTTGTTGTTAGAGCCCTATTCAAACGTTGGAAAGCAATATCACAATCCAAATCCCAATTGAAAGCTAGGTTCTTCTTTGTCAACCTTGTAAGTGGAGCTAAGATTTTTGTAAAATCTTTGATGAACTTTCGATAAAAGCCAGCTGGCCCGAGAAAGCTTCGGACTTCGATTACGTTTCGAGGAACCTTCCAATCTTGCACAGCAACCACTTTCGCGGGGTCCACAGCTATCCCCTCTTTGGACACCACGTGTCCAAGGAACCTAACTTCTTTTCTCCAAAAATGGCATTTGGAGAATTTAGCTTTCAACTGATGTGCACGGAGAGTATCCATGACTTCCTTTAAATGTTGAGCATGCTCTTCCTCATTCTTTGAGAAGATCAAAATATTGACTACGAAGACCACCACAAACTTATTGAGGAACTCTCGGAATACCCTGCTCATTAAATCAACGAAGTAAGCGAGTGCATTTGTCAAGCAGAAAGGCATGACAAGCCACTCGAAGAAACCATCTGCAGTTCTGAACGCGGTCTTATCAATGCTGTCTTCAGCCACTCTTAGCTTATGAAACCCGGTAGCTAAATCTAATTGGGAGAAAACTGATGCATCTACAAGCTGATCGAACAAATCATCTATTCTCGGGAGCGGGTGCCTATTCTTCTTGGTCAGCTTGTTTAGCTCCCTATAATCAATGCACAGGCGAAGCGAACCGTCCACTTTAGTTGCGAACACTACTGGAGCACCCCATTCAGAAATACTCCACCTTATAAACCCCTTCTCATGCAATTCCTTAACTTGCTTGCTGAATTCTTTCCTCTCCCTTGGAGCCATGTGTCTGTAACACCCCGAATTTTTGAATGATCAAATTAACTAAATTTTAGAATACTTAATTTCAAATGTGGGAATTAAGGGAAACGGGTTGCGCCATTGCATTCGTCTCGGAATTCTGCTAGAGATAGAGTCCGAGTTTGCGTAAAACGGACACCGTATGAAGGAGATATGGACGAACGAAGTTAGGCGGAAAAACCAGAAAATAAATAAATAAATGCACTGGCGCACTTGGGAAGTGCGCCAGTACAAAAATTGCACTGGCGCACCTACCAAGTGCGCCCAGGTCGGGATGTAATCCTGCACAGCTTTCTGGTGTGTTCTGATCCGGACAGTGAGTCAGTGTTGAGTCCTTTCTGACTCCTAGCTGAGTCATTAGGGCTGACTTGTCACAATATCTTGACTGAATGGTTGTGGTTAATCCTAGGTTGATCTGATGACCTAAATTAATCCTAAAATCTATATTAACACATGTAGACTCAAACCCTAAAACCTAGTCAAAATTAGAACCATGGCCGTCATGCTATCACCTTGCAACCTAGAGTAGCCGCCACCATTTAGGAGAAAGAAAAGCTAATCAAATCTCAAGTGTTCAACTTCAACTCAATTCAAAGTCTAGGGCTTCGACAACAATTAAAGGAGATTAATCAACGTCAATTCAACGTTTCTACACCAATTTCAATTCATTAACCCTTTTATTTAGCCACGAAAGGTGAGTACAGTTATTTTCACAAATTTAATGGGATTAAAGTAACATGAAAAAGTTGTAAAAAGGATTCATATATGTTTGTAATGGAAATCTCACCAAGTCTTCACCTTTTTTATTCATGTCATCATATGCCTATGTTTCTATGTAAAGTTCATACCTTTCATCAGTTTATTCAGGTTGAATCTATCATTATGCCTCTATGCCAGTTTATATGCCCCTTTATTTCATGATGTTGTGTTAATTCCAATTTCCTGTGATTTGATTCTCTCTTCTTATCCCTATTCCTTTTATTTTGGATCTAGGCTACCTTCGATCCTATGTTAAAAATACGCGCGAATGCGAACACGTGGGAACAATGGGAACATGTGAAATATGGAAAACTGGATATTATTGGATATTTTGGGTAATTGGATAATATGTGAAATTGGCATATTTGGGTATGAATTACATGGAATTGATGAAATTGCCTATAATTGTAAATTTGTAATTGTGGCTAATTAATATGTAATTATTGACAATTTGAAATAGGCAATATTATAAACATGATTATATGTTTAATTGGATATACATGACATGAAAATTGGGTATGGGTGAAGTACGATTATTAATAAACCTTTGACACGAGGTTAGGAGCAATTGTGGCGTATGACTGCCCGGAACCGCCCGGCGAATCCAGCTGCCACAATTGGACGTCTAATGTGAGAGGTCAAAGGAATGAATTGTAGGCGTAGCGGTTAATGACACGAGGTTAAACCTGGTTTGTGGCATAAGACTGCCCGGAACTACCCGGCAAATCCAGCGGCCACAAAGTGTTCGGTCTAATGTGGGAGGTCATGCACCGTTCGTCATAAGGAATGAATTAAGGAATACTAACCATAACAAGACATGGGTATTGTTAGAGGGTTAAGTGGGGTGACATGTAAATTATAACATGTAAATATGAACTTAACCGGAATAAGATAAGACATGTAAATTATGACATGTAAGTATGGACTTAACCGTAGCATGTGTAAGACATGGACATTTAAATTAAAATGGTTAAGTGGGAGAAAAACCTAGTGGGGACCAAGCATAGGTGGGAGGCTTGTGTCGGATGGGGACCCGTTTCAACCAGTAACTCGTTTGAGTATCTAATTGGGCCCGTACTAGGCCGGGGTTGGGGCACGCTTACTGGGCTTGAATGTAAGAGGTCAAAACGTGAATAGCGGTGGCAACGCAAGTCCAACGGGTTCATGTGCGTGCATGGGTCTGGACTGGTAGGTAAGACATTATTGCATCGTGTAGGTATGGCCGTGCATTTCATGTTGGTATCGGGGTTGCCACTTTGGGGGAGTGATACACCCCACTGTGGGGCCAACACGGGTGCCTATGGGGTTAAAGGAGCCGATCAAATGGGTAGAGTAAGGGTACCTTAGCGGTGGTAGGAGCAAGCCGGTGCCTACGATAGCAACTAGGTACAAGTAACTACCAAGTTTGTCATGTGGGTACAGTTAGTGGGAATGGATCAACCTTTAGTAAATAGAGACTAGTAGATGTGCGGTGTAATTAAGTAATGTCGTGTAACTTAGCAAAAGTGCGGTGTAACGAAATACATGTTGGTTGAGTTGGATGGTCCTTTAGGTGCTAGTATGATGTTGACTTCGGTCTTCGGGGTTAGTACTTGGAGGGTTATTCGCTTAGCCAAGGTGTAGGATTGTCTTAGTATTTAGGAACGGAATCATCTTGTCCATCCTTTTTATATACCTTATCTATGTTATAGCCATATCTTGATGCCTATTATGTCTTGATCATTTACCTTACCTATTATTTGTTAAAATTACTGGACTTGCCAGACTTTATGTGTAATGTCCCGCATTTTTATCGGTTTATATTTGAATATTTAAATCAGTTTAAATATTGAATTCTTAATATAAGTAGATTTAAATATTAATTAAAACGAAGTTGAACGTATAAAAATATATATTCAATATAATCGAGCTCATAACGACGTTGCAGTTCGTAATTTAACGTTCTGAACTTCAACTGAGTGTACAGAAACCAGTTTAAATCGGATTTCTGCAAAACAAGAAATATTGGAATCTGTTGAACTGTATCTTTCTGACAGAAGTGAAATATTGAGATTTCGTCGTATAGATTGCAAGATATGTCAAAATCAAATATTCAGAAAGTCGCTATGAAATCGTATATCGACCATAACGGTTTATTTGAAATAACTTCTTATCGGTTTCGAATTTAGACAAGGTTCTTTTGAGGCGCAGCGATAATTTAATTTTTAGAATTTTACTGTAATTTTTAATTAATTAAATACACAACTTTTTATTTGGAGTATTTCGCACCCTATATCGATATTTTTGGGTTTTCAAAATATGAGTCAATCTACCGATATTATTATATATTTGGGATCGTGGCCCCTCACTGGACACGACGGTATTTTTATCTCTGTCCGCGGCGGCCAGTAAATGAACGAAATTTTATTCCATCGTCACCACATACACATTAAAATATATCTATGGACATTAAATGAAACCCATATCGATTCCTTAGTTTATCTTCATCAAATTAAATGGACTTCATGGCTACCGAGCCAATCCCATACTAATGTTTGGACCAAACATATAGAATAATCCTTCCCACCCCATTCTTATTAAATAGTACGTACCCTAGATTTATGTATATACACACGCCGCCTACAATATCACTAGCATCACGTGGTAATGTGACTTCATATCAACGATGTACCTACTCCTTCGAAACTAAGTATTTCCTACCTACCCGTTGCACATGGCTATAGGACCTCAGCAGCTTATTTTTAGATCAACGCAGACCTAGAAGAAAATTTGTGCAGACCTCTCATAAGCACTTGCGTCACACATAAATTGTTAAATCAAAGGCCTCAGCCGTCAAACGCAGGCTTAACATTTTGTGCAGAGGCTAGAAATTCAAGGCAACCACATGCCTAAGAAACTATACAGTAATGCTACCCTAAAGTCTACTACTTGAGTGTCAAGGCAACGAATACTATAAAAACACTCACTGTTTCTTTTTCTTTCAGCGAGCCCTCAGTTTAAGTTTAGTGGCAAAACAAAACAGAAAATAAAATTATAAAATACGAAATATATATATATCCAAACATATATAGAAGCCCTACGGTGGAGAGCTTCAACGTCGGAACCTGCTATGCTATTCAAGGATTGTCGAACTCAAACAATGGCTAGGGCAAGGGGATCCGCGATGTAAGGGAAGTAGTGTGTCAACTGAAGTATGCGGATAGGTGTGTTAGTGTGGGTGTATGGATTTCAGGAAGTCGCGTTGATGGCCTTCTGTTTTGGCGTGTGCTTAAGGGTGCTGAAATGGTGCAGGTGCGAAACGTTTGTACAGGGAGTGGTGGAAGGTTGCCAACGTTTTATATGGGATAATTGTGTTACATATGAAGCCATATATTGGAAAGGTGGTAGGAATGTGTACCGTAAGGAGTTTGCAAATATGTTCAAGGAAGAAAGAGTATAGGGCGGATGTAAGTGGAGTGTATGGCGACAACAACACAATGGACGTTGGGAGGAAATAACGTAGGGGAGCAGTTTGTGTTGAAGTGAGGAAAACGTGACATTGTGTGGAAACGTGTAGGGAAAGGGGTGTTGGCAGTAGATGAAATGAGGCGGCATCATGAGAATGAAGGTGGAGTAGGTGTAAATACCAAGTAAAAGCCAGATCTGAAGTGAAGCATTTCAAATTGAGGATTTTGTTTGAGCATGACACGAACGAGGTGGAGTAGGTGTAAATGATGCGGGAATGGATTTTGGAGGATACAGACTTCGACGGAATTATTTGGTGAATGATGAACTACTAGTATATGCGGATGTGTAGGGTATTTGGGCCGGGTGTGATGTCGGAGGCCCAAAGGAAAATATATATAAACGTGTGATGTAAAATGGGCAAACACAAGCTAGGATGAGGGAAAACATGCGGCTTTTACCGAGAAGGGAGTGTATGAACACTGGGTTATACCTTTGGGAAAGAAGAAAAATGGGTGAAATAGATCGGTGTTGGCTCCGATTACTGATATGGTTTGTTTTGAGTAGTGGTGAAGTATTACTAGCTAATGCAGTAGCATATGAAGGTTTGGACGTGCTGAAGCAGAATAGCAGCGTGAAGCGTTCGTGTCCTGAGCAAGCTGGCAGGTGTTTCAGCGTGAACGATGGCAGAATTGAACGTCGGGTATAATCAACTGTCGCAAATCGTTATTTAACGGTTAACGCGCAAAGGTGAGTAAATTCACTAACTCTGTTTTTATTTAAAATATTTTAATTATATTTTAAATAATAGGTTGAATGCTGTGTGATGGTTGATTAGATAAATTACAGTTAATTTGGTTGAAATAAATATATATATCATTGCATATGCACACATCATTGGTTGGATACTGATTTGAGTAACACCTATGGATGCGGAAATCGGTTGGAGGAACTCAACCGGATTCCTAAATATTTAAATGTATTGTTTGTGCACTGTTTGAACCGTGTTGAATGGATATTCAACGTTATGATGATTTGGTAAATAAAAGATATCAGCGACAGTCAACCATAAACCCATTTTGTTAAGAAGTTGGTTGACCGTCAGACAAATCAACGAAGTTAATTATAAAAATTATATTTTTTTATAATTGAAGCGAAGTTTAAATTATAATAAAAATTCTATTGTAAACTGGTATTAAGTTTTGTATTGAGATGTTTTATGGAATTGGGTATAATAATTCAAATAAGAAGTAAATTGCCAAAAAGGACAAAGAACTTGATCGATTTTTGATAAGAAAGAGACGTCAAGATTTTTGTAAGGAAAAGAGATGTCAAGAATTTGTAACGGGAAAAAGGTGTTGAGATTAATTATAAAGTGGAATATAGTAGCATATTGCAAGTCTCAGAACTATAGCAGTAAAGTAACGCTGTTGACTAGGCTTAAGCGTGACTGTTATGTCAAGATTAGTTATAAAGGGATATAGCAGCGTATAGCAAATTTGAACTGTAACGATAAATGAAACGCTGTTAACCAAACTTAAGCGTGATGTTGATATACAGTAGCACTTCCTAGGGAAGGAAAACAGCTTGTTTTGAAATTCACTTATTCAAAAGTAATAAGTAATGATGTTGTCCAAAGAAATATAAGAACGAATGTTGAATAAAAAGTGCCTGTGATTTGTGTGATATTGGTTGTACATCGAATGGATGTTGTTTTTACTTCGATAGTTAAACAACCGACTATCGAAGTGTTTTGACCATCGTTGTCTATACGGGGAGACCGGTTGGATATATTATCCGAGAACCACTCCGTATAGGCATAAACGCTGCGTATTCGATTATGCTGAAGAAAATTGAAGACGGAGTAAAATGCAAGGGTCGTCAGGTTCCAGAATGGTGTTTTCTGTTTGTCCAGTCCCAGGACAACTTGTATGGATGAATGCCTGACAGCGTATTCTTAGAAGATCACCTAAGACGATCTTTTCAAGATGTTATGTCTGGTGGCGGAGAAATTCGTTTCTCTTAGCTTTTATACCCGTGATATTTTTGGGAAGATCAACTAGTGATTTGACGGGTTTGACGATGTGACATTCAAAGTGTATGATGGCCAGATGTTCTAAAAGGTAGGCGTAGCCTCAAGCTTCACAACCGGGAAATGACAAAAATCGGGCAGGCAGCATGACTATGTGGGTCGCTCCCATTAGGGTGTATAATCACCTATCTAGAGAAATTCCTTTTGTTTCTAAATCTATCGATTCTGCCCATTCGGGAACGGTGGTTTGAGTCCAACCGTTGGTGATATACATTCGATACACTCAAGCGAAATGAGTGGTCGGTCATGTGTGGGCCGGGTTGCAAGACGTTCTTGTTGAACCCAGGTGTATTCGCCTCTAGAGATACATCATCGGAAGGTGGTCCCATACCTTGTCATAATTGGAAGCCAATCTCCAATAAGCGCCATGCGGTTTTTGATTATATACTATATATGTGGAGCGTGAGATGCAAGCGTTCTGCTATTTGGTTATTTACTTGATGTAGACATTATCATAATATCATTGGATTTGATATCAAAGTATTTTGGGTTATAGTAAGGTAAAAACCGTCCGTGTTTATGTGTGGACTGGTCTTACTATTATCCTTTTTGTTTCAAAAAGGATTTTCAAAGTTAAGCTATATGGTTGGAATTTACTCACACCAGTCCCATGACTGACCCAGAGTTTATTTTGTTTGTTTTCCCTAAACTCTTGGGTGCCCAAATTTGTACGGGCAGTCAAGTGTTTTCAGGCTTTTACAGATACGCTGGAAGGAGCTAAAAGCAGAAGGCTTCACCGTTAGTATTTAGAGACTATTTCCGCTGTGATATGATGTATTGTACTCTGATAATGGTATGTATATACAATACAGTTTTGTATTTCAAAGTTATGTTATATAATATATTTTATTCGTTCCGCTGTGAGATTCGTGTTTACTCTAATTCTGCTCAGTGGTGTTCTTCTTCTTCTTCTTCTATTCTATTAGTTCTATCTTTTCTATCTCATCCTCTAACTTCTTTCTATTAATGGTCCGGTATTTTCGATGTCTGAACAGTCGACGCTGGGTTTTGTGTCGATTTTCTGAGTCGAAAATCCCTGGGTCATTACAGTGGTATCAGAGCTGAAGGTTAAGTGATTACCTTGGCTCTGTGGCGTGACTCAATAGAGATGGAGTTAGTAATACTCTAGATTGAGTTTGAGTGTATACATATGAGCGCGTATTTGTAAATTGATTTAAAAACTGTTTTATATTGTGTTGATTGATCTGTTGAGTGGTATATGAATTTCAGATCGACGCGTTTAGCTGACGAGGTCGATAGGGATTTATAAACGCTTGGATAGAGAATTTCGACATAGTATTGTTTTGAAAGAGAGTAAACGAGATAATTTTACTCGAAATATATTTTGATATAAAGAGAAATATATATCTTGAGGTTATAGTATATTAGATGTATTGATCATTATTATGATCAGATAAAGATATATAAGTGAGTTGGTTATATAAATAACCAATCGAAATATTATATGAATATAATATATAAATCAGATAAATTGAATCTGATGATAAACCAGAAATGGAGTTAAAACTCTAGAAATTTGAGAAGTCGTCGTAAATGGATTAAACATATGAGGATTTTAAAATCCTGGGAGATTTGAAACTATTTTCCAAGTGTTGTTAAAGGTATTTTGAAGTAAAATTCAAAATAGAAGTGTTTTAAAATGAATTTTGAAAAACAATATAGTATTGAACTCACTTTGATCACTGGAAAATAATTCTGATGATGACGGCCGCATTATCAGTGTTCATTTTCGAGTGCTAAGTGACGGATTACTACCAAAAGGTTTTGTTTTTGAAGTGTTTTTGGGAAAACACATTGTCAGAAATTCAAATGTTTGAATGGCCATGTTGTAGGTATATATGTGTATATGATCTCAAACTGATTGGAAATGAAAATCCCAGGTATTTGATTTCTGAAATTTAAAATTTTCTTATGAAGTATATAAATAATGAATTTGACAAAGTCAAATAAAATTTGAGTTGAATTGAAGCCAAGTAGGTGGAAAATGCACTAGAATAAGGATTTGATTTGGCAAAGTAGTTGAGTTGTGGAACCGAACTTGGTTGGGAAAATTGGATTATTGGAATTGGAATTGAACTGGAGTTTGGAAAGAAATTTGAGTCGGGATTTAAGAAAATTATTGATTGAGAATAAACTAACTGGAGATCAGTTGGAGATGTATTCGGGTATGCTGAATGGATTGCAAATGGAAGCGAGAAAGTTGGATGCCGATAAAGGGAGGAGGCCCAGAGTGGCGTGTGGTAGTAGTACCGAATGAACCGTGCAGCAGAGAGGCTGACGAAATTCTCCGAAAATTTAAATATTAGAAATTTTTTAGAATTTTGAAAATTTTCGTTACAAAGAAGGGGATTAATATTTTGATCAGTTTAGTTGAAACTGAAATTATGAAGTAAACCAAAAGAATTTTTAACGTGTTTACAACAGAAATTGTAGCATTTTTCCTACCTTAGCAATTTCGAGGACGAAATTATTTTAAGGGGGAAGGAATGTAATGTCCCGCATTTTTATCGGTTTATATTTGAATATTTAAATCAGTTTAAATATTGAATTCTTAATATAAGTAGATTTAAATATTAATTAAAACGAAGTTGAACGTATAAAAATATATATTCAATATAATCGAGCTCATAACGACGTTGCAGTTCGTAATTTAACGTTCTGAACTTCAACTGAGTGTACAGAAACCAGTTTAAATCGGATTTCTGCAAAACAAGAAATATTGGAATCTGTTGAACTGTATCTTTCTGACAGAAGTGAAATATTGAGATTTCGTCGTATAGATTGCAAGATATGTCAAAATCAAATATTCAGAAAGTCGCTATGAAATCGTATATCGACCATAACGGTTTATTTGAAATAACTTCTTATCGGTTTCGAATTTAGACAAGGTTCTTTTGAGGCGCAGCGATAATTTAATTTTTAGAATTTTACTGTAATTTTTAATTAATTAAATACACAACTTTTTATTTGGAGTATTTCGCACCCTATATCGATATTTTTGGGTTTTCAAAATATGAGTCAATCTACCGATATTATTATATATTTGGGATCGTGGCCCCTCACTGGACACGACGGTATTTTTATCTCTGTCCGCGGCGGCCAGTAAATGAACGAAATTTTATTCCATCGTCACCACATACACATTAAAATATATCTATGGACATTAAATGAAACCCATATCGATTCCTTAGTTTATCTTCATCAAATTAAATGGACTTCATGGCTACCGAGCCAATCCCATACTAATGTTTGGACCAAACATATAGAATAATCCTTCCCACCCCATTCTTATTAAATAGTACGTACCCTAGATTTATGTATATACACACGCCGCCTACAATATCACTAGCATCACGTGGTAATGTGACTTCATATCAACGATGTACCTACTCCTTCGAAACTAAGTATTTCCTACCTACCCGTTGCACATGGCTATAGGACCTCAGCAGCTTATTTTTAGATCAACGCAGACCTAGAAGAAAATTTGTGCAGACCTCTCATAAGCACTTGCGTCACACATAAATTGTTAAATCAAAGGCCTCAGCCGTCAAACGCAGGCTTAACATTTTGTGCAGAGGCTAGAAATTCAAGGCAACCACATGCCTAAGAAACTATACAGTAATGCTACCCTAAAGTCTACTACTTGAGTGTCAAGGCAACGAATACTATAAAAACACTCACTGTTTCTTTTTCTTTCAGCGAGCCCTCAGTTTAAGTTTAGTGGCAAAACAAAACAGAAAATAAAATTATAAAATACGAAATATATATATATCCAAACATATATAGAAGCCCTACGGTGGAGAGCTTCAACGTCGGAACCTGCTATGCTATTCAAGGATTGTCGAACTCAAACAATGGCTAGGGCAAGGGGATCCGCGATGTAAGGGAAGTAGTGTGTCAACTGAAGTATGCGGATAGGTGTGTTAGTGTGGGTGTATGGATTTCAGGAAGTCGCGTTGATGGCCTTCTGTTTTGGCGTGTGCTTAAGGGTGCTGAAATGGTGCAGGTGCGAAACGTTTGTACAGGGAGTGGTGGAAGGTTGCCAACGTTTTATATGGGATAATTGTGTTACATATGAAGCCATATATTGGAAAGGTGGCAGGAATGTGTACCGTAAGGAGTTTGCAAATATGTTCAAGGAAGAAAGAGTATAGGGCGGATGTAAGTGGAGTGTATGGCGACAACAACACAATGGACGTTGGGAGGAAATAACGTAGGGGAGCAGTTTGTGTTGAAGTGAGGAAAACGTGACATTGTGTGGAAACGTGTAGGGAAAGGGGTGTTGGCAGTAGATGAAATGAGGCGGCATCATGAGAATGAAGGTGGAGTAGGTGTAAATACCAAGTAAAAGCCAGATCTGAAGTGAAGCATTTCAAATTGAGGATTTTGTTTGAGCATGACACGAACGAGGTGGAGTAGGTGTAAATGATGCGGGAATGGATTTTGGAGGATACAGACTTCGACGGAATTATTTGGTGAATGATGAACTACTAGTATATGCGGATGTGTAGGGTATTTGGGCCGGGTGTGATGTCGGAGGCCCAAAGGAAAATATATATAAACGTGTGATGTAAAATGGGCAAACACAAGCTAGGATGAGGGAAAACATGCGGCTTTTACCGAGAAGGGAGTGTATGAACACTGGGTTATACCTTTGGGAAAGAAGAAAAATGGGTGAAATAGATCGGTGTTGGCTCCGATTACTGATATGGTTTGTTTTGAGTAGTGGTGAAGTATTACTAGCTAATGCAGTAGCATATGAAGGTTTGGACGTGCTGAAGCAGAATAGCAGCGTGAAGCGTTCGTGTCCTGAGCAAGCTGGCAGGTGTTTCAGCGTGAACGATGGCAGAATTGAACGTCGGGTATAATCAACTGTCGCAAATCGTTATTTAACGGTTAACGCGCAAAGGTGAGTAAATTCACTAACTCTGTTTTTATTTAAAATATTTTAATTATATTTTAAATAATAGGTTGAATGCTGTGTGATGGTTGATTAGATAAATTACAGTTAATTTGGTTGAAATAAATATATATATCATTGCATATGCACACATCATTGGTTGGATACTGATTTGAGTAACACCTATGGATGCGGAAATCGGTTGGAGGAACTCAACCGGATTCCTAAATATTTAAATGTATTGTTTGTGCACTGTTTGAACCGTGTTGAATGGATATTCAACGTTATGATGATTTGGTAAATAAAAGATATCAGCGACAGTCAACCATAAACCCATTTTGTTAAGAAGTTGGTTGACCGTCAGACAAATCAACGAAGTTAATTATAAAAATTATATTTTTTTATAATTGAAGCGAAGTTTAAATTATAATAAAAATTCTATTGTAAACTGGTATTAAGTTTTGTATTGAGATGTTTTATGGAATTGGGTATAATAATTCAAATAAGAAGTAAATTGCCAAAAAGGACAAAGAACTTGATCGATTTTTGATAAGAAAGAGACGTCAAGATTTTTGTAAGGAAAAGAGATGTCAAGAATTTGTAACGGGAAAAAGGTGTTGAGATTAATTATAAAGTGGAATATAGTAGCATATTGCAAGTCTCAGAACTATAGCAGTAAAGTAACGCTGTTGACTAGGCTTAAGCGTGACTGTTATGTCAAGATTAGTTATAAAGGGATATAGCAGCGTATAGCAAATTTGAACTGTAACGATAAATGAAACGCTGTTAACCAAACTTAAGCGTGATGTTGATATACAGTAGCACTTCCTAGGGAAGGAAAACAGCTTGTTTTGAAATTCACTTATTCAAAAGTAATAAGTAATGATGTTGTCCAAAGAAATATAAGAACGAATGTTGAATAAAAAGTGCCTGTGATTTGTGTGATATTGGTTGTACATCGAATGGATGTTGTTTTTACTTCGATAGTTAAACAACCGACTATCGAAGTGTTTTGACCATCGTTGTCTATACGGGGAGACCGGTTGGATATATTATCCGAGAACCACTCCGTATAGGCATAAACGCTGCGTATTCGATTATGCTGAAGAAAATTGAAGACGGAGTAAAATGCAAGGGTCGTCAGGTTCCAGAATGGTGTTTTCTGTTTGTCCAGTCCCAGGACAACTTGTATGGATGAATGCCTGACAGCGTATTCTTAGAAGATCACCTAAGACGATCTTTTCAAGATGTTATGTCTGGTGGCGGAGAAATTCGTTTCTCTTAGCTTTTATACCCGTGATATTTTTGGGAAGATCAACTAGTGATTTGACGGGTTTGACGATGTGACATTCAAAGTGTATGATGGCCAGATGTTCTAAAAGGTAGGCGTAGCCTCAAGCTTCACAACCGGGAAATGACAAAAATCGGGCAGGCAGCATGACTATGTGGGTCGCTCCCATTAGGGTGTATAATCACCTATCTAGAGAAATTCCTTTTGTTTCTAAATCTATCGATTCTGCCCATTCGGGAACGGTGGTTTGAGTCCAACCGTTGGTGATATACATTCGATACACTCAAGCGAAATGAGTGGTCGGTCATGTGTGGGCCGGGTTGCAAGACGTTCTTGTTGAACCCAGGTGTATTCGCCTCTAGAGATACATCATCGGAAGGTGGTCCCATACCTTGTCATAATTGGAAGCCAATCTCCAATAAGCGCCATGCGGTTTTTGATTATATACTATATATGTGGAGCGTGAGATGCAAGCGTTCTGCTATTTGGTTATTTACTTGATGTAGACATTATCATAATATCATTGGATTTGATATCAAAGTATTTTGGGTTATAGTAAGGTAAAAACCGTCCGTGTTTATGTGTGGACTGGTCTTACTATTATCCTTTTTGTTTCAAAAAGGATTTTCAAAGTTAAGCTATATGGTTGGAATTTACTCACACCAGTCCCATGACTGACCCAGAGTTTATTTTGTTTGTTTTCCCTAAACTCTTGGGTGCCCAAATTTGTACGGGCAGTCAAGTGTTTTCAGGCTTTTACAGATACGCTGGAAGGAGCTAAAAGCAGAAGGCTTCACCGTTAGTATTTAGAGACTATTTCCGCTGTGATATGATGTATTGTACTCTGATAATGGTATGTATATACAATACAGTTTTGTATTTCAAAGTTATGTTATATAATATATTTTATTCGTTCCGCTGTGAGATTCGTGTTTACTCTAATTCTGCTCAGTGGTGTTCTTCTTCTTCTTCTTCTATTCTATTAGTTCTATCTTTTCTATCTCATCCTCTAACTTCTTTCTATTAATGGTCCGGTATTTTCGATGTCTGAACAGTCGACGCTGGGTTTTGTGTCGATTTTCTGAGTCGAAAATCCCTGGGTCATTACATTATGTCTGACCCGTTTGTCTCCACCTCTTTTCTTTCCTTTCCCCCCAGGTTTGCAAGGAGGGAATGCTACAGCTTAGTGCCGATTTCTTTCAGTAGCTTGAAGAGAGTAGATGCATCACTTTGGACTCTCTCATCTTTTTGGCTTTGCTTATGTTCAGTGGGGATTTATGCATTTATGTTATTTAATTATTTGCTTCTTTATGTACTTTGAAGTTTTCGGAAAAGACTACTGATCCTGTTGTAATGGTTTTTGGAGACAACTTATGTAAGCTTGTTTGAATTATGACACTATGAAATAAGTTTTATATTCCGCTGTGTTGTTTTATTTATTTATTCTTGTAATTTATCCGTTCTATAAAACAATAACGCTTCATGGACATTGATGCATTCCCTTTATGAGTGACATTAATGGACATGGGGTGTTACACGTTGTATCGAGCTATGGTTATAAGAACAGGTAAAAAGTTTTGAAAAGTGTTTTCAAAAGTATTATTTTCCTAGAAAGTATTTCAAAAGCTTGTTTTAAAGAAGCTATTTTCAAGGAAGGTTTACTTTAAAGAGCGTAATCCCCGCAAGCCATACATCTCTCTTTCACTTCCCTTGTTTTGAAACTTTTTCTTTTCAGCATGTCTGGAGCATCTGAGATACCAGAGGGTGTTCATGTACCCGGTTGGTTTCGTCAATATCTCGAGGCTACGGCCGCTGCCGCGAGTCCAGGCGACGTTCCTCCTCCTCCTCCCCCATCTCCAGTCATTCCTCCGTATGGAGATGCTTTCTCCAAGATATGTAAAGACTTTCGTTCGATGGGTGGAAAACCATTTAGTGGGTCTGAAACATTCGTTGAAGCTAGAAATTGGTTGAAAGAAGTGGAAGATCTGTTTGGCATTTTCGATTTGGACGATTGTAAGAAGGTCCAATTGGCTGCTTGGTTGATGAAGGACGAAGCTTCATTTTGGTGGGAGGTTACTAATGGAGAGCATGCTGTAGAGACGTGGGCAGATTTTAGGGGAAGGTTTGAGTTGAAATTCCTTTCTCAAGCTGAGGAGAGTATGTATATGGAGAGGCTCTTGACATTGAAGCAGAAAAACTTGACCGTGAAGGAGTATGTGACCGAATTTAATAAGTTGGCGAGATTTGGGATAGAGTTGGTGAATACGCCTCACAAGAAGGCCTTGAGGTTTGCAAAGGGCCTAAATGAACCGCTTCAAAGTTTGGGTATGTCCCACATTCCAATTGGGGCTACGTATGAAAAGCTTGTTGATATGGCATACATGCATGAAGAAGTGAAGGGTGTAAGTACTCTTATGCTGCAAGATAAGAAGGGTATCCTGAGAAAGCCCAACAATAAAAGAAAGGTGGTAAAGAAAAGAGGAAGTGTCACAACTGTGGGATACCCGGCCATTTGAAGAAAGACTGCAGGAAGAAGAAGAAGTTCGCTTGTTATCATTGTGGTGATGCGGATCATGCTGTGCAGGACTGTCCTAAGAAGCAAAGGCAGAGGGCAGGTTCTACTCTGGGAGGGTAGGTTCACGCTCTCATGGCTCCGGGACAGGAAGAACGTAGAAAAATTTCTGTTGAAAGTTTGATTTTCTTGTTTGATCATCATGTCCGTACTTTATTCGATTCTGGCGCATCACATTCGTTTATCTCTACATCATTAGTTGAAACACTACACTTAAATACTAGTCTCGTTGTGGATCCCATTGTAGTCTCAAATCCTATTGGTGGGTTGGCTCATTTATCCATGGTTTGTCGGGATTTGAGATTGTCTATCTTAGGCGTTGGTTTTGAATGTAATGCTTTTGTGCTTGGTTTCATGGGCTATGGGTTGATTCTAGGGATGGATTGGCTAGCCAGATATGGTGCCATCCTAGATTGTGAACGAAGGGTAGTAAAATTGTTGAATCGTAGTGGAAAGATCCTTGATATTCCTTGTGATCCTAGAGGATTGGTGATGCTTAGTTATCTTGAGTCACTTGACGCATCCAATGATGATTTACATTCTGTTCGTATAGTCCGTGAATATGTTGATGTCTTCGATGAGGTAAGGGGTCTACCCCCAAAATGAGAGATAGACTTTCGTATTTATCTTATAGACAATGCAAAACCAGTATCTCTGCCAGTATGCCACATGGCACCTTGTGAGAGGAGGGAGCTCAATAAGCAAGTAGGGGAGTTGCTTGAGAAGGGATTCATAAGACGTAGTATATTGGAGTGGGGTGCTCCACTAGTATTTGCCACGAAGGCGGATGGGTCCCTTAGACTTTGTATGGACTATAGAGAACTTAATAAGCTTACTAAGAAGAATAGGCACCCACTGCCGAGGATTGACGATCTCTTCGATCAGTTAGTTAGCGCCTCAGTGTTTTTGCAGTTGGACTTAGCCACTGGTTTCCATCAGTTGAGAGTGGCTGAGGATAGCATAGACAAGACTGCCTTTAGGACTCCGAACGGTTTTTATGAGTGGCTTGTGATGCCCTTCGGTTTGACAAACGCCCCCGCATACTTTGTTGACTTGATGAATAGGGTATTTAGGGAGTACCTTAATAAATTCGTGGTGGTCTTTGTGGATGACATATTGATCTTTTCTAAGAGCGAGGAAGAGCTTGCCCTACATCTTAGGGAAGTGTTGAAGACCCTTTGAGCGCATAACCTTAAAGCTAAATTTTCTAAATGTCACTTTTGGAGGAAGGAAGTGCGATTCTTAGGTCATGTGGTTTCCAAAGAAGGGATAGCTGTGGATCCCGCGAAGGTGGTGGCCATCCAAGATTAGAAGGTACCTAAAAATTCTACCAAGGTGAGGAGTTTCTTGGGG
Organism: Allium sativum; assembly: GCA_030737875.1. Taxonomy (NCBI): domain Eukaryota; kingdom Viridiplantae; phylum Streptophyta; class Magnoliopsida; order Asparagales; family Amaryllidaceae; genus Allium; species Allium sativum. Next base: position 264,170,093 of record CM060926.1, on the reverse strand, counting down.
TTGGCTGGCTACTATAGGAAGTTTATCAATGACTTCGCATAGATATCAACCCCATTGACACGCTTGACGAAGAAGAACCTAGTTTTCACGTGGGACGTAGATTGTGATGATGCGTTCCAACGTTTAAAGAGAGCTTTCACCATAGCCCCAGTCTTAGTGTTGCCATATGGGAGTAAGCCATTTATCGTTTATACCGATGCTTGTGGGATATGACTAGGCGCAGTCTCAATGCAAGAGGGGAGGGTAATAGCCTATGGAGGAAGGCAGTTGAGAGTGCATAAGAAAAATTATCCTACACATGACCTAGAGTTGGCCGCTATTGTTTTCGTGCTTAAGTCTTAGCGCCATTATCTTCTGGGTGAGAAATTCGAATTGTTAACAGACCACAAATCACTAAAATACTTGTTCTCTCAGAAGGACTTGAACTTAAGGCAGCAAAGGTGGATGGAATTATTAGCGTCCTACGACTTCGAGATATCATATACCCCTGGCAAGGGTAACGCGGTGGCAGATGCCTTAGGTAGGAAAAGGTTGTCCTTGAGTCCGTTGTTTATTGAGCAGCGAAGCTTAGATTTCATCTCTACGTTTGACTTTAGACCTTCCATTGACTTTGTACCCGGTTTGCTAGCATCCTTAGAGGTCAGACCTACGCTTTTGGGACGGATTGGTGAGGCACGGCGAGATGACCCACAGTTGGTTGAGTTAGTAGAGAAGCTCATAAGGGGGAGTCATCGAGCCATCTCAGTAGGTATACCCTAGACGATAAGGGTTGGTTACGTAGGGACGGTAGACTTTGTGTACCACGAGACGAGAATTTGAGGAAGACCATTTTTGATGATGCACATCGTTTGAAGATGACCATTCATCCCGGCGGGGACAAGATGTACATGGACATGAGACGAGTTTACTTTTGGGCCGGTATGAAGAGGGATGTGGCCGAGTTCGTCGCTAGATGCTTGGTGTGCCAACAAGTAAAAGCAGAGCAAAAGAAGCCCGGTGGGTTGCTTCACCCATTGGAGGTCCCACAATGGAAGTGGGAGAGTGTCTCGATGGACTTTGTTGATGGGTTACCGAGATCGAGGAAGGGTAATGCGGGGATTTGGGTCGTGGTAGACAGACTTACTAAGAGCGCCTATTTCATTCCCGTGAAGAGTAAGAGGACTGCACCATGGTTAGCCTCCGTATACATTCGAGAGATAGTTCGTTTGCACGGTGTTCCTTCTAGCATAGTGAGCGATCGCGATCCTATCTTTACTAGCGAATTTTGGAAGAGCTTGCAAGAGGCGGTAGGGACTCAGTTATGTTTGAGCACCGCATATCATCCTTAGGCGGACGACCAGACCGAGAGGGTGAATCGTATTCTAGAGGACTTTTTGAGGTTGTGTGTCTTGGACTTCGGTGGTACATGGGAGGAGAATCTTCCTTTGGTGGAGTTCGCATATAATAATAGCTTTCAGTCTAGCATTCGCATGGCACCTTTCGAGGTTCTTTATGGACAGCCGTGTCGTTCACCTACATGTTGGTAGGAATCTACGGATAAGATCTTACTTGGGCCCGATATGATTAGAGAGACTTCGAAAAAGATCGATTTTATTCAAAGGAGGATGAAGGCGACGCAAGATAGGCAGAAATCTAATGCGGACAAGAGGAGGACAGATCTTGAGTTTGATATTGGGGACATGGTCTTTATCAAGGTGTCTCCATTACGGAATGTTGTTCGCTTTGGGTCCGTTTGGAAGTTAGCACCAAGGTTCGTAGGGTCGTTTCCTATTAAGGAGAGGATTGGACAGATGGCGTATAGAGTGGAGTTGCCCGAGAGACTTATTGGTGTACACGACGTATTCCATGTATCACATTTGAGGAAGTGCTTGCATGAGACCGCGGAAGTGGTAGAGCCGAGCTTGCTTAGAGAGGTGGAGATAGAGCGTGATGCGACGATTCGACGAGCTCCTACATGCATTCTTGGGTCAGAGATTAAGAAGTTGAGGAATCGAGAGGTCAAGCTAGTCAAAGTGCAATGGGGAGATGATGAGAGCGACGCTACTTGGGAGACGGAAGAGAAGATGCATTCATTGTACCCTTTTCTTTTCGAGGGTATGTCTTTTAATTTCTCCTTTATCGCTTAGCTTGTACTTGTTCTATCTTTAGTATGTCTTCTCGCTAGTATATTTGACCTTTAGATAGGGTAGTCCTATGGTTGAAACATGTGTTTGAGACATGTTATGTATGGTGGATGCATGTGGATGCAAGTGTTTGCTAGTGGTTGCTCGTGGATGCATATACACACACTTTAGGAACTAGATCGGCTCAGTCACTTTCATATTGCATATTGCATATAAATGGATGTATTTAGTAAAATGAATGTACATTGAATGTGTGTATCATATGGATGTTGCATTTAAATAAATGATTGTGCACACATGTAGTAATGATATGTATAGGGTTCTTTGCATACATGATGGATACATAGCACTATCATTATTTGCGTTAAGGAGGTCGACTGAATCAGTGGACCGCCTGATTTTGTATTAGTATACGGACATATACACACACTATGCATATGTACATGAAAAGCACTAGAAATCTTTTAAGGACCATGGTTGCTAGTGGTTGATGGTTGAGTAGATGGATGATTGGATGGTAGGATACGTTCTTCTTGAATTAGAGATTTCAAGGACGAAATCCTTTAAGTAGGGGAGAATGTAACACCCCAAATTTTTGAATGATCAAATTAACTAAATTTAAGAATACTTAATTTCAAATGTGGGAATTAAGGGAAACAGGTTGCGCCATTGCGTTTGTCTTGGAATTCTGCTTGAGATAGAGTCCGAGTTAGCGTAAAACGAACACCGTATGAACGAGATATGGACGAACGAAGTTAGGCAGAAAAACCAAATAAATAAATAAATAAATAAATGCACTGGCGCACTTGGGAAGTGCGCCAGAACAAAAATTGCACTGGCGCACCTGCCAAGTGTGCCCAGGTCGGGCTGAACGTCTGCACAGCTTTCTGGTGTGTTCTGATCCGGATAGTGAGTCAGTGCTGAGTCCTTTCTGACTCCTAGCTGAGTCATTAGGCCTGATTTGTCACCCTATCTTGACTGAATGGTTGTGGTTAATCCTAGGTTGATTGGATGGCCTAAATTAATCCTAAAATATATATAAACACATGTAGACTCAAACCCTAAAACCTAATCAAAATTAGAACCATGGTCGTCATGCTATCACCTTACAACCTAGAGTAGCCACCACCATTTAGGAGAAAGAAAAGCTAATCAAATCTCAAGTGTTCAACTTCAACTCAATTCAAAGTTTAGGGCTTCGACAACAATTAAAGGAGATTAATCAACGTCAATTCAACGTTTCTACACCAATTTCAATTCATTAATCCTTTTATTTAGCCACGAAAGGTGAGTATAGTTATTTTCTCAAATTTAATGGGATTAAAGTAACATGAAAAAGTTGCAAAAAGGATTCATATATGTTTGTAATGGAAATCTCACCAAGTCTTCATCTTTTTTATTCATGTCATCATATGCCTATGTTTCTATGTAAAGTTCATACCTTTTATCAGTTTATTCAGGTTGAATCTGTCATTATGCCTCTATGCCAGTTTATATGCCCCTTTATTTCATGATGTTGTGTTAATTCCAATTTCCTGTGATTTGATTCTCTCTTCTTATCCCTATTCCTTTTAATTTGGATCTAGGCTACCTTCAATCCTATGTTAAAAATACGCGCGAATGCGAACATGTGGGAACGATGGGAACATGTGAAATATGGAAAACTGGATATTATTGGATATTTTGGGTAATTGGATAATATGTGAAATTGCATGTTTGGGTATGAATTACATGGAATTGATGAAATTGCCTATAATTGTAAATTTGTAATTGTGGCTAATTAATATGTAATTAGTGACAATTTGAAATAGGAAATATTATAAACATGATTATATGTTTAATTGGATATACATGACATGAAAATTGGGTATGGGTGAAGTACGATTATTAATAAACCTTTGACATGAGGTTAGGCGCAATTGTGGCGTAAGACTTCCCGGAACCGCCCGGCAAATCCAGATGCCACAATTGGACGTCTAATGTGAGAGGTCAAAGGAATGAATTGTAGGCGTAGCGGTTAATGACACGAGGTTAGACCCGGTTTGTGGCATAAGACTCCCCAGAACTGCCCGGCAAATCCAGCAGCCATAAAGTGTTCGGTCTAATGTGGGAGGTCATGCACCATTCGTCATAAGGAATGAATTAAGGAATACTAACCGTAACAAGACATGGGTATGGTTAGAGGGTTAAGTGGGGTGACATGTAAATTATAACATGTAAATATGGACTTAACCGGAATAAGATAAGACATGTAAATTATGACATGTAAGTATGGACTTAACCGTAGCATGTGTAAGACATGGACATTTAAATTAAAATGGTTAAGTGGGTGAAAAACCTAGTGGGGACCAAGCATAGGTGGGAGGCTTGTGTAGGATGGGGACCCGTTTCAACCAGTAACCCGTTTGAGTATCTAATTGGGCCCGGTACTAGGTCGGGGTTGGGGCACGCTTACTTTGCTTGAATGTAAGAGGTCAAAACGTGAATAGCAGTGGCAACGCAAGTCCAACGGGTTCCTGTGCGTGCATGGGTCCGGACTGGTAGGTAAGACGTTGTTGCATCGTGTAGGTATGGTCGTGCATTTCATGTTGGTATCGGGGTTGCCACTTTGGGGGAGTGATACACCCCACTGTGGGGCCAGCACGGGTGCCTACGGGGTTTAGGTTGCCGGTCAAATGGGTAGAGTAAGGGTACCTTAGCAGTGGTAGGAGCAAGCCGGCACCTACGATAGCAACTAGGTACAAGTAACTACCAAGTTTGTCATGTGGGTACAGTTAGTGGGAATGGATCAACCTTTAGTAAATAGAGACTAGTAGATATGCGGTGTAATTAAGTAATGTGGTGTAACTTAGCAAAAGTGCGGTGTAACGAAATACATGTTGGTTGAGTTGGATGGTCCTTTAGGTGCTAGTCTGATGTTGACTTCGGTCTTCGGGGTTAGTACTTGGAGGGTTATTCGCTTAGCCAAGGTGTAGGATTGTCTTAGTATTTAGGAACGGAATCATCTTGTCCATCCTTTTTATCTTTCTTATCTATGTTACAGCCATATCTTGATGCCTATTTATGTCTTGATCATTTACCTTACCTATTATTTGTTAAAATTACTGGACTCGCCAGACTTTATGTCTGACCCGTTTGTCTCCACCTCTTTTCTTTCCTTTCCCCCCAGGTTTGCAAGGAGGGAATACTACAGCTTAGTGCCGATTTCTTTCAGTAGCTTGAAGAAAGTAGATGTATCACTTTGGACTCTCTCATCTTTTTGGATTTGCTTATGCTCAGTGGGGATTTATGCATTTATGTTATTTAAGTATTTGCTTCTTTATGTACTTTGAAGTTTTTGGAAAAGACTATTGATCCTGTTGTAATGGTTTTTGGAGACTACTTATGTAAGCTTGTTTGAATTATGACGCTATAAATAAGTTTTATATTCCGCTGTGTTGTTTTATTTATTTATTCTTGTAATTTATCTATTCTATACAACAATAACGCTTCATGGACATTGATGCATTCCCTTTATGAGTGACATTAATGGACATGGGGTGTTATAGTGTCTAACGGGTAAAGCAACGGGTTTTGCGTTGTCAACGAGGTATATGCGGAAGTCTATCTCCCGCTTCGGAGGTAAGCCCTTTACCTCTTCAAACACATCCAAGTATTCACGGACAACCCTTACAGACTGCAAGTTCTCAACATACGCATCAAGAGATTCTAGATAACTAAGCATAACGGAGTTCATTGAATTACAAGAAATTTCGAGAGTGTTACCGAGGCGAGTCATGAGTCTAACCACTCTCTTTTTACAATCGAGGACGGCACCATTACTGGATAGCCAGTCCATGCCTAGAATCAACCCATAACCCGTGAAGCCCAAAACAAAGGCATTACATCTAAACCCAACGCTTAGTATAAATATTTTCAAATCCATACAAACCATTGACAAATAAGCTGAGCCCCCAATTGGATTTGAAACATCCAAAGGATCCTCTACTATACTGGTGTCTAGGTACAGAGATTCCACTAACGTCATAGATATAAAAGAGTGCAATGCGCCAGAATAAAATAGTGTACGAACAGGATGATCAAAAAGATAGACTAAAATTTCTATAGAAATATTTCTACCTTGTTCTTGCGGAGGTGATGTGAGAGCGTGAACTTGTCCTCCAGAAGAAGGTCCATCTCTCTGCCCTTGCTTCCTTGGGCAGGCCTTAGCCATGTGTCCTGTCTCACCACAGTGGAAACAACCACCCATCTTCCTTTTCTTCTTCTTGCAGTCTTTGACTAGATGTATAGGAATGCCACAGAAATTACACTTTCTCTTGTCACAGGAATTTTTGTTCTTCCCGCCTTTCTTTGAATCAGCCTTCTTGTTCTGTGACCCCTTCCCCTTCTTATCTTGAGGCACTTCCGCTTTTGTCTCTTTCTTGCCCTTGTCTTCCTCATGTAAAAGTGCCAGGTCCACTAACCTCTCGTAAGTAGCCCCCATAGGTACATGGGTCATAGCCAGGCTGTGAAGTGGCTCATTCAATCCCTTGACAAAACGGAGAGCCTTCTTATGAGGTGTATTCACTAAATCCAGTCCAAATCGGGCCAGCTGATTGAATTGGTTGACATACTCCTTGACCGTCATACTTCCTTGCTTAAGAGATAAGAACTTTTCCAGCTGTAAACTTCGTTCAGCTTGTGAGAGGAATTTCATCTCAAACCTCATTCTGAAATCCATCCATGTTTCAACTGGTCTTCCAGTGTTAGTTACTTCCCACCAATAGGAAGCTTCGTCTTTGAGCAACCATACAGCCAACTGTATCTTCTGCCAATCGTCCACCTCGAAGATAACGAACAGATCCTCAGTTTCTTTGAGCCAGTTCCTTGCTTCTACGAATGATTCAGTTCTCTTGAAATCCTTTCCACCCATGGCCCTAAAGTCTCTACAAATCTTTGAGAAAGCATTTGCACGAGGAGGAGGAACCGTTGCAGCTGGAGGAGGAGGAATATCTGCTGGGCCTACTTCGTTGGCCCTAGCCTCTAATACCTCCTGAACCAGCCAGGTATCGGTACACCCTCTGGAAGGTTAAGATTCCTAGACATGTTGAAACGAAAAAGAAAAGATTCAAAATGAAGGATAGAAAGATAGTGCATATGGATTTAGGGATTATGCCTTTTTAAATTCAAAACAACACTTTTTTCTTGTAAAATGCTTCTTTATATTTCTTTTTGAAAATAGTTTTCAAAAACTCTTATCTGATATGGTAAAACCTTGCTCTAATACCAAGTGAAACACCCCAGCTCCGTTAAGGTCACTCATAAAGGGAATGCCTTAACTTTGGTGGAAGGTTATAGGTACAAGCCACAAAAAAATTTACAAGACAAATAAATATAGGCAGCGAAATTCAAATATTTATTGCATATGTGGTTCAATACAAAAGCATTATAACAAATTGTATCAAAATAACTTCCAAAACATCACACCATAATTTATGTCTTGATTATTTAATAAAGAAGCATAAACCATAAATAAAACTGCATAAATCCCCAAGTGTAGTGTTCAAAAGCAATAGCCAAGGTGAGAGAGTCCCAATCATACATCTACTTTCTTGAAGCTTTCAAAGAGTCTGACTAAGCTGGAGTGTTCCCTCCCTGTGGACCTTGGGGGGGGGGAGAAAAGAGGACGAAAGAAAATGGGTCAGACAATAAGTCTGGTAAGTTCAGTGATTACTAGTATTTAAACAAGGAAAGGGATCATGACAGTAATAACAGAAGATAGGACAATACCCTAATATAAGATAAAAGGAACATGTGATCACACCCATTACTATAGTCTCTGCACCTACTTAACCATTGGTTCAACCAGCCCCACGTGTTCTTAACAAACGATCCCCTGAATGATCGGCTCCTACTTGCATGCATTCATATCCTGTCCTTCGGCCCCGCTTGACTGTAGATACCTGTGCTGGTCCCACCATGGGGTGTATCAGTCCTTCTGGTGGCAACCCGACACGATTCAAGATGCACAGTGTATACTACTGATGCCCAGTGCCTGCTTTTTCCACTCCGGAGTACGTGCACGCCCGTGCTCTGTCGGAATCTACACCGGCGCACCAACCGCCGACGTTTTGATCGCTTATAATCAGCCCAGTAATCGTGCCCTACCATGCCTAGTTCAGGGTACCATGATACATCTATGTGGGTTACTGCTGAAATGGGTCCCCGTTACTAGGGTTTTCTAATCAACGTGTTTATTTGGTTAAGTGTCCAATTTTACCAAACCCCACCCATCTGTTTAGTTAACATGCTGAATCAGTTAAGTGTTTCCCTAATTGACTTAACCCTACCAATCTTGACTTAGCTTTAATTTATTCATTAAAGCACCAACCACTCACATTAGACAGGTCTTGTTGTGGTCACTGGATATGCCAGTCAGTTCCGGGCAGTTTTACACCACAACTCAGTCTAACCTCGGGTTCTTTTTAGGCTTGATGCACTAACCACCCACATTAGACAGGTCTTATTGTGGTCACTGGATATGCCGGTCGGTTCTGGGCAGTTTTACACCACAACTCAGTCTAACCTCGGGCTAGGCATATTCATCTTTTCTAAATCCGTATATTTTCTATATATGTCTAATTCTATATGTAAACTAATCTTAATTTAATCATGCCATATTTATCCTTTGATTATGCTTACAAAAAATGGTATATCAAATTTACCATTTTATGAACAAATCTATGCCATGAAATTTTCATATTTTCCCATCGCTATCCCCGTGGAACGTACGCATGAATCACATAAAATGTTGGGCTAGTAAATTAGCCCAAACCCATAAACAAAAAGGGGTAATAAACAAGGGACATGAAATAAACGTAAAATAGCATACATTTAACTTATGACGTGTAACTTGGCATAGAAGTATCATTAACTTAATTAAACAGGTAAAGGTGAACTTGTGACTAAGTTGGATCTAATTTTCATGTAAACTTGATATAGGTCTAGCATGGAGGTTTAACATATAAACACAATTTTAAACCACAACTTAGCATATTAACTTATGTATGCCAAAACATAAGAAAGCTACTATAAACATATTTAAATCACAACTTAGCATATTAACTTATGTATGACAAAACATACGAAAGCTACTATAAACATATTTAAATCACAACTTAGCATGATAAATTATGTGTGTTAAACATAAGAGAGCTACTATAAACATATTCGAATCACAACTTAGCATGATAACTTATGTGTGTTAAACATAAGAGAGCTACTATAAACATATTCGAATCACAACTTAGCATGATAACTTATGTGTTAAAACATAAGAGAGCTACAAATCCAATTTTACAACGTAAATAGATTCAACTTAACATAGTTCTAAATATACATGAATGTTGATCTAACATGTAAGCATGTGATTTAGATCATAAACTTGCAAGTATCCACCAAATTATAACATGACATGTTTCACCATTTAGTTGGCATAATAAATCCATTACCCAATCATAATAGATTCCAATAACATACAATATGGTATGTTCATCATCACAAACATATAGGCATGATCAATCACAATGGTAGTTTAAGATAAATGAGAATCAAACTTTATTTATCTTATACATAAGCATCATTCTATATTCGAATTACAACATATCATGATTCATTTAAAATCACGTTTATATCTGCGTAATAACCAACTTACAAACTAAAAAGGAATTCTTGATTTCTGAAATCTGAATTATGAAGTTGGTAAGCTCGCCTTTGATGTAGATCGTTGAATTTGATTACTTTTAATTCGATTTTGGTTCAGGTTTTTATCTTGTCTTTGAATTGAAAGCGGTGATGGCTACTCCAAGTTCTCTATTGACGGCATGATAGTTCCAGGATTATTTTTGTGTGATTTTAGGTTGAGCATTGGGTTGTTTATATAGAATTTCAATTTAATTAGAGCCGTCGGATGATCCTCGAGTTAACCACAGCCATTCAGTCAGGATAGGGTGACACCTCAGCCCTAATGACTCAGCAAGGAGTTAGAAAGGACTCAGCAATGACTCACAGTATGGATCAGAACACACCAGAAAGCTGTGCAGGCTCTCAGCTCAGCCTGGGCGCAGTTGGAAGGTGCGCCAGTGCAACTTTTGTACTGGCGCACTTCCCAAGTGCGCCAGTGCATTTTCTCTCTCTCTCTCTCTCTTTCTTCTGGTTTTCTGCTTAACTTCGTTCGTCCATATCTCCTTCATACGGTGTCCATTTTACGCAAATTTGGACTTTATCTCAAGCAGAATTCCGAGACGAACGCAATGGCGTAACCCATTTCCCTTAATTCTCACATTTGAAATTAGTTATTCTTTGATTCGTTGCTATAACGTTAACATAAAATACAGGGTGTTACAATTCATTAGAAGGTTCAATTCATTGTTTGAAGTCAAGGAAAGAAGGTTTAAAGACCCATCTGTACTTGCCCCTTCCCAAATAGAGAAGGGGCTTATTTCAGATGCTTTGGTGCGATTGTAGTGGAGATATGGCAAATCTTAGGAACTTTAAAAAGCGGGTAAATGTGAGACACTAACTTTAAACTGACCCTAACTATCCATATGTTAATGAAATGATTATGCTTGCTATAATGATGATTAATGATGTTTACGTACGTTATGATGATTGTTTATCAAGTTTTGATTGGTATTATGTTTGTTTTATGAATTATTTAATAAGTCACATAAAATACATGTCGATAAGTAGAAAGGAAATCACGTTTTCTTTTGTGAATGAAATGGTGTGATGGAATGATTAAACATCTTGAAAATGATTTAGGATGTTCAAGAAATGAATTAAGAACACTTTTAAATGTAAATATGAAGTTTGAAAAGAATACGAAACTTAAATCATTTTTGGTGTGTTTCGAAACAACAATTCATGATTACGTGCTTTAAAAGTTAATCAATTGTACGTAGAAAAATAAGAATCCAAATTCTTTGAAACAAGGTTTTCCAAAATGTGTATAACCCTAGCATTTCAAGGAAGCAAAAAAAATCAAGATTTCATTGAGTAGATGTTAAATATGGCCAAAATAAGATTTGAAAAACATCGTTATTTTATAGTTCGAAATCCAGAAAATATAGTTGCTTGAAATTAAGATTTTTAGTCTCTTAAAAATATGAAATAAATTTTACAAATCATTTGAAATATTTAAAAATAATTTAAGTTGAATATATAAATTTTCCAATGATAGAAAGTTCATTTTTACTAGTTAAGCGAAAATAGCACTTTCCACGGTACTTTTTCAATAATGATGAAATATGAATTTAAACTTATCAACTCCTTTTCAAACATTTTACGAATTTTTTAAAATGGTTAAATAAGCATTTTAAATGTTATTTAAAAGCTTTTTAATGATTGGATTGAATCAAAAAGCTATAATGAGCAACTGATTTATTCTTTGCTCTAATAATCCGACGAGTATGCTTGATTTTTCAATTTGTGAGATTTAGTGGGTTTTTAACTCAAAAGCAACCAGTGCCCAGACTCACTTAGCCCTTTTACTGGATGAGGGATAAATATAATTGAAATGTCAAAAAAAGTTAAGTATAAAAGACCAAGTTTTCTCAAGATAAATGAATCGAATTAATTATAGATGATCTTGTTGTATTTATCGTTGATCCTAGTAGGAAATTCTTATTATCCGTGAGAATTTAAAAAGAGTATACACCTTTATTCGATGAATAATAGAGAAATAACACGACAGTTGATATCAAGTAAAACGATTATGAATGTTTCATATCTACTATATTCAGAGGGATTTACAATCCAAGATAGCTTAATGAATGAGGTTTAATGATTCCATTCATATAACCAAAGAATATTTGAAAGATATACGTCCTTAAAAGATGTTTTATGAAGTAGTGAACTAAGAAATGAAGAAAACCAAACACTACTTAAACATATTTTTACGATGATTGATTTGAAGAGACCGAGATCTGATTTGGGTGATTTCTATCGAAAACCCACTTTGAATCAATTAACATTTCAAAGGCAAGGACGATGAATGAACAATTATGAATGAACAAGAATGATAAAGATTGAATAAAAGGTTGTTGTCACTAACCCTCGAGGTAATTTACATATCGAAAATAGTTTTACCTTCAGATTTTCGATGCAGGGGCTCCTCTCAATTAAAACCCATGAATATTGGAAAGAGTGACTTCGTTTATTCAAACCCAGGATGGATTGTATGGAAGAATGTTTGATGTTAAACTTTTGATATGCATATATCGATCTCCACGAATACACATATGTTTAGTAGTATGGTAAGTAACTCTTCTGCACTATGTACACCCTTCTCTGAGACGTATGAGCTCAAAGGTTATGCATAGTGGAAATCAGTAGCATGTAATGGATTTGGCAGTGTTGGATTCAAAGTGAAGAATGTGCTTGGTAGAAGGTAATCGATGACCTTAAGCCTTATCATCCGGTAATAGCAAAAAAAAAGCCCATCGTAAAGCCATGTAGGTTACGCCCATTAGGATATGATCATTACCTGTCTAGGTTACTCATTATATATCGATTACGTGAAGTATGAAAGAGATGCCTTAGATAGGCAGTTAATGCTGCGATGATATCATATTTAGTAAACGCACCACCTCTGGGTCTATAATAGGACCGGTCTCACCTGAAGCGACGGCCGGTTAAGCCATAAATACATCACTATAAAGGTGTGTTATATAGAAGCATGTCCCTTACCTTGCCATTTTATGGAAATCCATTTTCTATAAGAGCTTGCAATTTTTTTGTATTGCCTAACATGCATGGAATTTAATATTGTTAATAATTTCACACTTTGACTTATTTTAATGAACTTTATCCAATTTGTCATTAAAAATAATATCAGATAATTTTATGTAGTAAAGATTTGGGTACCATAAGGGAAAAACCCTTGTCATGTTTATGTGTGGTCATAGTCTAATGAGATATCATTTTGTTTTTAGGAACAATGGATTCATCTTTCTCGCACTAGTCCCATGATCGACTTAGAGTTATATTTCCTTGAATTTTGGGTGCCCATATTTTCTCCGATAGCTTAGTAGCACTGGTTTTACTTGGGTCAATTGGAGGAGCTTGAAGTAAAAGATTCTGTAGATAGTCATCTATTCCCACTTTCACTTAGTTTCATTCATCATTTGTGAGGACAGGTTTTACAACCGTCCAGGCTGACATTAACTACACTCTAGTAAGTACAATTAAGTTTTCCACTGTAACATTTTCATGTGATGAAATATATATACATTTTTCCACTACACAAGATTCTTCTTTCTATTTGTTGGCACTAGATTTTGGCCAATTGAATGCTAACACACAATTCGTACGCATATCAAATAATAAGTTTAGTAACCAGTCATAGAGCAGTCGTAAAGTAAATAAAAATAAATGGGCACAAGGTTTATAGTTGTTCAACAAATCGTGCCTACATCCAATTGTTGCAACCTTTATTGTTCCACATTTATTTAAAAAAATTAAATGAGTAATTGTGCATATATGTATATATGCATGACCATTAATGCTAAAATAAAACAAAGAACTAAATGAATGCATGCAATCAAGTAATTCTTTAAAAGGAATCAATGCATGCATTAAAAAGTTTAAAAGAAGAAAAATAATATTAATGCATGAAAAGTAATTAGAATGCATAAACAAATGCAATGCTTTAAAAAGAGAAATGAATCAATAAGAGGAATACATCAATGCATGTGTATATAAACATGCATTTCAAACAATAAGATTATGAAACAGCCAAGCTATATTTGGAAGAGAATAAATGTTATTAATTAACATTTAAATCAGAATATGGTATGAATATACATATGCGTATATAAGTGTAATTCAAACTTAACTGTGCTTTATAAGAAGAATAAAATAAATAAAGAAGGAATATATATAGCAAGCAATTAACGCTTTTAATTAAACTTTTAAACTCAGTAAGCACCACGTCGCAAAACGCTCGCCTGGACCTAGATGGGTCAACCCACGTTTGCCTGGGTTGATCTATGGATCGACCCACGTAGGGGCGGGTTGACCTAGTGGTCGACCCAAGTGCGGTCCAGAATCGTTTTGTGACGTGGAGACGCTGATGTGTGCGGTTCATATTTTAATGGATTAAATTCCGATGGACCATACATTTCTAGTGCACCTATAAATAGACTAGCAGGGCCTAGCTTTATTCTCATATTTTCTAAAGTGTTGCATAGGCTCTTCCATTCTCTTTCCTCTCCAAACCTTTTCAAAAAATAAAAAGTTAGTTCTTAGGCATTCTAATTTAAGGTTTGAAGATAATAGATATGAATCTACAACCTATGTATCTAGAATTCTGATCGACGTGTGGTAAGTTCTAGAATCTGATCTGTTTAGGTTTCTTCCTTTCTTTACCTCTTCTTTTAGAACCAAATTTGTGAATCCATGGTTGTTTTATATTAGATTCAGTTAGGAAGACTACGAAATAGCAAATCTAGATCAGATTCAAGGATTTGAAAGCTGTCAGGTGAGCAGGTTAAATTATACCATTTCAAATAATGGTATATCTATCGTTTGCATTCCCCGTTATGTTTAATATGTTGAACAATTGATAATTATGTAAATTGGATGTTAAACCTGTTTAGAACATATTGAAATTATTACTGTTGTATTAAACCTATTTCCATTAAATATTCTATATGATTTTGGAATTACTGTAAACATTGAAACTGTGGAACTTGAACTAATCATGAGTATATTCTTGAGAATTAATTTGCCTAATTGGCAATGAAATTTTTACAGTAACTATGAATAGATACAGAATAGGAATTCAATATATAACTCAAAAATAAAAAGGGAAAAATTGGTAGTGGACTAAGTTAGTTGGATCTGGGGAAAATGATATATTTCTAGAATGACAAATTACTGAGGATGTTGTTGCAAGAAAAGGAAAAAAGAAAAAGGAATTAGTGTGAAATAGGTATTCTTTTACCGTGTTGCATACTAATCGAATAAAGTGCATATATTTATATATCCACACTTAAAATAAAGAAAATGGCTTGCAACTATGGATCTAAGTCGGTGTGCGTTATGGAAATAAATCATTATACCTTTCTATAAGTCAAACTAATGAGGTGCGTGAAAGGTTTTCCTAAAATAAAGGAAATGTACATGATAGTAATTAAAGAACATATATGCCATAATTACATGGAAAATTTACAGTAATTGGGAAATTATAGATAATCGCATTTAGACACGAGGTTAAATTCAACTTATGGTAGAAGCCTGCCCAGAACTGCCCGACAAATCCAACATCCACAAGTGGTCAGCTTAATGTGAGAGGTCTGGTGCATTTACACAAATATATGAATATATATATATATATATAATAGGAAATAAATAATTGGCAGTAATTGTAATTAATGGAAATGAATGAATGTTACAAAAGTAAAAGTTGGTTTATATTAAGGATCCTAAAGAGATTAATGATGAACGAGGAATAATAATAACCTATTCTGATTAAGTATGAACAAAAGAATGAGAGTTAACATGTAAACTTGTCCTAGAGATAAGAGAAAATTATAATATAGGTTATAATAAATGGAAAAAAAACTTATTGATAAACCTTAGTTAAGAGAACTATGTAAATAAGTAAATAACAACAAGAGGCTGTATTAAACTTGGTCATGTTTAATGAAAAATAATGAAGTAGGCTTATTATTGGTAGACTTATAAAAGAGAATTACGAAGTCTAATAAAAGAAATTAATAATAAGTGGAAGCCCGCTCAGGCGGCATTGGACTTAATGAGTTAAGAAGACTTATGTAATGAAATAAGTTATATTTAGTTATAAATTAAGTAATATGTTAAATGGAAACCTGCTGATTGTGATAAGATTTACTTAGTGACACATTAAGTAGAACATGTTATTGTAACCTGAAATTGGACGATGAATGACAAGGTAATAATGTAAGAAGATTGTAGATAACCGGCTTTGAATTACAATCTAGAGAATAACATGTTATGGGCTTACTAATGAACTTAAATGGGTTAAGTTATATAACTGAATTAATAAGCGAGATGGGTCCATTCCTCAAAGATATAAGGGGCTCAGAGAGAACTTGGTAACTTAATTAGAAAGTTAATATGATTGGAAATAACCAAGTTAATTTGAAACCTGATGTGGTAGAGTAAGTGCGTAATTAAATGTTTAGACATTGGGTTTAATAACACGTTAGCAAGATGCGCTTGAACCAGTTCTCACGTCTGAAGGTGAAGAACCCAACGGGTTAGATCACTGTGGTGTTTTGAGGCACGAGGGAAGCACGTCCATCTGATTATTCTGATGATATTCTGCTTGTTGGCTCTGTGGGACTGGAAAGAAGCACGCAACTTCCGAGGGACGTGGTAGGATACTTCGTGGTGGTCCTCTGTGCGGTGGCAGCACTCAAGCTGTACTCGTAGAGGTTAGGCATGCGCAAAACCACCCAGTGGGTATACCTTTACTAAAATGGTGTTTGGCAGTCAAAAGGCTATTTAGTGGCATTGGGTGATTCAACGATTTTTTCTATAGACAGGCTGGGTCATGACCAACACAGGATAGTAATCATCGGATACCTGTCATTGGTAGTCAGTGTGACGCGGAAAGACTAGAGCTAAACCTACAGACCATTGATCTTTCACTATTGAGACTTTGGTTGCGGGATACCAATTTGATGTAGATTGTTTGCTAAGGGGACGTTACTTAGCTTTTGCTGCAGTCTTTCACTAGTTGATGGAGGGGTTGACGTTGGACCATAGCCACCATAGAAATGCAGACCATAGTTTAGATATTTGTACTTTATGCCTCTTTGGTATACCTATATAGATATGGAAAAGCTCCCGACCTAGTTCCGTGTATTCAGATGCAACCCTATTATGAAACTCAGGGTACAATAGACAATACGTACGTGTGAGGATACAGATACATGCACACCGCATCGAGTGGTGTATCGTAGATGCCAGGGCATTACTCTGTGCCGAGACTAGATTCGACCAAGGAGATTGGATATGACAGTCCGTACACTGATGCAACATAGCGATGGTGATCTATGCGTAACATGGCGTAGTTTTTTGAAAATTGGTATGTCGCTCCGGCGTAGGATGAGAATTGCACATGCTTCCGTGGCATGGCGTTGGATATTGTGCGAGGAGGGTACCGTGGAAAGTACCTTTATACTGGGGGTAGCTACATATACTATATTAGGTAAATCTACTGAGAGGTAGATGGGTATGATGTGTGTGTAAGCCTTGAGTTCTATTAACCCAAAATAACCTAATAAACAAGAAAATATAACTGAATGGTATATGTAGGGTGATTTCAGAATGTGTAATTTAAGTCTAGTCACCCGAACTTGTGTTCTGACCCCCTCCTCATAACATACCCATAGGTTAGGAATTTGGCATAGATATGATAGCTTTGAATACTGGCTAGGCAGTATTATTACTTTGGTAAGGCTATATTTTATTAAATTATATATTATTCCATTCCATGGTAAGATGTTTTCTGAGCTCTGATATATTTTATATCTCTGTCTTTTCTGCAGGATACTAGACAAGCCAACTCGGGTTTCAGAAGATTAGGAGTTTTGAAAAAGAAATCAGTCTACTAGAATTCAGGTTGTTACATCTATTATCAGAGCTTAGGTTTTGGATTCCGATATAGATAGTGAGTGAACGCATTTGTATTTTTTAAAAAATATAAATATATTATATATACACCTAGATCCATAAAGGGAACCCACTAAATAGGAAGAGCGGTTTATGAAAAGAGTTGGGATATCAGTTATGTACCCTAAGGAAATGATTATGGAAATTTGAGACCCTTAGGTGATTTGGGTGAAAAGTGTACAACGTGCTTTGTGTTGGAGAAATATGGATCTCATATATCGGTATCTGATATACTAGTATTTTTGGATTAGTGGTTTGGCAATTGAGCCTTATAAGTTTGGAAAAAAGTAAGATGAAAAATGGATTAGGAATATATATTTTAGAGAAATGACTTTGTGGTGATATCTACGAAAGTTGGAAACCCACTTTGTGTCTAGCCTCATTGTTAACTGTTGAGAACTTGAAAAATTAAAAGCTTTTGCTGATATTTTATACTGTTTTTAAAGTTTGATGTTAAAAGTTACAATTTTAAAATATGTACTTGCTAAATTGTGTGGAAACAATTTTTGAAACAAAATGGAATATTTTTCTTATGTTTGAAAAAAGTACATATTGGGTTTCAAAGGAAAACGAAATAAAATGGGGTATATTTTGGAAATGATGAATTGTTATGGAGTTTTTGTCTACAATAAATTCTTTTAGAAAAATGTTCACATTATAGAGCATGTATACATCAATGGTTTTAAACTATAATGTATGAAAGAATTAAATAATGAAGCATAGAAAAGAATGCATTTTATTAAAACTAAAATTTTCGATAAAGAAATTTTTGAAAATCTCTATTCTTTTGACAATAGTTTTTTTGTTATTGTTTTGACATAAAATTTGGTTGGGTGGACAAAATAAGTTGTATGAATTAAGAATAGAGTAGATGTTTGCACCTAGTTGTAAGTTATTGAACTGACATTATAAACATGAACGGTGGTAAAACTGATAGAGAAGTAGTTGTCCTTGTCTACCCAAGTTTTTGTGATTTGAAAAAAAAATGATATGCATTTTTTTTGGGATGACATATTTTTTTATGGTTTGGCAAAGGAAAGTTTTAATATAGAAAAATAAAGTTTTGACACTTTTTAGAAGAAAAATGAATTGAGAAAGCTAAACCACGTTTTTAAAATCATGGAGGACGCAAAGGATTAGTACCTAGGGAAGACGGGTAATATTTTGAGGCTATGAACTAAATAGCAAGGACTGTTTTGAAATAATAGTAAGTTCGCGCAGAATGCTTAAGCATTATAGAGCATGGGTTGTTGCTTGGAAAAGACTGTTAGTGCACAGCAAGTACTAGTGGTGACTACTAGATGGTAAAGGGTAAGTAAGTGTTTAGATCCTTTGGTTTGGACTTTTCTTTGTCAGAGGGGACATGGTCCTAGTATAGTTAGCCCTTGGTAGTAGCTGTGTAAAGTGCATGTTTTCCTTTTTTAGTTGAAGGATTAGAAGGCTTATTTGGAAATAAAACTTAGATCAGCGAATTAAGTTTTAAGCTAAGAAAAGAACATTGACATAACTAAAAAAAGAAAACAACAAATTCAGTAAAGCAACAAATATAATAGTTATGAAAATGGAGAATTTTGAGAAATGGAAATAAAAATATGTTTTTCCTAAGAAAGTTGAAAAAGAAAATTTGTAACAAAGAAAAAAAATCTTATGTGAGCTGTACTTGGATAGGAAATCTTTGTATAGTAATTGCATAAAATCCAATTACAAATAGGAAAGGTAAATAAAATAAAAATGGAAGATGTCAAGCTTCCCTTTTTCTACCTTTTTGTAACATAAGAAATCGAATTTAGAAAATTAGCTTTTTCTGAAATTTGAAATTTAAAATTGGCTTATAGGGTTTTGGATGTAAAAATTAGGTGAACTACGCTCTTGCTCTGTAAGAGTATAGGAAAATTTGGATGAAAAAGTATTTTTATTTTCAAAATACTGCATTCATGTTGAAATTGCCAATATATTAGGGTGTGTGAATCATGTTTTCAAAAGATTTTCAAGAAAAAATTTGCATTCGTATAGGAGGTACCGCTTAGGAATACATTACATTCATGTATTACTATGTTGTATTACACTTTGCATAGAGCACAAATGTTTGCAGAAGTTTGATCTACACATGATGGTTGTAAATTATGCGAGCGATTACTTGATTTCATCCTTACCGAATTTCGGGGACGAAATTTCCTAAGGGGGGGGGGGGGGGAGAATGTAGCACACCGCATTTATAAAAATAAATAAATGAGTAATTGTGCATATATGTATATATGCAAGAACATTAATGCTAAAATAAATGAAATAAATGAATGAATGCATGCAATCAAGTAATGCATTAACAGGAACTAATGCAAGCATTAAAAAGTTTAGAAGAAGGAAAAAAGATTAATGCATGAAAAGTAATTGTAATGCATAAATAAATGCAATGCATTAAAAAGAGAAATGAATCAATAAGAAGAATGAATCAATGCATGCATATATAAACATGCAATTCAAACAATAAGATTATAAAACAGCCAAGCTATATTTAGAAGAGAATAAATGTTATTAATTAACATTTAAATCATAAGATGGTATGAATATACATATGCGTATATAAGTGGAATTCAAACTTAGCTGTGCTTTATAAGAAGAATAAAATAAATCAAGAAGGAATATATATAGCAAGCAATTAACGTTTTTTCAATTAAATGCCTAAACTTAGTAAGCACCACATCGCAAAACGCTTGCTTGGACCCAGATGGGTCGACCCACTAGGGGCGGGTTGACCTAGGGGTCGACCGAAGTGCGGTCCAGACTCGTTTTGTGACGTGGAGACGCTAATATGCGCGGTTCTTATTTAATGGATTAAATCTGATGGACCAGGCATTTCTAGTGCACCTATAAATAGACTAGCAGGGACTAGCTTTATTCTCATGTTTTCTAAAGTGTTGCCTAGGCTCTACCATTCTCTTTCCTCTCCAAACCTTTTCAAAAAAATAAAATATTAGTTCTTAGGAATTCTGATTCAAGGTTTTCAGATAAGAGATATGAATCTACAAAATATTTTAAGTGTAGGTATACTTTTACAATATTGCATATTAATCGAATAAAGTCCATATATATATATGTACACTTAAAATAAAGAAAATGCGTTGCAACTATGGATCAAAGTCGGTGTGCGTTATGGAAATAAGTCATTATACCTTTATATAAGTCAAACTAATGAGGTGCGTGAAAGGTTTTCCTAAAATAAGGGAAATGTATATGACAATAATTAAAGAATAGATATGCCATAATTACATGGAAAATTTACAGTAATCGGGATATTGTAGATAACTGCAATTAGACACGAGACTAAGTTCAACTTGTGGTAGATGCCTGCCTAGAACCACCCGACAAATCCAGCATCAACAAGTGGTCAGCTTAATATGAGAGGTCCGGTGCATTAACATACATATATGAATATATGTATATAACTGGAAATAAATAAATGACATTAATTGTAATTAATGGAAATGAATGAATGTAAAAACAGTAAAAGTTGGTTCATATTAAGGAGCCTAAGGAGATAAATGATGAACATGGAATAATGATAACCTATTATGATTAGATAATAGGTAAGCTTGTCTGAGGGATGTGGAAATCATAACGTGGGTTATAACAAATGGAAAGAAACTTATTGATAAACCTTAGTTTAGAGAACTAGGTAAATAAGTAAATAAGTAAATAAAAATAAGAGATTTTATTATACCAAGTCATGGTTAATGAAAAAGAATGAGATAGGCTTTTTATTGGTAGACTTATAAAAGAGACGATTAGGAGTTGATTCAAAAGCTTAAAGCAATGAAAATTAAATCAAAACAACGCCTACAACAAAGGATAGCATCTCCAAATTCAGAATTCAGAATCCTGAATTGAAGATTCGTCATACGTTGTAAGTAGAGTGCTATTCCGATGTGAATGAATAATTGAGTTTTGATTTGTGTAAAATGAGAAATGGAATTGTACTTAATTTGTGGTGATGATAATTCATAATTGTATGTTGCTATGATTCTAATTATGAATAGATTTGGGATGCTGTGGTATAAGGATGTTAGACCTATTGGATATTTGCAAGTATATGATTCATGTTGAAAATTAACAACTATATGTTTGTGGTAGTTTATTTCAACCAAGTTGAGACTCATGCAAGTATATGATTCACTATTATGCCAACATGATTTTAGATCCATCTATGTATATTCTTATGATCATTTTTAGTGTAGTTGGATCCAATTGAGTATTATGATTCATATGAATTTATGTTGGAATTGGCATCATGATTCAAGTGTAAAACCATACTTTTGTATTAGTGACAAAAGCAAGCATCTTTGTGAACTTGTGTTAATTCTATGAACATGACTAGATTACGTTTGGTGTTATGCCTAATTGAAAATATGTTTTAGGCCTATGTTGTTATGAAAATCATGTGATAATATATGTGATACATAATTAAGTTAGGTTCACATTTTAAATGCAAGTTTACATGACTAGATTAGAACCATGATTCATGTTTAGGTATGTTTCATGTCAAGATTATATGCTATTACAATGCAAGTTCACAAGTGCCTAATTTATGTTAATTAGATCGTTATGTTGCAAGTTCATGCGTTCACACAACCCTTTTGATGTTACACCATGTTCTAAGCCTCCCCTTTTTCATGTGGCTAAGTTGGGCTTAAATGTTAAACCCAACATATCTTATATTATAGCGAACGTATAAAACAGGGGTAATGACGTTGGGTTAAAAATATAAAACATATGTGTTGGCATGTTTGACGCATGCCAACGACCTTGAGAACATTTAAGTGGTATAAATTAATTTTACCCAATAAAGATGAATTTGAATAATGGGCTGCAAATATTTACATATAAAAAAGAAAAGAGACAAAATATGTAAACTTAGAAAATACGATGTGTTTAACCTGAGGTTGGATTGAGTTGTGACATAACCCTGCTCGGACCCGCCCGGCTGTCCAGTAGTCACAACAATACCTATCCAATGTGGGTGGTTAAACACTGAGCCCAATAAAGACCCGAAGTTAGACTGAGTTGTGACGTAAGACTGCCCGGACCCAACCGACAACAGGCAGTCACAACAATACCTGTCTAATGTGAGTGGTTGAGGCTTTAATAAGACAATTAAGGCTGAGTCAGAATTGATAGGATTAAGTAAATTGAATTAATACTTAATCAAATTAAACATGCTAAACTATACAGACTGATTGGGGGTTAGGTTTATACATAACACTTAACCAACTTAGCATGTTGGCTAGAAATAGAAAACCTAGTAGTGGGGGACCCTTTTCAGCAGTAACCCTACAAGGTGTATCAGGATACCCTGAACTAGGCAGGGTGGGGCACGATTACTGGGCTGACTGTAAGAGGTCAAATCGACGGCGGTGGTGCAGCAGTGTAGGTTCTAACGGGGTGCGGGCGTGCACACACTCCGGCGTAGAAAAATTAGGCACTGGGCACCAGTAGTATACCTGTGCATTCTAGAATTGTGTCGGGCCGCCACCATGGGACTTGATACACCCCATGGTGGGACCAACATAGGTAGTTACAACATCGGGGGCCGTAAGACATATGTAACTATGCGAGTAGGAGCCGATCATTAGAAATGGATCACTTCACCCTGATTATGGGGTGCCTGTTGGGAACTAGTTTATAGGGGTGCAGAGATTAATATGGGGTACGATAGTACATTCGACTCTAGACAACTTAACTTAGTTTATGGTGTTTCCCCATTTCCAGTTTGTGCTTATCATGCTCATTTCTTTATTCATGGACTGAATAGTCCTAGACTTACTCAGGCTTTATGTCTGACTCTACTTTTCTTTCGTCTTCTTTTCTTTCGTTCCCCCCCCCCCCCCCCCAGGTCCACAGGGAGGGAATACCGCAGCTTGACCAGTTTTCACATCCAGCTTGAAGAGAAAGAATGTATTGCTTGGATCTCTTTCGTTTTGGACTATGGATTTGGATAGCAACTATGGGGACTTATGCAGTTTACTTATGTTTTTATGCTTCTTTAAGTTATGAAATCAAGACAGTTATGAAAATGTAATGTTTTTGGGAAGTATTGTAAGACAATTATGGCATGGTTTGTGTAACACGTATTTTGATGAAATAAAAGTTGTTGTTGTTTTCCGCTATTCAAAAATATGTGTATTTATATCTGTCTTGTGTATCTGTGACTTATACTTATAAACCTCCACCAAAATTAGGGCATTCCCTTTTAGAGTGACCCTAACGGAGGTGGGGTGTTTCACTTGGTATCAGAGCATAGGTTTACCAGATAAGATAAAAAGTTTTGAAAACTTATTTTCAAAATAAAGTTTAAAGAAGCATTTTTTTTAAGATAAAATGTTATTTTATTTTAAAAAGGCATAGTCCCCCAAAGCCATAGGTACTATCTTTTATCCTTTGTTTTGAATCTGTCCTTTTGTTTCAGCATGTCCGAAGAACTTAACTTGCCAGAGGGTGTACCAATACCTGGTTGGTTCAGACGATTCTTAGAAGCAAGGGCCAATCAGCCAGGTCCCACTGTTCCTCCTCCCCCAGCTGTAGGAAATCATCCAGCTGCAGCAGTACCTCTTCCTCCACCTCCTCCGCGTGGTAATGCTTTTGCTAAAATATGTAAAGATTTCAAAGCTATGGGAGGGAAGGACTTTCATGGAACTGAGTCCTTCGTGGCAGCCAGGAATTGGCTGAAAGAAACCGAGGACTTATTCGTCATCTTTGAGGTAGAAGATAGGCAGAAGGTACAACTGGCAGTATGGCTACTTAAATGTGAGGCTTCCTACTGGTGGGAAGTTACCAATGCAGAAAGACCAGTGGAAACATGGGAGGACTTTAGGGCGAGGTTTGAGGCTAAATTTCTCTCAGAAGCTGAAAGGAGCCTCCAATTGGAAAAATTCTTATTTCTTAAGCAAGGGAATATGACAGTCAACGAGTACGTTAATCAGTTCGATCAGCTGGCTAGGTTCGGACTGGACCTAGTCAACACTCCGCACAAGAAGGCTCTCCGTTTTGTCAAAGGATTGAATGAGCCATTACACAGTTTGGCCATGACCCATATACCCATGGGAGCTACGTATGAAAGGTTGGTGCAAATGGCATTGCTGAACGAAGAGGATAAGGGCAAGAAGGAGAAAAAGGCAGAAGGCTCTCAAGGGAAGAGAGAGGGTTTACAGCCTAAGAAGATAGACTTTAAGAAGGGTGGGAAAGACAACAAGTCCCAAGAGAAGAGGAAGTGTAATTTCTATGGCAAAGTAGGGCACTTAGTGAAAGATTGCCAGAAAAAGAAGGCCAAGTTGAATGGTGGGTGCTTTTCTTGCGGTGAGACAGGCCACATGGCTAAAGATTGCCCAAAGAAACGAGGACAGGGGCAGAAGGCTGGATCCACCTAAGGGGCATAGGTTCATGTGCTAGAAGCGCCACCTCTGCAACAGCGAGGTATAAATACTTCTGTAGAAAGTGTAGTTTATCTTTATGATCACCCAGTTCGCACTTTATTTGATTCTGGCGCATCACACTCCTTTATTTCATCTGCTTTAGTAGAATCTCTGCACCTAGAAACTAGTATGGTAGAGGACCCCTTAATTGTTTCAAATCCAATCGGGGGCCCAGCTCATTTGTCTATGATCAGTGTGGGGTTGAAAATTTCTATTCTAAGCGTAGAATTTAGATGTAGTGCCTTTGTTTTGGGCTTCTCGGGATATGGTTTGATTTTGGGCATGGATTGGCTATCCAGTAATGGTGCCATCCTTGATTGTGAGAAAAGGGTGGTTAGGCTTCTGACCCAACTCGGTAACACTCTGGAAATTACTTGTAATCCCTCGTATTCGGTTATGCTTAGTTATCTTGAATCGCTAGATGCTTCTGTTGAGAGTTTGCAATCGGTTAAAGTGGTCCGTGAATATCTGGATGTCTTCGAAGAAGTGAAGGGCTTACCTCCGAAGCGGGAGATAGACTTCTGCTTATATCTTGTAGATAATGCAAAGCCCGTTGCATTTCTCGTTAGACACATGGCTCCACGGGAAAGGAAGGAGCTCAGTAAACAGGTTAAAGAGCTTCTAGAGAATGGGTTCATTAGAAGGAGTATTTCAGAATGGGGCGCTCCAGTGGTGTTCGCCACAAAGGTGGATGGTTCACTCCGTCTATGTGTTGACTATAGGGAGCTCAACAAACTAACGAAAAAGAATAGGCACCCTCTTCCCAGAATTGACGATCTGTTTGATCAGCTTGTAGGAGCGTCAGTTTTCTCCCAACTCGATTTGGCGACCGGATTTCATCAGCTAAGGGTGGCTGAAGATAGCATCGATAAGACAGCATTCAGAACCCCAGACGGCTTCTTTGAATGGCTTGTCATGCCTTTCGGCTTGACAAACGCACCCTCTTACTTCGTGGACCTGATGAGTAGGGTGTTCAGAGAATTCCTCAACAAGTTCGTAGTGGTTTTCGTAGACGATATCTTGATCTTCTCAAAGAGTGAAGAAGAACATGCTCAGCACTTAAGGGCAATCATGGAAACTCTGCGTGTCCATCAGCTAAAAGCCAAATTCTCCAAATGCCACTTTTGGAGAGAGGAAGTAAGTTTTCTTGGGCATGTAGTATCCAAAGCAGGGTTAGCTGTGGACCCTGCTAAAGTAATAGCGGTGCAGGATTGGAAGACACTAAGGAATGCAACAGAAGTCTGAAGCTTTCTCGGGCTAGCAGGCTTCTATCGGAAATTCATCAGAGGCTTTGCAAAAATATTAGCTCCGCTCACTAGGTTAACAAAGAAGAACCTACCGTTTGCTTGGGATTTGGATTGCGAGTTTGCTTTCCAACGCTTAAAAAGGACTCTTACAACAACCCCAGTTCTGACCTAGCCGGATGGAAGCAAAATTTTTACAGTATACACGAATGCATGCGGGACAGGATTAGGCGCTGTCTTAATGCAAGAAGTAAGGGTAGTAGCTTATGGCGGGAGACAGTTGAAAGTGCACAAAAAGAACTACCCAACCCATGATCTCGAGTTGGCCGCCATCGTCTTTGCGCTTAAGTCTTGGCGCCACTATCTCCTAGGTGAGAAATTCGAACTGTATACTGACCTTAAATCTTTGAAGTATCTCTTCTCGCAGAAGGACCTTAACTTGAGGCAACAAAGGTGGATGGAGTTTCTTGCCCCGTACGATTTCGAGATCTCCTACACTCCGGGCAAAGGCAACGTAGTGGCAGACACGTTGAGCCGAAAGAAACTGACCCTAAGCCCGCTCTTTATAGAAAGGCAAAGCTTGGAGTATATAGCCGGTTTTAACTTTAGGCCCTCCTCCAATTTCGTACCGGGCTTGCTAGCATCAATCGAAGTACGCCCGACTTTAGTGGACTCAATAGGGACAGCACAACGCGAAGACCCCCAGCTTGTGGAGACGATTGATAGGCTAATTAGGGGTGAGACTTCAAGTCACCTCAACAGATACTCCATCGACGATAAGGGTTGGCTAAGGTGAGACGGAAGACTATGCATCCCACAGACAAGGGATTTAGTTAAGACGGTTCTCGAGGAAGCACATCACTCCAAGATGACGATACATGCAGGCGGAGATAAAATGTACAAGGACATAAAGAGAACTTTCTTTTGGAGCGGCATAAAGAAGGACGTGGCAGATTTCGTTTCTAAGTGTATAATTTGCCAACAAGTTAAGGCGAAACAGAAGAAACCTGGCGGTCTGCTCCATCCTCTAGAGGTTCCACAGTGGAAGTGGGATAGCATTTCAATGGACTTCATTGATGGGCTACCTAGGTCTAGAAGAGGCAACACTAGCATTTGGATAATAGAGGATAGGCTTACTAAAAGCGCCCACTTTTTACCAGTCAAGAGTAAAAGGACTGCCTCATCCCTAGCATCTCTTTATCTCAAGGAAATTGTTCGACTCCATGGAATACCCTCCAGCATTATTAGTGACCGAGACCCTATCTTCACAAGTGAGTTTTGGCGGAGTCTGCAAGAAGCGGTAGGCACACAGTTATGCTTGAGTACTGCCTATCACCCCCAAACCGACGGCCAGACAGAAAGAGTGAACAGAGTTTTGGAGGATCTTTTAAGACTGTGCGTCCATGACTTCGGAGGGACGTGGGAAGACCATCTTACTTTGGTGGAATTTTCCTACAACAACAGCTACCAAGCCACCATCGGAATGGCACCCTTCGAAGCTTTATATGGAAGACCGTGCCGATCGCCCACTTGTTGGTGGGAGTCTACTGACAAGCTCATACTTGGACCAGATATGATCCGAGAGACTTCAGAGAAAGTAGACTTGATACGAAGAAGAATGAAGACGGCCCAAGATAGACATAAATCCTATGACGACAAGAGAAGGACCGACCTTGAGTTTGAGGTTGGGGACAGAGTTTTTCTTAAGGTATCTCCTCTAAGGAACGTTGTTCGTTTTGGATCCACTGGAAAGCTGGCACCGAGATTTGTAGGACCATTTCCTATCATCGAGAAGGTTGGGAAGATGGCCTATAGATTAGAGCTACCCGAAAAACTAGCTAGAGTTCACAACGTCTTTCACGTTTCGCACCTCCGAAAATGTCTACATGAATCTGCTGAAGTGGTAGAGCCAAACATCCTTGAAGAAGCTGAAGTGGAACGCGAAGCAACCGTGAGAAGAGTTCCAACACGCATCTTAGGAACTGAAGTGAAAATGCTACGAAATCGCGAAGTCAAGCTTGTCAAAGTTCAGTGGAGCAACACCGAGGAAGACGGGACTTAGGAAACTGAGGCTAGAATACGCGCAGCCTACCCTTTTCTTTTTGAGGGTACATCTTTGATCTTCCTTTTTCCTTAAGTTGTGCTTTTATCTATCTTTTTAGGTATATCTCCTCGACCTTATCTTTTAGGTAGAAACCCTTTGGATGAAAACATGTAATTGAAACATGTTATGGATGATGGTTGCAAGTGGTTGCAAGTGATTGCTAGTGGTTGCTCGTGGTTGCATATACACACACAATCTAGGTTTTAGATCGGCTCAGTCACCTCCTATTGCATATGCATATATGTGTTTGCATTCGTATATGGTTGAAGTTTAATGTGTTGTCATATGGATGTTGCATTTATATGAATGATTGTGCACTCATGTAGAATCATGAATAGGAAAATTTGCATACATAATGGATTCATGACACTTACATAATTTGCATTAAGGAGGTCAACTGAATCAGTAGACCGCCTGATTTTGCACTAGATAAGTACATGTACACACACTTCGCATATGATCATAAAACATTAGAAGTCTTTTAAGGACAATGGATGCTCGTGTTTGATGGATGAGTAGATGGACGTTTGGATGTTAGGATATACATTCTTCCTAAACTTGAAGATTTCGGGGACGAAATCCTTTTAAGTGGGGGAGAACGTAACACCCAGTGTATTCTATACCAGTGAAATTCACGAATTAAAGTATAATTAATTTCAAATCAAAGAATTAAGGGAAACGGGATACGCCATTGCATTCGTCTCGGAATTCTGCTTGAGATAGAGTCCGAGTTTGCGTAAAACGGACTCCGTATGAGGGAGATATGACCTCCGAAAGTTTCAGAATTCAGTTTAAAATTCAAACAGACAGAAACAGTTCAGAAATGAGTTCAAAATTCAAAAATCGGACCAAGATTGGGCTGGGCGGGAATTTTCCCGCCCAAGGCACCCAGGTCGACTGGGTAGTCGACCTGGGACACCCAGGTCGACTGGGTAGTCGACCTGGCCCCTGAGCCAGGTCGAACCCAGCCCCTCCAGGCTGGTCTGGTCTGTGCTTGGCCGAATTTCTGTGCTTTGTCTTGTCACTAGGGCTAGGTGTCAGCTCCTGATTGGTTTCTCTTTAAAACGAACGGCTAATATTAATCTAAGTTCCATCGACGGCTCTAATCAATTCACAAACTCTATAAAAAGGACCTAAGACTCCACCTAATTCACACAAATAAAAATGAGAATGAGACCGTCATGTTGCTGAAGAAAGACTAGGAGTAGCCGTCAAAATTGAGAGACGATTAGGAGTCGATTCAAAAGCTTAAAGCAATGACAATTAAATCAAAACAACGCCTACAACAAAGGATAGCATCTTCAAATTCAGAATTCAGAATACTGAATTGAAGATTCGTCATACGTTGTAAGTAGAGTGCTATTCCGATGTGAATGAATAATTAAGTTTTGATTTGTGTAAAATGAGAAATGGAATTGTAATTAATTTGTGGTGATGATAATTCATAATTGTATGTTGCTATGATTCTAATTATGAATAGATTTGGGATGTTGTGGCATAAGGATGTTAGACCTATTGGATATTTGCAAGTATATGATTCATGTTGAAAATTAACAACTATATGTTTGTGGTAGTTTATTTCAACCAAGTTGAGACTCATGCAAGTATATGATTCACTATTATGCCAACATGATTTTAGATCCATCTATGTATATTCTTATGATCATTTTTAGTGTAGTTGGATCCAATTGAGTATTATGATTCATATGAATTTATGTTGGAATTGGCATCATGATTCAAGTGTAAAACCATACTTTTGTATTAGTGACAAAAGCAAGCATCTTTGTGAACTTGTGTTAATTCTATGAACATGACTAGATTACGTTTGGTGTTATGCCTAATTGAAAATATGTTTTAGGCCTATGTCGTTATCAAAATCATGTGATAATATATGTGATACATAATTAAGTTAGGTTCACATTTTAAATGCAAGTTTACATGACTAGATTAGAACCATGATTCATGTTTAGGTATGTTTCATGTCAAGATTATATGCTATCACAATGCAAGTTCACAAGTGCCTAATTTATGTTAATTAGATCGTTATGTTGCAAGTTCATGCGTTCACGCACCCCTTTTGATGTTACACCATGTTGTAAGCCTCCCCTTTTTCTTGTGGCTAAGTTGGGCTTAAATGTTAAACCCAACATATGTTATATTATAGCGAACGTATAAAACGGGGGTAATGACGTTGGGTTAAAAATATAAAACATATGTGTTGGCATGTTTGACGCATGCCAACGACCTTGAGAACATTTAAGTGGTATAAATTAATTTTACCCAATAAAGATGAATTTGAATAATGGGATGCAAATATTTACATATAAAAAAGAAAAGAGACAAAATATGTAAACTTAGAAAATATGATGTGTTTAACCCGACGTTGGATTGAGTTGTGACATAACCCTGCCCGGACCCGCCCGGCTATCCAGTAGTCACAACAATACCTATCCAATGTGGGTGGTTAAACACTGAGCCGAATAAAGACCCGAGGTTAGACTGAGTTGTGACGTAAGACTGCCCGGACCCAACCGACAACAGGAAGTCACAACAATACCTGTCTAATGTGAGTGGTTGAGGCTTTAATAAGACAATAAAGGCTGAGTCAGGATTGATAGGATTAAGTAAATTGAATTAATACTTAATCAAATTAAACATGCTAAACTATACAGACTGATTGGGGGTTTGGTTTATACAGAACACTTAACCAACTTAGCATGTTGGCTAGAAATAGAAAACCTAGTAGCGGGGGACCCTTTTCAGCAGTAACCCTACAAGGTGTATCAGGATACCTTGAACTAGGCAGGGTGGGGCACGATTACTGGGCTGACTGTAAGAGGTCAAATCGACGGCGGTGGTGCAGCAGTGTAGGTTCTAACGGGGTGCGGGCGTGCACACACTTCGGCGTAGAAAAATTAGGCACTGGTCACCAGTAGTATACCTGTGCATTCTAGAATTGTGTCGGGCCGCCACCATGGGACTTGATACACCCCATGGTGGGACCAGCATAGGTAGCTACAACATCAGGGGCCGTAAGACACATGTAACTATGCGAGTAGGAGTCGATCATTAGAAATGGATCACTTCACCCTGATTATGGGGTGCCTGTTGGGAACTAGTTTATAGGGGTGCAGAGATTAATATGGGGTACGATAGTACATTCGACTCTAGACAACTTAACTTAGTTTATGGTGTTTCCCCATTTCCAGTTTGTGCTTATCATGCTCATTTCTTTATTCATAAACTGAATAGTCCTAGACTTACTCAGGCTTTATGTCTGACTCTACTTTTCTTTCGTCTTCTTTTCTTTCGTTCCCCCCCCCCCCCAGGTCCACAGGGAGGGAATACCGCAGCTTGACCAGTTTTCACATCCAGCTTGAAGAGAAAGAATGCATTCCTTGGATCTCTTTCGTTTTGGACTATGGCTTTGGATAGCAACTATGGGGACTTATGCAGTTTACTTATGTTTTTATGCTTCTTTAAGTTATGAAATCAAGACTGTTATGAAAATGTAATGTTTTTGGGAAGTATTGTAAGACAATTATGGCATGGTTTGTGTAACACGTATTTTGATAAAATAAAAGTTGCTGTTGTTTTCCGCTGTTCAAAAATATGTGTATTTATATTTGTCTTGTGTATCTGTGACTTATACTTATAAACCTCCACCAAAATTAGGGCATTCCCTTTGAGAGTCACCCTAACGGAGGTGGGGTGTTTCAGTAATAATGTAAGAAGATTGTAGATTATAGACCTTGAATTACAATCTAGCAAATAACATGTTACGGGATTATTAATGAAATTAAATGGGTTTAGTTATATAACTAAATTAATAAGCAAGAGGGGTCCATTCCTCAAAGATATAAGAAGCTCGGAGAGAACTTGGTAACTTAAATAGAAAGTTAATATGATTGAAAATAACCAAGTTAATTGGAAATCCGATGAGGTAGAGCAAGCGCGTAATTAAACGTTTAGACATAGGGTCTAATAACACGTTAGCACGATGCACTTGGACCAGTCCGCATGTTTGAAGGTGAAGAACCTAACGGGGTAGATCATCGGGGTGTCTTGAGGCACAAGGGGAGCACGTCCATTTGATTATTATGCTGATATTCTAATTGTTGGCTCTGTGGAACTGGAAGGAATCACGTGACTTCCGAGGGACGTGGTAGGGTACTCCATGGTGGTCCTTTGTGCGGTGGCAGCGCTCAGGCTGTACTCGTAGAAGTTGGGTCTGCGCGAAACCTGTAACAACCCGGAAATCCGGGCCAATTTAAAATTTTTATTTTGGCAATTTTAGTGAATTTTGATATTTAAAATGGATTATTTTAAATAATATCGACGGAAAATTTATTTTGAATAGAAGTAGAACATATATATTTATATACGTCATCGTTAGAATATAAATATTTATTTATAATTAAATTGAAAAGAATTGAAATTCGAATTAAACTGAATAGAATTGAAATTCGAATTAGATTGAAATAGAATTGAAATCGTTTTGAATCGAGTTTAAAACGTATTGAAATTGAACTGAAAATCGATTTGAATTGAATTTAAAACGAATTTGAAGGGAAAATTCAGTTTTGATTTGAATTTGAAAAAGAAGTTAAAATCGTTTTGAAAACGAATTTAAAACGATTTATAAAATACGTTTTAAAAGGAAATCGACGAAGTATATATTATATATAATATAATGGCCTGAATAGAACGCGCCGCGGCAGTTCGCGAATTTCGACCATTGACTTCAAACGGATATTACGGTTGATCCGACCGTCGGATTCTCCTAAAACCGGAACCGTTGGGTTCGTATCGAAAAGAGCTTTCTAACGAATATTAGAAATTTGAAATCTAACGGTTGGATTTGGAATTATGTCCAAATCAAATTTGGAAAAGGTCGCTGTAAGTGTAGTTCGATGGCCGTTGGTGGAAATCGACTGTACGGGCCTTGATAAAATTATTAAAAATATCAATAATTTGTGTAAAATCATAATAAATGATTTGGGAAGAATCAGAATGAAAAACTCCATATTTGAAAAGATAAAAATAGTTTTTTATCGAAATGAACTAGTTTTGAACTAGAATTATAATTCTATTTATTTTTAAATAAATAAATTGGATTTGAAAAGGGTTTTAAAAGTAACCAGAATTTCCAATAATTGAAGTGGAATGGATTTGAATCGAAATTGTCTTTGGAATATTTCGATGTTGGATTTCGTGATTATACAGATGTTGTTATGGAAATTTGAAAGATATATATATATCGTTATTTCCAATACGATATTTGTTGGTCATAGAATTTGATATTGAATATAAGCCGATATATTTTCTATTCAGAGCCTTGTATTTAATATCAAATGTGATTTGGTTTTGTCGTGAATGGTGACTTCATTAACACTGTTCTTAAACCCAGTTGAGAAAAAGGTTAAATATTTTTATTTAGATTTGATGAAGTGTACCAATTAAATAGTATTTAATTGGAATTGAATTGGTATTGATTTTTGGGTTTATCGTGAACAATGTTTTAAATAACACTTGTTCTTTAACCCGATAATTAATGAAATGTGATTTTGGGTTGTCGTGAACGGTATCTTCAATAATACTGTTCTTAGACCCAAAGGAGTTGTGAAAATCAGAAACTAACTGGAGATTAGTTAAGTTGAATGGTTTCTGGGGTATTGATCTGATGTTGGCTTCGGCCTTCGGGGTTAATACTAAGGGAATTTCTCACTTGTTAATTTACGGTTAGGGACTGATTGAAATGTGATGTGATTTTGGGGTTTATCGCGAACCGTGTTTTAAATGACACTGATTCTTTAACCCAGTTAAAGTGTAACACCCCACGCCCGCTATGGTCACTCACTAAGGGAATGCCATAGCATCGGTGGAGTATTTTAGTGAATATAGAACAGAAAAATTACAACAAGACAGATATAAATAGTACTTGAAATTTAAAACATCATCTCATAACAGCGGAAATAAACATGTCTGGTTACATCGTAAAACCACGATAAAAGTCAAGTACAATATCCGTCAAAATAAAGAAGTACATAATCCCACTCTCTCATACAATAGCCAGAACAAAAGAAAAGATAACTGGATAACTGGAGCTTTACATCTATCCAAGCTCCTAAAGACTGGAACAGCAATCCGATCAAGCTCCACTACTGCTAGGATCCACCGTAGGACCTGAGGGTTGGGAAAAAGATAAAAACAACGGGGTCAGACATAAGTCTGAGCGAGTCCTATAACTTTAACAATGCAATCATTAAAGTAACCAGAGAAGATATAAACTTGACCCACGGTAATGTCTGGGGATGAATGGCTACACTAAGCAGCTTGATAGACTTAGGATAAACTAAGATAATCGTAAAGACGCATCTACCCACCCAAGGATAATTACTAACTGCACCACACCAGTCATTTCTTCTTAAAGGTTGATCCCTCCCAAGGACTTAGAGAATTTTTCCCCGGTAGTCTCGTATACCCCTAGCTGACTACATAGGTGCCGTCTGCCCCTATCTCCACTAGGTGTACTTAGTAATTTTACCCAGTAGTTCCGTGTACCCCTTCATAGGTGCCGTCTGCCCCTATCTTTATTAGGTGTACCCACTACTCCCCAGCGATCGGCTCCCTACCGTAGATACCCGTGCTGGTCCCACAGTGGGGTGTATCACTCCCCTAAAGTGGCTACCTGATAATATCAACGGTGCACGGCTTTATATCTACACGATGCAACAACGGCTTATCTACCAGCCCGGGCCCACACACGCATATGAAACCCGTTGGACTCGCGTTGCCACCGCTAACCCGTTTTGGCCTCTTATAATCAAGCCCAATATGCGTGTCCCGTCACTCGACATGGGTCGAGCCCACAAAGATACGTTTGGGATATTGGTTGAAATGGGCCCCCACAAGCTACCCACCTAAGCTTGTCACTTATCTAGTGTATCCCACTTAACCCTTTAATCATGTTTAATTACATGTTTCACTTGGTTAAGTATTCTAATCGTATTTTCTATTGCCACCCAAGGCAACCCACTAGATTCCACATGCCACCCAAGGCAACCATTAAATTTCCACATGCCACCCAAGGCACCCACTTAACCCCTCATGTCCCACTACATGCTAATATGGTTAAGTGTTTCTTAATTAATTAAGACCGTGATCTCTCATAAAGACCTCCCACATTAGACTGGCTGTTATGACCGCCTGGTTAAGCCGGTAGGGTCCGGGCAGTCTTACGTCATAACAGAGTCTAACCTCGTGTCTTTACTTTAATCACGTATTTAATTTATGGCTAAGACCTCTCACATTGGGCTGACATTTGTAGCAACTGGTTAAGCCGGTTGGGTCCGGGCAGTTTTACACTACAAATGAGTCCAACCTCGTGTCTTAGTCGATTAATTACACCTAATTAATCACCCCCATATTAATTATCCCTAATTAATATCAAGTTTTCCATAACATGGGTAGACCTAACTCAATAGGTAAATTCCCATGGGGTAGACCTAACTCAATAGGTAAATTCCCACTTATGGTAATTTATTTTTATGGTATGCTTAATCATACCCAATCATAATTTTATTAACATATTTACCAACCCCATCGTTCCCCACGTAAATCGTTCTCATGACATAGAAAAGGGGAAGATCCATTACAAATATCATGGGTTTAGCATATAACTTTGTCATGGGTTAAGAGGATGTCAACTTGCATATATGAGCACATATTAACCCAACTACATTTAACCCAAACTTGCATATTATCATACACATGATTTGCATAACATGTTGCATATGAGCTTGCATATTATCATACACATATCTTGCATAACATGTTGAACTTGCATATAAGCTTTCTCATAACTTGCATAACATGTTAAACATGCATTTAAGCTTACACATAACTTGCATAAGCATTCACATACTTGCATAAACATTCACATACTTGCATAAGCATTCACATACTTGCATAAGCATGCATAACTTGCATATCATGTTAAACTTGCATTTAAGCATATACACAACTTGCATATGAGCTTGCATATCAACCTACACATAACTTACATAACATCATACATATGACTTGCATATGAACTTGCATAACTCACTTTGTTAAACATGCATAAATCCACTTGTTAAATATGCATAAACCCACATATTAAACATGTATAAATCCACTTGTTAAATATGCATAAACCCACATATTAACCATGCATAAACCCACTTATTAAACATGCATAAACCAACTTGTTAAGCATGCATAAACCAACTTATCAAACATGCATAAACTCACTTATTAATTATGCATAAACATGGCAAAACATAGAGTAGCATATCATTACAAATGATTCAAACTCACTAATCCGCATCTAAGACCATAAGTCTCATTACACCCAATCTACTTACTTTAACAATTGATGTTAAAGTGATAGAAACTCACCAAAACCAAGATTAGCAAACTTATGAAGTGGAATTAGTTGCTAAATATGAAGATGGTGATGATTAGAGATTGATTAGAGAGTGATTAGCTTGCAACTTCCTTCATAAACAAGTGGAGGCTCCTTCTAAGATTTAATTTGGCGGGATGAGGCCATCATTTCTATTTTTAGTATGGATTAGGGTAGGTTTAGGGTGTATTTATAGATTAGGAGAGTGTTTTAGGCCCTTAGATTAACCCTAAATTAGATTAGGTCCGTTAGATTTAGGAAATCTCTAGAACCCAGCCCAGCCCTAGCCAGAAAACCAGATCTGGTGCACCCAAGCACCCTGGTTCGACACGCCGTGTCGACAGGCAAGTCGACTCCCCCTGTCGACAGGCCTGTCGACAGCCCTGTCGACATGGTCAAGGCGGGAATTCTCCCGCCTGGCCCCGCTGGTTCTAATTTGAAATCTGAATTTAAATTTCTAAATCTGTTTTTAACTTTGAATTTTCTGCAAACTTCTTTGGGCCATAACTGGGCCATACGGACTCCGATTCTCGAAAACTCGGACTCTATTTCGCGTATTTTTCCGAGACGAACGCAATAACGCAGCCCGTTACCCCCAATTCCCACGTCTGAGGTTATTTATCCTGTAATTAGTGAATTTTAGTATTAACTAAAATTCGGGGTGTTACATTCTCCCCTCCTTAAAGGATTTCGTCCCCGAAATCTCTAAGCTAAGGAGAATGCATATCCTACCATCCAAACAGCCATCTACTCAATCCATCAAAACACGGGCATCCATTGTCCTTAAAACAATTTCTAATGATGTATGAGCATATGCAAAAGTGTGTGTATATGTTCCCTATCTAATGTATGAACATATGCAAACCATGATAGTGCCATGCATCCATTATGTATGCGAGAGAACCCTATCGACACATACAATATCTACATGAGTGCACAATCATTCACCAAAATGCATCATCCATATGATAACACAATCATTATACATCCATAAATATAGCTTTCTACACACCATTCTATGCAATATGCAATATGATGTGATTGAGCCGATCTAGTGCCTAGAGTGTGTGTACATGCATCCACGAGCAACCACTAGCAACCACTTGCATCCACTTGCATCCATCAACCATAACATGTCTCAAACACATGTTTCAACCATAGATTTACCCTATCTAAAGGTCAATCAGTACTAACGATAGGATATACTAAAGATAAGATAAGTACTAGACAACGATAGAGGAAAAAGTAAAAACATACCCTCAAAAAGAAATGGGTACAATGAACGCATCTTTGCTTCCGTCTCCCAAGTTGCGTTGCTCTCATCTTATCCCCATTGCACTTTGACTAGCTGAACCTCTCTATTCCTCAATTTCCTAGTCTCTGACTCAAGGATGCGAGTAGGAGCTCGTCGAATCGTCGCATCACGCTCTACCTCTACATCTCTAAGCAAGCTCGGCTCTACCACCTCTGCTGTCTCATGTAAGCACTTCCTCAGATGTGATACATGGAATACATCATGAATACCACTAAGTCTGTCGGGCAACTCTACCCTATATGCCATCCGTCCAATCCTTTCCTTAATAGGAAACGGCCCAACAAACCTCGGTGCTAACTTCCCAACGGATCCAAAGCGAACAACATTTCTCAACGGAGATACTTTGACAAAAACCATGTCCCCAACCTCAAACTCAAGATCCGTCCTTCTCTTGTCCGCATAAGATTTTTGCCTATCCTGCGCTGCTTTCATCCTTCTTCGAATCAAGTCAATCTTCTCAGAAGTCTCCCTAACCATATCAGGCCCAAGCAAGATCTTATCCGTAGATTCCCACCAACATGTAGGTGATCGACAAGGCCTTCCATAGAGAGCTTCGAAAGGAGCCATACCAATACTGGACTGAAAGCTGTTATTATATGCGAACTCCACCAATGGAAGATGCTCTTCCCATGTACCTCCAAAATCTAGGATACAAAGCCTCAAAAGGTCTTCTAGAACACGATTCACCCTCTCAGTCTGGCCGTCTGTCTGAGGATGATATGCGGTGCTCAGACACAATTGAGTCCCCGCTGCTTCTTGCAAACTTCTCCAGAACTCGCTAGTGAAGATAGGACCTCGATCACTCACTATGCTAGAGGGTACCCCATGCAATCGAACTATCTCTCGAAGATATACAGAAGCTAGCCATGGAGCGGTCCTCTTAGTAAGTCTGTCTACCACCACCCAAATTCATGTATTACCCTTCCTCGATCTGGGTAACCCGTCAATAAAATCCATCGAGACGCTATCCCACTTCCATTGCGGAACTTCCAATGGGTGAAGCAACCCACCAGGTTTCTTTTGCTCCGCCTTCACTTGTTGGCACACCAAGCATTGAGCGACATACTCGGCCACATCTTTCTTCATACCGGCCCAGAAGAAAACCCTCTTCATGTTTCGGTACATCTTGTCCCCACCGGGATGAATGGTCATCCTAGAACGGTGTGCATCATCAAGAATAGCCTTCCTCAAACCCTCGTCTTGCGGTACACAAAGTCTACCGTCTCTACGCAAGCACCCCCTATCGTCTAGGGTGTACCTACTCAAATGGCTGGATGACTCCCCCCTTATGAGCTTCTCTACCAACTCAACCAACTGTGGGTCGTCCCTCTGTGCTTCTCCAATCCGCCCCAAAAGAGTAGGTCTAACCTCCAAGGATGCTAGCAAACCGCGTACATAATCAATGGAAGGTCTGAAATCAAACATCGAGATAAATTCCAAGCTTCGTCGTTCCACGAACAATGGACTCAAGGACAACCTCTTCCTGCTCAAGGCGTCCGCCACCACGTTACCCTTGCCAGGGGTATACGCTATCTCGAAATCATAGGATGCTAAGAATTCCATCCACCTTTGCTGTCTCAGATTCAAATCCTTCTGAGAAAACAAGTACTTCAATGATTTGTGGTCAGTGAACAATTCGAATCTCTCACTAAGAAGATAATGGCGCCAAATCTTAAGCGCAAAAACAATAGCGGCCAACTCTAAATCATGGGTAAGGTAATTTTTCTCATGTGCCCTCAACTGCCTTCCACCATAGGCTATCACCCTTCCCTCTTGCATTAAGACTGCGCCCAGCCCTGTCCCACAAGCATCAGTATAGACAACAAATGGCTTGCTCCCATCTGGCAACACTAAAACTGGAGCGGTGGTTAAAGCTCTCTTTAACCGTCGGAACGCATCATCACAATCTACGTCCCATGTGAAAACAAGATTCTTCTTTGTTAAGCGGGTTAACGGGGCTGATATCTTTGTGAAGTCTTTGATAAACTTCCTATAATAACCCGCCAACCCCAAGAAACTTCTTACTTCGGTAGCATTTTTCGGAACCTTCCAATCCTGAATTGATACTACCTTCGCGGGATCCACAGCTATCCCTTCCTTGGAGACCTCGTGCCCCAAGAACCGCACCTCTTTCCGCCAGAAGTGACATTTAGAGAATTTAGCCTTAAGGCTATGTGCCCGAAGAGTCTTCAATACCTCCCCAAGATGTAGGGCATGCTCTTCTTCACTCTTAGAAAATACTAAGATATCATCCACAAAGACCACCACGAATTTATTAAGGAACTCCCTGAACACCCTACTCATCAAATCAACAAAGTATGCAGGGGCGTTCGTCAACCCAAATGGCATCACCAGCCACTCATAGAAACCATCCGGAGTTCTGAAGGCAGTCTTGTCTATGCTATCCTCAGCCACCCTCAACTGATGAAACCCCGTGGCTAAGTCCAACTGAGAAAATACTGAAGCGCCAACCAACTGATCGAAAAGATCATCAATCCTCGGCAATGGATGTCTATTCTTCTTTGTGAGCTTATTGAGTTCTCTATAGTCTACACAAAGTCTGAGGGACCCATCCGCCTTCGTAGCAAATACTACTGGAGCAACCCATTCCGATATACTCCGTCTTATGAACCCCTTCTCAAGCAACTCCCCTACTTGCTTATGGAGTTCCCTCCTCTCACGAGGAGCCATGTGGCGCACTGGTAAGGATACAGGTTTAGCATTATCCACCAGATATATTCGGAAGTCAATCTCCCGCTTCGGAGGTAAGCCCTTCACCTCCTCAAACACCTCCGGATATTCCCGGACCACTCTAACAGATTGCAAACTCTCGACCGAAGCGTCAAGCGATTCAAGATAACTTAGCATAACAGAGTCCCTAGGATTACAAGAAATCTCAAGAGTGTTACCCAAGCGGGTCATGAGCCTAACAACTCTCCTTTCGCAATCAAGAACGGCACCATTACTGGATAACCAGTCCATGCCCAAAATCAACCCATAGCCCGTGAAGCCCAACACAAAAGCATCACATCTAAACTCAATGCTAAGTATAGAAATCTTCAAACCCAAACATATCATGGACAAATAAGTGGAGCCCCCAATTGGGTTTGAAACAACCAAGGGATCATCTACCAGACTGGTGTCTAAGTGCAGTGACTCAACTAATGATGATGAGATAAACGAATGCGATGCGCCTGAATCAAACAATGTACGGACAGGATGATCAAATAGAAAAACCAGACTTTCAACGGAGATAGTTCTACCTCTTTCCTGAATTGGTGGGACTGCGAGAGCCTGTACTTGCCCCCTAGCCTGACTCGGTGCCATAAGAGCTTGCACCTGTCCTCCTGAGGTAGACCCCGTCCTTTGCCCCTTCTTAGGACAATCTTTCACTAGATGCCCTGCTTCGCCACAGTGGAAGCAGCCAGTCTTCTTCTTCTTACGACAATCCTTGCTTAGGTGGCCAGGTGTCCCACAGTTGAAACACTTCTTCTTCTTGCCCTTGCCACCGTTGCCTTTCCCACCTTTATTTTGCTGTTGTTGCTGAGGTCTCTTTTGATCTCCCTTCTTCTCGGGTGCCCTATTAACATTGGGACCCTTCTCTTCTTCATACATGAGTGCCATGTCAACTAGCTTCTCAAAGGTGGCCCCCATAGGGATATGAGTCATAGCCAACCCATGCATCGGTTCATTCAAGCCTTTCACGAACCTCAAAGCCTTCTTCTCCGGTGTATTCACCATGTCTAGGCCAAATCTTGCCAATTGATTAAACTTGTTGACATATTCCTTCACCGAGAGATTTCCTTGCTTTAGAGCCAAGAATCTTTCCATATATAAGTTTTCCTCCGCCCTTGAGAGAAACTTTGCCACAAATCTTTGTCTAAAATCCGCCCAAGAGTCAACGGGGCGTTCTCCATTAGTGACCTCCCACCAGAATGAGGCCTCTCCTTTCATTAACCAAGCAGCCAACTTGACTTTCTTTCCTTCTTCCATCTCAAAGATATCTATCAACTCTTCCACCTCCTTAAGCCAATCCCTAGCCTCCACAAAAGTTTCAGATCCTTGAAAAGGTTTCCCTCCCATAGCTTTAAATTCCTTGCAAGTCTTAGCAAAAGTATCCGTGCGAGGAGGAGGGGGAGGAGGAAGATCGGGTGCTACGGTTGGTGGAGGAACATTTGCTGGACCCGCAGTGGTGGCCCTAGCCTCCATCAATCTCCTATACCATGCTGGTACCGTCACACCCTCCGGAAAGTTAAGATTCTCGGCCATGCTGAAATGAAAAAGGAAAGATTCAAAACGGAGAATTCGAAGGATATAGATATGGCTATTGGGGATTATGCTTTTCCTTCAAAAACCTTTCTCTTTAAAGACATGTTTTTGAAAATATCTCTTCCAAAAATGTTTTAGAAAAATAGTTTTCTAAAAATTTTATCTGTTCCGGTAACCTTTGCTCTGATACCACGTGTAACAACCCACGCCCACTATGGTCACTCACTAAGGGAATGCCATAGCATCGGTGGAGTATTTTAGTGAATATAGAACAGAAAAATTACAACAAGACAGATATAAATAGTACTTGAAATTTAAAACATCATCTCATAACAGCGGAAATAAACATGTCTGGTTACATCATAAAACCACGATAAAAGTCAAGTACAATATCCGTCAAAATAAAGAAGTACATAATCCCACTCTCTCATACAATAGCCAGAACAAAAGAAAAGATAACTGGATAACTGGAGCTTTGCATCTATCCACGCTCCTAAAGACTGGAACAGCAATCCGATCAAGCTCCACTACTGCTAGGATCCACCGTAGGACCTGAGGGTTGGGAAAAAGATAAAAACAACGGGGTCAGACATAAGTCTGAGCGAGTCCTATAACTTTAACAATACAATCATTAAAGTAACCAGAGAAGATATAAACTTGACCCACGGTAATGTCTGGGGATGAATGGCTACACTAAGCAGCTTGATAGACTTAGGATAAACTAAGATAACCGTAAATACGCATCTACCCACCCAAGGATAATTACTAACTGCACCACACCAGTCATTTCTTCTTAAAGGTTGATCCCTCCCAAGGACTTAGAGAATTTTTCCCCGGTAGTCTCGTATACCCCTAGCTGACTACATAGGTGCCGTCTGCCCCTATCTCCACTAGGTGTACTTAGTAATTTTACCCAGTAGTTCCGTGTACCCCTTCATAGGTGCCGTCTGCCCCTATCTTTATTAGGTGTACCCACTACTCCCCAGCGATCGGCTCCCTACCGTAGATACCCGTGCTGGTCCCACAGTGGGGTGTATCACTCCCCTAAAGTGGCTACCTGATAATATCAACGGTGCACGGCTTTATATCTACACGATGCAACAACGGCTTATCTACCAGCCCGGGCCCACACACGCATATGAAACCCGTTGGACTCGCGTTGCCACCGCTAACCCGTTTTGGCCTCTTATAATCAAGCCCAATATGCGTGTCCCGTCACTCGACATGGGTCGAGCCCACAAAGATACGTTTGGGATATTGGTTGAAATGGGCCCCCACAAGCTACCCACCTAAGCTTGTCACTTATCTAGTGTATCCCACTTAACCCTTTAATCATGTTTAATTACATGTTTCACTTGGTTAAGTATTCTAATCGTATTTTCTATTGCCACCCAAGGCAACCCACTAGATTCCACATGCCACCCAAGGCAACCATTAAATTTCCACATGCCACCCAAGGCACCCACTTAACCCCTCATGTCCCACTACATGCTAATATGGTTAAGTGTTTCTTAATTAATTAAGAACGTGATCTCTCATAAAGACCTCCCACATTAGACTGGCTGTTATGACAGCCTGGTTAAGCCGGTAGGGTCCGGGCAGTCTTACGTCATAACAGAGTCTAACCTCGTGTCTTTACTTTAATCACGTATTTAATTTATGGCTAAGACCTCTCACATTGGGCTGACATTTGTAGCAACTGGTTAAGCCGGTTGGGTCCGGGCAGTTTTACACTACAAATGAGTCCAACCTCGTGTCTTAGTCGATTAATTACACCTAATTAATTACCCCCATATTAATTATCCCTAATTAATATCA
Organism: Allium sativum; assembly: GCA_030737875.1. Lineage (NCBI taxonomy): Eukaryota > Viridiplantae > Streptophyta > Magnoliopsida > Asparagales > Amaryllidaceae > Allium > Allium sativum. Next base: position 264,125,606 of record CM060926.1, on the reverse strand, counting down.
AGTTTTCCATAACATGGGTAGACCTAACTCAATAGGTAAATTCCCATGGGGTAGACCTAACTCAATAGGTAAATTCCCACTTATGGTAATTTATTTTTATGGTATGCTTAATCATACCCAATCATACTTTTATTAACATATTTACCAACCCCATCGTTCCCCACGTAAATCGTTCTCATGACATAGAAAAGGGGAAGATCCATTACAAATATCATGGGTTTAGCATATAACTTTGTCATGGGTTAAGAGGATGTCAACTTGCATATATGAGCACATATTAACCCAACAACATTTAACCCAAACTTGCATATTATCATACACATGATTTGCATAACATGTTGCATATGAGCTTGCATATTATCATACACATATCTTGCATAACATGTTGAACTTGCATATAAGCTTTCTCATAACTTGCATAACATGTTAAACATGCATTTAAGCTTACACATAACTTGCATAAGCATTCACATACTTGCATAAACATTCACATACTTGCATAAGCATTCACATACTTGCATAAGCATGCATAACTTGCATATCATGTTAAACTTGCATTTAAGCATATACACAACTTGCATATGAACTTGCATATCAACCTACACATAACTTACATAACATCATACATATGACTTGCATATGAACTTGCATAACTCACTTTGTTAAACATGCATAAATCCACTTGTTAAATATGCATAAACCCACATATTAAACATGCATAAATCCACTTGTTAAATGTGCATAAACCCACATATTAACCATGCATAAACCCACTTATTAAACATGCATAAACCAACTTGTTAAGCATGCATAAACCAACTTATCAAACATGCATAAACTCACTTATTAATTATGCATAAACATGGCAAAACATAGAGTAGCATATCATTACAAATGATTCAAACTCACTAATCCGCATCTAAGACCATAAGTCTCATTACACCCAATCTACTTACTTTAACAATTGATGTTAAAGTGATAGAAACTCACCAAAACCAAGATTAGCAAACTTATGAAGTGGAATTAGTTGCTAAATATGAAGATGGTGATGATTAGAGATTGATTAGAGAGTGATTAGCTTGCAACTTCCTTCATAAACAAGTGGAGGCTCCTTCTAAGATTTAATTTGGCGGGATGAGGCCATCATTTCTATTTTTAGTATGGATTAGGGTAGGTTTAGGGTGTATTTATAGATTAGGAGAGTGTTTTAGGCCCTTAGATTAGACCTAAATTAGATTAGGTCCGTTAGATTTAGGAAATCTCTAGAACCCAGCACAGCCCTAGCCAGAAAACCAGATCTGGTGCACCCAAGCACCCTGGTTCGACACGCCGTGTCGACAGGCAAGTCGACTCCCCCTGTCGACAGCCCTGTCGACATGGTCAAGGCGGGAATTCTCCCGCCTGGCCCCGCTGGTTCTAATTTGAAATCTGAATTTAAATTTCTAAATCTGTTTTTAACTTTGAATTTTCTGCAAACTTCTTTGGGCCATAACCGGGCCATACGGACTCCGATTCTCGAAAACTCGGACTCTATTTCGCGTATTTTTCCGAGACGAACGCAATAACGCAGCCCGTTACCCCCAATTCCCACGTCTGAGATTATTTATCCTGTAATTAGTGAATTTTAGTATTAACTAAAATTCGGGGTGTTACATAAAGATTAAAACTAAAGGGAGTTTTAATGAATCTTTAATTAGATTGAAAAGATCGAGAATGGAGTATCACCAGTTTTGCTCCAGGCGATAGTTAAATCTTTAATTAGATTTGAACGTGAAATGGTAATTGAATTTACCGATAACACCGTGGTGTTAGATATGAAGTATAACCAGTTTTACTTCATGGGATGAATAGGTTGGGGTTGGGAAATTAAAACAAATGATTACTTCGGTAAGGTTCGTTAATCTCGACTAGTTTGAAGTGATATTCAAAGGAAGATTAAAGAATAAATTTAAAAGAATTTATCTTTGATAAAATTAATGGGAACCTTTCCCTATGAATGTGAAATTTAGAAACTAACTGTAGGTTGGCTAAGATGAATGCTTTCCTGGGTATTGATCTGATGTTGGTTTCGTCCTTCGGGGTTAATATTTGGGGAATTGTTCTCTTACTAATTTACAGTTAGTGGCTGATGAATTGGAATGAGGCGTATGTTGTGTTTTTGTAACACTTGTTTATTATACACGCGAGTTATTCGGAAAAACCGGGTTTATCCCATTCTGAATAACTGATACGACGATAAGTCGAAGATGAAGACGGTGGTCGAAGACCGGAGGTCTTCACGTCGTTTGGGTGGTTACTGATGATCTTGATTGGGTCGTACACCCAAGAGGAGAGAATCAGTTAGTGGTCGTCCAGACGTACTTGGAGATCGATGGATATGCGGGGTACTAGGTGCCTCCGATTTCGTTCAGACCCAGAACGAACTTGCAAATGGACTGTGTGTCTGACATTGGATTTTATTTTGTGTGATTGATTTCTATTAAATATATATCTGTTTGGCGGCGGAGAATTTATTCTCTTGCTTAACGCCCTTCTCTGAGACGTATGAGCTCAGGGGTTATATACTGATGGATATCAAACGCATAGAGTGAATTGCCTGTGTGGCATACCTAAGTGGAAAATGATCAAGGCTTCTATTGAAAAGCAAAGTCTTGTGGTTGATGATCAAAGAACGGCCTTTGTGGCATAGCTTTGTGTAACGTTTAATTCGCGAGTTTCACACCCGGTATGAACCAGAAACGGGAGAAGGACCTCAGGGAGGGCATGCGTTTCCTTCTAGTTAGAAGTGGCGTCAGTGGTTTTACACGCCCTGACGAGTTTGACTTATGTGGTTGTTTCTGTTGCGAGGCGCCTCGGATATATATCGGTGACTATGTGAAGCCGATGGAGTCATTTGTTGGCTCATTTACGCCCCATAGGGCAGCGAAACGCAGTGTTCAGGAATTATAATCCACATCAGTGGATCGGCCCTGACGATCCATGGGTCACTCGAGCTCTGATCCTGAGGCTCGGGCTAGAGAGTCTCGAATCGGTGAGGACGATCCCTAGCCTCGCTTCATACCATAAATGATAACCCAAATTCCAATACGACACTTTGCGGTTTTATTTGTAGAGTCTAGTACGGCGACATGATATATGGTACCCATGCCGCCTATGATTGATATTTATGATTGTATATAAAATCAGAAACTAACTGGAAACGAGCTAAGATGGGTGGTTTCCTGGGTATTGGTCTGATGTTGGTTTCGGCCTTTGGGGTTAACACTTAGGGAATCGTTCTCTTACTATTTTACGGTTGGAGTCTGATTAAGAATAATAAAAGATGAAATTTAGCGTATCAAGCATTCTTTGGCTATTATAAGGTAAAACCCTATCCTCCGTCTTGCGTTGCATTGTGTGATGGGACCTGGGTCTTATAATAGCTTCATTTTTTCTTTATTTAGCATTGCGCTGTTTGTTTTATGCATTGGTATTTTTGGGAGGAAACCCGTTCCGTGTTATACGGCGTGGTCCCTTGATTTACCTAACTTTAAAAATAAAGATTAATAACTGTTTTAGTTCTCACACCAGTCACATGACTGACCTGGAGTTTATTGTTTTAACCTAAACTCTGGGTGCCCTTATTTCGACACGGGCATCTAGTAGTTTTGGTTTTGCAGATTTATATTCGCAAGATCCTGATTTACAGCTGGAACGATACTCGGAAAGCTCTGTATCCGCGTATTCCTTTCAGTAGTGTATTTTATTATTTTTCCGCTGCTATGTAATTTATTGTAGTCTCTGATATTTTATGAACTGTAATATTTATTTATACTCTGTATATTCTTGTAATTTGATGGAATTGTTGTAATATACAATGAAATGTTCTTCCGTCTGCGTTCCTTTGTGTGTTGTTCTCAAAGTATCCGCTCTTTCCTTACCGAGGAAGACACGGGTTCTTACAAAACCACCCGGTGGGTATACCTTGACTGCAAAGGTGTTTGACAGTCAAAAGGCTGTTGGGTAATATTGGGTGATTCGACGATTTTGCCTATAGACAGGCTGAGTCACAACCAACATAGGATTGTAATCGTCAGGTACCTGTCTTCGGCAGTTAGTGTGACGCAGAAAGACTTGAGCTAACCCTACACACCATCGATCTTTCACTATCGAGACTTTGGTTGCAGGACACGCCAATTTAGATGTAGATTGTTTGCTAGGGGCACGCCACTTAGATATTGATGTAGTCTTTCACCAGTTGAGGGAGCGGTCGAGTTAGTACCATAGCCAACGTAGAAATGCAGACCATAGTTTAGATATATGTACTTTAGGCCACTTTGGCAGACCTATACATATATGGAAAAGCTCCAGATCGTGTTCTGTGCATTCAGATGCATCCCTATTACGGAACTCGTGGTACAGTAGACAATATGTACGTGTGAGGACCTGGATACATGCACACCACACCGAGTGGTGTATCGTAGACGCTAGGGCATTACTCCGTGTCGAGACTAGATTCGACCAAGGCGATTGGATATGGTAGTCCGTACAATGACGCATCATAGCGATGGTGATTCTGTGCATAACGTGGCATAGTTTTATGAAGATGCATACGTCACTCCAACATAGGATGAGAGTTGCAAATGCTTCAGTGGCGTGACGGCGGAGACCGTGCGAGGAGGGTACTATGGAAAGTTCCTTGATATTGGGGGCAGCTACATATGCTATATTAAGTTAATCTACTGGGAGATAGATGGGTACGACTGTGTGTAAGACTTGAGTGTTATTAACCCAAAATAACCTAATAAACAAGAAATTGTAACTGAATGGTATATGTAGGGTTATTCCAAAATGTGTAATTTAAGCCTAGTCACCAGAACCTGTGTTCTGACCCCCTCCTCATAACATACCCGCAGGTTAGGCATTTGGCGGAGATATGATTACTTTGGTAAGGCTATATTTGATTAAATTATAATTTATTATATTCTGTTGTGAGATGTTTTCTGAGCTCTGATGTATTTTATATCTCTGTCTTTTCTGCAGGATATCAGACAAGGCATCTCGGGTTTCGGTAAATTGGGATTTTTGAAGAAAAAACAGTATGTCGGAATTCTGCTTGTTACAATAGATAAAAGTGGTTATAATCAAGCTTTATCAATGCCCTTGCATAGTAGCCTCCAAAATTCGAGAGAGGATCCCCAAAATGCCCAAATGATGTACAATTTACAGTTTTAAGAGAGATCAAATCGACCATAAATCTATAATAGAAAGTACGATCGCACTTGATCGCATTTCATAAATTTTGGATCTGATCCCTCAATGTCTAGGGATCGGTACTGATCCCAATAAAGGGATCGACAGTAAAAAATTCTATATGGCCATTTTGTATATTTTTTCATATCTTAAGTTTTATGTGTCTGATCACTTGTTTTGGGCAAAATCCTTATGATGATCACCTTTTTTGACTGATCTGCTTCATCCTTTGTATGATCAATCATCACGTCCACCTCCGACTCAATCTAGGCTTAATCATTTTCGTATCCGAGACGGTTTTCTGTCATGATCACACTGCTTGCTCACCTATTCCATGTTGATTCATCTTGTAGATGAAGGGATTAATCATTTTAGTTTGGACTGCTACAAGCTATCAGAGTCAGACCGATCTGAGTAAAATTGCATATTGATCCAATTAGTTTTATGTGATCAAGCAAGTTCCTTCACGTTCTGATCCTTCATTTTTATGTGATTGAGTAGGGTCAATTACCCGTTTTCGTCATGATCCGAAGGCCTCAGATTACTACCAATCTCATTTCCAAAAGTGATCGGGCAAGCATTCTGAAGTGAATTTGTGAGTCGATCCATGTGTTTTGAGTGATCAACCTAGGTCGATCACATGTTTTGTGAGGTAGTCGATGCAATGCTGGAAATGATAGATTAATTAATTATGAGTGATCCTGTGGGGAGATCATGCCTTTCTTAGTAATCGGACTGTACTGATCATGCTTTTTCGAGGTGATCAATCCGATCTTGTGCGTGATCGATCAAGTGAATATTGAACGATCCAATAAGCCAATCAGGTTATTTCCAACTGATCGAATGATGCCCATAAGCGATCGGTTTGAGTCAAGTTGTTTTTTGATTCCTAAGAAAATGTAGACTCTGACACTTAGTCTGAATCCAACTAGTTTGCGCTAGTGCCATATGCAATTTGGATGTCCAAGTCCAAACCTAACAGCCTTGTCCAATGACTAGTTAATTATCCCCCCCCCCAAAACATGTCTTTCTTTGGAAGATCTGTTTAGGATTAGTTCAGTTTCTGCAACATCTTTGGATTGATGTTGAAAGTTCGTGACCGTGTTGGGTCGATTCTGTGCAAAGTATAATCTGTCCTTATGAAACGACCCGAACTTCCCCGGTAAGGAAAGCCCAGATTGAATTGAGAACAAGCCACATCGGGATGCAAACAGAAGAACATTTCATTGTTTATTACAACAATTCATCAGAACACAAGAATATACAGAGTATGAATGAATATAATACATTTGATCAATATCAAAGATTACAATAAACTACTGCAGCGGAAAAATAATACAACACACAACTGAAAGAGATATACGGATACAGAGCTTTCCGGATATCGTTCCAGCTGTAAACCAGGTTCCTGTGAATATACATCTACAAAACCAAAACTACAAGTTGCCCGTGTCAAAATAAGGGCACCTAGAGTTTAGGTTAAAACAATAAACTCCAGGTCAGTCATGTGACTAGTGTGAGAACTAAAACAGTTATTAATCTTTATTTTAAGGTTAGGTAGATCAAGGGACCACGTCATATAACATGGAACGGGTTTCCTCCCAAGAATACCAGTGCATAAAACAACAGCGCAATGCTAAATAAAGAACAATGAAGCTATTATAAGACCCAGGTCCCATCACACAATGCAACACAAGCCGGAGGATAGGTTTTTTTTCCTTATAATAGCCAAAGAATGCTTGATACGCTAAATTTCATCTTTTATTATTACTATAAGTGCATAGTATTAAAACAATTTCAATCATAAATATCAATCATAGACGACATGGGCACCATATATCATGTCGCCATACTAGTTCTACAATTAAAACCGCAAAGTCACATATTGGAAGTTGGATTTCCATCTATGAACCGAGGCAAAAGATAGCCCTCACCGAATTCGAGACGCTCTAGTCCGTGTCTTAGGCTACAGCCGCAACTGCACCTAGGAGCCACAGGGCCGGTCCACTCGATGTGGATTAAATAAAACCCTGAACACTACGTCTCCCCGCCCTATGGGGCGTAAATGAGCCAAATGACTCCATCGGCTCCACACAGTCAGCGATATATTCGAGGCGCCTCGCAACACCAACAACCACACAGGTGAAATAATATAAATGTCAGGGCTGGTAGGTCACTGACAACACCTCTAACTAGAAAGAGACGCACATTCTTCCTGGATCCTATCCCGTTTCTGGTTCATACCGGGGGCGTGAGGCTCGCGAATCAACGTTACACAAAGCTATGCCACACAGGCGGTTCTTTGATCATCAACCACAAGACTTTGCTTTTCAATAGAAGCCTTGATCATTTTCCACTTAGGCATGCCACACAGGCAATTCACTCCATGCGATTGATATCCATCAATATATAACCTCTGAGCTCGTACGTCTCAGAGAAGGGCATTAAGCAAGAGAATAAATTCTCTGCCGCCAAACAGATATATATTTAATTGAAATCAATCACACAGAATAAAATCCAATGTCAGACACACAGTCCATTTACAAGTCCGTTCTGGGTTTGAACGAAACCGGAGGCACCTTGTACCTCGCATATCCATCGATCTCCAAGTACGTCAGGACGATCACCAACTGATTCCCTCCTCTTGAGCGTACGACCCAATCAAGATCATCAGTAATTATCCAAATGACTTGAAGACCTCCGGTCTTCGACCACCGTCTTCATCCATGACACCACGTCGAATCAGTTATTCAGAATGGGATAAACCCGGTCTTTCTGAATAACTCGCGTATATAATAAATAAGTGTTACACAAACACAACATACGCCTCATTCCAATTCATAATATTCTTTTATTCCAATATTCTTATACTTTGGGAAAGGTTCCCATTAATTTTATCAAAAATAAATTCTTTAAATTTATTCTTTAATCTTCTTTTGAATATCAATTCAAACTAGTCGGGATTAGCGAACCACACCGAAGTAATCATTTGTTTTAATTTCCCAATCCCAACCTATTCATACCAGGAAGTAAAACTGGTAATACTTCATATCTTACACCACGGTGTTATCGGTAAATTCAATTACCATTTCATGTTTAAATCCAATTAAAGATTTAACTATCGCATGGAGCAAAACTGGTGATACTCCATTCTCGATCATTTCAATCTAATTAAAGATTCATTAAAACTCCACTTAGTTTTAATCTTCCCAAAAATCAATATCCTGTCTTTAACTGGGTTAAAGAACCAATGTCATTTAAAACATGGTTCACAATAAACCCAAAATCACATTCCATTCCAATTCAATTATTGAAACTTCTGGTTACTTTTAAAACCCTTTCAAATCCAATTTATTTATTTAAAAATAAATAAATTATTATTCTAGTTCAAAACTAGGTCATTTTGATAAAAATCTATTTTTATCTTTTCAAATATGGAGTTATTCATCCCAATTCTTCACAAATCATTTCTTATGATTTTACACAAATTATTACTATTTTTAATAATTTTATCAAGGCCCGTACAGTCGATTTCCATCAACGGCCATCGAACTGCACTTACAGCGACCTTTTCCAAATTTGATTTGGACATAATTCCAAATCCATCCGTTAGATTTCAAATCTCTAATATTCGTTAGAAAGCTCTTTTCGATACGAACCCAACGGTTCTGGTTTTAGGAGGATCCGACGGTCGGATCTCCCGTAATATCCGTTCGAAGTCAATGGTCGAAATTCGTGAACTGCTGCGGCGCGGCGCGTTCTATTCAGGCCATTATATAATATATATAATAAATGTTTCGTCGATTTCCTTTCAAAACGTATTTTATAAAACGTTTTAAATTCGTTCCCGAAATGATTTCAACTTCATATTCAATTTCGAATCAAAATTGAATATTCCACATCATCGATATACAAATGATAATATTTTCAAAACGTTATATTTTGAAATCACTTCCTTTTCTATAATCATTATAGAATATAATCGATATAAATATCGTTCGCGTCAAAATGGCGCATATCTAACCAACACGGCTTTATATATATTTAGAATTTCGTTATTCTATTCAACAAATGAATATTTATTCTATTCAACACATGAATTTTATTCTATTCAACACATGAATATTTATTCTACTCAACACATGAATATATATTTTTATTCAACACATGAATTCATATTTTTATTCAACACATGAATATTCAACACATGAAAATATATTTTTATTCTATTCAACACATGAATTTTATTATATTCAACACATGAATATTTATTTTTATTCAACACATGAATATTCAACACATGAAAATATATTTTTATTCTATTCAACACATGAATTTTATTTTATAATATTCCTTATTCTCCCGAATTGGAATGAGGCCCAATCAATTACCATATAACGTTAATTATATGGATTCCCTACAACACATGCATATAATAGCAACGATAAATCATCAACCAACATCCAGAGTGCACCACACAACTGCATAAGCATTAAATATAAATAATTAACGCTTGCGACAGCCTGTCAATCAATCAATCAACATACAACTAATTATTGGGATTAGTGTATGACCAATTTAATCCCAACACCCGTGTGGGGTTTTCAAACAATCAAACATAGGTTTTATTTGTGTCGTTGGGCGATGTGTAAAATTTATCGTCCCAATCCATATCAGTCAAATCAGTGTACATAAACAAATCGTTCGATTTGTAAATGAATATTTATTTTACTTCAACACATGAATATATATTTTATTTCAACACATGAATATATATTTTACTTCAACACATGAATATATATTTTTATTCAACACATGAATATATATTTTATTCAACACATGAATATATATTTTATTTCAACACATGAATATATATTTTATTTCAAGACATGAATATATATTTTATTTCAACACATGAATATATATTTTATTCAACACATGAATATATATTTTATTTCAACACATGAATATATATTTTTATTCAAAACATGAATATATATTTTATTTCAACACATGAATATATATTTTATTTCAACACCTGAATATATATTTTATTCAACACATGAATATATATTTTATTTACACGTTAAAAATTATATTTTTAACTAAAAAATATATTTTTTCCAATCCACTACACACAATCATTTTTCACAACACATCAATCAAACAACAAGCCGTGCTTGGTCTGTGGACGACGTGTGTCGGGTGCTGCTAAGCACCGTCTGCATCCTAGTATATATTTCAAACTAGAAATAGAAATAAAAGTGAGGAGTTCACACCGACTAGCTAAACCAATTCACCGCGATTCTTCATATGTAGAAAATCTTCGTCATATTTCCAACGAGATCTATTCAACACCGTTTGTGTTAAAAATTATATTTTTGACAACGCCACTTCCTATATAAAGATTATATTTTTATATCGTTGCTTCGTATATAAAAATCATATTTTTCTCTCTCCATTCTCTATATAAAAATCACATTCTTATATATAAAAACCGTATTTTTATATCTCTACTACATGTGTAAAAATCACTCCTTTACACCGCTACTTCCATGATAAAAATTATATTTTTATCTTGCTAGTAATATAATAAAAATTATATTTTTTACTCTCTGCATGTAATAAAAATTATATTTTTACTCTCTACATATAATAAAAATTATATTTTTATTCAAATAAAAATCATGTCTTTAACTAAATGAAAAATCATATATTTCCTAAATGAAAAATCATATATTTTCTAAATGAAAAATCATATATATATTTTTACCAACTTTATCCTATAAAAATTCTCACTTTATATTTATAAACTGATTTTAAAACTAATTGTTTTAAACAAAAATAAATAAAAATAAATAAAAACTCACTTTTTACTTTGTTGTGGGGGCCCACGATGGTCAGAACCGGCGGAGGAATGGGGTCAAGATCGCAGGTGAGGGGTCGTAGTCTTGCAGGTGGGTGGCGGTGTCAGTTTTTGCAGTGGGGAGCGGAGCATAGGGGAGGGGGTCTCGGCCTTCGCGCTGGAGGAGGGGGGTTCGATTTAGGGCTGAGGGGCGACTGGAGAAGAAGGGGGCAGCGATGGGTGCAGGCGGCGCGGGGAGGCGTCGGAGGTCGGTGCGCCGTTGGGGGAGGGGGACGGCGATGGTGGGTGGTGGCAGCTAGGGCAGAGCGGCGGTGGATTTTTTTCTTCTGAATCTCGATTTTGAAGGAGTGAGGGAGAGAGAGAGAAAGGGGGGCTATTATAAAGTTTTTTAATTTATTTATTTCCTAAAAGCAACTTTTTATTTCGACCTCGAAATTGAACCCACAGACTGTCGTCCACAGCTAATTACCCCCATTCCGAACACAATGGGATATGTATCGCAAGCTGGTTCGATCGTTTCGATCAGTTTCCGTCAAAATCAAAATATAAATCAATATATTGAATTTGAACGCGCATTTCAATTTACCGGGGCCACATACGGACTCTAAAAATTCCCGAAAAATATTTTCTAGCTTCGTATTGACGATATGGTTCTGACAAAACTAATTTCGTCAAATTCCGAGACCATTTGAAAAATGGCCATTTTCCAGTCGATTAAAATCAACTGAAACTGGTCAAACGTGTTTAACTTTGCCACGCTCACATATTGGTTCAGAAAATTACGAATTTTGGAATCTAGCAATAACTCGACATCCCGGATCCAACAAAATAAGTTTCGTCGAAAACAGAGGTCCTTTGCAAAATTTCCATTTTAAGGTGCAGAATTCCATAGCGACTATTCTGAATTTTCATCTGGGCATAACTTTTTATCCCCGCTATGAAATTTCAATTTTTCGGATTCGTTGGAAAGATATTCTCAAATAGATTCAAATAATTTTGGTTTCACTAAAATCCGGTTTATTTTGAATCCTATACATTCATTTGAAATTTGAAATCGAATTTTCAAACTACTGCGCCATTTTCAATTCCTTTTATAATTTAAAATATATATTTATATTCTAACGACGATCTATATAAATATACACGTTCTAATTCTATTCGAATAAATTTCTCGTCGTTATTATTTAAAATAATTCATTTTAAATATTCAAAATTCACTCAAATTGCCAAAATAAAATTTTTAAATTGGCTCGGATTTCCGGGTTATTACAATCTCCCCCACTTAAAAAGTTTCGTCGCCGAAAAGGAACGAAGCTGAAAGTCGTTTAACTAATCAACTCAACTTTCATTATTTTCTTTACGGCTTAAGTTCTTCAACTTTTCAATTTATAAGAACTTTTCAAATTTCTCAAAAATTTGGCTAACACCCTAAATTTTCGAAAAATTTCGCCATAACCTCCCCTGCACCGGGGACTTCAGGATATTTCAAATAGCCTCCCATGGCCCTCACCAATCCAAAAAGAAAAAGAAACAGACAAGCGGCTAGCCAATCGGCTCATAAAATCATCCAAAACCCAATAAATTAGTAAACATGTACCTATTTGTCGGGCAAACAATTTTATTCTTCTGCTCTAGCCTCTTTGCTATGACCTGTTCAATGTTAGTACATGTATATGTATGCAAATGCGATTAATTTTCAATACAACTCACTATTTGGTTCAATTTGGCTAAAGGTTCAAATTTTAATTAACCAACCAATAATCAAACAACACAACCATCAATCAATTAGTTGATTAGCTTTTCAAATTCATAACTTTGATATATAGCCAAAAAATCACATTTTTGGTGCCAAATCACAACAATAAGCCCTATCTAGTTTTGGTTCTCACACCAGTCTAATGGAAATATATAGAAATCTCCCTTTCGAAACTCGAACACAAACCACTGATGCTGACATGTCAATCACTAGTATCATCTGAGTCATTTCCGGGCGACTAGAGTGTGATTCTATATCTATCGAATATATTTGAGGCTTCTAATACACGTGGATCAGACGTATATTAAAATCTCTATATACTAGATTGTCCAAATCAATTTAAAATAATATTCAAATACGAATAATTGATTTAAATTTTCAAAACAAAAATTGTTTCTAATTTAAAAATATACTCTTCACACTCGTTCTAGGATACTACTGGTCCTATCTCTAACGAGTCATTGCCATTGGATATTACTAATCACATCTCTGATGAATTCTTTCGTATGGTTATAATGTGTATTGTTCTCGAGCTTTGTAAACCAAAGCTCTGATACCAAAATGAAACGACCCGAACTTCCCCGGTAAGGAAAGCCCGGATTGAATTGAGAACAAGCCACATCGGGACGCAAACAGAAGAACATTTCATTGTTTATTACGACAATTCATTAGAATACAAGAATATACATAGTATGAATAAATATAATACATTCGATCAATATCAGAGATTACAATAAACTACTGCAGCGGAAAAATAATACAATACACAACTGAAAGAGATATACGGATACAGAGCTTACCGGATATCGTTCCAGTTGTAAACCAGGTTCCTATGAATATACATCTGCAAAACCAAAACTACTAGCTGCCCGTGTCAAAATAAGAGCACCCAGAGTTTAGGTTAAAACAATAAACTCTAGGTCAGTCATGTGACTGGTGTGAGAACTAAAACAGTTATTAGTCTTTATTTTAAGGTTAGGTAGATCAAGGGACCACGCCGTATAACACGGAACGGGTTTCTCCCAAGAATACCAGTGCATAAAACAACAGCGCAATGCTAAATAAAGCACAATGAAGCTATTATAAGACCCAGGTCCCATCACACAATGCAACACAAGCCGGAGGATAGGTTTTTTTCCTTATAATATCCAAAGAATGCTTGATACGCTAAATTTCATCTTTTATTATTACTATAAGTGCATAGTATTAAAACAATTTCAATCATAAATATCAATCATAGACGACATGGGTACCATATATCATGTCGCCATACTAGTTCTACAATTAAAACCACAAAGTCACTTATTGGAAGTTGGATTTCCATCTATGAACCGAGGCAAAAGATAGTCCTCACCGAATTCGAGAAACTCTAGTCCGTGTCTCAGGCTATAGCCACAACTGCACCTAGGAGACACAAGGCCGGTCCACTCGATGTGGATTAAATAAAACCCTGAACACTACGTCTCCCCGCCCTATGGGGCGTAAATGAGCCAAATGACTCCATCGGCTCCACACAGTCACCGATATATCTGAGGCGCCTCGCAACAGCAACAACCACACAGGTGAAATAATATAAATGTCAGGGCTGGTAGGTCACTAACACCACCTCTAACTAGATAGAGACGCACGTTCTCCCTGGATCCTCTCCCATTCCTGGTTCATACCGGGGTGTGAGGCTCGTGAATCAACGTTATACAAAGCTATGACACACAGGCGGTGCTTTGATCATCAACCACAAGACTTTGCTTTTCAACAGAAGCCTTGATCATTTTCCACTTAGGCATGCCACACAGGCAATTCACTCCATGCGATTGATATCCATCAATATATAACCTCTGAGCTCGTACGTCTTAGAAAAGGGCGTTAAGAAAGAGAATAAATTCTCCGCCTCCAAACATATATATATTTAATAGAAATCAATCACACAGAATAAAATCCAATGTCAGACACACAGTCCATTTACAAGTCCGTTCTGGGTCTGAACGAAACCGGAGGCACCTTGTACCTCGCATATCCATCGATCTCCAAGTACGTCTGGACGATCACCAACTGATTCCCTCCTCTTGGGTGTACGGCCCAATCAAGATCATCAGTAATTATCCAAACGACGTAAAGACCTCCGGTCTTCGACCACCGTCTTCATCCTCGACACCACGTCGAATCAGTTATTCAGAATGGGATAAACCTGGTCTTTCTGAATAACTCGCGTATATAATAAATAAGTGTTACACAAACACAACATACGCCTCATTCCAATTCAGAATATTCTTTTATTCCAATATTCTTATACTTTGGGAAAGGTTCCCATTAATTTTATCAAAGATAAATTCTTTAAATTTATTCTTTAATCTTCTTTTGAGTATCAATTCAAACTAGTCGGGATTTGCGAACCACATCGAAGTAATCATTTGTTTTAATTTCCCAATCCCAACCTATTCATCCCATGAAGTAAAACTGGTAATACTTCATATCTAACACCACGGTGTTATCGGTAAATCCAATTACCATTTCACGTTCAAATCTAATTAAAGATTTAACTATCGCCTGGAGCAAAACTGGTGATACTCCATTCTCGATCATTTCAGTCTAATTAAAGATTCATTAAAACTCCACTTAGTTTTAATCTTCCCAAAAATCAATATCCTATCTTTAACTGAGTTAAAGAACCAATGTCATTTAAAACACGGTTCACTATAAACCCAAAATCACATTCCATTCCAATTCAATTATTGAAACTTCTGGTTACTTTTAAAACCCTTTCAAATCCAATTTATTTATTAATAAATAAATAAATTATTATTCTAGTTCAAAACTAGGTCATTTTGATAAAAATCTATTTTTATCTTTTCAAATATGGAGTTTTTCATCCTAATTCTTCACAAATCATTTCTTATGATTTTACACAAATTATTACTATTTTTAATAATTTTATCAAGGCCCGTACAGTCGATTTCCATCAATGGCCATCGAACTGCACTTACAGCGACCTTTACCAAATTTGATTTGGACATAATTCCAAATCCAACCGTTAGATTTCAAATCTCTAATATCCGTCAGAAAGCTCTTTTCGATACGAACCCAACGTTCCGGTTTTAGGAGAATCCGACGGTCGGATCTTCCGTAATATCCGTTCGAAGTCAATGGTCGAAATTCGCGAACAAACGCGGCGCGGCGCGTACTATTCAGGCCATTATATTATATATATAATATATATAATATATATTACATCGATTTCCTTTCAAAACGTATTTTATAAACCATTTTAAATTTGTTTCTGAAACGATTTCAACTTCATATTCAATTTCGAATCAAAATTGAATAATCCACATCATCGATATACAAATGATAATATTTTCAAAACGTTATATTTTGAAATCACTTCCTTTTCTATAATCATTATAAAAACGAATATAATCGATATAAATATCGTTCGCGTCAAAATGGCGCATATCTAACCCACACGGCTTTATATATTTTTAGAACTTCGCTATTCTATTCAACAAATGAATATTTATTCTATTCAACACATGAATTTTATTCTATTCAACACATGAATATTTATTCTATTCAACACATGAATATATATTTTTATTCAACACATGAATTCATATTTTTATTCAACATATGAATATTCAACACATGAAAATATATTTTTATTCTATTCAACACATGAATTTTATTCTATTCAACGCATGAATATTTATTGTTATTCAACACATGAATATTCAACACATGAAAATATATTTTTATTCTGTTCTACACATGAATTTTATTTTATAATATTCCTTATTCTCCCGAATTGGAATGAGGCCCAATCAATTACCATATAACGTTAATTATATGGATTCCCTACAACACATGCATATAATAGCAACGATAAATCATCAACCAACATCCAGAGTGCACCACACAACTGCATAAGCATTAAATATAAATAATTAATGCTTACGACAACCTGTCAATAAATCGATCAACATACAGCTAATTATTGGGATTAGTGTATGACCAATTTCATCCCAACACCCGTGTGGGGTTTTCAAACAATCAAACATAGGTTTTATTTGTGTCGTTGGGCGATATGTAAAATTTATCGTCCCAATCCATATCAGTCAAATCGGTGTACATAAACAAATCGTTCGATTTGTAAATGAATATTTATTTTACTTCAACACATGAATATATATTTTATTTCAACACATGAATATATATATATATATATATATATATATATATATATATTTTACTTCAACATATGAATATATATTTTTATTGAACACATTAATATATATTTTATTCAACACATGAATATATATTTTATTTCAACACATGAATATATATTTTATTTCAACACATGAATATTTATTTTATTCAACACATGAATATGTATTTTATTTCAACACATGAATATATATTTTTATTCAACACATGAATATATATTTTATTTCAACACATGAATATATATTTTATTTCAACACTTGAATATATATTTTATTTCAACACATGAATATACATTTTATTCAACACATGAATATATATTTTATTTACATGTTAAAAATTATATTTTTAACTAAAAAATATTTTTTTCCAATCCACTACACACAATCATTTTTCACAACATATCAATCAAACAAACAAGCCATCCATGGTCTGTGGACGACGGGTGTCGGGTGCTGCTAAGCACCGTCTGCATCCTAGTATATATTTCAAACTAGAAATAGAAATAAAAGTGAGGAGTTCTCACCGACTAGCTAAACCAATTCACCGCGACTCTTCATATGTAGAAAATCTTCGTCGTGTTTCCAACGATATCTGTTCAACACCGTTTGTGTTAAAAATTATATTTTTTACAACGCCACTTCCTATATAAAGATTATATTTTTATATCGTTGCTTCATATATAAAAATTATATATTTCTCTCGCCATTCTCTATATAAAAATCACATTCTTATATATAAAAATCGTATTTTTATATCTCTACAACATGTGTAAAAATCACTCCTTTACACCGCTACTTCCATGATAAAAATTATATTTTTATCTTGCTAGTAATATAATAAAAATTATATTTTTTACTCTCTACATATAATAAAAATTATATTTTTACTCTCTACATATAATAAAAATTATATTTTTATTCAGGTAAAAATCACGTCTTTAACTAAATGAAAAATCATATATTTCCTAAATGAAAAATCATATATTTTCTAAATGAAAAATCATATATTTTAACCAACTTTATCCTATAAAAATCCTCACTTTATATTTATAAACTGATTTTAAAACTAATTGTTTTAAACAAAAATAAATAAAAACTCACTTTTTACTTTGTTGTGGGGGCCTACGACGGTCATAACCGGCGGAGGAAGGGGGTCAAGATCGGAGGTGATGGCGTCGTCGTCTTGCAGGTGGGTGGCGGTGTCAGTTTTGGCAGTGGGGAGCGGAGCACAAGGGAGGGGGTCTCGGCCTTTGCGTTGGAGGAGGGGGGTTTGATTTAGGGCTGAGGGGCGAATGGAGAAGAAGGGGGGCAGCGATGGGTGCAGGCGGCGCGGGGAGGGGTCGTAGGTCGATGCGCCGCTGGGGGGGAGGGTGGGTGGTGGCGGATAGGGCAGAGCGGCGGTGGATTTTTTTTTTGAATCTCGATTTCGAAGGAGTGAGGGGGAGAGAGAGAAAAGGGGGGCTATTATAAAGTTTTTTAATTAATTAATTTATTTATTTCCTAAAAGCACCTTTTATTTCAACCTCGAAATCGAACCCACCGACTGCCGTCCATAGCTAATTACCCCCATTCAGAACACAATGGGATATGTATCGCAAGCTGGTTCGATCGTTTCGATCAGTTTCCATCAAAATCAAAATATAAATTTATATATTGAATTTGAACGCGCATTTCAATTTACCGGGGCCACATATGGACTCTAAAAATTCCCGACAAATATTTTCTAGCTTCGTATTGACGATACTATTCTAAAAAAACTAATTTCATCAAATTCCAAGACCGTTTGAAAAATGGCCATTTTCCAGTCGATTAAAATCAACAGAAACTGGTCAAACACGTTTAACTTCGCCACGCTCACATATTGATTCAGAAAATTATGAATTTTGGAATCTAGCAATAATTCGATATCCCGGATCTAACAAAAGTGGTTTCGTCGAAAACAGAGGTCGTTTGCAAAATTTCCATTTTTAAGGGCCATAATTCCATAACGACTATTCTGAATTTTCATCTGGGCATAACTTTTTATCCCCGCTATGAAATTTCAATTTTTCGGATTCGTTGGAAAGATATTCTCAAATAGATTCAAATATTTTTGGTTTCACTAAAATCCGGTTTATTTTGAATCCTGTACATTCATTTGAAATTTGAAATCGAATTTTCAAACTACCGCGCCATTTTCAATTCCTTTTATAATTTAAAATAAATATTTATATTCTATCGACGATCTATATAAATATACACGTTCTAATTCTATTCAAATAAATTTCTCGTCGTTATTATTTAAAATAATTCATTTTAAATATTCAAAATTCACTAAAATTTCCAAAATAAAAAATTTAAATTGGCTCGGATTTCCGGGTTATTACACCTTAATGATTTGAATCTTATCCCCACTAACCATAATCAACAGCTAGTGTTCCGAGCCTCTCCATCTTTTGTTTGAGCATAAATCATACTCATTGCATTGTAACCTCATCGGGTTTTGTTCATATACCAGCCATACATGATGGTTTCGAGTCTATTTGGGCTTTCGCTAAGAATAAGCCATACTTAGTATTCCGAATTTGGGTTGATACCCATTAAGCATCAGCCATACTTGATAGTTCATGATTTGATTAATCTACAGCAAGCGTCAGTCGTACTTAGTGGTTCACATTTTGGTTGAACTGTCAAGTTTCATCCATACTTAACAACCCATGATTTGGATTCCCATCGAGCATCAGCTATAATTGGCTATTCATTATTTTTTTCGCGTCTACCAAGTATCAGTCATGCTTGATAGTTTGTAGCCTCTTCGGGCCCTTATCGAGCATCATCCATACCCGACGTTTTAGTTAAAAGTTTTTTATATTGTATGAGTATCATTTATACGCACCAAGTGATTTAAGAGTTTCAAACTTGACGCGAATCAGCCATTCTTGCCAAGTGATTAAAGAGTTTCTAATCTTTGATGAGCATCGTCCATACTCACCCAGTGATTGAATTTTTTTGAAATCAACTTTTACATCCGATGAGCATCATCCATACCCATTAAATGGTGTTAATAGAGTGTCCTAATTGTATGTTCCACACCTGATGAGCATCATCCGTATACACCAAGTGCCTTATTAAAGTGATAAAACACGGAATCCATATCTGACAAACATCGGCCATACATACCAAACATCTTTATTAAAACGGAAAAAGATAAACTTTATTGCAAAACAAAGAGGTTTTTCACCGTTCATAGATTGCCTATGTATCTCTTTGGTTTCTCTACAAAAGTAAACAGCTTAGCATTTTTATTACAACTTGATTAAGAAAAAAAAGAACTAAAAGGAGTAAAGTAAAATTGGTGGTTTGTCATGCAAGAGAATGCCTAGGGATCTCCCTAGATCTCATATATGTATAGGAGACTTAGCCACCGCCACTATTGTCCATTTCACACTTGTCAGTTGATGGCAAGGCTTCGACGAGAGCTAGGCTTACCCACATCCCTTACAATTGATGGTTGCTCCTACTGAGTTGTTGCGGTTTGATTCTAGATGTATTGCTGTAATTGTCCATTCCTCACTTGCTCTTCTATTACGTTTCACAAGTTTTTGCATTCACGTCCAATGATTTTGTGAAACAAACAAAACTTCCCGAAAGCTATATCATTTCCATAGGGCTCCCTTTTAGTTTTCCTTATGATTGGAAGGCGGTCTTTGATGTCCTTGAAAATTTGTGGCCGCATTCAGCCGTGTATTCGAGTTGTACTATGTCCTTTCCCTCATTTGGTTTATGAGTCCTGGATAGCCTTTAGTTTTCTATTTTCCTTTATTATTCCCAAATTGGACGTTTCACCATCTTACTTGATGAAATTTGCGGTCTGCTTTCGTATCTTCTTGCCATAGTAATCTATCAGCTTCAAGGTAGAAGTCCTTAAGGTCCCATGGGGGTCCCTTTCCAAAAAAATCTTGAGCTCAAAATTGTCGAAGGCACCGGATACTGCAGCTATTAGCACCATCAATGGAACTAGCCGATCCACTAAAGCCACAACGACATTGAAACACTTAATGAATTTATATAGAGGTTCTTTGGTCCTCTGTTGATAGTTGTGAGCATTATCATGTTTTTGAGTACAATGCGTGTAACGACCCGGGGAATTTGCGATCCTGGATATCGGCATACAACACTATGTCGATTATTCAAGCATCGGAAATACCAGATAGTCAATGAAAAAAATTAGAGGGTGAGAATAGAAAAGATATAAACTTAGAATAGAAGAAGAATAAGAACATACAACATCAAAGTAACACGAATCTCACAGCGGAACGAAAAACATATAATAGATAACATATCTTTGAAATACAATCTGTACATGTATACAATAACATTATCAGAGTATAACACTTACATCACAGCGGAAATAAACAATAGCTATAAAAATGCTGCTGAAGCCTCCTGCTCCAGCTCCTTCTAGTGCATCTGTAAATCCCGACTACTTGACTGCCCATACCAAATTGGGCACCCAAGAGTTTAAGGAAACAAAACAAAATAACTCTGGGTCAGTCATGGGACTGGTGTGAGTAAAACAATTTAAAACAGTTTGAGCAATTAAACGATATCTCATAAGACCACGCCGTATAACGGAACGGGTTTTTCCCTTATGAGAATCCAAATCAATTTGATTTAACTTTCAAATCATTTTGATAAAAAACAATGATCTTTCATATCAAAACTCTTTTGATATTATGATAGTGTCTATCAACCACAATATAATAATCATCTTGCAGAACGCTTACATCTCACGTTCTACATACATAGTATATAATCAAAATCGCGAGCACTTATTGGATAATGGATTTCCAACTATAACAAGGTACGAAACCACCTTCCGATAGTGTACCTCTAGAGAGGAATACACTGGGTTCAACAAGAACATCTTGCAACCCGACCACACATGATCGACCACTCCTTTCGCTTGAGTGTATCGAATGTATATCACCAACGATTGGGATCAGCAACCGTTTCCCGAATGGGACAGCATCGAAAAGATTTAAGAATGAAATGAATATCTCTAGATAGGTGATAATACACCCTAATTGGCAGTCAACCACTTAGCCATGCTTCCTGCCCCAATTTTTTTCATTTCCCGGTTGTGAGGCTAGAGGCCACGCTTATCTCTAACAGATCGCACATTTATTCACTTTAAATGTCAACATCGTCATACCCGCCAAATCACAAATTGATTTTCCCAAAAACACAATGGGTATACAGATAAGAGAAATGAATTTCTCTGCCACCAAACGTACATACGTTTGAAGAGATCAACTTACGCGATCTATTAAATATACTTTGTCAGACATTCTTCCATACAGGACGTCCTGGGACTGGACAAACCGAAGGCACTATTCTGTAAACAAGACAGCCCTTGTATAACTTCGTCTTCAATTATCTTCATCATATTTGATTGCAACGCTAACGCCCATACAGAGTGGTTTTCAGATAATGAATCTGATCCCGGTCTCTCCGTATTGACGAAGGAAAAATGGTCAAAAACTTCGATAGTCAATGAGTTAACTATCAAAGAAAAACATGTGTGCAAACAATAATATTATTTCCATATGGAAATTATATCGATCAATCATCATTTAACATTTATCTCTTCAGTTCATTTTTCATCTCCTGTTTCCATATATTCAACATTTCCTATTTTCTAAATTTAGAAAATATACGTTATTAACCTTGGGAACATTTCCATTTCTTGCTTCCTATATTAGAAAACATTTCTGATTCTTATTTGGAAAACATTTCCCAAACTCCTACATTTGGATTTAAACAGATGTTTAAATAAAAACATCGCTATGCCAACACAAACCATTACCTTCATTAACTAAATTCACTTAACCAACCTTCAATATTGAACCTTAACCATTCCTTAGTTAAAGACGAAGCCAATCAAGTTGGGGTATAACTACCTCTCAGGCCTTAACTGAACAACATTTCTAACCTCGAAATAGACAAAGTTCACCTTTTAATTCTTTAACAAACTTCCTTACGTAACTCTCGAATTCTATTTACAAATCCACTTCTTTATTGAAAAACATTTGATTATAACAATAGCGTTATAATCCCTACTTCTGAAATATCTAACTCCATAATATAACTCGATTAACTCAATTCAATTAACCCTAACCCCATTAACTTTAACTCGATTAACTTTAATTCATTAACTCTTATCACTTAACTCCTTTCGAATAAACTATATTCGATTAACTCCTTTAACTCTATTCGAATAAACTATATTCGATTAACTCCTATTCGATTAACTAATATTCGATTAACTCTCGTCGAATAACTAATATTCGATTAACTCTCTTTTGAATATCTAATATTCGGTTAACTCTCTTTCGAATATCCAATATTCGATTAACTCTCTTTCGAATAACAAATATTCGATTAACTCTCTTTCGAATAACCAATATTCGATAACTCTTTTTCGAATAACCAATATTCGATAACTCTTTTCGAATAAACTATATTCGATTACTCTTTTTCGAATAAACTATATTCGAATAACTCTAATCCGACTAACTCTAATTCAATTAACTCTATTCGAATAACTAATATTCGACTAACTCTTGTTCGATTAACTCTATTCAATTAGCTTTATTCGATTAACTCTAATTCCATTAACTCTAATCGATTAACTCCACTCGATTAACTCCTTTCAATCAACTCTAACTCGATTAACTCTAATAGATTAATTCCACTCGATTAACCCTAATCGATTAACTCAAATCGATTAACTCCATTCAGTTTGACTTTGTATTTCAAAATAGTATCCCATTTCCAAATTCTATTTATACTTCTATTTATAGAATTATTCATACGAAATCTCCTTTTTATTTCTAACACTTAAATCTCATTTAAAATTTCCCTTTTATAACTCTGTTTATTTTTCTAAATAAATATTTCCTTTTATAACTCAATTTACTTTTCTAAATTAATATTTCCTTTTCAATTCTATTTATTTAACAATAAATATTCTTTTTTATAACTCTATTTATTTAACAAATAAATATTCTTTTTCAAATATATTTGTAATTGGCTTACAAATATCTCCTTTTCAAATCTATTGGTAAATGGTTTACAAATATCTCCTTTTCAAATCTATTTGTAAATGGTTTACAAATATCTCCTTTTCAAATCTATTTATCTAACAAATAAATATTTCCTTTTCAATTCTATTTATCTAACAAATAAATATTTCCTTTTCAATATAACATTGAAAATTTCCTTTTTAACATTCCAGTATTCCTTATGGTATTTAACGTACTATATAACAATGATCGTTATCATTCAAACATACAAAATCAGCAACAAATTTCATATCACATCATATAACACAATATATGAAAAACAATAAAATAAATGTTGAGGATTCCAGTTGGATTTCTCCGACCTGTTTCCCTGCATCCACAGATGTTACACAATATAGTTCACATCAATGTCATTTAAATATGAAATATTCTGATAAACAGAATCAATATTTGATTAACGATATATATATATATATATATAAATAAATAAGTATATCGATATTTTCAATCAATCAATTAGCAGTTCAACCAAACAGTCAACACACAACAATCAATCATCATTTACCAGTTCTGAAAATACGTTATAAAAATATGAACTGGTAGAGTTGGTGAGTTTTACTCACATTGGACAGTTATCATTAAAAACGATTAACTGTCTTTGATTCAGACAGACAATTTATTTTGCTATAAATTGTAACGAGCTCCAATTCACTTCCAGTCAGTTCCATTGCGTAGCCGCTGTCCATACGATCCCAACGGATCTTGTTTCGTTAGATTCTGATATTGTATGCTCAAGTTATTAATTTTATAAGTTCGACGCATATTTTAAATAACTAAATAAATCATTAACTACTTAATCACAAATTAATTACCCTTGATCTTGTTTTCACTAATCCACGTGTTCAACTTCTTCACAGCGGCTCGTACTGTTCTCCAACAACTGCCGTGACTTCCTTACCAATCCTCCATCATTCTTCAAATTCAAATCACCACAATTTGCAGCTAACGCATAAAACCCTTGCACGTCGCCTTCTCCTCTTCCTGCGTGTTCCTTATATTTCCCAAACAACTCTTTTTTTTTTACATAGCACAGTTGTGTTACCTCCTCCACATCCTTCCCATGAAATCGAAAATCATTTTACCAAAAAACTCCCTGTTATCGCCCTCCCCCCCCCCCCAATTTTCTTAGTTCGCTCCAGTAAACTCACCCCGTAAATCTCATGCAACAGACTCCATTTTTTCTTCAACATTACACCGTTGTTCGCTATCCCTGTTTCACCCCTTCCTGTTTATTACGTTTAACCACAAATAAAAGAATCCCATCCCTCTTTAACCCTTAACCCAAAATTAACACCTCGACTCCCTCACTGAAATTGTGCCATCCAGTATTTAACACCACTTCCGAACTGATCAATTTCCTGTAACCTGCTAGCTACCGTCTGAACCACCGTTCTGTCTTCCCCGTTTACGGTTGCTTCCTTCCCATGCCATTCCCCTCGAACTCGGCGTCACCCTTGGAATTCGTGTCATCTATTCCACACAAGTACTTAGTAAAAATAACGTCGACGCTTTTCATTTTGGTTGTGTGCTTTTGTTTTGCAATGAAGATTTCACTACTTCATTGTAGAATGGGTTAGGTGTGGTGTTAACAAGGGAGCTCAGATTTTATTTACTTATTTTACACTTATGGCAATTTACTTTGAGTCAAGAAGAACAAAGATGGGAGTTGTGCGAGACATATATATAGAGGAAAATACTTGGTTCTTAAGTAATAGGGTAGGTGGCAACTGTTCATGAGTAGGTGACAGCGGTCTTTAATATCTATGTACTTCCTACAGCATATTAATAAACTTAGTTGTTAAGTTTCAGATAAGGACGGTATTGAATTGATGTGTGCGTGGAAAAACAATTCCACTTTACTTCTTAGTGAAGAAATAGTTTTCCTCCCATGCGAATCCGTCCAAAACAAAACTTCATAAATGTCCATATTTGTTTTAAGTTTATAAGATTTTGGTTATTTCGTTACATGAAACTTCATTAATTTACAGACTTCTATCGACAAGATTAAAATTACCGTTGTATCGAGCAATGTGTCCCGATCCTAAAAATATAATAATATAAGTCCGTTCACTTATTCTGTGAAACCCTGAACTGTTGATATAGGGTGTAAAATACTCCAAAATAAAAAGTGCTTATTTTCCAAAATAAAAATTATAGAAAAATTCTAAAAATTAAATTATAACTACATCTAAAAGGATTTGTTCAAAATTCGAAGCCAATATTTAATTAAAATTAAATATATCGTTATGGCTTATAAACGTTCCATGACGACCATTTTAAATTTTGATTTGATCATAAATCAAAATCTACCTGACGAAATCCCGAATTTTCTCTTCTATTAGCAAAATATACTTCACCATCTCCGAACATTTCTTATTTCACAGAAATCTGGCTTAAAACGGATTCTGTATATTCGTTTAAAGTTCGAATTGCCAAATTACAAATTGCCGCGCCATTTCAAGCTCGATTATACTTATATTATAATTATACGTTCAAACTGTCGTTTAAATAATATATTCATTATTATAATCAAATTCTAAACTGAATTATATCTTATATATGTTCCCATTCACATCATATTGTGAATTCTACTATTTCCGACTATTCTGGAATTTAAATATATTATTTAATTATTATATTAATTAAACATTCCTTATTATTTGATTCTTTTCATTTTAAATTACCAAACCTTTATTTAAATAATTAAATAAATTATTTATTACTCGTAAAAGTACGGGTCGTTACATTCTTCCCCCCTTAAAATAATTTCGTCCTCGAAATTGCTAAGGTTGAAAACAAACCCTATTAACTGGGTTAAATATTATTTGGCTTACTTCTTAAATTCCAGTTTCACTGTACCAATTAATTTTTAATTAAAATATTAATTATTCCTACTAGCGAAAATTTCCATAAACGCTGGAAATTTTCTAACTCCCAAAATTTCTGAAATTTTTCGCTAGCACCTCCTTTGTACTGGTCAATCGGTACAACTACAACTCGCCTCTCTAGGCCTTCCCCAACCCAAAAGAAAATCAAACAGCTTAGTGGATTGCCAATTCGGCTCATAAATCTCATCAAACTCATATGAATATAAACTTGTACCTTTTTGTCGGGCATATCGTTATATCCTTTCCATCTGTTACCAATTCTGCATATACCAATGTCATCCCAATCATTCAGTTATGCCCAAGTCGAATTCTGTTCTTAACTCAGATTCCGTTTTTAAATTTAACTCTTAACTTACCAGTCCAATTCCATTTCTGATTATCTCTAATCCTATCTAATTCTGCTTGATACCATTCTATTTCAATTCAGTTTCCATTTAACCGGCTTTAATTCAATCTCAATTTGCTTTCACAAATTTCAATTCAAATTTGGTTTTAATCCAAACAATCTTTCCCTGGGAATTTTAAACAGTTTACCATATCGAAAATCAAACTTTCCTTTTCAAAACAACTTGCTTTTCTCAATTCAATTCAAAAACAAAATCTTTGGTAGTAATCCATCACTTAGCAACTCAAAAATGAACACCGATGATGCAGCTGTCATCCTCGGAATCTATTTTCCAGCGATCGAAGTGAGTTCAATACTATATCACTTTTAAAACCATTTCTAGATACTTCTATTTTGAAATCACTTCAAAATATCCTTTTCAATGCTTGTAACAAATTTAAAATCTCCAATGATTTTAAAATTCATATATATTTAACCTAGATTCATTTACAAACACTTACTCAGATTTTCGGAATTTTTATTCCAATTCTGATTTTAATTCAGATTTAATTCATCAGATTCCATATACTACACATATATGAATTCTGATTGGTTATTTACATAACCATTTAATTTATAATCTTACTCGATTATAATAACAACCAATATATTATAATTCCAATATATATATATATATATATCTTTTCTATATCAAAATATACTTTGGGTAAACTTATTTTCATTTACCCTCCTTTCAAAACATATCGTGTCGACCCATCGTATTCAAGTGTTTAGAAACTCCTACCGATACAGTGGATCAAACTTATTGACCAGAACTCATAAACAACTCAACCACTAAATCTCCACGATATAAAATCATTTTATATCAAATAAAAAATAAGTTCACTTGTATATATACACTCAACTCAATCTAGGGCATTACTAACCCCATCTCTACTGAGTTACGCCACAGAGCCAAGGTAATTACTTAACCTTAAGCTCTGATACCACTGTAACTACCCGGGGAATTTGCGATATCGACATACAACACTATGTCGATTATTCAAGCATCAAAAATACCGGATAGTCCATGAAAGAAATTAGAGGATGAGAATAGATAAGATAGAAACATAGAATAGAAGAAGAAGAAGAACATACAACATCAGAGTAACACGAATCTCAAAGCGGAACGAAAAACACATAATAGATAACATATCTTTGAAATACAATCAGTATATGTATACAATAACATTATCAGAGTATAACACTTACATCACAGCAGAAATAAACAATAGCTATAAAAACGCTGCTGAAGCCTCCTGCTCCAGCTCCTTCTAGTGCATCTGTAAATCCCGACTACTTGACTGCCCGTACAAAATTGGGCACCCAAGAGTTTAGGGAAACAAAACAAAATAACTCTGGGTCAGTCATGGGACTGGTGTGAGTAAAACATTTAAAACAGTTTGAGCAATTAAATGATATCTCATAAGACCATGTCGTATAACAGAACGGGTTTTTCCCTTATGAGAATCCAAATCAATTTGATTTAACTTTCAAATCATTTTGAGAAAAAAAAATTTGATCTTTTATATCAAAACTCTTTTGATATTATGATAGTGTCTATCAACCACAATATAATAATCATCTTGCAGAACGATTTCATCTCACTTTCTACATACATAGTATATAATCAAAATCACGAGCACTTATTGGATAATGGATTTCCAACTATGACAAGGTATGGAACCACCTTCTAATAGTGTACCTCCGGAGAGGAATACACTGGGTTCAACAAGAACATCTTGCAACCCAGCCACACATGACCGACCACTCATTTCGCTTGAGTGTATCGAATGTATATCACCAACGATTGGGATCAGCAACCGTTTCCCGAATGGGACAACATCGAATAGATTTCAGAATGAAATGAATATCTCTAGATAGGTGATAATACACCCTAGTTGACAACCAACCACTTAGCCATTCTACCTGCCTGATTTTTGTCACTTCCCGATTGTGAGGCTAGAGGCCACGCATATCTCTGATAGATCGCACATTTATTCACTTTGAATGTCAACATCGTCATACCCGCCAAATCACAAATTGATTTCCCAAAAAATACAATGGGTATATAGCTAAGAGAAACGAATTTCTCTGCCACCAAACGTACATACGTTTAGAGAGATCAACTTACGCGATCTATTAAATATACTTTGTCAGACATTCTTCCATACAGGTCATCCTGGGACTGGACAAACTGAAGGCACTATTCTGTAAGCAGGACATCCCTTGCATAACTCTGTCTTCAATTATATTCATCATATTTGATCGCAACGCTAACGCCCATACAGAGTGGTTTTCAGATAATGAATCTGATCCCGATCTCTCCGTATTGACGATGGAAAAATGATCAAAAACTTCGATAGTCGGTGAGTTAACTATCAAAGAAAAACACGTGTGCAAACAATAATATTATTTCCAGATGGAAATTTTATCGATCAATCATCATTTAACATTTATCTCTTTAGTTCATTTTTCATCTTCTGTTTCCATATATTCAACATTTCCTATTTTCTAAATTTAGAAAATATACATTATTAACCTTGGGAACATTTCCATTTCTTGTTTCCTATATTAGAAAACATTTCTGATTCTTATTTGGAAAACATTTCCCAGACTCCTACATTTGGATTTAAAAAGATGTTTAAATAAAAACATCGCTATGCCAACTCAAACCATTACCTTCATTAACTAAATTCACTTAACCAACCTTCACTATCAAACCTTAACCATTCCTTAGTTAAAAACGAAGCCAATCAAGTTGGGGCATAACTACCTCTCAGACCTTAACTGAACAACATTTCTAACCTCGAAATAGACAAAGTTCACCTTTTAATTCTTTAACAAACTTTCTTACGTAACTCTCAGATTCTATTTACGAATCCACTTCTTTATTGAAAAACATTTTATTATAACTATAGCGTTATAATCCCTACTTCTGAAATATCTAACTCCATATTATAACTCGATTAACTCAAATAAATTAACCCTAACCCCATTAACTTTAACTCGATTAACTTTAATTCATTAACTCTTATCACTTAACTCCTTTCGAATAAACTATATTCGATTAACTCCTTTAACTCTATTCGAATAAACTATATTCGATTAACTCCTATTCGATTAACTAATATTCGATTAACTCTCTTCGAATAACTAATATTCGATTAACTCTCTTTCGAATATCTAATATTCGATTAACTCTCTTTCAAATATCCAATATTCGATTAACTCTCTTTCGAATAACCAATATTCGATTAACTCTCTTTTGAATAACCAACATTCGATAACTCTTTTTCGAATAACCAATATTCGATAACTCTTTTCGAATAAACTATATTCGATTACTCTTTTTCGAATAAACTATATTCGAATAACTCTAATCCGACTAACTCTAATTCAATTAACTCTATTCGAATAACTAATATTCGACTAACTCTTGTTCGATTAACTCTATTCAATTAGCTCTATTCGATTAGCTCTATTCGGTTAACTCTAATTCGATTAAGTCTAAACGATTAACTCCACTCGATTAACTCCTTTCAATGAACTCTAACTCGATTAACTCTAATCGATTAATTCCACTGGATTAACTCTAAACGATTAACTCAAATCGATTAACTCCATTCAGTTTGACTTCGTATTTCAAAATAGTATACCATTTCCAAATTCTATTTATGCTTCTATTTATAGAATTATTCATACGAAATCTCCTTTTTATTTCTAATACTTAAATCTCATTTAAAATATCCTTTTATAAATCTATTTATTTTTCTAAATAAATATTTCCTTTTATAACTCTATTGATTTTTCTAAATAAATATTTCCCTTTCAATTCTATTTATTTAACAATAAATATTCTTTTTATAACTCTATTTATTTAACAAATAAATATTCTTTTTCAAATCTATTTGTAAATGGTTTAAAAATATCTCCTTTTCAAATCTATTTGTAAATGGTTTACAAATATCTCCTTTTCAAATCTATTTGTAAATGGTTTACAAATATCTCCTTTTCAAATCTATTTATCTAACAAATAAATATTTCCTTTTCAATTCTATTTATCTAATAAATAAATATTTCCTTTTCAATTCTATTTATCTAACAAATAAATATTTCCTTTTCAATATAACATTGAAAATTTCATTTTTAACATTTTAGTATTCCTTATGGTATTTAACGTACTATATAACAACGATCGGTATCATTCAAACATACAAAATCAGCAACAGATTTCATATCACATCATATAACACAATATATGAAAACAGTAAAATAAATGTTGAGGAATCCAGTTGGATTCCTCCGACCTGTTTTCCTGCATCCACATATGTTATGCAATATAATTCACATCAATTTCATTTAAATATGAAATATTCTGATAAACAGAATCAATATTTGATTAACGATATATATATATATATATCGATATTTTCAATCAATCAATTAGCAGTTCAACCAAGCAGTCAACACATAGCAATCAATCATCATTTATCAGTTCTAAAAATACGTTATAAAAATATGAACTGGTAGAGTTGGTGAGTTTTACTCACATTGGACAGTTATCGTTAAAAACGATTAATTATCTTTGATTCAGACAGACAATTTATTTTGCTATAAATTGTAATGAGGTCCAATTCACTTCCAGTCAGTTCCATTGCGTAGCCGCTGTCCATACGATCCCAACGGATCTTGTTTCATCAGATTCTGATATTGTATGCTCAAGTTATTAATTTTATAAGTTTGATGCATATTTTAAATAACTAAATAAATCATTAACTACTTAATCACAAATTAATTACCCTTGATCTTGTTTTCACTAATCCACGTGTTCAACTTTTTCACACCGGCTCCTACTGTTCTCCAACAACTGCCGTGACTTCCTTACCAATACTCCATCATTCTTCAAATTCAAATCACCACAATTTGCTGCTAACGCATGGAACCCATGCACGTCCCCTTCTCCTCTTCCTACGTGTTCCTTATATTTCCCAAACAACTCTTTTTTTTCATAGCACAATTGTATTATCTCCTCCACATCCTTCCCATGAAATCGAAAATCAGTTTACCAAAATACTCCCTGTTATCCGCCCCCCCCCCCCCCCCCGCATTTTCTTAGTTCGGTCCAGTAAACTCACCCCGCAAATCTCATGCAACAGACTCCATATTTTCTTCAACATTACACCGTTGTTCGCTATCCCTGTTTCAGCCCTTCCTGTTTATAACGTTTAACCACAAATAAAAGAATCCCATTCCTCTTCAACCCTTAACCCAAAATTAACACCTCGACTCCCTCACTGAAATTGCATCACCCAGTATTTAACACCACTTCCGAACTGATCAATTTCCTGTAACCTGCTAGCTACCGTCTGAACCACACGTTCTGTCTTCCCCGTCTGCGGTTACTTCCATCCCATGCCATTCCCCTCGAACTCGGCGTCACCCTTGGAATTCGCGTCATCTAGTACACGCAAGTACTCAGTAAAAGAAACATCGACGCTTTTCATTTTGGTTGTGTGCTTTTGTTTTGCAATGAAGATTTCACTGCTTCATTGTAAAATGGGTTAGGTGTGGTGTTAACAAGGGAGCTCGAGTTTTATTTACTTATTTTACACTCATGGCAATTTACTTTGAGTCGAGAAGAACAGAGATGGGAGTTGTGCGAGACATATATATAGAGGTAAATACTTGGTTCTTAAGTAATAGGGTAGGTGGCAACTGTTCATGAGTAGGTGACAATGGTCTTTAATATCTATGTACTTCCTACAGCGTATTAATAAACTTAGTTGTTAAGTTTCAGATAAGGACGGTATTGAATTGATGTGTGCATGGAAAAACAATTCCACTTTACTTCTTAGTGAAGAAATAGTTTTCCTCCCATGCGAATCCGTCCAAAACAAAATTTCATAAATGTCCATATTTGTTTTAAGTTTATAAGATTTTGGTTATTTCATTACATGAAACTTCATTAATTTACGGACTGCTATCGACAAGATTAAAATTACCGTTGTATCGAGCAATGTGTCCCGATCCCAAAAATATAATAATGTAGGTCCGTTCACTTATTCTGTGAAACCCCGAACTGTTGATATAGGGTGTAAAAATACTCCAAAATAAAAAGTGCTTATTTTCCAAAATAAAAATTACAGAAAAATTCTACAAATTAAATTATAACTACATCTAAAAGGATTTGTCCAAATTCGAAGCCAATATTTAATTAAAATTAAATATATCGTTTTGGCTTATAAACGTTCCGTAGTGACCATTTTAAATTTTGATTTGATCATAAATCAAAATCTACCTGACGAAATCCCAATTTTTCTCTTCCATTAGCAAAATATACTTCACCAGCTCCGAACGTTTCTTTTTTCACAGAAATCCGTCTTAAAACGGATTCTGTATATTCGTTTAAAGTTCGAATCGCCAAATTACGAACTTCCGCGCCATTTCAAGCTCGATTATAATTATATTATAATTATACGTTCAAACTGTCGTTTAAATAATATATTCGTTATTATAATCAAATTCTAAACTGAATTATATCTTATATATGATCCAATCCACATCGTATTGTGAATTCTACTATTTCCGACTATTCTAGAATTTAAATATATTATTTAATTATTATATTAATTAAATATTCCTTATTATTTAATTCTTGTCATTTTAAATTACCAAACATTTATTTAAATAATTAAATAAATTAATTATTATCCGTAAAAGTACGGGTCATTACAATGTGCACCCAATATTACTCGATAAATTTCTCCATCGTGTTGCTCTAACTTCTGATAGAGTTTGTTCTAGCTATATGAACCGAATAACAGCTATGCAAGTTAGAAAGAGGGGGAAGCACGACACCATGACAATGTTAGATGCCCCAATACTTCCATATGGAGGATATATCGCATGAGATAGGAAGTAGGGCCTTTCCTACCTCGTAAGCTTCCGACACCGATAGCTAGATGTCCAGTGGATTTTGCTAGTTTCAGATGTCTTGAAAGAATGTACTTCTATTCCAGTCCAAGTCAGAACAAGGTAATGTATCTTTTGTAATTCTCCGGGTCATATCCATGATGTGATTGTCGTTATTGAGCAGCTAACGCC
Organism: Allium sativum; assembly: GCA_030737875.1. NCBI lineage: Eukaryota > Viridiplantae > Streptophyta > Magnoliopsida > Asparagales > Amaryllidaceae > Allium > Allium sativum. The sequence goes on along the minus strand of CM060926.1, from coordinate 264,091,028 downwards.
AATCTCCAGCTTCTACTCCCGTAGTTCAAACATTTCGAGTGACCAGTTCAGGATTTGTGTGAGCCTTATTTCCATGTTTAAGCCCTCCATTTAGATTGAAAGTAGGATTGAATAGAATGTTTGTAATGCGGAGGGATTGTCCCTAGCATCCCTTGGATCGGTACCGACTCCTCCAAGTACGGGGGAGGTTACCTCATTGTAAATTGTGATGTCGTACGATGCTAGGTCCAACTCCAGCATTCAGACTCTAAATTAATAGTTGTTGCGTTTGTTCAACCTGATTGAGAAACTGTTCATTGGTTCCTTTTGTCATTCGAGTAGAGCCTCTTAATGCTCAAGGTAGGTTTGTAGATTGTTAAAGACCTCCTCCATGTCTTCATCCCTTGTTAAGTACAAGGACGAATTTCCCATGGAAGAAGCCGTTTAACTTCCTCCTTCCATAGTCGCGTCTTCTAGTTGCTTGTCGTTGTTCTTCTTCCTCACCATTACTGCCTTAGCAGATAGAATATAAGTCTAGAGTTCACCTCCTAACCGTTTATGAGAACAAGTTTCCTTATTATTTCCCTTCTTCATTCCAAAGTTAAACTAGGCAGATTTGATAACTGGTTATTTAGTTATCTAATAAACAAAAACCAAATCAAATAAAAGATTTGTTTACCCATGGTAATTACTAAGCCCCTTAAAGTGAATCTATCATTTATAAAACAACATCTTAATAATATTTATTAAATTATTCTTATACTCATCTTACCTACCTAAGTTTACTTGAAAATCAATATATTTTCAATGCTTAGAAAATATATATTCAAAACTTATTTTATAAATAAGTATATTCTAAAAGCATTCTTATTTTCTAAAGCTTGTTTAAAGAATTTAACAAATGATTTTAAAAGAAAGAAGATATAAGAATAATCTCAAACTTGATTCCTCCGGTGTACGTGTAGACAAATGTACATACCACCATTTTTAAGAAGATCAAATCTGAGGGATTCAAATCTCAATTCCTTTTATACAATATCTTAATTAAACGACATTTATATTTGTAAAGCCAGTTCAAATAAATTCTTAAGTAAATGACTTTATACAAATCAACATTTCAAACTCTTTTATAAATATTGAATTATAAATCATCAACTTTCGATCTTAAACACATACTACTTCTCGGATAACAATGAAACAAATCAAATTAGGGTATTTTATTACCTCTTAGACCTTGACTCGACAACACTCTTATCCTATGAAATAACTTAAAGTTTACGATCTCCAGTTAATTAATAAATAAATATTTCGATAATCCATATTAAATTCTTTTAATATATGTCTATGAATCATTTTATTGAAGTCCAAACCTTAATTAATTATAATATAATAATCGAACCAAAATCTTTTGTTAAATTCAAATAACAACTTCTTTGAAAGTTCCTTTTTAAAACCTTTGCTTAAAAACTTAGACGAGTTAAAATCACGTTGTGAAATACTACCCGTACTAGCTTATTTAGAAAGAATTCATATATTTTCAAATTTGAAAGAAGACTTGGAAATTTCCAAAGGCCCTCATTTAAAATGAGTTAACCTTTTCCAAGTTAAAATAAAAATGTTTATATACGAGTATATATGTATAAAGAATCAATAATTGTTGATCAACAGAAAGGAATTAATCAAGTAATAATAGCATACGGTGATTTGTTATACTATAAAAATGTTCAAGTAAATAGTACATCAGAATGGTTTTTATTATGCATAAAAGATGTCAACATAATCATTTTTTTATAGTGAAATGTGAATATATTCTACTAATAAATGTCCACAAATATTCAACATATAACATGTCAATGTATATATAAATTTGGACGACAACAACATACCAACAGGAAGGTGATTTGTCCTATTAAATGAATATTCTAAAACAATTCAATTTAGGTAACAGAACAGGGTTTTACTATGTTACAAATATAGATTTTAGCAAGTTCAACAAAACTATTTATTTAACTTGGTAACAACATGTGAAATCACTTAAAAGATCATTTGGTTATAAATCCGGGTTTTATAACTTCATTAAACTTATTTGTAACGATTAGTAAATTTTAACACTTATATTCTCCAATTATATAAACTTATTTATAATATAGGAGTTTACTATACACATTGTTTATAAAATATCTTTATAAAATCCAACTTTAATTATGGATTTATTATAAAACCATCATTTTATATAACTTATATAAAATAAAATTTAAAACCTTTCCTTTTGTTATAAAAATAATTTTTATAAACTTAGTTAATTGGCCTGACGGTGAATCAATGTACTAAAAATATGGATTTTTAAGCCATATAAAACAAATCACTTAACAAATGTTGTTTATCGATTAATAACACATTAGTGTATATTTTAATTCAACAATCAACACCAAACCCTATTTTGATGTTTGACAGTTCACGCACACGCGCACGCGCGCGCGCACACACACACACACACACACACATATATATATATATGGAAACAGATAACGTCTAAAATATTTGAGAAATCCTGTTGGATCCCTTCAACCTGTCCCTGCATCACAGCTCATATCAGTTTAAATATTTGCATACGAAATAGAAAATCTAATCTAATTCATTTAAGATGAATCTTCTGCAACAGCAGGTAGTGTCAAAGTTCATCCGTTCACAGACGGGAATTATATATATCCACAACTACCAACAAAGCTGTAAAATGTCCAATCAATTAAACACATAATTTATATACTTACAATAGTTAATATCATTATATAAAATAACAACATTCCAAGTATTCTAGAAAGCATGAGAATTAACTCACCATTAAATTCGAACGAAGATTTCTCGTCATTTTATCTAATTTTAAACAAGAGTTTAAAATTAGATAAAACTCCAACGAACTCCAAACCAGTTCCTATGCATCCCATACGATTCCAACGGATCTTGTTTCCCTTGGATCTGATCACGTATGAACAAGTTATGATTTTTACGAGCTTGAACAAAATAAAATGCCATTAACTAAATAAATTAGTAAACCTAATTATCTTCACTAATCCTTCTTCCCCAACTTTAAAAATCCCGCTCCTCTCCTTCCTGTAATCCAAAACTGACATCCTCTCTCCTCCTTTCTCTCTCTTCTTACCATGATCTGCCAATTCCACCATTCTCTCCCTTGCAGAAAATGCCATCACCCCATCACAAACTCCCTCAACTCGCATACAATCTCTCCACCATGACCTGGTGCCTCTCATTTGCGTGGTACTGTGTCTAGGAGCGACACTTTTGTGCATGGAACTCCACCAAAATTTCACATGCATTGCCATTTTCCACTATAAGACAGAATCCACCCTATGATTCATCAATCAACGACCAAAGCATCCCAAAAATAGAACCCTAGCTTCACCGTTCATACGTCGAACCAAGTAAAGGCGTGCACACCAACCTTAAAGCCTATAAATGTGAAGAGAAACCCAAGACAAGCTCAAAGATCATTGTTTTCTATTTGTTTGGATTTGTTTTGATTTATTTCTTATTTTTAAAGGCCACGTTTTTCATTTTTTTTTCTTAAAGCAAAGAAACGGCTGCATGAAAGATGGAGGAGGGGTCTGTGAATTTAGCTTATGGGTTAAAAGATATTATGTAGGTGAAGAATTTTGTAGTATAATATTGATACATATTTCACACATGCTTATAGCCCTTATAGTCACATACCAAACCCGATTGCTAAGAAATTTTAAATTATACAATAATTAAATATTCTGGACTCAATGAAATTGGTTTCGTCGAATTCCGAGCCCGTTTGCAAAAACAACTATATTTTGGTCCTAAACCGTTAACGGATACACGTTTATATCGCACATGATCACAAAACAACTCCAATTTACTCGAAACTTGAAATTCTACAATATTTAACCATCATGGATTTTGTAAATTTGGTTTCATTAAAATCCGAGGTCGTTTTGAAAAGGGGATATTTTCATGTGTTAAATAAAATCGATAAAATACAAATCGATTTCCAAACACTTAGATTCATCAATAATAATTTCTTATTATCGTTTATTATAAAATAGAATTTTACATAGCTTCAATCTAAATTTAATTTTAAATTTATACTCAATATGCCAATCTCAAGTGAATTTAACATTCAAATTCTCACTTTAAATTTAGCTAAACAATTTATCCTTAAAATTAATCGTTTCAAATATTTAAATTAATTAAATATTCTAGTATAAAAATTTAGGTTGTTACAGATTGTATTTGAATATATATAAAAAATGATTTTGAAATATATATGGTTAGTTATAACTTGGATAATTAGTTAAAGAATTAAGATGGTTAAAAATATGGAATATGGACAACTTATGAGTATAACTTCACAGTTCGACTAAAGTTGTTCATGTGTTTATTAATTAAATAGAACAAATAATCTAAGAATGAAAAGGTAGAATAGTTGATTAACTCAAAAGAATAGTTAAAACTTAGTTATTTGTAGGGTATTTGGGAAAAAGTGTAACGACCAAGATTTTATGAAGGAATATTTTATTTTATTTTAATATTTAAAACGATTTTTTTAAGAATTAACAACTTGGAATTTATTTGATTTAAGTTTTGATCATATAATTTATAATATAATTAAAAAAAAGCTCGCAATTGGCTCGATAGTTCGTAATTTTACATTTTGAACTTTTAATGAATGTATGAGATCCAATATAAGTCAGAATTCATTGAAACAAGAAACGTTCGAATCTATTAAACTATGGTTTTTTAGTGAGATGGGAAAATCGACATTTCATCTTGTAGATTGTGATTTATGTCCAAATCAAATTTTTGGAAAGCCGCTATGGAATCATTTGTAAGCCATAACGAATTATTAAATAAAATAAAGGGATTTTGAAATAAATTGAACATCGATTTAGCTTGAAAATGAAATGTCAGTTTAAAATTAAAGTTATTTCATTTTGGAAGTTATACAGAATTCTGTTTGAATATATATATACATATAAGATAATATTATTTTATTATTAATAGATTTGAATGTTATGAAATTAAATTATATTTTATCGATTTAATTGAATATTGGAAAATAGTCATTTTGCAAACGATCTCAGATTTCGATGAAATCGGTTTCAATGGATCCAAAATAGTAAATTATTAAAGATTTTAATTTTCATGTCAATCGGAGTTAGTTTGTGACTGTACAAGCGATAAACGTTCAACGTAAATACGTATGAATACAAAATGGATAATTTGAACTTAAACAAATGCTATTTGAGCAAACGAACTCATAGTTCGACAAAACAAGTTTCATTGGGTCCCTAATGTCAAACCATAGCTGTATATCCATTTTCACCGCCAATGGGTTCGTTTGTGATCGTGCGAGTTAATAAACGTTGAATGAAAAGGGCGATGAGCACGAAGTAATATAATAATCGAATAAAATATTATTAAAACTAAAATATCTTCCCTATATAATGTCTTTAACTTCCTTACCCCCATTCACTCCTTCTCCACGTTTTGCAGCCACCACCCCCCAACAATTTCTATTTTACAAAAACAACCTTTTTAATTTTACTTCCAAAACGAGTGAAAATTAGGGGAAGTGTCCAACATGAAAGTCGTAGTACTCAAGAAGCTCGACCTACTCCTAAAATTTGGTGGCCAATGGACACCCGAGGTGGCTCAAATCGCCAAGGAAGCGGAGAGGGTAACCATCGGATTTCCTTGATTTGCGTGAAAATGGAGGAGAGTTAGGTATTGGTGTCTAAAGGGAAGCTGTAGAAGAGAGGGAGAGGTCGACAAAGTTTCATGTTAGTAGGGTTGCCTGAAGTTGATAGTGGCAGTGTTGGTTTTGAGATAATTGAAGGTGAACGTTTTTTGGGTGTTGCAATCAGAAATTGATGTTTTTTGGCGATGTAGGGCCATATAAGGAGAGGTGGCCAATAGGATAAAGGTGATGTCGATTCATGGGATTTTTGATTCACGACAATAAAGAAATGAAGATCAATCGAAGAGTTAGTTGATATATTTATTTGTGTGTTAGTTATGTTATAATTTGTCAAAATCTATCCTTATATCTTAACACAAATTTTTACACACACACACATACACACACATACACACACACACACACACACACACATATATATATATATATATATATATATATATGGCACACAAGTGCCACTACCGGGTGTAAAACAGGCGACTGGTTAGAAACCCACCAGTCGACTTGTTGGGTAAAATTAGCCTTGTAACGACTACTTGTGTGCATAATTCATATATATATATATATATATATATATTCATTTTCAACCAGTTGATTGGTGAATTTTTGACCAATTGACTGATCCGACAATAACAATCATTTTTTTATGAACAGACATGTCCTTTCATGAATGGTTTCTATCCATTTCTTAATAAAAATGACTGCTTCTTTACGTTAGAAATTTTCATGAAAGGTTATAACTCTTCAACAATTATATATACATCAAAAAATTGATTTCCAAATCATCGATTCTTCTTCTATTTTCTGATCTTAATTTTTGAATATTCTTGCATTCTAAAAAGCACTAAAATATTCAAATTGCTTTTGAATCATTGAATTTATTTCATAATACTTGATTCAATAAGCATTCTACTTCCTTCAATCTTCACATACACATACAATATTTGAGGATAAGATTATAGGAAGGATGTACCCAAATCTTTGGCTAATCATTGTTACTTAGAACACAATCAGAAGTCAAAACTCTTATAGTATATTTGAAGTTCTGTTTGGTTGCTTAGGCGTGGTATTGAAGTCCTGTTCGGTTTGCTCAAGCGTGAAATCCCGTTGTCGGTGCACGGGTGTGTTGTAAACCTATTCCTTTGGGTGAAGCGAAGGTGTTGCTAGCGAAAAGCCAGAAGAAGTCTTGGATTGAATGTTGGACGGAGCTCCAAACTAGTATAAAATTCCTGGTGTCATTTACTTTACTTTTCTGCTTTTACATATTGCTTATTTGTGATATTGATATATTATGTTTATTAAAATTTTACTTGCACAACTAATAAATAAAATTAATATATATCACATTATCTAAGCTTCCGTCTTTTCATATCAATCCATATTACTCGATCCAACTCTAGCACTCTTTTCATTTGGTATCAAAGCATGATATCTTATAACCATACAACAGTTATTTGATACTCGATAATATGGATAACAACACAACCTCTGACATCAGTACTAACACAAGTCACACAGAAGGTCAATCTAATGCACGATCTCCATTTTTCAATGGTGTGAACTATAATTATTAGGCTACACGTATGAGAATTTATATGCAAGAAAATGGTTTAGACTCTTGGAATATTACTCAAAAAAATATACACCCCCGACTACAAATTATTTCGAATGGTCAACAAATGAAAAAGCAGAAGCTAATTGTAACAACCCGAATTCCGACAGACCGATTTTTTTTCAAAATTCCAGTCTATCGAAACTCGAATTGGTTTGCTCTAGTTTCCTACAGAAAAGACAAAGACAAAAAATATGTCAGAGCACAGAAAATATCTCATAGTGGAATGGATAAAATATAATATAATCAAAATATAGCCTTATCGTATTTAATAATACTACCTAACCAGTATCCATGGCTATCATGTCTCTGCCACAAATCTAACCTGCGAGTATGTGATGAGGAGGGGGTCAGTACACAAGTTCTGGTGATTGGATTTAAATTATATACTTTGGATAATCCTACATATAACATATACTGTTCAATCACATTTTCAAATTTATTAGGTTACTTGGGTTAACAACACTCAAGGCTTACACACACGTCGTACCCATTTACTTACCAGTGGATTAACCTAATATAGTATATATATAGCTACCCCTTGATACTGAGGTACACCTCATGGTACCCTACTCACATGGTCTCCACCATAATGCCACAGAAATGAACACAGTACCTCATCCTATGTTGGAGTGACATACAGATCTCTACATAACAACGTTACATTTCACATATATCTGTCATTACTACGCTACGTAAGCGTACAGACTGCCATCGTTGATCGAATTAGATTTCATACCGGAGTAATGCGCTCAAGTCTACGATACACCACCTAGAGCCGACATGTATGTATCTAGACTGTCCCACATACATATCATCAATTGTAGCTCGATGCCTTAAATGCACGTCCTCTAATGTGCACCGTGTTCCGTGGCAGGGCGATATAAGACAAACGGAACTCGGTCGGGAGATTTTCCATATCTGTACAGGCCCGTCCTTAAGAGCCTCTTTATACAGATATTCCTAGGGTCTGTTTTCACGGTGGTTATGGCCCCACCTCGGCCCCTCCCTTAACAAGTAAAGACTAAAAGAGCTAAATGACTGCCCCTAAAAAAATCAAACTAAACATCCATTTGGCGTCTTCCCTCAACCACCGTACCCCGATAGTGAAAGGTGAATGATATATTGGTTTTAGCTCTAGTCTTTTTGCATCTCACTGGCTGCCGATGACAGGTATCCGACGATGTACTATCCTTGTTGGTCGTGACTCTTCGCCTCCCTGTTGAGGCGACCGCCGAATCACCCTGGTGTCACCGCGTCACATCATTCTGACTGCATGGCTACTTTTGTAGTCAAGGCCCTCCCACCTAGTAGTTACGTGCATACCTCACCTCTACAAGCACAACCTAAACATCTTCCACTGCACAGAGGACTACTAGGAGCACCTTACGTATCTTAGGAAGTCGCGTGCTTCCCCTTCTAGTCCTTCGGAGCCGACAGAATAATTAGATGAATGTGCGCTCCCCCCATGCCTTATAACACCACGATGATCTATCCCGTTGTATTATTTACCCTCAAACGTGCGGACTGGTCCAAGCGCCCCACTTTAATACGTTGTTAGACCCTATGTCTAAACATTCCTTTACGCGCTTGCTTTACCTCATCAGGTTTCCATTTAACTTGGTTATTCTCATTCATATTGAATTCTTAATCAAGTTACCAAGTTCCTCTTGCTTATTAATTTCAGTTATATAACTTAACCCATTTAAGTTTATTAATAAGCCCACAACATGTTATTCCCTAGATTGTGGTCCAAGGTTTGTAATCCACAATCCCTTTATATTCTTGTTTGATTTTATCATTACAATAACATGTTCTACTTAATATGTAATTAAGTATATCCCAATTCACATGTTTTCTATTTAACATGTCAGTCATTATTTATGATTAAATATAACTTATATCATAAGTTTACCTCATTCTTTCTCATTTAATAATAATTCCAGTTTACGCTGTTACTACAAATTATCATTGTTTACATATTAACTTAGTTCTCTTAACTAAGGCCCATTAATAAGTTTCTCTACCCATTTATTATAACCTATGTTATAATTTCCTCTTGTCCCCAGGTTAAGTCCAAATATGTTATTCTTATCAGCGGGTTTCAGACTTCCAAGTTTACAGATTACTTAATTTATAATTAAGTACAACTTCTCATATTTCATATATTTTCCCCTTTTTATCAACTGGTTTCCGATTTTCCCCATTTACTGATTACTTAGTTTACAATTAAGTAACCCTTATCTAATTTCACCGGTTATCCCATTTCCTTACTACTTTATTATAACCTAAGATATAATCTTCACTTGTCCCTAGGACAAGTCTACCTATTATACAACATTCTCATTAATGTTAATTATTTATAATAGGTGATTATCATTCCCTATTTAAACCATTTTGTTTTACTGTTGTATTCCAGTATTCTTCATTCACTGTAATATATGTTCCTTATTTTAATTAAGGAAAACACTTCATGCACCTTATCAGTTTGATGTCTAGAAGGAATTAGTGATTATTTTCATAACGTATTCCTATCTAAATCCGTGGTGGCAAGTATTTTTTTTCTTTTTCTACTTTATTTTTCGTGGCTTACATGCAACCACGTTCTCAGAAATAGGTCATTTAGGGAAATACATCACTTTTCCTTCACATCACACTAACTCGGTCCATTACATCCCTTCCTTTCTTATTTTCTAAGTTAGACATTTAATTACCATCATTGCCATTTATTCATATCTTATTATATACACACACACACACATACACACACACACACACACAAACACACACACACAAATATATATATATATATATATATATATATATGCACTAGACCTCTCACATTAAGCCTACACTTGTGGACGCTGGATTTGTCGGGCGGGTCTGGGCAGACTTCTACCACAAGTTGGTTTAACCTCGTGTCTTAGCACCATTACATGTTCTATTTATGCACTTAGACCCCTTACATTAGATTTACCACTTGTGGATGCTGGATATGTCAGGTGGGTCCGGGCAGACTTTTTCCACAAGTGTAATCTAACCTCGTGTCTAAGCGCGTTACAGTTTCTTATTTACTGTAAATTTTAGGCATATTATCCCTTTTTTGTAATCTAATTCACATGTCACCAAATTATGCCTATATTATGGTGTGTGTCCTTTTTAACATGTGTTTAATTCTATTTTTTGACAGGTAAACATTTAATCGGGTAATTGTTCAAATCTTAACAAGTTAACATGTCATTTACTCAACAATATACCACAAGTGAATCACGTAATTATAATAACAGTAGTCATTACCCATATTCTAACAAGTTTGTTTTTCAACATGTAATCATTCCAACATTTTAACTAATTCAACATATGAATTATTCATATTAACATCTCAACTTGTTATAACAGTAATTCTTAATTATTCTGGAAAATTCGCATATAATAATGGGGAATGTTTTAAATGATAACAAATTATTATCTAAAATGCTATAGCTTAAATCCACTCACCTCATACGCTTTCCCAATTCTGGATCTATTCCAGTTTTAGCATCCATGGTTTTTTTCCCTTAATCGGATTCACAACCTAACGACCATGGATTTATTATTTTCATTAAAAGAGAAAGGAAAAGAAAGAGGAATGAATTTGAATAGATTGGATCTAGTAAGTTACCCTACTTCATTTAGAGATCTGAACACCTATTTACAAGCATATGTTCCTTTCCTCCAGATTTGGATTCAGAATTTTTCCTAACTAATAATTTATATTTTCTGAAGAAATATTTAAGGGAGGAGAAACATTAGAGCTTCAGCGTAGCCTCAGAAATATGAGGTTTAGGGTTAGCTCTAGGGTCTTATATATAGGTGTATCAGAGAAGCCAAGACCCTCAGATTTGAATTAAAAATATCCGAACCGACCACGTCAGAAATAACTTTCCAGATCCGCGGTGGGGTCGACCCCCCTTGGGGTGGGTTGACCCATGGATCGACCCCTTGTTGGTGGGTCGACCCCCAAAGGATCATTTTCCCGCCCAAGTCGCTGCGTGTTTTGATTTTCTGGATAAAATTTATATAATATATATACATATAACTTCCTTATATGTATACAAACTTCTAACGCTCATAACTTCTTCATACCGTGTTTGTTTTACGCAAACGAGTTGTCTATTTTGTCCAGAATTCCGAGACGAACTCAATGGTGCAGTCCGTTTCACTTAATTCTGAATATTTAATTAAGTTATTTGTATTTTTTTTATCTTAAAGATATGGGGTGTAACATTACTGCTAATGCTAAAGCCATGAATATGTTGCATTGTGCCTTGGATAGAAATGAGTTTAACCGAATTTGAATGTTCAATACTGCATATGAAATTTGGTAGACACTCAAAGTTACACATGAAGGAACTAACAAGGTCAAACAAAGCAAGATATCCATGCTTAAAAATTAATTTCAAAATTTAGAATGAACAAAAATAAGTCGATGAATGATATGTATTCTAGGATTGAAAACTTTTATCACTCATTATTGGGCTTAGGTGAAAATTATTTTGATTTCTATATAGTATCAAACATCCTAGACTCTTTGACGGAAGACTGGGAAAGAAAGGTCTTGACTATCGAAGAAGCTAATGATCTTTCAGCCATGAAACCCGAAGAGTTAATAGGTAATCTAATGTTATATGAAGTAAATTTGCTGGCTAAAAGGGTTCATGCATAAGTGTTTGACACTTTCCTATAGAATAGAAAAGCGCAAATTTATTATAAATTATTGCTAGCGCACATGTGTGTAGTGTGTAGGTCGAACACAGGGAGAAAATTTAAAATTTATATATTTCGTGGGCTAGTTAGATGAATTTGGAGTATTTGATTGAAATAAAAATTGCAAATTGGTTCAGAACAAATCTAATTGAACCGATAACCAAATTACAATTATCAATGAAAACAGATTAAATTTGTAATTGAATCACTACAGATTCGAATCTAGTTGGATCTATAATAAATTAAATGATAGAAAAATAAATAGAATATTGAAATAAAAACTGCAGAAAATAAATAAACAAACATGAATAAAAATTAGGATTACCGTTGAATCTAATCAGACGGTCGATTAGTAATGAGAAAAGTAAATGCAATAACAATTTGTGTTCTAGCAAATCTAATTGACTAGACAACACAAATTGCCATGAAAATAAAAAAATGCAGAAACAAAAGAAAAGAGAGCTTTATTAATGGAGAAGAGAAGTACACAAAAAAATGAACAGAGGTTTCAATGAATACAATGGGTATTTATAGGAGATGTAGTCTCCTCTCTATGAGAATAATTGGGCCAAGATTAAATCTCTTGAAATAATCTATTTACAAATAAAAGAGATATGAAGATGGACTTAAGATATTCCATGCAGATTTCTTCTTCTGATTAGTGACATATGGCAGATTGATTGGCCATTCTTTGGCAATAATCAAATCAAATCTTCTTCTACATGGCAGTTGAAAATGAAAGATCTGATTTGATTTGATTTCCTTGAGAAGAATAGGCCTATTTTTTAAAATCTTTATTAGTGCATATATCATATACATGTATACAAATATATATATATATATAATATACCATTATTCCATCTATTCTTCAGAGCAAAGAAGGCGGTGTGTATATATCCATGTTCCTTTCTTCAGCAAAAAATAGGGCTTGACAAGGATCGAACTCAGGCCACTCTATACAAATTTCTATGCCCTTACCAATGAGCTACAACATCTTTTGGGATTGAGATAGCATTGACATAGGGTAGTAGCTTTTTCTTTGCAATTGGGCTTTAATTGAAATGAAGAAGACATTTATTGACAGTCTATAAAAACTCACAAAAATACCCCAAAGTATCATTTATTTATATACAATAAAGATAAGATATGAGCATAAAAATAAACACTTTTACATGTTAATCAAATACCCTCACACTTATCTTTTATTCTTCCTTGAGTAAAACCAAAATTAAATGCTAAACTAGATAGGTCACATTCTCATAGGAAACACAATTGCATTAAGCGTATTCCACAAGCCGCTAAACCTCTAGATGTCCCCAGTAGGACGAGCAGTGTCTCATGAGGGTTTTCAATGGATACTACCCACAGTATCCAAATGCACTATATTGTTGTTCTAATGCAACTACATGAATGCAATGGACATATGGAAAAAAAAAATGAAAACATGACTTGTTTCAGAAAAGTGGTGCAACAAGGTATGTTAACAATTTGTAGTCAGTTGATTGTATTCTTGATATCTCAACTACTCATGATTTTCAGCATAATTCAAATTTTCAATGTTAAACTCTAGTTTGGCCGGTTGGTTCAGTTGATAACATAGTGCAACCATGAAATAAATTCGTACTTTGCTTGCCACAGTTTGTAGAGTGGTATTATAATTTCCTTGTGCATGGCTAGTCAAATCAATAAGGTCAAGAAGTATTTTGGCATCATTTCTTATTCTCTACCTTTATTAAAATTAAAATTAAAATTTATGATTAATTACACACACCTAACTTAAAAGACCAAGGTATACCATCTAGACGTGGGAATTGGGACAGAGCTTGGAGGATTGTGCAGACCGACGCTGACTTTGTCAACAACATCTCGGTAGTCCTTAGGCGTCCAACTCATAAAATGAGACCAAGATATACCACTCACGCATTGCCTCGCGGATTGATGTGAGAGTTGGGACAGAGCTTAGCGGGTTTGAACACCAACGTTGGATTTACTAGCAATGTTGGATACCCTTGGATTAATATTATTATTATTGAATGTAAGAACAAGAGAGAGTTGAGCGAATTCCTCTTAACACGACTTAGTTTTGTAGATTTGAAAAGCCAATATAAGTATTTTAAGTCCTTCACTCATTAAACAAAGACTACAATTAGAATAGACTTCATGGCCATGACCTAAGAATCTCCCTATGTACCTGTTTCACTATTATCGCTTGTAATTCAACTTTTTATTATATTTCTTATTTGATCTTAGTTGAGAGAGAAAAATACTATCAACTGACTAAAAATTGTTCACTTACTTTGTTGTATCAATCTAAAATGAGTAATGTCTGATTTTTATTTATTTTTTTAAAGAGAAGAGAGACATTAAAAAAATTAAGATGAATTTGAGAAGTGATGCAGACCGTACTCCCCCACACTAGAGTGAGACAATGTCCCAAGTGTCTAAGGTATACAGACCAAAATGGAGAAAAAAATGTATGAAAAATAAAGGAAAAAGAAAGTGTACCACCTGATTTTACGGTGGATGATCAGGCTCACAAAGATCGGTAAGGTCATCATCTTCGTATTGCTCGAATTCCAAAAATGGTTTCAGTCATTCACCATTTACTTTGAAGGCATTTCCATCCTTAGGATTTTCAATTTCAATTGCTCCATGAGGATATACTATTTTCACGACATAAGATCCATGCCATTGGGATCTGAGTTTTCCTGGAAACAAACGAAGTCTAGAGTCGTACAAAAGAACATTTTAACCTATGTTGAATTCCTTACAAAGTATGTTCTTGTCGTGGGGCATTGGTTCTTTCTTTATAGATTTTCGCATTTTTATATGCTTCATTTCTTATTTCCTCTAATTCGAAATTAGTAACTTTCTATGTGAACCAGCTTTCTCTAAGTCAAAATTCAAAAGCTAAATAGCCCAAAGAGCACGATGCTCCAATTAAAAAGGTAAATGATAGGACTTTCCAAAGACTAAATGATATGGTGACATCCCTAGATTGGTTTTGTAAGCAGTGCGAAATGCCCAAAGTGTATCAATCAGTTTTATGGACCAATCTTTTCTGTTGGTATTCACTGTTTTCTCAAGGATTTGTTTGATTTGTCTATTGGAAACTTTTACTTGTCCACTAGTTTGTGGATGGCAAGGGGTAGATAGCTTGTGTGTGATTGAGTACTTCTTGAGCAAGGATTCAAAAGCATGATTACAGAAGTGAGTGACATTGTCGCTAATGATAGCTCGAGGTGTGCCATAGCGTAAAAATATGTTTTCTTTGAGGAATTTGATAACAACCATGTTATCATTGGTTTTGGTTGGGATGGCTTCAACCCATTTTGAGACATAGTGTACTGCAAGCAAGATGTAAAGATTCCCAAATGAGTTAGGGAATAGTCCCATGAAATCGATGCCCCAAACATCACTCAATTACTAAAATGGGGTTGAGAGTCATCATGTTTCATTTTGTAATGACCTACAGTTTTCAGGGATATAATAATTAATTAATTTAATTATTTATGAAGTGATTTAAAATTCAAATGGTCGATTAATTAAATTATATTGAATATTTAATTAATATAATAATTAAATAATATATTTAATTCAGGAATAATCAGAATTAGTGGAATTCACAATATTGTGTGAATTGGACAATTCAAAATATATAATTCAGTTAAGAGTTGAATTATAATAACGAATATATTATATAAACGAAGTTTGAACGAATAAATATATTATAATTATAATCGAGCTCGAAATGGCGCTGTAGTTCGTTATTTGGCGAATTGAACTTTAAACGAATATACAGAAGCCGTTTTAAGCCGGATCTCTGTGAAACAAGAAACGTTAGGACCTGGTGAAGTATATTTTTCTAGTGGAAGAGAAAAATCGAGATTTTGTCGTGTAGATTTTGATTTATGTCCAAATCAAATTTTAGAAAAGTCGCCGTGCAATTCCTTTATAATTTAAAAGGGAATTATATATATTTTAAAAAGGAATTTCAATATAATTCGAATACCGGGTTGACCTAGATTTGAAATATCGAGTTATAAATCCCAATGGAGCTGTATGATATCGTTTGTGAACATATACGATAATATTTATTTTTAAATATTAAATTTAGTTGTTTTAAATATATTTATATATTTAAAAGGGTCACTTAGGACTTTAAAAATAGCCAATTTTGCAAACGACCTCAGAATTCGACTAAACTAATTTTGTTGAATCCGCAACATCAAATTATTGCTATATTCCATATTCTGTGATTTTTAGGGTCACTATGTGGCCGTACGAATTTTTAGAGTGTAGAACAATCAGTATTTTGACGGTTATAAATACGCTGTGTGAGCATACGAAGTCGGAATTCGAAGAAACCAGTTTCGTTGGGACCATAATGTTAAACTCTAGTGGCATGTCAATCTTCGTGATTTTAGGAGATCGTTTGTGGTCGCGGGGATTATTAAGGATGAGAGACAAGCATATAATCGAGAAAATAAAATATAAAACCTTAATACAAAAATATCCTAATATTTTTCTTGGCCAAATTGGAGGCCACGCACCATTGTGTATCAGCCACAAACCTTAACAACCTCACCTATAAAGACGCAAGAACAAAATTCCCATTCCAGAAACCAAACATAGAAAAAGAAATCGAAATCAAATCAAAACAAAAGCTAAAAATCCTCAAATATGTATATCTGAATTCACGACAAGATGCTTGAATTGGAGTTTGGTATTGTGTTTGTAGTAGTTTGTAGTGTGGATTGTGGTAATTTTGGGATATGCGGTGATACTGGAGGTCGCGACAGAGGTGAAGTCGGGCTCTGGCGCTGGCAACGAGATGGGGTTTAGCGAGATGAATGAGAAGAGGAAGTGTAGAGGAGAATTTACGTGATTTTTGTTTGATTTCTTAAGTGATGAAGAGGGAGAAAATGGTGAAGAAAGGTGTTGGAATGGGGGACGGGTTTTACCGGAAGTCACGAAGAAAATTGGGGAAGATGAGGATTTCGGGTTTGGTAATAAAAGGGGTGATGGGCCTCATTTTTAAAGTTATGCCCAAAATGAAATTTTATTTAGTTTATTTAATTTTTAAATGTGTATTAACTTCTGATTACCATAACTTGTACATACTGATTCAGAATTTCAAACGGTCAGATCCGTTAGGACCGTATGGACGGACACTACCCAATGGGACTGACTGGAAGTCCATCAGAGCTCGTTACAATTTATGGCGAAATCAATTGTTTGATTCAAATCAAACAAACAGTTTATCGTTCTTTAACGATGAACTGCCAAAGTGAGTAAAACTCACCAACTTTGAACAGTTATATTTTTCTAACGTATATTTAGAACTGTTAATCATCTGTTGATTTGCTGCGTGTTAACTGTTGGTTGAATTGTTTGTGTATTAATTGAAATTATAGATAACGATATATATATAAATCATTAATCAAATATTGATTCTGTTTAACAGAATATCTCATATTGAAATGAAAGTGATGTTATATTATATTGTTTAACATCTGTGGATGCAGGGAAACAGGTTGGAGGGGTCCAACTGGACTCCTTAATATCTATAATATTGTTCTGTTCATGTATTGTAATATATGATGTGATATATAATCTGTTATGGATTTTGTGTGTTAGAATGATGTTGATCATTGTTATTCGATATTTTTAATATCATAAAAAGACCCTGGGATGTAAAACGAATTATTTCAATGTATATTGAAATAAAGGGATTTTATAAAATCAACAGATTTTATAAAAGGAAATATTTTGAAAGTAAATAAAAGGAAAATGTTTATAAAACGAATAGAGTTTTATAGAAGGGAAAAATGTTGATAAAACAAATAGAATAGAATAAAGGAATATTTATTTAGTAAATAAATAGAATTTATAAAAGGAATATTTAGTTGGAAACTAAACAGGATTATAAAAGGAAATTTACGAGATAAAAAGGAGTTAAACGAAAAGAGTAAATCAAATAGAGTTAAGCAAGATTAGAAACTGACTAGAGATTAGTTGAGTCGAATAGTTTTCTGAGTATCGACCTGATGTTGGTTTCGGCCTTCGGGGTTTATACTTAGAGAATTTTTCTCCTACTAGTTTACAGTCAGGGACTGATAGTTGTGAAATGATAGTGATATGTAAATAAACAAAAGGAAATGTTTTCCAGTGTTAATAACATATATTTTCTAAACATAGAAAATAAGGGAAATATGAATATATATATATATATATATATGATTGATGATTGATTGATAGAATTTCCATCTAGAAATGATATCGTTGTTTGCACACGTGTTTTTCTTTGATCGTTAAATCACATACTATCAAAGTTTTGACCATTTTAACGTTGTTAATATGGAGAGAGCGGTTGGATTATTATCCGAAGAACCACTCCGTATTGGCATAAGCGTTGCGAATCATATATGCAAAAGATAATTGAAGACGGAGTTATGCAAGGGCTATCCGGTTTACAGAATAGTGCCTTCGGTTTGTCCAGTCCCAGGACGACCTGTATGGAAGAATGTCTGACAGAGTTTATATAATAGATCGCATAAGTTGATCTCTTCAAACGTATTCATGTTTGGTGGCGGAGGAATTCGTTTTTCTTAGCTTTATACCCATGATATTTTTGGATAAGTCAATTTGTGATTTGGCAGGTATGACGATGTGACATTCAAAGTGAAGGAAGATGTGACATGTAAAAGATAAGCGTAGCTTCTAGCCTCACATCCGGTAAATGACAGAAATTGGGCAGGCAGCATGGCTAAGTCGGTCGCTCCGAAGTAGGGTGTATAATCACCTATCTAGAGAATATTCATTTGCTTCTTTAATCTATCAATGTTGTCCGATATATATATGGGAAACGATTGCTGATCCCAACCGTTGGTGATATACATTCGATACACTCAAGCGAAATGAGTGGTCGGTCATGTGTGGCTGAGTTGCAAGATGTTCTTGTTGAACTCCAGTGTATCGTTCCTAGAGTACACTGATCGGAAGGTGGTTCCATACCTTGTCATAGTTGGAAGTCCATTACCCAATACATGCTTGCGGTTTTGATTGTATACTATATATGTAGAGCGTGAGATGAAAGCGTTTCTGCTAGATGATTAATATATTGTGATTGATAGACATTATTATAATATCAAAAGGTTTTTGATATAAAGATATTTTGGGTTCTCATAAGGGAAAAACTCATTTCGTTATACGGCGTGGTCTTATGAGATATCGTTGCATTGCTCAAACTGTTTTAAACTGTTTTACTCATACCAGTTCCATGACTGACCCGGAGTTTATTTTTTTTTGTTTCCCTAAACTCTTGGGTGCTCAATTTTGTATGAGCAGTCGAGTAGTCGGGATTTACAGATAATTGAAGAGCTGGAGCAGGAGGCTTCAGGATTATATAGCTATTATTATTCCGCTGTGTTGTAAGTGTTGTACTTGATAATGATATGTATATTCAAGTACGATCTTTTATTTCAAAGTTATGTTATATTTTATTCATTCCGCTGTGAGGTTCGTGTTACTCTGATGTTGTTGTTGTCTTCTTCTTATTCTTCTATTCTAAGTATCTATCTTATCTATTCTCACCCTATGTCTTCTTTCTATTAGTTTCCTGGTATCCAGTGCAATTTGGGGTTGGACTTGTGTTATTTAGTCAGCTCAAATTGGACCG
Source organism: Allium sativum (assembly GCA_030737875.1). Taxonomy (NCBI): domain Eukaryota; kingdom Viridiplantae; phylum Streptophyta; class Magnoliopsida; order Asparagales; family Amaryllidaceae; genus Allium; species Allium sativum. The sequence continues at coordinate 264,071,267 of CM060926.1, read as the reverse complement.
GATTTTTGGGTCATTACAGTTGGTATCAGAGCTTAAGGTTAAGTATTACCTTGGCTCTGTGGCGTGACTCAGTAGAGATGGGGTTAGTAATACCCCAGATTGAGTTGAGTGTATATATACGTGTGAATGTATTTGTTATTGATATAAAAATTTGTTTTATATTGTGGAGATTTATTGGTTGAGTTGTTTATGAGTTCTGGTCGATCAGTTTGATCCACTGTATCGGTAGGAGTTGGTAAACACTTGAATACGATGAACCGTCATGGTATGTTTTGAAAAGAGGGTAAATGAAATAATTTTACCCAATTTATATTTTGATATAAAGGATTTATATTGGAAATGATTATAATATATAGGATATACTGGTTGTTATTATAATCGAGTAAGATTATAAAAAGTAAAATGGTTATGTAAGTAACCAATCAGAATTCATATAAGTACAGTATATGAAAACAGATGAATTAAATCTAAATTTAAATCAGAATTGAAATTAAAACTCAGGAAATTTGAAAAGGGTGTTTGTAAATGGAATTGATTGAGTATAATAGAATTTTAAGATCTTGGGAGATTTTAAATTGTTTACAACATTGGAAGGATATTTTGAAATAAATTTCAAAGTGGAAATGTTAGAAATAGTTTTGAAAAGCAATATAGTATTGAACTCACTTCGAAAGCTGGAAATAGATTCCGATGATGATCATGACATCATTGGTGTTCAATTTCGAGTTGTAAGTGACGGATTACTATCGGAAAGATTTTGTTTTTGAATTGTTTTGAGGAAACAAGATTGTTCTGAATCCTGAAAAGGAATATTTGACTTTTGAAAAGGGTAAGCTATTTGAAAATTCCCAGGCAGAGATTGTTTAAAATAAAAACAAGTTAAATAATACTTGTGACAGCAAAATGGAATTGAATTAAAGCCAGTTAAGTGGAAATTGAATTGAAAATTTCAAAAGCAAATTGGAGTTAATTTAGATTAGAAGGATATCGAGAAATTTGGACTGATGAGTTAAGAAATTTAAAATCGAAAATGGAACTTTGATTTGAAACTGAATTCGACTTAGGTATAAGCAAATGGTTGGATTTGTGGATAAAAACAGATTGGAGTTTGATTGGGATGACATTGGTATATGCTGAATTGATAGCAGATGGAAACGATATAATGATATGCCCGACAAAAAGGTACAAGTTTATATTTCTATTGGATATGAGAATTATGAGCCGAATTGGCAAGTCGCTTGGCATTTTGATTTTCTTTTGGGTTGGAGATGGCCCAGAGAGGCGAGTTGTGGTTGTACCGATTGAGCCGTACAAAGGAGGTTATGACGAAATTTTTTGAAAAATTTCGGGTGTTAGAAAATTTCAGAATTTTTGAAAATTTTCGTTGATAAGGATTAATTAAAATTTGAATTGAAATTAAATTGGTTCAGTTGAAACTGAATTTAAGAAGTGAACATATAAGTTCTAATCAGTCGATAGGGTTTGTTTTATAACTTAGCAATTTCGAGGACGAAATTATTTTAAGTAGGGAAGAATGTAATGACCCACAGTTTTCAGGGATATAATAATTAATTAATTTAATTATTTATGAAGTGATTTAGAATTCAAATGGTCAATTAATTAAATTATATTGAATATTTAATTAATATAATAATTAAATAATATATTTAATTCAGGAATAATCAGAATTAGTGGAATTCACAATATTGTGTGAACTGGACAATTCAAAATATATAATTCAGTTTAGAGTTGAATTATAATAACGAATATATTATATAAACAAAGTTTGAATGTATAAATATATTATAATTATAATCGAGCTCGAAATGGCGCTGCATTTTGTTATTTGACGATTCGAACTTTAAATGAATATACAGAAGCCGTTTTAAGTCGGATCTCTGTGAAATAAGAAACGTTAGGAGCTGGTGAAGTATATTTTTCTAGTGGAAGAGATAAATCGAGATTTCGTCGTGTAGATTTTGATTTATGTCCAAATCAAATTTTAGAAAAGTCATTGTGGAATTCCTTTATAATTTACAAAGGAATTATTTATATTTTAAAAAGGAATTTCAATATAATTCGAATACCGGGTTGACCCAGATTTGAAATATCGAGTTATAAATCCCAATGGAGCTGTATGATATCGTATGTGAATATATACGATAATATTTATTTGTAAACATTAAATTTAATTGTTTTAAATATTTTTATATATTTAAAAGGGTCACTTAGGACTTTAAAAATAGCCAGTTTTGCAAACGACCTCAGAATTCGACGAAACTAATTTTGTTGGATCCGAAACATCAAATTATTGCTATATTCCAAGTTCTGTGATTTTAAGGGTCACTATGTGGCCGTATGGATTTTTAGAGTGTAGAACAGTCAGTATTTTGACGGTTATAAATACGCTGTGTGAGCATACGAAGTCGGAATTCGACGAAACCAGTTTCGTTGGGACCGTAATGTCGAACTCTAGTGGCATGCCAATCTTCGTGATTTTAGGAGACCGTATGTGGTCGCGGGGATTTTTAAGGACGAGTGACAAGCATATAATCGAGAAAATAAAATATAAAACCTTAATATAAAAATATCCTAATATTTTTCTTAGCCAAATTGGAGGCCATGCACCATTGTATATCAGCCACAAACCTTAACAACCTCAGCTATAAAGACGCAAGAACAAAATTCCCATTCCAGAAACCAAATGCAGAAAAAGAAATCGAAATCAAATCAAAACAAAGCTAAAAATCCTCAAATATGTATATCTGAATTCACGACGAGATGCTCTTCAATTCCATGTAACTTTTGTGGTGTTCGATCAAACATCGGGAGTTCGGATTTTGCTGCAGTGCACCTAGGGTTCACGATTTCATGAGTTTGGGGGTATCTATGCTTGAATTGGAGTTTGGTATTGTGTTTGTAGTAGTTTGTAGTGTGAATTGTGGTAATTTTGGGATATGCAGTGATACTGGAGGTCGCGGCAGAGGTGAAATCGGGCTCTGGCGCTGACAACGAGATGGGGTTTAGCAAGATGAATGAGAAGAGGAAGTGTAGAGGAGAATTTACGTGATTTTTGTTTGTTTTCTTAAGTGATGAAGAGGGAGAAAATGGTGAAGAAAGGTGTTGGAATGGGGGACGGGTTTTACCGGAAGATCACGAAGAAAATTGGGGAAGATGAGGATTTCAGGTTTGGTAATAAAAGGGGTGATGGGCCTCATTTTTAAAGTTAAGCCCAAAATGGAATTTTATTTAGTTTATTTAATTTTTAAATGTGTATTAACTTCTGATTACCATAACTTGTACATATGATTCAGAATTTTGAACGGTCAGATCCGTTAGGACCGTATGGACGGACACTACCCAATGGGACTAACTGGAAGTCCATCTGAGCTCGTTACAATTTATGGCGAAATAAATTGTTTGATTCAAATCAAACAAACAATTTATCGTTCTTTAACGATGAACTGCCAAAGTGAGTAAAACTCACCAACTCTGAACAGTTATATTTTTCTAACGTATATTTAGAACTGTTAATCATCTGTTGATTTGCTGCGTGTTAATTGTTGGTTGAATTGTTTGTGTATTAATTGAAATTCTAGATAACGATATTTATATATAAATCATTAATCAAATATTGATTCTGTTTAACAGAATATATCATATTGAAATGAAAGTGATGTTATATTATATTGTTTAACATCTGTGTATGCAGGGAAACAGGTTGGAGGGGTCCAACTGGACTCCTTAATATTTATAATATTGTTCTGTTCATGTATTGTAATATATGATGTGATATATAATCTGTTATGGATTTTGTGTGTTAGAATGATGTTGATCATTGTTATTCAATATTTCTAATATCATAAAAAGACCCTGGGATGTAAAAAGAATTATTTCAATGTATATTTAAATAAAGGGAGTTTATAAAATCAACAGTTTTTATAAAAGGAAATATTTCGAAAGTAAATAAAAGGAAAATGTTTATAAAACGAATAGAGTTTTATAGAAGGGAAAAATGTTGATAAAACGAATAGAATAGAATAAAGGAATATTTATTTAGTAAATAAATAGAATTTATAAAAGGAATATTTAGTTGGAAACTAAACAGGATTATAAAAGGAAATTCACGAGATAAAAAGGAGTTAATCGAAAAGAGTAAATCAAATGGAGTTAAGCAAGATTAGAAACTGACTAGAGATTAGTTAAGTTGAATAGTTTTCTGAGAATTGATCTGATGTTGGTTTTGGCCTTCGGGGTTTATACTTAGAGAATTTTTCTCCTACTAGTTTACAATCAGGGACTGATAGTTGTGAAATGATAGTGATATGTAAATAAACAAAAGGTAATGTTTTCCAGTGTTAATTACATATATTTTCTAAACATAGAAAATAAGGGAAATATGAATATATATATATATATATATATATATATATATGATTGATGATTAATTGATAGAATTTCCATCTGGAAATGATATCGTTGTTTGCACATGTGTTTTTCTTTGATAGTTAAATCACATACTATCAAAGTTTTGACCATTTTAACGTTGTTAATATGGAGAGACCAGTTGGATTATTATCCGAAGAACCACTCCGTATTGGCATAAGCGTTGCGAATCATATATGCGAAAGATAATTGAAGACGGAGTTATGCAAGGGCTATCCTGTTTACAAAATAGTGCCTTCGGTTTGTCCTATCCCAGGACGACCTGTATGGAAGAATGTCTGACAGAGTATATCTAATAGATCGCGTAAGTTGATCTCTTCAAACGTATTCACGTTTGGTGGCGGAGGAATTCGATTCTCTTAGCTTTATACCCGTGATATTTTTGGATAAGTCAATTTGTGATTTGGCAGGTATGTCGATGTGACATTCAAAGTGAATGAAGATGTGACATGTAAAAGATAAGCGTAGCTTCTAGCCTCACATCCGGTAAATGACAGAAATCGGGTAAGCAGCATGGCTAAGTCGGTCGCTCCGAAGTAGGGTGTATAATCACTTATCTAAAGAATATTCATTTGCTTCTTTAATCTATCAATGATGTCCCATATATATACGGGAAACGGTTGCTGATCCCAGCCGTTGGTAGTATACATTCTATACACTCAAGCGAAATGAGTGGTCGGTCATGTGTGGCTGAGTTGCAAGATGTTCTTGTTGAACTCTAGTGTATCGTTCCTAGATACACTGATCGGAAGGTGGTTCCATACCTTTTCATAGTTGGAAATCCATTACCCAATAAGTGTTTGCGGTTTTGATTGTATACTATATATGTAGGGCGTGAGATGAAAGCGTTTCTGCTAGATGATTAATATATTGTGATTGATAGACATTATTATAATATCAAAAGGTTTTTGATATAAAGATATTTTGGGTTCTCATAAGGGAAAAACCCGTTCCGTTATACGGCGTGGTCTTATGAGATATCGTTGCATTGCTCAAACTGTTTTAAACTGTTTTACTCATACCAGTCCCATGACAGACCCGGAGTTTATTTTGTTTTGTTTCCCTAAACTCTTGGGTGCTCAATTTTGTACGAGCAGTCAAGTAGTCGGGATTTACAGATACTTGAAGAGCTGGAGCAGGAGGCTTCAGGATTATATAGCTATTATTATTCCGTTGTGTTGTAAGTGTTGTACTTGATAATGATATGTATATTCAAGTACGATCTTTTATTTCAAAGTTATGTTATATTTTATTCGTTCCGCTGTGAGGTTCGTGTTACTCTGATGTTGTTGTTGTCTTCTTCTTCTTCTATTCTAAGTTTCTATCTTATCTATTCTCACCCTATGTCTTCTTTCTATTAGTTTCCTGGTTTCCAGTGCAATTTGGGGTTGGACTTGTGTTATTTAGTCAGCTCAAATTGGACCGGATTTTCGGGTCATTACACATATAGTTATTCGACCCATTCTTTGACATCGATCACATTTATAGAAAAATTTGAATGCATCACGGAAGAGCGTGGGCCAATAAAAACCGTTTTGCAACACTTTTGCAGCAGTTTTTCTTGCTCCAAAATGACTGCCACAGGCATCTTCATGTGATAAGGAGATAAGACTTTGGTGTTCATGATCGGGTACACACCGTCGAATGATTTGGTTTGGGCAATATTTGAAAAGATATCGATCGTCCCAATAGAAGTTTCGAACATTAGATAGAAATTTTTGTCTGACTTGTTTCAACCGTTCAGCAGGTGTTTGCTGTGTGACAAGATTGTTCACAATGCCAACATACCAAGGGGTGTTAGAGATTGAAAGAATTTGTTTGTTGGGAAATAGTCATTGATTTGGGTGTCATCAACAATTTCATGCACAATTCGAGAGAGGTGATCTGCTACAACATTCTCAGAACCCTTTTTGTTTGGTATTTCTATATCAAATTCTTGAAGAAGAAGGATCCATCAGATCAAGCGGGCCTTGGCATCCTTTTTAGAAAGAAAATATCGTAAGCTAGCATGGTCAGTGTAAACTTTGACTTTGGTATCTATGAGATATGGTGTGAATTTCTCAAGAGCGAAGACAACTGCCATAAATTTCTTTTCAGTAGTTGAGTGATTCAATTGGACCTTGTTTAAGGTTTTGCTTGGATAATAAACGATTCGAGGGAATTTATTGATTCTCTGACCCAAGACGGCTCCAATTGCAAAATAATAAGCATCCTATATAAGTTCGAAGGGTTGAGTCCAATCTGGGGGTTGAACGATGGGAGTTGTGGTCAAGATTGACTTAAGAGTTTGAAAAGATGTTTTGCAATCATTGGAAAATTCAAACTTGACATCTTTGGTAAGTAAGTTCGAGAGAGGTTTGGGGATTTTCAAGAAATCCTTAATGAATCTTCTATAGAATCCTACATGGCCCTGAAATTATCGAACATCTTTAACAGACTTAGGAGGAGGTAAATTAGAAATTAAATCGATTTTGTATTTATCGACTCCTAGACCATCTTTTGAGACGACATGACCTAGAACTATCCCTCTTTTTACCATGAAGTGACATTTTCCCCAATTAAGTATGAGTTATTTCTCCTTACAACATTTTAGGACAAGTTCCAAATGAGTGAGACATTGGGAAAAAGATGATCCATAAATTGAAAAATCATCCATGAATTCTTCCACCATATCAGAAAAAAATACTCATCATACAACTTTGGAAGGTCGCGGGGGCATTACAAAGTCCAAAAGGCATGCGATGATAAGCAAAGTTTCTAAAGGGACATATAAAGGTGGTCTTATGTTAATCTTCTAAAGCAACATGAATTTGGTTATAGCCCAATTATCCATCTAGAAAACAATAGTATTCATGTCCCTCTAAGTGTTCGAGTATTTGGTCAATAAAAGGAAAGGAAAACTGGTCTTTTCGTGTTGCTGGGTTGATCTTCCGATTGCTAATACACATGCGCCATTTTGTTTTGATTTTTGTTAGGACGAGTTCATTACTTTTGTTTTTAATCACTGTGACTTCCAACTTATTTGGTACAACTTGTACCGGACTCACCTAAGTATTATCAGAGATGGGATCGATGATGTTATTATCGAGACATTTTATTATTTCTTTCTTGAACACTTCTCACATGTTTGCATTTAATCTCCTTTGACCCTCACGGGTAGGTTTAGCCTCATCAACTAAATGTATGCGATGTTCCACAATTGATGGGTTGATTCCTTTGATATTGCTAATTTTCAATCCCAATGCCTCTTTATTTTCCCGCAAAATTTCCAAAAGTTTTTCTCTTAGTCCTCGGTAAGATCAGAGGCCAAGATTATAGGAAAGTTTTCTGTAGATTCTAAGCATGCATACTTAAGATCTTATGGCAAAGATTTGGAGTCTAACTTAGGATGTTCTTGTATGCTAACATTGGTCAACATTTCCTTGTTAGAATCAGATGACGAGGGTTTTGAGTCAAGAAGTTCATTTAGTTCAGAAATGTATTTGAGCTCATCGAAACTGGAGTTGAAATGGTCAAGACACATTTTCAAGTTTTCAAAAGTGTCATTATAGGTTTCATCAACTGTTGTTTGAATCATGTCAATTTCATCAATCTTAAAATCCTTAGGTTGTTTGTTGAGATTAAAGATGTTTAGCTCAATGGTTAGGTGCCCGAAAGAAAGTCGAAGTTGACCGTTCCTACAATTAATGAAACATTTGAGGTTGCTAAGAATGGGCATCCTAATATCAACGGGATTTGAAAATTAGGATTTGAGATAGGCTCGGTTTCTAGAATTGTGAAATTGACAAGGAAGTGAAACTGTTCGATCTGTATCAAGACGTCTTCGATTATTCAGAATGTCTTTTTGACAAATGGATCAGCTAGCTGAAGAGTTATGTTTGTTGATGTAACAATCCACTATTTTGTACTATCCAAATCGACAATAATCCACACATGTCAGAACTTGAATGGTTCAAAACAATAGATTATTAATAAATTTGGAGTAAATACAAATCATATCACAGAATCACAAACACAGAAAAACCAGAATAACTCGCAGCGGAAATAAAATAAACCATAGTAGTTCATGAAGCTACCACAAACACATAGTCTCCAAAACAAAATACATAGTGTCAAGTCACTAGAACAAGTACAATGGAAATCTCAAATACATAAGATATCTATTAAAAGATAAACAGCAACAGCAACAACTAACTAACATAGATAGAACTGAAGAACAAACAGATAAATGGCTGAAGCTCCGAATGGTATCTGGCTCCAAGATAAATCTCCAAAGGCTATGGTACTCATGCTGACCCGAGCATCATGCAAAACAAAACCACTCAGATCAGGACTAATATTCTCATGTAAGTAAATTAACTCATTTGAAATGTCATAGAAATGCACAAGTAACTTAAAGAATGTTTGGGATTCATTCTCTAAGGATCTGTTAAACTAGATATCATATAATATAATGCACTATTATAATAGCGTCTATTCAGTAATGTAGAAAATATTAAAATAGTGTAAGCGAGATTACCATTATAACCCTTACACCGTTTATACCGTTGCCGTATAGTTTGCATATAACACACCAGTACGTCGGTGGATAGGGATGCACCTTGGTACGACAACATTAAATCAAAATCGTAAGGGCTCGCTCAGGCTAATATGACAAGGCACACGAGGGATACCCACGGTAGGATTCTACCGGATTGCGGACCCAGGCTGATGGTAACGCATAGCCGCAACTACCGCCCACCTTAAATAATACTCCAAATTCAAGGGTACGCACCAATCAAATCACAGGGTAATAGATATGGTTTCGAAGAAGCATGTCCGATAAGAGTAGCTAACTCAATTGGCCTGGGTATGGCTCCTGTTTCAGTCATTTTAATTATGACCCGAAAGTCATGGCTATCCATTACCGTTCTCTTTCTTCAATCCAGTAATCATTGTCAAACCATCCTACTTCATTCTGGATTCTCCACCATGTACATAGTTGTTAAAGAGGTATCGGTATTGACAGAGAGTATGTTAATACCGACTGCGGTCTCTTTAACAACCAAACGCTTATTACACACTGTGGTCGTTTTATAATTTCATATTTAAAATAATTTTAGAACATATGTAAACTAAGTTAAAATATATTAAATAAATATTTGTTAAATTACTTAAAATCATACTACTTTACTATATTTAAATACCTTAAAAAATAAATTACTTTAGATAAAACTCTAGATTTTAATAAAACTAGTTTGATAACTTCTTTAAATACATATACATATTTTAACTTTTGTTAAATTTACTCAAAATATAATGAAATCTAAAATCCAAATTAATTTATAAGTTATTGTTTTTTATAACTTTTAGAAAACATTTAAAAATAGAACAATGGTGTCCGTATAATATTTTCTACCTAAGTCAAGTAGTCCAGATGTATATCATTTCAATCCGTCAAGTTCCAAATCCCGGGTGTGTATCATTTCCAACCACATCCAAAATCGATTCATTTTTTGTTCCTAAATCTATACAGTGATTCAGGTATATATCTTTTCAACCCATGATGATTTCTAAGCTACATGGAATTTGCAGTGTTAATGTCATAAATTAAATAAGCATAGAAAACAATATCAATCATCAAGTCAGCATGGCTTCATTTCAATTCATGTATGGTGTCGGAGTGTCATCTTTGTATACAGAGTGCTAAAATTTCAATAAACTTTCAAATACAGCTATTTCACTTCCAAGAAAAATAGTAGTCAAGTGTGAGTTGAACTCACCATTAGTGGCACAGAAATAGAGATGATAACTGAGAGGCGCAGAACCGAAATAACACCGAAACTTCGGCGAACTGGACAAACAAATTTACGGTCAAGACACGTAAAACATAGCGAAGTTTGATATCAAAATTATAAAGATTTTTCCGCATTGGTTTCTTGAGAATATACATGTCTTAAATACGGTAACTTCACATTTCAAAAGAAATTTAAACAAAGCTTTAACCCTCTCCTATTTCTCTTTCCTTTATATTATATACTAATGGTCTCTCCGAACATTATTGTATATAACATTGTTGTATACACAATTATATGATTTTTGTTTGATGATAACAAACAAATATATCTTATTATTAAATGTGTTTGTTACTGTATTGTTTCATATATACACCACAGACATAAATATAATACTTATATTTAAATAGAATATGACTGTATAAAAATTCAAATATTCAAACAGTATTTTATTTAAATATAATATTTTATTTCAATATTCAAATAGTACAACTTTCACAAACTCCACTATTTGTACATTTTTCACTGATATACATTTCAATCATTTTCTGTACATCAGCTCCTCAATACAACACTCAACACTCTGTCACTCAGTTTACAGACTCACTCATATACAGAAATTCTTTTATACATTTCTCTGTCATCTTTAGTCTTCTGTCTTCATAGCATCTTCTTAGTCAGTCCAGTCATCACCTTCTTACCTGTCACCTAAAACACACACACAGTACACTGCAATAGAAATAATATTCTAAATTCTAACGAATATATTTTTATTTTAAAATTTTATTTGCCTCAGATTTCTAGTGTGTTTCTCATCATTTTTCATGACTTGATCTGATACGTACATATTTCTAGTACCCACTGTTCAGCGTCAACACACTACACCGGTTTGTTGATTAGAACCAGTAACTGATTCTGAACAGCCTCAACACAGTATAGTGGTTTGTTGATAAAGTTTCATTCGGACAGTCACACGTATATACACACATGTATACACACACATACGTGCATATATACATATATGTATTTGTGAATAAAAATACATGTCAAACTGCCAAAAGTAATCATGGATGCAAGGATACAAGTTTCAGCAAAGCCAAGTCAGCAAAATACATGTGTGAAACAAGTCTATATAGTCGAGACAAGCAGCATAGTGGGACATGCAACTGTACTAGCACAAAGAACATGGTGACATGTGATTTGGCAAGAATTCAAAGCAGTGCCAACTTGAATGGTAGCAAATACACGGAGAATAACACCTCATAACAAGGCAACAATAAAGACAATGTGGTCGAGCACAGCACAAGGCAAATTCATCTATATATGGTTGAAGGAGTTCAATGCTTAAACATGAATGGCATGCATACACAAATAACATGAAATGGAGCAAGGTTCAAATTTCAGTTTTACAAGTGCCACAGGCATGAAAGCATATACATGGGTTAGTGGATCAGAAGTATACAAAAGCAGCATGGTGAAAACAATTTACATGTAAGCTCAGACTCAAGTCAAACAGCAGTGAAGTGGTCAAGCTAGCTTACATAGTGATACAGCATGATACAACATGTGATAAGCATCAAGTATTTATAACAGGTGGCGTCAACTACACATCAAAGCATCATGTACATAGAACTTGTGTACAAATGTATATGTAGACATATATTGGCAAGTCAAAGTTTTCAAATATGGCAGGAATGGAGTAATACAAGTTATCAAGCATGTCCATGATGGCCTATAGTCATGACAAGTGAACAATGGTGAAGGTAAACAAATCATTTCAAGTTGCCGAAAACAAATGTCCAGAAAGCTGCAATTAAGTTTGAGATTAAATCATGCAAGTGTGACACTATTTTAATAAATGGGACAACTTTTTTTGGTTGTAACGACCCGGAATTTTGGGCCGAATTTTTATTTTATTTTAATCATTTTAATGGGTCTTTAATATTTCAAATAATTTATTTTATATAATAATGACTATAAATTTATTTTAATCGAAGTTAAAACGAACGAATTTTATTTAAATTATAAAAGGAGTTAGAAATAGCGCGGTAGTTTTAAAATTTGAATTTTAACTTTGACTGACTATACAAGATGCAAAATAAATCGGATTTTAGCGAAACCAAAAATATTAGAATATATTTAAAAATATCTTTCCAAAGAATCCGAAAAATTGAAATTTCATAGCGGGAATCAAAAGTTATGCCCAAATCAAGATATCAGAAAAACACGGGAAAGTTTATATATATAGGACCCAAAACGCTACTTTTTACATACGAATGAATTTGGACTCGAAACCACTTCCATTGAGTTCAAAATGATGTTTCTGCATTGAAAAAGTATAAACACTTATATATTTTGAGTTTTGGAAATTATTCATGTATAAAATATATTTTTAAATATAAAATATATACGCCTTGAAAATTGAAGTTTTGCAAACGGTCTTCAAATTCAACGAAATTAATTTTGTTCAGTTCGTATCATTAAAAAAAAGCTAGAAATGATTTTTTATGGAATTTTTAGAATTAATATGTAATTATAATTGATTTTTCAGTGAAAACGGTCAATTTTCAGACTTTAAAAATTCATTATTAATTCATACGGACTGGAAAAATGACAAAACCAGTTTCTTTAAATCCGTAATGTCAAATAATATTTATGTTTCAATTTTCAATTACAATGGAATTCGTAGGTGTTAACACGAATTTCTAAACTATGAAAAGCGGACAAAAAAATGTATTAATATATTTACATAAGGGTAATTGGGCCTAATTGAGTTTATAACCTACCTATATATTATCTTTTAACAGCCATTAGCTGAACCCTAAGCATAACATAGCCACCTTCTTCTTCCTCTATTCCATGGCGGCTCCCATCTCTAAAATTTATTTTGCAAATTAGCCCCTGAAAACAAAATAATTTATATCTCCCAACCAGAACAAAATCAGACCAAACCCTTTCTGGGTTTTGTTCATCTTCTTATTCTCTATCTACCACGAAAAATTCAAGACCTATCGTCACACGGATTCGCCGGGATGTAGCTTGAAAGACAGAAAGCTGATTTCGGTTATTTGTTCGCTGTGGGCCCCACGAAGAGAGATAGGCCGAGCGACTTCAGGAAGTGGTAGAGGGGTAGCATATGGTTCTTTTGGCGGTGGTGGCATGGTCTCAGGTGGCCGAAGTTGGCCGGAATGTCAATTTTACTGGAGGGGTGCTAAAAACAGGACAGTCGCAAAGATGAGAAATTTCCCGTCGATCCGTGCATTTTCAGGCGAAGTGACCCAAACAGAAGTTGTTCGGGAGGTCGAGATCTAGCTACTGACAAAAATTGGTGGCATTTGGAGTAACGAGGCGGCCGCAGCACTGAGATGAACGGAAACTGCACTTTTCCGTTCAACTGCAGATCGTGGGCTCCACGTGGCGAATTTGAGGGGGGGACCACCAGGCGTGGAAAGAGGGGGAGAAGCCGGAGAAAATGGCGCTAGTTTCGTGCAATTCTGACTTACGGTTTGGCCGTGGCGAGCATTTTAAGTTCAGGGTGTTGTTGGAAAAAAAAGGTCAAGGGCTTAAACGCGAAACATTTATTTAATTTTATGTTCAATGTTTATAACGCGATATCTATCACATACGAGGTCGAAATCTGACGATTTCAGATCCGCTGGAATCGTGGCGATGAGATCTTCGCAATGACGGTAACTATGTTCAATTCTGAGAAGTTGAAAATTTGGGTAAATTTTACCATTTAAATTAATTATTTAACTTGGTCAAACTTCGAAAATTCATATCTTTTTGATACGAACTCAAAATCGCATGAAACAGGATTTGCTGTGATCGTGGCATCGAGAGCTTCGCGTAGAAATCAATTTTTTCAACTTTAGAGCATGTTGGATTTTGGGCTAAAAATTGGGCCCAAACCGTCTATTACAGCCCGACCAAGGTGAGAACTTTTATCTCACTCAAATTTCTGAATAATTATTTATTTTTAGTTAACTGTGTTGAAATTGTTTGTTGGAATGAATATTGAGTTGGATGAATATTGTGAATTGTTTAACATTTGAAATATGTGAGTATGGCGAATAATGTTATGTCATTTATGATATATAAAATTTGTTGACACTTCCATAACAAGTTTTCTGGCTTGTCTATGCTGATTGGATGATCAATTTCCACACATCGTCCAAAAAGCACAATTAATAATGTATTATCTGAATTTGTGTTGGTTGAAACCCCACACGTGTCTTGGGTTGATATTTGAATACACGTCACCCTTGTATTTAGTTATAAATTGCAATTTGGCTGTTATGTGAATGGTTGACATTATTATGGAATAAGTGCGATGTTTGAAATCCGTGTAATCAAATTACATGGAAATTGTGTGAGTCTCATTCCAATTTTGAGTTAAAGAATATTATAATCCAACATTCAATTAAAGGAACCAATGGATGGTTTCCATATTTTCAAAAGGAAAGGTATGTATTGTCAAAGTTACAATAAAAAAAGTGAATTGGAAAGATAACATTTTTATTAGTAAAAAAATTTACAATAAAAGATTAGAATTAAAAAGATACCCTTTTTAATTGTCAACATGATAAATTAAGAAGATTTGTTTCAAAACTGAACATCTTGAAAAGATTAATATTATTGTTATCAATTTTGAATTAATGAATATTTTAATTCATACTCAATTAATAGAATTAATTGGCGTTGATTTAAAAAGATTATATCTTTATTGTTTAAAAGTTATAATAAAGGAGATTCAATTAAAAAGAGTATATATTTACTGTCCACATTTTAAGATAAGAAAGTTTGATTTCGAAATTTGAACATTTTGGAAAGATTACATTTATTTGTCATTATGTGGCAATAAATAGATTTGATTTCAAAATAAGACATTTGGGAAGATTATTATTAATTGTTATAACAATATGGAAAGTTCAAATATTTATAAAGATTTGAAAGGTAAGTGAAGATATTTGGAATCACGACATTTTAGAATTAAAGAATATTTAAAATTAAGATTCTTTAATGGAAAGGATATTCTCAAAGAGTACGTTTTAGAAAAGTTAATTATAATTATAAAATTATAATTGTACTTGGACACGAGGTTAGGTCACATTTGTGGTGGAAGTCTGCCCGGAACCGCCCGGCTTATCCAGCAGCCACAAATGTTGGGCCTAATGTGAGAGGTCCAAGTGCGCAAATACGAATTGGGCCATGACATGAGTTTAAGCCCAACTTGTGGGATAAGTCTGCCCGGAACCAACCGGCATATCTAGCATCCACAAGTCGTAGGCTTAATGTGGGAGGTCTAGCCTAGTGTAAAATATAAATGAATAAGATAATGGATTGAGCTATTTAATCTGTTTTAAATAGCAACACCATTTTAACCCAAACGTGTTTATCATTTATTTTATACATTTTATAATGCATGTTTTAAAGAGCTAATTCCAAAATAAATATGTTGGAAATAATATTATTTTAATATGATAATAGATAGAATATTCAATTTGGATTTAAAATTGAAATAAAAGTTGGAATCGTTTTATAAACGAAATTATAAACATTTTAGAAAAAGTTTGAAATGAAAATATTACATTTTTCAATGTAATAAAGACTGAATTGAAAATAAAGTTGAAATGAAAGTATTACATTTTTCAATGTAATAAAGTTGAAATGAAAACATTACATTTTCCAATGTAATAAAGATTGAAATGAAAATATTACATTTTTCAATGTAATAAAGGTTGAACTAAGAAAATTACATTAAAAACATTTCATTTTTATTTAAGATTGATTACATTAGAAAGAATACCTTTTTTTTAAGTTAATTTGTTTCAAAAGAATGAAAAAGATTCATTTTAATGTAGATATACGTTTCAATGTAAAAGAATGAGTGATTTATTTATTTTAATAAATTAATTAAAATAAATAAAAGGATTAAAGTGGTTTTAATAAAACCAAGATTTTCCAGTACATATATTGGAATGGATTTGAATGGAAATAATCTTCGGATTATTTCAGTATTGGATTTTGTGATTATACGGATATTATTGTGGGAATTTGGAAGATATTAATATCGTTATTCCCAATTTGATATACGTTAATTTTCAGAATTTGATATTGAACATAAATCGATATAATTTCTATTCAAAGCATGATATTTAATATCAGATTAAAATTTGGGTTTATCGTGAATAGTGTCTTAGATAACACTGTTCTTAAACCCATTTGGGAAAGAATAAATATTATAATTAAGATTTAAATAAGATTTCCAATTATTAAACATAATTGAAATTAAGATAAACTGACTTTTGGGTTAATTGCGAACAATGTTTTTAAATGACATTAGTTCTTTAAACCTGATTGACAGTGAAATCTAGATTGGTAATTCATAAATATTTTAACTAAGATTTAGTGAAATATTCTAAAGAGAAGTTTCAATTTAACATATTAAATTGAAATACGATTTTGGGTTTATTGTGAACGATGTTTTTAAGCAATATTTGTTCTTTAACCCAGTTAAAGGCAAGATTATTTCCTGAAAGTTAAATAATCATTAAATAATGATTCCTGAAGATTAAAACTAAATATAGTTTTAATAAATCTTTAATAGGATTGAATGAGGATAAAAGTAATTAAATTTACTTAATTCAAGAAATGAACGATAATGGAGTACCACTAGTTTTACTCCAAGCGGTAGTTAAATCTTTAATTAGATTTGATCGATAAAACGGTAATTAAGTTTATCGTAACACATTGGGTGTTAGATATGGAGTACCACCAGTTTACTCCATGGGTTGTGTAGGTTGGGAATAGGATATTAATTAATGATTACTTCGGTAAGGCGTTAATCCCGACTAGTTGAATAAACCTTAATTTGGTTTAAATTAAAATCAAAGAATACTCTTGATTGGAATGAGGCGTTGGTTGTGTTTTAAAGCACATGATTTTAAATTACACAAATTATTCAGAAAGACCGGGTTTAACCCATTCTGAATAATTCATACGACGATTGAAGATCGATGATGAAGACGGTTATTAAAGACCGGGAAATTTCCATATGGAATGGATGATTATTGATATCTTGATTGGAGCGTACACCCAAAATGAGGGAAATATTGGTGATCATTCAGACGTATTTGGAGATCTACCGGATATGGTTTCGTTAAGACCCAGTACGGACTGATAAATGGATTGTGTGTCTGACATTGTATTCTTTTATATCGTATTCGTTGATCTCTATTTAATATATAGTTGTTTGGTGGCGGAGAATTTATTCTCTTGCTTAACACCCTGTTATATATCGATAGATGAATCAATGATATGGTATGGTCTGATAATGTGGCATGCTAAGATGCATATGATCAAGGCTTTTATTGAAAAGCAGAGCCTTGTGGATGAAGACCAAAGCATAGCTTTTATATAGCGCCGCTTTGGATACAACGTGACTTCACGGGCCTCACACACCAAGGTATGATGGTGAACGATTTGTTTGATAATGTTCGGTTTGACCAATATACTTTATACGAATTTGGGGTCGGTCGATGGGCTAGGGTGGTCGCTCCACCCTAGAAGTGGGATAGGTCATTTCAGCCGAATCTCATGAGGATAGATCAGATTACTGCTCATCCAAAGTGCGTAGTATATGTATTTCGGTGTTTTCTCTTGCTGAAACGTAAGCCATTAAGATACATTCGCGATTGATCTTTCGAATCAGTAGCCATCACGATGGAATCCAATTTTCCAGTACGTTCTTACGGTTTTTAGTTGTATACTTATATGGTGACATAACATATTATGCCGCTTACATAACATATTATGCCACCTAATTTTGATACTTTTATATTCGAAATTGTTTTCTACACTGTGCACTCATAGTATAAAAGATGAATTTCGCGTATTAAGCATTTTTGATCATTATAAGGAAAAACTCTATCCTTCGGTGTACGTGCAAGGGATTGAGTCTTATAACGGTTTCATTTTTCTAAAAAGCATTTCGTTGTTTTATGCACTGGTATTCTTGGGAGGAAACCCGTTCCGCGAAAGTGGCGTGGTCCCTTGATTTACCTAACTTTAAAAATTAAAGTTAATAACTGTTTTTGAGTTCTCACACCAGTCCCATGACTGACCTGGAGTTTATTGTTTTAACCTAAACTCTGGGTGCCCATATTTTCCACACGGGCAGTTAGTAGTTTTGGTTTGCAGATATTATATTCACAGGATTCAGGTCTACAGCTGGAGCGATATTCGGAAGGCTCTATATCCGTGTATTTCTTTCAGTTGTGTTTTGTATTATTTTTCCGCTGATATTTAAATGTAATTTAAACTCTGATATTATTGTATTTCCAATGTATATTATTATTCATGCTCTAGAAAATTCTTGTACTCTGATGTAATTGTTGTAACAACAATAAAATGTTCTTCTGTTTTGTGTTCTGATGTGTGTTGTTCTCAAAGCAATCCGGCTTTCCTTTACGGGGAAGTTTGGGTCGTCACATTTGGTATCAGAGCTTTGGTTTATAGAGCTCGAGAACAAAACACATTAGAACCGAACGAAAGAATTCATCAGAGATTGGATTAGTAAAATCCAATAAGAATAACTCGTTAGAGATAGGATCAGTAGTATCCTAGAACGAGTGTGAAGAGTATTATTTTCTTTAAAATAAATAAGAAAACAAATTTAATATTTTGAAATTTTTTATCTTAAAAATACGTATTTGATATATTATTATATTTTATTTGGACAATCGAGTATATAATGATTTTGAATATACGAGTAATTAACGGATATTCGAAGTTTTAATATATTGGATAGATATAGAATCACACTCTAGTCGCCCGGGGATAATCCTGATGATGACAGCTGCATCATCAGTATTTAAGTTCGAGTAACGAAGGTGGAATGTTTATATATTTCCAATTGAATGGTATGAGAACCAGAACTAGATAGGGTTATTTGCTGTGATTTGCACTAAAATTGTGATTTTTATCTATATATATTAAAGCTATATATGTTTGAAAAGTTAATCACCTAATCGACTACTGGTTGTGATGTTTGATTATTAGTTTAACTAAAAAAATTATTGAAATGGTAATTAACAAAACCAATATATAATAGAATGATACATTTAACTAGATTAAATTTAATATTGAACTGAATTGAAAATTTATTAGAATGAATATTGAGTTAATTAAGTAAACGACTTTTAGCTTCGTTCCTTTTCGAGGACGAAAAGTTCCTAAGTGGGGGAGATTGTAACAACCCGGAATTTTGGGCCGAATTTAAAATTTTTATTTTAATCATTTTAAGGGGTCTTTAATATTTAAAATAATTTATTTTATATAATAACGACTATAAATTTATTTTAGTCGAAGTTAAAACGAATGAATTTTATTTAAATTATAAAAGGAGTTAGAAATAGCGCGGCAGTTTTAAAATTTGAATTTTAACTTTGACTAACTATACAGGATGGAAAATGAATCGGATTTTAGCGAAACCAAAAATATTAGAATCTATTTAAAAATATCTTTCCAACGAATCCGAAAAATTGAAATTTCATAGCGGGAATCAAAAGTTATGCCCAAATCAAGATATTAGAAAAACACGGGAAAGTTTATATATATAGGACCCAAAACGCTACTTTTTACATACGAATGAATTTGGACTCGAAAACACTTCCATTGAGTTCAAAATGATGTTTCTGCAATGAAAAAGTATAAACACTTATATATTTTGAGTTTTGGAAATTATTCATGTATAAAATATATTTTTAAATATAAAATATATACGCCTTGAAAAGTGAAGTTTTGCAAACAGTCTTCAAATTCAACGAAATTAATTTTGTTCGGTTCGTATCATCAAAACAAAGCTAGAAATTATTTTTATGGAATTTTTAGAATTAATATGTAATTATTATTGATTTTTCAGTGAAAACGGTCAATTTGCAGACTTTAAAAATTCATTATTAATTCATACGGACTGGGAAAATGACGAAACCAGTTTCTTTAAATCCGTAATGTCAAGGAATATTTATGTTTCAATTTTCATTTACAATGGAATTCGTAGGTGTTAACACGAATTTTTAAACTACGAAAAGCGGACAAAAAAATGTATTAATATATGTACATAAGGGTAATTGGGCCAAATTGAGTTTATAACCTACCTATATATTATCTTTTAACAGCCGTTAGCTGAACCCTAAGCATAACATAGCCACCTTCTTCTTCCTCTATTCCATGGCGGCTCCCACCTCTAAAATTTATTTTGCAAATTATCCCCTGAAAACAAAATAATTTATATCTCTCAATCAGAACAAATTCAGACCAAACCCTTTCTGGGTTTTTTTTCATCTTCTTATCCTCTATCTACCACGAAAAATTCAAGACCTATCGTCGCACGGATTCTCCGGGATGTAGCTTGAAAGACAGAAAGCTGATTTTTGTTATTTGTTCGCTGCGGGCCCCACGAAGAGAGATAGGCCGAGCGACTTCAGGAAGTGGTAGAGGGGAAGCATATGGTTCTTTTGGTGGTGGCGGCATGGTCTCAGGTGGCCGGAGTTGGCCGGAATATCAATTTTACTGGAGGGGTGCTGAAAACGGGACAGTCGGAAAGATGAGCAATTTCCTGTCGATCCGTGCATTTTCAGGTGAAGTGACCCAAACAGAAGTTGTTCGGGAGGTCGAGATCTAGCTACTGACAAAAATTGGTGGCATTTGGAGTAACGAGGCGGCCGCAGCACTGAGATGAACGGAAACTGCACTTTTCCGTTCAACTGCAGATCGTGGGCTCCACTTGGCGAACTTGAGGGGGGGACCACCAGGCGTGGAAAGAGGGGGAGAAGCCGGAGAGAATGGCGCTAGTTTCGTGCAATTCTGACTTACGGTTTGGCCGTGGCGAGCATTTTAAGTTCAGGGTGCTATTGGAAAAAAAAGGTCAAGGGCTTAAACGCGAAACATTTATTTAATTTTTTGTTCAATGTTTATAACGCGATATCTATCACATACGAGGTCGAAATCTGACGATTTCAGATCCGCTGGAATCGTGGCGACGAGATCTTCGCAATGACACTAACTACGTTCAATTCTGAGAAGTTGAAAATTTAGGTAAATTTTACCATTTAAATTAATTATTTAACTTGGTCAAACTTCGAAAATTCATATTTTTTGATACGAACTCAAAATCTCATGAAACAGGATTTGCTGCGATCGTGGCATCGAGAGCTTCGCGTAGAAATCAATTTTTTCAACTTTACAGCATGTTGGATTTTGGGCTAAAAATTGGGCCCAAACCGTCTATTACAGCCCGGCCAAGGTGAGAACTTTTATCTCACTCAAATTTCTGAATAATTATTTATTTTTAGTTAACTGTGTTGAAATTGTTTGTTGGAATGAATATTGAGTTGGATGAATATTGTGAATTGTTTAACATTTGAAATATGTGAGTATGGCGAATAATGTTATGTCATTTATGATATATAAAATTTGTTGGCACTGCCATAACAAGTTTTCTGGCTTGTCTATGCTGATTGGATGATCAATTTCCGCACATCATCCAAAAAGCACAATTAATAATGTATTATCTGAAGTTGTGTTGGTTGAAACCCCACACGTGTCTTGGGTTGATATTTGAATACACGTCACCCTTGTATTTAGTTATAAATTGCACTTTGGCTGTTATGTGAATGGTTGACATTATTATGGAATAAGTGCGATGTTTGAAATCCGTGTAATCAAATTACATGGAAATTGTGTGAGTCTTATTCCAATTTTGAGTTAAAGAATATTATAATCCAACATTCAATTAAAGGAACCAATGGATGGTTTCCATGTTTTCAAAAGGGAAGGTATGTATTGTCAAAGTTACAATAAAAAAAGTGAATTGGAAAGATAACATTTTTATTAGTAAAAAAAATTACAATAAAAGATTAGAATTAAAAAGATACCCTTTTTAATTGTCAACATGATAAATTAAGAAGATTTGTTTCAAAACTGAACATCTTGAAAATATTAATATTATTGTTATCAATTTTGAATTAATGAATATTTTAATTTATACTCAATTAATAGAATTAATTGGCGTTGATTTAAAAAGATTATATCTTTATTGTTTAAAAGTTATAATAAAGGAGATTCAATTAAAAAGATTATATATTTACTGTCCACATTTTAAGATAAGAAAGTTTGATTTCGAAATTTGAACATTTTGGAAAGATTACATTTATTTGTCATTATGTGGCAATAAATAGATTTGATTTCAAAATAAGACATTTTGGGAAGATTTTTATTAATTGTTATAACAATATGGAAAGTTCAAATATTTATAAAGATTTGAAAGGTAAGTGAAGATATTTGGAATCACGACATTTTAGAATTAACGAATATTTAAAATTAAGATTCTTTAATGGAAAGGATATTCTCAAAGAGTACGTTTTAGAATTAAAGAATATTTTTATTCGAACTCGAAACGGGACCCAACGACTGTCGTCCCTAGCTAATTACCCCCATTCCGAACACAATGGGATATATATCGTAAGCTGATTCGATCATTTCAATTAGTTTTCGTCAAAATCAATATATAACTCTATATATTGAATTTGAACGCGTATTTCAATTTACCGGGGCCACATACTAACTTGAAAAATTCCAGAAAAATATTTTCTAGCTTCGTATTGACGATACGGTCCTAACAAAACTAGTTTCGTCGAATTCTGTGAACATTTGAAAAATGGCCGTTTTCCAGTCGATTGAAATCAACTGAAACTGATCAAACACGTTTTCCTTTGCCACGCTCACATATTGGTTCGAAAAATTATGAAATTTGGAATCTAGCAATAATTTGACATCACAGATCCAACAAAAGTGGTTTCGTCGAAATTCGAGGTCGTTTGCAAAATGGCTATTTTTAAGGGCCTGAATTCCATAGCGACTATTCAGAATTTTCAACTGGACACATCTTTTGATTCCCGCTATGAAATTTCAATTTTTCGGATTCGTTGGAAAGATATTCTCAAATAGATTCTATTATTTTTGGTTTCACTAAAATCCGGTTTATTTTGCACCCGGTATATTCAATTGAAGTTTGAAATCGAATTATCGAACTACCGCGCCATTTTCAATTCTATTTATAATTATATATAATTATTTATATTCTAATGACAACGTATATAATATATACGTTCGAATTTCATTCAAAATAAATTTCTCGTTGATATTATTTAAAATAATATATTTTAAATGTTCAAAATTCACTAAAATTGCCAAAATAAAAATTTTAAACTGGCCCAGATTTTCGGGTTGTTACAATCTCCCCCACTTAAAACTTTTCGTCTCTGAAAAGGAACAAAGTCGAAAGTGGTTTGACCAATTAACTCTACGTTCGATCTGGCTTCCATTCTCTAACTTTCCAGTTTCTGAGAATTTTCAAATTCTTCAAAAATTTGGCTAAAACCCTAAATTTTCGAAAAATTTCGCCATAACCTCCCCTGCACCGGGAGCCACGGGAAAATCCCGAAATTGCCATATAGGCCTTCTGATCTCAAAAAGAAAAAGAAAAAGCCAAGTGGCTAGCCAATCGGCTAATAAAATCATCATCACTCAAACAAAACAGTAAATTATAGTAAACATGTACCTATTTGTCGGGCAAACAAATTTTATTCGCTGCTCTAGCCTCCTTGCTATTACCTGTTCAAAAGATATACATATATATATATGCAAGCAAATGTGACCAAATTTCAATACAATTCAATATTTGATTCAATTAGGCATAATGGTTCAAAATTATCAAACAAATAAACAAACAACTCAAACATCAATCAATTAGTGGATTAACGATTCAAATTCATAAATTTGATATATATATACAAAAATCATGTTTTTGATGCTAAATCACACAATAAATTTATCTATATAATTTTTGGTTCTCACACCAGTCGAATGGAAATATATAGATATCACACCTTCGAAACACGAACACAAATTCTGATGATGATATATCAATCATCAGAATCATCTCCGGGTGTCTAGAATGTGATTCTATATCTATCCAGTATATTAAAACTTCGAATATACGTTCATGACGCGTATATGCGAAATCTTTATATACTCGATTGTCCAAACTCAAAATAAATAAATATTCAAATACATTTAAAACGATTTAAATTTTCAAAACAAAATTGTTTTCATTTGAAAAATATACTCTTCACACTCGTTCTAGGATACTACTGATCCTATCTCTAACGAGTCATTCTAATTGGATATTACTAATCCAATATCTGATGAATTCTTTCGTATGGTTCTAATGTGTCTTGTTCTCGAGCTCTGTAAACCAAAGCTCTGATACCAAATGTGACGGCCGAGAATTTCGCTCGATCCGAATCAGTCGTTAAACCGATCTAGATCGTTCGAAACCCCTGATCATTTTGAGAACAGGACAAATCAGAACGCAGACGGAAGAACATTTCATTGCTATTACAACAATTCCATCAGAATACAAGAATATACAGAGTATAATTGAATAAATTACATTCGACAAATATCAGAGATTACAATAGATTACATAGCAGCGGAAAATAATATAAAACACAACTGAAAGTAATGCACGGATACAGAGCTTTCCGAGCATCGTTCCAGCTGTAAATCAGGATCCTGTGAATATAAATCTACAAAACCAAAACTACTAGCTGCCCGTGTCGAAAATAAGGGCACCCAGAGTTTAGGTTAAAACAATAAACTCCAGGTCATTCATGTAACTGGTGTGAGAACTAAAACAGCTATTTAAAGCTTTACTTTAAAAGAGAGTAATTCAAGGGACCACGCCGTATTACACGGAACGGGTTTCCTCCCAAGAATACCAGTGCATAGAATAAACAGCGCAATGCTTTTTCGAAAAATGAAGCTATTATAAGACCCAGGTCCCATCACACAATGCAACGCAAGCCGGAGGATAGGGTTTTCTCTTATAATAGCCAAACATGCTTGATACGTTTTAAAAACAAATCATTTGATACTATAATAAGTGTATAGTGTCAAAACAATTTCAATCATAAATATCAATCCTAGGCTGCATGGGTACCATCTATCATGTCGCCATACTAGGCTCTACAAATAAAGCCGAAATACACGTATTGGAAATTGGATTTCCGTCATGAGTCAAGGCAAGGGGCAAGCTTCTCTCCGCTTCGAGACACTCTAGCAAATGCCTCGAGACTACACACTCTGGGTAACCCCTGGATGCTTCAGGGCTGGTCCTCTCTTACATTTGAGGATTAATTATTCCTGAACACACGTTTCCCGGTCCTTACAGACCTAAAATCGAGGCGCCTCATCCAACAACCACATAGGTGAAAAGTATATAAATGTCAGGGCTGGTAAGTCACTGACACCACCAAAGCTAGAAAGAAACGTCGTGCTCTCCCTGCAGTCCTTATCCCGTTTTTGACTCATACCGAGGTGTGAGGCTCGCGAATCTACGCGATACACAAAGCTACCATGTAGGCCGTGCTTTGATCATCAACCACAAGACTTTGCTTTTCAACAAAAGCCTTGATCCATGCAACTCAGCGTGCCACACAGGCAATTCATGCCATGCGATTGATATCTATCGATATATAACCTCTAAGCTCGTACGTCTCAGAGAAGGGCATTAAGCAAGAGAATAAATTCTCCGCCGCCAAACAGATATATATTTAACAGAAATCAATCAACAAAGAATAAAATCCAATGTCAGGCACACAATCCATTTACAAGTTCGTTCTGGGTCTGAACGAAACCGGAGGCACTTTCCTCGCACATCCATCCATCTTTAAGTACGTCTGGACGATCACCAACTGATTCCCTCATCTTGGGTGTACAGCCCAATCAAGATCATCAGTAATCACCCAAACGATGTGAAGACTTCCGGTCTTCAACCACCGTCTTCATCTTCGACATATCGTCGAATCGGTTATTTAGAATGGGTATAAACCCGACCTTTCCGAACAATCCACGTATATAGTAAACAAATGTTACACAAACACAACATACGCCTCATTCCAATTCATTAGTCACTTACCGTAAATCAGTAAGAGAGCAATTCCCCAAATATTAACCCCGAAGGCCGAAACCAACATCAGATCAAAACCCAGGAAACCATTCTTCTTAGCTAACCTACAGCTAGTTTCTAAATTTCATATTCTTAGGGAAAGGTTCCCATTAATTTTATCCAAGATAAATTCTTTAAAATTTATCCTTTAATCTTCCTTTGGATGTCGTATTAAACCAAATTATGGTTTTCCAAACTAGTCGAGATTAGCGAACCACACCGAAGTAATTATTTATTTTATTTCCCAATCCCAACCTATTCATCCCATGAAGCAAAACTGGTAATACTCCATATTTAACACCACAGTGTTGTCGGTAAAATTAATTACCATTCCACGTTCAAATCTAATTAAAGATTTAACTATCGCTTTGGAGCAAAAACTGGTGATACTCCATTCTCGCTCACTTTCTAAATTTGATAATTTAGATTATCAATTCACATTTCAATCTAATTACAGATTCATTAAAACTCCTTTTACTGGGTTAAAGAACTAATGTCATTTAAAACACAGTTCACGACAAACTCAAATCACATTCTATTTATTCTCGGGTTAAAGAACAAGTGTCATTTAAAACACCCTTCATGATAAACCCACAAATCAATTCTATTTACAACCCAATTCAAATCCAATTTATTTATTAAAAATA
Source organism: Allium sativum (assembly GCA_030737875.1). NCBI lineage: Eukaryota > Viridiplantae > Streptophyta > Magnoliopsida > Asparagales > Amaryllidaceae > Allium > Allium sativum. Next base: position 264,044,325 of record CM060926.1, on the reverse strand, counting down.
AATGGGTTTTAATTTTAGTTCAAAACTAGTTCATTTCGATAAAAATCTATTTTTATCTTTTCAAATATGGAGTTTTTCATCCCAATTTTTCCCAAATCATTTCTTATGATTTTACACAAATTATTACTATTTTTGATAATTTTATCAAGGCCCGTACAGTCGATTTCCATCAACGGCCATCGAACTGCACTTACAGCGACCTTTTCCAAATTTGATTTGGACGTATCTCCAAATCCAACCGTTAGATTTTAAATTTCTAATATTCGTTAGAAAGCTCTTTTCGATACGAACCCAACGGTTCCAGGTTTACGAGAATCCGACGGTCGGATCTCCCGTAATGTCCGTTCGAAGTCAATGGTCGAAATTTACGAACTGCTGTAGCACGTTCTATTCAGGCCATTATATAATATATATAATATATATTTCGTCGATTACTATTTAAAACGAATTTTATAAATAGTTTTAAATTCGTTTCAAAAACATTTCAACTTCTATTTCCAATTCAAATCAAAATTGAATTTTTCCTTATAGATTCGTTTTAAAATTCATTTAAATTCAATTCAAATTTCAATTCAATTTGAGTTCATTTTCTATTCAATCCAATTCAAATTCGTTTTCTATTCAATTCAATTCAAATTCGTTTTCTATTCAATTCAATTTGAATTCGTTTTCTATTCAATTCATTTCAAATTTGTTTTCTATTCAATTCAATTCAAATTCGTTTTCTATTCAATTCAATTCGATTTCGTTATATATTTAATTCAATTCAATTATAAAAACGAATATAATCGATATAAATATCATTCGCGTCAAAATGGCGCATCTCTAATCAACACGACTTTATATATTCCAATAATTCCGTTATTCTATTCGACAAATGAATATTTATTTTCGTCAACACATGACTAATCTCAACGAATGAGTACTGTCCACGTGTGACTATTTTCGTTATTTAATATATTTTATAAAAATTATGGTATCTATCGTTTGATATCAAATCAGACTCCAACCGTAAATTAGTAAGAGAATGATTCCCTAAATATTAACCCCGAAGGCTGAAACCAACATCAGATCAATATCCAGGAGACCACTCATCTCATCTATTTTCCAGCTAATTTCTAATTTCATAAATGATAAAGATGTAAATTTTATTTTTAAAATATTTCGTTCAACACATGACTAATCTCAACGGATGAGTACTGTTAACACATGAACCTTTATTTTATAAAGAAATTGGTTCTAATTTTATATATGATAAAGATGTAAATTTTATCGTTAAAATATTTCGTTCAACACATGACTAATCTCAACGGATGAGTACTGTCAACACATGAACCTTTATTTTATAAAGAAATTGGTTTCTAATTTTATATATGATAAAGATGTAAATTTTATCATTAAAATATTTCGTTCAACACATGACTAATCTCAACGGATGAGTACTGTCAACACATGAACCTTTATTTTATAAAGAAATTGGTTTCTAATTTTATATATGACAAAGATGTAAATTTTATCATTAAAATATTTCGTTCAACACATGACTAATCTCAACGGATGAGTACGGTCAACACATGAACCTTTATTTTATAATATTCTTTATTTTCCCGATTGGAATGAGGCCCAATCAATTACCATATAAAGTTAATTATATGGATTCCATACAACACATGTATATAATAGCAACAATAAATAATCACCCATCATCCAAAGTGCACTACACTGTATAAGCATCAAATATAGATATCTAACGCTTATAACAGCCTGTCAATCAATCGATTGACATACGACTAATTATTGGGATTAGTGTATGCCGTATTTTATCCCAATACCCGTGTGGGGTTTCAAATCAACAAACATAGATTTTATTTGTGCAGTTGGGCGATGTATAAAATTTATCGTCCCAATCAATGTCCTTCAAATAAGTGTACATAAACAAATCGTCTGGTTTGTAAATGAATATTTATTTATTCACATTCACGTTAAAAATTATATTTTTAACGATCGAATTACTTTATTTTAACACATGAATTTCTATTCCATTCATTTACAAAATAAAAATGATATTTTTATTTTTCTAACTTATTTTAGAAAATTTCGGCGGCATAACGGCACGATACTAGAAACGGGACAAGGCCTAGCCTTATCCCCGGTCTAGTGATGGCCCACGCCATACACATATCAATCAAATCCATTCCATTTCACCAAACAATTCAATTCAAACCAAATAATCTAACCAACTACACAACCAAACAAACAAGTCCATGGTCTGTGGACGATTGTGTCAGGTGCTACTAAACACCGTCTGCATCCTAGTATATATAGACCTATCAAAATATGACCAACCCTTTTACCCAACCCATTTAACCCTAATTACAACCCTATCGGGTCAACCCTTTTATAATTTTTTATTAAATAAATCATAAAAGGGTTGACCCTTTTTTATAAGGGTTACAAATGGGTAACCCACTTACCCAAATAGTAAAAAAGTAATACTTTAAAATAACGATTTTTAATTGTAAAATGGTTAAAAATACCCTTTATTTTGGAAAAAGTGAGAAAAGGAAAAAAATTCAAAAAATCCAGAAAATTATGAAATGAGAATTAAAAAAAATGAAGTATTCGAAAATAATGATTTTTAAAGCTAAAAGAACCAAAATTACGAAAATACCCTCCATTTTGAAAAAAGTGAAAAAAATGAAAAAATTTCAAAAAATCCAGAAAAATACGAAATGAAAAGTAAAAAAAGAATTATTCGAAAATTACGATTTCTAAAGCTAAAAATGAAAAAATTACGAAAATACCCTTTATATTGGAAAAATGAAAAAAAATGAAAAAATCCAGAAAATTACGAAATGAAAAGTAAAAAAAGAATTATTCGAAAATTACGATTTCTAAAGCTAAAAATGTAAAAATTACGAAAATACCCTTCATATTGGAAAAATGAAAAAATAATGAAAAATTTTCAAAAAATTCAGAAAATTTTGAAATGAAAAGTAATAAAAGAATTATTCGAAAATAATTATTTCTAAAGTTAAAAAGGCCAAAATTACGAAAATACCCTTCATTTTGAAGAAAGTGAAAAAATAAAAAAATTCCAAATAATCCAAGAAATTACGAAATAAAAGGTAAAAAAAGAATTATTCAAAAATTACGATTTCTAAAGCTAAAAATGTAAAAATTACAAAAATGCCCTTCATATTGGAAAAATGAAAAAAATTCAAAAAATCCAGAAAATTATGAAATGAAAAGTAATAAAAGAATTATTCGAAAATAATAATTATTAAAGTAAAATAAGGTCAAAATTACGAAAATGCCCTTAATGTTGAAAAAGTGAAAAAAATAAATAAATTTTAAAAAATCCAAAAAATTACGAAATGAAAAGTAAAACAAGAATTATTCGAAAATTACGATTTTTAAAACTAAATATGTCAAAATTACGAAAATGCCCTTCATGTTGAAAAAAGTTAAAACAATAATAAATTTAAAAAAAATCCAGAAAATTATGAAAAAATAATAATTTTTTGTACTTTTTATTTCGTAATTTTCTGAATTTTTTTCACTTTTTTCTACTTTTTCCAAAATAAAGGGTATTTTCGTAATTTTAGCATTTTTAGCTTTAAAAATCCTTATTTTTAAATAATTCTTTTTTTACTTTTCATTTTGTAAATTTCTGGATTTTCTGAAATTTTTTCATTTTTTTTCACTTTTTCAAATATGAAGGGCATTTTCGTAATTTTACCATTTTTAGCTTTAAAAATCGTTATTTTAAAATAATTCTTTTTTTACTTTTTATTCCGTAATTTTCTGGATTTTCTGAAATTTTTTCATTTTTTTCACTTTTTCAAATATGAAGGGCATTTTCGTAATTTTGGTCCTTTTAGCTTTAAAAATCATTATTTTCAAATAATTCTTTTACTACTTTTCATTTCATAATTTTCTGGATTTTTTGAAATTTTTTCATTTTTTTTCATTTTTCAAATATGAAGGGTATTTTCGTAATTTTGGTCCTTTTAGCTTTAAAAATCATTATTTTTGAATAATTCTTTTATTGCTTTTCATTTCATAATTTTCTGGATTTTATGAATTTTTTTCATATTTTTCAAAATAAAGGGTATTTTCGTAATTTTGGCATTTTTAGCTTTAAAAATCGTTATTTTAAAGTAATATTTTTTAATATGTGGGTTAAATGGGTAACCCACATAATATGTGGGTTGGGTCAGGTAAAACGTTATGTTAAAAGGGTTAAAATAAAAGGGTTGCAAAAGGATAGGATCAAAATTTACTTGACCCTTATACGACCCTAAATGACCCATTTGACACCCCTAAGTATATATATATATAACTAGAAAAGGAAATTTAGAGTGAGAAGTACTCACCGATAGCTATCCTAACTCCACGGCACTTCCTATGTAGAACATCTTCACCGTGCTCGCCTTTTGTCACTTTCGTTGCCCGTAGCCACTACATATATAAAAATCACATTTTTATATTGTTGCTATGTATATAAAAATCATATTTTTATATTGTTACTATATAGATAAAAATTCTATTTTTACACTGCTACTATATAGATAAAAATTCTATTTTTACACTGCTACTATATAGATAAAAATTCTATTTTTACACTCCCACTATATAGATAAAAATTCTATTTTTACATTGCTACTATATAGATAAAAATTCTATTTTTACACCTTAAAAATCGTATCTTTATGCCATGAAAAATCCGATCTTTTTTATAAGTAAAAATCATGTCTTTAACTTGATAAAAATCACATTTTCCATGCTTAAAAATCAAGCCTTTCTATATTTAAAAATATAAACTTTATCATATAAGAAATCATACCTTTTTATATTTCAAAATCTAAACTTTTCCTAAATTAAAAATCTAATCTTTTCAGTTTTAAAACAAAGGAAAAATCAGTTTTATCGAAGGAAATAAGTAAAACCCGAAATTAAATACTTACATTGATCGTTGAAGGAGGGGGGGTTTAGAAGCGGTGGTGGTCGACGTCAGGCAAGGGGGCGGCAGCAGAGGTGGGGGAGGCGGCATGGGGAGGTTACGGGTTTATTGAAGAGGGATAGAGGAGGGGAGAGAAGGGGGAGACGAGGGTGCTGGTGTCGAGGTCGGGGAAGTGGAGGGCGCCGTCGATTGGCGCTGGTGGTGGGGTGCATGCGCCTCCGGCGATGAGGGTCCAGAAGGTGACGGGTTTGGACGAGGTAGGGCTTGGGCATGGAAATCGAGAGGAGGGAGAAGTAGGAAGGAGGAGAGATGGAGGGACGCGAGGAGGGGAACGCTGGAGCACGGCGGAGGTGCTTCGATGGTCGGAGCGCCTGGGCGGTGCGCGATTTGCTCCTCCGATCCTTTCTTTCTTTTTTAATTTCGTTTAGATGTGAAGGAGAGGGGAGAGAAAAGGGAAAACGTGGGGGGGCTATATATTTAATTATTTATTTAATTTATTATTTAAATTCAAAAAGTTGACTTTTTATTCGAACTCGAAATGGGACCCAACGACTGTCGTCCCTAGCTAATTACCCCCATTCCGAACACAATGGGATATATATCGTAAGCTGATTCGATCATTTCGATCAGTTTTCGTCAAAATCAACATATAACTCTATATATTGAATTTGAACGCGTATTTCAATTTACCGGGGCCACATACTAACTTGAAAAATTCCAAAAAAATATTTTCTAGCTTCGTATTGACGATACGGTCCTAACAAAACTAGTTTCGTCTAATTCTGTGACCATTTGAAAAATGGCCATTTTCCAGTTGATTAAAATCAACTGAAACTGGTCAAACACGTTTTCCTTTGCCACGCTCACATATTGGTTCGAAAAATTATGAAATTTGGAATCTAGCAATAATTTGACATCACGGATCCAACAAAAGTGGTTTCGTCGAAATCCGAGGTGGTTTCAAAATGGCTATTTTTAAGGGCCTGAATTCCATAGCGACTATTCAGAATTTTCAACTGGACATATCTTTTGATTCCCGCTATGAAATTTCAATTTTTCGGATTCGTTGGAAAGATATTCTCAAATAGATTCTATTATTTTTGGTTTCACTAAAATCCGGTTTATTTTGCACCCTGTATATTCAATTGAAGTTTGAAATCGAATTATCGAACTACCGCGCCATTTTCAATTCTATTTATAATTATATATAATTATTTATATTCTAACGATGACGTATATAATATATACGTTCGAATTCCATTCAAAATAAATTTCTCATTGATATTATTTAAAATAATCTATTTTAAATGTTCAAAATTCAATAAAATTGCGAAAATAAAAATTTTAAACTGGCCTAGATTTTCGGGTTGTTACAGGATAAGTCTGCCCGGAACCAACCGGCATATCCAGCATCCACTAGTCGTAGGCTTAATGTGGGAGGTCTGGCCCAGTGTAAAATATAAATGAATAAGATAATTGATTGAGTTATTTAATCTGTTTTAAATAGCAACACCATTTTAACCCGAACGTGTTTATCGATTTATTTTTTACATTTTATAATGCATGTTTTAAAGAGCTAATTCCAAAATAAATATTTTGGAAATAATATTATTTTAATATGATAATAGATAGAATATTCAATTTGGGTTTAAAATTGAAATAAAAGTTGGAATCATTTTATAAACGAAATTATAAACATTTTAGAATAAAGTTTGAAATGAAAATATTACATTTTTCAATGTAATAAAGACTGAATTGAAAATAAAGTTGAAATGAAAGTATTACATTTTTCAATGTAATAAAGTTGAATTGAAAACATTACATTTTCCAATGTAATAATGATTGAAATGAAAATATTACATTTTTCAATGTAATAAAGGTTGAACTAAGAAAATTACATAAAAAAGATTTCATTTTTATTTAAGATTGATTACATTAGAAAGAATACTTTTTTTTAGTTAATTTGTTTCAAAAGAATGAAAAAGATTCATTTTAATGTAGATATACGTTTCAATGTAAAAGAATGAGTGATTTATTTATTTTAATAAATTAATTAAAATAAATAAAAGGATTAAAGTGGTTTTAATAAAACCAAGATTTTCCAGTACATATATTGGAATGGATTTGAATGGAAATAATCTTCGGATTATTTCAGTATTGGATTTTGTGATTATACGGATATTATTATGGGAATTTGGAAGATATTAAAATCGTTATTCCCAATTTGATATACTTTAATTTTCAGAATTTGATATTGAACATAAATCGATATAATTTCTATTCAAAGCACGATATTTAATATCAGATTAAAATTTGGGTTTGTCATGAATAGTGTCTTAGATAACACTGTTCTTAAACCCATTTGGGAAAGAATAATTCTTTTAATTAAGATTTAAATAAGATTTCCAATTATTAAACATAATTGAAATTAAGTGAAACTGACTTTTATGTTAATTGCGAACAATGTTTTTAACTGACATTAGTTCTTTAAACCTGATTGACAGTGAAATCTAGATTGGTAATTCATAAATATTTTAACTAAGATTTAGTGAAATATTCTAAAGAGAAGTTTCAATTTAACATATTAAATTGAAATACGATTTTGGGTTTATTGTGAACGATGTTTTTAAGCAACATTTGTTCTTTAACCCAGTTAAAGGCAAGATTATTTCCTGAAAGTTAAATAATCATTAAATAATGATTCTTGAAGATTAAAACTAAATATAGTTTTAATAAATCTTTAATTGGATTGAATGAGGATAAAAGTAATTAAATTTACTTAATTCAAGAAATGAACGATGATGGAGTGCCACTAGTTTTACTCCAAGCGATAGTTAAATCTTTAATTAGATTTGATCAATAAAACGGTAATTAAGTTTACCGTAACACATTGGGTGTTATATATGGAGTACCACCAGTTTACTCCATGGGTTGTGTAGGTTGGGAATGGGATATTAATTAATGATTACTTCGGTAAGGCGTTAATCCCGACTAGTTGAATAAACCTTAATTTGGTTTAAATTAAAATCAAAGAATACTCTTGATTGGAATGAGGCGTTGGTTGTGTATTAAAGCACATGATTTTAAATTACGCAAATTATTCAGAAAGACCGGGTTTAACCCATTCTGAATAATTCATACGACGACTGAAGATCGATGATGAAGACGGTTATTGAAGACCGGGAAATTTCCATATCGAATGGATGATTATTGATATCTTGATTGGACCGTACACCCAAAATGAGGGAAAAATTGGTGATCATTTAGACATATTTGGAGATCTACCGGATTTGGTTTCATTAAGACCCAGTACGGACTGATAAATGGATTGTGTGTCTGACATTGTATTCTTTTATATCGTATTCGTTGATCTCTATTTAATATATAGCTGTTTGGTAGCGGAGAATTTATTCTCTTGCTTAACACCCTGTTATATATCGATAGATGAATCAATGATATGGTATGGTCTGATAATGTGGCATGCTAAGATGCATATGATCAAGGCTTTTATTGAAAAGCAGAGCCTTGTGGATGAAGACCAAAGCATAGCTTTTATATAGTGCCGCTTTGGATACAACGTGACTTCACGGGCCTCACACACCAAGGTATGATGGTGAACGATTTGTTTGATAATGTTCAGTTTGACCAATATACTTTATACGGATTTCAGGTCGGCCGATGGGCTAGGGTGGTCGCTCCACCCTAGAAGTGGGATAGGTCATTTCAGCCGAATCTCATGAGGATAGATCAGATTACTACTCATCCAAAGTGCGTAGTATATGTATTTCGGTGTTTTCTCTTGCCGAAACGTAAGCCATGGAGATACATTCGCGATTGATCTTTCGAATCAGTAGCCATCATGATGGAATCCAATTTTCCAATACGATCTTACGATTTTTAGTTGTATACTTATATGGTGACATAACATATTATGCCGCTTACATAACATATTATGCCACCTAATTTTGATACTTTTATATTCGAAATTGTTTTCTACACTGTGCACTCATAGTATTAAAGATGAATTTCGCGTATTAAGCATTTTTGATCATTATAAGGAAAAACTCTATCCTTCGGCGTACGTGCAAGGGATTGAGTCTTATAACGGTTTCATTTTTCTAAAAAGCATTTCGTTGTTTTATGCACTGGTATTCTTGGGAGGAAACCCGTTCCGCGAAAGTGGCGTGGTCCCTTGATTTACCTAACTTTAAAAATTAAAGTTAATAACTGTTTTTGAGTTCTCACACCAGTCCCATGACTGACCTGGAGTTTATTGTTTTAACCTAAACTCTGGGTGCCCATATTTTCCACACGGGCAGTTAGTAGTTTTGGTTTGCAGATATTATATTCACAGGATCCTGGTCTACAGCTGGAGCGATATTTGGAAGGCTCTATATCCGTGTATTTCTTTCAGTTGTGTTTTGTATTATTTTTCCGCTGCTATTTAAATGTAATTTAAACTATGATATTATTGTATTTCCAATGTATATTATTATTCATGCTCTAGAAAATTCTTGTACTCTGATGTAATTGTTGTAACAACAATAAAATGTTCTTCTGTTTTGTGTTCTGATGTGTGTTGTTCTCAAAGCAATCCGGCTTTCCTTTACGGGGAAGTTTGGGTCGTCACATTTGGTATCAGAGCTTTGGTTTATAGAGCTCGAGAACAAAACACATTAGAACCGAGCGAAAGAATTCATCAGAGATTGGATTAGTAATATCCAATAAGAATAACTCGTTAGAGATAGGATCAGTAGTATCCTAGAACGAGTGTGAAGAGTATTATTTTCTTTAAAATAAATAAGAAAACAAATTTAATATTTTGAAATTTTTTATCTTAAAAATACGTATTTGATATATTATTTTATTTTATTTGGACAATCGAGTATATAAATATTTTGAATATACGAGTAATTAACGGATATTCGAAGTTTTAATATATTGGATAGATATAGAATCACACTCTAATCGCCCGGGGATAATCCTGATGATGACAGCTGCATCATCAGTATTTATGTTTGAGTAACGAAGGTGGAATGTTTATATATTTCCAATTGACTGGTATGAGAATCAAAACTAGATAGGGTTATTTGCTGTGATTTGCACTAAAAATATGATTTTTATCTATATATATTAAAGCTATATATGTTTGAAAAGTTAATCACCTAATCGACTACTGATTGTGATGTTTGATTATTAGTTTAACTAATAAAATTATTGAAATGGTAATTAACAAAACCAATATATAATAGAATGATACATTTAACTAGATTAAATTCAATATTGAACTGAATTGAAAATTTATTAGAATGAATATTGAGTTAATTAAGTAAACGACTTTTAGCTTCGTTCCTTTTCGAGGACGAAAAGTTCTTAAGTGGGGGAGATTGTAACGACCCAGAATTTTGGGCCGAATTTTTTATTTTTTATTTTAATCATTTTAATGGGTCTTTAATATTTAAAATAATTTATTTTATATAATAACGACTATAAATTTATTTTAATCGAAGTTAAAACGAATGAATTTTATTTAAATTATAAAAGGAGTTAGAAATAGCGCGGCAGTTTTAAAATTTGAATATTAACTTTGACTAACTATACAGGATGCAAAATAAATCGGATTTTAGCGAAACCAAAAATATTAGAATCTATTTAAAAATATCTTTCCAACGAATCCGAAAAATTGAAATTTCATAGCGGGAATCAAAAGTTATGCCCAAATCAAGATATCAGAAAAACATGGGAAAGTTTATATATATAGGACCCAAAACGCTACTTTTTACATACGAATGAATTTGGACTCGAAACCACTTCCATTGAGTTCAAAATGATGTTTATGCATTGAAAAAGTATAAACACTTATATATTTTGAGTTTTGGAAATTATTCATGTATAAAATATATTTTTAAATATAAAATATATACGCCTTGAAAAGTGAAGTTTTGCAAACTGTCTTCAAATTCAACGAAATTAATTTTGTTCTTTTCGTATCATCAAAACAAAGCTATAAATGATTTTTATGGAATTTTTAGAATTAATATGTAATTATATTTGATTTTTCAGTGAAAACGGTCAATTTTCAGACTTTAAAAATTCATTATTAATTCATACGGACTGGGAAAATGACGAAACCAGTTTCTTTAAATCCGTAATGTCAAGGAATATTTATGTTTCAATTTTCAATTACAATGGAATTCGTAGGTGTTAACATGAATTTTTAAACTACGAAAAGCGGACAAAAAATGTATTAATATATGTACATAAGGGTAATTGGGCCTAATTGAGTTTATAACCTACCTATATATTATCTTTTAACAGCCATTAGCTGAACCCTAAGCATAACATAGCCACCTTCTTCTTCCTCTATTCCATGGCGGCTCCCACCTCTAAAATTTATTTTGCAAATTAGCCCCTGAAAACAAAATAATTTATATCTCTTAATCAGAACAAAATCAGACCAAACCCTTTCTGGGTTTTGTTCATCTTCTTATCCTCTATCTACCACGAAAAATTCAAGACCTATCGTCGCACGGATTCACCGGGATGTAGCTTGAAATGCAGAAAGCTGATTTCGGTTATTTGCTCGCTGCGGGCCCCACGAAGAGAGATAGGTCGAGCGACTTCAAGAAATTGTAGAGGGGAAGCGTACGGTTCTTTTGGCGGTAGTGGCATGGTCTCAGGTGGCCGGAGTTGGCCGGAATGTCAATTTTACTGGAGGGGTGCTGAAAACAGGACAGTCGCAAAGATGAGCAATTTCCCGTCGATCCGTGCATTTTCAGGCGAAGTGACCCAAACAGAAGTTGTTCGGAAGGTCGAGATCTAGCTACTGACTAAAATTGGTGGCATTTGGAGTAACGAGGCGACCGCAGCACTGAGATGAACGGAAACTGCACTTTTCCGTTCAACTACAGATCGTGGGCCCCACGTGGCGAACTGGAGGGGGGGGGGACCACCAGGCGTGGAAAGAGGGGGAGAAGACGGAGAGATTGGTGCTAGTTTCTTGCAATTCTGACTTACGGTTTGGCTGTGTCGAGCATTTTAAATTTAGGGTACTGTTGGAAAAAAAGTTTAAGGGCTTAAACGTGAAACATTTATTTAATTTTATGTTCAATGTTTATAACGCGATAACTATCACATACTAGGTCGAAATCTGACGATTTCAGATCCGCTGGAATCGTGGCGACGAGATCTTCGCAATGACACTAACTACGTTCAATTCTGAGCAAGTTGAAAATTTTACCATTTAAATTAATTATTTAACTTGGTCAAACTTCGAAAATTCATATCTTTTTGATACGAACTCAAAATCGCACGAAACAGGATGTGCTGCGATCGTGGCATCGAGAGCTTCGCGTAGAAATCAATTTTGTCAACTTTAGAGCATGTTGGATTTTGGGCTAAAAATTGGGCCCAAACCGTCTATTACAGCCCGGCCAAGGTGAGAACTTTTATCTCACTCAAATTTCTGAATAATTATTTATTTTTAGTTAACTGTGTTGAAATTGTTTGTTGGAATGAATATTGATTTTGATGAATATTGTGAATTGTTTAACATTTGAAATATGTGAGTATGGCGAATAATGTTATGTCATTTATGATATATAAAATTTGTTTATACTACCATAACAAGTTTTCTGACTTGTCTATGCTGATTGGATGATCCATTTCCACACATCGTCCAAAAAGCACAATTAATAATGTATTATCTGAATTTGTGTTGGTTGAAACCCCACACGTGTCTTGGGTTGATATTTGAATACACGTCACTCTTGTATTTAGTTATAAATTGCACTTTGGCTGTTATGTGAATGGTTGACATTATTATGGAATAAGTGCAATGTTTGAAATCCGTGTAATCAAATTACATGGAAATTGTGTGAGTCTCATTCCAATTTTGAATTAAAGAATATTATAATCCAATATTAAATTAAAGGAACCAATGGATGGTTTCCATGTTTTCAAAAGGGAAGGCATGTATTGTCAAAGTTACAATAAAAAGAGTGAATTGGAAAGATAACATTTTTATTAGTAAAAAATTACAATAAAAGATTAGAATTAAAAAGATACGCTTTTTAATTGTCAACATGTTAAATTAAGAAGATTTGTTTCAAAACTGAACATCTTGAAAAGATTAATATTATTGTTATCAATTTTGAATTAATGAATATTTTAATTTACACTCAATTAATAGAATTAATTGGCGTTGATTTAAAAAGATTATATCTTTATTGTTTAAAAAGTTATAATAAAGGAGATTCAATTAAAAAGATTATATATTTACTGTCCACATTTTAAGATAAGAAAGTTTGATTTCGAAATTTGAACGTTTTGGAAAGATTACATTTATTTGTCATTATGTGGCAATAAATAGATTTGATTTCAAAATAAGACATTTTGGGAAGATTATTATTAGTTGTTATAACAATATGGAAAGTTAAAATATTTATAAAGATTTGAAAGGTAAGTGAAGATATTTGGAATCACGACATTTTAGAATTAAAGAATATTTAAAATTAAGATTCTTTAATGGAAAGGATATTCTCAAAGAGTATGTTTTAGAAAAGTTAATTATAATTATAAAATTATAATTGTACTTGGACACGAGGTTAGGTCACATTTGTGGTGGAAGTCTGCCCGGAACCGCCCGGCTTATCCAGCAGCCACAAATGTTGGGCCTAATGTGAGAGGTCCAAGTGCGCAAATACGAATTGGGCCATAACACGAGGTTAAGCCCAACTTGTGGGATAAGTCTGCCCAGAACCAACCGGCATATCCATCATCCACAAGTCGTAGGCTTAATGTGGGAGGTCTGGCCCAGTGTAAAATATAAATGAATAAGATAATGGATTGAGCTATTTAATCTGTTTTAAATAGCAACACCATTTTAACCCGAATGTGTTTATCGATTTATTTTTTACATTTTATAATGCATGTTTTAAAGAGCTAATTCCAAAATAAATATTTTGGAAATAATATTATTTTAATATGATAATAGATAGAATATTCAATTTGGATTTAAAATTGAAATAAAAGTTGGAATCGTTTTATAAACGAAATTATAAACATTTTAGAATTAAGTTTGAAATGAAAATATTACATTTTTCAATGTAATAAAGACTGAATTGAAAATAAAGTTGAAATGAAAGTATTACATTTTTCAATGTAATAAAGTTGAAATGAAAACATTACATTTTCCAATGTAGTAATGATTGAAATGAAAATATTACATTTTTCAATGTAATAAAGGTTGAACTAAGAAAATTACATTAAAAAGATTTCATTTTTATTTAAGATTGATTACATTAGAAAGAATACCTTTTTTTAGTTAATTTGTTTCAAAAGAATGAAAAAGATTCATTTTAATGTAGATATACGTTTCAATGTAAAAGAATGAGTGATTTATTTATGTTAATAAATTAATTAAAATAAATAAAAGGATTAAAGTGGTTTTAATAAAACCAAGATTTTCCAGTACATATATTGGAATGGAAATAATCTTCGGATTATTTCAGTATTGGATTTTGTGATTATACGGATATTATTGTGGGAATTTGGAAGATATTAATATCGTTATTCCCAATTTGATATACGTTAATTTTCAGAATTTGATATTGAACATAAATTGATATAATTTCTATTCAAAGCATGATATTTAATATCAGATTAAAATTTGGGTTTGTCGTGAATAGTGTCTTAGATAACACTGTTCTTAAACCCATTTGGGAAAGAATAAATCTTTTAATTAAGATTTAAATAAGATTTCCAATTATTAAACATAATTGAAATTAAATGAAACTGACTTTTGGGTTAATTGCGAACAATGTTTTTAAATGACATTAGTTCTTTAAACCCGATTGACAGTGAAATCTAGATTGGTAATTCATAAATATTTTAACTAAGATTTAGTGAAATATTCTAAAGAGAAGTTTCAATTTAACATATTAAATTGAAATACGATTTTGGGTTTATTGTGAACGATGTTTTTAAGCAACATTTGTTCTTTAACCCAGTTAAAGGCAAGATTATTTCCTGAAAGTTAAATAATCATTAAATAATGATTCTTGAAGATTAAAACTAAATATAGTTTTAATAAATCTTTAATTGGATTGAATGAGGATAAAAGTAATTAAATTTACTTAATTCAAGAAATGAACGATAATGGAGTACCACTAGTTTTACTCCAAGCTGTAGTTAAATCTTTAATTAGATTTGATCGATAAAACGGTAATTAAGTTTACCGTAACACATTGGGTGTTAGATATGGAGTACCACCAGTTTACTCCATGGGTTGTGTAGGTTGGGAATGGGATATTAATTAATGATTACTTCGGTAAGGCGTTAATCCCGACTAGTTGAATAAACCTTAATTTGGTTTAAATTAAAATCAAAGAATACTCTTGATTGGAATGAGGAGCTGGTTGTGTTTTAAAGCACATGATTTTAAATTAAGCAAATTATTCAGAAAGACCGGGTTTAACCCATTCTGAATAATTCATACGACGATTGAAGATCGATGATGAAGACGGTTATTGAAGACCGGGAAATTTCCATATCGAATGGATGATTATTGATATCTTGATTGGACCGTACACCCAAAATGAGGGAAAAATTGGTGATCATTCAGACGTATTTGGAGATCTACCGGATATGGTTTCTTTAAGACCCAATACGGACTGATAAATGGATTGTGTGTCTGACATTGTATTCCTTTATATCGTATTCGTTGATCTCTATTTAATATATAGCTGTTTGGTAGCGGAGAATTTATTCTCTTGCTTAACACCCTGTTATATATCGATAGATGAATCAATGATATGGTATGGTCTGATAATGTGGCATGCTAAGATGAATATGATCAAGGCTTTTATTGAAAAGTAGAGCCTTGTGGATGAAGACCAAAGCATAGCTTTTATATAGCGCCGCTTTGGATACAACGTTACTTCGCGGGCCTCACACACCAAGGTATGATAATGAACGATTTGTTTGATAATGTTCGGTTTGACCAATATACTTTATACGGATTTGGGGTCGGCCGATGGGCTAGGGTGGTCGCTCCACCCTAGAAGTGGGATATGTCATTTCAGCCGAATCTCATAAAGATAGATCAGATTACTGCTCATCCAAAGTGCGTAGTATATGTATTTCGGTGTTTTCTCTTGCCGAAATGTAAGCCATGGAGATACATTCGCGATTGATCTTTCGAATCAGTAGCCATCATGATGGAATCCAATTTTCCAGTACGATCTTACGGTTTTTAGTTGTATACTTATATGGTGACATAACATATTATGCCGCTTACATAACATATTATGCCACCTATTTTTGATACTTTTATATTCGAAATTGTTTTCTACACTGTGCACTCATAGTATAAAAGATGAATTTCGCGTATTAAGCATTTTTGATCATTATAAGGAAAAACTCTATCCTTCGACGTACGTGCAAGGGATTGAGTCTTATAACGGTTTCATTTTTCTAAAAAGCATTTCGTTGTTTTATGCACTGGTATTCTTGGGAGGAAACCCGTTCCGCGAAAGTGGCGTGGTCCCTTGATTTACCTAACTTTAAAAATTAAAGTTAATAACTGTTTTGAGTTCTCACACCAGTCCCATGACTGACCTGGAGTTTATTGTTTTAACCTAAACTCTGGGTGCCCATATTTTCCACACGGGCAGTTAGTAGTTTTGGTTTGCAGATATTATATTCACAGGATCCTGGTCTACAGCTGGAGCGATATTCGGAAGGCTCTATATCCGTGTATTTCTTTCAGTTGTGTTTTGTATTATTTTCCCGTTGCTATTTAAATGTAATTTAAACTCTGATATTATTGTATTTCCAATGTATATTATTATTCATGCTCTAGAAAATTCTTGTACTCTGATGTAATTGTTGTAACAACAATAAAATGTTCTTCTGTTTTGTGTTCTGATGTGTGTTGTTCTCAAAGCAATCCGGCTTTCCTATACGGGGAAGTTTGGGTCGTCACAGGTAGCATATAAAAAATTCCAGAAATCGCAGTTTGGAGTTAAGGAAAGAAATTAGGTTGAAAGGCAATCAATGATTTCCTGGAATACTATCACTTTTTAGTAATTGGACAAAACTGTTTTAAGAAAATCTGTTTTATTTTGTTTCCACTTTTTTCATCCTCCGAATCATGGCAATCATTTTTTTCCAGCATGCAAGAATAAACAAGGGACAAGACAATTTGTGTTCACACAACAATTGTGACAAATTAATTTTATTTCAGGAAATTTTCAGTTTTAAAGACCAGTTTTTAATCAAGGAAATCATCAAAAAGTTTCCTATTTTTAGAAACCATTTTTGGGCAACAAAATTGTTTTCCAGTTTTGAAAATGAGATTCATTGCAGACAAACCTATCAAGCAATAAAACAGGAGACAAAATCCAAAATCAATCAGTGGAATCTTGCAAGGCAACATATCGATTTTCACTTAAGGGATAAGGCTACTTCCAGGAATTATTTAATCGAAATCAATGGACCACAAGAATATCCAAATGCACGCATGAAATTCAAATTAATTCATGAATTGTTCAAGGCAACAAATTCATTTCAATGCCGAAATTTCAAAAAGGGAAAGCTACACAAATCAGACCAAATCAATATTCGAAATCAGAACAAGTTTTCAGATTTGTAAATTTTATTTAACTCCAACATGATCACTGGCAGATTGAATCAAAAACCCACAAAATCAATTCAAGCATTTCAAAGTAAGAAATTTTAGAAAAATTCACGGTTTTGATCGAGCTAGAGAGAAAACCCAAATCGGATGAGCATCTGAATCAATAGAGAGAGAGCAACTCAAAGTAGTGGAACACTCATAGGAATCGCAAATTCATTTAATCAAGATTGATCGATTTGGGGTTTGAAATGAGAAAACCCTATAATTTCCTAATCGCCGGCCGCCATATTTTTTTTGGAGCAAAGTGATCGGGATAAAAAGGAGAATGGGTCGACTTCTAATTTGGGCTTAAGGGATTTTGTTTTAAAATCTAGGGTTTTCTAGCATTTGTTTTTATTTTGTTTTGGATTTTCATTTTGTAATTAATTCTGAATCAATTTCTAGAGTTCTGTAAAAATCTAGGGGAAACCAGTTAGGGTGTTAACTGGCAGCTTACTAGAATTTGTAAAATCTAGGGTTATGTGTTACGGGTTTTTAATACGGGAAAATCTGGTCGAGGGGATATCGATCAGTCTAGGGTTTCGAGCGTAGGATTAGAATAGGAGCGAGGGTTTCGCGATTGTACATGGTCTTAATGCGGGATTGTTCTTTTACCTAGTAGAAACCTTAGGAATGCAGCAATAGGCAGGATTTTGCCGAAGCTGGGTATATCTTGTGTCATTTACTTTCTGCACTTCTATTTCTGCTTCATTCTGTGATCTGTTTATTATTTTAATTTCCCGTACTTGTTAAACTCGACGAATTACTATTTTAGACCCTATTCACCCCCTCTAGGGTTAATCTAGATCAAACAAGTGGTATCAGAGCAGGTATTTTAGTTTAACTCTAGAGTAATAGTGTAACGACCCGGAAAATCCGAGCCAATTTAAAATTTTTATTTTAAATAATTTAGTGGAAAAATGTGGCAGAAATTAAAATTTTCGTTTTTAAATAATATTAAAGCCAGTGAAAATAGTCAATTTTCAAACAATCTCTATTTTCGACGAAACCACTTTTGTTGGAGCCAGAATGTCAGATTATTGTTAGGTTTCAATTTTTAGAATTTTTCGAGCTAGTATGTGAGCGTGGCGAAAGAAAATGTGCTTTGTTCAATTCGGTCAAATTTAAATGACTGAAAAATAGCCATTTTTCAAACGGTCTCAGAATTTGATGAAATTAATTTTATTAGGACCGTATCATCATAACGAAGACAAATATATTTTTCGGGATTTTTCTGAGTCTGTATGCGACCTTGGTGAATTTATTTATACGAATGAATTAATTTAATAAAGGAATTAAATATTAAAATAAATAAAACAGGCCATAGACAACCGTTTGGGCTGACGGGACCTGGCCCGTTGGATCCGGAATATGGGTTATTTGCTAGGGACACTTTCTGCTGGACTGGAAATAGAACGGTTAAAAAGTTATGGATTTAAATGTAAAAATTCATTTAAAAATATATAAATAATGGGAAAAGTAAAATCTAATTCACTATTCACCGTCTTCTACAGCTGCCACCCTTTGAAATCAATGGCCACCATCATTCAAACCTTCCTCTTCTAATTTCTCTCCCATCTCCTCGAATCAGACATCAATACTTACACCACTCCAAAGCTCTCTTCTCCCTCTTTCAATCTATACGGCCATCACCCCTTACAAACGCCTGTAGGCCGAGCACCAGGTCTCCAAACCCGTGCCCAAAAGCCTCTTCGGCCTCCCCCTGGGTCCCACCGAGCTGCGCCATTTTGGGTGCCCCTGGTGCGCCGTGGGTTGCTCTCCGTCGTGCCATCTCCTGATCGGCCTCCAGCGCCCTGTACTGCTCGAAAACCGAAGACCTAAATTTGAATAAGTAGTTAAACTACGCGGCTTTCATCTGTGAAGTGGAAGAAAGGTTTAATTTCTAATTAATTCCTTAATTAATTTAAAATGTTATTAACCTTAATTTGATCATAACTCCTTCATTTGAACTCGAAATTCGGCGATTTCAGATCCGTCAAGATCGTACGACGAAGATCTACATTCCTAGACTGAAAAGGGACCATTTTTAACTGTTTGAAATTTGGACCAAATCGCGAACGACTGTGAGAATTCATCTTTTATATAAATAAATAATTATTTAATTTAATTGTTATGTGGTTATTGAAATGTGTGTAATTCAGATCTGTTATGTGATGATATTGTAGATGTTTATTCTGTTTGTTGTGGATGTTTATTTTGTTTGTTGGTGATATATAAACACATATTTGTTTGTGTTTCAATAAAACAAAATTACCATTTTGTTTATTTATTGATTTGGACTAGAATTTCCAAACCGATAAAAAATACCATTTTGTTCAATTATTGTTTTTGATTAGAATTTCCATTTCGATAAAAATAAAAACACTATGTTGTCATGTTAGTGGAATTGATTTACTTTGTCAATTCAAAATAAAACATTGATTTGTCATTATAGTTGGAATTGATTTATTTTGTCAATTCAAAATAAAAACACTATGTTGTCATGTTAGTGGAATTGATTTACTTTGTCAATTCAAAATAAAACATTGATTTGTCATTATAGTTGGAATTGATTTATTTTGTCAATTCAAAATAAAAACACTATGTTGTCATGTTAGTGGAATTGATTTACTTTGTCAATTCAAAATAAAACATTGATTTGTCATTATAATTGGAATTGATTTATTTTGTCAATTCAAAATAAAAACACTATGTTGTCATGTTTGTGGAATTGATTTACTTTGTCAATTCAAAATAAAACATTGATTTGTCATTGTAGTTGGAATTGATTTATTTTGTCAATTCAAAATAAAA
The DNA here is from genome assembly GCA_030737875.1 of Allium sativum. Classification (NCBI taxonomy): domain Eukaryota; kingdom Viridiplantae; phylum Streptophyta; class Magnoliopsida; order Asparagales; family Amaryllidaceae; genus Allium; species Allium sativum. Next base: position 264,023,866 of record CM060926.1, on the reverse strand, counting down.
ACACTATTTTGTCTTGTAAGTTGAATTGAGTTATTTTGTCTATTCAATTGTATGAATATCATTTTGTCATGTTTATTTACTTGTATAGAATTGTCAATTCAATATGAAACCTTATAGTATCATTCTTATGGAATGGAGATAGAATTGTCATTTTATTTGATTTAATAGAATTGACAATACAATTGAAATATATCCCTAATGCAAATATACATTGGAAAATAAAGATGTTCTTTTATTTGCATCCTCTAATGCAAGTATACGTTAAAAAAAAGTTACATTTTTGTTCGCATTTTTAGATTTTCAATGTAAATAAAAAGAAATAAAAAGATTTACATTTTTCAATGTAAATAAAAAGAATAAAAAGATTTACATTTTTCAATGTAAATAGAAAAGAAATAAGAAGATTTACATTTTTCAATGTAAATAAAAAGAATAAAAAGATTTACATTTTTCAATGTAAATAGAAAAGAAATAAGAAGATTTACATTTTTCAATGTAAATAAAAAGAATAAAAAGATTTACATTTTTCAATGTAAATAGAAAATAAAAAGGAAGATTTACATTTTTCAATGTAAATAAAAATAAATAAAAAGATTTACATTTTTCAATGTAAATAGAAAAGAAATAAGAAGATTTACATTTTTCAATGTAAATAGAAAAGAAATAAGAAGATTTACATTTTTCAATGTAAATAAAAAGAAATAAAAAGATTTACATTTTTCAATGTAAAGAAAAGAAATAAGAAGATTTACATTTTTCAATGTAAAGAAGAGGAATAAAAAGAATTTACCTTTTTCTTTGTAAATAAAGGAATAAAGAGAACAAACTTGGCAATGACCTTAAATTACATTTTCTTATGTAAATGAAAAGAACAGTTTGGTGAAAACTTTATTTACATCTTCAGTGTAAATGAAATGAACATGTTTATAATAGAAACATTTATTTACATATAGAGTAAAGGAATAAGAAAAGAAAAGAGTTGAAACAAAAATAAACATTTTTGTTAAAGAAAAGAGTTGAAACAAAAATAAACATTTTTGTTAAAGAAAAGAGTTGAAACAAAAAATAAACATTTTTGTTAAAGAAAAGAGTTGAAACAAAACAAACACGTTTGTTGAAATAAAAGAGTAGAAATTAGAAATGTAAATTTTATCGTCACTTTAGGTACGATAAAAAGAATAAATTATAATAGTTGAAATCGCTAAACGATTTATATTTATATATATATTTGTATATAAATATAAATATAAAATTTAGCAAAACGCGCGCGGTAGTTCGCGTATCGGCAATCGCAACTTTAAACGATTATACCGAAAGATCCGACCGTTGGATTTTCCCAAAACTGGAACCGTTAGGACAGCTTTGGGAAGAGCTTTCCAACGATATAAACTTCATCAAAATCCGACGGTTATATTTCAGGATATATGTAAATCAAAATTTGGTAAAAACAGCGCCAGGGCAGCCCACTGACCCGAAGCGTCGTTTTATTATTTTGAGCTATTTTTAAATAAATATAGCGATAAATCATTTTAAATAGATATTAAAGACATGAAATGATTTAAATGATAATTTTGCGACAATTATTTGAAAAGACCGAGTTTAACTCATTTCAAATAATTATACGGCGATTAAATCGAAATATAGAAGACGATTGTTGAAGACCGGCGATCTTCGCATCGAATGGACGACGAATACTTATGCTTTGGACTGACTTGCTCCCAGGAAGGGGTTGAAGCAGTTGTTTTCCGGGCGTATGTGTTGGTTGTGCGGATAAGCGAGAGCCTCTTAGGTGTCTCGGGTTTCGTTCAGACCCAGGACGGACTTGTAAATGGCTGCGTGTCTGACGTTGCAATTCATTTAGTGTAATTAAATCGATTTCTATTGATGTATGTCTGTTTGGTGTTGGAGAATTTATTCTCTACTTAACACCCTGATATATATCAATATTTGTCGGTAGCATGGCGTGACTGGTCAATGTGACACGCCAAGGTGCAAATAACAAGGCTTTTGTTGAAAAGCAGGCCTTGCGGTTGATGATCAAAGCATAGCCTGTTTAGGCATAGCTTTGTGTATAGCGTGACTTCGCGAACCTCACACCCCGGTATGAGTCAAAAACGGGATATAGACCGTAGGGAGTGCACACGTTTCTTTCTAGCTAGGGGTAGTGTTAGTGCTTAATCTGGCTGGCATTTTATTTATGTGGATGATGGATTGAGGTATCTCGGGTTTTATAGGTTGTTAGTGGCCATATCGAGGTCCAAAGGGACCGGGAAACGTGTGTTCAGGAATTGCCAATCCACTACCGTTAGGTGGGGACCGGCCCTACCGCTCCAAGGGTTCACTGCGGGGAATCCTGAGGCATTGGCTAGAGTGTCTCGAATCGGAAAGGACGATCCCTAGCCTCGATTTCATGATAGAAAAACCAATTTCCAATACGACATTACGATCTTCATTGTAAACTTATATTTGGCGACATAGTATATGGTACCTATGCTGCCTAGGATTGATAAATTTATATTGAAGTATTTTAATACTGCTTAGACACTAATAATAATATTAAAAATATTATTTTATACGTATCAAGTCATGTTTGATCATTATAAGGAAAAACTCTATCCTCCGGTTTGCGTTGCATTGTGTGATAGGACCTGAGTCTTATAATGATTTCATTTTTCAAAAGTCATTTCGTTGTTTTTGTATAAACCATATTAAATCATGCACTGGAAATCATATGGAGTAAACCCGTTCTGCATTAGCGGCGTGGTCCTATGATTAGCCATATTGTTAGTTAATATAGAAAGATTTCTCATACCAGTCCCACGACTGACTCGATGTTTGTTTCACTTTGCAAACTCGGGTGCCCTCTCTTTACACGGGCAGCCAAGTGACAGGTTCTTAGTTAGACATTTTCTGGATTGAAGACTGCTTGGAAGAAGGAGACGAGGACTCTCTTTTATCTTTATCTTTTGCTTTAGAGACTTTATTTCATTCTGTATTTTGATGTACGTTTTGGAGTTGGAACTTATTTCCTTTGATTCAGACTTTTATTTTGCTAAGTTGTATCCTGTAAACTGTGTACTCTGTGGTTCTGTTGATGTGATGTTTATGATTTATATCTTTCCGCTGCAATAATTATGTGTTATGATATTATCTGAGATCTGTTGTTGTTATAAATATGTTGTATTCCAAATGATTATCCTGACTTTCGGTCAACGGAAGTTAGGGGTTATCACAGTTGGTATCAGAGCCTAAGGTTAACCTTAGCTTTGGAATATAACATATTTAGAACAATTCGTCTAGATAGAATCCACATTATTCTAAGGCGAGTAGCTTATTAGAGATAGGACTAGTAATGTCCTAGAATGAGCACAGCAGAATAGCACATATTTATCAGTCATTACATCATCATCTTTTCATCTTGTCCTTACCTTATCTTTTCTTTAAAAAAATTCATTCCTGTTGGTCTGACTCTTTCCTAGATGGCACGGACTGATTTAAATGGATACCAGAGCAAGAACAGCCCGAGGTGGGGCTCGAGGCGGGGCCAGAGGAGGAGCCCGAGGAGGAGCCCGAGGGGGAGCTAGAGGGAAAACTAGAGACGAGACCCCCATTACTCAGGAACAACATACTTCAGAGGTCGTAGCACAACCACCTCCACCTCCATAGCCCTTCAACTTGGAGAGAATGTCAAAGAAATTCAGAAATCTAGGAGGTGTACCTTTCACGGGGCGAGAGTCTGCGATTCAGGCAGAGGAATGGCTTAAGGACTGTGAAAAGATCCTAGAGGGCTTAGAATTAGAGGATCAACGAAAGCGTTTCCTGGCAGTATGACAATTAAAGGATGAAGCTGGGCATTGGTGGGATACGGTCGAGATCTGCAATGATGTGGCCAATATGTCTTGGGCCAAATTTAAAGAACTTTTCAATGACAAGTATGTTCCCCCACAAGCGAGAGAGCGCCTACGCGAGCAGTTTGTTAACCTACAGCAAGGGAGTATGTCTGTTTCTGAGTATGTGAGGAAGTTTGATGAGCTTTCACGATATGCTTCTGGGTTGATTCAAGATCCAGTAGAGAAGAATAAAAAATTCATCAAGGGCTTTCAAAGAAATATTTGAACAGAGTCACTGCTCATATCAAGCTCCCATTCAAAGAGGTAGTGGAGATGGCTTGCCGCTACGAGGAGAATGATAAGGCTAGACAGCAGGATAGAGGGAAAAATCAAAGCAACAACCAGAAGGAACAGGCTAACAAGAAACCGAAGGCAAGCAATTCTTCTGCTGCTAAGCCTCAAGGGAAGAAGAGGGACAGGAGCAAGTTGACATGCTTTAACTACGACAAGACTTGGAATTTTGAGTCCGAGTGTAAAGCTCCAAAAAGGGTCAAGAGGAACTAATCAGGACCTAGCCATAATCGTAGCCAGATTGCTCAGAATCGTGGCCAGAATTATCACAATGACAAGGAATGCTACAATTGCCATCAGAAGGGGCACATCAAGCCGAATTGCCCATTACTGAAGAATTCTCAAGTGGCACATGTTTACGAGGGAGCGATTGCACCAGCTTCTACCGAGGGGCCAGGTAAACCCGATGTCTTAGGAGGTACTCTTAATATTAAGGATATCCCTATTACTGTCTTATTTGATACTGGGGCAGCACAAAGCTTTATTTCTAATGATGCAATTAAAAAGTTAAAGTTGAAACCAAGAAAACTTAGAGAATTGATTAGAGCTAATAGCCCGATAGGAGGTTCTCTTATTCTCGATCAGTATTATAGAGAACCTATTTCTTTTTCTCGCTACCAGTTTCCCTTTGACTTGATCGTTATGAGTTTCTCCGGTTATGACGTTATTCTTAGGATAGATTGGCTAGCAAAGTATGAGGCTGAGTTGGTATGCGCTGAAAGAATAGTTAAAATCAAACCCAAATTTGGAGAAACTATATCTACACCATGCCACGGCTCAGCCACCGACAGAAAAGAATTCTGGTCTTCTCTAGAAGTCACCCCTACTTCTATTGAGGATATCCCTGTCGTCAAAGAATATGCTGATGTATTCAAAGAAGTTGAGGGCTTACCTCCGCATAGAGAAATCAGCTTCAGGATTGACTTAGCTCCGAATGCAAGGCCTGTTGTACATCCTATTCGGAGAATGTCACCAAAAGAAAAAGAAGAGCTGAGAAATCAAACCAAGCAGCTTTTGTGGAAGGGTCTGATCAGGCCCAGCTTCTCTGAATGGGGCGCAGCAGTGGTATTCGTCTCAAAATCGGACGGTACCCTCAAGCTATGTGTGGATTACCGCGATCTCAACAAATAAACACTGAAAAACAAATACCCACTGCCACGAATTGATGATCTATTAGACCGCTTGCATGGAGCACGAGTATTCTCTAGGATGGACCTAGCTACAGGCTTCCATCAACTTCATATTGCAGAGGAGTGTGTGCCTTTAACTGCTTTCAGAGGACCGGATATATTCTATGAATGGCTAGTAATGCCCTTCGGTCTATGTAATGCTCCAGCATACTTTGTTGATTTGATGAACAGAGTATTCAGAGATGTTTTAAATAAATTCGTGCTAGTATTCATTGATGACATCCTCATTTTTTCTAAATCCTCGGCTGAGCACGAACAACAGCTGAGAGAAGTCTTGGAGATTTTGCGAAGAAATGTGCTGAAAGCCAAATTTTCCAAATGCATATTCTGGCAAGAAAAGGTGAAATTCCTCGGTCATGTTGTATCAAAAGAAGGCATCTCAGTAGACCCAGGAAAGATCTCAGCCATCCAAGAGTGGAAGCAGCCTCGAACTCCCACAGAGGTCCGAAGTTTCTTGGGACTGGCTGGCTATTATCGGAAATTTGTCAAAGATTTTTCGAAGATAGCTTGTCCATTGACAAAACTGACCAAGAAGCATACAAAATTCAATTGGACACCCGAATGCGAGTCAGCTTTCCAAGATCTAAAAAGGAGGTTGACCAATGCTCCTGTGTTGACTATCATAGATGGCAATCAGGACTTGAAGGTCTGGACCGATGCTTCTGAACAAGGTTGTTTCTTTTATAAATCAACATGTCAGAGATAAGATTTTCTTTTAATGTCAAATCTCATTTTAACATGTTATCCCTTATTTATTAAATGTATTGGTGCGGTGCTGATGCAAAGAGATAAAGTAGTCGCATATGCTAGCCGCCAGCTGAAACCACATGAGAAGAATTACGCCACGCATGATCTCGAGATAATGGCCATTGTATTTGCTCTTAAAAAATGGAGGCACTATCTCTTGGGTGAGAAGTTCGAAATATATACGGATCACAAATCCTTGAAACATCTTTTTACCAAAAGAGATTTGAATATGAGGCAGCAACGCTGGGTTGAATTTCTTGCAGCCTATGATCTGGATATCCTATATACTCCATGGAAAGCCAACGTTGTAGCTGATGCGCTCAGTAGAAAGAATGTAGATGACGACAAGCTCATTCTCGCCAATCTCATTATCACTCCTACCCTGCTTGATAAAGTCTCTGCTCTTCTGAAGGATGATAAATTTGTTCAGAGGATTATCAAAAGAATTCAGGATGGCAAAACCACGAGTTTTCAAATTGATGACAAAGGGGTTCTGAGGCTATTAGGCCGAATCTGTGTCCCATACGATTCTAAGCTCAGAAGGGAGGTTATGGATGAATGTCATAAATCTAAGCTTAGTGTTCACCCTGGGGTGAGCAAGATGTATCACGACCTCAAGCGCACATTTTGGTGGAGGTCCATGAAGAGAGATATTTCTATTTACGTTGCTAGATGCCCCACTTATCAGCAAGTTAAAAGTGATCAACAGAAACTGGCAGATTTGTTGCAACCGCTAGGAGTTCCCGGTTGGAAGTGGGAGGAAATTTCTATGGACTTTATTGATGGCTTGCCACGAAGCAGAATGTGACGAAAAAGAATTTCGCTCGGTTCGAACCAGTCGCTAAACCGACCCAGACCGTTCGAAACGCCCTATCGTTTGAGAACACGACAAATCAGAATGCAGACGGAAGAACATTTCATTGTATATTACAACAATGCATCAGATTACAAGAATATACAGAGTATAAATAAATAAATATTACACAGAAATATCAGAGATTACAATAGATTACATAGCAGCGGAAAAATAATACAAAGCCCAACCGAAGGTGATATACGGATACAGAGCTTTCCGGATATCATTCCAGCTGTAAACCAGGATCCTGTGAATATAAATCTGCAAAACCGAAACTACTAGCTGCCCGTGCGGAAAATAGGGGCACCCAGAGTTTAGGTTAAAACAATAAACTCCAGGTCAGTCATGTGACTGGTGTGAGAACTAAAACAGTTATTTATCTTTGTTTTTAAAGTTAGGTAAATCAAGGGACCACGCCGTATAACATGGAACGGGTTTCCTCCCGAGAATACCAGTGCATAAAACAAATGGCGCAATGCTAAATAAAGAAAAATGAAGCTGTTATAAGACCCAGGTCCTATCACACAATGCAACGCAAGCCGGGGGATAGGGTTTTCCCTTATAACAGCCAAAGAATGCTTGATACGTTTAAAACAAATCATTTGATACTACTATAAGTGCATAGTGTATATAACAACATCAAATCATAAGTATCAATCATAGACGGCATGGGTACCATATATCATGTCGCCATACTAGTTCTACAACTAAAACCGCAAATGTCTCGTATTTGGAAATTGGGTTTCCATCTATGAACCGAGGCTAGGGATCGTCCTCTACCGATTCGAGACTGTCTAGCCCGAGTCTCAGGAGCAGAACGCATCGCCCCTTGGATCCTCAGGGCCGGTCCACCGATGTGGATTAAACTTAAATCCTGAACACTGCGTTTCTCCGCCCTTTGGGGCGTAAGCGAGCCAACGAATGGCTCCATCGGACCCGGATCGTCCGATCAAATCGAGGCGCCTCGCAACAGCAACAACCACACAGGTGAAAAGTATATAAATGTCAGGGCTGGTAGGTCACTGACACCACCCTAGCAAGAAAGAAACGCATGCCCTCCCTGACGTCCTCTCCCGTTTTTGGTTCACAACCGGGGTGCGAGGCTCGCGAATTCACGTTACACAAAGCTGTGCTACACAGGCTGTGCTTTGATCATCACCACAAGACTTTGCTTTTCAACAGAACCCTCGATCAATTGCCACTTAGGCATGCCACACAGGCAATTCACTCCATGCGTTTGATATCCATCAGTATATAACCCCTGAGCTCGTACGTCTCAGAGAAGGGCGTTAAGAAAGAGAATAAATTCTCCGCCGCCAAACAGAAATATATTTAATAGAGATCAATCACACGGACGAAAATCCAATGTCAGACACACAGTCTATTTACAAGTCCGTTCTGGGTCTGAACGAAACCGGAGGCACCTAGTACCCCGCATATCCATCGATCTCCAAGTACGTCTGGACGATCACCAACTGTTTCCATCTTATTGGGTGTACAGCCCAATCAAGATCATCAGTAATCACCCAAACAACGTGAAGACTTCCGGTCTTCGACCACCGTCTTCATCTTCGACTTATCGTCGTATCAGTTATTCAGAATGGGATAAACCCGGTCTTTCCGAATAACTCGCGTATATTTTAAATAAGTGTTACACAAACACAACATACGCCTCATTCCAATTCATCAGTCACTAACCGTAAATTAATCAAGAGAATAATTCCCCAAATATTAACCCCGAAGGCCGAAACCAACATTAGATCAATATTCAGAAAACCATTCTACTTGGCTAACCGACAGTTAGTTTCTAAATTTCACATTCATAGGGAAAGGTTCCCATTAATTTTATCCAAGATAAATTCCTTGAACTTATTCTTTAATCTTCTTTTGAATTTCGATTCAACTAGTCGAGATTAACGAACCTTACTGAAGTAATCATTGGTTTTAATTTCCCAATCCCAACCTATTCATCCCATGAAGTAAAACTGGTAATACTTCATATCTAACACCACGGTGTTATCGGTAAATTCAATTACCATTTCACGTTTAAATCCAATTAAAGATTTAACTATCGCCTGGAGCAAAACTGATGCTACTCCATTCTCGTCCTTTCAATCTAATTAAAGATTCATTAAAACTCCACTTAGTTTTAATCTTTGACTGGGTTAAAGAATCCGTGTCATTTAAAACACGGTTCACGATAAACCCAAAGTCACATTCCATTAATTATCGGGTTAAAGAACGAGTGTTATTTAAAACACTGTCCACGATAAACCCAAAAATCAATATCAATTCAATTGCAATTAAATATTATTTAATTGGTACACTTCATTAAATCTAAATAAAAAGATTTAATCTTTTCTCAACTGGGTTCAAGAACAGTGTTAGTGAAGACACCATTCACGACAAACCCAAATCACATTTGATATTCAATACGAGGCTCTGAATAGAAAATATATCGGCTTATATTCAATATCAAATTCTACGATTAACAAATGTCATATTGGAAATAACGATATAAATATATATCTTTCAAATTTCCATAACAATCATCTGTATAATCACGAATTCCAACATCGAAATATTCCGAAGACAATTTCGATTCAAATCCACTCCAATGCAATCATTGGAAATTCTGGTTATTTTTAAAACCCTTTTCAAATTCAATTTATTTATTTAAAAATAAATAGAATTATAATTCTATTTCAAAACCAGTTCATTTCGATAAAAATCTATTTTTATCTTTTCAAATATGGAGTTTTTCATCCCAAATCTTCACAAATCATTTCTTATGATTTTACACAGATTACTACTATTTTTAATAATTTTATCGAGGCCTGTACAGTCGATTTCCATCAATGGCCATCGAACTGCACTTACAGCGACCTTTTTCAAATTTGATTTGGACATAATTCCAAATCCAACCGTTAGATTTCAAATTTCTAATATTCATTAGAAAGCTCTTTTCGATACGAACCCAACGGTTCCGGTTTTAGGAGAATCCGACGGTTGGATCTCCCGTAATGTCCGTTTGAAATAAATGGTCGAAATTCGCGAACTGCCGCGGCGCGTTCTATTCGGGCCATTATATTATATATATAATATATATATAATATATTTCATCGATTTCTTTTTAAAACGAATTATAAAGATAGTTTTGAATTCGTTTCAAAAACATTTTCAACTTCCATTTCAATTCAAATCAAAATTGAATTCTTCCTTATAAATTCGTTTTAAAATTCATTTCTATTCATTTCAAATTTCAATTCAATTTGAACTGATTTTAATTCGGTTTTAATTCAATTCGAATTCGTTTTCTATTCGATTCGAATTCATTTTCAATTCAATTAAATTCAAATTGGTTTTCTATTCAATTCAAATCAAATTTCATTTTCTATTCTATTCAAATCAAATTTCATTCCAAAATATTCGATTTCGAAATCACTTTTCAATATTCGTTTTAAAATGAATAAAATCGATATAAATATCGTTCACGTCAAAATGGCGTCAATCTAATCAACACGGCTTCATATATTGATATTTTCAAATATTCCATTTCGAATATTTATATTTCAAATATTTTATCTCAAATGTTTCTTTTTTTTCTAAACTGGAATGAGGCCCAATCAATTACCATATAATGTTAATTATATGGATTTTCTACAACACATGTATATATCAACAACGATGAATAATCAACCATCATCCAAAGTGCATTCTACACTGTATAAGCATCAAAGATAAATATTCAACGCTTATAACAGCCTGTCAATCCATCGATCGACATACAACTAAACAATCGGGATTAGTGTACGTCAAATATCATCCCAATACCCGTGTAGGGTTTCAAGCAATCAAACACAGATTTTTATTTGTGCAGTTGGGCGATGTGTAAAATTTATCGTCCCAATCAATGTCCTTCAAATAGGTGTACATAAACAAACCGTCAGGTTTGTAAATGAATATTTATTTATTCACATTCACGTTAAAAATTATATTTTTAACGACCAAAATATTTTATTCAAACTATGAATATTCTATTCGGTTCATTTATTCAATAAAATGATATTTTTATTTTTCTAACATATTTTAGAAAATTTCGGCGGCATAACGGCACGATACTAGAAACGGGACAAGGCCTAGCCTTATCCCTGGTCTAGTGAAGGCCCACGCCATTCACACATCAATCAAACCCATTCATTTCACCAAACAATCAATTCAAACCAAATAAACTAACTAATTACTCAACCAAACAATTTAACAAACAAGCCATCCATGGTCTGTGGATGACGGGTGTCGGGTGCTACTAAACACCGTCTGCATCCTAGTATATATATATATAACTAGAAAAAGAAATTGAAAGGTCAGAAATTCTCACCAATAGCTATCCAATCATCTTGACTCTTCTTTTAGAGAAATCATCGCCATTCTCGCCTTTCGTCGCTTTCGTTGCCCGTAGCCACTACATATATAAAAATCACATTTTTATTTGTTCACTTTCAATTTAAAAATCATATTTTTATAATCGCTTCATACATTTAAAAATCGAATTTTTACCTCGCTATTCCATATATAAAAATCGAATTTTTACTTTGCTATTCAATATATAAAAATCGAATTTTTACTTTGCTATTCAATATATAAAAATCGAATTTTTACTTCTACTATATAGATAAAAATTATATTTTCACAACGATGTTCATATAGTAAAGATTATATTTTTATCACGCTATTCTTCATATAAAGATTTCACCTTTTCAAAAATAAATATTTTGCCTTTTCAAATATAAAGATTCCGCCTTTCCAAATATAAAGATGATATTTTTAATAATCCTATCCTGTAAAAATTCTTCTATATAGTAAAGATTATAATTTATTTCCTTCTTTTTACTTTCATGAACACACTATAAAAATTATATTCTTATTCTCTATACTATATAAAAATTCAAACTTTTCTAATATAATGATTTAAACTTTCCTAGTATAAAGATTCGACCTTTCCTTATGTAAAAATCCTAGTTTTCATTTGCTTAAAATCATGCCTTTTTATAAATAAAAAACTGAATTTTATAAATAAAAATCGTACTTTTATTTTTGCTACATAGAATAAAATTCTATTTTTATATCATCAAAGATCTCATTTTTCTATCTTGAAAAATATAATCCTCCTCTACTGAAAAACCACTTTCCTATGCGATGAAAAATCACATTTTCAAGTCATGTTCTAAATAATAAAAAATCAAATTTTTGTTCGTTATTCTATATATAAAAATCAAATTTTTATAAATATAAAGATCCAATCCTTTCTTGCATAAAAGTGTAATCTTTTCCTGTTAAAAACCTAAGCTTTACTTTGCTGAAAATCTAAGCTTTTTTTATTTCTAAAAATGAAAGCTTTACGTATATAAAATCCTAAATTTCCTTATATAAAAATCCTAAATTTCTATATAATAAACTCAGATTTTATTGTGAATAAAATTTTAAATACTCACCGTTTCACGGAGGGAAAGGCCGGGGTGTCGGGCTTCGGATCTGCGAAGGAGGGGTGGTTTCAGGTCTCGTCTGAAAAGGGGACCCGCTGCGTTTGACCGAAGGAATGGGGCTGCTGTCGTTCACTGTCGAAGGAGGAAGGGGGTGCCTGTTGGCAGCGCCAGAGGCCAGAGGGGTGGCGCGAGGTCGCGGTGGCCTGGGGGTGGAAGAAATGGCGGTTGCTCTGGTTTCCGTTGGTTTTGGGTGACGGGGCTCCCTTCGAAGGGAGCAGGAGGAGGGGGGATGGAGTCAGCGTCGCTGATGGGAGGGAGGTGCGGTGAGGCGGATCTGACAACGGCGACGGGGATCGAGGTCTGGAAAAGAGGGGCGCAGTCTTTTTTTTTCATTATTCTGATTTCAATCGAAATGGGGGGGGGGGCCAGAACGGGATTAAGGGGAAGAGGGAAAAGATTTTTTTTATTTTGCAAAAAGTTGACTTTTACATACGACCTCGAAACGAGGCCCACCGCCTGTCGTCCATAGCGTTTTAACCCCATTCCGAACACAATGGGATATGTATTGTAGGCTGATTCGATCGTCTCGATCAGTTTCCGTTAAAATCAACATATAACTCTATATATTGATTTTAAACGCTTATTTCAATTTACTGGGGTCTCATACTAACTCTATAAATCCCAGAAAAATATTTTCTAGCTTCGTATTGATGATACGGTCCTAACAAAACTAGTTTCGTTGAATTCTGAGAACGTTGGAAAAATGGCCATTTTCCAGTCGATTAAAATCAACTGAAACTGGTCAAATGCGTTTTCCTTTGCCACACTCACATATTGAATCGAAAAATTATGAAATTTGAAACCTAGCAATAACTTTACATCACGGATCCAACAAAAGTGGTTTCGTCGAAATCCGATGTCGTTTGCAAAATTTCTATTTTTAAGGGCCTGAATTCCATAGCGACTATTCAGAATTTTCAACTAGACATATCTTTTGATTCCCGCTATGAAATCTTGATTTTTCGGATTCATTGGAAAGATATTCACAATTAAATACCATTATTTTTGGTTTCACTAAAATCCGGATTGTTTTGCACCCGGTACATTCAATTGAAGTTTGAAACCGAATTATCGAACTACCGCGCCATTTTTAATTCTATTTTATAATCATATATAATTATTTGTATTCTAACGACGATCTATATAATATATACGTTCTAATCTATTCAAGATAAATTTCTCGTCATTTTTATTTAAAATAATTCATTTTAAATAATCAAAATTTGCTAAAATTGCCAAAATAAAAATTTTAAACTGGCCCAGATTTTCGGGTTATTACAATCTCCCCCACTTAAAACTTTTCGTCCCCGAAAAGGAACAAAGTCGAAAGTGGTTTGATTAATCAACTCTACGTTCGATCTGGTTTCCATTCTCCAACTTTTCAGTTTCTGAGAATTTCCAAAAATTTCAAAAATTTGGCTAACACCCTAAATTTTCGAAAAATTTCGCCATAACCTCCCCTGCACCGGGAGCCACGTGAAAATCCCGAAATTGCCATACAGGCCTTCTGATCTCAAAAAGAAAAAGAAAAAGCCAAGCGGCTAGCCAATAGGCTCATAAAATCATCATCACCCAAACAAATCAGTAAATTATGTAGTAAACATGTACCTATTTGTCGGGCAAACAAATTTTATTCTCTGCTCTAGCCTCCTTGCTATGACCTGTTCAATGTAAGTACAAGTATATGCAAGCAAATGCGACCAAATTTCAATACAATTCAATATTTGATACAATTAGGCGTAATGGTTCAAAATTATCAAACAATTAAACAAACAACACAAACATCAATCAATTAGTGAATTATCATTTGAAATTCTTAACTTTGATATATAGTCAAAAATCTCATTTTTGATGCCAAATAACAGCAATAAGCCCTATCTAATTTTGGTTCTCACACCAGTCAATAGGAAATATATAGAAATCTCACTTTCGTCACTCGAATATAAACACTGATGATGAGGCCTCATCATCAGAATCATCTCCGGGCGACTAGAGTGTGATTCTATATCTATCCAATATATTAAAATTTCGAACACACGTTTGCAAGACGTATATGCGAAATCTCTATATACTGGACTGTCCTAATCAATACAAATAAATATTCAAATACGAATAATTGATTTAAATTTTCAAAACAAAATTTGTTTTCATTTTAAAAATATACTCTTCACACTCGTTCTAGGATACTACTGATCCTATCTCTAACGAGTCATTCCCATTGGATATTACTAATCCAACATCTGATGAATTTTTTCGTATGGTTCTAATGTGCCTTGTTCTCTAGCTTTGTAAACCAAAGCTATGATACCAACTGTGACGAAAAAGAATTTCGCTCGGTCCGAACCAGTCGCTAAACCAACCCAGACCGTTCAAAACGCCCTATTGTTTGAGAACACGACAAATCAGAACGCAGACGGAAGAACATTTCATTGTATATTACAACAATGCATCAGATTACAAGAATATACAGAGTATAAATAAATAAATATTACACAGAAATATCAGAGATTACAATAAATTACATAGCAGCGGAAAAATAATACAAAGCCCAACCGAAGGTGATATACGGATACAGAGCTTTCCGGATATCATTCCAGCTGTAAACCAGGATCCTGTGTGAATATAAATCTGCAAAACCGAAACTACTAGCTGCCCGTGCGGAAAATAGGGGCACCCAGAGTTTAGGTTAAAACAAT
The DNA here is from genome assembly GCA_030737875.1 of Allium sativum. NCBI lineage: Eukaryota > Viridiplantae > Streptophyta > Magnoliopsida > Asparagales > Amaryllidaceae > Allium > Allium sativum. The sequence continues at coordinate 264,008,653 of CM060926.1, read as the reverse complement.
AAACTCCAGGTCAGTCATGTGACTGGTGTGAGAACAAAAACAGTTATTTATCTTTGTTTTTAAAGTTAGGTAAATCAAGGGACCACGCCGTATAACACGGAACGGGTTTCCTCCCGAGAATACCAGTGCGTAAAACAAACGGCGCAATGCTAAATAAAGAAAAATGAAGCTGTTATAAGACCCAGGTCCTATCACACAATGCAACGCAAGCCGGGGGATAAGGTTTTCCCTTATAACAGCCAAAGAATGCTTGATACGTTTAAATCAAATCATTTGATACTACTATAAGTGCATAGTGTATAAAACAACTTCAAATCATAAGTATCAATCATAGACGGCATGGGTACCATATATCATGTCGCCATACTAGTTCTACAATTAAAACCGCAAATGTCTCGTATTTGGAAATTGGGTTTCCATCTATGAACCGAGGCTAGGGATCGTCCTCTACCGATTCGAGACTGTCTAGCCCGAGTCTCAGGAGCAGAACGCATCGACCCTTGGATCCTCAGGGCCGGTCCACCGATGTGGATTAAACTTAAATCCTGTACACTGCGTTTCTCCGCCCTTTGGGGCGTAAGCGAGCCAACGAATGGCTCCATCGGACCCGGATCGCCTGATCAAATCGAGGTGCCTCGCAACAGCAACAACCACACAGGTGAAAAGTATATAAATGTCAGGGCTGGTAGGTCACTGACACTACCCTAGCTAGAAAGAAACGCATGCCCTCCCTGACGTCCTCTCCCGTTTTTGGTTCACAACCGGGGTGCGAGGCTCGCGAATTCATGTTACACAAAGCTGTGCTACACAGGCTGTGCTTTGATCATCACCACAAGACTTTGCTTTTCAACAGAAGCCTCGATCAATTGCCACTTAGGCATGCCACACAGGCAATTCACTCCATGCGTTTGATATCCATCAGTATATAACCCCTGAGCTCGTACGTCTCAGAGAAGGGCGTTAAGCAAGAGAATAAATTCTCCGCCGCCAAACAGATATATATTTAATAGAGATCAATCACACGAACTAAAATCCAATGTCAGACACACAGTCCATTTACAAGTCCGTTCTGGGTCTGAACGAAACCGGAGGCACCTAGTACCCCGCATATCCATCGATCTCCAAGTATGTCTGGACGATCACCAACTGTTTCCATCTTCTTGGGTGTACAGCCCAATCAAGATCATCAGTAATCACCCAAACAACGTGAAGACTTCCGGTCTTCGACCACCGTCTTCATCTTTGACTTATCGTCGTATTAGTTATTCAGAATGGGATAAACCCGGTCTTTCCGAATAACTCGCGTATATTTTAAATAAGTGTTACACAAACACAACATACGCCTCATTCCAATTCATCAGTCACTAACCGTAAATTAATCAAGAGAATAATTCCCCAAATATTAACCCCGAAGGCCGAAACCAACATCAGATCAATATTCAGAAAACCATTCTACTTGGCTAACCGACAGTTAGTTTCTAAATTTCACATTCATAGGGAAAGGTTCCCATTAATTTTATCCAAGATAAATTCCTTGAACTTATTCTTTAATCTTCTTTTGAATTTCGATTCAACTAGTCGAGATTAACGAACCTTACTGAAGTAATCATTGGTTTTAATTTCCCAATCCCAACCTATTCATCCCATGAAGTAAAACTGGTAATACTTCATATCTAACACCACGGTGTTATCGGTAAATTCAATTACCATTTCACGTTTAAATCCAATTAAAGATTTAACTATCGCCTGGAGCAAAACTGGTGCTACTCCATTCTCGGTCCTTTCAATCTAATTAAAGATTCATTAAAACTCCACTTAGTTTTAATCTTTGACTGGGTTAAAGAATCCGTGTCATTTAAAACACGGTTCACGATAAACCCAAAGTCACATTCCATTAATTATCGGGTTAAAGAACGAGTGTTATTTAAAACACTGTTCACGATAAACCCAAAAATCAATATCAATTCAATTGCAATTAAATATTATTTAATTGGTACACTTCATTAAATCTAAATAAAAAGATTTAATCTTTTCTCAACTGGGTTCAAGAACAGTGTTAGTGAAGACACCATTCACGACAAACCCAAATCACATTTGATATTCAATATGAGGCTCTGAATAGAAAATATATCGGCTTATATTCAATATCAAATTCTACGATTAACAAATGTCGTATTGGAAATAACGATATAAATATATATCTTTCAAATTTCCATAACAATCATCTGTATAATCACGAATTCCAACATCGAAATATTCCGAAGACAATTTCGATTCAAATCCACTCCAATGCAATCATTGGAAATTCTGGTTATTTTTAAAACCCTTTTCAAATTCAATTTATTTATTTAAAAATAAATAGAATTATAATTCTATTTCAAAACCAGTTCATTTCGATAAAAATCTATTTTTATCTTTTCAAATATGGAGTTTTTCATCCCAAATCTTCACAAATCATTTCTTATGATTTTACACAGATTACTACTATTTTTAATAATTTTATCGAGGCCTGTACAGTCGATTTCCATCAATGGCCATCGAACTGCACTTACAGCGACCTTTTTCAAATTTGATTTGGACATAATTCCAAATCCAACCGTTAGATTTCAAATTTCTAATATTCATTAGAAAGCTCTTTTCGATACGAACCCAATGGTTCTGGTTTTAGGAGAATCCGACGGTCGGATCTCCCGTAATGTCCGTTTGAAATAAATGGTCGAAATTCACGAACTGCCGCGGCGCGGCGCGTTCTATTCGGGCCATTATATTATATATATAATATATATAATATATATTTCGTCGATTTCTTTTTAAAACGAATTATAAAGATAGTTTTGAATTCGTTTCAAAAACATTTTCAACTTCCATTTCAATTCAAATCAAAATTGAATTCTTCCTTATAAATTCGTTTTAAAATTCATTTCTATTCATTTCAAATTTCAATTCAATTTGAATTCATTTTAATTCGGTTTCAATTCAATTCGAATTCGTTTTCTATTCGATTCGAATTCGTTTTCAATTCAATTAAATTCAAATTGGTTTTCTATTCAATTCAAATCAAATTTCATTTTCTATTCTATTCAAATCAAATTTCATTTCAAAATATTCGATTTCGAAATCACTTTTCAATATTCGTTTTAAAATGAATAAAATCGATATAAATATCGTTCACGTCAAAATGGCGTCAATCTAATCAACACGGCTTCATATATTGATATTTTCAAATATTCCATTTCGAATATTTCTATTTCAAATATTTTATCTCAAATGTTTCTTTTTTTTCTAAACTGGAATGAGGCCCAATCAATTACCATATAATGTTAATTATATGGATTTTCTACAACACATGTATATATCAACAACGATGAATAATCAACCATCATCCAAAGTGCATTCTACACTGTATAAGCATCAAAGATAAATATTCAACGCTTATAACAGCCTGTCAATCCATCGATCGACATACAACTAAACAATCGGGATTAGTGTACGTCAAATATCATCCCAATACCCGTGTGGGGTTTCAAGCAATCAAACACAGATTTTTATTTGTGCAGTTGGGCGATGTGTAAAATTTATTGTCCCAATCAATGTCCTTCAAATAGGTGTACATAAACAAACCGTCAGGTTTGTAAATGAATATTTATTTATTCACATTCACGTTAAAAATTATATTTTTAACGACCAAAATATTTTATTCAAACTATGAATATTCTATTCGGTTCATTTATTCAATAAAATGATATTTTTATTTTTCTAACATATTTTAGAAAATTTCGACGGCATAACGGCACGATACTAGAAACGGGACAAGGCCTAGCCTTATCCCCGGTCTAGTGAAGGCCCACGCCATTCACACATCAATCAAACCCATTCATTTCACCAAACAATCAATTCAAACCAAATAAACTAACTAATTACTTAACCAAACAATTTAACAAACAAGCCATCCATGGTCTGTGGATGACGGGTGTCGGGTGCTACTAAACACCGTCTGCATCCTAGTATATATATATATAACTAGAAAAAGAAATTGAAAGGTGAGAAATTCTCACCAATAGCTATCCAATCATCTTGACTCTTCTTTTAGAGAAATCATCGCCATTCTCGCTTTTCGTCGCTTTCGTTGCCCGTAGCCACTACATATATAAAAATCACATTTTTATTTGTTCACTTTCAATTTGAAAATCATATTTTTATAATCGCTTCATACATTTAAAAATCGAATTTTTACCTCGCTATTCCATATATAAAAATCGAATTTTTACTTTGCTATTCAATATATAAAAATCGAATTTTTACTTTGCTATTCAATATATAAAAATCGAATTTTTACTTCTACTATATAGATAAAAATTATATTTTCACAACGATGTTCATATAGTAAAGATTATATTTTTATCACGCTATTCTTCATATAAAGATTTCGCCTTTTCAAAAATAAATATTTCGCCTTTTCAAATATAAATATTTCGCCTTTTCAAATATAAAGATTTCGCCTTTTCAAATATAAAGATGATATTTTTAATAATCCTATCCTGTAAAAATTCTTTTATATAGTAAAGATTATAATTTATTTCCTTCTTTTTACTTTCATGAACACACTATAAAAATTATATTCTTATTCTCTATACTATATAAAAATTCAAACTTTTCTAATATAATGATTTAAACTTTCCTAGTATAAAGATTCGACCTTTCCTTATGTAAAAATCCTAGTTTTCATTTGCTTAAAATCATACCTTTTTATAAATAAAAAACTGAATTTTATAAATAAAAATCGTACTTTTATTTTTGCTACATAGGATAAAATTCTATTTTTATATCATCAAAGATCTCATTTTTCTATCTTGAAAAATATAATCCTCCTCTACTGAAAAACCACTTTCCTATGCGATGAAAAATCACATTTTCAAGTCATGTTCTACATAATAAAAAATCAAAATTTTGTTCGTTATTCTATATATAAAACTCAAATTTTTATAAATATAAAGATCCAATCCTTTCTTGCATAAAAGTGTAATCTTTTCCTGTTAAAAACCTAAGCTTTACTTTGCTGAAAATCTAAGCTTTTTTTTATTTCTAAAAATGAAAGCTTTACGTATATGAAATCCTAAATTTCCTTATATAAAAATCCTAAATTTCTATATAATAAACTCAGATTTTATTGTGAATAAAATTTTAAATACTCACCATTTCACGGAGGGAAGGGCCGGGGTGTCGGGCTTCGGATCTGCGAAGGAGGGGTGGTTTCAGGTCTCGTCTGAAAAGGGGACCCGCTGCGTTTGACCGGAGGAATGGGGCTGCTGTCGTTCACTGTCGAAGTAGGAAGGGGGTGCCTGTTGGCAGCGCCAGAGGCCAGAGGGGTGGCGCGAGGTCGCGGTGGCCTGGGGGTGGAAGAAATGGCGGTTGCTCTGGTTTCCGTTGGTTTTGGGTGACGGGGCTCGCTTCGAAGGGAGCAGGAGGAGGGAGGGGGAAGATGGAGTCGGCGTCGCTGATGGGAGGGAGGTGCGGTGAGGCGGATCTGACAACGGCGACGGGGATCGAGGTCTGGAAAAGAGGGGCGCAGTCTTTTTTTTTCTTTTCATTATTCTGATTTCAATCGAAATGGGGGGGGGGGGCAGAACGGGATTAAGGGGAAGAGGGAAAAGAAATATATATATATATATATATTTATTTTGCAAAAAGTTGACTTTTACATACAACCTCGAAACGAGGCCCACCGCCTGTCGTCCATAGCGTTTTACCCCCATTCCGAACACAATGGGATATGTATCGTAGGCTGATTCGATCGTCTCGATCAGTTTCCGTTAAAATCAACATATAACTCTATATATTGATTTTAAACGCGTATTTCAATTTACTGGGGTCTCATACTAACTCTATAAATCCCAGAAAAATATTTTCTAGCTTCGTATTGACGATACGGTCCTAACAAAACTAGTTTCGTTGAATTCTGAGACCGTTGGAAAAATGGCCATTTTCCTGTCGATTAAAATCAACTGAAACTGGTCAAATGCGTTTTCCTTTGCCACGCTCACATATTGAATCGAAAAATTATGTAATTTGAAACCTAGCAATAACTTTACATCACGGATCCAACAAAAGTGGTTTCGTCGAAATCCGATGTCGTTTGCAAAATTTCTATTTTTAAGGGCCTAAATTCCATAGCGACTATTCAGAATTTTCAACTGAACATATCTTTTGATTCCCGCTATGAAATCTTGATTTTTCGGATTCATTGGAAAGATATTCACAATTAAATTCCATTATTTTTGGTTTCACTAAAATCCGGATTGTTTTGCACCCGGTACATTCAATTGAAGTTTGAAATCGAATTATCGAACTACCGCGCCATTTTCAATTCTATTTTATAATTATATATAATTATTTATATTCTAACGACGATCTATATAATATATACATTCTAATCTATTCAAAATAAATTTCTCGTCATTTTTATTTAAAATAATTCATTCTAAATAATCAAAAATTGCCAAAATAAAATTTTTAAACTGGCCCAGATTTTCGGGTTATTACACAGAAAAGGGAATGATAGCATATGGGTGATTGTAGACCGCTTAACGAAGTCTTCCCATTTCATCCCTGGCAGGTCCAATAGAACAGCTCGAAGTTTGGCGCAACTCTATCTTAAAGAGATAGTCAGACTACACGGAGTTCCCAAAAGCATTGTCAGTGATCGGGATCCGTTATTTACTAGCAAATTATGGGAAGCTTTTCAAGAAGAGCTTGGGACCAAATTAAACCTGAGCACTGCTTATCACCCTCAGACAGATGGCCAGACTGAGAGGGTGAACCGCATTTTGGAAGATTTGTTGCGAGCTTGCATCCTTGATTATGGCGGTTCATGGGAGGATCACTTGCACTTGGTGGAATTCTCTTATAATAATAGCTACCAAGCAAGCTTGAAGATGTCACCGTTTGAATTGTTATATGGCAGACCATGCAGATCTCCGGCATGTTGGGTGGAGTCAGGCAATCGACTAGTCTTGGGCCCCGACATGGTCCGTGAAGCATCGGATAAGGTTGATTTGATTTAGAAGCGCCTATTGGCTGCTCAGAGCCGACATAAGAGCTATGCAGACAAGCGACGAAGAAATTTAGAATTCTCTATTGGTGATCGAGTATACTTGAAGGTTTCTCCATTGAGAGGCGTAATTCGTTTTGGAAAGACTGGAAAGTTGGCACCGAGATTCATTGGTCCATTTCCTATTCTCGAAAGGATTGGTACTCTCGCTTATAGAGTGCAGCTGCCTGACTGGTTGCCAGGGGTGCATGATGTATTTCATGTGTCTCAACTCTGCAAGCATGTGCATGATCCAGATCTGATTGAGGATGAATTAAATCAACAGGTCCTGGAGATTACTCCGAGTCTAACAGTGAGAAAAGACCCGATAAAGATCATTGGCAAGGAAACCAAAATTTTGAGGAACAAGAGGCTCAACCTAGTCAAAGTTCAATGGAGTGGGGATCCTAGAGACTGTACTTGGGAGACAGAGGATAGCATCAAAAAGGCTTACCCCAAGTGCAGAGCGGACATATTCGAATAACTCTTGTGTTAAGGTACATTTACCCCCAATTTACATTTTCCGTCTTGTTTCCTACTTTACTTTGCTTCCTTTTCGATGACGAAAAACTCTTAAGTGGGGGAGATTGTAACGATCCGGAAAATCCGAGCCAATTTAAAATTTTTATTTTAAATAATTTAGTGGAAAAATGTGGCAGAAATTAAAATTTTCATTTTTAAATAATATTAAAGCCAGTGAAAATAGTCAATTTTCAAACGATCTCTGTTTTCGACGAAACCACTTTTGTTGAAACCAAAATGTCAGATTATTGTTAGGTTTAAATTTTTAGAATTTTTCGAGCTAGTATGTGAGCGTGGCAAAAGAAAATGTGTTTTGTTCAATTTAGTTAAATTTAAACGACTGAAAAATAGCCATTTTTCAAACGGTCTCAGAATTTGACGAAATTAATTTTGTTAGGACCGTATCATCATAACGAAGACAAATATATTTTTTCGGGATTTTTCCGAGTCCGTATGCGACCTCGGTGAATTTATTTATACGAATGAATTAATTTAATAAAGGAATTAAATATTAAAATAAATAAAACAGGCCATAGACAGTCGTTTGGGCTGATGGGACATGGCCCGTTGGATCCGGAATATGGGTTATTTGCTAGGGACACTTTCTACTGGACTGGAAATAGAACAGTTAAAAAGTTATGGATTTAAATATAAAAATTCATTTAAAAATATATAAATAATGGGAAAAGTAAAACCTAATTCACTATTCACCGTCTTCTACAGCCGCCACCCTTTGAAATCCATGGCCACCATCATTCAAACCTTCCTCTTCTAATTTCTCTCCCATCTCCTCGAATCAGACCTCAATACTTACACCACTCCGAAGCTCTCTTCTCCCTCTTTCAATCTATACGGCCATCACCCCTTACAAACGCCTATAGGCCAAGCACCAGGTCTCCAAACCTGCGCCTAAAAGCCTCGTCGGCCTCCCCCTGGGTCCCACCGAGTTGCACCATTTTGGGTGCACCGTGGGTTGCTCTCCGTCGTGCCATCTCCTGATCGGCCTCCAACACCCTGTACTACTCGAAAACCGAAGACCTAAATTTGAACAAGTAGTTAAACTACGTGGCCTTCATCTGTGAAGTGGAAGAAAGGTTTAATTTCTAATTAATTCCTTAATTAATTAATTTAAAATGTTATTAACCTTAATTTGATCATAACTCCTTCATTTGAACTCGAAATTCGGCGATTTCAGATCCGTCAAGATCGTACAACGAAGATCTACATTCCTAGACTGAAAAGGGACCATTTTTAACTGTTTGAAATTTGGACCAAATCGCGAACGACTGTGAGAATTCTTCTTTTATATAAATAAATAAATATTTAATTTAATTGTTATGTGGCGATTGAAATGTGTATAATTCAGATCTGTTATGTGATGATATTGTAGATGTTTATTCTGTTTGTTGTGGATGTTTATTCTATTTGTTGGTGATATATAAACACATATTTCTTTGTGTTTCAATAAAATAAAATTACCATTTTGTTTATTTATTGATTTGGACTAGAATTTCCAAACTTATAAAAATTACCATTTTGTTCAATTATTAATTTAGATTAGAATTTCCATTTCGATAAAAATAAAAACACTATGTTGTCATGTTAGTGGAATTGATTTACTTTATCAATTCAAAATAAAACCTTGATTTGTCATTATAGTTGGAATTGATTTATTTTTTCAATTCAAAATAAAAACACTATGTTGTCATGTTAGTGGAATTGATTTACTTTGTCAATTCAAAATAAAACATTGATTTGTCATTATAGTTGGAATTGATTTATTTTGTCAATTCAAAATAAAAACACTAAGTTGTCATGTTACTGGAATTGATTTACTTTGTCAATTCAAAATAAAACATTGATTTGTCATTATAGTTGGAATTGATTTATTTTGTCAATTCAAAATAAAAACACTATGTTGTCATGTTTGTGGAATTGATTTACTTTGTCAATTCAAAATAAAATATTGATTTGTCATTATAGTTGGAATTGATTTATTTTGTCAATTCAAAATAAAAAACTATTTTGTCATGTTAGTTGAATTGAGTTATTTTGTCAATTCAATTGTATGAATATCATTTTGTCATGTTTATTTACTTGTATAGAATTGTCAATTCAATATGAAACCTTATAGTATCATTCTTATGGAATGGAGATAGAATTGTCATTTTATTTAATTTATTAGAATTGACAATACAATTGAAATATATCCCTAATGCAAATATACATTGGAAAATAAAGATGTTCTTTTATTTGCATCCTCTGATGCAAATATACGTTAAAATAAAAGTTACATTTTTGTTCGCATTTTTAGATTTTCAATGTAAATAAAAAGAAATAAAAAGATTTACATTTTTCAATGTAAATAAAAAGAAATAAAAAGATTTACATTTTTCAATGTAAATAAAAAGAATAAAAAGATTTACATTTTTCAATGTAAATAGAAAAGAAATAAGAAGATTTACATTTTTCAATGTAAATAAAAAGAATAAAAAGATTTACATTTTTCAATGTAAATAGAAAAGAAATAAGAAGATTTACATTTTTCAATGTAAATAAAAAGAATAAAAAGATTTACATTTTTCAATGTAAATAGAAAAGAAATAAGAAGATTTACATTTTTCAATGTAAATAGGAAAGAAATAAGAAGATTTACATTTTTCAATGTAAATAAAAAAAATAAAAAGATTTACATTTTTCAATGTAAATAAAAAGAAATAAAAAGATTTACACTTTTCAATGTAAATAAAAAGAAATAAAAAGATTTACATTTTTCAATGTAAATAAAAAGAAATAAAAAGATTTACATTTTTCAATGTAAATAAAAAGAAATAAGAAGATTTACATTTTTCAATGTAAAGAAAAGAAATAAGAAGATTTAAATTTTTCAATGTAAAGAAGAGGAATAAAAAGAATTTACCTTTTTCTTTGTAAATAAAGGAATAAAGAGAACAAACTTGGCAATGACCTTAAATTACATTTTCTTATGTAAATGAAAGGAACAGTTTGGTGAAAACTTTATTTACATCTTCGGTGTAAATGAAATGAACATGTTTATAATAGAAACATTTATTTACATATAGAGTAAAGGAATAAGAAAAGAGTTGAAACAAAAATAAACATTTTTGTTAAAGAAAAGAGTTGAAACAAAAATAAACATTTTTGTTAAAGAAAAGAGTTGAAACAAAACAAACACGTTTGTTGAAATAAAAGAGTAGAAATTAGAAATGTAAATTTTATCATCACTTTAGGTACGATAAAAAGAATAAATTATAATAGTTGAAATCGCTAAACGATTTATATTTATATATAAACGCGCGTGGCAGTTCGCGTATCGGCAATCGCAACTTTAAACGATTATACCGAAAGATCCGACCGTTGGATTTTCCCAAAACTGGAACCGTTAGGACCGCTTTGGGAAGAGCTTTCCAACGATATAAACTTCATCAAAATCCGACGGTTAGATTTCAGGATATATGTAAATCAAAATTTGTTAAAAACAGCTCTAGTGCAGCCCACTGACCCGAAGCGTCGTTTTATTATTTTGAGCTATTTTTAAATAAATGAAAATCGCGATAAATCATTTTAAATAGATATTAAAGACAGGAAATGATTTAAATGATAATTTTGCGATAATTATTTGAAAAGACCGAGTTTAACTTATTTCAAATAATTATACGGTGATTAAATCGAAATATAGAAGACGGTGGTTGAAGACCGGCGATCTTCGCATCGAATGGACGACGACTAATGATGCTTTGGACTGACTTGCTCCCAGGAAGGGGTTGAAGCAGTTGTTGTGAGGATGTATGTGTTGGTTGTGCGGATAAGCAAGAACCTCTTAGGTGTCTCCGGTTTCGTTCAGACCCAGGACGGACTTGTAAATGGATGCGTGTTTGACGTTGGAATTCATTTAGTGTAATTAAATCGATTTATATTGATGTATGTCTGTTTGGTGGTGGATAATTTATTTTCTACTTAACACCCTGGTATATATCAATATTTGTCGGTAGCATGGCATGAATGGTCAATGTGACATGCCAAGGTGCAAATAACAAGGCTTTTGTTGAAAAGCAGGCCTTGCGGTTGATGATCAAAGCATAGCCTGTTTAGGCATAGCTTTGTGTATAGCATGACTTCGCGAACCTCACACCCCGGTATGAGTCAAAAACGGGATATGGACCGTAGGGAGTGCACACGTTTCTTTCTAGCTAGGGGTAGTGTCAGTGCTTATACTGGCTGGTATTTTACTTATGTGGATGATGGATTGAGGTACCTCATGTTTTATAGGTTGTTAGTGGCCATATCGAGGTCCAAAGGGACCGGGAAACGTGTGTTCAGGAATTGCCAATCCACTACCGTTAGGTGGGGACCGGCCCTACCGCTCCAAGGGTTCACTGCGGGGAATCCTGAGGCATTTGCTAGAGCGTCTCGAATCAGAGAGGACGATCCCTAGCCTCGATTTCATGACAGAAAAACCAATTTCCAATACGACATTACGGTCTTGATTGTAAACTTATATTTGGTGACATAGTATATGGTACCTATGCCGCCTAGGATTGATACATTTATATTGAAGTATTTTAATACTGCTTAGACACTAATAATAATATTAAAAATATTATTTTATACGTATCAAGTCATGTTTGATCATTATAAGGAAAAACTCTATCCTTCGGTTTGTGTTGCATTGTGTGATAGGACCTGAGTCTTATAATGATTTCATTTTTCAAAAGTCATTTCGTTGTTTTTGTATAAACCTTATTAAATCATGCATTGGAAATCAAATGGAGTAAACCCGTTCCGCATTAGCGGCGTGGTCCTATGATTAGCCATATTGTTAGTTAATATAGAAAGATTTCTCATACCAGTCCCACGACTGACTCGATGTTTGTTTCACTTTGCAAACTCGGGTGCCCTCTCTTTACACGGGCAGCCAAGTGACAGGTTCTTAGTTAGACATTTTCTGGATTGAAGACTGCTTGGAAGAAGGAGACGAGGACTCTCTTTTATCTTTATCTTTTGCTTTAGAGACTTTATTTCATTCTGTATTTTGATGTACGTTTTGGAGTTGGAACTTATTTCCTTTGATTCAGACTTTTATTTTGCTAAGTTGTATCCTGTAAACTGCGCACTCTGTGGTTCTGTTGATGTGATGTTTATGACTTATATCTTTCCGCTACAATAATTATGTGTTATGATATTATCTGAGATCTGTTGTTGTTATAAATATGTTGTATTCCAAATGATTATCCTGACTTTCGGTCAACGGAAGTTAGGGGTTATCACAAATAGTGATACTTAGTTGTCAGTCCTTAGAGAGTTAGTCCAGTCATATTCCTTCTATTTTTAATGGTTCAGATTTTTTAAATTGGAAATCAGAAATGAAATCCTATTTAAAATCTGTTGATATTAAATGTTGGAATAGTATTATAAATAGGTATGATATTATAAATAGGGTTGATATTGAATTTAATTTACGCGCTACTCATATTTTTTGTTCTTATATTGATGATGTACAATATAGCCTTATTTCCCATTGTTTAACTGCGCAGGAAATCTGGCAGACTCTCAACGCGCTATATGGAAAAATTGACAACTGCTCAAAACCGCATAATGGCAACTCAGATTCAGATCTATGCTTAACAGGTCATATAGATGATATTTCGGATAGATCAGATGATGGAGATTCAATAGACGAAGAGACAGGAAATTTCTCTCATGAAGATTTAGTTTATATGTGTGTTGATTTAATTAAATCTGTTGATAAAATCCAACTGAAAATTAAAACTTTGAAATCTGAAAATTCTGAGTTGCGATGCAAAAGTAATGATTTGGAATTGAAATTGGAAAGTAGAAAATTTTCTAATTCTATGTGCAAAAAATGTTTGAATTTGGAAAATAACCTTACTCATCGTAATGAAAATCTTGAACAGCTTGAAAACCAAAATTTGATTTCGAAAAACAATGAGGATGAGCTAACTCGTTGAATCAATTTTTTGCAAAAGGAATTAGATAACTTCAAGACATATGAAAATTCCAAATTTGAAATTTTTGAAAAAGATAAGTTGTTGAGAACTGAATCTGCTTTGAAAGAGCCTGAAAACAAAATTGAAAGATTCAAATTTTGTGAAAAACAACAATTTGAAAAGCAAATTCAGTTAGAATATGAGATTCTTGAATCCAAGACCAAAATCAAGTTGCTTGAAAATGAAAATTTGATTTTGAAACAGAATGATACTGAAAGGAGAAAGATCAACATTAATCATTGTTCAAATCTGATGAAAGAGAATTCTAACCTTAAATCTAAATTTCGACAACTTATATTAACTCTGATCAAATTTTAACGGAGAATTTTTTTTAAATATGTTGTTGAAAATTCAACTCTTTTCACGAAATAAAAGTGGTCTATGTTTTGGGAAAAGAAATGATTTTGATAATTTGAACTCTTGTGATTTTAAAAATCCTTTAAACTGCTTCAAGAACGGTAATTCTGAAAATTTGATTTTCAAAAATTCCAAAAGATTTTTGAATCACAAACAAGATAAGGATTGGTTTGATAACACTTCATCTAATTCATTTTGGATCCCAAAAGGAAATAAAGTAAATTCGTGTAAATTCAAATAAGTTTTGGTTTCGAAGGGTACAAAGGTAAATTCGGATGGATTGTTATACTAACTGGTTTCGGTACCAAAACGTACAAATACAACTGTGAGTGGTTTTACTTCTTTTGTTAGACCACTCAATCCTTTATATTGCAAGGTACCGAAGGAGGCCGAGCAACTACTGTGCAAAAAGAGAAACTGAATTCAATCTTGGAATCATTCACAGTTCCTTAGCCAAGTCTAATAAGTTAGATATTCTAGTTTAAATTGCTTTCAAGTATGATCTCTGAACTCATCTTTGTAAATATTCTTTGTTTTATTTTTATTCCTTTGTCTATCCTCTTCTGTTTATTTTCTTCTGTTTGTTTTTGTTTTGACTTGTCACTACTATATCTTTATTTTTTATTCTGTGCTTCTTAAACTTCCAGTTGCAGTATTCTTGATTTTCTAGAAATTTGCTTTATGTGAATAAAACTCTCTTGTTTTAATCATTTCCAGATCTTGAATTTAAATATGTAATTATCTGCAACTGTTTTGAAGTTTTTTTTTGAATTCTTAACAGTGCTGAAGCATTAATATCATATCTTGAACACTATTATTTTGAATTCTAAATTTTTGAAGATCTGAATAATTAATGAAATTTCACACACTTATGCTATTTTGAGTTTCTTCCAATTCATTTTGGAAACGCTTAAAATATTATACTCATTACAGTACACTGCTTCTTATCATTCATGATAATTTCATTGATTTTCGGATTGGCTTGAATCACAGTGATACATCTTGAATTTCATCTTGATTCGTGATCATTATGGTTGAAGTTTGTTTGTTTGAAATCATCTGAAATTCTTGATATTATGAATCTCACACACCTCTTAAATTTAAAATTATTAATCTTGTGTGACTGATTCATTATATCTCAAAACTTGACATTGATTTAAGTGATTTCAAATAAATTATTTTGGATCATGAATATCTCTCAAATCTGATGTGAATGATCTGAAATTATTCTTGTACTTGTAAGTGATACTTGTGAAAACTTTTTGAAAATCTGGTCTTAAATCTCATTGTAATTTCATGATTATTTGATTTGAATATCTGTTTGTTTAAAATCATTTGAAATGATTGATTTATTGAATATCACACATATCTTGAACCTGAAATTAATAATCATGTGTGAGCGATTCATTCAATCTGGAGTTTTTCATATTCCTCAAACGACTTCAAATAAATGATATTTTTAATCTTGGATTATGAATCATCTTATGTGATCGTCATCTTGACAAGTCTGTTTTGAACTGATTTCTTATGCTGCTCCGATATTGTTTTGAAAATATTTTGGAAATTGCTTGTTTATGATCTGTTTGCTGCTCTGATACTGTTTTTCAAATAACTGTTCATTCTTGTTTGCAACTCTGATAAATGTGCCAAATTTGTTAATTTTGTCTATTTGGGCTTTATGATTAAACTCTTATTGTCTGTGATATCCCTGTTTATCTCCAGTGTCATGTTAAAATCCTCATAAATTGAGACATCAAGTGGTATCAGTTTAGAAGCGCTGAATTTGTTTTTGCTGTATATATATTTTTAAATCCCTCTTGGCTTGTATAGTTTTTATTATCCCTCTTGTAACTGATTTTCATTTTTAAAGTTATTTATTGATTATTCATTCAGAAATTGAAATTAATAACCAAACCAAACTATATTTATAATTCATCAAAATTAATATCATATTTTGAAATTATGACTGCAGTATATTTCACAATGAGAGGAGATTTTATTTAGATTTTCATGATGGTTGAACATTTATTATAATATCTTTGAATTAGCGATTATTTCACGACCATCTTCTTTATATACCATTATTCTATCACTCATCATGTCTTTTATATTAATGTTGAGAGTTTAATATTTTTCAAAAAATCTTCTTGAATAAATAGTGGAAATAATTATGATAGAAATTGGACTATGTTGTTATTCAGAATTAGTGTTAATTGAAAATTTTCAACAATCCCGGTACAGTCGAGCATATTTCATAATATAATAAATTTAGAAATTTAATTCACAGACCATTTCTGTACCTACTGCATTTCTATCATCCATTTTTGGTTTTATATACTGAGGAGTTCTTCATTTTGAAACTACAAATAATAAATATATAAGTGTGTCTAACCTCATTTAAAAATCCAAGCTCTGGTCATGCATGGTTAAGAGACAACTTATAATTTAAGCTGCGACTGATTGCATTTAAAAATCCAAGCTCTGGTTATGCGTGGTCAGTGTGCTCTTAAATAAAAATAAAAGAAAACGAAAAGGAAATTAAATAAATAAAATTTTATATGAAATCCTCCTTGGTGTATAAAAACCTGTCTATCAATCCATTTTCTAATTTGTGAAATGTTATAATATTTTCTGACGTATTATGATTTATTGATTGATATGTATTGGGATTTGAGATTATATGATTGCGTCACTTAAGTTGAAATTATAATTATTGACCAAATCCACCACTGTTTTGTGGTTCAACTTTCAAAATTCTATTGAAAATAATTGGAAATCATTTTTGAACTCTCTCCATTTCTATAAATTTTATCGTGAATCCATCATTCTCTGAAATGTGAAATATGCCACCTGTTCTCAGTTTATTATGATTTTTGTTTGACTGATTGAGATTTATGATGACTGTTCTTCCTCTTATGCTGAAATTATATTTTAGTTCAATTTTCATGTATATTTTAAATTCTGAATCCTTTTGATGATAACAAAAGGGGGAGAATGGGTTGTGATTTTGATTTATGAGTGAATATTTTATAAATATTTTAATTTTGAAAAAATTCCAATTCATCTTCACATTCTTTCCACTCATGCACAATTATAGGGGGAGTTTCTGTTGTAGGGGTAGCATTCAAATAGGGGGAGTTCTGTTCTTCACTGGCAAACACATTTATTGTGCTCAAAATCTTAGTATTTGTTTGTCCTCATCAAAAGGGGGAGATTGTTGTATATAACATTGTTGTATACACAACTATTTGATTTTTATTTGATGATAACAAGCAAATATGTTTTATTATTAAATGTGTTTGTTACTATACTGTTTCATATATACATCACAGACAGAAATATAATATTTATATTTAAATAGAATACGACTGTATAAAAATTCAAATATTCAGACAGTATTTTATTTAAATATAATATTTTATTTCAATATTCAAACCGTATAGCTTTCACAAACTCCAGTATTTGTAATTTTTCACTAATATACATTTCATTCATTTTCTGTACATCAACTCCTCACTACAACACTCAACACTCTATCACTCAGTTTACAGACTCGCTCATATACAGATATTCTTTTATACATTTCTCTGTAATCTTCAGTATTCTATCTTAACAACATCTTCTCAGTCAGTCCAGTCATCACCTTCTTACCTGTCACCTGAAAAACACACACAGTACACTGCAACAGAAATAATATTCTAAATTCTAGCGAATATATTTTTTATTTAAAAATTTTATTTGCCTCAGATTTCTGGTGTGTTTCTCATCATTTTTCATGACTTGATCTGATGTGTATATATTTCTAGTTCCCACTGTTCAGCGTCAACACACTACACCGGTTTGCTGATCAGAACCAGTAACTGATTCTGAACAGCCTCAACACAGTGTAGCGGTTTGCTGATAAAGTTTCATTCGGACAGTCACACGTATATACACACATGTGTACACACACATATGTGCATATATACATATATGTATACTTGAATGAAAATACATGTCAAACTACCAAAAATAATCATGGATGCAAGGATACAAGTTTCAACAAAGCCAAGTCAGCAAAATACATGTGTGAAACAAGCAAAATAGTGGGACATGCAACTGTACTAGGACAAAGAACATGGTGACATGTGATTTGGCAAGAATTCAAAGCAGTGCCAACTTGAATGACAGCAAATACATGGAGAATAACAGCTCATAACAAGGCACCAATAAAGATAATGTGGTCGAGAACATCACAAGGCAAATTCATCTGTACATGGTTGAAGGAGTTCAGTGCTTAAACATGAATGGCATGCATACAAAAATTACATGAAATGGAGCAAGGTTCGAATTTCAATTTTACAAGTGCCACAGGCATGAAAGCATGTATATGGATTTGTGGATCAGAAGTACACAAAAGCAGCATAGTGAAAACAGTTTACATGTGAGCTCAGACTCAAGTCAGACAGTAGTGAAGTGGTCAACCCAGCTTACATAGTGATACAACATGATACAGCATGGTGATAAGCATCAAGTATTTATAACACGTGGTGTCAACTACACATCAAAGCAGCATGTACATAGAACTTGTGTACAAGTGTATATGTAGACATATGTTGGCAAGTCAAAGTTTTCAAACATGGCAGGAATGGAGTAATACAAGTTATCAAGCATGTCCATGATGGCCCATAGTCATGACAAGTGAACAATGGTGAAGGTAAAAAAATCATTTCAAGTTGCCGAAAACAAATGTCCAGAAAGCTGCAATTAAGTTTGAGATTAAATCATGCAAGTGTGACACTATCTTAATAAATGGGAAAACTTTTTTTGGCAGCATATAAGAAATTCCATAAATCGCAGTTTGGAGTTAAGGAAAGAAGCCAGGTTGAAAGGCAATCAATGATTTCCTAGAATACTATCACTTTTTAGGAATTGGACAAAACTGTTTTGGGAAAAACTGTTTTATTTTGTTTCCAGTTTTTTCATCCTCCAAATCATGGCAATCAAATTTTTCCAGCATGCAAGAATGAACAAGGGACAAGACAATTTGTGTTCACACAACAATTGTGACAAATTAATTTCATTTCAGGAAAGTTTTCAGTTTTAAAGACCGGTTTTTAATCAAGGAAATCATCAAAAAGTTTCCTATTTTTAGAAACCATTTTTGGGCAACAAAAGTTGTTTTCCAGTTTTGCAAATGAGATTCATTGCAGACAAATCTATCAAGCAATAAAACAGGAAACAAAATCTGAAATCAATTAGTGGAATCTTGAAAGGCAACAAATCGATTTTCACTCAAGGGACAAGGCTACTTCTAGGAATTATTTAATCGAAATCAAAGGACCACAAGCATATCCAAATACGTGCATGATATTCAAATTAATTCACGAATTGTTCAAGGCAACAAATTCATTTCAATGCCGAAATTTCAAAAACGGAAAGCCACACAAATCAGACCAAATCAGTATTCGAAATCAAAGCAAGTTTTCAGATTTGTAAATTCTATTTAACACCAACATCATCACTGGCAGATTGAATCAAAAACCCATAAAATCAATTCAAGCATTCCAAAGCATTAAATTTCAGAAAAACTCACAGTTTCGATCGAGCTAGAGAGAAAACACTAATCGGATGAGCATCTGAATCAACAGAGAGAGAGCAACTCAAAGTAGTGGAACACTCATAGGAATCGCAACTTCATTTAATCAAGCATTGATCGATTTGGGCTTTGAAATCAGAAAACCCTAGAATTTCCTAATCGTCGGCCACCATATTTTTTTTAGAGCAAAGTGATCGGGATAAATGGAGAATGGGCCGACTTCTAATTTGGGCTTAAGGGAGTTTGTTTCAAAATCTAGGGTTTTCTAGCATTTGTTTTTATTTTGTTTTGGATTTTCATTTTGTAATTCATTCTGAATTAGTTTCTAGAGTTCTGTAAAAATCTAGAGGAAACCAGTTAGGGTGTTAACTGGCAGCTTACTAGAATTTGTAAAATCTAGGGTTATGTGTTACGGGTTTGTAATACGGGAAAAATCTGGTCGAGGGGATATCGATCAGTCTATGGTTTTGAGCGTAGGATTAGAATAGGAGCAAGGGTTTCACACGTGTACATGGTCTTGTATGCGGGATTGTTCTTTTACGTAGTAGAAACCTTAGGAATGCAGCAGTAGGCAGGATTTTGCCGAAGCTGGGTATATCTTGTGTCATTTACTTTCTGCACTTTTATTTCTGCTGCATTCTGTGATCTATTTATTATTTTAATTTCCCGTACTTGTTAAACTCGACGAATTATTGTATTTAACCCTATTCACCCCCCTCTAGGGTTAATCTAGATCCAACAAACATATCATATTCCAAACATCAAATTCTGGTCTCGTTACATTCCAACCCGATGTTATAAAGCATGTATAGGTACTCTTATTTTTCATTTGGAACCAACAATTCTTGACACGCGCCGTTAAATTCAGACCCAAATATATGTTTCTTGCAACCATTCTATCCTAGTATATTTATGTAAGGTACACCAAATTTCAAAGAGAAATATATATTGAACACTTAGTTATAAATATATAGTAATTGGATCATGGGACCTTCAGGTTTCAACAATTCGTTTCACATAGTTTCAGTAATATGGTTTCAGTAGGAGTATCATACATTCAAAGGAAAACTAGTTTCAGCAAGCCCACTATTCTATGGTTTCAAAAACTCAAATATTTCACAACACTAAAGTTTTAAAATAAGTATATATACTTTAGTAAAAATATGTATAAACTAACACTAAAATTCCTGTGAAGTTTTGGCCAAGGTGTGCTCAGCTAGGGGAGAGTCAGTCAGGGTGCAGTGCATGGTTCATGCGGTGGCGGGCCAAGGTAGTGGCAACCACATTTTTATTTTATTTTTACATATACAAGAGGTTTTATTTTCACGAACGGGGAAGGAAGGTTGGTCGCGGATCACTGGATCTGAGAGGCCGGCTTCGGTCGGAGGGGGGCTGGGTGTTAGGGTGTTGGTCTTCGGTCGGAGGGATGGAGCTATGCACCAGGTCAGTGGAGACGGAGCATGGGTATCACCATCCAATAGTTTTTTATATAAATAAAAGCAGTACGGTTTTAAATAAGAAGGATAAGAGGGTTGGTCAGACTCGGGCTCAGAGTTGGGTTGAAGGGTGCAACAGATCGGCGGAGCATCAAGTGGTAGAGTATGGCCAGTCATGTGTATATATATATCATAAATATGTACACAAGCACAGAAAACAGATGAAATCAAAAAATCGAAAAAAGGAGGGAGCCACCTCACCTTTATGCACACGTTTGAAGCAACTATAAGAATTTGCCTTGAATTTTGCTTAATATAAATTTCCTAAGACTTTCTGTTGGAGTTTTTGAAGAGAGATTTAATCTCGATTGGAGAATGCAAATGGGAAGAAGTATATAGGGAGACGTGAATGGGTAATCTAAGGGATTTACCGTGAACAAAGGTTTAGGATGTTTACACGGTATCAAATAAATATCAAATCCCAGAATTCAAATTTTAAATGATTTGAGGAAACTTACGGATAGAGTTCACAAACAAAAACTCAATAGTTAATGTTAGACTAAAAAATGGTCCTAACACCCAATTGATCATATTTTGCAGAGAATGATGTGGAATCATGAACTAAAAGCAAGAAATATCAATCAACACACGAGATTTATAGTGGTTCGGCGTTAATGAGCCTACGTCCACTTCATAGTTTCTCATTTCATTTCAGAATTACAATTACAATGAATATTGACACTCAATCACTCAAATACAATGAATAATTCTTTCCGAATTCATTGATTTTCATTGGAGAAGAAGGTGGTTATTGATTGAGGAATTCGGCCATGGCTGCCATTAATGAATGAAGTGCCAGAACCCCCTCAAATGATGCGTTGTATGTGTATTTATATGTGTAAAATCGGTTAGGATGTATGGCCACGTGGAAACATCAGGGAGGACTTCGAAAGTTATGGAGAAGGTGGGGAATGTGGCTTCATTCGTGAGCTTACAAGTCAGTCCTGGTAAATAGGCACAAGAATAGGTCTCCAATGAAGGGAAGCTACATGCTATAGGCAGTTCGTTTAGGAGGCTTAGATCCGATCTGAACTGGTGTTATTGTCCCCATCCGATCCGATCCGAGCTATCCCATCCGATCCGAGCTTTCCCATCCGATCCGAGCTTTCCTATCCGATCCGAGCTCTGGTTTTAGGACGTATGAGAGCTTTAACCTCTAACATATGTAACCCTAATCATCTGAGTTTTAGGTGGCCTGGTCACAAAACAGGCTAACATTTTGCCCCCTAAAGTACGTCTTATCGAAGATGAGGCGTGCTTTGAATATGCCAAGCTGATTATTTTTGGAAAGTCATCCATCCTTAAGAAGGCTTTATCAAATTATTGCACTGCTTCCTGTTGGATCTAGAATAACCTTAGAGGGGGTGAATAGGGTTTTTCACAGTTTTTCGCTGAGTTAAAAATCTGACAGGATATTAAATAATAAACAGATCACAGAATATAGCAGAAATAAAAAGCAGAAAGGAATTAACACAAAGAGATACCCAGCTTCGGCAAAATCCTGCCTACTGCTGCATTCCTAAGGTTTCTACTAGGTGATAGAACAGATCCCGCTTACAAGACAATGTAAACTCGCACTCCCTGCTCCTTTACTAACCCTACGCTCAAAACCGTAGACTGATCTAAACCCGTAGATCAGAGTCCCCTTTATTACAACCCCATAACCAGTAAATCCTAGATTTTACAGACTCTATCAACTGCCAGTCGACACTCTGACTGGATCACCCTAGCATTTTACAGACACTAGAAACTGTTTGTTTGTTTACAAAGAAGACAGAATTAAAAAATAATACAAAATAAAACAACACAAGCTAAAAACATAATGAAACTAAATAGAAACCCTAGGAGATTAAATAATAAAGGGTTATCCCCTTTTTAATCTTGGCCGGCACTCCTTTGTAAATTGATTGCACCCATTTTCTTTGTCTGATCCCTTTGTTGTTTGGCAAATGAAAATGGCGGCGGCTTGAAAGAAAAAAACTAGGGTTTCTCTTGTTCTCCCCCAAATCTTAATCAATGCTTGATGAAATAGAATTCTCTGGTGCTTGAAATTGTTGCTATGTGATTCTTCGATTTGGGATTGCTGTTTATCTCTCTCGATTGACCGAAAATGTGTGAGTAAATTCTTAATTGATTTCTGCACTTCAATTTTTGAATTTATTTTCGATATCTTCAACTGCCTGTGATGATAGGTGTTAAAATAGGGTAAAATGAAAAACCCTTAATCACTCTGATTTTACTTATGTGGCTTGTCTGATTTGCGTGGTGTTTCCTGTTTTGGTTTCCTCGGCTTTGAATTGAATTTGAATATATTGTCTTGCTAAATTGAATAACTTGGCTTGATTGGTTGTGCGAATTTCCTCTTTTATGCACTGTAATTTTTTCGTGAATCTGGTGATTGAGAAACATGAAACATATTCTATTGTTGCCCCATATTTGAATTGTGTGATTGATGAATCTTGACAAGATATAGCCGTTTGTCCCTCTCTATATTATGACATGAAATTGTTTCAGGAAACAAGTATATTGAAATTAAAAATGCTGTCCATTTCAAATTGTTGCCAAACATTGCTTCAAATTAAATCTGTTCATTTTGCCAAGGGAGTTGATTAATACTGGAAACCATACCATATATGCTTTGTGATTAATTTCTGATTGATTTCTTGCCTAGTATGATAGACAGGATATTTCTGGACAACTCAAACTTTGGAAAATCAAAATTTCAATTTTCACAAATAACTATTTGCCAAATTTAATGCTTGCCATCTTCCGATTTTTCTGGAAACATATGAATTGCTCCATGCTACTCATGTGGTTACACAAGTAAATGCTGAACCAAATTTTTTTTTTCCACCATACAGTATATGATGATGCTTTGTTTTCTTGCTTGTATTTCATTTAACTTGAATCATCTTGGGCTTGTTATGCTGATGCTTTCCATGTAGAGTTGCATTTACCATTGCTGCATTAGTGTATTGATCTGACTGTTACACCTACACTTTGCTGTGTTTGGTTGGTCACTCTAGTAATGTTTATGTTTTCACAGCATGTTGAAGACTCCACACATCCATGTTATTGCTGCTTTCCTGCTCTTGACATTTGCAACTTTACTTGTGTCACTGCATGCATACATATGTTGCAATCTCCACTTTGTATAGATTGTGTATATGTTCTTGTCATTTGAGTATGCAGATTTCCACATGAACTTGTCTAGCTCTCGACCACATGAATTTAGATGCACACATGAAACTGCACCCTTGTATTTATTGACCTGAAAAAAATGAAATTGAAATGTTATTTGAAACTTGAATTGCTTGAGCATTCTTGAGCATCCCTTGATCTTGCTGTATATACATTCCACTTGAACACTTTGCCTTGAAACTATGAACTTGAGGCTGTGTATACTGTTTGACATTAACCTGAAGTGAGTTTGCACTTGTATATGCCATTTGCTTTAAGAATCGACCTTGTGTATTTAGCATGTGTACTGATCTCATATTTGCTCCATTCATTTGCTCGACCACTTGCTGCATTGACCAGAACTGTTTTGATGTACTTGATCATTCATATGTCCACTGTCATGCTAGCTTTGATGCACCACTATACATTCATGAATGCTTGATCATTCTATATATATATGTCATACATATATTTTTCAGTTCAAACTGCTTGCTTATAACATTGTGCTCAACCACATTTCTGAACTTTGCATTTGTTTCACTTTATTCAGTTATAAATATGTTGAGACTCGACCATGCATCATTGTTGAGTTGTTTTCACTTTGGCTTGTATGAATGGTTATTTGGCTCGACTATGAACTGTGCACTGAGTCGAGTTGGTCCACGTTACTACTCCTCAATTGTACACTGGATTGGCGAGGCAGTGCACACGTGTATATATACACATGTGTATATGCAGCTATCCAGAATAGATTTTCCTGTCCCTGCACAATCATATGTGTATATACATACACATGTGTGTGTATACATATATCGTGCTCGTGCTACATTCACATATCAGATCAAGTCATGAAAAATGATGAGAAACACACCAAAATTCTAAGGCAAATACAATTAAAAATAAAATCTAGAATATGAAAATATTTCTGTGCAA
Source organism: Allium sativum (assembly GCA_030737875.1). Taxonomy (NCBI): domain Eukaryota; kingdom Viridiplantae; phylum Streptophyta; class Magnoliopsida; order Asparagales; family Amaryllidaceae; genus Allium; species Allium sativum. Next base: position 263,983,471 of record CM060926.1, on the reverse strand, counting down.
GATTACTGTGTGTGTTCCTGTATATGACAGGTATGAAGACTATGACTTAACTGACAGTGAGCAGTGAAGACAGAAGACTGAAGTCAGAAGACAGTGACTGAACTAATAGTGAAGCATTCAGAGAAAACAAGACAAGAAAAATGACAGTGAATGAGTGCAAAATGAAATTGTACAGAGTGAATGTAAATGAATGTACAAAGAGTGTAGAGTGAACTGTATATGAGTCAGACAGTGAAAATGTATGTATATATGAATTGTACTGTTATTTGTAATAAACAAATTTATTTGAAATAAAATATTATTTTATTGTTGTCAAACAAACTTGTCTATTTTATTCAGTCAATTTATAAGTACAAGTATTCTGTGAATGTATTTAAAAAGTGGAGTATTAAATAGTTGTACTGTTTGAATGTTGAAATAGAATATTCAATTTAAATAAAATACTGTATGAATATATGAAAGTTGGTACAGTCGTATTCTATTTAAATATAAATATTATATTCCTGTCTTTGATGTATATATAGAACAGTACAATAAAAAACACATTTCAAATAATAAATATTTGGTTGTTATCATCAAACAAAAAATCATATAATTGTGTATAAAACACTGTTATATACAACAATCTTCCCCTTTTGATGATGGCAAACAAATAGAAGATTTTGAGCACAATAAATGTGTTTGACAATGAAAATTGAACTCCCCCTATTTATCAGCTCCCCCTACAACAACTCCCCCTATAACTGTGCATGAGTGAAATGAATGATATACAATCTCCCCCTCTTAATGATGACAAACAAATAGAAGATTTTGAGCACAATAAATGTGTTTGATAGTGAAAATTGAACTCCCCCTATTTATCATCTCCCCCTACAACAGAAAACTCCCCCTATAACTGTGCATGAGTGAAATGAATGATATGGATAATAATAAATTTTCAAAATTAATAATATTTATAAAATATTCACTCATAAATCAAAATCTCAACCCATTCTCCCCTTTTTGTTATCATCAAAAGGATACAGAATATAAAATATAGATGAAAAATGACTAAAAATATAATTTCAGCTTAAGAGGAAGAACGATCATCATAAACCTCAATCAGTCAAACACAAATCCTAATATCCTAAGAACAAGCGGCATATTTCACATTGTAGAGAATGACGAATTTATGATGAATTTTATATAAAATGGAGAGAGTTACAAAAATACGATTTTCAATCATTTTCAGAAGAATTTTATAAATTGAAGCACCAAAACAGTGATGGATTTGGACTATAATTAATAATTCAATTTAAGTGACAAAATCGAATAATCTCAAATCCCAATACCTATCAGTCAACAAAACATAATACGTCATAAGATACAACACATTTCCCAGATTAGAAAGATGGATTGATAGGCTGGTTTTTATACACCAAGGAGAATTTCAGATTAATTTCAACTTATAGCGCATTATTTCCTTTTTCTTTTTATTTTATGCAAGAGCACACTGACCACGCATAACCAGAGCTTGGATTTTTAAATGAGGTCAGTCGCAGCTTAAATTATAAGTTGTATCATAACCATGCATAACCAAAGCTTGGATTTTTAAATGAGGTTAGAGACACACTTATGTATTAATTATATATTTTATCATTTTCAGCTTTAAATAAAAAAAAAAACTTCTCGGTATATACAACCAATATGAATGATAGAAATGTGGTAGGTACAAAAATGGACTGTGAAATAAATTACTAAATTAATTATATTATGAAATATGACCAACTGTACCGGGATCATTGAAAATTCTCAATTTCACTAATTCTGAATAATAACACAGTCACATTTCCATCACAAATATTTCCACTGTTTATTTAATTTTTTTTTTATAAAATATTAAACTCTCCACATTAATATAAAAGACATGATGGATGGAAGAATGATGGTAGATAAAGGAGATGGCCGTGAAATAATTGCCAATTCAAAGATATTATAATAAATGTTCAACCATCATGAAAATCTAAATAAAATTCTCCTCTTGTTGTGAAATATATTGCAGCCACAATTCATCAGAACTTCAAACTCTAATAATATTTTTGATGACTTTAATCTACAGTCCAGTTTGGTTATTGATTTCAATTTCTGATAAATAATCAATAAATAAAATTAAAATTGAAAATCAATTATAAGAGGAAATTGAAAGATTTATACAAGACATGGGTTTTTTTTAAAAAAAAAATATGTACATGATGAGAATAGATCAAAGAGAGCAACACATCAAAACTACAATCATTAGGCATCCAAGTACAATCATTAGGCTCAAGTAGACAAGACAAACAAATTAGACATATTTATCAGAGCAGCAAACAATATATACCAAAGAAAGCAGTCATAAAAAAATTTTGAATCAGTATTAGAGCAACACAAAAAAAAACCAGACTTGTCAAGATGATGGAGAAAATAATAATTAGTCATGATCCAAGAATAACTATATGGTTTATTTTAAATCATTTGAAGGGATATGAAAAGATCGAGATTCAATGAATCAGTCACACCAGGTTATAAATTTTAAATTCACGATGTGTGAGATCCAAGAAATCAATAATTTCAAACGATTTTAAACAAACAAATATTTAAATAAAAAAACCATGAAATAACAGTGAGTTCCAAGAACGAATTTTCAAAAAAAATCCAAATTATTTCTAACAAGTCCAAAGAATTTTTCAGAATATTTACATCAAGTTTGAAGACATATTCATGATCCAAAATTAACGGTTTATTTGAAATCTCTTGAACAAATGTAAAACATGAGATACAATGAATCAATCACACAAGATTTATAATTTCAGATCTGAGAGGTGTGTGAGATTCATAATATCGGAAATTTCAAATGATCTCAAAACAAAAAAATCTAAACTAGACGATCATGAATAATTGAATTTCAAGATGTAAGAAATGATTCAAGATACCTCAAAATATCCAATCCAATCTGAAAAATAATGAAATTATCACAACTGATAAATATTGGTGTGCTGTAATGAGTATATTATTTTATGCCTTTCCAAAATGAATCAGAAGAAACTCAGAACAACATACTTGTGTGAAATTTCATCAAATTTTCAAATCTTAAAAAAATTAGAATTCTAATCAACAGTGTTCAAGATACGACAAGAATACATCAACACTGTTATGAATTCCGAGAATCAGAAAACAAACTTCAAATCAATCGCAGATATTTACAAAAATAAATTCAAGATCTAGAAAAGATTAAAACATCAGAGTTTTTATTCAAATGAAAATTTTCCAGAAAATCATGAGTACAACAGTTGGAAGTTAAGAAAATACAAGAAAAATTACAATGATATAACAGTGACAAATTAAAAAAAAGCAAAAAAAAGAAGGGATAGAGGGAGAAATAAAACAAAGAAAATAAAAACAGAGAATATTTACAGAAGTGAGTTTAGAGATCATACCAGAATCCAATGTAAATCAGAATCTCTAACTCAACATACTTGGCTAAGGAACTGTGAATGATACAGAAATATAGTCCAGCTTGGTTTCAAATTCTTTTTGCACAACAATTCCTCAGCCTCCTTCGGTACCTAACTGTTAAGAGAATTGAGTGGTTTAACAAAAGTAGTAAAACCACTTACAGTTTTGTTCACATCTTTTGGTACCCAAATTTGTTCGTAACAATCCATTAGATTTAACTAGAGTACCCTTTGGAACCCACAATCGTTTTGTTTTTCCAAAAATCGTTTTATTTCTTTTTGGGGTCCACAGCTGTTCAACTGGATTGTTATCAAACCAATTTTTTGTTTCGTTTGTGATTTCAAAATCTTTTGGAATTTTCAAAATTCAAATTTTCAGAAAGACCCTTTTTGAAGCAATTTAAAGGATTTTTAAAATCACAAGAATTCAATTTTTTAAAATCATTTGTTTTCCCAAAACCGGGACCATTCCTATTACCAGTAGAAACTTGATTTTTCAACAGCATATTCAAAGATTTTTCTCTAGTAGAAAAACGTTTCAAACTCAACTCAAGACTATTAATTTTTGATTTCAAAAAATCATTCTCAATTAGAAGCTTCTCAGTTATGATTTTAGACTCAGAAATTTCAGTATCAAACTGTTTTTGTTTTTCAATCTCACGAATCTTGAAATCCTTAATTTCATTTTCAAGCTCTACTAAATCAAACCTATTTTCAACAAACTTTGTTTTTCAGCAAATTCATATTCGGAATTTTTGTTAATCTTAAAATTTTCAAATTCCTTTTGTTAAAATTTGTTTGTACTTTCAAGTTCAATCTTGTTTTCTTTTAAAATCACAATTTCATTTTCAAGCTTTTGAATATTTTTATTTTGATAAACAAGATTATTTTCCAAAACCAAACAACTTTTACAACTAGAATTTGAAGACTTCTTAAGTTTTAATTCCAAAATATTGTTTTTGCCGATCAACTCAAGCTTTTCTGATTTCAGAATTTTATTTTTAGATTTTAGATTCTCAACAGATTCAGTTAAATCATTTAAAAGATGAACTAAATCTTTATAAGAAAAATTTCCTGTTGAGTCTCCATTTGAATTTTTATCTGTACAACCTGTTAAGTACAATTCTGAAACTGAGTTGACTTTTCGGGGTTTTGAGCTGCTCTTGTCAAATTGTCCATACATCATATTGAGAGTATTCCAGATTTCCTGCGCAGTTAAACAATGGGAGATAAGGCTATACTGAACATCATCAATATAAGAATATAAAATATGAATAGCACAAGAATTAAACCCAATATCACTTCTACCAACAATATCAAATCCATTAATAACAGTATCCCAACATTTAACATCAACATATTTCAAATATAACTCTATTTCTAATTTCCAATTTAAAAATTATGTACCATTAAAAATAGATGGAATACGACTGAACTGACTCTCAGAGGACTGATAATTATGATGACCCATTACTCCAGAGTTAACAGAAAATAGCTGCTCTGATACCACTTGTTGGATCTAGAATAACACTAGAGGGCGGGGGTGAATAGGGTTTTTCACAATTTTTCGCTGAGTTAAAAATCTGACAGGATATTAAATAATAAACAGATCACAGAATACAATAGAAAAAAAAGCAGAAATGAAATAACACAAAGAGATACCCAACTTCGGCAAAATCCTGCCTACTGCTGCATTCCTAAGGTTTCTACTAGGTGATAGAACAAATCCCGCTTACAGGACCATGTCACTCCCTGCTCTTGTACAAACCCTACGCTCAAAACCGTAGACTGATCTAAACCCCTAGATCAGATTCCTCCTGATTACAACCCCATAACCAGTAAATCCTAGATTTTATAGACTCTATCAACTTCCAGTCAACACTCTGACTGGATCACTGTAAAGACCCGAAAAATCGAACACTTAATCTTCGAATATCGTAACAATTTGTAATATTGTTAAATGTTATAAATGTGATTTTATAACCTTGTAAAATATCATTTAACAAGTAATTAATGATACTAGACTCATTTTAGAAAAATGCTTTCAAAAATATATTTTAGGTAAAATATTGATAAAATGACAGAAAATCATTTTATTGATAAATGGCTGTTTTCTCAATAAAAGTTGTTGAAAATTTTAGTGGATGTCTAATTATTCATTAGGAAAGTAATTAGTAAATAAAATTATTTTTCATATTTATGGTTAACTATTTTGATGATGTCATCATTTTAAAAAATGAGCATTTGAGGAAAATTTTGTATTTTAGGTATTTAAATATTCAAATAAGTGATTTATAATTTAAATATGCTTGTTTCAATTGTTTAAATAAGTTAATGAATTTATTTCCAAGTTTTGTTTACTTGAATAAATCATTTGATAAAGAACCAAAAATATGATCGAGATTCAACTTCCAGATTCGCATCCTATCGTTGAATAGAAGTTGTTTCACATCGTTGCAACGTTGTATGATATATATGCACATACATGCTTATACACATAAATGTATGCATAATTAGTCACATCGAAGGTTTATAAAATATCCTAAGTGTATGCATATAAGCTTCTTATATGTATACAAATGAATGCTTACTTAAAGTCTTTGAAAAAAAAACAAACTTACCATCTCTTTCACACCTTTCACTTCTCTTACACACCTTTCACTTCTCTTACACACCTTTCACTTCTTTCATGAGTACGTTTAGGGTTTTAAGGGCATTTTTGTCTTTTCCCATTCACCTTCTTTTTTATATATAAGGAGGGGTATACCTCCTTCTTTCTTACACAAAATTCCAAAGCAAAAGTGAAGCTTTTAATGGCTTATCTTCATCTTCTTCCTCTTCCTTACTAACTTTCTCAAAGTACACTCAAATGAACTTTAAATCAAGCCAAGCTTTGAGTGAAGCCTTCCTACACCATTACAAGATCTTCTAGCTAGTTAGAAGTTGAAAAATCTAAGAACCTCTCCATTCTCTATTTTAGGCCGTGAGTATATACAAGAAGGAAGCAAGGAAAAGCAAGGAAAGGAAGGAAAGGAAGGAAAGAAAGGAGGTTGCTAGTTTGGATCATGTTTCTTATTCTTGGAGCTAGGATTTGCTAAGGATTAAGGTGAGTTTACTCACTATTTAGGATAGCGAACATAAATCTTTTGCATGTTTTTAACTATTGTTAAAGTTGTTTGAATGTTGGTAACTTATGTTAAAAATGTTAACTTGATTCTTACTTTAAAAGTAAGTGACATATGTAATCCATGTTAATGGATTGGACTTGAATGAACTTGGATTTGGACTTGAATTGACTTGTATAACAAGTGGAATGGACTTGAAACAAAGCACATAAGGATTAGTAGGGAATTGACATATTGTGGACTTGAACTTGAAAGTGCACTTATAGCGATAGTCGCTATATATGCTGTTTTAATTGTTGTGTTTTCAATACATTGTATGGAACTTTGTAATGACGTCCTTAGTGATTTCTTATCATATTAAAATGGTTGTTTAACTTGTATGTTAAATTGAAGTAAGTTTGAAAGTGTGTGAAGCTAGAATAGTGATATGAGTGCACTTCCTAATTACTTGTTTATTGAATATCATGGTTACTGTGCTTAATTCTAATAAGCCGACGAGTAGGCTTATCTATCTGTGAGTGTCAAGAATGGGGTGTCTAGGCAAGGGGTGATATGCAACCAGTGCTCTAACTTACCTGGCCTCACTCTTGACCGAGGGATAGTTAAGTTGATAATGTCGGAAACGAGTTAAGTGCACGAAGTGTGATTTCTATAAGCATAAAATGGTTTTGGGTTTGTCGTGACAATGTGTTAATTACATTAGTCTTTAACCCTCTCAGATTATATCATGGAAGTAAATATAATTGAATCTTTAAACAAACATTTAAAGATAAATTATAAAGGATTGTTTTGGGTTTGTTGTAAACATTGTTTAAGCAACACTTGTTTTAAACCCTTGGAATGTAGTTAAACTGGAATATACGGTTTAATGGTTTTGAATATACTTAGATCTTTAATAATTTATTTTAAAGATAGAAACAAGTATAGAAATCTTTCAGAATAAAGATATTGAATAAGATGTTTAACTTATAAAGAGAAGAGGTTCTTTATTAAACAATGGTTTTAACCTCTTTGATTATATTTTAAGAAAAATCTTATAAATTGATTATGGTTATACTTATACCGGAGGGATAAGTATATGAATACGTTTTGTAGTATTGAAGTTATAGAGGGAATCTTAGAAGTGAATTATGGATATACTTATACCGGAGGGATAAGTATATGAATACGATTTTAAGTATTCAAGACTATAAAGGGATAGTGAATTAGTAGAATATATACATATACACCTTTTATATGTATAAGTTGAATATATACGCAAGTATATAAAGGAATATTAATCGAGTATGAGTTATTGATTAATAAGCAAAGTCTTGTTAGACAAATGAAGTTTTATTAGATAAAAGAAGTTTACTAATAAAGGAATATTAATCAAGTATGAGTTATTGATTAATAAGGAAGTCTAGTTAGACAAATGAAGTTTTATTAGTTAAAAGAAGTTATACTAATAAAGGAATATTAGTCGAGTATGAGTTATTGATTAATAAGCGAAGTCGTATTTGACAAATGAAGTTTTATTAGATAAAAGGAGTTTTACAAATAACAAAAGTTTTAATTAATGAAAGGTTAATTAAATGGGAATGGGATTAGAAGCCGTTTATACGAGTTAACCGTGCTTCAACTGTCTATCATGCTATGTGACTTGATAGTGATTTGATTGTTTAACACGCTTTGTAACCTTGATAGTGCCTTGGATGTTTATTCAATTGTTATGGAAATTAAGCGAGGCTGTTTTCCATATACAATCGTCTATTTTATGAATTGTAGTCAGTTAATTGACTATAGGACTTGACCTTAAATCTAGCGACTAGTTTTGAGGAGACCGGGATTGATAAGTGTTCTACTTATCGAATACCACTTCAAAACCGGTATACGGGTTCTATGTTTTGGAAGCGGCTGGGAAGTGAAGGCTATGTGGTGATTCGAGATCTATTGAGATTCTCGAACACATATAGTGATTCTAAGGTCTATGAAAGAATCTATGTGTGATTCCAAGATCTGTTGATGTATTGGAATCCATGTGTGATTCCGAGATCTGTGAAGAAATCTATGTGTGATTCCAAGATCTATTGAGCTGTGGGATTCCAACTAGGAATTCTTGTTCTGTTCGAGTGGTGAAGATTCATGTGAACGATGCTGAACGAAACCTCGACATCGAAAATGGTTAAAAACAGAGTAGGAGCACAATCTGGGGTTTTGCTAACCTATGGCAGGATATATTGACTCCATATCTAGTGTATGCTTATTATCGAATCGTTGCGGGAGCTCTTTGAAGTTGCGCGCGGGAGTTGGGTATATTTGGTTCCACGTGGTGCACTCCGGTGTTTTCGTGCGTGGGCCAGTTGTGTTTACCTTATGGTATATTTCATCTAGAGATATACGACGCTCGGAGGTACTTTCTGACCCTTGTGCATGGAGTTCGGATCTATATTGAGAGATCTCCGATGGAAAATCCAATATGCGGACGTGCCTTATCAGTTTTGTTTGTACACTTAATAGTTGTTGAATGTAACCATTCCTTCTATGTGAATTTATTTATATTCTACACCCTAGACATTATTTATAATACAACTATACTTCTCATAATAAATGGTTGGTTTCAATTGAGGGGAAAACCGGAGCGGTAATCTGCACAGTTCCCTCAGTGTTTTTACATGCAATATGTATCTTGAGTTTCTCATACCAGACTGATGTCTGACGCTTAGTTTCTGTTTTCCCTAAAACCCTCATGTACTCCTTCGAGTAGACTAAGTATAGCAGGTTTTACTTTGGATGCTTTGGAGCTTCTGGAAGAGAGTTGGAGTTCAACTTACCGTACTTTTTATATCCGCTGCATTATATGTTGTACATCAACAGTGATGAGGACATGTTGTTATGACTGTTCAAGTTGATGATAGGTTGGTCTTCTCTGATAGTTGTAAACATACAGTTTATTTTGTAAAGATCATTCTTTATATTATATGTTATCGTTCCGTTGTGAGATTCTGATATTGTGTCCTCTTCTTCCTTAGTCTATTTTCTTTTTATTTTATTTCACCCTAACTTTTCGTCTTTCCGACACTTGGGTGCTCGGCAAGTAAATATCGTGGATGTATTAGTGTCGACATTCGAGGGTCGAAAAGTCGGGTCGTTACATTTGGTATCAGAGCACAAGGTTGAGCGAATACCTTGGCTTTGGTTGGGTATGGCTCTTCAGAGATGGGGTTAGCAACAGCCTAGAATGAGTAGAGTGTATTATATATATGAGAGCGCGTACTTGTTAGTGAATACAAAATATTTTGTATTGGGTGTTTTGACTTGTAAGTCTGAATTCTGGATCTGAATCAATCGATTGATCATCGTTTTGATGAAGATTCTGAAACACTCGAACAAGTCATTTGATTCGATATTGTTTTCGAATTTGGTAAATGAAATAAGTTACCAAGAAGTATATATTTTATATATAAAGAAAGATTTCATAACTAAATCAGTTATATAGATGAGTTGTTGTTAGGGAAGGATGATATTAAATTATTATCATTCGTTGATTGATTGGTCATGCTCGCTTAGGAGTGTTGACTATTATTGGCTGATTTCTAGTTGTGCCCGAACCAGTTTATGGGTATCGATTACTGTGTTTTGATAAGAGTAATCTTATCCATTTGCTTGCATGGGTTAGGTAGATTTATAATTGGGGGAACATTGGAAACGAACACTTTGTGAATTCAGTTTCACAATTTGACTATAAGGCATTCGGTAATGATATTGGGTAAGAATAAAATCTGAATGGAAGTTGTTTAAAACGAATTTAAACAAGAAATATGCAAGTGAAATTTATAAACGAGATTTATAAATATGAAATTTATTTGTGTTGAAAACCAAAGGATTTGGAATTCCGGTAAGTTTGAAATTGATTTTCAAAGCTTGAAATACATATTGAAGTTGGTTTGAAAGTGTTTTAGGGTTTTAAATGACTTTAAAAGATAGAAAAGTTTTGATCTTACTCGAGTCGCTGGAAAATAATGTTGATGATGACTGCAGCATCATCGAGGTTCATTTTTGAGTTTCTAAGTATGAACTAGCTCCCATGGATAATAGTTTGGACTTGAACAGATTTATGTTTTGGATACAGATTATTTGAAGTATAAAACCCGGAAGTTCAATCCTGATGTTTTCAACTAAGTTATATATGGATGCATATAGTTTATATATTGGAGTTGTATGATTTTGCATCTCAGTTGATATGATGTTTGATAGATTTCATTTGTTAATGGAATGGAATGTTCGACAGTTTTGGATAGTCGATGTTTCCAAGTGAATTTACATGCTTGACTAGTTTATGTGAAAGCGTAAGAGACTTGGTTTATAATTTATAAACTTAGGGAAGTTAGTTTTGCGATTATTGAACTAGTTCAGTTTAGTAAACTGAGTATGTTAATAATTGTACACTAAGCGAATATAAGTGTATGTTGAAATTTGAATTTGAGTATTGAATGAATTATAAAAGTATATGAAGTCGAACCAGTTTATAATAAGAGTTTAATAAGAAAGAACTATGGAAATATAATCGTATTCATTATAGTGAGTAGTTCAGAAGTTAAGTAAGAAAAGTCCAAATTTGTTAGCATGCTTATTTAAGTAAGACAAATTGGTCGTTTGTATATACTTTTAAGTTATATAACGGTTAATAGCTTGAAGTATTATGATATGATTCACAAAGGAATATTAGTATAGAAGAATATACTAAGTATCAGAACGAAGGTGAATAAAATAATTGGAGTAATAATAACCCAATTGGAAGGAATATGTAAGATTTACATAGGTTGTTTTATTCGCTTTACGGTTTGATCCAGATTCGAGTGTGTGATTTTGTGGTAGCTTATACCGATCAGAGTTGGTATTTTTCACTCGATTCTTGACGACGAAGTTAGATACAGGATTCTTGATTTGATTCTGTGATTCTCTATCATAGTATAGCTATGTAAGGAGAATGGCAATTTCTAATCATGAAACCAGACCTGAGTCCGCACTAGAGTGATCGAGTGAGCGATACTAGTCTGGAAGTGAAATTGTGTGATCGAATAAGTGATTGAATTTGATATTGCATACGGATGGCTTATGTATATCGTACGGGCTTTTTAAACAATTCATGTATGTTGTTGACTTGTGGAAAATTTGAGAATTGAATCCTTGAATTGTTTGAGGTAGAGTGAATGATTGGTTAAGTGTTAACCCGAGGCTGCTGAGCATAAGGTGATACTTAATGAATTGTTTATCATCCTTATATGATAAGAGGTTTTGAACTTGATCAAAACATGAGATTTTGATCAAAACATGGGATTTGTATTCTAGTATTATTATACTTTTAAGTATCGATGTTTGATTGTTCCTTTGGTTACTCGTGTTGCAATTTCGAGGACGAAATATTTTAAGTGGGGGAGAATGTAAAGACCCGAAAAATCGAACACTTAATCTTCGAATATCGTAACAATTTGTAATATTGTTAAATGTTATAAATGTGATTTTATAACCTTGTAAAATATCATTTAACAAGTAATTAATGATACTAGACTCATTTTAGAAAAATGCTTTCAAAAATATATTTTAGGTAAAATATTGATAAAATGACAGAAAATCATTTTATTGATAAATGGTTGTTTTCTCAATAAAAGTTGTTGAAAATTTTAGTGGATGTCTAATTATTCATTAGGAAAGTAATTAGTAAATAAAATTATTTTTCATATTTATGGTTAACTATTTTGATGATGTCATCATTTTAAAAAATGAGCATTTGAGGAAAGTTTTGTATTTTAGGTATTTAAATATTCAAATAAGTGATTTATAATTTAAGTATGCTTGTTTTAATTGTTTAAATAAGTTAATGAATTTATTTCCAAGTTTTGTTTACTTGAATAAATCTTTGTATAAAGAACTAAAAATATGATCGAGATTCAACTTCCAGATTCACATCCTATCGTTGAATAGAAGTTGTTTCACATCGTTGCAACGTTGTATGATATATATGCACATACATGCTTATACACATAAATGTATGCATAATTAGTCACATCAAAGGTTTATAAAATATCCTAAGTGTATGCATATAAGCTTCTTATATGTATACAAATGAATGCTTACTTAAAGTCTTTGAAAAAAAGCAAACTTACCATCTCTTACACACCTTTCACTTCTCTTACACACCTTTCACTTCTCTTACACACCTTTCACTTCATTCATGAGTACGTTTAGGGTTTTAAGGGCATTTTTGTCTTTTCTTACCCACCTTCTTTTTTCTATATAAGGAGGGGTATACCTCCTTCTTTCTTACACAAAATTCCTAAGCAAAAGTGAAGCTTTTAATGGCTTATCTTCATCTTCTTCCTCTTCCTTACTAACTTTCTCAAAGTACACTCAAATGAACTTCAAATCAAGCCAAAATTTTAGTGAAGCCTTCCTACACCATTACAAGATCTTCAAGCTAGTTAGAAGTTGAAAAATCTAAGAACCTCTCCATTCTCTATTTTAGGCCGTGAGCTATATACAAGAAGGAAGCAAGGAAAGGAAGGAAAGAAAGGAGGTTGCTAGTTTGGATCATGGTTCTTATTCTTGGAGCTAGGATTTGCTAAGGATTAAGGTGAGTTTACTCATTATTTAGGACAACGAACATAAATCTTTTGCATGTTTTTAACTATTGTTAAAGTTGCTTGAATGTTGGTAACTTATGTTAAAAATGTTAACTTGATTCTTACTTTAAAAGTAAGTGACATACGTAATCCATGTTAATGGATTGGAATGGACTTGAATGAACTTGGATTTGGACTTGAATTGACTTGTATAACAAGTGGAATGGACTTGAAACAAAGCACATAAGGATTAGTAGGGAATTGACATATTGTGGACTTGAACTTGAAAGTGCACTTATAGCAATAGTCGCTATATATGCAGTTTTAATTGTTGTGTTTTCAATACATTGTATGGAACTTTGTAATGACGTCCTTAGTGATTTCTTATCATATTAAAATGGTTATTTAACTTGTATGTTAAATTGAAGTAAGTTTGAAAGTGTGTGAAGCTAGAATAGTGATATGAGTGCACTTCCTAATTACTTGTTTACTGAATATCATGGTTACTGTGCTTAATTCTAATAAGCTGACGAGTAGGCTTATCTATCTGTGAGTGTCAAGAATGGGGTGTCTAGTCAAGGGGTGATATGCAACCAGTGCTCTAACTTACCTGGCCTCACTCTTGACCGAGGGATAGTTAAGTTGATAATGTCGGAAACGAGTTAAGTGCACGAAGTGTGATTTCTATAAGCATAAAATGGTTTTGGGTTTGTCGTGACAATGTGTTAATTACATTAGTCTTTAACCCTCTCAGATTATATCATGGAAGTAAATATAATTGAATCTTTAAACAAACATTTAAAGATAAATTATAAAGGATTGTTTTGGGTTTGTTGTAAACATTGTTTTAGCAACACTTGTGTTAAACCCTTGGAATGTAGTTAAACTGGAATATACGTTTTAATGGTTTTGATTATACTTAGATCTTTAATAATTTATTTTAAAGACAGAAACAAGTATAGAAATCTTTAAGAATAAAGATATTGAATAAGATGTTTAACTTATAAAGAGAAGAGGTTCTTTATTAAACAATGGTTTTAACCTCTTTGATTATATTTTAAGAAAAATCTTATAAATTGATTATGGTTATACTTATACCGGAGGGATAAGTATATGAATACGTTTTGTAGTATTGAAGTTATAGAGGGGATCTTAGAAGTGAATTATGGATATACTTATACCGGAGGGATAAGTATATGAATACGATTTTAAGTATTCAAGACTATAAAGGGATAGTGAATTAGTAGAATATATACATATACACCTTTTATATGTATAAGTTGAATATATACGCAAGTATATAAAGGAATATTAATCGAGTATGAGTTATTGATTAATAAGCAAAGTCTTGTTAGACAAATGAAGTTTTATTAGATAAAAGAAGTTTACTAATAAAGGAATATTAATCAAGTATGAGTTATTGATTAATAAGGAAGTCTAGTTAGACAAATGAAGTTTTATTAGTTAAAAGAAGTTATACTAATAAAGGAATATTAGTCGAGTATGAGTTATTGATTAATAAGCGAAGTCGTATTTGACAAATGAAGTTTTATTAGATAAAAGGAGTTTTACTAATAACAGAAGTTTTAATCAATGAAAGGTTAATTAAATGGGAATGGGATTAGAAGCCGTTTATATGAGTTAACCGTGCTTCAACTGTTTATCATGCTATGTGACTTGATAGTGATTTGATTGTTTAACACGCTTTGTAACCTTGATAGTGCCTTGGATGTTTATTCAATTGTTATGGAAATTAAGCGAGGCTGTTTTCCATATACAATCGTCTATTGTGTGAATTGTAGTCAGTTAATTGACTATAGAACTTGACCTTAAATCTAGCGACTAGTTTTGAGGAGACCGGGATTGGTAAGTGTTCTACTTATCGAAAACCACTTCAAAACTGGTATACGGGTTCTATGTTTTGGAAGCGGCTGGGAAGTGAAGGCTATGTGGTGATTCGAGATCTATTGAGATTCTCGAACACATATAGTGATTCTAAGGTCTATGAAAGAATCTATGTGTGATTCCAAGATCTGTTGATGTATTGGAATCCATGTGTGATTCCGAGATCTATGAAGAAATCTATGTGTGATTCCAAGATCTATTGAGCTGTGGGATTCCAACTGGGAATTCTTGTTCTGTTCGAGTGGTGAAGATTCATGTGAACGATGCTGAACGAAACCTCGACATCGAAAATGGCTAAAAACAGAGTAGGAGCACAATCTGGGGTTTTGCTAACCTACGGCAGGATATATTGACTCCATATCTAGTGTATGCTTATTATCGAATCGTTGCGAGAGCTCTTTGAAGTTGCGCGCGGGAGTTGGGTATATTTGGTTCCACGTGGTGCACTCCGGTGTTTTCGTGCGTGGGCCAGTTGTTTTTACCTTATGGTATATTTCATCTAGAGATATACGACGCTCGGAGGTACTTTCTGACCCTTGTGCATGGAGTTCGGATCTATATTGAGAGATCTCCGATGGAAAATCCAATATGCGAACGTGCCTTATCAGTTTTGTTTGTACACTTAATAGTTGTTGAATGTAACCAATGTAACCATTCATTCTATGTGAATTTATTTATATTCTACGCCCTAGACATTGTTTATAATACAACTATACTTCTCATAATAAATGGTTGGTTTCAATTGAGGGGAAAACCGGAGCGGTAATCTGCACAGTTCCCTCAGTGTTGTTACATGCAATATATATCTTGAGTTTCTCATACCAGGCTAATGTCTGACGCTTAGTTTCTGTTTTCCCTAAATCCCTCACGTACTCCTTCGAGTAGACTGAGTATAGCAGGTTTTACTTTGGATGCTTTGGAGCTTCTGGAAGAGAGTTGGAGTTCAACTTACCGTACTTTTTATATCCGCTGCATTATATGTTGTACATCAACAGTGATGAGGACATGTTGTTATGACTGTTCAAGTTGATGATAGGTTGGTCTTCTCTGATAGTTGTAAACATACAGTTTATTTTGTAAAGATCATTCTTTATATTATAGGTTGGTCTTCTCTGATGGGTGCTCGGCACGTGAATACCGTGGATGTATTAGTGTCGACATTCGAGGGTCGAAAAGTTAGGTCGTTACAATCACCCTAGAATTTTACAGACACTAGAAATTGTTTGTTTGTTTACAAAGAAGACATAATTAAAAAACAATACAAAATAAAACAACACAAGCTAAAAAAAATGAAACTAAGTAGAAACCCTAGGAGATTAAATAATAAAGGGTTATCCCCTTTTTAATCTTAGCCGACCCTCCTTTGTAAATTGATTGCACCTATTTTCTTTGTCCGATCCCTTTGTTGTTTGGCAAATGAAAACGGCGGCAGCTTGAAAGAAAAAAAAAACTAGGTTTCACTTGTTCTCCCCCAAATCCGAATCGATGCTTGATGAAATCGAATTCTCTGGTGCTCAAATTTTTTGCGATGTGATTCTTCGATTTGGGATTGCTGTCTGTCTCTCTCGATTGATCGAAAACGTGTGAGTAAATTCTTAATTGATTTCTGCTCTTCGAATTTTTGATTTTGTTTTCAATATCTTCAACTGCCTGTGATGATAGGTGTTAAAATAGGGTAAAATGAAAAACCCTTAATCACTCTGATTTCACTTATGTGGCTTGTATGATTTGAGTGGTGTTTCTTGTTTTGGTTTCCTCGACTTTGAATTGAACTTGAATATATTGTCTTTCTAAATTGAATAACTCGGCTTGATTGGTTGTGCGAATTTCCTCTTTTATGCACTGTAAATGTGACTGTAATAACCCGGAAATTGTGAACCAGTTTAAATTTTTTTTAATTAGGTTATTACCAAGAAATTTGAATGATTAAAATAGCATATTTCAATAAAATATAGAATTTGGTATGATAGGGCAGTTTGAAATCTAGAATACAAACTTTGTCTGACTGTACCGGGTGGAAAGTATAACAGATTTTAACAAAACTGAAAATATTTAAATCTGTTTATCAATACCTTTCTAACGAATCTGAAAAATCGAAATTTCATAACGGAAATCAAAAGTTATGGCCAAATGAATTTTCAGAGAGGTCGCTATATAGTATATATAGCCCTTGAAAATTGAGATTTTGCATACGACCTCGGAATTCAACGAAACCAATTTTGTTGGGTCCGAGATGTCAAATTATTGCTAGGTTTCAAATTTCATAATTTTTGAAGCTAGTTTGTGAGCGGGGCAAAAGATAACATGTTTGGTCAAATTCTGTTAAAATGGGTCGACCTAAAAATGGCCGTTTTTCAAACGAGCTCAGAATTCGACGAAACTGGTTTTGTTAGGACCGTATCGTCAAAACAAAGCTAGATTTATTTTTCTGGAATTTTTCGATTCAGTTTGTGGCCCTGGCAAATCGAAATGTACGTTTAAATTAAATATCGAATGTTTTATATTTTAAATTGAAAAATAACCGACTGTAACAGTCGAAATGGCCAACGAAACATATCCCATTGTGTCCGGAATGGGGGTATTTAGCTAGGGGCGACAGTCGTTGGGTTTAAAAAGGAGTCCGTTTGCAAAAACACTATTTAAAATTTTTCTATAAATATCGACCAATAGGAAATTTTCTTTAAAAAAAAAAAAACCTGAAAACCCTAAGCCGCCAGACGAAACGAACGACGCTCGTCGTTCAAAGCTTTCCGACGAAAATCCCGCCGCCACAGGCGACGCCAGCCAACGCCACCACCCTCAATCGATGCCGCCCACCTCCCTCTTCAAATCCGACCAACCCCCGCCCTTCCTCCCTTCGCCAGCGTCGAGAAAAACGCCCAGAAAGCAGCCGACTTCACGTCGACGCCACGACCGCCAGAGGCGATCGCACCTGCTCCTCCAACCACCGATAGGACCGCCTCGCTTCCCTCTTTCAAGTCCCACTCTCTGATCGGAGCATAGATTCACGGATTGTCTGAAAATCCGAACCCTAGTTTCGAAACCAAAAAGGGGTATACGGCTAAATTGATTTTTACACTTTAAAGCGTTGCAAATTTGTAAAAATCATATCTTTTTGCTATGTTAATGAAATTCGATGAAACAGGAGACACCGTGACCGCAAGGAGGCTCTCTACATTCTAGAAGAAGCCGCGGATTTTTCTGACCTTCCTACGATTTTTAGCACCGCAAGAACCAATGTGAGGAATCTAAACTATTTGTGTGAATGTAATCGCGTTGTATAAATTATACAAGCAAAGTGTAAATTATATACGCATTGTATACCTCATGTACATGTGTTGTATAAGTTATATTAGTAATGTATAAATTATACAAGCGTTGTTTGAAACATATAAGCTTTGAATTGTGATGAAATGCAAGTGAATTATTATACTATATATATATATACTCCCCTCGTCCACAAACCATGGACGATATTTATTGCTTGTGTTAGACGTGATGTTATATGGTATGACGAATGGTTGGAAATAATTGTTTGTGGTTGATATTATGGTTGAAAAATACCTTTGTGGTTGAAAAATACCTTTGTGGTTGAAAAATACCCTCTTGTGGTTGAAACAAAATAGAATAGGATTGTGGAATTGAAAATAAAACATGCCGCCTGCGTGCGAACTAGATGCATGATCCCCATTGTCAAAAACCGCGAGGTTTTAAGGTAGAGCGAGGAGCCGTAATAGGGACGGTCCCGGTTTTAACTACCCTGCCGTTATGCTGCTGAAATTTTCTGAAATATTTATGTGTTAGAATAATTTTCATTCATTGAAACTATTTACATATGCTATATCGAATATTCATGTGTTGAGTTGCAATTCATTCGTTGAGTTGAAATTCATGTGTTGAATATTATTTGAATTTAAACAAATGGCTTTAGCGATAAAAATCACATTTATATATATATATATACTATATCGAATACTCATGTGTTGAGTTGCAATTCATTCGTTGAGTTGAAATTCATGTGTTGAATATTATTTGAATTTAAACAAATGGCTTTAGCAATAAAAATCACATTTTTATATATATACAAACTATATCGAATATTCATGTGTTGAGTTGCAATTCATTCGTTGAGTTGAAATTCATGTGTTGAATATTATTTGAATTTAAACAAATGGCTCTAGCGATAAAAATCACATTTTTATATATACAAACGATATAGAATATTCATGTGTTGAGTTGCAATTCATTCGTTGAGTTGAAATTCATGTGTTGAATATTATTTGAATTTAAACAAATGGCTTTAGCGATAAAAATCACATTTTTATATATGTACAAACTATATCGAATATTCATGTGTTGAGTTGCAATTCATTCGTTGAAGTTGAAATTCATGTGTTGAATATTATTTGAATGTAAACAAATGGCTTTAGCAATAAAAATCACATTTTTATATATACAAACGATATAGGATATTCATGTTTTGAATTGCAATTTGTTCGTCGAGTTGAAATTCATGCGTTGAGTGTTATAGTCATCTAAAAATAAAATGAATCGATTTAAATTCTAATGACGTGAATTATTTGAAAAGGCCGAGCTAACCCTCATTTCAAATAATTTATCGAGCGATTCGAATTGGAAGATGCAAAGATGATTCAAGACCGATGATCTTCGTATCGGTTGGATGGGCGCTACTGAGGTTCCTAACCGGAGTAGCTACCGGAAGGGGACGGAAGTAGTAGCCGTCTGAACGTATGTGTTGATTGGACGGATTTGCGAGGGATTGACGCCTCCGGTTTCGTTCAGACACAGGACGGACTTGTAAATGGACTGTGTGTCCGACATTGGATTTTGTTCTATATTGATTGATCTCTGTTAAATATATATCTGTTTGGCGGCGGAGAATTTATTCTTTTGCTTAACGCCCTTCTCTGAGATGTACGAGCTTAGAGGTTATATATTGATGGAAATCAATCGTATGGAGTGGACTGCCTATGTGGCATGCCAAGATGCTGTGATCAAGGCTTCTGTTGCAAAGCAAAGCCTTGTGGATGATGATCAAAGCAAGGTCTACGTGGCCTAGCTTTGTGTATTTCATAGATTCGCGAACCTCACACCCCGGTATGAGTTAAAAACGGGATACAGACCGCTGGGAGTGCACGACGTTTCTTTCTAGCTATGGTGGTGTCAGTGACTTACCAGCCCTGACATATATATCTACTTTTCACCTTTGTGGTTGTTGGAATGCGAGGCGCCTCGATTATAGGTCTGTAAGGACCGGGAAACGTGTGTTTAGGAATAACCAATCCTCTAACGTAAGTGAGGACCGGCCCAGCCGCATCCAAGGGTTACCCAGAGTGCGTAGTCCCGAGGCATTTGCTAGAGTGTCTCGAAGCGGAGAGGAGCTTGCCCCTTGCCTCGACTCATGACGGAAATCCAATTTCCAATACGAGATAACAGATTCGATTGTAACTTATATATGACGACATAGTGGCATGGGACGCTCATGTCGCCTATGATTGATATTTATGATGCTATTCGTTTTCGAAACATATATGCACTAGTAATAATACCAAATGATTTTGCTTTATACGTATGAAGCATATTTGGCTATTATAAGGTAAAACTCTATCCTCCGGCTTGCGTTGCATTGTGTGATGGGACCTGAGTCTTATAATGGCTTCATTCTTTCTAAAATCATTGCGTTGTTTTAAAAAGAATTTACTTTGTTTTAAATGCACTAGCAATCACTGGAGTAAACCCGTTCCGCGAAAGCTGCGTGGTCCTATGATTTGCTATTACTGTTGTTTAACTGTTAAATAGATTCCTCATACCAGTCCCCATGACTGACTCGTTGTTTGTTTCACTTTGCAAACGCGGGTGCCCTTATTTTCACACGGGCAGCCTAGTACACAGGTGACAGGTGGTTTTTTGTTCTGCACTGCTGCATAGCGTGCACTTTTGGCTCATGGCGAGGCTGACTTCATAAGAGATGACTTAGATATTTTCCGCCATTACTGTGTTTATATTATGATTCCGCCACTGGCGATGCAGACTGATTTACTTTCCGTATTTCTCATTATATGTATATGTATATGTATTCCGCCTTCGGCGATGTAGACTCATACTCTTATTATGTCTCACTACATGTATGTATTCCGCCTCTGGCGATGATGACTGATCACTTTCTTTTTTACTTACTAAGTATATCCCACGTTATGCTATTCTGATATTCCTACATGTTGTGATTCCGCTGTCATATCCATGTAAAATTTATTTTAATTATTGTTTCTGCTATTTTCTGTACTCTGCTATGATGATTAATGTGTTATTTCCTAATGATTATCCTTAATACCGCCCCTCGGATTTTGGGATTGTCACAGTTGGTATCAGAGCTTTGGTTAACCTTAGTTCTGGGATCTAACACATTAAACACCTCGTCAGAATAGAATCAGTAGTGTTCTAATACGAGTAGCTCATTAGAGATAGGATTAGCAATGTCCTAGAATGAGCTAAGCAGATTAGCAAAACAATTTGATCAGTACATCATCATTATCTTTCCTTGTATTCCCTTGCTTTATCATTTATGAAAATTATCAAATCTGTGAGCTTGACTCTTTTCTTGCTTATACAGTACTCTTAGATGGCTACGCGTGGAGCAGCAGCTAGAGGAGGCCGTGGAGGCCGAGGAGATGCAGCAGGAGGACGGGGGAATATCCCCGTAGTAGTGGAAGGTCCTATTATTCCGCCACCAGCACCAGAAGACTTTGAGCTCGACAAAGTAGCAAAGAGGTACAGAAATCTTGGAGGGAAACCTTTTACTGGCACTGGCACAGTGACCGAAGCTATCGCTTGGCTGAAAACCTGTGAGAAAATCTTCGAGGGAATGGGCATGGGAACTAACAACAAAGCCCGACTTGGCATTTGGCTCCTTCAGGAAGAGGCAGAGCTGTGGTGGGATGCCATTACCTCTGGGGATGCAGCTGGTACTATCCGGACTTGGGAGCAGTTCAGGACTTTATTCAATGAGAAGTTTGTACCGGAACAAGCTCTAGAGAGGATGCGGGAGCAATTTGCTAATCTCCAGCAGGGAGACCTCTCTATTCAAGACTATCTGAATAAGTTCACTCAGCTATCACGCTATGCTCCAGAGCTGGTTTTGACCGACAAAGCGAAGAATCAGAGATTCATATTTGGGCTGAAGCGCAAATACCATGATAGAGCTATGAGCAACATCAAACTCTCCTTCACAGAACTAGTAGAGATGGCTTGCAACTACGGAGACATGGATGAGAGGCATGCTAGCCAAGACCGCGCTAAAAGCCAAGCAGGGAATAAGCGCAAGACTTCAACAGACCAACCCGAATCTAGCATCACCGCGGCCGCTACTCAAAAACCCGCAAAGATCCCGAAAGGAAATTGCTACAATTGCGGGAAGCCTGGTCATTTCTCTAATGTATGCAAGGCCCCAAAGAAGCCAAAGGCCAATGACTCTGCCGAATGCTACAACTGCCACAAGAAGGGGCACTACAGCAGGAATTGTCCTTTGAAGAAGAGCGCACAAGTGGCCCATGTCTATGACGGGAATACCCCGCCAGCTATCACCGATGGATCAGGTAAACCCGATGTCTTGGGAGGTACCCTTACTATTAAAAATATTCCTGTTTCTGTACTTTTTGATACTGGTGCATCACGTAGTTTCATATCTGGTATCCTTGTTCACAAACTAAAATTGAAACGAAGAAAACTAAAGGAACCAATTAAAGTTCAAAATCCGATAGGAGGTTCGGTTAGTCTCGGTATATGTTGTAGATTACCTATTTCCTTTTCTCGATACCGATTTCCTTTTGATTCGATTGTCATGGACCTTTCCGAATTTGATATTATTCTGGGACTTGATTGGTTGACAAAATATAAGGCCGAAGTTCGATGTGCCGAAAGAATCGTTAAAGTCGAAACGAAGCTTGGACCTATATATATACCATGCCATGGCTCAGAAATGGATAGAACAGAATTTTGGTCTTCTTTAGAAGTTATTCCCCCTTCGATAGAAAAGATACCGGTCGTTAAAAACTATGCGGATGTGTTTGAAGAAGTAGAAAACTTACCACCGCAAAGAGAAATTGAATTTAGGATAGATCTAATTCCTAACGCCCGACCAGTAGTACATCCAATACGAAGAACGGCCCCGAAAGAAAAAGAAGAGCTAAGTAGTCAAACCCGAGAATTACTTTGGAAAGGTCTGATCAGACCAAGCTTTTCAGCGTGGGGAGTCGCAGTAGTATTTGTCCCGAAATCAGACGGTACTCTAAGACTTTGCGTTGATTACCGAGATCTCAATAAACAAACACTAAAGAACAAATATCCTTTGCCCCGAATAGACGATCTGTTAGATCAATTAAATGGAGCAACAGTATTCTCCAGAATGGACCTAGCTACAGGTTTCCACCAATTGCGTATAGCCGAAGACTGTGTTCCTTTGACAGCCTTCAGGGGTCCCGATTTATTCTACGAATGGTTAGTAATGCCGTTCGGCTTGTGTAACGCTCTGGCATACTTCGTTGATCTCATGAACAGGGTGTTCCGTGGTGTATTGAATAAATTTGTTCTAGTCTTCATCGATGACATTTTAATCTACTCTAAGTCGGAAGAAGAGCATGCAAAACATTTAGAACAAGTGTTGAAAATTCTGAGGAGAAACGTCTTAAAAGCTAAATTTTCTAAGTGTGTCTTCTGGCAGAATGAAGTTAAATTCCTTGGCCATGTCGTGTCAAAAGAAGGAATTGCTGTAGATCCAAGCAAAATTACAGCGATTCAGAACTGGAAACAACCTAC
Source organism: Allium sativum (assembly GCA_030737875.1). Taxonomy (NCBI): domain Eukaryota; kingdom Viridiplantae; phylum Streptophyta; class Magnoliopsida; order Asparagales; family Amaryllidaceae; genus Allium; species Allium sativum. The sequence goes on along the minus strand of CM060926.1, from coordinate 263,959,534 downwards.
TACGCCCACAGAAGTTCGAAGTTTCCTTGGATTAGCTAGTTACTATCGGAAATTCGTTCAGGATTTTTCAAAGATATCAGGAGTATTGACAAAGCTTACAAAGAAGCATGAGAAATTCAAATGGACTCCTGAATGTGAAGAAGCTTTCCAAGAGCTAAAACTGAAGTTGACAACCGCTCCAGTATTGACCATAATAGAAGGCAACCAAGACTTGACAGTATGGACAGATGCTTCTATTAGAGGGCTAGGCGCAGTGTTAATGCAAAAAGGCCAAGTGATCGCTTATGCCAGCCGTCAACTAAAGCCGCATGAAAGAAACTATGCTACTCATGATCTTGAGTTATTAGCTATCGTGTTCGCTTTAAGAATATGGAGGCATTATTTATTGGGCGAGAAATTCGAACTGTTTACCGATCATCAATCCTTGAAATACCTGTTCACCCAGAAAGATTTAAACCTAAGGCAACAGCGTTGGTTAGAATTCCTTGCAACATATGATTTTGAAATTATATACACTCCAGGGAAAGCCAATGTTGTAGCAGATGCGCTCAGCAGGAAAAACGAAATCATTGCCAGTTTTATCATTACTTCTTCCTTGCAAGATAAGATTACTATTCTTCAGAAGGACGATGAATTCATTAAAAGGATTAGCCAGTGGATCCAAGAAGGAAAACCCTCAGATTTTAGCCTCGATAGCCAAGGGGTCCTAAGATTAAAAGGGAGAATTATTGTGCCTGGAATTCCAGAGCTCAGAAGAGAAATACTTGATGAGTGCCATAAGTCCAAATTAAGTATCCACCCCGGTGTGAGCAAAATGTATAACGATATTAAACGCACATTCTGGTGAAAGGCGATGAAAAGAGATATTTCAATATATGTTAGCAGGTGCTCCACTTGTCAGCTAGTTAAGAGTGATCAGCAAAAATTGGCGGGATTATTACAACCCTTAGAAATTTCAGGTTGGAAGTGGGAACAAATCTCGATGGATTTCATCGATGGCTTGCCTAGGACTAAGAAAGGAATCAACAGTATATGGGTAATCGTAGATCGCTTCACGAAGACTGCCCATTTCATACCTGTCCGATCAAACAGAACGGCTCAAAGTCTAGCACAGATTTACTTCAAGGAAATTGTCAAACTTCATGGAGTACCGCTCAATATAGTCAGCGATAGAGATCCCCTGTTCACTAGCAAATTCTGGGAAGCATTCCAGGAAGAATTGGGAACCAAATTAAATCTAAGCACCGCTTATCACCCTCAGACAGACGGCCAAACTGAGCGGGTGAATAGAATTTTAGAAGATCTATTGCGGGCTTGCGTTATCGATTTTGGAGGCTCATGGGAAGATCACTTACATTTAGCCGAATTCTCTTACAACAATAGCTATCAAGCAAGTTTGGGAATGTCCCCATTTGAAGCATTATACGGTAGACCGTGCAGATCTCCCGCATGTTGGGTAGAACCTGGCAACAGACTTGTGTTAGGGCCCGATATGATTCAAGAAGCATCGGATAAAGTCGATTCCATTAAGAAGCGATTAAAAACCGCACAGAGCAGACAGAAAAGTTATGCTGATGCGAGAAGAAGGGATATATCGTTTGCCGTTGGCGATTATGTTTATTTAAGAGTTTATCCAATGCGAGGAGTAATCAGATTTGGGAAGACTGGGAAGTTGGCACCGAGATTTATTGGTCCCTTTCCTATACTTGAACGGATTGGAACTCTTGCATATAGGGTTTCATTACCTGATTGGTTGCCTGGTGTACATGATGTGTTCCACGTGTCTCAACTCAGAAAACATGTTCATGATCCAGATCTTGTTGTAGAAGAAGCAGCACAACAGGATATTGAAATAACCCCAGAATTAGCACTCAAGAGAGATCCATTAAAGATAGTTGGCAAAGAAACTAGAGAGCTAAGGGGGAAAAAGATTCATTTAGTCAAAGTGCAGTGGAGTAGTGATCCTAGAGACTGTACTTGGGAGACTGAGGAAAGCATTAAACAAGCCTATCCCAAATGCAGAGTGGACATCTCTGACTAACTCCGGTGCAAGGTACCTTTACAATACTTTGCATTTACATTTTATTTCCTGCTTAACTGTTATTTCCTTTTCGAGGACGAAAAGTTTTAAGTGGGGGAGATTGTAATAACCCGGAAATTTTGAACCAGTTTAATTTTTTTTTAATTAGGTTATTACCAAGAAATTTGAATGATTAAAATAGCATATTTCAATAAAATATAGAATTTGGTATGATAGGGCAGTTTGAAATCTAGAATACAAACTTTGTCTGACTGTACCGGGTGGAAAGTATAACAGATTTTAACAAAACTGAAAATATTTAAATCTGTTTATCAATACCTTTCTAAAGAATCTGAAAAATCGAAATTTCATAACGGAAATCAAAAGTTATGGCCAAATGAATTTTCAGAGAGGTCGCTATATAGTATATATAGCCCTTGAAAATTGAGATTTTGCATACGACCTCGGAATTCGACGAAACCACTTTTGTTGGGTCCGGGATGTCAAATTATTGCTAGGTTTCAAATTTCATAATTTTTGAAGCTAGTATGTGAGCGGGGCAAAAGATAACGTGTTTGGTCAAATTCTGTTAAAATGGGTCGACCTAAAAATGGCCGTTTTTCAAACGAGCTCAGAATTCGACGAAACTAGTTTTGTTAGGACCGTATCGTCAAAACAAAGCTAGATTTATTTTTCTGGAATTTTTCGATTCAGTTTGTGGCCCTGGCAAATTGAAATGTACGTTTAAATTAAATATCGAATGTTTTATATTTTAAATTGAAAAATAACTGACTGTAACAGTCGAAATGGCCAACGAAACATATCCCATTGTGTCCGGAATGGGGGTATTTAGCTGGGGGCGACAGTCGTTGGGTTTAAAAAGGAGTCCGTTTGCAAAAACACTGTTTAAAAATTTTCTATAAATATCGACCAATAGGAAATTTTCTTTAAAAAAAAAAAACCTAAAAACCCTAAGCCGCCAGACGAAACGAACGACGCTCGTCGTTCAAAGCTTTCCGACGAAAATCCCGCCGCCACAGGCGACACCAGCCAACGCCACCACCCTCAATCGACGCCGCCCACCTCCCTCTTCAAATCCGACCAACCCCCGCCCTTCCTCCCTTTGCCAGCGTCGAGAAAAACGCCCAGAAAGCCGCCGACTTCACGTCGACGCCACGACCGCCAAAGGCGATCGCACCTGCTCCTCCGACCACTGATAGGACCGCCTCGCTTCCCTCTTTCAAGTCCCACTCTCTGATCGGAGCATAGATTCACGGATTGTCTGAAAATCCGAACCCTAGTTTCGAAACCAAAAAGGGGTATACGGCTAAATTGATTTTTACACTTTAAAGCGTTGCAAATTTGTAAAAATCATATCTTTTTGCTATGTTAATGAAATTCGATGAAACAGGAGACACCGTGACCGCAAGGAGGCTCTCTACATTCTAGAAGAAGCCGCGGATTTTTCTGACCTTCCTACGATTTTTAGCACTGCAAGAACGAATGTGAGGAATCTAAACTATTTGTGTGAATGTAATCGCGTTGTATAAATTATACAAGCAAAGTGTAAATTATATACGCATTGTATACCTCATGTACATGTGTTGTATAAGTTATATTAGCAATGTATAAATTATACAAGCGTTGTTTGAAACATATATGCTTTGAATTGTGATGAAATGCAAGTGAATTATTATACTATATATATATATATATATACACACACTCCCCTCGTCCACAAACCATGGACGATATTTATTGCTTGTGTTAGACGTGATGTTATATGGTATGACGAATGGTTGGAAATAATTGTTTGTGGTTGATATTATGGTTGAAAAATACCTTTGTGGTTGAAAAATACCTTTGTGGTTGAAAAATACCCTCTTGTGGTTGAAACAAAATAGAATAGGATTGTGGAATTGAAAATAAAACATGCCGCCTGCGTGCGAACTAGATGCATGATCCCCATTGTCAAAAACCGCGAGGTTTTAAGGTAGAGCGAGGAGCCGTACTAGGGACGGTCCCGGTTTTAACTACCCTGCCGTTATGCTGCTGAAATTTTCTGAAATATTTATGTGTTAGAATAATTTTCATTCATTGAAACTATTTACATATGCTATATCGAATATTCATGTGTTGAGTTGCAATTCATTCGTTGAGTTGAAATTCATGTGTTGAATATTATTTGAATTTAAACAAATGGCTTTAGCGATAAAAATCACATTTATATATATATATATATATACTATATCGAATATTCATGTGTTGAGTTGCAATTCATTCATTGAGTTGAAATTCATGTGTTGAATATTATTTGAATTTAAACAAATGGCTTTAGCAATAAAAATCACATTTTTATATATATACAAACTATATCGAATATTCATGTGTTGAGTTGCAATTCATTCGTTGAGTTGAAATTCATGTGTTGAATATTATTTGAATTTAAACAAATGGCTCTAGCGATAAAAATCACATTTTTATATATACAAACGATATAGAATATTCATGTGTTGAGTTGCAATTCATTCGTTGAGTTGAAATTCATGTGTTGAATATTATTTGAATTTAAACAAATGGCTTTAGCGATAAAAATCACATTTTTATATATGTACAAACTATATCGAATATTCATGTGTTGAGTTGCAATTCATTCGTTGAAGTTGAAATTCATGTGTTGAATATTATTTGAATGTAAACAAATGGCTTTAGCAATAAAAATCACATTTTTATATATACAAACGATATAGGATATTCATGTGTTGAATTGCAATTTGTTCGTCGAGTTGAAATTCATGTGTTGAGTGTTATCGTCGTCTAAAAATAAAATGAATCGATTTAAATTCTAATGACGTGAATTATTTGAAAAGGCCGAGCTAACCCTCATTTCAAATAATTTATCGAGCGATTCGAATTGGAAGATGCAAAGACGATTCAAGACCGACGATCTTCGTATCGGTTGGATGGGCGCTACTGAGGTTCCTAACCGGAGTAGCTACCGGAAGGGGACGAAAGTAGTAGCCGTCTGAACGTATGTGTTGATTGGACGGATTTGCGAGGGATTGACGCCTCCAGTTTCGTTCAGACCCAGGACGGACTTGTAAATGGACTGTGTGTCCGACATTAGATTTTGTTCTATATTGATTGATCTCTGTTAAATATATATCTGTTTGGCGGCGGAGAATTTATTCTTTTGCTTAACGCCCTTCTCTGAGACATACGAGCTTAGAGGTTATATATCGATGGAAATCAATCGTATGGAGTGGACTGCCTATGTGGCATGCCAAGATGCTGTGATCAAGGCTTCTGTTGCAAAGCAAAGTCTTGTGGATGATGATCAAAGCAAGGTCTACGTGGCCTAGCTTTGTGTATTTCGTAGATTCGCGAACCTCACACCCCGGTATGAGTTAAAAACGGGATACGGACCGCTGGGAGAGCACGACGTTTCTTTCTAGCTATGGTGGTGTCAGTGACTTACCAGCCCTGACATATATATCTACTTTTCACCTTTGTGGTTGTTGGAATGCGAGGCGCCTCGATTATAGGTCTGTAAGGACCGGGAAACGTGTGTTCAGGAATAACCAATCCTCTAACGAAAGTGAGGACCGGCCCAGCCGCATCCAGGGGTTACCCAGAGTGCGTAGTCCCGAGGCATTTGCTAGAGTGTCTCGAAGCGGAGAGGAGCTTGCCCCTTGCCTCGACTCATGACGGAAATGCAATTTCCAATACGAGATAACGGATTCGATTGTAACTTATATATGACGACATAGTGGCATGGGACGCTCATGTCGCCTATGATTGATATTTATGATGCTATTCGTTTTCGAAACATATATGCACTAGTAATAATACCAAATGATTTTGCTTTATACGTATCAAGCATATTTGGCTATTATAAGGTAAAACTCTATCCTCCGGCTTGCGTTGCATTGTGTGATGGGACCTGAGTCTTATAATGGCTTCATTCTTTCTAAAAGCATTGAGTTGTTTTAAAAAGAATTTACTTTGTTTTAAATGCACTAGCAATCACTGGAGTAAACCCGTTCCGCGAAAGCGGCGTGGTCCTATGATTTGCTATTACTGTTGTTTAACTGTTAAATAGATTCCTCATACCAGTCCCCATGACTGACTCGAAGTTTGTTTCACTTTGCAAACGCGGGTGCCCTTATTTTCACACGGGCAGCCTAGTACACAGGTGACAGGTGGTTTTTGGTTCTGCACTGCTGCATAGCGTGCACTTTTGGCTCATGGCGAGGCTGACTTCATAAGAGATGACTTAGATATTTTCCACCATTACTGTGTTTATATTATGATTCCGCCACTGGTGATGCAGACTGATTTACTTTCCGTATTTCTCATTATATGTATATGTATTCCGCCTTCGGCGATGTAGACTGATACTCTTATTATGTCTCACTACATGTATGTATTCCGCCTCTGGCGATGATGACTGATCACTTTCTTTTTTACTTACTAAGTATATCCCACGTTATGCTATTCTGATATTCCTACATGTTGTGATTCCGCTGTCAGATCCATGTAAAATTTATTTTAATTATTGTTTCTGCTATTTTCTATACTCTGCTATGATGATTAATGTGTTATTTCCTAATGATTATCCTTAATACCGCCCCTCGGATTTTGGGATTGTCACAGTGACGATCCCAAAACCCCGTGACACAGTGTTATGGATAATCATAGGAATATAACACATTAATCATCATTAGCAGATCACAGATAATAGCATAAACAGAAAATAGAATAATTTACACACATATGACAGCGGAATCATATAGATATCATCACATCAGAGAAGCACAGTACAGGATACAACTTAGTGCATAATGATACATAATCAGTCACCATCGCCTGAGGCGGAATCATACATAAAGAGTACTCAAAATAAATGTTAGTCTACATCACCAATGGCGGAATCATAATATAGATACAATAATGGCGGAGAAAATCCAAGTCAGCACGGTGTAGTCAAGCCTCGCCATGAGCCAAAAGGTGCGTCAGAAACCTGTAACTAGGCTGCCCGTGTGAAAATGAGGGCACCCGAGTTTGCAAGGTGAAACAAACTACGAGTCAGTCATGGGACTGGTATGAGAAATCTACTCAACTTATTAACAACAATAATAAGGCAAATCAAAGGACCACGCCACATTCGCGGAACCGGTTTACTCCAATGAGTGCTAGTGCATGAGATAAAGTAAACGATTAAATCAACGCAATGCTTTTTATAAAATGAAGCCATTATAAGACTCAGGTCCCATCACACAATGCAACGCAAGCCGGAGGATAGAGTTTTCCCTTATAATGGCCAAAGATGCTTCATACGGATAAAATAAAAGTGTTTGATATTATTACTAGTGCATATAAGTTTCAAAAGAAAATTCAATCATAAATATCATCCTAGACGGCATGGGTACCATATATCATGTCGCCATACTAGTAATACAATCACATCCGCATATTTCGTATTGGAAATTGGATTCCTTCATGAGTCGAGGCAAGGGGCAAGCTCCTCTCCGTTCGAGACACTCTAGCAAATGCCTCGGGACCGCACACAGCAATCCCCTGGATCCTCCAAGGCCGGTCCTCTCTTACTTTTGAGGATTAATTATTCCTGAACACACGTTTCCCGGTCCTTGCAGACCTATAATCGAGGCGCCTCGCATTCCAACAACCACACAGGTGAAAAGTAGATATAAATGTCAGGGCTGGGAGGTCACTGACACCACCATAGCTAGAAAGAAACGTCATGCACTCCTTGGGTCCTTCTCCCATTTTTGACTCATACCGGGGTGTGAGGCTCGTGAATTCACGTTATACTCAAAGCTACGTCACACAGACCATGCTTTGATCATCAACCACAAGACCTTGCTTTGCAACAGAAGCCTTGATCATATGCCACTTAGGCGTGCCACACAGGCAATCCACTCCATGTGACTAATTTCCGTCAATACATAACCTCTGAGCTCGTACGTCTCAGAGAAGGGCGTTAAGCAATAGAATAAATTCTCCGCCGCCAAACAGATATATATTTAACAGAGATCAATCAACACAGAACAAAATCCAATGTCAGACACACAGTCCATTTACAAGTCCGTTCTGGGTCTGAACGAAACCGGAGGCACCAATTCCTCGCATATCCGTACAATCAACATTATGTTTGGACGGCTACTACTTCAGTTCCTTCATGGTAGCTACTCCAATCATGAGCATCAGTAGCGCCCATCCATCCAATGTGAAGATCGTCGGTCTTCAGCCGTCTTCCACTCTTCGACTTCTCAACGTCGATCGATTATTTGAAATGAGATGAACTCGGCCTTTTCAAATAATCCACGTATATTTTGATTTTCAAATCAATTATTCACATGGTTGGACTATTCAACCTTCACATTTCAGTTATTTCGTTATAATTTTCACGTCAAATACATTCAACCATCACATATCAAGCAAACAACACAAAATTGGTTTATTTCCACTTTATATCATCTATAGTATTTTATGACGATATCTCGCCATTTTTTTTATTTAATTTAAAACGGCCATATTTAATTAAACGACGTTTTAGGTCGTGTCGATACACTGGCGCTGCTTTTCACTAATTTTGTTTTACACATATCTAGAAATCTAACCGTTGAATCTTCACAAATTTTATATCATTAGGAAGGTCATTTCAAAACGAATCCAACGGTTTCAGTTTTGGGAAAATCCGACGGTCGGATCTTCCACACTAGCCATTTGAAGTTACGATTTCAATTTACGAACTGCAGCGTCATTATTCGATTTAATTTAATTATATTTATATATATATATATAAATATAATCGTTTCTGGCGCTGTTTTTCTTCAGATTTGAATTAAACATTCCAGACAATCCAACCGTCGGATCTTCACAAAGTTGGTGCCGTTGGAAAGATATTTCCAAGTCGAACCCAACGGTTGCGGTTTCGGGGAAATCCAATGGTCTGATTTCCCGTACTAGTCATTTGAAACCACGGTTTCAAAACACGAACTGCACGGCCACGTTTCGTTTTAATTCTATTTATATTTATATATTTATATAAATATAGTTCATTCAAAAGTTCCTATATCGTTTCCACTTCAATTATTTCACTAACGCCTTTAATTTCGGAAAATTTCGCCATAACCTCCTTTGTACGGGAGGGTCTGGGAAAATTCCCAAATAGCCACACGGGCGTCTCATATCAAAAAGAAAAAGAAAAAGCCAAGCGGCTAGCCAACAGGCTCATAAAATCATCACCCAAACAAAGCAGTAAATGTGTACCTATTTGTCGGGCACAAAATTTTATTTCTCTTCTCTAGCCCCTTTGCTTTAACCTGTTCAATAGATATGCATGTACATATACATAATTTCTATCACTTATCATTTTCCATTCAATTTCATATTTGATTTACTTTGGTTTAAAAAAACCATTCATTCTAATGTTGTATGCATAGGCAAATATCATATCATTACCTAATTAATGTATATTTCAACTCATGCACATTTATTTGAACAAGTGGCTATTTTTAACACTTCACATTTCAAAGATGATAATTTTGGCGAACTAAAATAGATTTCCACACATGACTATTTTATTTAGTTCCTATGCATGTTAAAAATAATATTTCATTCACAAATATTTATTTCAACGTCCGCATATCTTTAGCATATCACATATATGATAAAAATGATATTTTTATCATTCAAAATATTCGTTCGACAAATGGATGTTTTCAACACTTCATAGTTTCAATAAAAATGTAATTTTTATTGTTCGATCTTTTTATTCAACACATGAACTTTTCCGCTACACACACTTCTCAACAAATGAGCATTTCCACACATGGACATTTTATTTATGTTGTTCATATTAGAAAGATGGAATTTTTATTGTTGAAACTATTTATATAAGGCGAATATTTCTCATACTTCATGTATATAAAAAAATATGATTTTTATTGTTTAAACACTTCATTCATTCACAAATGAATTTAATTTTCACACAACACTTTTCAACACATGAACATTTTCCACACATGGATATAGTTTCAACATATGGCTATAATTTCTACGCGTGAACATTATTTCAACATATGAAAATAATTCTAAAACACAAAGATTATTCAAAATTTCGGCAGCATAACGGCAGGGTAGTTAAACCGGCACCGTCCCTAGTACGGCTCCTCGCTCTACCTTAAAACCTCACGGTTTTTGACAATGGGGATTCATGCATCTAATTCGCACGCAGGCGGCATGTTTATTTTTATTTCCACAAATATTTCCAATTCATTTCAATCACCAATGGGTATTTTTCAACCACAACCAAACAATATCAACCAAAAACAATTATTCAACCATTCGTATTTTTCATTCAATATTTCACACCAATTCACCACAATAAATATTGTCCATGGTTTGTGGACGAGGGGAGTATATATATATATATATATATATATATATATATATATATAATTGCTATATTTCACTTGCATTTCAACACATATATCAATTATTCTATGCATGTAAAATTCATACTTCGCTTATATAGCTTACACTACGTATGTACACAAGGTATACAACACGTATGTAATTTATATTTCGCTAATATATATTATACACGACATTTTCCATTCAATTGCACGTTAATTTAGATTTCTCATATTGGTTTTTGGAGTGCTAGAAATCGATACGATGTCAGAAAAATCCGCGGCTTCTTCTATTGTGTAGAGAGCTTCCTTGCGGTCACGGTGTCTCCTGTTTCATCGAATTTCGTCAACACACCAAAAAATTATGATTTTTCAAAGTGCAGACATCAAAAAGGACTCACCTTTCACGATGGTTCGAAACTAGGTTTGAGGTTTTCGCGAAATCCGTGGCACGTGGGGACGATCGGGGGTGCTGACGTGGAAGAGCTTCGAGTGGCGGTCCTATCGGTGGTGGTTTGGTGGCGTTCGGTGGTCAGTGGCGATCAGGGCGGCGATGGGAAGTGTTCGACTTTGGGTTGATGGTTCTGGCGAAGGAGGAGGTGATAGGGGTCGGGGTAAGGTCGGATTTGAAGAGGAGGAGGAGGCGCGTCGAGGTAGGGGGATGGCGCAGGCGGAAATCGCCTATGGCGGCGGCGATTTGGGGGAGAAGTGGCAGACGATTTAAGTCGTCGATCGGGAGAGAGAAACGAGGGTTTCTGACTTTTTTATTTTTTTAAAATAATGAATGGAAATTTTTGATTGGCCCATAATTTCAATAAAATTTTAAATAGTGTTTTCTCAAACATACTCCTTTTTAAACCCAACGACTGTCGCCCCTAGCTAAATACCCCCATTCCGGACACAATGGGATATGTTTCGTAGGCCAATTCGACTGTTACAGTCAGTTATTTTCCAAATTAAAGTATAAAACATTTAATTTTTAACTTTCAACGTACATTTCAATTTTCCAAGGCCATAAACTGATTCGAAAAATTCCAGAAAAATAAATCTAGCTATGTTTTGACGGTACAGTCCCAACAAAACTAGTTTCGTCGAATTCTGAGGTTGTTTGAAAAATGGCCATTTTCTGGTCGATCCAATTTAACAGAAATCGACCAATCACATTTTCTTTTGCCACGCTCACATAATAGCTTCAAAAATTATGAAATTTGAAACCTAGCACTAGTTTGACATCCCAGACCCAACAAAAGTGGTTTCGTTGAATTCCGAGGTCGTATGCAAAATATCAAATTTCCAGGGCTATATATTCTATATAGCGACCATTCTGAAAATTCATTCGGCCATAACTTTTGATTTCCGTTATGAAACTTCGATTTTTCAGATTCGTTAGAAAGGTATTGACTAACGGATTTAAATATTTTTGGTTTCGCTAAAATCCGTTATATTTTCCTCCCTGCACAGTCAGTCAAAGTTTGAATTCACATTTTCAAACTGACTCACTATTTCTAATTTCATATTTTTTTAAAAAATTCTATTTCAATGGTTCAAATTCTTTTGAAATGACCAATTTAAAAATTTTAAATTGGCTCGTATTTTCCGGGTTATTACAATCTTCCCTACTTAAAACATTTCGTCCTCGAAAAGGAAACAACAGTAAAGTAGGAAACAAAATGTAAACGCAAAGTATTGTAAAGGTACCTTGCACCGGAGTTAGTCAGAGATATCCACTCTGCATTTGGGGTAAGCTTGCTTAATGCTTTCCTCAGTTTCCCAAGTACAGTCTCTAGGATCACTGCTCCACTGCACTTTAACTAAATGAACCTTTTTGCTTCTTAGTTCTCTAGTTTCTTTGCCAACAATTTTTAATGGCTCTCTTCTGAGTGATAATTCTGCAGTTATGTCCACATCCTGTTGTGCTGCTTCTTCTACAACAAGATCCGGATCATGCACATGTCTTCTAAGTTGAGATACGTGAAATACATCGTGCACTCCAGGCAACCAATCTGGTAATTGAACCCTATAAGCAAGAGTTCCAATTCGTTCAAGTATAGGAAAGGGACCAATAAATCTCGGTGCCAACTTCCCGGTCTTGCCAAATCTGATTACTCCTCTCATCGGAGAAACCTTCAAATAAACATGATCACCAACAGCAAATGTCAAATCTCTTCTTCTAGAGTCTGCATAATTTTCTGTCGGCTTTGTGCGGTTTTCAATCGCTTTTTGATGAAGTCGACTTTATCAGATGCTTTTCTAATCATATCGGGTCCTAATACAAGTCTGTTGCCAGGTTCTACCCAACATGCTGGAGATCTGCAGGGTCTGCCATATAATGCCTCAAATGGCGACATTCCCAAACTTGTTTGATAGCTATTGTTATATGAGAATTCTGCCAAATGCAAATGATTTTCCCATGACCCACCAAAATCAATTATACAAGCCCGCAATAAATCTTCTAGAGTTCTATTCACCCGCTCAGTTTGGCCATCTGTTTGAGGGTGATAGGCGGTGCTCATATTCAGTTTTGTTCCCAATTCTGTCTGGAAAGCCTCCCAGAACTTGCTAGTAAATAGGGGATCTCTATCACTGACTATGCTGATGGGAATTCCATGCAGCTTAACAATTTCTTTGAAGTATATCTGCGCTAGACTTTGAGCGGTTCTATTGGACTGGACAGGTATAAAATGGGCAGTCTTCGTGAAGCGATCTACGATTACCCAAATGTTGTCAATACCTTTCTTGGTTCGCGGCAAACCATCTATGAAATCCATGGAAATCTGCTCCCATTTCCAACTTGGGACTTCCAACGGTTGCTACAATCCAGCTAGCTTCTGTTGGTCGCTCTTGACCAATTGACAAGTAGGGCATCTGCTAACATACAAAGAAATATCCCTTTTCATTGCCTTCCACCAGAAAGTGCGTTTGATATCGTTGTACATTTTACTCACCCCAGGATGGATGCAAAATTTGGATTTATGGCATTCGTCCAACACTTCTCTTTTGAGCTCAGGAAGGTTGGGAACACAAATTCTCCCATTCAGTCTCAGAACTTCTTCTTTATCTACATGAAAGCTTGAGGGCTCTCCCTTCTGGATTCTTCCTTTGATCTTTTGAGTGAAATAATCATTCTTCTGGAAAGCACATATCTTATCGATCAAGCTAGGTGTAATTATAAGATGGGCAACGATTGCGGTCTTTCTACTAAGCGCATCCGCTACAACGTTAGCCTTCCCCGGCGTATACAGGATATCAAGATCATACGCTGCAAGAAATTCTAGCCAACGTTGATGTCTCAGATTCAGATCTTTCTGGGTATATAAATACTTCAACGATTGATGATCTGTGTACAGTATAAATTTCTCGCCCAATAAATAATGCCTCCAGATTTTCAAGGCAAAAACGATGGCTAGCAACTCAAGATCATGAGTCACATAATTTTTCTCATGCGGTTTCAGTTGGCGGCTTGCATAAGCGACTACTTGGCCTCTCTGCATTAACACTGCACCAAGACCTCTAATAGAAGCATCTGTCCAAACCGTTAAATCCTGATTGCCATCAATAATGGTTAACACTGGAGCAGTGGTCAGTTTCGATTTCAATTCCTGGAAAGCTTTTTCACAGTCGGAAGTCCACTTAAACTTCTCATGTTTCTTTGTGAGCTTCGTTAACGGACCGGATATCTTCGAAAAATCCTTAACGAAATTTCGATAATAACTAGCCAACCCCATAAAACTTCTAACTACTGTGGGAGTAGTGGGTTGTTTCCAGTCTTGAATCGCTATTATTTTGCTTGGGTCAACAGAAATTCCTTTCTCTGACACGACATGGCCGAGAAATTTGACTTCTTCTTGCCAGAAGACACATTTAGAGAATTTGGCTTTGAAGACGTTCTTCCTTAGAATCTCCAATACTTGTTCTAAGTGTTTTTCATGCTCGGGTTTTGATTTGGAGTAGATTAAAATATCATCGATGAATACGAGGACAAATTTATTCAGAACTCCCCTGAACACTCTATTCATTAGATCGACAAGGTATGCTGGAGCGTTACACAGGCCAAACGATATTACTAACCATTCATAAAATATGTCTGGACCTCTGAAAGCTGTCAAAGGAACACACTCTTCTGCTATTCTCAATTGATGAAAACCTGTAGCTGGGTCCATCCAGGAAAATACTTTCGCCCCATTCAATTGGTCTAGCAAATCATCGATGCGGGGTAATGGATATTTATTTTTGAGCGTCTGTTTGTTGAGGTCTCGGTAATCAACACATAATCTAAGAGTACCGTCTGACTTTGGGACAAACACAACAGCTGCACCCCAATTAGAAAAACTAGGTCTGATTAGACCCTTCCACAACAGTTGACGAGTTTGATCGCCTAATTCTTCTTTTTCCTTCGGAGTCATTCTGCGAATTGGATGTACCACTGGTCTGGCATTGGGAATTAGATCGATTCGGAATTCTATTTCTCTTTGCGGAGGTAAGTTTTCAACCTCTTCAAACACATCCGCATAGTTTCTTACAATAGGAATCTTTTCTATGGAAATGGGGATAAGTTCTAATGCCGACCAAAATTCTTCTCTATTCGGATTCAAGCCATGACAGGGTATATATATATATCCAAGCTCCGTTCGGATTTTAACGATTCTTTCTGCACAATTTACCTCGGCTTCGTATTTCGTTAACCATTCTAACCCAAGGATAACGTCGAATTCGGGAAAATCCATAACAATCAAATTAATGGGAAATTTGTAGAAAGAATAAGAGATTAGCACTCTACAACATGTACTGAGAGTAATAGAACACCCTATCGGGTTATGTACTTCTACCGATTCCTTAAGCTTCCTCTGTTTTAATTTTAATTTGTGCATTGTGTGTCTAGCAATAAAACTACGCGACGCACCTGTGTCAAACAATACAGAAACAGGAATATTTTTAATTGTAAGGGTACCTCGCAAAACATCAGGTTTACCTGCTCCGTCAGAAGCAGCTGGCGGGCTCGACCCGTCATAGACATGAGCTACTGTAGCTTTCTTCAGCAAAGGACAGTCTTTGACCATATGATCGGTCTAGCGACAGTTGTAGCACGAGCGAGGGTTCTGGGAGCCTTGGCTCGAGCCTTGAGAATTTGTCTTCTGCCTCTTCGGAGCTGTGCAGACGTTTGAGTAGTGCCCCGGCTTACCACAGTTAAAGCAATTTCCTCTTGGCGGCTTGCCAGTCTGAGGTTTTGAAGATGCTGCTTGGCTTGACTCGCCTTGATTTACAACAGGCTTGCGCTTGTTTCCGGCTTGGTTTCTAGCGCGATCCTGATCCAGATGCCTTTGATCAAGGTCTTCATAGTTGCATGCCATTTCCACCAGCTCGTTGAATTCCAGCTTGACATGGGCCATGGCTCTATCATGATATTGTCGTCTTAGCCCAAGGATAAACCTCTTATTTTTGGATTTCGCAGTGGCGATGAGCTCCGGAGCATAGGACGACAACAGTGTAAATTTATTCAGATAATCTTGCACGGAAAGATCCCCCTGCTGGAGATTGGCGAAGTCATCGTGCATTCTTTCTAGAGCTTGTTCTGGGACATATTTCTCCTTGAAGAGTTCTTTAAATCCATCCCATGTTCTTCCAGCTTCTCTATTCCCGGCGGTAAGAGATTCCCACCATAGTTCAGCTTGTTCCTGCATAAGCCAGGCGCCCATAATAGCTTTGTCTTCGTCTCCAAGCCTTAGGCCTTCAAGAATTTTCTCGCATGTTTTGAGCCATGCAAGGGCCTCTATTACGGTGCCAGTTCCCGAGAAGGTCTTGCCTCCTAAGTTTTTATATCTCTTAGCTACACGGTCTAGCTCGAAGTATTGAGCTGCCGGAGGTTGTATCAAAGGTCCTTCTTGAGCTGGGACTTCTCCTCTTCCTCGGCCTCGGCCAGTACGGCCTCCTCTAGCGGCGGCTGCTCTGGTAGCCATTTGTCAAATTCTGTACAAGCAACGGAAAAGTCAGCTAACAGAAATGATAGTCTATTGCATAGTTAAGCAGAAAATTTTACGGAAAGATAACGATGGACTGATCAAATGTTTTTGCTATTCTGGTCGGCTCATTCTAGGACTTTACTAGTCCTATCTCTAATGAGCTACTCGCCTTAGAATACTACTGATTCTATTTTGACAAAGTGTTTAATGTGTTAGACTCCAGAACTAAGGTTAACCAAAGCTCTGATACCAGCTGTGACGATCCCAAAACCCCGTGACACGGTGTTAAGGATAATCATAGGAATATAACACATTAATCATCATTAGCAGATCACAGATAATAGCATAAACAGAAAATAGAATAATTTACACACATATGACAGCGGAATCATATAGATATCATCACATCAGAGAAGCACAGTACAAGATACAACTTAGTGCATAATGATACATAATCAGTCACCATCGCCTGAGGCGGAATCATACATAAAGAGTACTCAAAATAAATGTTAGTCTACATGGCCAATGGCGGAATCATAATATAGATACAATAATGGTGGAGAAAATCCAAGTCAGCACGGTGTAGTCAAGCCTCGCCATGAGCCAAAAGGTGCGTCAGAAACCTATAACTAGGCTGCCCGTGTGAAAATGAGGGCAACCGAGTTTGCAAGGTGAAACAAACTATGAGCCAGTCATGGGACTGGTAAGAGAAATCTACTCAACTTATTAACAACAATAATAAGGCAAATCAAAGGACCACGCCACTTTCACGGAACGGGTTTACTCCAATGAGTGCTAGTGCATGAGATAAAGTAAACGATTAAATCAACGCAATGCTTTTTATAAAATGAAGCCATTATAAGACTCAGGTCCCATCACACAATGCAACGCAAGCCGGAGGATAGAGTTTTCCCTTATAATGGCCAAAGATGCTTCATACGAATAAAATAAAAGTGTTTGAAATTATTACTAGTGCATATATGTTTCAAAAGCAAATTCAATCATAAATATCAATCCTAGACGGCATGGGTACCATATATCATGTCGCCATACTAGTAATACAATCACATCCGCATATTTCCTATTGGAAATTGGATTCCTTCATGAGTCGAGGCAAGGGGCAAGCTCCTCTCCGTTCGAGACACTCTAGCAAATGCCCCGGGACCGCACACAGCAATCCCCTGGATCCGCCAAGGCCGGTCCTCTCTTACTTTTGAGGATTAATTATTCCTGAACACACGTTTCCCGGTCCTTGCATACCTATAATCGAGGTGCCTCGCATTCCAACAACCACACAGGTGAAAAGTAGATACAAATGTCAGGGCTGGGAGGTCACTGACACCACCATAGCTAGAAAGAAACGTCATGCACTCCTTGGGTCCTTCTCCCGTTTTTGACTCATACCGGGGTGTGAGGCTCGTGAATTCACGTTATACTCAAAGCTACGTCACACAGACCATGCTTTGATCATCAACCACAAGACCTTGCTTTGCAACAGAAGCCTTGATCATATGCCACTTAGGCGTGCCACACAGGCAATCCACTCCGTGTGACTGATTTCCGTCAATACATAACCTCTGAGCTCGTACGTCTCAGAGAAGGGAGTTAAGTAAGAGAATAAATTCTCCGCCGCCAAACAGATATATATTTAACAGAGATCAATCAACACAGAACAAAATCCAATGTCAGACACACAGTCCATTTATAAGTCCGTACTGGGTCTGAACGAAACCGGAGGCACCAATTCCTCGCATATCCGTACAATCAACATTATGTTTGGACGGCTACTACTTCAGTTCCTTCATGGTAGCTACTCCAATCATGAGAATCAGTAGCGCCCATCCATCCAATGTGAAGATCGTCGGTCTTCAGCCGTCTTCCACTCTTCGACTTCTCAACGTCGATCGATTATTTGAAATGAGATGAACTCGGCCTTTTCAAATAATCCACGTATATTTAGATTTTCAAATCAATTATTTACATGGTTGGACTATTCAACCTTCACATTTCAGTTATTTCGTTATAATTTTCACGTCAAATGCATTCAACCATCACATATCAGGCAAACACAACAAAATTGGTTTATTTCCACTCTGTATCGTCTATAGTATTTTATGACGATATCTCGCCATTTTTTTTATTTAATTTAAAACAGCCATATTTAATTAAACGACGTTTCAAGTCGTGTCGATACACTGGCGCTGCTTTTCACTAATTTTGTTTTACACATATCTAGAAATCTATCCATTGCATCTTCACAAATTTTATATCATTAGGAAGGTCATTTCAAAACAAATCCAACGGTTCCAGTTTTGGGAAAATCCGACGGTCGGATCTTCCACACTAGCCATTTGATGTTACGATTTCAATTTACGAACTGCAGCGTCATTATTCGATTTAATTTAATTATATATATATATATATATATATATATATATAATCGTTTCTGGCGCTGTTTTTCTTCAGATTTGAATTAAGCATTCCAGACAATCCAACCGTCGGATCTTCACAAAGTTGGTGCCGTTGGAAAGATATTTCCAAGTCGAACCCAACGGTTGCGGTTTCGGGGAAATCCAATGGTCGGATTTCCCGTACTAATCGTTTGAAATCACGGTTTCAAAACACGAACTGCACGGCCACGTTTCGTTTTAATTCTATTTATATTTATATATTTATATAAATATAGTTCATTCAAAAGTTCCTATATCGTTTCCACTTCAATTATTTCACTAACGCCTTTAATTTCGGAAAATTTCGCCATAACCTCCTTTGTACTGGAGGGTCTGGGAAAATTCCCAAATAGCCACACGGGCGTCTTATATCAAAAAGAAAAAGAAAAAGCCAAGCGGCTAGCCAACAGGCTCATAAAATCATCACCCAAACAAAGCAGTAAATGTGTACCTATTTGTCGGGCACAAAATTTTATTTCTCTTCTCTAGCCCCTTTGCCTTAACCTGTTCAATAGATATGCATGTACATATACATAATTTCTATCACTTATCATTTTCCATTCAATTTCATATTTGATTTACTTTGGTTTAAAAACACCATTCATTTTAATGTTGTATGCATAGGCTAAAATCATATCATTAGCTAATTAATGTATATTTCAACTCATGCACATTTATTTGAACAAGTGGCTATTTTTAACACTTCACATTTCAAAGATGATAATTTTGGCGAACTAAAATAGATTTCCACAAATGACTATTTTATTTAGTTCCTATGCATGTTAAAAATAATATTTCATTCACAAATATTTATTTCAACGTCCACATATCTTTAGCATATCACATATATGATAAAAATGATATTTTTATCGTTCAAAATATTTGTTCGACAAATGGATGTTTTCAACACTTCATAGTTTCAATAAAAGTGTAATTTTTATTGTTCGATCTTTTTATTCAACACATGAACATTTCCGCTACACACACTTCTCAACAAATGAGCATTTCCACACATGGACATTTTATTTATGTTGTTCATATTAGAAAGATGGAATTTTTATTGTTGAAACAATTTATATAAGGCGAATATTTCTCATACTTCATGTATATAAAAAAATATGATTTTTATTGTTTAAGCACTTCATTCATTCACAAATGAATTTAATTTTCACACAACACTTTTCAACACATGAACACTTTCCACACATGGATATAGTTTCAACATATGGCTATAATTTCTATGCATGAACATTATTTCAACATATGAAAATAATTCTAACACACAAAGATTATTCAAAATTTCGGCAGCATAACAGCAGGGTAGTTAAACCGGCACCGTCCCTAGTACGGCTCCTCGCTCTACCTTAAAACCTCGCGGTTTTTGACAATGGGGATTCATGCATCTAATTCGCACGCAGGCGGCATGTTTATTTTTATTTCCACAAATATTTCCAATTCATTTCAATCACCAATGGGTATTTTTCAACCACAACCAAACAATATCAACTACAAACAATTATTCAACCATTCGTATTTTTCATTCAATATTTCACACCAATTCACCACAATAAATATTGTCCATGGTTTGTGGACGAGGGGAGTATATATATATATATATATATATATATATAATTGCTATATTTCACTTGCATTTCAACACATATATCAATTATTCTATGCATGTAAAATTCATACTTCGCTTATATAGCTTACACTACGTATGTACATGAGGTATACAACACGTATGTAATTTATATTTCGCTAATATAAATTATATACGACATTTTCCATTCAATTTCACGTTAATTTAGATTTCTCACATTGGTTTTCGGAGTGCTAGAAATTGATACGATGTCAGAAAAATCCGCAGCTTCTTCTATTGGGTAGAGAGCTTCCTTGCGGTCACGGTGTCTCCTGTTTCATCGAATTTCGTCAACACACCAAAAAGATATGATTTTTCAAAGTGCAGACATCAAAAAGGACTCACCTTTCGCGATGGTTCGAAACTAGGTTTGAGGTTTTCGCAAAATCCGTGGCACGTGGGGACGATCGGGGGTGCTGACGTGGAAGAGCTTCGAGTGGCGGTCCTATCGGTGGTGGTTTGGTGGCGTTCGGTGGTCAGTGGCGATCAGGGCGGCGGCGGGAAGTGTTCGACTTTGGGTCGATGGTTCTGGCGAAGGAGGAGGCGATAGGGGTCGGGGTAAGGTCGGATTTGAAGAGGAGGAAGAGGCGCGTCGAGGTAGGGGGTGGCGCAGGCAGAAATCGCCTGTGGCGGCGGCGATTTGGGGGAGAAGTGGCGGATGATATAAGTCGTCGATCGGGAGAGAGAAACGAGGGTTTCTGACTTTTTTTATTTTTTTTTAAATAATGAATGGAAATTTTTGATTGGCCCATAATTTCAATAAATCTTTAAATAGTGTTTTCTCAAACGAACTCCTTTTAAACCCAACGACTGTCGCCCCTAGCTAAATACCCCCATTCCGGACACAATGGAATATGTTTCGTAGGCCAATTCGACTGTTACAGTCAGTTATTTTCCAAATTAAAGTATAAAACATTTAATTTTTAACTTTCAACGTACATTTCAATTTGCCAGGGCCATAAACTGATTCGAAAAATTCCAGAAAAATATATCTAGCTATGTTTTGACGCTACGGTCCCAACAAAACTAGTTTCGTCGAATTCTGAGGTTGTTTGAAAAATGGCCATTTTCTGGTCGATCCAATTTAACAGAAATCGACCAATCACATTTTCTTTTGCCACGCTCACATACTAGCTTCAAAAATTATGAAATTTGAAACCTAGCACTAGTTTGACATCCTGGACCCAACAAAAGTGGTTTCGTCGAATTCCGAGGTCGTATGCAAAATATCAAATTTCTAGGGCTATATATTCTATATAGCGACCATTCTGAAAATTCATTCGGCCATAACTTTTGATTTCTGTTATGAAACTTCAATTTTTCAGATTCGTTAGAAAGGTATTGACTAACAGATTTAAATATTTTTGGTTTCGCTAAAATCCGTTATATTTTCCTCCCTGCACAGTCAGTCAAAGTTTGAATTCACATTTTCAAACTGACTCACTATTTCTAATTCCATATTTTATTGAAATATTCTATTTCAATGGTTCAAATTCTTTTGAAATGACTAATTTAAATTTTTTAATTTGGCTCGTATTTTCCGGGTTATTACAGTAAACTTTTCGTGAATTTGGTGATTGAGAAACAGGAAACATACTCTATTGTTGCCCCATATTTGAATTGCGTGATTGATGAATCTTGATAAGATATAGCCTTTTGTCCCTCTCTATATTATGGCATGAAATTGTTTCAGGAAACAAATATATTGAAATTAAAAATGCCGTCCATTTCAAATTGATGCCAAACATTGCTTCGAATTAAATCTGTTAAATTGCCAAGGGATCTAATTAATACTGGAAACCATACCATATATGCTCTTTGATTAATTTTTGATTGATTTCCTGCCTAGTATGATAGACAAGATATTTCTAGACAACTCGAACTTAGGCAAATCATAGTTTCAATTTTCACAAATAACTATTTGCCAAATTTAATGCTTGCCATCTTCTGATTTTTCTGGAAACATATGAATTGTTCCTTGCTACTCATGTGGTTACACAAGTAAATGCTGAACCAAAAAAATTCCACTATACAGTATATGATGATGTTGCACCCTTCACTATTGCTTTGTTTTCTTGCTTGTATTTCATTTAACTTGAATCACCTTGGGCTTGTTATGCGGATGCTTTCCATGTCGAGTTGCATTTACCATTGCTGCATTAGTGTATTGATCTGACTGTTACACCTACACTTTTCTGTGTTTTGTCTGTCACTCCAGTAATGTTTGTGTTTGCACAGCATGTTGAAGACTCCACACATCCATGTTATTGCTGCTTTCCTGCTCTTGGCATTTGCCACTTTACTTATATCACTGCATGCATACATATGCTGCATTCTCCACTTTGTATAGATTGTGTATATGCTCTTATCATTTAAGTATGCAGATTTCCACATGAACTTGTCTAGCTCTCGACCACATGAATTTAGATGCACACATGAAACTGTACCCTTGTATTTATTGACCTGAAAAAAATGAAACTAAAATGTAATTTGAAACTTGAGTTGCCTGAGCATTCTTGAGCATCCCTTGAACTTGTTGTATATACATTCCACTTGAACACTTTGCCTTGAAACTATGAACTTGAGGCTGTGTATACTGTTTGACATTAACCTGAAGTGAGTTAGCACTTTTATATGCCATTTGCTTTAAGAATCGACCTTGTGTATTTGGCATGTGTACTGATCTCATATTTGCTCCATCCATTTGCTCGACCACTTGCTGCATTGACCCTAACTGTTTTGATGCACTTGATCATTCATGTGTCCCCTGTCATGCTAGCTTTGATGCACCACTATACATTCATGAATGCTTGATCATTATATATATATGCCATACATATATTTTTTAGTTCAAACTGCTTTCTTATGACATTGTGCTCGACCACATTTCTGAACTTTGCATTTGTGTCAATTTATTTAGTTATAAATATGTTGAGACTCGACCATGCATCATTGTTGAGTTGTTTTCACTTTGGCTTGTATGAATGGTTATTTGGCTCGACTATGTACTGTGCACTGAGTCGAGTTGGTCCACGTGACTACTCCTCAATTGTACACTAGATTGGCGGGGCAGTGCACACGTGTATATATACACATGTGTATATGCAGCTATCCAGAATAGATTTTCCTGTCCCTGCACAATCATATGTGTATATACATACACATGTGTGTGTGTACATATATCGTGCTCGTGCTACATTCACATATCAGATCAAGTCATGAAAAATGATGAGAAACACACCAAAATTCTAAGGCAAATACAATTAAAAATAAAATTATATTTGTTATAATATGAAAATATTTCTGTTCAAGATTACTGTGTGTGTTCCTGTATATGATAGGTATGAAGACTATGACTTGACTGACAGTGAGCAGTGAAGACAGAAGACTGAAGTCAGAAGACAGTGAATGAACTGATAGTGAAGCATTCAGAGAAAACAAGACAAGAAAAATGACAGTGAATGAGTGCAAAATGAAATTGTACAGAGTGAATGTAAATGAATTGTAAACGAATGTACAAAGAGTGTAGAGTGAACTGTATATGAGTCAGACAGTGAAAATGTATGTATATATGAATTGTACTGTTATTTGTAATACACAAATTTATTTAAAATAAAATATTATTTTATTGTTGTCAAACAAACTTGTCTATTTTATTCAGTCAATTTATAAGTACAAGTATTCTGTGAATGTATTTAAAAAGTGGAGTATTAAATAGCTGTACTGTTTGAATGTTGAATTTGAATATTCAATTTAAATAAAATACTGTATGAATGTATGAAAGTCTGTACAGTCGTATTCTATTTAAATATAAATATTATATTCCTGTCTTTGATGTATATATAGAACAGTACAATAACAAAAACATTTCAAATAATAAATATTTGGTTGTTAAACAAAAAATCATATAATTGTGTATACAACACCATTATATACAACACTTCCATGGGTGCTAGTGAGTACAAATTCTATGGAAGGAGTAATCGAAATGATCTACTAACCGTTTAAACCTCGTCGAATCAAGAGGTCTAATTCCTTCATCATAAGTCATGTAGGATCATTGGCTCCTGTGTGAGATCGTACATGCATAAGTTAATATCAAGCGACGCCTCTTCCTATGCAAGTCAAGTGTATTACAGAGTCAGACTTTCTTTTATGTATAAGCCAATGTATGAAATAACCATCCAAGTCATAGGGTAGTATCAGAATCTTCGGGCTTTGAGCTAGCATCTCGACCATTGGGATAGAGTGCATCAGAATTGGCATATGAATTTGTCACTTGTGCTTGGATTTGGACTATCTCGATATTAGGATATTAATCTAGGGCTCCACGATCGCCTCGAATCGCAAAAATAAGGTATCTGAAAGCCATCACTCTGGATCATTTTATAGTCCCGTGATCACATACAGGTCAGTACGAGATGTTGTTGTTGGAAACATGCAAGCCAATGGATGGTATGATCATTAAAATCCTAAGGCAATAGAGGAGTTTATCACACTCTCCATTTGATGCAATTGTGGGTCAAGTCTTTGGATTCATGTTTGGTCCATTAGTTGGCTCACTTAGATGGTCGAGATGAATCATGTCATATTCCAAATATATAGTGTATATGTTTTAAATTATGCACAAAATCAGGATCATGTTCAAAGCTAGTCTGTCAGTTGAAGCTCATGCTCCCAACCTCAGTGTAAAAAGAGCGAAGTCAGTGCTTATGCCGCTGGCATTGTTGGGGATTGGACTAGGTCAATCGGATATCCAGTCTTCTAACTCTTAAAATTTCTTTCTTCACATCGGGTTAGAGCTGCAGGTTCAACAATCTGGGTCGACCCGTGTCGTTCCATACTTGAAATGATAAAAGAATACCCAGAGACACATATAAAAATCTTCGTATAGGAATACACAAAGAAACGATACAATTGGTCAAAACACATAATGAATATCATTCTTAAGTCTTCAAGCGTTAGAGTTGTATATGTGAATGGTCGAATATCATCCGTGCCGGTGTCATTCCATCTCTTTAGTCAGAAAGTGAGAATTGCCTCATTGAGCGATAGTGAACTTAGATACTCTACTAGCATCATCCACGGAGTTGAGTAAGCTTGTCAATCATGCAAGCAAGAGGACGTTGTTAGGGAGTTATTTGAGCTTCTTTGTTCATGCTTTTGTATAATCAGAAATAGCAGTCATAGTCTTGTTGAGTCTATCTCTCGTGCTTGGTTCCATTGAGCTTGACAGTCAAGATCACTGGTTCGATCAATGAACTTGGTCCTTTTCGGAATTGTGCATTCCTATCAATCTTTTCCGGGGCTTTTCTTTTGTCTTTATCATTTCAAGAGCTATATGGTGCTCCATTCTTTGTCATGAAAACATTGAGATCTTCCATCTCAACATTAGTATCTTTTTACTGCAGGAATCTGTCTGTCTTAGGATAGAATTCACCAGCGTTTGCAGGAGAATCTAATGGTATAAAGATATTAAGGTTTGTTCCATAGGTGAATTTGCCAAGGCCTTTTGACGGTCTTGTCATGGAGAGACATTGAAGTTTGAGCTATCCAGAATACTGGATATTGTTGCTATCAACACCATAGATGGTTCAGTCGATCTACTGGTGCCATTGCGGCATTGAATCTTTTGAGGAACGAATGCAGGGTCTCGCCGGACCTTTGTCTTATTGAAGTGTGTGACCAACGCGTTCCAACGGTTGATCAATTCGGATGCATGCCACCAAAAATTATATAACAACAATGTGATCCAAGATCCAGAAATGGTATCTTGAAGTGCAGGGATTTGCTGAAATCCTTGATGTCTCAAGTGAAAAAGTTTTGACTGACATTGCTTACATTGCCTTTAAGGTGTGTCGCTTCTGGTGAAGCCTCAATTAACATTAGCAATCTGGTCTTTGTTTTCGAGGAGTCATTGCCAATTGTCCAATTTAGCACTGGTGCCCCCAGCATGAAGTCTTGAAGTGGGTGAAAGTTGGTCTCTGGTTTCTAAGGTCCGCATATGTGATAGTCGTCAACCAAGCTTCCATCCTATAATCCTAGATGGTGATTCGTGGCTTGGATGTATGTGGGATAGTCTTGCGTCTCCCATATAAGCTCTGAGGATCGGAGTTGGGTGGCGATAAGATTAAATTATAGGTGGATAAAAAGCTTCTACCTGCCCCTATATTAAGGAATGGGGAGCTTCATGTCGAGGTTGAGCTGGGTTGGATTTGAAACATTCATCCGAATTAGAGTAGAGGTTGTTCGGACTCCGTTTAAGTTTCCAGTGGCTCTTGCATTGTCGTCGTTTTCATCCAGAATGTTACGTTAGAAGTTACATGCTATATATGTCTAGGAGGAGGTTGATTTCTATATGTTTCATCCAAGATGACGTTGTCAACTTGTCGTAGGGTTTCATGCGATATGAAATACAGAGCAGGGAGTGTTCGAGCCAAGTTCGTTGTCGCTTGAATTCCCACGGAGCTCACTTCTACAAGTAAATCGTAGTTTCTCGTCCTTCCATCTATCCAAGTAAAGAAGTTATCCATCATTTTCCGTCGTTTCTGGAGAAGTTCATCTTGTCGAGAATCTGGGTTCTCAATTCAGCAATGGCACCAACCATTTCATATATAGTCTGACATGCTGAGGGGTCATTGTAAGAAGAAATCTGCTGACTTCCTTCGTTCCTAGAGCCTTTTGAACCATCATCCTTAGCATGGAAGAAATTTCTATCTTCCTTCTTCTTCGCCCTTGAGTCGGAGTATCAGGCAATTCGCCTCCTTGCAAGCTAGAAGTCGAAGTAATAGCGGGCCCCCTCATCCGGGGTGTTTCAATCGGAAAATCGGTCGAGACTAGCAAATGGACGTTCACTCTGCATCCATTTTGTGGTCCCTAAGAGGCCCGTCAAAATCAAGGTATAAGTTAGACATAGACAAGTAAGTTGTGCCATTTGTAAATATTTTCAGCGGTATGCCTCCAGTCCAGGGGTAATGGCATAAGACAGGTGGTGGTTAGATCACGTCCTTTTCAAATTTAGACGAAGGGAGGCGTATTCTGGATAGTCAGGGAAATCTTCAATCCATAGAAATCCTGAATGCCACGACCGTGTCAGATCGTATTAAGACCGGAAAATCGACGATCACTCGAGATCGTATTAAGGCCCGGTAGAAATCCAAGAATCCTAAGGCTTCGCCGGGTCCTTCCAAGCCGCGAGTATTAAGTCGCATGACATGTCACTGAATAATTAACTCTGAAGGCCTCTTTTGGGTTGCCGCCTCGAGTTACGTAGGATGCTTATCATTAGGTATCAACGTAGGCCTTCTGGACATGGCCCTTTATTTGTTTTCTACTTGCCTGTTGTTATTGCGAGTACGGGCCTCGCGTTCTTGACCAGTTATCCTTTGTAAATCTGCAATCAGCAAACAAAGTGGTATTTCTGCAGTATCATTCATTTACAATTTTGCTATATATTTCAATCGAATATATTTGTAGTCAGAGCATTACTACACTGAGTAGTAAGCAATAAATCACATCACAAATCAGATAAGGGTTTCAATTCGGTATCCCTACAAATCATAATCCCTGCAAATAAATAGCATATCATATCGCAGCCATCATAGGGGTGTGATGTGTGTGTATGCCCCAATCAATAGTGAATAAAGTGCCTGGCCAGGGCTTGTTTGGGATTGATTAGGATCGACAGTGCATCGCCCCCCTATGTCCGGAAATGAGGGGTTCGGGCTCAGCTTTCATTCTTGCCCCCGATCCTGCAATGGGGTAGGGGCCCTTCCGTGGCATTTAATCGCAATGCCTTTACACTCTCCTGTCGTATGCCCAGGGTAGAGTTTGAACTCAGCTTTCATTCTGCCCCCCAAACCTTCAGTTGGGTAGGAGTTCATTTGCAGCGCTCAGTCACTGGCGCCTTTATACTCTCCCATCAAATGCCCAGGGTAGAGTGGAATCAAGGCGGTCTTTTAATCGTGGTGCACCATCACGCCTTGGGGACGTCGTCTTCCCGTCCTTTATACTCTCTCTCGAATCATGAGAGTTAGAGTTGATCAGGCGAACGGTCATGTCATTCGCCCTGGTCTTCCTTCTGCACTATAATTCCAAGAGCTGGATTCTGCCGGATCGAGTGTCATTCTCGAACTCGATTTTAATCCATACTTCCCACTTCGCTCTGGCGGATGTACATTATTGGGCAAGTGGTCGGGCCATACTTGCCGAATCTTTGTGTTCCTCCATTCAATCTATGGAAGGATTAATTAGCACCAAACTTTAGGTACCTGCATCAATCATGTCGCATGAGTTAGTCATGTCAATAATTCAGAAATCATGTAAAAGTAGATCGTATAATTGAAAAGTAAGCATATCAAGGGGCAGTGTTGCCTCCTTTATTCGGATTCATGTAATCTGGTGGCGTCGTGCATAGGATCGAGCTATGTAGCTAGTCGGGCTGCATCTATCTGGAGTTAGATTCCGACTTTGAGCTATACAACTCTATATAGATGGAGGGTATGGCTTTGTATACGAGCAGTTCAGTCGAGCAAATTATGAGCCCATTATGGGTTTATTCCATAACTCCATATGCGGGTGCTAGAAGTCCGATCGATGTCAAAACCGAGGTACCTACACCATTCACATATTAATTCATCTGAGTCAATTACATCAATAACTTAGAAAGCATGAAAATATAAGAGTCATGGTTAAAGAGTAATCCTCTTAAAGGAATGAATATCATTCGGAGCGAAAATGGCATTGTAGTTTCTTTGTAGATCCATTTTGCCTCGCCTAATCTTTGCCAGGGGATGGATTGATTGGGGTCTTGGAGTGACAAAGGCAGCTAGGTAAATACTGTAAGCGAATAACGAAGTTGCATCTCCTTTGAATCGCCTTCTTTCCCCTATACCAAAGGAAAGGATTGAGTGTCAAGGAGTCACGTCTGTACCGCTAAAAGTAGAACATCATCATATTGATGCTAGGACGGTAGTTGGAAGGAGGACAATAGATCTATGGTTAAAAATGGGTCCATTCTCAAAGGATCTTAGCCACTTACATGTCAGGAAGTTGGTTCGGGAGCCATAAAGATAAACATGCCTCATCCGTCTGCAAACATGCCTTCGATCTCGCGCCGAGGTTAAAAGCTTATACACAAACAATCAATCAACATCCAGGTTTAAGTATTCCAAACCCTTAAGTCGCCACTCTTCGGGAATGGTAAACTCAATGATGAAGTCGGTTAATACTTTCCCTCATATGGACTTCTTTGGGAGGTAATTAAAACCAAATTGGTTCAGCTTGGTGTTTCATTTGAGCAATCTTCCAGATGCCTCAGGTCACTCTAGGACCTGTCGTAGTGGCTAATCAGTATGTATCACAATCATATGAACTTGAAAATAGTGGCGGAGTTTTCTCGAAGAAATCAACAAGCTATAAGCGAGCTTTCCAATCTTTGGGAAGTTGCTTCGTTGGATGTCGCCCTATTGCATCCCGAATCTTCATTTTCTCTGAGATCTATGTCTTTGGGCAGATCATCGGGCAACTCTTTATGTGATGTTTTCTTTTCTTGCTAAGCTGATGCCTCCTTCGCACTCCATCTCATCAGGAGGGGAAGCGTATTTGGGTTCCATCTCCGATGTGTAGCATATTCCATTTAGGCAAATAGCAGGATCTTCTAGTAACTTAGTCACCACAGACCATTCCCACTCCAGTTTCGATTGGGAATTTTAGCAATAGACATTAGGCTATAATGTAAGTTCTGAATTCTGTTGGAGCTGGTTAGCCTAGACCTTGATCAGATTAGCTTGAACACGACAACATAGTTTGCGAGACTTTAAGTAATATTCATGCATTATGTCACAACGGAAATAAGAAGTAGGGAGCTAATGGTTGATTCATATTTTCTTTAATCTCAAGCTCTTATCACTTGACCAAGGTCGTATGGTGGCTGGTGAGTAGTCAAGTTGCTATAATCTAGGAGAGGATCCATAGGTCCAATCACGGCGTGTGGTGGTTCAACTAGTACCGAATTCAGAGCACTAAAGTGTGTTGACCTAACCCTTATTCGATGGAAATCAGTCTTCCTCGATGCGGTTGACAGCAAATAACCATTGCATAGGTTAGCCGAGTTTTTAGGGAGGTGAACCGCAGGACATATTTCATTCATCACATCATACAATTGAAGTGTAGCTTTGGGATGTTGGGATCCTTAGTTGCTTTCTGGTGTCCCATTATTGACAATTACGGTTACTAAGATCATATGAATCATCTTCAGATTAGTGCTCGGATTGTTCCATATAACCGTCATTTGATGCTCCGCTGATCAGACATGTTTAAGTTACATAAATAAGGAGGTCACTGCTCGTTAGGGAACAAGATCAGTTGCATTGATTAAATCAACACACCATCAGAGCAATGGAAGAGGAAGCTTCTATGAGACAATCATTGTCTCGTATACTGTCGATGATAACAAGCTGAATCTGATCGATAACTCCTCACACGGGCTTGCTGATGTAAGTAGGTGTCATGGCTCTAGGAAAAAAATCCCAGTCGTTGTCATCTTGATGTGATATTCTCAGATTACCCGTCTAATCTTTATTGACAAGTTTTGATGACTGTTGTTGGCCAAAATATATTTCGAGACGATAGCGAGCCATGCTCCGAGCTGAAGGCGAGGCCGTCAACGGGTCGGATCGGAATTTCAGATTTCTGTTGTTCTAGGTTGCGGTTTGGGCTAGTTTCCGGATCGGGTCGAGTATAGTCATCTGGGTCGGATCGGGTCCCTAACCGAACCCTGTTTTTATAGCGCTCAAATATGCAAGTTAGCCCCAGATTTTAGAAGTCAGGCCGGTTCGGTGAAAAGCTATATCCAATCCGAACCAAGCATCCTCTATTCGATCCGAACCGAACCGAACCGAGGAGAGCCAACACAGCCGTTACACTCCACGTTCCTGAAGATGCGGAGCAGTTTCCTTCCATCTTCGCACGGTCTTTGATGTTCTGTCATAATCTCCAATCCTCCGATCCCGAACCGAGCGGGGTGATCGCCACGTGACACTGATCCGAATGTCATCAGCTTCAGAAATCTTCAAACTATCTTCTCTATCCGATCCGAGATGCATTTAATCATAGTTTGTTTGCACCAACTCCATCTGAACCGAGCAGTACTACAAACTTGTTAAAGGCAATGTGAAGTCAATCCGAACCAAATTCCCAACATGTTCAGAATTTGCAAACTTCTTTTCTTTCGTGCCATGAAGAACTATGCACTCAAGTAGTAACCGAATCGATCAAGACAGATGTAACACCCCACCTCCATTAAGATCACTCACAAAGGGAATGCATTAACTTCAGTGGAGCATCATAAGTGTATAGAACAGATAAATTACAAAATAGACCAAAATTTAAACAGCGGAAAATAAATAAAACTTTACTTTATTGATAAAATAGCAACTTGTACACAGATTGTTTTCCAGCACCAAAACACCCTTACCCATTACAACAAAGCATCTGTCTCGTTTAACAAAATAAAGAAGCATAAAATGACAATGATATTCCCCAAAAAAGCATGAGCCAACCATAGCAGTGGAAAAGAGAGTCCAAAGCAATACATTGTCCATCTTCGAGCTTGGAAAGAAAATTGAGCTAAGTGGTAATATTCCCTCCTTGTGAACCAAGGGAGGGGGAGGAACGGAAGAAAAGAGAGCGAAACAAAACAGAGTCAGACATAAAGCCTGGTAAGTCCAGTGACTTTCAGCATGTAAATAGGTAAAAGCATCATGACACGAATAAACTGGATACCAGACCAAACCATGATAATAAGCATAGCAAGACAACAAATGATGATCGTTAGATATGACAAGGTAAGATACATTAAATGCGCTTCGGTTCTTTCTCTGATTTCCTATTTTCTCTGCACCACACAACTAGCATCCTAACTAGTGTATTTTATAGAATGATTCGTATTCCCTACTAGTGTCCCAACTAGTGTCCTGTGAAAAAGGATCCGTATCCCCTACTAGTGTCCCAACTAGTATCCTGTGTTATAAAATAAGGTGTCCCAACCCCGCAATTGTGGTAGCCTTCAGGTGTACATCTAGTATGAGGATCTTACCTCAATCAGCCTAATTGCCATGAAGATGTTAGATGTACCCTTACTACCCTATCGATCGGCTCCCTACTTGTATTAATTTTCCTTGTGTCTGTGTCAATCGACCCTCTCTTGCTTGTAGATACCCTGTGCTGGTCCCACCATAAGATGTATTAATCCCTATGATAGCAACCCGACACAAATTCTAGATGCACAGTGTATACTACTGATGCCCAGTGCTTGCTTTATCCACTTCGGAGCACGTTCACGCCCATACTCCGCCGGAACCTACACTGCTGCACCCCCTGCCGCTATTTTGACCGCTTATAAGCAGCCCAGTAATCGTGCCCCGCCCTGCCTAGTTTCAGGGTACCGTGATACATCTATGTGGGTTACTGCTGAAACGGATCCCCGTTACTAGGGTTTCCTAGGGTCTATTTATATACCCCCCAAATTGGCTAAGTGTTATCCATCCATTCAAGTTAACTTAACCCATCCACATGCCATGTCATGTTGGTTAAGTGTTTCTTATTAACTTAACCCTTCTCATTCATCATGTTGTAATAGGTTAAGTGTTTTCTATTAACTTAACCCTGTTCATTCATCATATTATATTGGTTAAGTGTTTTCCCTTAGCTTTACCCCATTCGTTCATCATGTTATATTGGTTAAGTGTTTCCCATTAACTTAACCCCACTCGTTCATTGGTTAAGTGTTAACTTAACCCTACCACTTGTCATGTTACATTGGTTAAGTGTTGCCCTCTTGTGTTACTTAACCCTACCACTTGTCATGTTACATTGGTTAAGTGTTGCCCTCTTGTGTTACTTAACCCTATCACTTGTCATGTTACATTGGTTAAGTGTTGCCCTCTTGTGTTACTTAACCCTATCACACATCATGTTATATTTGTTAAGTGTTGCCCTCTTGTGCTAACTTAACCCTAACACTTGTCATGTTACATTAGTTAAGTGTTGCCTTCTTGTGTTAACTTAACCCTACCATTCTTAGCATGTCCGTTTATTAGCATTAATTCATTCATTAATGCCTCAACCTCTCACATTAGAACTGTTGTTTGCGGTTGATGGATGTGCCGGGCGGTTCCGCGCAGACTTCTACCGCAAATTCATTCTAACCTCGGGTTTTGGGCTTAATGTGCTAACCTCTCACATTAGATTTATATTGTTGCGGTCGCTGGATGTGCCGGGCGGTTCCGGGCAGTCTTACACTGCAACTCAATCTAACCTCGGGTTAGGCACATTCATTTTTAGCCAATTTACATATTTACTATACATGTTTCAAAGTCTAGATTTTATATGCTAATTATCCCAAATTTCACAAAACTAGTCATGTTCCAATTCCCAAGTTATGCCCAACAAATTCGATTACAAGTTATTACCAAAAAATAGGTTACACCCAATCTTCCCAAATTTGCAATAATAGTCATGCCCCAAAATCGCAGTATACATTATGCTTGGCGTCCCAACTAAAAGTTATACCCAATCAAGATTTAATATTACAATTTATAGTTTTCCACCCAATCTAGATTTAATATTCCAATTTACCCCAAGTTTGCAACAATAACAATTATGCCCCAAATCACAAGTTACAAATTATGTTCCACTATTACCAAATAGATTATTTCCCAATATACCTGCATTCTAATCGCACGTATAATTAGATTCAGTCTAGATTCTAGGTTAATCTAGATTCATAAAATAAAGGGGGAAGAAAGAAGGAACATAAATGAGAGTAGGCATAAAAACAGGCATTATAATGATAGATCTGTCAAATATAACATTATGGACCTAAGAGGATTACAGATCCGTTAGAATTGAGGTATAACAAAGATAGATCTGAAATAAAC
The DNA here is from genome assembly GCA_030737875.1 of Allium sativum. NCBI lineage: Eukaryota > Viridiplantae > Streptophyta > Magnoliopsida > Asparagales > Amaryllidaceae > Allium > Allium sativum. The sequence continues at coordinate 263,925,084 of CM060926.1, read as the reverse complement.
TGATAGAAATAACCTCGTAGACATATAAATCGGATATGAATAACATCATGAACCTAAAAGGATTATATATCCGATATTCAACAAAGATAGGCATGATTGAATCGATATAATAACGATAGGCATGATTGAATCGATATAATAAATTCTTAGGCATGAAAAATCATAGATTCAATAGAAGGATAAAGATAAATATAAAAAGATTATCTTACAATCAGGCATAGACTTTGATTCATTTTATTACATGTCAAGATTACAATCAGGTATTCAAATCTGAGAATAAGGTGATCTTACATTGCTAGGATTAGAAAAGATAATTGAATCATTGTTGTTGCAGAAACTCTAATTTGATGTTGTTTAATCTTCAAAGTTGATTGTTGATGAAGAACTTCTAATATGATTTAGGTTTTTGAGGGGCGACTAAGAGACTTGAGAGTTCAGCAGCATAGATGTGTCATAAGGAATTGTTATGAATTAGGGTTTAGGTGTAGAGATGTATATATAGATGTCTAGGATTATTAAGAGCCTTTAGATCAACATAGGAGTTATCAAAGCCACACAACTCGAAGACAGGTCATTCGGCAAATCAGAAGAAGACACGTCATCACAAAACACTCCAGATGCTATGCTGGACTACCCTCTGTATGGGCGCACTTGGCAGGTGCGCTAGTGCATTTTTGTACTGGCGCACTTCATAAGTGTGCCAGTGTATTCTGGCCTGTTTCTAGTTTTTCTGCCTAACTTTGTTCGTCCATGTCTCCTTCATACGGTATTCGTTTTACGCAAACTCGGACTCTATCTCAAGAAGAATTCCGAGACGAACACAATGGCATAACCCGTTTCACCCAATTCTTCTTATAAATATTAATTATTCTTTAATTATCTCTTATGACCCATTTTAAAATCATGGGGTGTTACAACAGTTATAGATCTCCCTCAACGAAACACAACATCCGTTAGTAGATGAGAAGATCTATGATTGAGAACTAGTCCATTCTCAGTGAAAGCACCAAAATGTTATACCAAAAAATGGTCCTAACACCCAGTTGATCATATTTTGCAGAGAATAATGAGGAATCATGAACTAAAAGCAAGAAAAATCAATCAACATATGAGATTTATAGTGGTTTGGCGTTAATGAGCCTAGTCCACTTCATAGTTTCTCATTTCATTCCAGAATTACAATTACAATGAATATTGACACTCAATCACTCAAATACAATGAATAATTCTTTCCGAATTCATTGATTTTCATTGGAGAAGAAGGTGGTTATTGATTGAGGAATTCGGCCATGGCTGCCATTAATGAATGAAGTGCCAAAACCCCCTCAAATGATGCATTGTATGTGTATTTATAGGTGTAAAATCGGTTGGGATGTGTGGCCATGTGGCAACATCAGGGAGGACTTCGAAAGTGATGGAGAAGGTGGGGAATGTGGCTTCATTCGTGAGCTTACAACTATCAATCGGTCCAGGTAAATAGGCACAAGAATAGGTCTCCAGTGATGGAAAGATGCGTGCTTCAGGCAGTTCGGTTAGGAGGCTTAGATCTGATCTGAACCGGTGTTGTTGTCCCCATCCAATCTAATCCGAGCTATCCCAAATGATCCGAGCTTTCCTATCCGATCCGAGCTCTGGTTTTAGGACGTATGAAAGCTTTAACCTCTAACATATGTAACCCTGATTATATGAGTTTTGGATGGCCTGGTCACAAAACAAGCTAACAATTAACAAGGTCAAACCCAAATAGGGCCACTTCAGATTTAAATGGCTCACGGTCAAAATAACTGGACAAGCTATTATAATGATTCTGTTGCACGACGAACACCAAAACTGACAAGTGAATATGCTTCGGTGATCAGCACAATGAGACAGACACAACAATACATAGGTATTAGTACAACGACTTGACTTTCAAAAATCCAATACAGACACTAATAATGTTGCTATTTTACTGAAATGATTTAAACAAAACTAGCGATGTCCAAATTTGGCGAAATGAATTCTCGTAGTCTTCATGAGAAAAAGTAATAAAATTTTCTATGTAAACATATTTGGATTTTGAAAATATTTCTGTTCGGTCAATAATTGAACTGATTATCGTAGAAATAACGCCGCCGTGCGAACATCCATATTTTCCGACAAAACTATACCATTTGTTATGTACAATTAGACGCATACCAAATATAAAACTTCCATCATTAAATCCAAATGTTGAATTTAAAAATAAAAATCGATTTAAAATAGGAATTTAAATTGTTGAAAATTAAGGGATGTTACACTCTCCCCCAGTCAAAAGTTTTCATCTCGAAAAGGAACAGGATAGAGGAATGGAAAACAACAGGAAGATGGGATAAATTCAAATCAAAAGATTTCTGAAATCAATAATTCCGGATTCGAAGAACGCATGCTCTCCTCCGTATCCCAGGTGCAATCTCTATCATCAGCACTCGGCTGCACTTTGACCAAACCGGCCAATTTTCTTCTTAATTGCTTCGTATCCCTATCTATGATACGAAGTGGACTTCTTTCAACAGTAAGATTGGGATCGATATCCAAATTCTCTAGGGAAATAGGCTAAACAATCAAGGAAGTATCATGCAAAAATTTGCGAAGATGGGATACGTGAAACACGTTGTGCACCTCCGCAAGTTTCTCAGGCAGTTCAACACGATAAGCTAATGGACCCACTCTCTCCAATACACGGAAAGGACCAATAAATCTTGGGGCAAGCTTTCCTTTCCGACCAAAACGAACTACATTCTTGTGACACCCCAAGTCCGTTAATGTCACTCTAATCAGAATGCATTAAGTTCCATGAAGCGTTATATGTAAACATAAACTGAATCTCACAAGACAGATATATAATATAACAGCGGAAATTTAAAACTTTATCTTCCAACAGAAAACATCATGGTCTCAAAACCCAAATACTACATTAGACTAAAACACTGGAACAATATACATCAAATAAAAACATCTATCTTGCCCTAAAAACCATCAAAGTACAAAAAATGAAAAATCATAATCCCCATAAGTAGCCATAAACAAGTAGACAAGCAGTCAAAGCGATGCATCAAAGCATATCCAAATCCAAGCAGAAACAGAAGAGAGAATCCTAATCAAGCCTGGGCGTTCTCACCCTGAGAACATGGGGATGGGGGAGGAACAGAGAGAAAAGGAAACAAAAGGGATCATACATAAAGTCTGGCAAGTCCAGTGACTTTAAGCATATAAAGAAATAAAAGTATCAAGAAAGTGAATAAACTAGACGAGAGATAACTGTACTATAAACAGGTATAAATATGATGGACAGGATAAACATAATAAACATGATAAACTATGCTTCTCAATTACTTTCTCTACACCAATACTATTATACCAAATTAAGTGTTTTCCAATTACTTAACAGAAACAGAATGATCCCAAAAGAAACAGAAATGGTAGACTTAGGTGTACTTCTAGTAATGGGTTTTACCCCCAAATAGAAATAACAGGTACCTAAACAGAAATAACGAGTGTTACCCCAAAGAGAAATAACAGGTACCTAAACAGGACTAGATGTACCCTAATTACTACCCCCGAAGATCGGCTCCGTAACATGTAAGTACCCTATGTTGGCCCCACAGTAGGGTGTATTACTTCCTAAAGTGGCAACCACCAGAAGGACACAAACCTATTTATAGGTATTAAGGCATCTTATTTTCCTAGACAGACCAGACCTATGCACGCACATGACCCGTTGGAACATGCCACCAGAACACCCTATCCTAGATAAACCTCTTATAATTAGCTCAGTAAGCGTGCCCTTAACCCTACCTAGTGTGGGGTCCCCATTTAATACCAAAATGGGTTACTGACTAATATGGGTCCCACACAATAAATGACACAAGTCAAACCCCTAAACTTGTGTCCCCAATCAACTAGGATTTCCACGGGTTAAGTCCTACAACCTAACCTCCCCACAAATTCAATAGGTTAATTTTTACTCGGGTTAACAATATCCATACAACCCCAACAGATTAAGCAAGTTTACTTAACCCCCAAACAGATTAAACAAGTTACACATGTGAAATATTGTTTTATTAACACATTCCACTTAATCTTTGAAATTAAGCCTACAGATTTACATGTTCATACACCCCCAATTTCAATCATATTACACTGTATAAGGTATGCCCCAAAATTTTAGTCATATTCATAGCACAGGTTATGCCCCCAAATTACCATTCCCAATTTCGTTCGTACACATATTTCAGCGATATTGGCCTAAGCTCGAAGGCAGCCTAGCCTATAAAATAAAAAGGGAATGAGAGAGGAAGAAGAATAGAAATAGACATATATAGCAGAAATAGGCATAGAAATAGACATATAGTAATAACTGAATAACAGAATATGTGTATGAAAAATTACATATGATTATAGCATATCTGTTTAGATATAAATCGGTTTCTTAATAGGCATGGGTTTAGATCCGGTTTTTTAACATATCAAGGTTATGGCTAAATTTTTATATCTAAAAGTAACATGAACTCAAAGAGATTGTATCTAAAGAATAGAGAATAATATGTTGATGTTGCAAAAGAGATTCTTGTATGTATAGGTTGTTGTATTATAAGATTTCCTAATTCAATCCAAGCCGAGGCAGCACCTCCTTGTCTGCATTGTTTTAGGTACAGAAAACAATAGAAATGCTGGCCTTTATATAGACTTTTTCCAACGAAACTCACTAAGAAACAAGTCCAGGTTCAGGAAATGAACCTAGCTAGATCTGGAGTGGGTCGACAAGGGGTCGACCCTAGGGTCAACATACCCTGAGTGGGTAGACGCCCCTGGGGTGTGGGTCGAACCGAACGGGCCAAAATCCCGCATTGGTCTCTTGCCTTAGATTTTGAACTGTTTTGAAATTCTGGATTGATTTGTTTATATATATTTCTCCTATATGTATACAAACTTCTAACCTTAATATTTTCTTCATATGATGTCCGTTTTACGCAAACTCGAAGTCTATCTGAACCAGAATTTCGAGACGAACGCATTGGTACAATCCGTTCACTTAGTTCCTAATATTTAATTAAGCATTCTTTAGTTTATTAATGTTCTTTAAAATTACGGGGTGTTACAATTCTTCAGTGGAGAAATCCTCAAAAAAAAAAAAAAACCGATCGCCAACTGTAAACTCCAAACTTTTCCTTCGCCTATCTGCATACTTTTTCTGGCGATCCTGGGAAATCCTAATCTTGTTTCTAATATCCTCGACTTTCATTGATGCTTCCAAAATCATATCCGGTCCAAGAACTAAACGATCACCCGACTCAATCTAATACGAAGGAGATCTGCACGGTCGCCCATACAAAGCACCAAATAGGATGTCATGATACTAGCCTAAATTCAAGTATTGGAATTCAAAAGATAGGATTTTAAAGATACACTATAATAATAATAACAATTTAAAATCAAATGTTACCTGATAACTATTGTTATAAGTGAGTTCTATGAGATGGAGATGGTCTTCCCAAGATCCTCCATAGTTAAGAATGCAGGAACGAAGGAGATCTTATAAAATCTGGTTCACCCTCTCCCTTTGACCATTCGTTTGAGGATGATATAGAGTGCTAATGTTCAACCGAGTTCCTAAAGCTTCCTGGAATGCCTTTCAAAATTTGGTGGTGAAGATGGGGTCTCGATCACAAAAAATGCTGGTGGGAACACCATGCAATCTAAAAATCTCCCTCATATACATCTGAGCTAAACTCGAAGTTGTACGATTTGCCTTGACTGGAATAAAATGAGAAGCCTTAGTCAATCGGTCCAGAATTACCCATATACTCTCATTTCCTTTTCTCCTCCTTGGTAAGCCATCGTTAAAATCCATAGAAACTTGATCCCACTTCCAATTAGGAATCTCAAGAGGTTGCAATAAACCAACTATCTTCTGATGATCAGCCTTCACTTGCTGGCATGTAGCACACCAGCTAACATACAATGAAATATCTCGCTTCATACCACTCCACCAATATAGCCTCTTCATATTCCGATACATCTTTGTAGCACCTGAATGAATAGATAATATGGACTGATGGTTTTATCGAAGTACTTCTTGTCTCAGTCCATCCACATTCGGGACACAAACTCTATTCCTGATGCGTAGAATTCCTTTCCTATCAATTTGAGCATCCATAATATCATGGTCATTTCTTTGTCTTCTATGAACATTGTCCTTCATAAGCTTTAGCACCGGGTCTTCATCTTGCTTAGTTGTAATACGATCCAAAAGAGAAGAAGAGACTACAATCTGACACAACACTGCTTTCTTACAACTCAAAGCATCGGCTACGATATTTGCCTTTCTAGGTGTATAATTTATATCCAAATCATAAGCTGCTAGGAACTTGAGCCACCTGACTTGTCTTTGATTCAAATCTTTCGGGTAAAATATATACTTAAAATATTGATGATTCGTAAATAACCCAAACTTGGTTCCCAAAAGATGATGCATCCAAAACTTTAAAGCAAACACCACTACAAGCAATTCTAAATCATGAGCTGCATAATTCATCTCATGATTCTTCAACTGACGACTGGCGTAAGCAATGACTTTACCATTCTGCATAAGTACTGCTCCTAAACCTTCACGACTCACATCAGTATAAACCGTCAACCATTCACTTCCATTGGGTACAGTAAGGACAGGAGCAGAGGTCAACTTTTCCTTTAATTCCTTAAATGCATCTTTGCACTTATCATCCCAAATAAACTTGGTATTCTTTTGGGTTAAAGCAGTGAGAGGTCCAGAAATCCAAGTAAAATTATCTATAAACCTCTGATAATAGCTAGCAAGACCGATAAAACTATGAATATCTATTGGCATCTTAGGTTCTTCCCAATCATTGATTGCAGCGGTCTTAATTGGATCAGCAGAAACTCTATTCCGTGAAATAATATGACCAAGAAACCAGACGTCATCTGCCAAAAAATGACACTTATGAAACTTGGCTTTTAGTTTATGACCCCATAAGGTTTCAAGAACATACTTCAAATGCGATTCAAGCTCCTTCTTTGACTTGGAAAAGACTAGAATATTATTAACAAAGACCAAAAAAACTTATTGAGGAAATCACGGAAAACACGGTTCATAAGATCAATAAAGAAGGCAGAGGCATTAGTTAGGCCAAAAGGCATAACTAACCACTCGTAGAAACCATTTTCCGTTCGGAAGGTGTTAACGATATTTTTCGTTAACACCGGTGAGTAGGTCGGGAAGAGAGATCTAAGGGAGAATTAAATCATTTGCTCTATGTGGGTTTGAGTTAGGTCGATGCCCCCGCGCATCCAAATTGATCTTACGAAGGGGTTGAACTCTGTAGATGTGATTCAGGCTTGCTAGGAGACTTTAAGTTAATGATAAGGGAAGCTTTCTCCGATCATCGGTAGAGATTTGGATGAGGACCCATACAGCATAAGTAGCAAATGGTAAATTATAATAGAATTAACTAAGGAAAATCATGATAAACTCACAGACAACATCGTAGATGTGGATTTGCTCTTTATTAATTTCTCCGCTTTTCATACAAGAGAAAAATCAAGGAAATTTATTAATCTATTTTTATGCTAGGGTTTAAAGAGGACAAATGCAAGAATTCGAGCTAGAGTCTCTGACTAATTTTGTAATTAGAATTTTCCTTCGTATGGAGAATCTAAAAATTATGACCACCTTTTAGTGTGACCCTTAGGATCTTATTTATAGAATATTTGGAGCCCCTTTTATTGTCGGGTTATTGGGCTTGCACAGGCCTTTATTGGTCGCTTCTTCCTTGACCTCGAATGTCTAGCTTTCGGCCGTCCCTACGGTTTTAATTATAGTCTTTATGGTAGGAGTCCCGGTATATCGAACCCTTTTGGGATAGCTTGGGACTTGTTGGTGAGGTGGCTCTTGGATGGCATATGAACTTCCTGTAGCAGCTCATGAACGTAGGATTTCAGACGTAAGCTTTCAGACGTTCTCGCGGATATTTAGAGGAGCTTGTCCTCACGGCTTATGTGGAGGGCTGCCGGTTCGAAACCGCTATTGGTTTCTGTATTAGGTAAATTAGTACGAGTAGCCTGCATCACCGCTTGGGTCCTGGTTAGCTTTCCGATGTGACTATTGGGTAGGTCTTATATTCCAGAAGGTGGCTTCCGGCTATGCTTCCGTTGTCTTTTAATCATGGCTTTCAAACACTTGCGTGGAGGTGGTTTTTGTAAACAGGTTTCGGACGACTCTTGCATATTTATGGTTTGATGTCTTTAATACCCCCTTGACTATCGACACCGAGTAAGTTAACACTGATAACCCCTCCGGGTTTTGAGGAGTGGATTTTATGTCTTCTTCTTTCCTATTTTCTGATTTAGAGGGCCTTTTGTCACGGGTTTTTCTGCCAGATAGGTCCTGTTGGAAGGACCCTATCGGACGTGCCTTGTCAGTATTCTATAAGTTTTTGGCATCGTCCCTTCGGGAGGGTGACGGTTTCTGCTACTTTCGAATCACTCTTCCCCTCCTTCGGTTCCGTTACTGCTTGGCTTTTCGCTTTCGAAATACTTTTATGCACTTGTATTCTCCCGACACCCTTTCACTATCAGCTGGTCTCGAAATTAATGTTGGTATTAAATTTTGCCCCCTAGTGAAGGGGTGTTTTTGACTTTTCAAGTCAACCTTCTTGTCTTTTCGAAGTGTCACTTCAGGGTGTTTTGATCTCCTTCGATCAGAAACGTTGATTGATCCTTGCCTGTATGGCCCAGTTGGATCTTGAAATTTGAACATAAATTCTTTTTCTCCCTTGTCCCCGTTTTTTACCTGCAAACCAAACCTTGAGCAAGATTACTGCTCTTCTAAGAAGTTGCTCAAATTTTCCTTTTTGAAGATCCAATCCCGATTGTTTGTGAGTATTTTTATTTTCCTTATGAATCGCAATCTTGCTTATACATAAAAATTGACAGGAAAATTGGTTATGATCATGCTAATCATAAAATAGGTTTAGGTACCAATCTTTCTGCCATCGTACTTAATATTCGATATTAGTGGTTATCTTCCTTGTGGGTTATCCCGTTCAGGAGAATATAAGACGCTTCACGAGGTAAGGAGGGAATGTTTCCTCATAATTAAATTCCTATGCCATTGTTACGAAATGAAATGGTTCCAACATCATTAGTGTTGATTCGTCTAGGTTTTGAGGAAATTACGTTTGTCTTAGTCATACGCTAGCTGAAGTACGATTGATATAATTCTCCTATCTCCCCCCATCTGGATTTAATTTGGATCCTCTTCCAACTAACCCTCTTTAAACAAGATGTCCTGGAACTTGCCAATGTTTGATTGTAATATGTGCATTTGTGTAAGAGATAAGTGTACTAATTACATCATTATGAAACGATGTTACCTGGTAGTATCATGTCTAATAACAGCCCCGCTAAGGAGAAGACCCATGACTCCAAGGCCTCCCGTCCTACGAAGGAATTCATACCCAAACCATCCTTAATCGTTTCTGAATGTTCCGTGAACGCCATATTGTATGGCTTTGGCATAGTGGATATGGATGCTATGATAGCTGCCTCTCCGAACTTCCTCAAGAATCCCCTAGAAGGGTACTTTGCATATTCAGCAATTCATATTTGGCACGGAGGTTTCCTTCCTTTTCCCCCTTTTTTGCATAGGCTTTTGGTTGATTTGAAAGTCGCTCCTATTCAACTTTCGACTAATACATACACAACCCTCCTGTGTTTGGAGGCTCTAGTGCTTACTGCAGGTCAGGGTTCTCTAAGCCGTAAACTTATCCGATTTTTGAAGAGCTCCAAGTCACCAATATTGTGACGGCCCGCCCCGCACCAACCGACATTTACTCCAAAAGTGCGTTGTACACATGTCCAGTTAGCACGGAACGGGTCGTCAGAAGGAAAAAGGGAAGAAGGAAATGAACATACAAGGAACCTGTAGAATGTCTCACAGCGCATAGAATAAAATATAATAATAACATACTTGACATAAAATAGGTGAGACAGTGCATAAGCTGAAAACCAGAACTAAACATCATAGCAGCGGAAATCCAAAATACAGCTTATTACAACTTTTTAAATTGTCTCAAAGCAAAAGTAAGATAAAGGAGGTACACTACTAATGCCCAAGTAGCGACCACCAGCGACACAGGGAGAATATCTATATATCATACGTGGGAGCCTCCTGCCCGCCTCTGAATCAGCTACTCACGCATCACCAGCTAACCTGTCTCTAGTTTGCTCGTGTGAGCACCCAGAGTAATAAGAGGAGACATAAAACTCTGGGTCAAACATAAAGCCTGGTATGAGCGATATGCATCTAAAGTGAACAATAACAGGTAGACTAAAACATACCTGAACCTGGACCTGCAACCAAAGAGTTAGCACTACATACTGTACAACACTCTAAGGTGACATATCAAACAGTGTAAAGATAAAGAGGTAGGGGAGGTGTGCATGTCATAGTGATGGAAAACAACCAAACATAGCACCATCCTCACATCTCTCACTCAGTGCGTAAAGCATGCGATATTCACCACTTCGATCACCCCATCCTTGCTACGATTACTTTGCCCCATGAAGTCATAAATGGCTTCACTGCACTGATAACGTAGCCATTGATCCTTCGCTATGTCCACTTGCCCCATGGAGTTATTCACCCCATCTGCGCTGGCTCATAGCCTTACCAATCCTTTACTATGTCCACTTGCCCCATGGAGTTATTCACCCCATCTGCGCTGGCTCATAGTCTTACCAATCCTTACTATATCCACTTGCCCCATGGAGTTTTTCACCCCATCTGCGCTGGCTCATAGTCTTACTACGCATCACCTTGCCCCTCAGGTCGTAATGACTCTACTGCACTGATAACGTAGTCTTGCTACCATCACCTTGCCCCTCGAGTCATAATGACTCTACTGCACTGATAAGTAGCCCATCATTCATTTTTAGTGGTGAATCGAAGTTATGAACGTCGACAACTCCTTAGCACACGTCCCGTAGCAAAGCCCTACCATGAAGTGAACTCATTGGTTCCCAACTGGATCCTGAGTTATAACTTCCCATATTGGACTACCTTTGCATCTCAGGTTATTGGTCAATACTGGGTCGGGTCGGGTGTCTCTTCAAGCCATCGGTTCGGGTCGGGTCCACTGCATCGCGTCGGTTCGGGTCTTCTTCTGGTACGGTTCGGGTGCTTCACTTCGGGTCGGGTCGGGTGTCTTACTTCGGGTGGGGTGTTTTGCTTCGGGTTGGGTGTCATCTCCCGTCCAGTTCGTGCTTCCGCTCCGATCCGCTCCCTCGTTCTTCACGTGCTCCGATCCGATCCCTCCTTCTTTATCCGATCCGATCCCAGTTCAATTAGCACGGCCTTCCTTTTTGCCAATTTTCTCAAGTGTCAGGTTCCGATCCGATCGAATCCCTTGCCCAGTTCAACATATCCGTTCCGAGCCCCCATATCCGATCCGATCCGAAACCTGCACTTTTCTTGAAGCTTTTCCAGCAAGTGTCTACGCCATTCGACGACGTTTTCGACCATTCTAACTATTGAAATCCATCACAAAGCATATCATACAGTCATAGCAACATGCATAATCAACCACAAACATCAAAACATCAATATGATAGGTTAAAATGGATCAAACATACCCAAAATCCCATATTTCCCCTTAAGCTTGTTTAGGTGAAACTAATGATAGGATTAGCAAAACTTAACCAAATTAACCCAAATTCATATCAGAGGTCTAAAACATCATTAAAGAATTTATGAACATTTTTCCGGAATTTTATCATATTTAAATTCGCTAATTAACACTAATTACCCTTAATTAGCCATAATTTGTACAAAATTATGCAAATCACTCACCTTAGCCACAAATAAACTAAGATCTGAAATAAATTTCTGATTTGATGCAAATCCCAATACTAAACAGCGGCTCCAATGTTGATTTGGTGTAGATCTCCCTTGATTAGATGTTGTTAAGCTTAATCCTTGATCAAAAGATGATTTGGAGGTGATTTAGAGGTTGGAGGCCATTTTTAGGGTTCCTTGGTGATAAGTGGAGGCTGGAAAACTGAAATGGAATGATTCTCTACTTCATTTCAGCCTCCCCATAACCCTAATCCCGAAATGGGTTATGGGCCTACTCACTAATCACCCTATTTGGCCCGGTTAAGCAGTTTTTCACCCTCCAAACCTTATTTCAGCCATATCTCCCAAACGGTAAGTCCGTTTGGCTATTATGACCACTCTACGGAAAGGTAAACCATCAAACGAATCTAATGGAAGTGGTTTCAGGTCAAAATTCCTTTCTAGTCAAAAGTTATGTCCAAAACAAGATCAGCTAGGGGCAAAATGGTCATTTAAAAATCGACAAAAATCATGAACATGGGAAATGACTGTAATGGATGTTTCCCAAAGTTATATGACCATACGACTTCACATGGGAAAGAAATAAATATTCTACGATCCTATGATATGTAAAATACGGGTCGTTACACTCTTCCCCCCTTAAGAAATTTTGCCCCCGAAATTCCTTAATCAAAACACACACAAAGGTTCCCGCATGCCTATCAACCATAAAACAACCATCAAACATGCAAAACAGGTCAAATAAGTCTATCCTAGCATGCGAAATAACTAAATTGCAAGGTAAATCTTACCAAGCAAAGAGTTCTGGATACGCCTTCCTAATGCTCTCCTCTGTCTCCCAAGTACAATCATTCTCGTTCTCGCCCCACTGAACCTTGACTAGCTTCACCGCCTTCCTTCGAAGTTGCTTCGTATCGTGCCCCACAATACGAATCGGCTTGCGGTTCCCAACCGCCTCGGGTTCTACTTCGAAGTCCTCTAACTGATCAGGTGAAATAGTCATATCTGAGTCGTGAACGAACTTCCTCAGTTGGGAAACATGAAACACATTGTGAACTCCCGCCATTTTCTTTGGTAAGCCAACTCTATATGCCAAATTCCCGACTAGTTCAAGAACAGGGAATGAGCCAACAAATCTTGGTGCCAACTTGCCTCTCCTGCCAAATCGTATCACGCTCTTCAACGGAGAAATTTTCACAAACACCAAGTCACCAACGGAGAATTTTAAGTCTCTTCTCCTCTTATCAGCATAACTCTTCTGCCTATCTTGGGAAGCTTTCATTCGTTGCTGAATGATCTTAATCTTATCAGAAGTTTCTCTCACCACATCTGGTCCAAGCACAAACTTCTCGCCAGTCTCTATCCAACACGATGGTGAGTTGCACGGTCTTCCGTACAAAGCTTCATATGGAGCCATACCGATACTGGATTGGTAGCTATTATTATATGCAAACTCTACTAGATGCAAATGGTCATCCCATGATCCACCAAAATCCAATATACAAGCTCTCAAGAGATCTTCCGATATACGATTCACCCTCTCCGTCTGACCGTCGGTCTGAGGATGATATGCGGTACTGAGATGTAATCCTGACCCTAGAGCCTCTTGTAAGCTCTTCCAAAACCCACTAGTGAATAACGGGTCTCAGTCACTCACAATGCTTTTGGGTACTCCATGAAATCTCACTACCCACTTCATATACAATTCTGCCAACTTGGCTGCCATTCTGGTCGATTTGACTGGTATAAATCTTGCGCTTTTAGTCAATCGATCCACAATTACCCAAATGCTATCATATCCCGATCTAGTCCTTGGTAAGCCATCGATGAAATCCATCGAGACTTGCTCCCATTTCCATTCGGGAATTTCTAATGGTTGCAATAACCCACTAGGCTTCTTTTGCTCGGCTTTAACTAGCTGGCAATTCATGCATTTGGATATAAACTTCCCAACGTCTCTTTTCATCCCTTCCCAGTAGTAAGTCTATCTCATGTCTCGATACATCTTATTACCACCGGGATGTATAGTCAGTTTTGAGTGATGACATTCTCTAAGCGCTTCATCTCTCAAACCATTCACGTTGGGTAAAACTAGTTTTCCATTCTTTCGAAGCCATCCATCTCGATCAAGCCCATACACATTCATCTCCTCACCGTCGATGTCCATCTCTATCTTAGAGATGATTTCCAATAGATTAGGATCGTCCCTCTGGCTGGAACCAATCGACTCTATCAAAGTGGGTCTGATCGCCAAACTAGCTAGCATGACTGGATCCAATTCGCACTTTGGTCTGAAATCAAACCCCGCGATATACTCCAATTGCTTCCACTCAAGAAACATTGCCCCTAAACTGGCATATCTCCTACTCAAGGCATCGGCTACCGCATTACCTTTCCCAGGTGTGTATGCGATATCAAAATCATACGAAGCCAGGAACTCTAACCATCTCTGCTGACGGAGATTCAGATCCTTCTGAGAGAAGAGATACTTTAACGATTTATGATCGGTAAACAACTCAAATCTTTCTCCCAAGAGATAGTGTCTCCACATCTTCAGCGCAAACACGATCCCTGCTAATTCCAAATCATGGGTAGGATACTTCTTCTCATGCGGCTTTAGCTGTCGACTAGCATAAGCTACAACCCTACCTCCTTGCATGAACACAACACCTAGTCCGGTACCACAAGCATTCATGTATACCGTCATCTCTTCATTCCCTTTTGGAATAACCAACACTGGCGCATGCATCAACCTTTCCTTTAGACTCATGAATGCATTCTCACACACTTCGTCCCAGACGAAGGACCGATTCTTCTTAGTCAACTGAGTCAACGGTGCTGCTATCTTGGAGAAGTCCTGGATAAACTTACGATAATATCCAGCTAATCCCAAGAAACTTCTTACATCTGTTGCATTCTTGGGCATAGGCCAATCCTGTACCGTAGCCACCTTCGCCGAGTCCACGGCAATACCACTCTCTGAAACAGCATGACCCAAGAATCTCACTTCCCTTCTCCAAAAGTGACACTTAGAGAATTTCGCTTTCAATTGGTGTTTCCTCAACACCTCCATCACTATCCTCAAGTGTCCCTTGTGTTCCTCCTCTGTCCTTGAGTAAACAAGGATATCATCCATGAACACAAGAACAAACTTATTCAACTGATCTCTGAATACTCGATTCATAAGATCCACAAAATAGGCTAGTGCATTGGTCAACCCAAATGGCATGACCAACCACTCATAAAATCCGGACGGCGTCCTAAATGCCGTTTTCGGAACACTCTCATCTGCTACTCGAAGCTGATGAAATCCTGTCGCGAAGTCCAACTGGGAGAACACTCTTGCTCCTTCCAACTGATCAAACAAATCATCTATCCGCGGTAGAGGATACTTATTCTTCCTCGTCACCTTATTCAACTCGCGATAGTCCACACACAAACAAAGGGAACCATCTGCCTTAGTGGCAAACACAACTGGTGCTCCGCACTCGGAGACACTCCTCCTAATAAGTCCCTTCTTCAAAAGATTGCTGACTTGCACCCCGAGCTCTCGCTGCTCCCTTGGTGCCATACGACGAAGTGGCATCACTATAGGTCTGGCATCTTTCACTAAATCAATACGGAACTCAATCTCTCGGTGTGGTGGAAGTCCGGTCACCTCCTCGAAGACGTCCGGATACTGGCCAACCACGGGCACATCTGACAACTCATCCTGCGGGATGTCGAGGGAATTTACAAAACTAGCCATAACCCCTTCACTATGTAGATGTAAGAACCCGAAAATCTGAGCCAGTTTAAAATTTTTATTTTGGCAATATTAGCGAATTTTGATTATTTAAAATGAATTATTTTAAATAATATCGACGAGAAATTTATTTTGAATATAATTCGAACGTATATATTATATACGTCGTCGTTAGAATATAAATAATTATATATAATTTTATAATAGAATTGAAAATGGCGCGGTAGTTCGATAATTCGATTTCAAACTTCAATTGAATGTACCGGGTGCAAAACAATCCGGATTTTAGTGAAACCAAAAACATTAGGTTCTATTCGTGAATATCTTTCCAACGAATCCGACAAATCAAGATTTCATAGCGGGAATCAAAAGATATGTCCAGTTGAAAATTCTGAATAGTCGCTATGGAATTCAGGCCCTTAAAAATGGGAATTTTGCAAACGACCTCGGATTTCGACGAAACTAGTTTTGTTGGGTCCGGGATGTCAAGTTATTGCTAGATTCCAAATTTCATAATTTTTCGAATCAATATGTGAGCGTGGCAAAGGAAAACGCGTTTGACCAGTTTCAGTTGATTTTAATCGACTGGAAAATGGCCATTTTTCCAACGGTCTCTGAATTCGATGAAACTAGTTTTGTTAGGACCGTATCGTCAATACGAAGCTAGAAAATATTTTTATGGAATTTTTCGAGTTAGTATGTGACCCCGGTAATTTGAAATGTACGTTTAAAATTCAATATAGTGATTTAAATGTAAATTCAGCGAAAAATGATCGAAACAGTCGAATCAGCTTGCGGGACCTATCTCATTGTGTTCGGAATGGGGGTAATTTGCTAGGGGCGACAGTCGTTGGGTTTGGTTTGGAGTTCGTATGCAAAACCCTACTTTTTGAATTAAATAATATTATTTAAATATTATATAACCCTAGAAAATATCCCCAAGCCCTCATTCAACATCCAAGCCGCCGCTGCAAAATTAAGGGCCAGAATCGCCCGAAAATTCTTCCATCAAAATCGTTTAATCCGCAAATCATTTCGCTAATCTTATAAAGCAGAAATAAGAGAGCATTTCGAGATCTACAACTTGAATGGAAGTGATCAGTATTCCTTTACCGTGGAGGCTGATTTCGCGCCTCAAACGGCGGCCGTTCGAAGCCACATTCCGGCTTCTACAATGGGGCGAGTTCGCCGTTGAGCTCGGTGGGGGTCTTCGAGGCGGTTGGAGGGGGACACCCTGATGTAGCTCTGGTCATCGTCATCGAGGTGCGACGACGACCCTTTTCTACGAAGCGTGGGTTCCTGCTACGGGATGAAGATGGAAGGTAGTCCTCGAATTTGCAGTGAGCTTTTTCCCTTATTTTTTTTTGTTTTTTTTTATTTTTACAAATAGCAGTGAATTTATTTTTTGATTTTTAAAGTATATTAACATTGAATTAAAATCTCTTTTATATATATATATATATATATTATTTTCTTTTCAGTCTTTTTTTTATATAAGAAAAAGGGAGCCTTATTTTTTTTAAATAATAACACCGTTGAATAAAAATAGAATTTTTATCTATATAACATCGAAGTAAACATATGATTTTTATATGTTGAACATCGAAGTAAATATATGATTTTTATATGTTGAACATCGAAGTAAATATATGATTTTAATATGTTGAACATTGAAGTAAATATATGATTTTTATATGTTGAACATCGAAGTAAAAATATGATTTTTATATGTTGAACATCGAAGTAAAAATATGATTTTTATATATTGAACATCGAAGTAAAAATGTGATTTTTATATATTGAACATCGAAGTAAAAATATGATTTTTATATATTGAATAGCGAGGTAAAAATACGATTTTTTATATATGTAGAGGCTACGGGCAACGAAGATGATAAAAAGGCGAGAATGAAGAAGATTTCTATAAAAGAAGAGTCGTGAAGTTGGATAGCCATTGGTGAGAACTCCTCACTCAAAATTCTCTTTCTAGTTATATATATATATACACTATGATGCAGACGGTGTTTAGTAGCACCCGACACCCGTCATCCACAGACCATGGGTGGCTTGTTTGTTTAATTGTTTGGTTGTGTAGTTGGTTAGTTTACTTGATTTGAATTGAATTGTGTGGTGAAATGAATTGATTGGATTGATGTGTGAATGGCGTGGGCCTTCTCTAGACCGGGGATAAGGCTAGGCCTTGTCCCGTTTCTAGTATCGTGTCGTTATGCCGCCGAAATTTTCTAAAATAAGTTAGAAAAATAAAAATATCATTTTTATTTGGTAAATGAACTGAATAAAAATACATGTGTTAAAATAAAATATTTGATCGTTAAAAATATAATTTTTAACGTGAATGTGAATAAATAAATATTCATTTACATTCCGGACGGTTTGTTTATGTACACCTATTTGAAGGACATTGATTGGGTCGATAAATTTTACACATCGCCCAACTGCACAGATAAAATATGCGTTTGATTGTTTGAAACCCCACACGGGTGTTGGGATGAAATTTGGAGTTCACTCATCCTGATTGATTAAATATGTCGATTGATTGATTGACAGGCTGTTATAAGCGTTAGATATATATATATTTGATGCTTATACAGTGTAGTGCACTTTGGTTGATGGTTGATTATTTTTCAATGCTATTATATAAGTGTGATGTATGAAAATCCATATAATTAAAATTATATGGTAATTGATTGGGCCTCATTCCAATTTAGAAAATAAAGATCAATATAAAATAAAGGTTCATGTGTTGACTGTACTCATCCGTTGAGATTAGTCATGTGTTGAACGAAATATTTTAATAATAAAATTTACATCTTTATCAATATAAAATAAAGGTTCATGTGTTGACTGTACTCATCCGTTGAGATTAGTCATGTGTTGAACGAAATATTTTAATAATAAAATTTACATCTTTATCAATATAAAATAAAGGTTCATGTGTTGACTGTACTCATCCGTTGAGATTAGTCATGTGTTGAACGAAATATTTTAATAATAAAATTTACATCTTTATCAATATAAAATAAAGGTTCATGTGTTGACTGTACTCATCCGTTGAGATTAGTCGTGTGTTGAACGAAATATTTTGATAATAACAAATATTTTGATAATAGGAAATATTTGAAATAGAATATTTGAAAATAGAAATACATTAAGCCGTGTTGATTAGATTGACGCCATTTTGACAGGAACAATATTTATATCGATTTTATTCATTTTAAAATGAATATTGAAAAGTAATTTTGTAATAAGTTGAAAACGATTTCGAAATGAAATCAATTGAAAACGAATTCGAGATGAAATGAATTGAAAACGAATTCGAAATGAAATGAATTGAAAACGATTTCGAAATGAAATGAATTGAAACCGATTTCGAAACGAAATGAATTGAAAACGATTTCGAAATGAAATGAATTGATAACGATTTCGAAATGAAATGAATTGAATATAAAATGATTTCGAAATGAATTGAATATAAAACGAATTCAAATTGAATTGAAAGCGAATTGAAATGAATTCAAATTGAATTGAAATTTGAATTGAATAGAAATGAATTTTAAAACGAATTTATAAAGAAGAATTCAATTTTGATTTGAATTGAAATGGAAGTTGAAATTGCTTTTGAAACGAATTTAAAACTATTTATATAATTCGTTTCAAATAGAAATCGACGAAATATATATTATATATTATATATATATATAAAATATAATGGCCTGAATAGAACGCGCCGCGCCGCGGCAGTTCGCGAATTTCGACCATTGACTTCGAACGGACAAAAACGGGAGATCCGACCGTCGGATTCTCCTAAAACCGGAACCGTTGGGTTCGTATCGAAAAGATCTTTCAAACGAATATTAGAAATTCAAAATCTAATGGTTGGATTTGGAGATACGTCCAAATCAAATTCGAAAAAGGTCGCTGTAAGTGCAGTTCGATGGCCATTGTTGGAAATCGACTGTACGGGCCTTGATAAAATTATTAAAAATAGTAATAATTTGCGTAAAATCATTGGAAATGATTTGGGAAAAATTAGGATGAAAAACTCCGTATTTGAAAAGATAAAAATAGATTTTTATCGAAATGAACTAGTTTTGAACTAGAATTACAATTCTATTTATTTTTAAATAAATAAATTGAATTTGAAATGGTTTTGAAAATAACCAGAACTTCCAATGATTGCATTGGAATGGATTTGAATCGAAACTGTCTTCGGAATATTTCGATGTTGGATTTCGTGATTATACAAATGTTGTTATGGAAATTTGAAAGATATAGATATATATATCGTTATTTCCAATACGATCTTTGTTGGTCGCAGAATTTGATATTGAATATAAGCCGTTATATTTTCTATTCAGAGCCTTGTATTGAATATCAAATGTGATTTGGGTTTGTCGTGAATGGTGTCTTCACTAACACTGTTCTTGAACCCAGTTGAGAAAAGATTAAATCTTTTTATCTAGATTTAATGAAGTGCACCAATTAAACAATATTTAATTGGAATTGAATCGATATTGAATTTTGGGTTTATCGTGGACAGTGTTTTAAATAACAATCGTTCTTTAACCCGATAATTAATGAATGTGATTTTGGGTTTATCGTGGACGGTGTTTTAAATGACACTGATTCTTTAACCCAGTTAACGATTAAAACTAAGTGGAGTTTAAATGAATCTTTAATTAGATCGAAACAATCGAAATGGAGTATCACCAGTTTTACTCCAGGCGTTAGTTAAATCTTTAATTAGATTTGAACGTGAAATGGTAATTGAATTTACCGATAACACCGTGGTGTTAGATATGAAGTATAACCAGTTTTACTTCATGGGATGAATAGGTTGGGATTGGGAAATTAAAACCAATGATTACTTCGGTAAGGTTCGTTAATCTCGACTAGTTTGAATTGATATTCAAAAATAGATTAAAGAATAAATTCAAGAAATTTATCTTGGATAAAATTAATGGTAACCTTTCCCTTGAATGTGAAATTTAGAAACTAACTGTCGGTTAGCTAAGCAGAATGGTTTTCTGGATATTGATCTGATGTTGGTTTCGGCCTTCGGGGTTAATATTTGGGGAATTATTCTCTTGATTAATTTACGGTTAGTGACTGATGAATTGGAATGAGGCGTATGTTGTGTTTGTGTAACACTTATTTAAAATATACGCGAGTTATTCGGAAAGACAGTGTTTATCCCATTCTGAATAACTGATACGACGATAAGTCGAAGATGAAGACGATGGTCGAAGACCGGAGGTCTTCACGTCGTTTGGGTGATTACTGATGATCTTGATTGGGCTGTACACCCAAGAAGATGGAAACAGTTGGTGATCGTCCAGACGTACATGGAGATCGATGG
Organism: Allium sativum; assembly: GCA_030737875.1. Taxonomy (NCBI): domain Eukaryota; kingdom Viridiplantae; phylum Streptophyta; class Magnoliopsida; order Asparagales; family Amaryllidaceae; genus Allium; species Allium sativum. The sequence continues at coordinate 263,904,063 of CM060926.1, read as the reverse complement.
ATATGCAGGGTACTAGGTGCCTCCGGTTTCGTTCAGACCCCGAACGGACTTGTAAATGGACTGCGTGTGTCTGACATTGGATTTTAGTCCGTGCGATTGATCTCTATTAAATATATATCTGTTTGGCGGTGGAGAATTTATTCTTTTGCTTAACGCCTTCTCTGAGACGTACGAGCTCAGGGGTTATATATTGATGGATATCAAATGCATGGAGTGAATTGCCTGTGTGGCATGCCTAAGTGGCAATTGATCGAGGCTTCTGTTGAAAAGCAAAGTCTTGTGGTGATGATCAGAGCACGGCCTTTGTGGCGTAGCTTTGTGTAACGTTTACTTCGCGAGTTTCGCACCCCGGTTGTGAATCAAAAACGGGAGGGGACCTCAGGGAGGGCACGCGTTTCTTTCTAGCTAGGGTGGTGTCAGTGACCTACCAGCCCTGACATTTATATACTTTCACCTGTGTGGTTGTTGCTGTTGCGAGGCGCCTCGGTTTGATTGGACGATCCGGGTCCGATGGAGTCATTCGTTGGCTCATTTGCGCCCCAAAGGGCGGGGAAACGTAGTGTTCAGGCATTTTAATCCACATCGGTGGACCGGCCCTAACGATCCAAGGGTCACTCGAGCTCTGATCCTGAGACATGGTAGGCTAGATTGTCTCGAATTGGTTGAGGACTATCTTTTGCCTCGGTTCACAGACGGAAATCCAATTTCCAAATACGTGACATTTGCGGTTTTAATTGTGGAACTAGTATGGCGACATGATATATGGTACCCATGCCTCCTATGATTGATACTTATGATTTGAAATTGCTTTATACACTATGCACTTATAATAGTATCAAATGATTTGTTTTAAACGTATCAAGCATTCTTTGGCTGTTGTAAGGGAAAACCCTATCCCCCGGCTTGCGTTGCATTGTGTGATAGGACCTGGGTCTTATAACAGCTTCATTTCTCTTTACTTAGCATTGCGCTGTTGTTTTATGCACCGATATTCTTGGGAGGAAACCCGTTCCGTGTTATACGGCGTGGTCCCTTGATTTACCTAACTTTAAAATAAAGATTAATAACTGTTTTAGTTCTCACACCAGTCACATGACTGACCTGGAGTTTATTGTTTTAACCTAAACTCTGGGTGCCCCTATTTTGACACGGGCAGCTAGTAGTTTTGGTTTTGCAGATTTATATTCACAGGGTCCTGGTTTACAGCTGGAACGATATCCGGAAAGCTTTGTATCCGTATATCTCTTCTAGTTGTGTATTGTATTATTTTCCGCTGCTATGTATTTAAATGTAATTTAAATCTCTGATATTTCTGTGTAATATTCATTTATACTCTGTATATTCTTGTAATCTGATGCATTGTTGTAATATATAATGAAATGTTCTTTTATATGCGTTCTGTTGTGGCTTGTTCTCGAACTATCCGCCGCTTTCCTTTACGGGGAAGTTACGGGTTTTCACAGTAGACTACCAAACACTACCCTCCTCCCTCACTGTCACCAAAAAGCCCTCACAGTCTACCACCACCCCGTATCTTTGGAGCCAATCGACTCCCAATATAATGCCATACCCAGTAAAGCCCAAAACAAAGCAATCACAAACAAACATACATCCATGACTCGATAAGACCAAATTCCTGCAAATCATACTAAGGCTAGTTGAACCACCAATCGGTTTCGTCACAACCAATGGTCTATCGACTATCTCGGGTTCCAGTCCCAACCTATCTACCAGGTCACTAGATATGAAGGAACGGGAAGCCCCAGTATCAAACAAAACTCGAACTGGTACGTCATAAATAGAAAGCATACCTTGAATAAAAACATTCTTTCTTTTCTCCGCCGCAGTTGGGGCATTCGACGAAGAAGGAACAACATCAATAGCATATGCTTTCACAATCTGCTTCTCCTTAAGAGGTTGCGGACACTTATCCTTGAAATGTCCCACTTGACCACAGTTGAAGCACTTCTTACCTGCTGTCTTGGCCCGACAATCTTTAGCATAATGGACCTTCTTACCACAGCTGAAGCACTCCACATCCTTCTTGTTCTTTTTCTGGCCACCCCTAGATTGGTCCTGCTTCCTCTTATTCTGAGAGTTATTCTTGCCTCCACCGCCTGCTTGCGGCTTTGGCCCTTCTACAGATGTGGCCCCAGTCTTTGACTTAGGGTAAAGACTCTCTGATCTCAAAGCTTTCCCCACAATCGATTCAAAAGTCTCATCGATGTGGTTGATAAGCCTTTCCCCCAAGTATCCATCCAAACCAGTAATGAACTTCTCATTCTTCTTCTCAGGAGTATCGATAAGGGACAATCCATACTTCGACAAGGTGTCGAACTCAGCAATATAGTCGGAAACTGCCCTTCCGTTCTGCTTGAGTTCCAAGAATCTCTTGAACAACACTGACTTCTGGGCAGCTGGGATAAACTTCTCGCTAAAGCGAGCCTTGAACTGAACCCAAGTAACCTGGTCCTCTGGAGTAGCTGTTCTAATGGCATTCCACCAATTCATCGCTCGCCCTTGCAGCTGACGAGACGCTAGCCTTCTCTTCATCGCATCCTCAAGACCCAAGTCATCGAAGATACGGTCACAGCTATCCATCCAGTCTTGAACATCTGTGGCCGATTCCGTCCCATGGAACGGCTTCCCACCAAGGTTAGTGTAATCCTTGCACAACTAGGCGAAATCGACCCTAGGCGCCTGCACTACTGGGCCAACACCAACTCCGGGATTGGGAGCTGCCCCTTCCACTTCTCTAAGCGTGTCTCTCATGAGGTCAGCAAACATCGCCCTCATGTCAGCAGCATTCCCTTGGTTGGTCCCTCTACCAGCACCTCTGGTGTCTCTACTCAGCTCAGCGTCAATCTGAAAAAGGGAAACGATTAACGACCCCATAGTGGTGCTAGTGCAGTGCGACTTCATTCTTATACTACCAATAGTATATATATATAGCTTTTGAAAACCAAAGTAATCACAAATACGCGCTCTCATATACGTACTATCTCTCCCTAGTGTCTTTCCCAAGGTTAACTACGCAACCTAGAGTTCTGATACCAAGTGTGACGGCCCGCCCCGCACCAACCGACATTTACTCCAAAAGTGCGCTGTACACATGTCCAGTTAGCACGGAACGGGTCGTCAGAAGGAAAAAGGGAAGAAGGAAATGAACATACAAGGAACCTGTAGAATGTCTTACAGCGCATAGAATAAAATATAATAATAACATACTTGACATAAAACAGGTGAGACAGTGCATAAGCTGAAAACCAGAACTAAACATCATAGCAGCGGAAATCCAAAATATAGCTTATTACAACTTTTTAAACTGTCTCAAAGCAAAAGTAAGATAAAGGAGGTACCCTACTAATGCCCAAGTAGCGACCACCAGCGACACATGGAGAATATCTATATATCATACGTGGGAGCCTCCAGCCCGCCTCCGAATCAGCTACTCGCGCATCACCAGCTAACCTGTCTCTAGTCTGCTCGTGTGAGCACCCAGAGTAATAAGAGGAGACATAAAACTCTGGGTCAGACATAAAGCCTGGTATGAGCGATATGCATCTAAAGTGAACAATAACAGGTAGACTAAAACATACCTGAACCTGGACCTGCAACCAAAGAGTTAGCACTACATACTGTACAACACTCTAAGGTGCCATATCAAACAGTGTAAAGATACGGAGGTGGGGGAGGTGTGCATGTCATAGTGATGGCAAACAACCAAACATAGCATCCATCCTCACATCTCTCACTCAGTGCGTAAAGCATGCGATATTCACCACTTCGATCACCCCATCCTTGCTACGATCACTTTGCCCCATGAAGTCATAAATGGCTTCACTACACTGATAACGTAGCCACTGATCCTTCTCTATGTCCACTTGCCCCATGGAGTTATTCACCCCATCTGCGCTGGCTCATAGCCTTACCAATCCTTTACTATGTCCACTTGCCCCATGGAGTTATTCACCCCATCTGCGCTGGCTCATAGTCTTACCAATCCTTACTATGTCCACTTGCCCCATGGAGTTGTTCACCTCATCTGCACTGGCTCATAGTCTTACTACGCATCACCTTGCCCCTCGAGTCGTAATGACTCTACTGCACTGATAACGTAGTCTTGCTACCATCACCTTGCCCCTCGAGTCATAATGACTCTACTGCACTGATAAGTAGCCCATCATTCATTTTTAGTGGTGAATCGAAGTTATGAACGTCGACAACTCCTTAGCACACGTCCCGCAGCAAAGCCCAACCATGAAGTGAACTCATTGGTTCCCAACTGGATCCTGAGCTCTAACTTCCCATATTGGACTACCTTTGCATCTCGGGTTATAGGTCAATTCTAGGTCGGGTCGGGTGTCGCTTCAAGCCATCGGCTCGGGTCGGGTCCACTGCATCGCGTCAGTTCGGGTCTTCTTCTGGTACTGTAACACCCCGTGAATTCTATAACTGTGAAACTCACAAATTAAAGTATAATTAATTTCAAATCAAAGAACTAAGGGAAACGGGATACGCCATTGCGTTCGTCTCGGAAAAATACGCGAAATAGAGTCCGAGTTTTCGAAAAAGGATATCGTATGAAGAAGATATGGACGAACGAAGTTGGGCGAAAAACCGGAAAACGGGTTAGAATGCACTGGCGCACTTGGGAAGTGCGCCAGAACAAAAATGCACTGGCGCACTTGGGAAGTGCGCCAGTACATTTTTGACCTGGCGCACCTGCCAAGTGCGCCCAGGTCAAAAACGACCTGCTGGCCAGGTCTGGTCTAGCCCTGGCTGGCCAGGTCTGTGTTTGGCCGATTTTCAGAAGCTTTCTTTGTCACTAGGGCTAGGTGGCAGGCTCTAATTGGTCTCTCTTTCGAATGAATGGCTACGATCAATCCAAGCAACATCGATGGTCCTAATCAGTTCATAAACTCTATAAAAATGACCCTAGACTCAACCTAATCTATTCATTCAAAAATAAGAACAAAGCCACCATGCTGTTGAGGAACGACTAGGAGTAGCCACCAAATTGGAGAGAAGATTAGGAGGCAAATTCTAAAGCATAAAGCAACTTAAACAAATCAAATCAACAAGGAATCGCATCTTCGAATCCCTAAATTTGAGAATTCGCCACACAATTGTAAGTAGAGTATTATTTTGGTATGAACAAATAACTGTATTGGTTTGTATACTTGATTTGTGGTGATAAAGTAATCCATATTTGTGCGTTACTATGATTCTTATCGATTTGGAATATTGTATACGTTTGGATATTCTCAAATTATGTTATTCATTATAAAAACTACATGTTTGCGGTAGTTTTATGCAAGTATACGTTTGGAATATTCGCAAGTTATGTAATCCATGTTGAAGCTACATGTATGTAGTTGTTTAATTGAAACTCATGCAAGTTTGGGGTTTTGCTACTATGCCATCATAATGTGTATTTTTATACAAAAATCATTTTGTGAGTAATTGGAACAAATTTGGGTTATTATAATCCATATGAAATTATGTTGAAAATTTGGCATCATGATCTATGTATTAAGCCATACTTTTGTACTAGAAAACCTCTTTGTGAACTTATGAACATGACTAGGCTATGATTGATATTTTGCATAATTGAAAACCATGTTAGGTCTATATTGTCAACAAGAATTATATGATGACATATGTGGTACATAGCTAGGTTAGATTCAAAATCCCATTTGCAAGTTTGCATGACTAAAGTAAAAATCATGATTTCATGTTAGAAATATTTATGCCATAAGTATATGTGTGCCATGGTTATGTGAATAGATTTAGAATCATGATTAAGTTGGATTAATTCTAGTTGAATTATACTTTTGTATTAGTCACAAAAGTAAGCACCTTTGTAAACATGTAGTAATCTTATAAACATGATTTTCTTATGTTTGATATTATGCCTAAATAAAATATAGGTTTATGTTGCAGTTAAGCCTATGTGTCAATTGTGATATTCTTAACTTAACTACAAGTTTACATGGTTTGATTCATGTCACTTATGCTTTATGACCAAAGTATATGTTACTACTATGCAAGTACACCAGTTTCTATTTTGTAGTTCCAACGTCACGTTGCAAGTTCATGCGTTCACATTCCCCTTTTTGTGTATGTAATCACGCTTTAAGCCTCCCCTTTTTCACGTGGCTAAGTTGGGCTTAAAAAGGCTAAGCCCAACATATATATAATAAACGAGCGAATTAAACGGGGGTAAATGGCGTTGGGCCAACTTATTAATAAATGAAAATATAAAGTAAAGGGGCCCAAATTCAAGTATGGGTTGGGCCCATGATTGGTGTAATCTTCACACCATTTATTTTTAATAATGGGCCGCAAATATTTACATATAAGAAAATAAAGAAGAAAGACAAAATATGTAAATGTAGAACATACGATGTGTTTAACCCGAGGTTGGATTGAGTTGTGATGTAAACCTGCCCGGAACCGCCCGGCTGTCCAGTAGTCACAACAATACCTATCCAATGTGGGTGGTTAAACATGGAGCCCAATAAGGACCTGAGGTTAGACTGAGTTGTGGCGTAAGACTGCCCGGAACCAACCGGCAACAGGCAGCCACAACAATACCTGTCTAATGTGAGAGGTCAAGGCTTTAATAAGACAATTAAGGCTGAGTCAGGATTGTTAGGATTAAGTGAACTAAAGACTTAATCAAAATGGAACATGCTAAACTAAACAGACTGATTGGGGGGTTAGGTTATAAAACACTTAACCAACTTAGCATGTTGGCTAGAAATAGAAAACCTAGTAGCGGGGGACCCTTTTCAGCAGTAACCCTATAAGGTGTATCATGATACCCTGAAACTAGGCAGGGTGGGGCACGATTATTGGGCTGATTGTAAGAGGTCAAATCGATGGCGGTGGTGTAGCAGTGTAGGTTCTAACGGGGTGCGGGCGTGCACACACTCCGGTGCAGAAAAATAAAGCACCGGGCACCAGTAGCATACCTGTGCATTCTAAGGTTGTGTCGGGCCGCTGCCATGGGACTTGATACACCCCATGGTGGGACCAGCATAGGTAACTACAACATCGGGGGCCGTAAGACACATGTAACTATGCGAGTAGGAGCCGATCATCATAGAATGGATCACTTCACCCTGATTATGGGGTGCCAGTTGGGAACTAGTTTATATGGGTTCAGAGATTAACATGGGGTACGATAGTATATTCGACCCTAGACAACTTAACCAAGTTTATAGTGCTTTCCCCATTTCTTGTTTATACTTATCATACCCAGTTATTTATTCATAGACAGAATAGTCCTAGACTTACTCAGGCTTTATGTCTGACTCTACTTTTCTTTCATCTTCTTTTCTTCCGTTCCCCCCCCCCCCCCCAAGGTCCACAGGGAGGGAACACTGCAGCTTGACCAGCCTTCATATCATATCCAGCTTGAAGAGGAAAAATGTATTGCTTGGACCCTTTCGTTTTGAACTATGGCTTTGGACAACCACTATGGGGCTTTTGCAGTTTATTTATGTTTTTTTTATGCTTCTTTAAATGATGTAATCAAGACAGATTATGAAAGTGTTATGTTATGTTTTTGGAAAGGATGTAAGACAATCATGGTAATGTTGTTGTAACACGTATTCGCTTTTATGAAATAAAAGTTGCTGTTTTTCTGTTGTTTACAAATATGTGTTCTTATATCTGTCTTGTATATCTGTGACTTATACTTATAAACCTCCACCAAAATTAGGGCATTCCCTTTGAGAGTGACCCTAACGGAGGTGGGGTGTTTCACTTGGTATCAGAGCACAGGTTTACCAGATAAGATAAAAAGTTTTGGAAAATTTATTTTCAAAAAGGAAATTTAAAGAAGCATTTTTAAAAGATAAAATATTATTTTGCTTTAAAAGGCAAAGTCCCTCCAAAGCCATAGGTACTATATCTTATCCTTCGTTTTGAATCTATCCTTTTTGTTTCAGCATGTCCGAAGAACTTAACTTGCCAGAGGGTGTACCAATACCTGGTTGGTTTAGACGGTTCTTAGAAGCAAGGGCCACTCAGCCAGGTCCTACCGTTCCTCCTCCCCCAGCTGCAGGAAATCATCCAGCTGCAGCAGCGCCTCTTCCTCCACCTCCTCCACGGGGAAACACGTTTGCTAAGATATGTAAAGATTTTAAAGCTATGGGAGGAAAGGATTTCCATGGAACTGAGTCCTTCGTGGCAGCTAGAAATTGGCTGAAAGAAACTGAGGACCTATTCATCATCTTTGAGGTAGAAGATAGACAGAAAGTACAACTGGCAGTATGGCTATTAAAGGGCGAGGCTTCCTACTGGTGGGAAGTCAGTAATGCAGAAAGACCAGTGGAGACATAGGAGGACTTTAGGGCAAGGTTTGAGACTAAATTTCTCTCAGATGCGGAAAGGAGTTTGCAGTTGGAAAAATTCTTATTTCTTAAGCAAGGGAACAAGACAGTCAGAGAGTATGTGAATCAGTTCGATTAGCTGGCTAGGTTTGGGCTGGACCTAGTCAACACCCCGCACAAGAAGGCTCTCCGTTTCGTCAAAGGGTTGAATGAGCCATTACACAGTTTGGCCATGACCCATATACCCATGGGAGCCACGTATGAAAGACTGGTGCAAATGGCATTGCTGAACGAAGAGGATAAGGGCAAGAAGGAGACAAAGGCAGAAAGCTCTCAAGGGAAGAAAAAGGGTTTGCAGCCTAAGAAGACAGACTTTAAGAAGGGCGGGAAAGGCAACAAAGAGAAGAGGAAGTGCAATTTATGTGGCAAAGTGGGGCACTTAGTAAAGGACTGCCGGAAAAATAAGGCCAAGGAGAATGGTGGGTGCTTTTCTTGCGGTGAGACGGGCCACAGGGCTAAGGACTGCCCAAAGAAACGAGGACAGGGGCAGAGGGCTGGATCCACCTCAGGGGCACAAGTTCATGTGCTAGAAGCGCCACCTTTGCAACAGCGAGGTATAAATACTTCTGTAGAAAGTGTAGTTTATATTTATGATCACCCCGTTCGCACTTTATTTGATTCTGGCGCATCACACTCCTTTATCTCGTCTGCTTTAGTAGAATCTCTGCACCTAAAAACTAGTATGGTAGAGGACCCCTTAATTGTTTCAAACTCAATTGGGGGCCCAGCTCATTTGTCTATGATCTGTTTGGGATTGAAAATTTCTATTCTAAGCATAGAATTTCAATGTAGTGCCTTTGTTTTGGGCTTTTTGGGGTATGGTTTGATTTTGGGTATGGATTGGCTATCCAGTAATGGGGCCATCCTTGATTGTGAGAAAAGGGTTGTTAGGCTCCTAACCCAGCTCGGTAATACTTTGGAAATTTCTTGTAATCCCTCGTATGCGGTTATGCTTAGAATCGCTAGATGCCTCTGTTCAAAATTTGCAATTAGTTAGAGTGGTCCGGGAATATCCGGATGTCTTCGAAGAGGTGAAGGGCTTGCCTCCGAAGCGGGAAATAGACTTCCGCATATATCTTGTAGATAATGCAAAGCCCGTTGCGTTGCCCGTTAGACACATGGCTCCACAAGAAAGGAAAGAGCTCAGTAAACAAATTAAAGAGCTTCTAGAAAAGGGGTTCATTAGGAGGAGCATTTCAGAATGGGGCGCTCCAGTGGTGTTCGCTACAAAGGCGGATGGTTCACTCCGTCTATGTGTTGACTATAGGGAGCTCAACAAGCTAACGAAAAAGAATAGGCACCCTCTCCCTAGAATTGACGATTTATTTGACCTGCTTGTAGGAGCGTCTGTTTTCTCCCAACTCGATTTAGCAACCGGTTTTCATCAGCTAAGGGTGGCTGAAGATAGCATCGATAAAACGGCATTCAGAACCCCAGACGGCTTCTTTGAATGGCTTGTCATGCCTTTTGGCTTGACAAACACACCTGCTTACTTCGTGGACCTGATGAGTAGGGTATTCAGAGATTTCCTCAACAAGTTCGTAGTGGTCTTCGTAAATGATATCCTTATTTTCTCAAAGAGTGAAGAGGAACATGCTCAACACTTAAGGGCAATCATGGAAACTTTGCGAGTCCATCAACTAAAAGCCAAATTCTCCAAATGCCACTTTTGGAGAGAAGAGGTGAGGTTCCTTGGGCACATAGTATCCAAACAAGGGTTAGCAGTGGACCCTGCTAAGGTAGTGGCGGTACAAGATTGGAAGACACCAAGGAATGCGACTGAGGTCCGAAGTTTTCTGGGACTAGCAGGTTTCTATCGAAAGTTCATAAGGGATTTTACGAAAATCTCAGCTCCGCTCACGAAATTAACCAAGAAGAATCTAGTGTTCAATTGGGACTTGGATTGCGAGTTTGCTTTCCAACGACTGAAAAGGGCTCTTACAACAGCCCCAGTTTTGACGCTGCCAGATGGGAGCAAGAGGTTCACTGTTTATACGGATGCATGTGGGACAGGGCTAGGCGCCGTCTTAATGCAAGAAGGAAGGGTAGTAGCTTATGGCGGGAGGCAGTTGAAGGTGCACGAAAAGAACTACCCAACCCATGATCTTGAGTTAGCCGCCATCGTCTTTGCACTCAAGTCTTGGCGACACTAACTCCTAGGTGAGAAGTTCGAACTTTACACTGACCATAAATCGTTGAAATATCTTTTCTCGCAGAAGGATCTTAACTTGAGGCAACAGAGATGGATGGAGTTTCTTGCCTCGTACGATTTCGAAATCTCCTACACTCCGGGCAAAGGCAACGTAGTGGCAGACGCGTTGAGCCGAAAGAAATTGACCCTAAGCCCGTTGTTTGTTGAAAGACAAAGCCTAGAGTTTATAGCCAGCTTCGACTTTAGGCCCTCCTCCGATTTCGTACCAGGCTTACTAGCATCTCTCGAAGTACGACCAACTTTAGTGGATTTAGTAGGGACAGCACAACGCGAAGACCCTCAGCTTATGGAAATGATTGATAGGCTAATTAGGGGTGAGACTTCAAGTCACCTCAACAAATATTCCATCGACGATAAAGGTTTGCTAAGACGAGACGGAAGACTGTGCGTCCCACAGACAAAAGATTTAGTAAAGAAGGTTCTCGAGGAAGCACATCACTCCAAGATGACGATACACCCAGGAGGAGATAAAATGTACAAAGACATAAAAAGGACTTTCTTCTGGAACAACATGAAAAAGGACGTGGCAGAATTCGTTTCTAAGTGTATGGTGTGCCAACAGGTTAAGGCTGAACAGAAAAAGCCTGGCGGACTGCTACATCCTCTGGAGGTCCCGCAGTGGAAGTGGGATAGCATCTCAATGGACTTCATCGATGGGCTGCCTAGGTCTAGGAGATGCAACACTAGCATTTGGGTAATAGTGGATAGGCTTACTAAAAGCGCCCACTTTTTACCTGTTAAAAGTAAAAGAACTGCCTCATCCCTAGCATCACTTTACCTCAAAGAAATCGTTCGACTCCATGGAATACCATCCAGCATTGTTAGTGACTGAGACCCCATCTTCACTAGTGAGTTTTAGCGGAGTCTGCAAGAAGCAGTAGGAACGAAGTTATGCTTGAGCACAGCCTATCATCCCCAAACCGACGGCCAAACAGAAAGAGTGAACAGAGCTTTGGAGGACCTTTTAAGACTGTGCGTCCTTGACTTCGGAGGGACATGGGAAGACCACCTTCCTTTGGTGGAATTTGCCTACAACAACAGTTATCAAGCAACCATCGGAATAGCGCCCTTCGAAGCTTTATATGGAAGACCGTGTCGATCGCCCACTTGCTGGTGGGAGTCTACTGATAAGCTCATACTTGGACCAGATATGATCCGAGAGACTTCAGAGAAAGTAGACTTAATACGAAGAAGGATGAAGACGGCCCAAGACAGACAAAAGTCCTACGCCGACAAGAGGAGAACCGACCTTGAATTTGAGGTTGGGGACAGAGTTTTTCTTAAGGTATCTCCGCTAAGGAACGTTGTTCGTTTTGGAACCACAGGAAAGCTAGCGCCAAAGTTCGTAGGGCCATTCCCTATCATCGAGAAAATTGGGAAAATGGCCTATAGATTAGAGCTACCCAAGAAACTGGCCGGAGTTCACAACGTTTTTCACGTTTCACATCTCCGAAAATGTCTACATGAGTCTGCTGAAGTGGTAGAGCCAAATATCCTAGAAGAAGCAGAGGTGGAACGCGAAGTAACCATAAGGAAAGTTCCAACCCGCACATTAGGAACGGAAGTGAAAAAGCTACGCAACCGCGAAGTCAAACTCGTTAAAGTTCAGTGGAGCGACGCCGAGGGAGACGCGACTTGGGAAACTGAAGCTAGAATACGCACTGCCTACCCTTTTCTTTTCGATGGTACATCCTTGATCTTTCTTTTTCCTTAAGTTGCGCTTTTATCTATCTTTTTAGGTATATTTCCTCGACCTTATCTTTTAGGTAGAAACCCTTTGGATGAAAACATGTAATTGAAACATGTTATGGATGATGGTTGCAAGTGGTTGCAAGTGATTGCTAGTGGTTGCTCGTGGTTGCATATACACACACAATCTAGGTTTTAGATCGGCTCAGTCACTTCATATTGCATATGCATATATGTTAGCATTCGTATATGGTTGAACTTTAATGTGTTGTCATATGGATGTTGCATTTGTATTGAATGATTGTGCACTCATGTAGAATCATCAATAGGAAAATTTGCATACATGATGGATTCATGGCACTTACATAATTCACATTAAGGAGGTCAACTGAATCAGTAGACCGCCTGATTTTGCATTAGATAAGTTCATGTACACACACACTTCGCATATGATCATGAAGCATTAGAAGTCTTTTAAGGACAATGGATGCTCGTGTTTGATGGGTGAGTAGATGGATGATTGGACGTTAGGATATGCATTCCTCCTAACTTGAAGATTTCGGGGACGAAATCCTTTTAAGTGGGGGAGAATGTAACACCCCGTGAATTCTATAACTGTGAAACTCACAGAAGTATAATTAATTTCAAATCAAAGAACTAAGGGAACCGGGATACGCCATTGCGTTCGTCTCGGAAAAATACGCGAAATAGAGTCCGAGTTTTCGAAAAACGGATATCGTATGAAGAAGATATGGACGAACGAAGTGGGGCGAAAAACCGGAAAACGGGTCAGAATGCACTGGCGCACTTGGGAAGTGCGCCAGAACAAAAATGCACTGGCGCACTTGGGAAGTGCGCCAGTACATTTTTGACCTGGCGCACCTGCCAAGTGCACCCAGGTCAAAAACGACCTGCTGGCCAGGTCTGGTCTAGCCCTGGCTGGCCAGGTCTGTGTTTGGCCGATTTTCAGAAGCTTGCTTTGTCATTAGGGCTAGGTGGCAGGCTCTAATTGGTCTCTCTTTCGAATGAATGGCTACGATCAATCCAAGCAACATCGATGGTCCTAATTAGTTCATAAACTCTATAAAAATGACCCTAGACTCAACCTAATCTATTCATTCAAAAATAAGAACAAAGCCACCATGCTGTTGAGGAACGACTAGGAGTAGCCACCAAATTGGAGAGAAGATTAGGAGGCAAATTCTAAAGCATAAAGCAACTTAAACAAATCAAATCAACAAGGAATCGCATCTTCGAATCCCTAAATTTGAGAATTCGCCACACAATTGTAAGTAGAGTATTATTTTGGTATGAACAAATAACTGTGTTGGTTTGTATACTTGATTTGTGGTGATAAAGTAATCCATATTTGTGCGTTACTATGATTCTTATCGATTTGGAATATTGTATACGTTTGGATATTCTCAAATTATGTTATTCATTATAAAAACTACATGTTTGCGGTAGTTTTATGCAAGTATACGTTTGGAATATTCGCAAATTATGTAATCCATGTTGAAGCTACATGTATGTAGTTGTTTAATTGAAACTCATGCAAGTTTGGGGTTTTGCTACTATGCCATCATAATGTGTATTTTTATACAAAAATCATTTTGTGAGTAATTGGAACAAATTTGGGTTATTATAATCCATATGAAATTATGTTGAAAATTTGGCATCATGATCTATGTATTAAGCCATAATTTTGTACTAGAAAACCTCTTTGTGAACTTATGAACATGACTAGGCTATGATTGATATTTTGCATAATTGAAAACCATGTTAGGTCTATATTGTCAACAAGAATTATATGATGACATATGTGGTACATAGCTAGGTTAGATTCAAAATCCCATTTGCAAGTTTGCATGACTAAAGTAAAAATCATGATTTCATGTTAGAAATATTTATGCCATAAGTATATGTGTGCCATGGTTATGTGAATAGATTTAGAATCATGATTAAGTTGGATTAATTCTAGTTGAATTATACTTTTGTATTAGTCACAAAAGTAAGCACCTTTGTAAACATGTAGTAATCTTATAAACATGATTTTCTTATGTTTGATATTATGCCTAAATAAAATATAGGTTTATGTTGCAGTTAAGCCTATGTGTCAATTGTGATATTCTTAACTTAACTACAAGTTTACATGGTTTGATTCATGTCACTTATGCTTTATGACCAAAGTATATGTTACTACTATGCAAGTACACCAGTTTCTATTTTGTAGTTCCAACGTCACGTTGCAAGTTCATGCGTTCACATTCCCCTTTTTGTGTATGTAATCACGCTTTAAGCCTCCCCTTTTTCACGTGGCTAAGTTGGGCTTAAAAAGGCTAAGCCCAACATATATATAATAAACGAGCGAATTAAACGGGGGTAAATGGCGTTGGGCCAAATTAATTAATAAATGAAAATATAAAGTAAAGGGGCCCAAATTCAAGTATGGGTTGGGCCCATGATTGGTGTAACCTTCACACCATTTATTTTTAATAATGGGCCGCAAATATTTACATATAAGAAAATAAAGAAGAAAGACAAAATATGTAAATGTAGAACATACGATGTGTTTAACCCGAGGTTGGATTGAGTTGTGATGTAAACCTGCCCGGAACCGCCCGGCTGTCCAGTAGTCACAACAATACCTATCAAATGTAGGTGGTTAAACATGGAGCCCAATAAGGACCCGAGGTTAGACTGAGTTGTGGCGTAAGACTGCCCGGAACCAACCGGCAACAGGCAGCCACAACAATACCTGTCTAATGTGAGAGGTCAAGGCTTTAATAAGACAATTAAGGCTGAGTCAGGATTGTTAGGATTAAGTGAACTAAAGACTTAATCAAAATGGAACATGCTAAACTAAACAGACTGATTGGGGGGTTAGGTTATAAAACACTTAACCAACTTAGCATGTTGGCTAGAAATAGAAAACCTAGTAGCGGGGGACCCTTTTCAGCAGTAACCCTATAAGGTGTATCATGATACCCTGAAACTAGGCAGGGTGGGGCACGATTACTGGGCTGATTGTAAGAGGTCAAATCGACGGCGATGGTGTAGCAGTGTAGGTTCTAATGGGGTGCGGGCGTGCACACACTCCGGCGCAGAAAAATAAAGCACTGGGCACCAGTAGCATACCTGTGCATTCTAAGGTTGTGTCGGGCCGCTGCCATGGGACTTGATACACCCCATGGTGGGACCAGCATAGGTAACTACAACATCGGGGGCCGTAAGACACATGTAACTATGCGAGTAGGAGCCGATCATCATAGAATGGATCACTTCACCCTGATTATGGGGTGCCAGTTGGGAACTAGTTTATATGGGTTCAGAGATTAACATGGGGTACGATAGTATATTCGACCCTAGACAACTTAACCAAGTTTATAGTGCTTTCCCCATTTCTTGTTTATACTTATCATACCCAGTTATTTATTCATAGATAGAATAGTCCTAGACTTACTCAGGCTTTATGCCTGACTCTACTTTTCTTTCGTCTTCTTTTCTTCCGTTCCCCCCCCCCCCAGGTCCACAGGGAGGGAACACTGCAGCTTGACCAGCCTTCATATCATATCCAGCTTGAAGAGGAAAAATGTATTGCTTGGACCCTTTCGTTTTGAACTATGGCTTTGGACAACCACTATGGGGCTTTTGCAGTTTATTTATGTTTTTTTTATGCTTCTTTAAATGATGTAATCAAGACAGATTATGAAAGTGTTATGTTATGTTTTTGGAAAGGATGTAAGACAATCATGGTAATGTTGTTGTAACACGTATTTGCTTTTATGAAATAAAAGTTGCTGTTTTTCTGCTGTTTACAAATATGTGTTCTTATATCTGTCTTGTATATCTGTGACTTATACTTATAAACCTCCACCAAAATTAGGGCATTCCCTTTGAGAGTGACCCTAATGGAGGTGGGGTGTTTCAAGTACGGTTCGGGTGCTTCACTTCGGGTCGGGTGTTTTACTTCGGGTCGGGTCAGGTGTTTCGCTTCGGGTCGGGTCGGGTGCCATCTCCCTTCCAGTTCGTGCTTCCGCTCCGATCCGCTCCCTCGTTCTTCACGTGCTCCGATCTGATCCCTCCTTCTTTATCCGATCCGATCCCAGTTCAATTAGCATGGCCTTCCTTTTCGCCAATTTTCTCAATTGTCAGGTTCCGATCCGATCGAATCCCTTGCCCAGTTCAACATATCCGATCCGAGCCCCCATATCCGATTCGATCCGAAACCTGCACTATTTCCTGAAGCTTTTCGACCAAGTGTCTACGCCATCCGACGACGTTTTCGACCATTCTAACTATTGAAATCCATCACAAAGCATCTCATACAGTCATAGCAACATGCATAATCAACCACAAACATCAAAACATCAATATGATAAGTTAAAATGGATCAAACATACCCAAAATCCCATATTTTCCCTTAAGCATGTTTAGGTGAAACTAATGATAGGATTAGCAAAACTTAACCAAATTAACCCAAATTCATATTAGAGGTCTAAAACATCATTTAAGAATTTATGAACATTTTTCCAGAATTTTATCATATTTAAATTCGCTAATTAACACTAATTACCCTTAATTAGCCATAATTAGTACAAAACTATGCAAATCACTCACCTTAGCCACAAATAAACTAAGATCTGAAATAAATTTTTGATTTGATGCAAATCTCAATACTAAACAGCGGCTCCAATGTTGATTTGGTGTAGATCTTCCTTGATTAGATGTTGCTAAGCTTAATCCTTGATCAAAAGATGATTTGGAGGTGATTTAGAGGTTGGAGGCCATTTTTAGGGTTCCTTGGTGATAAGTGGAGGCTAGAAAACTGAAATGGAATGATTTTCTACTTCATTTCAGCCTCCCCATAACCCTAATCCCGAAATGGGTTATGGGCCTACTCACTAATCACCCTATTTGGCCCGGTTAAGCAGTTTTTCACCCTCCAAACCTTATTTCAGCCATATCTCCCAAACGGTAAGTCCGTTTGGCTATTATGACCACTCTACGGAAAGGTAAACCATCAAACGAATCTAATGGAAGTGGTTTCAGGTCAAAAATCATTTCCAGTCAAAAGTTATGGCCAAAACAAGATCAGCTAGGTGCAAAATGGTCATTTTAAAATCGACAAATATCATGAACATGGGAAATGACTCTAATGGATGTTTCCCAAAGTTACATGACCATACGACTTCCCATGGGAAAGAAATAAATATTTTACGATCCTATGATATGTAGAATATGGGTCGTTACAAATATGGAGGGCCAATCCCGTGAGGAGACTAGTTAGTGATGGCATTAACAAAAATAGGTCATGGGAGGACCAATATTTCCTTGTCAGATGTCCCCTCGACATATCAAGCGAATTTATTGATGATGGTAAGCTTCTTGTACTGGAAGGTAAAATGTCCCATACTTATGATTTTAGTTTGTCTGTATCTTCCTTTTATTGCAGAACCCCCTTCCAAAGACATGATTTTGAACCCGAAGGAGGCTCGAGTGGTCAAGGCTATCTTCAAAGTGCCAGCGAAGCATATGTGCCGATAATTTCTCTTGACTACTGACATGCTTCGTGTAGATGGCTTACTTCCTTCCAGACAAATGATACTGGGGCAACCTCCTACCCAATTCTCCGGCCCTAAAGGATCACTGCTCATCCCTAATTCCTTCAATGCAGGCTCTCCCATCTATCCAGGTAATTTGGACGAGATTTGTTCATCTGTCTTGGAAACATCCGTCGTTCTTTTTTTTGCTGGTTGTCACATTCTCTAATCCCTCTTTCTCTTGTTTAGGATCTTCGGCCCTTCAGGAGCCAACGACCCTTGCTGCTTATAGTCGGTCCAGTGTCCGGTCCATGAAGAGGATTGCTTAGTCTGCCACTGATTCCCCATCGAAGAAGTCTAAATGTGAAAAGTCAGTTGAATTCTCAGGAGATACTGCTGTGACTCCGAAAACAAGATAGACTTTTGATCTTTCTACCATAGCTGATGAGCTGGTGGTTGATATTGATGCTTCCCCAGAAAGTTTCTCCGAAAGGCAAGCCCATGAGTAGCCTTATTCCTTTCGATGCTTTTGATGAGACAGGTGTGAGGAGGCCTGATCCTTTGGCACCATCCTCTTATCTGCATGTTTCTTTCCCAGTACCTCCTCCGTCAGTCTCAGACTTTGGTAAGCTTGTAGAAATGGCCCTTTCATCTCCCAAGTAGCTAATGTTACCCCAACTTCTGCCTCTTTGGACTCAAAAGATTTCTACAGACGACAGATAAGGGATCACCTTTTGGCATCATACATACTTAAGGTCCTTTTCCTTTTTTTTAGAGATTTAGTCAACATCTCCTTCTTTAGATGATGAAAACTTGGTATGTCTCCTAGAGATTAGCCTCTACCTTGGCGGTTGAGGTCAACACTCTAAGGGAGGAGAATAGGGCGTTGTTGGATAGGGTTAATGTTTTGTTGCGGGAGAAAGCGGACGATGAAAAGGAGCGTAATGATTTGACAAGTTTGCTGGAGGGGGAGAGAAAAACCAAGGTTGAGCTAGAGGGGCACGTTGAGGATCTTAGGCAAGGAAAGTCAGCAATGAAGGTTGATCATGCCGCTGAGTTGTACAAACTGAACACTCAACTTTCTACTGTAAAAAGGATTATCTACGAAACCAATGACAGAATTGCCACTTTCTTGAATGATCATTTCAATAACACAGTTTTGGAGTACTATGAAGATCCCCTTACCCTTGCTTTTTCTGATAACTATGAAAAGCTTCCAGAATTTGATTTTTCCTCAATCGAACCTTCTGTTTGAGATAGAGTTTTGCGGCTGATCGAGTAGGTGCAGCGAGAACACAAGGCTCATCCGATGAACAAGGTAGATCCCGCGTCGCTTTTGTATATTGATGAATTTTCTGAGGATTTCGAGGAAGAGATGGAGAAAGAGAACGGAGGAGAATGTGAGGTAGGAGAAGGTACAGATCAACATGGCGGACCCGGAAGGGGAGACGGAGCGTCCCCTCCCAGCGAATGAGTCACCTTCCATAGAAGGCGATTCTTCAAATCTCCAGAGGAATCGGACTCTTGATTGGTACAATGTTAATGTTTCACAGGTATGGCTTTCACTTTCGAAGAAATTTCCCTCTTCCTAAATTTCGTTAATGACTAGCCTTCTCATGTTATTGCAGTTTTCTGCTCCTCCGAAGGTGTAAGTTACAGTAATGCTTTAGCTTCGCGTTTGAAAACATGGGAACCTCCAGGAATTTGGTCTAGTGAATGTCGTTAAAATCCATGGATTTTAAGTGTTATTGTATGAAGTTTACATTCTCTCTTACTTTATCCACGTATAGTGTTATTTTCATGACATTTTGGTGGTTTACTGTGTGGTCTTAATATGTTAATGTAGATGTTATGTGTATGTGTTTGTGAATTGATGATTGTTCTTCTGTGGATGCATGATACTACTAATATATACTTGATGCTTGCATTTTACGTATTTCGTTATTCATTTTATCTATGACTAAAAGGACCAATTTTAGACACCCTCTTTGCAATTTGGGGAGGGAATTTCGAGTGTTGTTGGTCATTAAGGTATTTTTGAGGGAGCTCCCCTTTCGGGTTATAAAAAGATGTATTATCTCCAGAAGGTAGTTGTCACAAATCTCCGGGAACAAGTGTCCTTCTTGGAAAGACAGCTAGAGGAGAAAGACGGGATCATCCATAATCTGCAATGTAGGCTAACAACAAAGTCCTCCATCAATAATGTTGTAGAAGTGCGTCGACTGTATCAGTAGATTGATAAACTGTAAGATGAACAAAGAAGAGTTAAGGAAAACTATGCTTCTTTGGCATTTTCCCTACAAAGCGCAGATTCAGAGTGATATGTTTTCCTTGTATGTTTGCAATGTGTATCTCTCTAAAACAGTGATCGTGTTCACATGATTGTTTGTCAACGGGTGTGTTTGTGGGTTGCGTAATTTGGTATAGTGTATTGCTTTTGTCAAAAAAAAAATTTGTCCCAGTGCATGGTATCGCCGCGAGAGTAGGTCTACCTGCGCTAAGCATCAGATAAAACTTCTAGAGAAAGGAATAGTACTAACCGCATGATTTTATTAGAAATATTTGGGATCTTTTTCCCAATTCTTCCCTGAACTGAGGTTTTAATGCGTTGTTTCGTACGCAAATAGTTAGTACATCAAAAAATAAACTAATGAGTACATAGGTTGAAGGTACTTTCCTGAAAGAATCATAAGCCCACCCTTAATAGTGCCGAAAGTATAATCCTGAGTCGTATCTGAATTTCCGAGGGGGGAAGACACACCATTCCTTCTTGTTCAGATTCAAGAGCTCGACTATGCCCAGGTTTGGGGATGTTCATGACGAAACTGGAACACCTCGTTCGGTTGTGACTTACTTCAGGATCGCCTCCGGTTTAGGCTTTGAGATATAAGGCTGAGGTCCGCTTCTGTTCGTTGAGTCAACCAGGATTACCCTTCCAGTATTTGCGAAAATCAGATCTCGCCCAGGTTCAGATTATAAGTGTAAAAAATCGGGGGTCCACTTCCAGTAGTCGTGAGAAGACAATCCCACCCAGATTCAGGTGTTGAAGATTGTGGATCAGAGTCTATCTTTTGGTATTAATAGAAGTTCCGAATCGTTCTTTCTTCAGGTGTTTTAAAGATTGATGAGTACTCCCCTTTCGGTGTTGTATAGAAGTCTCGAACCCACCTTAATCCGGATAATTAAAGGTTGAAGACTGGGATGCCCCTTCCGGTATTATATAAATGTCCCAACCAACTTTTATTCGGGTAGAAGATTGAAGATAGGGAAACCCCTTCCGGTATTAAATAGAAGTCCCGTACCAACTTTTATTCAGGTAGAAAATTGAAGACCGGTAAACCCCTTCCGGTATTTAAATAGCCGAGGACCGGGAACCCTTCCGGTATTGTGAGGAGCCGCATCGACCCAGTTTCGGGTATTAATAGATGGAAGAATGGAACCCTTTCGGTATTCGATTGGTGAAGCAGAGATTGCACGTGCTACTTTAGCCACTCCCTTGGCATTCGATGTCAAAGAAGAGGATGTACGTGCTTTGTCTGCCACTATCTGGGCCTGTGCGTCCGGCGCGCTTAGCTAGCTTATCCACAAGAAGGGCCCAAGGACTTACCCATCCTCCCTCCAATAGGCTCCTTATTCTAACCATCGTTGGTAGCGATAAGGTCTTAGAAACTTAGATGGGGCCATTGTAGACACAGAACTAAGGTTTACTCTTTTGATGCTCTGAACTGACCATTGTAGGTACTGATAGAGGCTTACACGCCACCCCCCTCTGAGGGGTGCCCTATCCTGACCATCGTAGGTGGTGGTAGGGGTTGGTGTTCCCTTTTGCGAGTAACGCGGAACATAAGTAGAGGTGGATGTGCTCTTCTGCGAGTAGAGGTAGGACGTGCTTAGTTCTAGCAGAGGCGGTGCGTACTCTTCTGCGAGCAGAGGCATGGCGTGCTAACTTCAGATGCACCGCCACGACCGTTGTTGGTGTGAAATGGCGGCTTATGCTTTTGATGCTTTAACCTAGCCTCCTATGATTTGGGCATGGAGAATGACTAACACACCATCCCCCTCCGGGGGATGCCTTGCCAGGGCAACTTTGATGGTGACAAGGGATTTGATCCATTTATGATTTGACCCTTTTGGGTTCCTCCTAAACTTCGGATGGGGGATTTCCATACCCTCAGTTGTATTTGATAATCCCTTTCCTAAGGATTTTCATTGAATCTAAATCGATCTTGTTATAAACTCTCGTAGTTGGCCTTGGAGGATGAGTTTGATGATCCTTCCCTCAAGAGTTCTGCAGCGATTGGTGTCATGTCCATTTCCCATATGGTAGTGACAATAAGGTCCTGTCTTCCTTTCATATCTAGGCTTTTTCTTCGTGGACGGACAATAGTTGAGTTCGTGTCTGGTTAGGAAATAGATATTCTCTATTGAGGTGGTAAAGTAATATCCCTTGAGTAGTCCTGTCATGAACCTCTTTACTGGTCGTTGAAGATTAACCCTTTTGCGGTTTAATCCTGTTGTTCCACCTACTTCTCCGTCCCTACTTTCCGAGGTATACTGAGATTGAGAGGTAAGCCCCTTGGACCATTTGTTGGTGAAGTGGTTAAAATCCCTTATTATCTCTTGTTCAAACGTTGTTCCCCTGACCCTCTTGTAGAGATTCTTCTTTAGGTAAGAGAAGACGCTAGTATCCTATGATGTAGAACCACTTAGAAGGGGTGTCACGATTGGTCATGTATAGGAAAAGCTATTATTCCCAATGTCGTGAGCATGTTGTTCTATTTTTCTCTTTATTACTCGCGAGGCTTTTGCTCTCAACCCTCGCTCCGTTATCACTTCAGGGTCGGTGGTTTATGACTTATCCATTCGAGATTCTAAACACATTTTTTGGAACCCCTTACTTATAATTTTCTTCTTCAAAGCTTTAGTCCAATTCGGGATGAAACAACTCAGGTAGGTATGTGGTAGGATTAACCAAAGGATTGGAGGTTCAGGCCCTCCTTCTAGCACCAAAATGTTAACGATATTTTCGTAACACCGGTGAGTAGGTCGGGAACAGGGATCTAAGGGAGAATTAGATCATTTTCTCTACGCGGGTTTGAGTTAGGTCGATGCCTCCGCTCATCTAGATTGATCTAACGAAGGGGTTGAACTCTACAGATGTGATTCAGGCTTGCTAGGAGACTTTAAGTTAATGATAATGGAAGCATTTTCCAATCATCGGTAGAGATTTGGATGAAGACCATACAAGCATAAGTAGCAAACAATAAATTATAACATAATTAACCAAGGAAAATCACGATAAACTCACAGACAACATCATAGATGTGGATTTGCTCTTTTTTAATTTCTCCATTTTTCATACAAGAGAAGAATCGAGGAAATTTATCAATCTATTTCTATGCTAGGGTTTAAAGAGGATGAATACAAGAATTCAAGCTAAAGTCTCTCATTGATTTTGGAATTAGAATTTTCCTTCATATGGAGAATATAAAAAATCATACCACCTTTCAGTGTGACCCCTAGGATCTTATTTATAGAGGATTTGGAGCCCCTTTTGCTGTCGGGTTGTTGGACCTGCATAGGACTTTATTGGCTGCTTCTTCCTTGACCTCGGATGTCTAGCTTTCGGCTGCCCCTATGGTTTTAATTATAGTCTTCATGGTAGGAGCCCCGGTAAATCGAAGCCTTTTAAGATAGCTTAGGACTTGTTGGTGAGGTGGCTCTCGGATGACATCTGAACTTCCGGTGGTAGCTCATGAACGTAGGCTTTCGGACGTATGCTTTCGGATGTAGGCTTTCGGCCTTCTCACGGATACTTAGAGGAGCTTGTCCTCACGGCATATGCGGTGGGTTGAAGGTTCGAAACCGCTATTGGTTTCTATACTAGGTAAATCAGTACGATTAGCCTATATCACCGCTTGGGTCCTGGTTAGCTTTCAGATGGGACTGTTGGGTTAGTCTGATCTTCCGGAAGGTGGCTTCCGGCTATGCTTCCGTTGTCTTTTAATCGTGGATTTCCGATACTTGCGTGGCAGTTGTTTTTGGAAACAGGTTTCGGACAACTCTTGCGTATTTATGGTTTGATGTCTTTAATACCCCCTTGACTATCAACATTGAGCAAGTTAACATTGATAACCCCTCCGGATTTTGAGGAGTGGATCTTATGTCTTTTTCTTTCTTATTTTTTGATTTAGAGGGCCTTTTGTCATTGGTTTTTCTGCTGGATAGGTCCTGCCGGAAGGACCCTATCGGACGTGCATTGTCAGTATTCTATATGTATTTGGCATCTTCCATTCGGGAGGGTGTCGGTTTCTGCTACTTTCGAATCACTCTTCCCGGCCTTCGGTTCCGTCTACTGCTTGTCTTTTCGCTTTCTGAATACTTTTCTGCTCTTGTATTCTCCTGACACCCCTTCATTGTCAGCTGGTCTCAAAGTTTGTTTTGGTATTAACAAAAGGCTATCTTGGGAATACTATCCTCAGCTGCTCTAAGCCGATGAAAACCCATAGCAAGATTAAGCTAGGAAAACACTTTAGCACCATGGAGATGATCGAACATATCATTGATCTGAGGCATAGGATACCTATTCTTCAAAGTTAGCTTATTCAGCCCTCGATAATCCACACACATCCTTAGCGAACCGTCATATTTGGTTACAAAAACTACCGCATCACCCCATTCAAAGAAACCTGGTCTGATTAAACCCTTGGAGGAAAGATCCTCAATTTTTTTCTTTAATTCATCTTTCTCCTTAGGTGCTATTCTACATGGCGGAAGAACTACGGGTCTGGCTCCGTGAATAAGATCAATGCGGAATTCGATTTCCTGCATAAGAGGAAGGGAAGAAACTTCACCAAAAACATCCAAAAATTTCTAAACTATAGGAGTGGAACTAAGAGCGAAGAGTCTAGTGAAAAGATAAAACTGCCTGCATAATCTATAGGCATCTTGCATTCAAGTACTAAAGAATTTCCCTTATCATCAACCAAATAAATAGTCCAGGCTTTACAAGAGATAACAACATCATATTTCTTAAGCCAATCACCCCAAAGCAAAATATCGAATGCATCGAAACCGAGAACAAAGAAATTTCCAATAAAACAATGTCTATGATAAAGGATTTTCACTCCTTATAGATCTGACTGAGGTTGGCTGGGCCACCAATAGGATTACACATAAGGACTCTGATGAATATTCATGTTTCAAGAGGTGTTCAAATTTATCACATAAGTCAACAGATATAAAGCTATGCGATGCACCGATATCAAGTAAAACTTGTACAGGATGAGAAAATAATGTAAAGGCACTAAGAAACGTACCCTTAGTATCATCGCCAGAAGGAGGGGTATAAGAAGTCAAAGCAAATACTCCAGAAGTCTTTCCCTTCTGCTGCGAGGGACAATCCTTCTTATGATGGCCAGGTTAAAGACAGAGATAACAGAGGTTGTTGTTCCGGGCCAACTGAGCTAGAGGAGGTACAGCTGAACTATCCATAGTTGGGCAATGGCTGGCATAGTGTCCCTTTTGGTGACACCTAAAACAAGTGATGTGGGATAAATCCGGTGGTTACTTCTTGGTTGAAAATCCAATCCCTTGAGTCTTTTGCCAGTTTTTCTATAGTTGATTGAAGTTAGGCTTCCTTTTCTTTGATCCATCTGTGGATCCCTGAGCTACAGGTGTTTGAAAAGTTTGCTTTCCTTAGATATTAGGGGAATTCTCGAATCGGGTAGCATAATCCATCAGGATGGTAAAAGGTCTTTCAATATGATTCATCAGAATGTCATAGAAACTCTGGGTGTGCTCCAAGAATAAACATCTCAATCTTCTTCAAAGGAGTATCTATCAAGCTCGGTCCAAACCTCGAGAGTTCATTAAATTTCCTCTCGTACTCAAAAAAGTCATATCACCTTAGCGAAGATCTATGAACTCGCGGTGAAGCTTAGATTTGCCCGCCTGGGGCATCCACTTATCGATAAAAGCCTCCCTAACAAAGAATTTAGGATTAGAGCTAGATTATAAAGAAAAGATGACTAAACTACTAAGATTAGCTAATGATTTATACCTAAACTGAGCCCAAGAAATACCGGTCTCATCCATCAGAGCAATAATCAAATCCCACCCATGTTAAGCACCATCTTGCAGCAGCCAAGAAGCTAACTGACGCTTATGAGCATCTGTAATCTCCAAACCAGAAAATATCCTCTCTAGGTCACTTAGCCTTTGTTGGGCCCCTACAATGCTCCCTGAACCGGAAAAGTTGGTGCCTCCAAGCTAGATGTACTCCTTACTGAGCTTGGTGCCTGATAGGCTGAACTGGAGCTGGTACGGCTGGCTGAACTGGAGCATTCCCACGACCTCCACATCTAGTATTCCTACGATTACTAATCTAAAAATTCAAATATGGGTTTAAGAAAACTAAAGAAAGATTCAATTTATTTCAATTTGAAATCCCAATCTATAGAATCCTAGCGACAAGATCGAAACTAAAAGGCAGGAAACTTTTAGAAACTTCATTTCGAACAAATCTTTTATATCATGAAATATTTAAAATCATTTCAAATCATTTTGGAATCAATTATATTTCAAAATAAGCTCTCTAAAGAATGACTTTGAGACTGATTTGTATACATTCTAAGATATTGCTATCCTATCTCTAATGAGTTTTTACTCCATAGGCTAAGGTTTTGTCTCAACCTGGCTCTGATACCAACTGTAACAACCCATTATTTTGTACTATTCAAATTGACAATAATCCACACATGTCAGACTTGAATGGTTCAAAACAATAGATTATTAATAAATTTGGAGTAAATACAAATCATATCACAGAATAACAGACACATGTGCTGAACTGCTCAATTGCAAAGCGGAGAATTTTCCATTGAATTATTTGGGCATGTGTATAAGACCAAAGAGGTTAATGAAGATGGATTGGCGTCATCTTACTGAAAAGGTGGAGGTGAGACTGGCTAGATGGAAGGGACATGCTCTCTCTCGGGCTGGGCGTTTAATATTGGTGAACTCTGTGCTTTCTTCCCTCCCTCTTTACTGGCTATCCTACTTTCGATGTCCAAAATGGGTGATAGACAAAATAGATAATATCAGAAGGAATTTCTTCTGGACGGGAGATAAAGAAACTAAGAAATTAAGTTGCCTAGTCTCTTGGGAACAAGTTTGTAAGTCGAGAGAACAAGGAGGGCTTGGGGTGTTAAATCTAAAAGAAATGAATGCTGCCCTCTTATGTAAATGGCTTTGGGTTATGTTGAGTGATAAACATGTCCTCTGGAAGGAATGGATAATAAACACTTATTATGATGGGAGATTCGATTGGAATACTGATGCTTCTCATTGTTCAATATTCTGGCAAGGAGTTATGAAATTTGCTCACTGGATCAAATTGGGTTCGACGGTGAAAGTAAAGAATGGTTTCAGAGTATCGTTTTGGTATGATTGCTGGATCCTTCCTATTCCTCTAAAAGATGAGTATACCAATCTCTTTGAAATTTCAAGAAATAAACTTGCTACTGTTGGAGACCTGTATGATGCGAATGCCCCTGATTTTAAATGGAATTTATCTTTCTGCCGATTTGTCACAGGAAATGCTCTTGTTTAGCTATGCCACCTATTCAAACTTTTAGATAAAGTTCACTTAAGCGAAGGTGACGATGAATTCGTGTGGAGACTGGAAGGAGAAAAGAATGTTTTTCGTGTCCGAGGAGTATACAAAATGATAAATTTCGCTGGCAGAAGGTGGCTGGGATTTGAAACTATGTGGAGTTTCAAGAAAGTACCGCTGAAAGTTAAACTACATATGTGGATCTTAATGCATGGACGATTAAATACTGCGTGTAGCTTGCGCAGGAAAGGTGTTGATGTGGCTGAAGGCTGTGTCTTCTGTGAAGAAAGGGAGGAAGACTACGTGCATCTTTTTTGTAGCTGCGACTTTGCTTTTTATGTATGGACGAAATGCTTGGTTTTTTTGGAGTTGGATCTGGATTGGCGAGACTTCATCGCTGATCAACTACAATTCTGGCAGAATACTTTTCCTATGCTTGATAACACACCCTCTCGACATAATTTGGCTTTGTTAAATTTTGCTTTTACCTGGATTTTGTGGCATGAGCGTAACTCTAGAAAATTCAAATGAATGATGAGGTCGCCAAATAAAACTATATTTACCATTCTTAAATATGTTTTCACATGGACAGGAGACATCAGGGAGATTCGCTTTGTGGATACTATAGCTGCACGTGTCCATGAGCGTGCATGCAGGAGACGCATTGGAGGCTAGTGAATCATACTTGATATGGATGGATCTCTTATGTAGCTGCTTTTTATGTTCATGTTGTAATGTTGTATGGCTGTATGATAAAGCCTTTATCCTATCTTATCTTTTTGGGGTGTAATATGGCTGTAGTGTTTATTTTGTTGGCTGCCATGTATGTATGATGTAAATACACGATGTATGCACGATGTATGTATGATGTATGTATGATGTACTAGTTAGTGTGATGATATATATTATATGAAGGCGTGAATCAGTTGATTCACTACCTTTTGCTTCAAAAAACAGAATAACAGACACAGAAAAAGCAGAATAACTCGCAACGGAAATAAAATAAACCATAGTAGTTCATGAAGCTACCACAAACACATAGTCTCCAAAACAAAATACATAGTGTCAAGTCGCTTGAACAAGTACAATCGAAATCTCAAATACATAAGATGTCTATTAAAAGATAAACAGAAAACATCAACAACTAACTAACGTAGATAGAACTGAAGAACAAACAGAAAGATGGCTAAAGCTCCGAATGGTCTCTAGCTCCAAGATAAATCTCCAAAGGCTGTGGTACTCAAGCTGACCCGAGCATCATGTAAAACAAAACCACTCGGATCAGGACTAATATTCTCATGTAAGTAAATTAACTCAAGTGAAATATCATAGAAATGCACATGTAACTTAAAGAATGTTTGGGATTCATTCTCTAAGGATCTGTAAAACTATATATCATATAATATAATGCACTATTATAATAGTGTATATTAAGTAAAGTAAAAAATATTAAAATAGTGTAAGTGGGATTATCATTATTACCCTTACACCGTTTATACCTTTTTTTGTACAGTTTGCATATAACACACCAGTACGTCGGTGGATAGGGATGCGCCATGATACGACAACCTTAAATCAAAATCATAGGGGCTCGCTCAGGCTAATATGACAAGGCACACGAGGGATACCCACAGTAGGATTCTACCGGATTGAAGACCCAAGCTAATGGTAATGCATAGCCGCGACTACCGCCAACCTCAAATAATACTCCAAATTCAAGGGTGCGCACTAATCAAATCAAGGTAATAGATAGGGTTTCGAAGAAGCATGTCCCTTAAGAGTAGCTAACTCAATTGGCCTGGGTATGACTCCTGTTTCAGTCATTTTAATTATGACTCAAAGGTCAAGACTATCCATTATCGTTCTCATTCTTCAATCCAGTAATCATCGTCAAACCATCCTACTTCATTCTGGATTCTCCACCATGTACACAGTTGTTAAAAGTGGTATCGGTATTGACAGAGAGTATGTTAATACCGACTCCGGTCTCTTTAACAACCAAACGCTAATTACACACCGTGGTCTTTTTATAATTTCATATTTAAAATAATTTTTGAACATATGTATACTGAGTTAAAATATATTAAATAAATATTCATTAAATTACTTAAAATCATAATACTTTATTATATTTAAATACCTTGAAAAATAAATTACTTTAAGACAAAACTCTAGATTTGAAGAAAACTAGTTTGATAACTTCTTAAAATACATATACATATTTTAACTTTTGTTAAATTTACTCAACGTATAATGAAATCTAAAATCCAAATTAATTTATAAGTTAATAAATTTTATAACTTTTACAAAACATTTAAAAATAGACCAATGATGTCCATATAATATTTTCTACCTAAGTCAAGTAGCTTGGACGTATATCATTTCAATCCGTCAAGTTTCGAATCCTGGGTGTGTATAATTTCAACCCACATCCCAAATCTACTCGGTTTTTGTTCCTAAATCTATATAGTGATTCGGGTATATATTATTTCAACCCATGATGATTTCTAAGCTACAGAGAATTTGCAGCGTGAATGTCATAAATTAAATAAGCATAGAAAACATTATCAATCATCGAGTCAACATAGTTTCATTTCAATTCATGTGTGGTGTCGGAGTGTCACATTTTTATACAGAGTGCTAACATTTCAATAAAATTTCAAATATAGTTATTTCACTTCCAAGAAAAATAGTAGTCAAGTGTGAGTTGAACTCACCTTCAGTGGCACAGAAATAGAGACGATAACTGAGAGGCGCATAACCGAAACAACACCGAAACTTCAACGAACACGACAAGCAAATTTACGGTTAAGACACGTAAAACATAGCGAAGTTTGATATCAAAATTATAAAGATTTTTTCTGCATTGGTTTCTTGCGAATATACATGTCTTGAATACGGTTACAATTCCTGTGAAGCTTTAGCCAAGGCGGGCTCGGTTATGGGATAGTTGGTCAGGGTGCAGCGCATGGTTCATGCGGTGGAGGGTCAAGGTAGTGGCAACCACCTTTTTTCTTTTTCTTTTTTCATATACAAGAAGTTCGGTTTTCACAAACGGGGAAGGACGGTTGGTCGCGATTCACTAGATCTGAGTGGTGAGCTTCTACCGGAGGGGTGCTGCGTGTTAGGGTGTTGGTCTTTGGTCGGAGGGATCGAGCTATGCACCAGGTTAGTGGCGATGGAGCATGGGTATCACTGTCCAACGTTTATTTGATAAATAAAAGCATTACGGTTTTAGAAAAGAAGGAGAAGAGCGTTGGTCAAACTTATGCTCGGTGTTGTGTTGGAGGGCGCAACAAGTCGGTGGAGCATTAGGCGATGGAGCATAGCCAGTCACGTATTTATATTATATGTATATATATATATATATATATTTCATAGATATGTACACAAGAACATAAAATAGATGAAACTGGCAAATCAAAAAAGGAGGGAGCTAACTCACCTTTATGCGCACGTTTGAAGCAGCAAGAAGAATTTGGATCAAATTTTTCTTAATATTAATTTGCTGAGACTTGGTGTTGGAGTTTTTGAAGAGAGATTTAATCTTGGTTGGAGAATGCAAATGGGAAGAAGTATATAGGGAGACGTGGGTAAGGAATCTAAGGGATTTACCGTGAACAAAAGTTTAGTATGTTTACTAGGTATCAAATAAATATCTAACCCTAGAATTCGAATTTAAAATGGTTTGAGAAATTTACGGATAGAGTTCACAGACCCAAACTTAATAGTTAACAATGTCAAACCCAAATAGGGGAACTTCAGATTTAAATGGCTCACGGTAAAAATAACTACATAGGCTATTATAATGATTTTGTTATGCGCCAAACACCAAAACTGACAAGTGAATATGCTGCGGTGATCAGCGCAATGAGACGGACACAACGGTACATAGATTTTAGTACAACGACTTGACTTTCAAAAATCCAATACGGACACTATTAATGTTGCTATTTTACTGAAATGATTTAAACGAAGCTAGCGATGTCCAAATTTGGCGAAATGAATTCATGTTGTCTTCAGTAGAAAAATTTGTAAAATTTTCAATGTAAAAATATTTGGATTTAGAAAATATTTCTGTTCGGTCAATAACTGAACTGATTATCGTAGAAATAATGCCTCCGTGCAGACATCCGTATTTTCCGGCGAAACTATACCATTTGTTATGTTTAATTAGACACATACCATAAATAAAATTTCCATCATTAAATCCAAATGTTGAATTTAAAAGTAAAAAATCGATTTAAAATAGGAATTTAAATTATTGAAAATTAAGGGATGTTACACTTGGTTTAATCTCCGCTAATCCAAGTTGACGATAAACAATATAAGGAAGAAGATTTACAATGGCTCCAAGATCAAGTAAGGCATGAGAGATGTGAGTGTTTCCTATTTGGCAATCGATTGTAGAGAAACCAGGATCTTTGTACTTGACTGGGGTAGGATTTGAAAGAACAGAGCTTGTGTTCGCATTCGAAAAGGCGGTTTTTTGGACATTAGTCGCACGTTTTTCGTACACAATTCTTTAAGACATTTAGCATATCGATGAATTTGTTCAATGGTGTCTAAAAGTGGATTGTTTACACGAACTTGCTTGAAAATTTCCTAATTTTTATCGAAATTTGTCTGTTTCTTCTTATTAGTGAGTCTATAGGGAAATAGAGCTACTAGTTTTTCGAATCTCTAATCAGTTTTATTATTCGAGGAAGAAGGTGGTAAGGGTGTAGAAGATGAAATGTTGGTATTGCCAACATCAATTTCCGAAGGTGAGTCTGGTTTGCTAACACTAGGAGAAGAACTGTTGGGATTGCCAACATTTAAGAAAGATGGAGGTTTAGAAGAACTGACATTCGTAGCTATTGGGTGATCATCAAGATTTAGTGTTGGGGTCGAGTTCGAAAGTTTGTCAGGGTTGCCCACAATATTGCCAATACTCTTTCTAGACCTAAGTGTTGTAACATCATTGACCAGATTGTGGTTTTCGTCCTCACAAGAATTTATAGTACAAGAATTGTATTTTGGATTCACTTCGGGTTGACTGGGAAATTTTCCCTTCTCATTACTTTTCATTAGTTCCTTCATCATATTCATCAGTTGTTCACGTTTAGCCTCTTGAGAGTTTATTTGTTTCTCTAAACGAACAATTTCTTGAGAAGATTGAGGAGATTGGGTTGATAGTTGAAAGTCAGAATGCCTATATGGTTGACTTAAAGGCTTGGATTGATGTGAAACTTGAAGAGTTTGAGGATTAGGAGTTTGGTAATTCGAATTCGGTATCATGTGGGATGGATTTGCTGCATTATTGGGATTTGACCAAGATAAATTTGGATGATTCCTCCAACTAGGGTTATATGTGGATGAGTAAGGACTATTTTGAGCTATAATATTGACTTGGTCTTGAGGATAATAATGGGGGTAGTCCTTCGGTTTGAGGAGTTTGAGTTTCTAAGGGAATATGAACTGGATCCACGACACGCACTCCTCTAGTGGAAGTATGGGAACACGAATTGACTCCAATTGCATGTCCTTTTCAGAATAATCTTCTAAGAATTCCCAAGCTTCATCAGACTTTTTAGACATAAATTCTCCTCCAAATTAATTCTAGTTGGGTTCGAGGTTGATAGTTTAGCCCTTCATATGCAATATGATATAAGTGATGTTTGGGAATTGCACGATGAGGACAACTATACAATAATTGGTTGAATCTCTCTAAGTATTTTGAAAAAGTTTCCCCCTCATTTTGAGAGAACTGATTTATTTCAGTTTAGATTTTTAGAGTTTTTTGAAAAGGGATTTTTTTTAAGAATATAGTGACAAATTCATCCCAACTTCTTATGGAATGTTTTAGAAGAGAATTTAGCCATCTTTTAGCGCTTTCAAGTAGTGCAAACAGAATTAGCCTTAGCTTGATTGATTCATTAGATGATTGTTGCATTTTATTATTGAATGCATACAATTTAAAATCACTTAGAAATTCATAAGCATTTTCAGAACTAGTAAATTTTGGTACCCCTTGAATAAAAGAATGTTTAGGCTCAAATTTTCCTTCAACTACTGGAAATACGATAACATAAGGTTGAACAGTCCTAATGGAGTAACATCATTCTCGAAGAGATAAGAGGCTATCCATTCTGACATTGAGATTTTGAAAGTTGAAATTAATTTGATTTTGATCCATCTCATTATAAATTTTTTGATTTATGTGAGAACCCCCATGAGAATTATGGTGGCTAGCACTATTTTCGCTCATCGATGTTGAATATAGAAAATCCAAAACTTAAAGTTAACACGGGTAGACCTAATTACAAAATAAATAATGTACTCAAGTATTTCTTATTAGTTGATAATCTTGATTTTAAGGGGGTAGAGGGTCTTATGGTCGTTCACGTATAGTATAAACACTAAGGGATACGACCAATGTTTTACGGGTAGTTTGAAATCTCTTTTACTAGAAGTTGAATAACTTGAACTAATATATATCCGCGATTAAACCCTTCAGAGAATCAGTTTCATAAAATACACTTTTGTAGTTGAGTATTTTGAAAATCAAATTTGTATTATTGAAAATCAACGAGAGTGATTAGTTATGGAAATTCGTTCCTAACCAAATTTATTCAGAAATCTCAACTAGCACAACAATCAGACAAGAATAATTGCAGAAATTAAAATTGTACAAGCAAGTCGCTGCCCCTTCGGAAAATCTTTACAAGCAATTTCTATATATTTTTCTTTTAGCAGCAGAGCACCTGTAGAGTTTAGAAAATTTTATAGTGGGGTGTGGTTGTCCTTCCAGGACAGTTGAGTAGCACTTATAATTCAACTCAACTATTTGCAATCGCTTGACTCCAATATCTTGTTTGTTGCTTTGATTGAGCCCTTTTTTGTTTTTTTGCTTGGTGGAGAATGAGAGAGAAAGTAAAAGGAAAAAAACTAAATAGAATTAAAACAAATAAAAAAACTAGAAGGAAAACTAAATTAGGAATAGAAGAAACAAAGCAAGAACAAGGTTTATAAAGAAGGAAAAGAAAACAAAATATAAGATGGAAGCAAATGATGCGACCCTATTTCCTGAAACTAAACCAATTTAATTCACAAGCACCAACAACCAACTCAACAATCGCTAACCCTAACCAATATCCCAGTAGAAAAGGTCAA
Organism: Allium sativum; assembly: GCA_030737875.1. Taxonomy (NCBI): domain Eukaryota; kingdom Viridiplantae; phylum Streptophyta; class Magnoliopsida; order Asparagales; family Amaryllidaceae; genus Allium; species Allium sativum. The sequence goes on along the minus strand of CM060926.1, from coordinate 263,869,443 downwards.
TACCCACTCGATATAAATTAGAGCGTCTATTTCTTTTCTTCTAAAGCCATAAAGAAACCATTTCATTCTAAAAACCCCGATTCACCCTGACAAAACAACTCACGTCCTCTTTTTTTCCTTTTTCTTTTTTGATTTGAAAATTCACTCGGCTTTGGTTGATTGAATTGGGTTTACACTAGGGTTTCGAATTGGAGGTTTTTTTTATGGTAGGGTTTTCGATTTGGGTCTGCTGAGGCGCTAGTTGGTGTTCGAAGGGAAAGGACGGTTGTTCTTGATGATGCAGTTGCATGTTAGAACTCGGTAGGTGGTTGACTGTGGTTTGGGTATGCTGCAAATTAAGTCTTTAGGATGTTGAAATTGAGATGTACGGGTGATTTGCGAGTTAGGATTCGTGCGAACTGGAAATATGACTGTGGATTGGTCAGTGATTCCGATTGTAGCAGAGGTTCGAATCATGATTCTATTTTGCGAGTACGATTTGTTTGCTGAATTATGGTTTGGAGTGGGGTTTTTGGCAAGGGAAATTTTTGTGGTGGTGCAAGGATTTTGTGATGATCACTGTTTGGTATGGGTTTGCGGTTGTGAGCTTGGTGCTTTGCAAGAAGTGGAAGAGAAGGGATTAGTTATCGAGGGATTGCATGGCTTGAGGCAAGGGAGTTTGATGATGAATAGGTCTGAGTTTGGGGCAGTTGTGATGATTGGTGATCGGGAATTGTTTTGGGCTTTGTATTTTGGGTTTGGCTACAATGAGGAAGTAGGTGATGTATGTTTCTATCTATGGTGGGAAATAGGAGCGGAAAAGGTGAGGTTCTGAGTTTCGATTGGAAGTCAGTTTTGTGTTGGTTTTACTGGTATGATGATGGTTATTTGGTCTTGAAGCCGGTAGTAGGTTTGAAGATGAAGGTGGGTAAGGAGTTTGGTGCAAACTAGATTTTATGCTGGCAGTGATCAGATTGTTTGAAAAGGAGTGTTGAAAGTTTCGATGAATACGGCAGAGAACTTAAGACAGAAGAAACACGAGAGAAGAAGAAAACAAAAGGAAATTTGTAATTTTTTTTGGAAATAAATTGTAAAAAGAAGGAAAGAGAGATCGTAGAATTTGGAAAGAAAATTGAAAAAAGGGTAAGAATTGAGAAAAAAAATGGTTACTTTTTTCTCTTGGCTTAGAGATCGTAGTATCAACTTGTTATACTAAATCTACTAACCAAGCTTTGTTTTTTCAAAAGAAAAATAAAAAACGAAAACTAACACGAATCGAAAATTGAATAAATAATAAAATTTAATCGTTACCTCCCCGGCAACGGCGCCAAAAACTTGTTTGACACTTTCCTATAGAATAGAAAGGCGCAAATTTGTTATAAATTACTATAAGCGCAAAGGTGTGTAGTATGAAGTCGAACACATAGAGGGAAATTAAATTTTATTATTTATTATTTCGTGGGCGAGTTAGACGAATTTGGGGGATTATATTGAAACTGCAAATTGGTTCAAAACAAATCTAATTGAACCAATAACCAAATTACAATTATCATTGAAAACAAATTAAAACTGCAACTGAAATCACTACATATTCAAATCTAATCGGATCTATAATAAATTCAATGATAGAAAAATAGACAGAATACCGAAATAAAAACTGTAGAAAAAAAAATAAACAAACAGAAATAAAAAATTAGGATTACCGTTGAATCTAATCAGACAGTCGATGACTAATGAGAAAAGTGAATGCAATAGCAATTTGTGTTCTAGCATATCAATTGACTAGACAACACAAATTGCCATGAAAATAAAAAAAATGCAAAAAAAGAAAAAGAATAGAAAAGTGAGCTTTATTAATGGAGAAGAGAAGAAAAAAAAATGAACAAAGGTTTATAATGAATACAATGGATATTTATAGGGGATGTAGTCCCCTTCCTATGAGAATAATTGGGCTAAGAATAAATCAGTTGAAATAATCTATTTATATATAAAATAGATATGAAGATGGACTTGATATATTCCATGCAGATTTCCTCTTCTGATTAGTGACATGTGGCAGATTGATTGGCTTTTCTTTGGCAATAATTCAATCAAATCTTCTTCTACATGGCAGCTGAAAATGAATGATTTAATTTGATTTCATTAGAAGAATATGCCTATTTTTTAAAATCTTTATTATTGCATATATTATATACATACATATGAATATATATATATAATATACCACTATTCCATATATTCTTCTGGGCAAAGAAGGCGGTGTGTATATATCCTGCTCATTTCTTCAGCAAAAAATAGGGCTTAACAAGGATCAAACTCAGGCCACTCCATCAAAATTTCTATGCCCTTAGCAATGAGCTACAACATTTTTTGGGATTGAGATACTGTTGACATAGGGAAGTAGCTTTTTCTTTGCGATTTAATTTTATTTGAAATGAAGGAGACATTTATTGACAATCTGTACAAACACATAAAAATACCCAGAGTACCGTTTATTTGTGTTAGGGAATGCAGAATGGATCGTTAAGGCAAAACCAACACTAGGGGGGGTGAATAGTGTATGTGAGAATTTAAAGAAAATCTAAAAATTATGTGAACTATGGGATGAATCAAACACCACAAACACAATCACAGACACAAATTCAAACACAGATGCAAAATAAAACCGAAATAAAGAAGCAGAAAAGGAAAGAACACACCGGATTTTATACTGGTTCGGATTGCTACTACGTCCAGTGCCGCACAACGTTGGATTGTGCAAAGTTTTATTACTATATCAATAGTCAAGTACACCTTCCTTGATTTCATGGCTACAAGGGATAGCACCGATTTCTCGACTATAAGGAAACACCGATTTCTACTTCCTTGATTTCTCGGCTACAAGAATACCACTGATTCCTCTTGTAACACCCCACCACCGCAAGGGTCACTCACAAAGGGAATGCACTAGTTTTGGTGGAGCGTTATCGAGGTAAACAAACACAGAAATATTACAAGACAGAACATAAATAAAACAGCGGAAGAATCAAAAGCTAAATTTCATTACTTTCAAAAGGAGTCAAACCTCTTACATCCAAAGTACCAACTATTATTTTCCATTACAACAAGTTATGCCTTGAATAAATAAAGAAGCATAAAACTTAAAACAACAAAAGTAGCTTGATTCCCCAAAGGTAGTAGAAATGCAGCCATAGCATAGCTCAAGATCAAACCGTACATGAGCTGAACCGAAAGCAAGCGATATCCAAGCTAAGTGCTAGAGTTTCCTCCCTGAGAACCTGGGGGGGAAATGAAAGAAAAAGAGGCGAAAGAAGACGGGTCAGTCATAAAGACTGGTAAGTCCTAGTGACTTTCAGCATAAAAAAAGGTAAAGGAAACATGACATGTATAAACTGAAAGTAAACATAAGGATGATGACAAGATGGACAAGATAGACTAAGATAACATGATAATTCAAGTATAAATCAAGTATAGCATCGCATGTTCAAGATTCGCTGCACCAACTGTACTAGTATCCCAAACCCATGTCATATATTAACCATGAAATGATCCCTTGGCCCAATATCATGAAATGACCCATTTCGGGGTCCTACGGAACGATCCATTAATCAATCGGCTCCCTACAAGTTCTAGCTCATCATGTATCTGTGTCATACGGCCCTATCACGAATGTAGTTACCTGTGCTAGGTCCAATATAGGGTGTATTAAGCCCTAGGGTGCCAACCACCGACACGAATCAAGCATGCACAGTGTAAATCTACTGATGCCCAATGCCTTCTTTTTCAACTCTGGGCTACGTGCACGACCATAATCCGCCTGAACCTACACTCGCGCACCAACTCAGCCGTCGTTCTGGTCGCTTATAATCGGCCCAGTAATCGTGCCCCACCCTGCCTAGTTCCAGGGTACCATGATACATCTAAGTGGGTTACTGCTGAAATGGACCGCGTAACTAGGGTTTCCGTCCAGCAGGTTAATTGTTGTCATTTAAATTCGTGACTTAACCCTTATCAATCTAGCATGTCAAGTTGGTTAAGTGTTGTCTTTCAATTTCATGACTTAACCCCACTAATCACGTGTCAAGTTGGTTAAGTGTTGTCTTTCATGTTCATGACTTAACCCTATCATGTGGCATTAATTCATTAATGCACCCCAACCTCTCACATCAGACCTATTGTTTTGGTCACTGGTTATGCCGGGCGGTTCCGGGCAGAATTACATCACAACCCAGTCTGACCTCGGATTTTCAAGCGTGATATGACCAACTACCCACATTGGATCCTATTGTTTGTAGTCACTGGATTTGCCGGGCAGTTCCGGGCAGAATTACACTGCAAACTCAACCCAACCTCGAGTTGGCCATTTTCAAGTTCATTCTAGTGTCATGTCCATGTTCACTTTCATGTCAAGTTCGTGTCAAGTTTCATGGCAAGTTTCATGGCAAGTTTCATGTCAAGTTTCAACTTATGCCTATTATCAAGTTCATGATTCATAACCAATTCATGTTTTTCCTAATCTACCCAAATCGTATTCCCATCGCACGTAAACGTGAATCGATCTAAATTACAAGTAAATCCAGATTCAGAAATAAAGGGAATAACATCAAAACTATGATAGGCACAAAGGACGAGCATAAAGTGATAGAAGGGATTACAAGACTAACATGATATAACTTAAAATAATTGGTTAAAACATCACTGGCATATAGAAAATAATAGGATTTCAAATCTAGCATAATAAGGTGATAGTCATGGCATACAGTGATAGTCCCAAACTTGTAAATAATAGACTGATTCAACATCACAGGCATGATAATGTTATGGACATGAAAGAGTTTGATTTACAACATGAATAGGTCCAAACTCATTTCATAGCAATATTCCCAAATGTCAAGATCCAAGATGGAAACTAGAATAGGTGTGAATCGATTATCATACTTAAGTCCAATTTCACTTTATCTCATGTCCAAATTACAATTAAAAAGTTTAAATCTCAAAGTAACTAGAACTTACAGATCGTGGACTAAGAATTTAGAAAGCATAATCGAAGCTCTAGTCGAACAACCCCAATATGCAATTCCTAGCCGTAGTCTTCAAGAGATAGTCTTCAAGAAATATTCTTCGTATTTTATTTTAACTTATTTATTTAATTAAGAAGAAGAAGCCATGTCCATCAAGAATTTGTGCAGCATAAGGTTAGAGAAGAATGGTGTAAAGAGAATGGGGCTAGGGGGCTGTTTATATAGGATTAGGCAGACGAATCTAGATTGAAAACGAGACCAGATACATCAGAATGAACCCAGGCTCAAAACTGGGCTTCAGCACCAGGTCGACCCCCAGGTCGACCTGGTCCATGGGAGGTTGACCATAGTGTCGACCCCCAGGTCGACCTAGTCCTGGGCAGGAATTTTCCCGCCAAGTCTGCGCTAGGGTTTGAATTTGAATTTTGAATTCAAATTCGAGCTGTTTTTCTGTTCTGAAAATCCTTGAAACATCGGAGGGTCATATCTCCCTCATACGGACTCCGTTTCTCGAAAATTCGGACTGGTTTCCAAGCAGAATTTCGAGACGAACGTAATGGCGCAACCCGTTTTCCCTGATTCTTATTTTAAAAATTAATTCTGCCTTGATTAATGGTTATAATAGGTTATTAAAATACGGGTTGTTACATTCTCCCCTCCTTAAAGGATTTCGTCCCTGAAATCTTCAAGTTAAGAAGAATGAATCCTATCATCCAATCAACCATCTACTCAACCATCATCCACAAGAAACCATTGTCCTTAAAAGATTTCTAATGCTGTATGAATTTATGCAAGAGTGTGTGTATGTGTACTTATCTAATGCAAAAGATCAGGCGGTTACTGATTCAGTAGACCTCCTTAATGCAAAATATGTTAGTGTAATGAGTCCAACATGTATGCAAATTCCTAATATACTTTATAATCTCTACATGAGTGCACAAACATTCATTCATATGCAACATCCAAATGATAGCATATCAAGTTTCCATCCGTATACAAGTATGAGCACCCATGCATATGCAATATGAGATATGTGACTGAGCCGATCTAGTGCCTAATGTGTGTTATGCAACCACGAGCAACCACTAGCAACCACTTGCAGCCACTTGCAATCATCGACCATAACATGTTTCAATTACATGTTTACATCCAAAAGGGTTCTACCTAAGGTTATCAAGATAGGATCGAGAAGATAACAAGACAAACATGGATGGCAAAAGCATGTAAACTTATAGGAAAAAGAGATCGAGAAAGTACCCTAAAAAAGAAATGGGTATAGCGAGCGTATCTTCTCTTCGGTTTCCCAAGTTGCATCTTCTTGGGCTTCACTCCACTGTACTTTAACTAGCTTGACTTCTCGATTCCTTAGCCTCTTGATCTCCATCCCATAGATACGAATCGAAACTCGCCTAAATGTTGCTTCCTTCTCCACTTCTACGCCTTCAAGGATACTTGGCTCAACCACTTCGGCAGACTCATGTAAGCACTTTCGGAGGTGCGAAACGTGGAAGACATTTTGTACTCTGGCCAGCCACTCGGGTAACTCTACCTTATAGGCCATCCGTCCAATCCTCTCGATGATAAGGAACGGTCCTACGAACCTCGGTGCTAACTTTCCAACCGCTCCAAAGCGAACCACAATGCGTAAAGGAGAAACTTTTATAAAGACCATATCTCCGACTTCGAACTTTAGGTCTGTCCTTCTCTTGTCCGCTTAGGATTTCTGTCTATCTTGGGCCGTTTTCATCCATCTTCGTATCAACTCAACCTTCTCAGAAGTGTCCCTTATCATGTCGGGTCCAAGTATGAGCTTGTCTGTCGACTCCCACCAACAAGTTGGTGACTTGCACGGTCTTCCGTATAAAGCTTCGAATGGTGCCATTCGTATGCTAGCTTGGTAACTATTATTATACGTGAACTCAACGAGAGGTAGGTGATCTTCCCAAGTACCACCAAAGTCAAGAATGCATAGTCTCAAAAGATCCTCTAGTATCCTATTTACCCTTTCGGTTTGTCCATCCGTCTGTGGGTGATAGGCCGTGCTTAAACTTAGTCGTGTACCCATTGCTTTTTGAAAACTATTCCAAAATTCGCTAGTGAAAATCGGGTCATGATCGCTAACTATACTAGAAGGAACTCTGTGCAATCGTACTATTTCTCGAAGGTATATAAACGCTAGCCATGATGCGGTCCTCTTGCTCTTCACAGTAATGAAGTGAGCACTCTTCGTGAGTCTATCTACTGTAACCCATATGCTATTATTGCCCTTCCTTGACCTAGGCAATCCATCCACGAAATCCATCGAGACACTCTCCCATTTCCACAGCGGAACCTCCAAAGGATGAAATAGCCCACCGGGCTTTTTTGACTCGGCCTTTACTTGTTGGCACACCATGCACTTAGAAACGAATTCCGCCCTTTTTCATCCCATTCCAAAAGAAAATGCGCTTCATATCCTTGTACATTTTATCCTCTCCGGGATGTATAGTCATCTTCGAGTGATGCGCCTCTTCGAGAACTCTCTTTACTAAGTCTCCCACTTGTGGCACACATAGTCTACCATCACGCCTTAGCCATCTCTCATCATCTATGGAAAACCTAATGAGGTGACTTGACATCTCACCTCTAATCAACTTGTCCATGATCTCGACTATCTGTGGGTCTTCCTTTTGTGAAGTCCCTACTTGGTCTGGAAGCGTAGGCCTTAACTCGAGAGATGCTAACGTGCTAGCCAACGACTCAACAACAAGTGTGAAATCAAAGGTTGCTATAAACTATAGACTTTTCCTTTCAACAAACAAAGGACTCAAAGTCAACCTTTTCCTACGTAGCGCATCCGCTACCACGTTACCCTTGCCAGGGGTATAGGCTATATCAAATTCGTACGATGCCAAGAATTCCATCCACCTCTGTTGCCTTAGATTCAAATCTTTTTGCGAAAAGAGGTACTTAAGCGACTTGTGACCGGTAACAACTCGAACTTCTCACCTAGAAGATAGTGCCGCCAAGACTTAAGTGCAAAAACAATCGCGGTCAATTCCAAGTCATGTGTGGGATAATTTTTCTCATGAACCTTAAGTTGTCTACCCTCATAGCTTATCACTTTCCCTTCTTGCATTAGGACAGCGCCTAATCCCGTGCCGCACGCATCTGTGTACACCGTAAACATCTTACCTCCGTCGGGTAATGCCAAAACTGGAGCTATGGTAAGGGCTCTCTTAAGCCTTTGAAAAGCAACGTCACACTCTATGTCCCATGCGAAAGCTAGGTTCTTCTTCGTTAAACTAGTAAGAGGGGCTAAAATTTTAGCGAAGTCCTTAATGAACTTCCTATAGTAGCCCGCCAAACCGAGAAAGCTTCTCACTTCCGTTGCGTTCTTAGGAACTTTCCAGTCTCGCACCGCCGCTACCTTTGCGGGGTCCACGGCTATACCTTGCTTAGAAACTACATGTCGAAGAAACCGAACTTCTTTTCTCCAAAAATGACACTTGGAGAACTTAGCCTTTAACTCGTGTGCTTTAAGCGTATCCATGATGTAATGTCCCGCATTTTTATTGGTTTGTATTTAAATATTGAATTTGTAATACAAGTGGATTTATATATTAATTAAAACGAAGTTGAAAGTATAAAAATATATATTAAATATAATCGAGCCTGTAATATCGCGGCAGTTCGTAATTTAATGTTTTGAACTTCAACTGAGCGTACATGACTCGTTATAAATCGGATTTCTACGAAATAAGAAATGTTGGAATCTGTTGAACAGTATCTTTCTAATGAAAGTGAAAACCCAAGATTTCGTATTATAAATGAGAAGTTATGTCCAAATTAAATATTCAGAAAAGCAGCGTCATATTCGTTTTTGGCCATAACGGTTTGTTGGAAATAACTAGATATCGGATTCGAATTTGGACAAGGTTCTTTTGAGACATAGTGATAAATTAATTTTTAGAATTTTACCGTAATTTTTAATTAATTAAATATGCAATTTTTTATTTGGAGTATTCTGCACCCTTAATCAACATTTTGGGGTTTCAAAATATGAGTTAATCTACCGGTATTATTATATTTTTGGGATCGTGACACCTCGCTGGATACGACTGTATTCTTATTCCTGTCCGTAGCCACTCAGACATGAACGAAATCTTTACGCAGCAGGATACCATTATTTTCTAACATTTACAATATCTTCAATACCGATACTATTTTAATACACCCACATTCTTTTTCAAATATAATGTAGACTGTATTCCTAAAAACATACTCCCCTTTTTACGCAAGAAGACAAGGCTTGTTTAGCCATTTATTTAAAACATGACATGCACCCTACTGTGCAAAGATTGCACGCAATGCCTACTCAATGTGATCAAATGCCTCTATATTTTTCATATCACAGACCATACCCCTCACGCTAAATGTTGACGGTAAGCCTATAGCATTTCTGGAAGTGGCCAATAGTATGTGATTCCTATATGTACTTCATGGTTAAGTATACATACGGCTGTGTTTTCCAATCAAAATAGTAGCCTATTGCTTTCAAATTCAAAACGACAAGCCTAAGGCCTAAGGCTTCATGGTGAAGGACGGATGTGCTAACATTTCATAGCTGTCTACCCTATGTAATATATGAGGCAGACGTATGAGATTCAATCATAGAGAATGGATACAGGAGATATTTTTCAACCATTATAAAATAATAAAACCTAACCTTCACAGTTAAGCTTACCCACTGCGCATACCTGTACATGTGTAGAATAGGAAATGAAAGCTCATAGCAGCTATCCTACTTCCCATTCACCTGTCTACACTTCTAACTTATAGCTGCAACACTCTATTCCTTGGCAGCGAAGGCAAGAAAGTCTATATATAACCACAGTTAGCATTCGTTTCTTTTCTCTTCTGGGGTAGAACTTGAATGGTTGACCTCATCAAAAGTAAAGTATAATTCAATTACTTTTCCATCAATAGAAGGGTGTGCACATGCCTCCCTTAACATAACCAAGTCATCCGCTCTGACTTATTCGTTTGATGCTATTACATCAGCTTCAGTAAACCAAACAGTTGAGTCATTAAATCACGGAAGCGTACAGACAATCTAACCCAGTGTATCTACTGAAGACTTCAAGGCCAAGTATCGGTCTCTTTCAAAGCATGGCCTAAGAAGCTTGAAAATCCAGACCTATGAAGTGGACAATTCATTGCAAACCTTACTGTCCACCTCACCCTATGCTAAACCTATATTACTGTAAATTCCTTGGCAAGCAAGCTTCGGCAATTTATAAATACAACTCCTATTATCTTTATTTCTTGGGTTTTAGTAAACCAAAGCATAAATGGCAAAATAAAATCAAACAAAATAGATCCTCCACTTAAGAAGAAATCCTCAACACATATACATGAACTCACGTTCACTCAAGCTTCACCCGCCTACAAGTTTTACAACGTTCGAGGTACTTGTTGGCTCGCTGGGAATTTTAAGGTGTGACTGTTGTCTAAAACCGCTAGCTTGAGTTCAGCTCTAAGGTGTTGGCGAGGAGGAGTGTTGTGTGGGGATTTGACGTTGCGTTGAGGTGTAGAGAGAGTATGGCTATTGTAGAAGAACAGGAGGTGGTTCGTGGTCGCAGGTAATACTATAAGCGTAGTGTACTAATGTAAATAAGGACCAGGCGTATAGAACAGGTTGTATTGGAGTACATCATTGTTGAACAATTGAAGGCAGAGGAATTGGAAAATCAGCCATAGCCGTATTGCATGAGGAGCTTGGAAGTTTTGGAAACAAAACAAGTATTTGTGGAGTGGGTCCATGCATGTAGCGATGAGAATGTGAAGCAGTACGTTGTGAGCATTTAAGTGCAGTGCGTGGCTTGAAATGCAAAGGGGAGGGAGGATTTAACGTGGAGGGTCACGGCATGTATGGAGATGTTGGGTGGTTTGCATGTGTACTGGAGAGGGTAACGGTGGGATAGTATAGCGGTCTGGATCGGACACGGCAAGTGAAGACTTGGAGGTGGAGAAACAAGGCAGTTGATCCGTGCGTGTATTCGTTAATGGCTACGAGGTCGATAATACTGGAGCTGACGAAAGTTTGTGTTTAATGGAGATGAAGCGTGTAGGCGAATGGGCTGTTAAATAGGTATATGGGCCGGTATATTAAAGTAAGGCTCATATGCAAAGTGTTTGTGGAGGAGTGTCCATCGGATGGATTAGTACAACATTAAGACAAATATAACGTGAAGGATGGGCTATGTGCTGTTCAAATGTACTCAAGTTGCAACGGGCATGCCATTTGGATTAAAAGAGAATTGTGAAACTTTGGTACTGTTGGAGTCGTACAGTCGTGGGCTTCACAAACGAAAATGGTATGGAGTCATTTGGAGCTCGTTGGGGATTATGGCAGAATAAAATGCCTGGTTAAATCGACCAACGCAAATCGTCATTTAACGGTTAACGCGCAAAGATGAGTAAATTCACTCACTCTGATCAATTTTAAAATATTTTAATCATATTTTAATATTGTTGAATGCTGTGTGATGGTCATTTAGGTAAATTAAAGTTAAATTGGTTGAAATAGATATATGTCATTGCATATGTACACATCATTGGTTGGATACTGATTTGACTAACATCTGTGGATTTAGGAATCCGGTTGGGGGAATCCAAACGGATTCCTCAATATTTATATGTAATGTTTGTTTATATTATTTATATATGAACTGTTTGAACCCAAATAACATTGAGAACCATGTGTGGGTATTGATGTTGAAGGGAAATTCAACATTTTTTTGATATAGACAATATCGATTAAGAAAGTGGCAGCAGTCGACCGTAAACCCCCCTTTTGTTAAGAAGTTGATTGGCCGTCAGGCAAATCAACGAACTCGATTATAAAAAATTAAATTTTTATAATTAAAGCAAAGCTTTAAACTGTAATAGAAATTTTATTATAAACTGATATTTTATAGTTCATTTTATAAAGTAAAATATTAGTTAATTATTTTTAATTAAATAATTGTTTCTTAAGTGGACCTCATTTAAAATGTTATTGAATTAGAGATGTCAAGATTTTTGTAACGGAAAGAGATGTCAAGATTTTTGTAACGGAAAGAAGTGTCGAGATTAGTTATAAAGTGAAATATAGCAGCGTGTTGCAAGTTTTGAACTATAGCGATAAAATAACGCTGTTGACTAGGCTTAAGCGTGACCGTTCTGTCGAGATTAGTTATAAAGCAGAATATTATAGCATATGACAAGTTTTTGAACTATAACGATAAATTAGCGTTGTTGACCAAACTTAAGCATGATTATTATATAGCACTACGCCCTAGGGAATGTAAACAGTTTGTTTTGAAATCCACTTATTCTAAAGTAAAAAGTAACGATGATTGTCCAAAGAAATATAAGAACAAGTAGTGGAGAATCGTTTCAGAAAACGATGACATCATTTTGATGTTTGAAATATGATTAGAGTTAAATAACACTATTAGAAATGGAACTATAATTTGACGATGATGAATGGTAAATAAAAAGTGCCCATGGTTGTATGATGTTAGTTGAACATTTGAATGAATGTTTGTTTTTACTTCGATAGTTAAATAACCGACTATCGAAGTGTTTTGACCATCGTAGTCAATACGGAGAGACCGGTTGGATATATTATTCGTAAACCACTCCGTATATGCATAAGCGCTGCGATTTTTATTATGCCGAAGACAACTGAAGACGGAGTGAAATGCAAGGTTCGTTCTGATCTAGAATGGTGTTTTCTGTTTTTCCAGTCCCAGGACAACTTGTATGGACGAATGTCTGACAGAGTATTCCTAACGGTCACATAAGGCGAACTTTTCAAGATATTACGTCTGGTGGCAGAGAAACTCGTTTCTCTTAGCTTTTATACCCGTAATATTTTTGGGATGATCAACTAGTGATCTGATGGGATTGACGATGTGACATTCAAAGTGTATGGTGGCCAGATGTTCTAAAAGATAGACGTAGCCTCAAGCTTCACAACCGGGAAATGACAAAAATCGGGCAGGCAGCATGGCTATGTGGGTCGCTCCCATTAAGGTGTATAATCACCTATCTAGAGAAATCCTTTTACTTCTTTAATCTATTTCGATGTTGTCCCTTTTCGGGAAACAGTGGTTTGAGCCCAACCATTGGTGATATACATTTGATACACTCAAGCGAAATGAGTGGTCGGTCATGTGTGGGCCGGGTTGCAAGAAGTTCTTGTTGAACCCAGTGTATTCGCCTCTAGAGATACACTATCGGCAGGTGGTCCCATACCTTGTCATAGTTGGAATCCAATCTCCAATAAGTGCCTTGCGGTTTTTGATTTTATACTATGTATGTAGAGCGTGAGATGCAAGCGTTCTGCTATTTGGTTATTTACTTGATTAGACATTATTATAATATCACTGGATTTTGATATCAAAATAATTTCGGTTATAGTAAGGTAAAAACCGTCCATGTTTATGTGTGGGTTGGTCTTACTATTATCCTTTTGTTTCAAAGGATTTTCAAAGTTAAACCATATGGTTGGAATTTACTCACACCAGTCCCATGACTGACCCAGAGTTTATTTTGTTGTTTTCCCTAAACTCTTGGGTGACCAAATTTGTATGGGCATTCAAGTGTTTCAGGCTTTTTCAGATACACTTAGAGGAGCCAAAAGCAAAAGGCTTCACCGATAGTATTTAGAGATTTTTCCGATGTGATATGATGTATTGTACTCTAATAATGGTATGTATATACAATACAGTTTTGTATTTCAAAGTTATGTTATATAATACATTTTATTCGTTCCGCTGTGAGATTTTTGTTTACTCTGGTTCTGCTCAGTTGTGTTCTCCTTCTTCTTCTATTCTATTAGTTATATCTTTTCTATATCATCCTCTAATTTCTTTCAATTAATGATCTGAATTTTCGTGCACTTTGAGTTGAATGTGAAGGATATTTATCAACTCAAATTGGTACGGATTTCCAGTCATTATACATGACTTCCTTAAGATGTCTAGCATGTTCTTCCTCATCCTTTGAGAAGACCAAAATATCGTCCACGAAGACCACCACAAACTTGTTAAGGAACTCTCAGAACACCCTGCTCATTAAATCAACGAAGTACGCGGGTGCATTCGTCAAACCAAACGGCATGACGAGCCATTCGAAGAAACCATCCGGAGTCCTAAACGTTGTTTTGTCAATGCTATCCTCAGCCACTCTAAGCTGATGGAATCCTGTAGGTAGATCGAGTTGAGAGAAAACAGACGCTCCTACAAGCTGGTCGAACAAGTCGTCGATTCTCGGTAGTGGGTGCCTATTCTTCTTAGTCAGCTTGTTTAACTCACGATAATCTATGCATAGACGAAGTGAACCAGCCGCCTTAGTAGCAAATACCACCGGAGCACCCCATTCAGAAATGCTTCGCCTAATGAAATTTTCCTTAAGCAACTCCTTAACTTGCTTACTAAGCTCTTTTCTCTCTCGCGGGGCCATGTGTCTAACGGGCAATGCAACTGGCTTAGCATTATCAACAAGATGTATACGGAAATCTATCTCGCGTTTAGGGGGTAACCCCTTAACCTCATCAAAGACATCGGGATTTTCTCGGACAACCCTTACTGATTGCAAATCATCGATAGACGAGTCAAGAGATTCTAGGTAACATAACATGACAGGACCCATAAGGTTACAAGTAATTTCAAGGGTATTACCAAGGCGGGTCACGAGCCTAACTACCCTTCGTTCACAACCGAGAATGGCTCCATTATTAGACAACCAATCCATGCCTAGAATCAAAACGTATCCCATAAATCCGAGAACATAAGCATTACATGTGAATTCGATGCTTAAGATAGAAATCCTCAAATCCACACAAATAATAGAAAAATGAGCGGAGCCACCAATTGGATTTGAAACAATAACGGGATCCTCAACTAGAATAGTACTTAGGTGTAGAGTTTCAACAATATCAGAAGAAATAAAAGTATGCGATGCGCCAGAATCAAACAAGGTTCGAACAGGATGATCAAAAAGATAGACTAAACTTTCGACAGAAATATTTCTACCTCGTTCTTATGGAGGTACCATGAGAACGTGGACTTGTCCTCCAGAAGAAGGTCCAGCTCCCTGCCCTTGCTTCCTTGGGCAGGCCTTAGCCATGTATCCTATCTCACTACAGTGGAAACAACCACCCATCTTCCTTTTCTTCTTCCTGCAGTCTTTGACCAGATTGTCGGGAATGCCACATAAATTACACTTTCTCTTTTCACGGGGTTTGTTGTTCTTCCAGCCTTTCTTTGGATCAGCTTTCTTGTTCTGTGACCCTTCCCCCTTCTTATCTTGAGGCACTTCTGCTTTTGCCTCATTCTTGCCCTTGTCTTCCTCATTTAAGAGCGCCATGTCTACTAACCTTTCGTAAGTAGCCCCCATAGGTATGTGGGTCATAGCCAAGCTGTGAAGTGGCTCATTCAATCCCTTGACAAAACGGAGAGCCTTCTTATGAGGGGTATTCACTAAGTCCAGTCCAAACCGAGCCAGCTGATTGAATTGATTGATGTACTCCTTGACCGTCATACTTCCTTGCTTAAGAGATAAGAACTTTTCCAGCTGTAAACTTCGTTCAGCTTGTGAGAGGAATTTCATCTCAAACCTCATCCTGAAATCCATCCATGTGTCAACAGGTCTTTCAGCGTTAGTGACTTCCCACCAATAGGAAGCTTCGTCTTTGAGCAACCATACTGCCAACTGTACCTTCTGCCTATCATCCACCTCGAAGATAACGAACAGATCCTCAGTTTCTTTGAGCCAGTTCCTCGCTTCTACGAATGATTCAGTTCCCTTGAAATCCTTTCCACACATGGCCCTAAAATCCCTACAGATCTTTGAGAAAGCATTTGCACGAGGAGGAGGAGGAACTGCTGCAGCTGGAGGAGGAATATCTACTGGGCCTGCATCGTTGGCCCTAGCCTCAAAGTACCTCCTAAACCAGCCAAGTATAGGCACGCCCTCTGGAAGGTTAAGATTCCCAGACATGCTGAAATGAAAAAGAAGAGATTCAAACGAGGAAACAAAGGATAGTGCTAATGGCTTTTGGGGAATAACCTTTAAATAAAACAAGACTTTTCTTGAAAAATGCTTCTTTGTAAACGGTTTTGGAAATAGTTTTAGAAGGTTTTAAAAACTTTTGCCCAGTCTGGTAACCTTCTGCTCTGATACCAAGTGTAACACACCACCTCCGCTAGGGTCACTCACAAAGGGATTGCACTAGTTTTGAAGGAGCGTTATCGAGGTAAACAAACACAGAAATATTACAAGACAGAACATAAATAAAACAGCGGAAGAATCAAAACCTAAATTTCATTACTTTCAAAAAGAGTAAAACTTCTTACATCCAAAGTACCAACTATTATTTTCCATTACAACAAGTTCTGCCTTGAATAAATAAAGAAGGAAAAAACTTAAAACAACAAAAGTAGCTTAATTCCCCAAAGGTAGCAGAAATGCATCCATAGCATAGCTCAATATCTCACCGTACATGAGCTGAACAGAAAGCAAGCGAAATCCAAGCTAAGTGCTAGAATTTCCTCCCTAAGAACCTGGGGGGGGGGGGGGGACGAAAGAAAAAGAGGTGAAAGAAGAAGGGTCAGTCATAAAGACTGGTAAGTCCTAGTGACTTTCAGCATAAAAACAGGTAAAGGTAACATGACATGTATAAAATGAAAGTAAACATAAGGATGATGACAAGATGGGCAAGATAGACTAAGATAGCATGATAATTCAAGTATAAATCAAGTATAGCATCGAATGTTCAAGATTCGCTGCACCAACTGTACTAGTATCCCAAACCCATGTCATATATTAACCATGAAATGATCCCTTGGCCCAATATCATGAAATGACCCATTTCAGGGTCCTACGGAACGATCCATTAATTGATCGGCTCCCTACAAGTTCTAGCTCATCATGTGACTGTGTCATACGGCCTATCACGACTGTAGTTACCTGTGCTAGGTCTACTATAGGGTGTATCAAGCCCTAGGGTACCAACCACCGACACGAATCAAGAATGCACAGTGTAAACCTACTGATGCCCAATGCCTGCTTTTTCAACTTCGGACTACGTGCCCGACCATAGTCTGCCTGAACCTACACTGGCGCACCAACTCAGCCATCGTTCTGGTCGCTTATAATCAGCCCAGTAATCGTGCCCTGCCCTGCCTAGTTCCAGGGTACCATGATACATCTAAGTGGGTTACTGCTGAAATGGACCGCGTAACTAGGGTTTCCGTCCAGTAGGTTAAATGTTGTCATTTAAATTCGTGACTTAACCCTTATTAGTCTAGCATGTCAAGTTGGTTAAGTGTTGTCTTTAAATTTCATGACTTAACCCCACTAATCACGTGTCAAGTTGGTTAAGTGTTGTCTTTCATGTTCCTGACTTAACCCTATCATGTGGCATTAATTCATTAATGCACCCCAACCTCTCACATCAGACCTGTTGTTGTGGTCACTGGATATGACGGGCAGTTCCGGGAAGAATTACACCACAACTCAGTCTGACCTCGGGTTTTCAAGTGCGATATGACCAACTACCCACATTGGATCCTATTGTTTGCAGTCACTGGATTTGCCAGGCGGTTCCGGGCAGAATTACACTACAAACTCAACCCAACCTCAAGTTGGCCATTTTCAAGTTCATTCATTCTAGTGTCATGTCCATGTTCAGTTTCATGTCAAGTTCATGTCAAGTTTCATGGAAAGTTTCAAGTCAAGTTTCAACTTATGCCTATTATCAAGTTCATGATTTATAACCAATTCATGTTTTGCCTAATCTACCCAAATCGTATTCCCATTGCACGTAAACGTGAATCGATCTAAATTACAAGTAAATCCAGATCCATAAATAAAGGGAATACCATCAAAACTATGATAGGCACAGAGGACGAGCATAAAGTGATAGAAGGGATTACAAGGCTAACATGATATAACTTGAAATAATTGCTTACAACATCACTGGCATATAGGAAATAGTAGGATTTCAAATCTAGCATAATAAGGTGATAGTCATGGCATAAGGTGATAGTCCCAAACTTGTACATAATAGACTGATTCAACATCACAGGCATGATAATGTTATGGACATGAAAGAGTTTGATTTACAACATGAATAGGTCCAAACTCATTTCATAGCAATATTCCCAAATGTCAAGATCCAAGATGGAAACTAGAATAGGTGTGAATCGATTATCATACTTAAGTCCAATTTCACTTTATCTCATGTCCAAATTACAATTAAAAAGTTTAAATCTCAAAGTAACTAGAACTTACAGATCGTGGACTAAGAATTTAGAAAGTAGAATCGAAGCTCTAGTCGAACAACCCCAATATGCAATTCCTAGCCGTAGTCTTCAAGATATAGTCTTCAAGAAATATTCTTCGTATTTTATTTTAACTTATTTATTTAATTAAGAAGAAGAAGCCATGTCCATCAAGAATTTGTGCAGCATAAGGTTAGAGAAGAATGGTGTAAAGAGAATGGGGCTAGGGGGCTGTTTATATAGGATTAGGCAGACGAATCTATACTAAAAACGAGACCAGATACATCAGAATGAACCCAGGCTCAAAACTGGGCTTCAGCACCAGGTCGACCCCCAGGTCGACCTGGTCCCTGGGAGGTCGACCATAGTGTCGACCCCTAAGTCGACCTGGTCCTGGGCCGGAAAATTCCCGTCCAGTCTGCGCTGGGGTTTGAATTTGAATTTTGGACTCAAATTCGAGCTGTTTTTCTGTTCTGAAAATCCTTGAAACTTCGGAGGGTCATATCTCCCTCATACGGACTCCGTTTCTCGAAAACTCAGACTCGTTTCCAAGCAGAATTTCGAGACGAACGAAAGGGAGCAACCCGTTTTCCCTGATTCTTATCTTAAAAATTAATTCTGCCTTGATTTATTGTTTTAACATGTTATTAAAATACGGGTTGTTACACCTCTTTTACTCAACACAAACAACTTTTACTCAACTCAAACAATTACAGACAGCCCTAGAACTCTTCAATTACACTTGATCCAGAGAGAGATGAAAAGAGTGTGTAGAGAGAAGTTTGATCAAAACAGAATTAAATTCGGTAGAGTATAAGTGTAGAAATCATAAAAATGATTAAGAATGATTATATAATGAAAGAGGATGAAAGTGGAGAGGAAGATATCTTTAAAAATTCGGTTTTAACCCCCTTTTTATAGTGTATGAAATGTTGTAATGTTTTTGAAATGTTTCAAATAGTGAAAAGACACTTCCTTTCAAAATTGAAAAAGTGACAATTATATGTCAACATGGTGTTTTTGGTATGTCGACATACCCTAGTGTATTTTTGAATTTTAAAACATTTTTCAAGTGTTTAGATATAAAAATAATTCTGTAAATTCTTGAATCAAAATATAGCATTGTAACTTAATATTATAAAGTAAAATATCATATGAAAACATAAAAATTAAACTATATAAACATATGTATAAAATTATAAGGTTTTAAACTATATAAATACAAAGTATAAGAATATAAATATATAAAATTAAAGTTTGAAAAACAAATAAGAATAAGAAAGGAAATAATAGAAAAGATAGAAAATAAAATAAAGGATTGAGGATAGAGTTAAAAATCAGAATTTGGAAATTAGAATTTGATTCTGGAGTGCTATTCAAAGTCTTACACAATCTAAACTCTATAACAATATTAATCTTGAACTCTTGAATTCTTGAAATCTTGAATACTCATTATTCTTGAAATTTCTTTGATCTTTGAATCTCTATCATCTTTAAAATTGTATAGTCTTCAGTAATATTTCCTATATATAATCCCTGCATATATATATATATATATATATATATATATATATATATATTCTATACAAAAAGTGTTAGTATATATTTTTTAATCAATGATAATTGAAATAAGGTTGTTGTCATCAAAACTCCATTATCCAACAATCTCCCCTTTTTTGATGATGACAACCTTAGTTTATGAAATATCATACATGTATATACCTATAAATACTGCCATATGTATAAGAATCCTTTAAACTATGCCTATATTTTATAATTTCTCCCCCTTTGGCATTATCAAAAAGAAATTCTAAGAGTACTCCCCCTAAATTGTATAACTTTCTGAATAACACTTAAGTAACTAACCTAATAATGGTACACCCCCTTAATCAGATATCCGTATATTTATGTTTAGAAGGTTATAACTAATTAAACCATAAACATAAATGACAATTTTATTAAACAATAATTTGTACAAATACACGAATTTATACAAATACGACTTATAGTAGGAACATAGTAAAACGAAAGAACAAGAAAACCCTAAAACACTTAATTATTTGACAATGGGAGATTTGTGAATTGGACAATTTGGATAATGGAGACAAAATTCTCCATTCTTCTCAATTACATTTCCATTTTGATCAAATAGAACCTCTCCTACGCACTTAACGTTATCATCTTCGTCCGTATTCTTTGGTTAAGTCTCTTGTTGTTCTTCCTCCTCCATCATTTCTTCTTCCTCTTCTGGTTCTTCCTCTGGTTCTTCTTCAGGTTCTTCCTCCTCTTCCATGGCTAGATTATCATCATCGATGATAATCGGATTAGTCTCATTATCCATTGTAAACTTTAGGAGACTTCTCATTACTTTTCCTTGTCTGTTTCACTCTTGACTCATCCTAATTTGGAGTACTTGTATCTCATCCACCATTTGCAGTATATACTCCATTTTTTCTTCGATTTTGATAACCCTAGATAGCGTAGATCGTTGAAACGGACCTTCGGATTGTCCAACGTATGAATTGGTGTTGATTTGAGTATTTGGATTAGTGGAGGCCATTGTATTTTTATTTAGAGTTTTTACAGAGAAGAAGAATGAAAATGAAGAAGAAAAGTCGAAATAAAAGGTTAAAATCGATGAAATAACTTACTTTGGTGGGAATTAAATTAGAAATTTTAGCAGTTATATGTCGACATACCAAAAACTCTATGTCGACATAGTCTTGTTTTAAATTTTATTATTTTAATTTCTTATTTTTTTTCTATCTATTACCATATTTAATTATTGTAATTCACTTAATTAACATATGCCTAATTCTCTTCTAAATTCAGTGAATGTTGCTTCATTTAATGGTTTAGTTAATATATCTGCAATTTGTTTATCTGTTTCCATAAATTCAAGCGAAATTTTTCTTTACTTACGTTATCTCTTAGAAAATGATGTCTCACGTTGATATGTTTAGTTCTCGAATGATGAGTTGGATTTTTAGAAATATTTATAGCACTTGTATTATCACAGTATATAGGTGATTTATTTGTACTTAAACCAAAATCGTTTAAAGTTTGTTGTATATATATTACTTGTGAACAAGCCAAAGTAGCAGATATAAATTCTGCTTTAGTTGTTGACAAAGATATGGTATTTTGCTTTTTACTGAACCATGATACAAGGGAATGTCCTAGGAAGTGACATGTTCCAATAGTACTTTTACGATCGGATTTGCATCTTGCATAATCAGCGTCACAGTATGAAACTAAATCGAATGAATCATTCTTAGGATAGAATAATCCAAATTCTGATGTATGCTTTACATATCTCAGAATATGTTTTACGGCTATTAAATGAGTTTCCTTAGGTTGTGATTGATATCTTGCACAGAGACATACATTATGCAATATATCTGGTCTACTAGAGATTATATATAACAATGATCCTATCACTTCTCTATATAGTTTTTGATCAACGTCTTTTGATGTATCCTCTTTACTTAAAGCAATATTAGTTGCCATAGGAGTTGGTCTTCCATTTGTTGTTGTTAGATTATATTTATTAATTAAATCTCTTACATATTTCTCTTGATTAATAAATATTACATTCTTTAATTGTCGAATTTGTAAACCTAAAAAGAATGATAATTCTCCTAAATTGTTTGGTCAACATTTATGAAAATTCTTTGTTCATTTTATCATTTGTTGACCCAAAAATTATATCGTCAACATGTATTTTTACTAGTTGTATATCTTTGTTATTTTTCTTGATAAACAAAGTATTATCTAATTTTCCTATTTCAAAATTTGATTGTAATAAATAATTTCGTAGTCTATCATACCAATCCCTAGGAGCCTGTTTTAATTCATAAAACGCTTTCTTCAGCTTATATACGTGATTTGGTAATTTTTCATCTTCAAATAGGGGTGTGTTGCTCTACATATACGTCTTCTTTGACAAATTGTAACAACCCGGAATTTTGGAACCAATTTAAAATTTTATTTTAAGAAAATTTGTTAGAAAATGCGTCAGAATTTAAAATTCCACTATTAAATTAAATTATTGAATTTAATAAAGAATAAAGAAAAGTAAATAAATAGAATTATGATGTTATCTATGTATGATTTCAAATTTATTTATTCGTAAATAGTGATTTATTACAATTGAAATTAGTATCAAATTGTATGTATATTTGTAATAATTGACTTCGAACAATTGAAAATAAAAGTAAACAGTGCTTGAGTCATTGTTTTGTTAAAAACTTTAATATAGGAGTTTTATGATAACTAATAATAAATCAACATTTAATTTCTTTGCTTATTCACATTTCATGCAAGTTTATTTAGCTTTCTTTTCTTTTTCCAATTTTATCAAATTCACTACCTCTTTTCTCATCACTCTCCATTAATTACGCATTCATATCTTTTCATTGTCTAGTAATTTATTACTCTTCATTCTATTAATTCACACATGTATTCTTATTTCTTAAACTTACATCTTTTTATTTTTTCCTTGTTTTTTTTCCTTTAATTATCTCTCCTCAAAAACAAATCAACTCCATGTATGTATATTTATATATTTTATTTATTCTTACATAAGCATTGAATATGTTGATTTAAAATAATACGTAGATTCTAAATAAATTATGACAACTTGTCATTATGTTGGATAAATATGTAGTGTCATTATGTTACTTAATGTTATGTGTTTTGAAATTTAAAAAAAATCACATAACTTTCTTATAGTCATCATTAAACAATAAGATATGCATTCATTTCTTTCCGTTTCTTCTCTTTTCTACATAAATTTTGTTTTGAAACATATATGAGGAACAGATATGACACCTCATCCTTAGTCATCAATTCATTTTCTTTGTAAAATAAAAAGAGGAAATCATAGTAATTATTAATTAGCAAATTTGGGGCTTTTCTGTAAATTAGTGAAATAAAATATATTTTATTTTAAATATAAGATATAACAGATTTATATATCTTTTATTACTTGGATGTCCATGCTGGATACTAACATACCGTTTTCTTTACAAAATTCTTTAATGGTAAGAATATTTCTCAAATATAATACTTTCCCTATCTATTCAAACTATAACGTTCATTAATTTTGCAATGTGGAAATTTGCAGTAGTTTTCAATGCGTTTTCCCTTCCTTATTTCAAGCGCATGCATCCATGCTATATATTTAGTGTCATTTTATAAAAAAATATTGCAATTTAATTTAATATAATAAATTGTAATATGTGATTTTAACTATAGCAAATGTGAACGTGATTTGAAATTCAAAAGGTTACCGTCAATTTGAACATAATAAATGTTTTCAACTTTAATGAAAAGGAACATAAATGGAAGTAGCGGCTTTTCTGAAATTTAAAGAATTAAGTCATTATAATATCATATATACTCCAATTATCACAACCTAGGACAAAACATACACAGCCGCCACCAACGAAAATAATGTCCAGCGTTCTTCGATTTTATC
This sequence comes from Allium sativum, assembly GCA_030737875.1. Taxonomy (NCBI): domain Eukaryota; kingdom Viridiplantae; phylum Streptophyta; class Magnoliopsida; order Asparagales; family Amaryllidaceae; genus Allium; species Allium sativum. The sequence continues at coordinate 263,845,642 of CM060926.1, read as the reverse complement.
TGCAATTAATCCTCAAATCCGCGCAGTATCTTCACAAATTTATAATAGCCAAATTGTTAAGTGATGTGAGTACTTGAATTCCAAAGGACGGTGACTCTAGAGGCGGGGCGTAGGGAGAGAGACGATCGATGATAGGTTCTGTAAATTGAACGAAGATGGAAGAAAGGATTATTGAATTAGTTAAAAAGTTAATTATTATTAGTGATTTATTAATGTAATTAAATATTCAAACTCTTATAACTTGTTCATTTCTAATCAGAAATTTGCAAAACAAAATGCGTTAGAACCGTATTGACAAGATCTACACAACATAATAGACTAGATCTGAAACGGAGCTGATCAGATTTTAGACGAATTTCAGATCTAAATTATTAGGTGAGAAATCCTAATTTTATAAATAATTTAATCTTACTTATATTATCTCACTTTTAATCACTATATGTATTTCGATGTTTTCTGATTTGCGATGTGGTAAATTAGGATTTATTTATTTATTGCAGTGAATATTTGTCTGTTCATGCGTTAAAAATCTCATCTTTATTGAGATTTATATATTCATTTTGTTCATACGATCAAAATATCATCTTATTGAGATTCATAATATTTGTTGGGATTGTGCCATGTTCAAGACAGAAATTAGTTACAAATAAATTTTACACTTTTATTTGTCATGTTAATGTAGAATCTGTATACACATAAAATTCTCTTTTTATTTTGATATTAGAGAACAGAGTACATGCTATGTAGACAAAATATACTTTTTATTTTATCATTAGAAAAGTAGAAAACATGTCCTTAAATAAAAAGGACATTTCTTTGTAAGAAAATGGTGAAACAAAATATATCATTTTTGTTGAAACCAAATTATTGAAAACAAAATTTTCAATTTTTGTTGAATAAAATAGTTGAAGACAAATTTTACAATTTTGTCAAAATAGGATAGTTGAAACAAAATGAACATTTGTGTTGAAATGAATTTGTCACATAAAACATATCACTTTTAGGTTGATTTAGATTTGTCACATAAAATTGATTTCATTTGAAAAATGATTAAATTAGAAAAAGGTTTACATTAGCAAAATGTTCACATTAGCAAAATGTTTACATTAGAAAAATGATTTCATTAGAAAAACGATCACTTTAGAAATATGTTTACATTAGAAAATGTACACTAGAAGGAAAACATTTTCGTATAAATGTTGCATTAGCAAAATAAATGACATTTTTATTTTTAAAATGTTGCATTAGAGAAAAATAAACATTTTTATTATAAAATGTAGTATGAGAATTAAAGTAACATTTTAGTTATAAAATGTTAAGATTTATGAAAGTAACATTTTAGTTATAAAATGTTAAGATTTATGAAAATAACATTTTAGTTATAAATGTGAAGATTTATGAAAATAACATTTTTAGTTAGAATAATGTTATGTTAAAGTATCATTTAAATTAGATAATGACATGTCATGTTAAAATATCATTTTGATTAGGAATTGCCATATTAGAATAAAATACCACATTTGTTAGAAAAGTCATGTTTGTTAGAAATATCACATTTGTTAGAAAAGTCATGTTTGTTAGAAATATCACATTTGTTAGAAAGTTAAGTTAGTATGAAAAGAACAAATTTGCAGTGACATCTTTATTTACATTTTAGGTAAATAAAATGAACACTTTTAACGTTATTCTCTTTTGAGAATAAAATGAACACTTTTAACGTTATTCTCTTTTGAGAATGAAATGAACACTTTTAGCGTTATTCTCTTTTGAGAATAAAATGAGCACTTTTAGCATTATTCTCTTTTGAGAATAAAATGAACACTTTTAGCGTTATTCTCTTTTGAGGATGAAAAGGATAATCTTAGTGTTATTCTCTTTGAGAAATAAAAAGAACATTTTTAGCATCACATTCTTTTTGTAATAAAAAGAACATTTTTAGCATCAACATTGTTCAAATAGAAAGAACATGTTTTAGCGTCGAAATTGGTAAATTAAAACGATTAGATGTAAAATAAACATTTTTATTGTTAAATTAGTTGCAATAAAAAAATAATAGTATTAAAGAGGACATTTTTATTTAAATAATGAATAGAATTGAAGTTATATTTATTTGTCACTTTAGGTACAAATAAAAGAATAAATTTGGATGTTACATTTTTATCGTCATTTTAGATGCGATAAAAAGAATAGAAGTAAAGATTATATTTTTATCGTCATTTTAGATGCGATAAAAAGAGTAGAAATAAAAGCTACACTTTTACTGACATTCCATATGAAATAAAAAGCATAGACATAAAAAGTGTATTTTTATTTACATTTTATATGTAAATAAAAACATAGAAATAAAACTAACATTTTAAATTTACATTTTAGAGGTATTCAGAAGATAGAATTTAATGTATATTTTTATTGTCAAAATAGAGACAATAAAAAGATTAGAATTAAAAAAAAATATTTACATTTTAGATGTAAATAAAAAGAATAGATTTAAAGTTACATTTTAATTTACATTTTAGATGTAAATGAATGAATAGATTAAAAACTTATATTTTTATTTACATTTTAGATGTAAATAAGAAATTTGATCTAAAAGCGACATTTTTATTGATATGTTATATTCAATAAAAAGATTAGATTTATAAGTTACATTTTTATTGTCATTTTAGGGACAATAAAAAGAGTAGATTTAAAAGTGACTTTTTATTGATGTTTTATACTCAATAAAAAGAATATATTTTAATGTTATGTTTTTATCGACACTTTAGATATGATCGATGGAAAGGAGTTGAAATCGCCAAACAATATATATATATATATATATATATATATATATATAAATGGCGATAAATCGTTATTAAATACTATTAACGATATGAAATGGTTTTAAACTATATATATGCGAGGATCATTTGAGAAGTCCGAGTTCAATCTCATTTCAAATGATTATACGACGATCTAAGTCGAAGAGTTGAAGACGGTGATTGAAGACCGACGATCTTCACATCGAATGGATGTGTTGCTACTGAGGCCCATGATTGGAGTAGCTACCTTGAAGGGGAGTCAGGGGTAGCCGTCCGGACGTATTGTTGATCGTTCGGATATGCGAGGTATAAGGTGCCTCCGGTTTCGTTCAGACCTAGGACGGATTTGTAAATGGATGCGTGTCTGACATTGGATTTCATCTCATGTGAATTAAATTGATTTATATTAATGTATACCTATTTGGTGGTGGAGAATTTATTCTCTGCTTAACACCTGGTATATATTAATAGGGATTGATCACATGCCGTGAATTGTCAAAGTGGTACGCCGAGATTTAATTGATCAAGGCTTTTGTTGAAAAGCAGGGCCTTGTGGGATGATCAAAGCATAGCCTGTTTAGGCGTAGCTTTGAGTATAGCGTGACTTCGCGAGCCTCTCACCCCGGTATGAGTCAAAAACGGGATATGGACCGTAGGGAGTGCACACGTTTCTTTCTAGCTAGGAGTGGTGTCAGTGCTTAAACTGGCTGGCATTTTACTTGTGTGGATGATGGATTGAGGTACCTTGGGTTTTATAGGTTGTTAGTGGCCATACTATAGGTTCAAAGGAACCGGGAAACGTGTGTTCAGGCATAACTAATCCACTACCGTTAGGTGGGGACCGGCCCTACCGCTCCAAGTGTTGCCCATAGGTGTGATCCTGAGGCATTTGCTAGAGTGTCTCGAATCGGAGAGCACGATCCCTAGCCTCGATTTCATGATGGAAACCAACTTCCAATACGACACCATGCGATTTTGATTGTAGAACTAGTATGGCGACATAGTAGGATAGGGTACTATGCCGTCCATGATTGATACATTATGATTGAATTGTTTTGAAACATATATATACACTAGTAATAACACCAAATCCATTTTATTGTATCAAGCATCTTTTGACCATTATAAGGTAAAAATCCTATCCTCCGGTTTGCGTTGCATTGTGTGATGGGACTTGGGTCTTATAATGGTTTCATTTTTATAAAAAGCATTGCGTTGTTTAACGATTTACTTTATTTTATGCACTGGCAATCCAATGGAGTAAACTCGTTCCGCGTTAGCGGCGTGGTCCTGTGATTAGCCATTTTATTTAGATTAGTTAAGTTAGATTTCTCATACCAGTCCCATGACTGACCTGTAGTTTGTTTCACTGGAAAACTCAGGTGCCCTCTTTTCCACACGGAGAGTCGAGTAGCTTTTTGCAGATATTAATCTCTTTACCAGGATCCTGGACCGAAGCTCAAAGCTGTGTCCAGAGCATTGACAATCTTCCGTTGTATTAAGTTATTTGTTCCGCTGCTCTGTATTACATTTATTGTAAACTTATTTTTCGGCTGTATTAATCGATGTACACTAATATTCTGTACTCTGATGTTATATTATCATGATGTAATAAAATTCTTCTGTGATCTGTTCTAATGTGTTGTATTTCCAAAGTTAACGTATGCGGGAATTGAATGGTCTTGGTTGATTTTGCGACCGATCAAGTCCGGGCAAAATCCGTGTTGTTACACAAATCCATTTAGAAATGTACTTTTGGTATCCATTTGATATAATTTAAAATTATTATAGTTTGCAAAAGCTAGTAAAATTCTAATAGCTTCTAGTCTTGCTACGGGGGCAAAAGTTTCATCGTAATCTATTCTTTATTCTTGAGTATAACCTTGTGCTACTAGTCATGCCTTATTTCTTACTACCTCACCGTGTTCATTCATTTTATTTTTATAGACCCATTTGGTTCCTATTATTGTTTTATCCTTTAGTCTAGGAACAAGTTCCCATACTTCATTCCTAGTAAACTGATTCAGTTCTTCTTGCATAACAAGTATCCATGAATCATCGGAAGAAGCCTCCTTTGTATTTTTGGGTTCCATAGTTGATATAAATGTAGTATTACTCATATTATTTAATTGATTACGAGTTCTAACAATGGATTCAATATCTTCTAAGATGTTTTCTACAGGATGGTCTCTAAGTAATCTAACTCTTTTATTTGGTTAATTATCTTCATAATTTATTTCATTGATTTCATTTTCACAACTGTCTAAGTTGTTTTGAGTTGTACTTTTATAGTTTTCGTCGAAATATACATTTAATGTTTCTTCTATAATGTTGGTTCGATTAACTCTGTAACACCCCGTGTATTCTATAACAGTGAAATTCACAAATTAAAGTATAATTAATTTCAAATCAAAGAATTAAGGGAAACGGGATACGCCATTGCGTTCGTCTCGGAATTCTGCTTGGGATAGAGTCCGAGTTTGCGTAAAACGGACTCCGTATGAAGAAGATATGGCCTCCGGAAGTTTCAGAATTCAGTTTAAAATTCAAACAGACAAAAACAGCTCAGAACAAATTCAAATTTCAAAAATATCGGACCAGAACGGGCTGGGCGGGAATTTTCCCGCCCAAGGCACCTAGGTCGACTGGGTAGTCGACCTGGGCCACCCAGGTCGACTGGGTAGTCGACCTGGGGGTCGACTGGGGAGTCGACCTGGCCCCTGAGCCAGGTCGAACCCAGCCCCCCTGGCTGGCCTGGTCTGTGCTTGGCCGAATTTCTGAGCCTTGCCTTGTCACTAGGGCTAGGTGTCAGCTCCTGATTGGTCTCTCCTTCAAACGAACGGCTAATATTAATCCAAGCTCCATCGACGGTTCTAATCAGTTCACAAACTCTATAAAAAGGACCTAAGACTCCACCTAATTCATACAAATAAAAATTAGAATGAGACCGTCATGCTGCTGAGGAAAGACTAGAAGTAGCCATCAAAATTGAGAGACGATTAGGGGGCAATTCAAAAGCTTAAAGCAACGACAACTAAATCAAAACAACGCCTACAACAAAGGATAGCATCTCCAAATTCAGAATTCAGAAACCTGAATTGAAGATCCGTCATACGTTGTAAGTAGAGTGCTATTCCGATGTGAATGAATAATTGTGTTTTGATTTGTGTAAAATGAGAAATGGAATTGTACTTAATTTGTGGTGATAATAATTCATAATTGTATGTTGCTATGATTCTAATCGATTTGGGATGTTGTGGTATAACGATGTTATACCTATTGGATATTTGCAAGTATGTGATTCATGTTGAAAGTTAACAACTATATGTTTGTGGTAGTTTATTACAACACCTATTGGATAATTGCAAGTATATGATTCATGTTGAAAGTTAACGACTATATGTTTGTGGTAGTTTATTTGAGATTCATGCAAGTATATGCTTCACTATTATGTCAACATGATGTATATTTTTATAATCATTTTTAGTGTAGTTGGATCCATTTGGGTATTATGACTCATATGAATTTATGTTGGAATTGGCATCATGATTCAAGTGTAAAACCATACTTTTGTATTAGTGACAAAAGTAAGCATCTTTGTGAACTTGTGTTGACTTTATGAACATGGCTAGTTTATGTTTAACTTTATCCCCAAACAAAATAAGTTTTAGGCCTATGTTGTTATCAAAATCATATGATAATATATGCGAATTAAGTTAGATTTAAATTTTAAATGCAAGTTTACATGACTAGATTAAAACCATGATTCATGTTAGGTATGTTTCATGTCAAGATTATATGCTATTACAATGCAAGTTTACAAGTGCCTAATTTATGTTAATTAGATCGTTATGTTGCAAGTTCATGCATTCACACTCCCCTCTTGATGTTACTTAGAATATATATAAACACCATGTTCTAAGCCACCCCTTTTTCATGTGGCTAAGTTTGGTTTAAATGTTAAACCCAACATATGTTATATTATGGCAAACGTATAAGACGAGGGTAATGACGTTGGGTTAAAAATATAAAACATATGTGTTGGCATGTTTGACGCATGCCAACGACCTTGAGAACATTTGAGGGGTATAAATTAATTTTACCCAATAAAGATGAATTTGAATAATGGGCTGCAAATATTTACATATAAAAAAGAAAAGAGAAAAAATATGTAAACTTAGAAAATACGATGTGTTTAACCCGAGGTTGGATTGAGTTGTGATGTAAACCTGCCCGGAACCGCCCGGCTGTCCAGTAGTCACAACAATACCTATCCAATGTGGGTGGTTAAACATTGAGCCCAATAAAGACCCGAGGTTAGACTGAGTTGTGACGTAAGACTGCCCGGAACCAACCGGCAACAGGCAGTCACAACAATACATGTCTAATGTGAGAGGTCGAGGCTTTAATAAGACAATTAAGGCTGAGTCAGGATTGATAGGATTAAGTAAATTGAATTAATACTTAATCAAAATGGAACATGCTAAACTATACAGACTGATTGGGGGTTAGGTTTACAAAACACTTAACCAACTTAGCATGTTGGCTAGAAATAGAAAACCTAGTAGCGGGGGACCCTTTTCAGCAGTAACCCTACAAGGTGAATCGGGATACCCTGAACTAGGCAGAGTGGGGCACGATTATTGGGCTGACTGTAAGAGGTCAAATCGACGGTGGTGGTGTAGCAGTGTAGGTTCTAACGTGGTGCGGGCGTGCACACACTCCGGCGCAGAAAAATTAGGCACTGGGCACTAGTAGTATACCTGTGCATTCTAGAATTGTGTCAGGCCGCCACCGTGGGACTTGATACACCCCATAGTGGGACCAGCATAGGTAACTACAACATTGGGGGCCGTAAGACACATGCGACTATGCGAGTAGGAGTCGATCATTAGAAATGGATCACTTCACCCTGATTATGGGGTGCCTGTTGGGAACTAGTTTATATGGATGCAGAGATTAATATGGGGTACGATAGTATATTCGACTCTAGACAACTTAACCTAGTTTATAGTGCTTTCCCATTTCCAGTTTATACTTATCATGCCCAATTCTTTACTCATAGACTGAATTGTCCTAGACTTACTTAGGCTTTATGTCTGACTCTACTTTTCTTTCGTCTTCTTTTCTTTCGTTTCCCCCCCAGGTCCACAGGGAGGGAATACCGCAGCTTGACCAGTTTTCACATCCGGCTTGAAGAGAAAGAATGTATTGCTTGGATCTCTTTCGTTTTGGACTATGTCTTTGGATAGCAACTATGGGGACTTATGCAGTTTACTTTTGTTTTTATGCTTCTTTAAGTTATGAAATCAAGACAGTTATGAAAATGTAATGGTTTTGGAAGTATTATAAGACAATTATGGCAATGTTTGTGTAAACACGTATTTTGATGGAATAAAAGTGCTGTTGTTTTCCGCTGTTCAAAATTATATGTATTTATATCTGTCTTGTGTATCTGTGACTTATACTTATAAACCTCGACCAAAATTAGGGCATTCCCTTTTAGAGTGACCCTAACGGAGGTGGGGTGTTTCACTTGGTATCAGAGCATAGGTTTACCAGATAAGATAAAAAGTTTTGAAAATTTATTTTCAAAAGAAAATTTAAAGAAGCATTTTTAAAGATAAAATGTTATTTTATTTTTAAAAGGCATAGTCCCCCCAAAGCCATAGGTACTATCCTTTATCCTTCGTTTTGAATCTATCCTTTTTGTTTCAGCATGTCCAAAGAACTTAACTTGCCAGAGGGTGTACCAATACCTGGTTGGTTCAGGCGATTCTTAGAAGCAAGGGCCAATCAACCAGGTCCCACTGTTCCTCCTCCCCCAGCTGCAGGAAATCATCCAGCTGTAGCAGCACCTCTTCCTCCACCTCCTCCGCGTGGTAATACTTTTGCTAAGATATATAAAGATTTTAAAGCTATGGGAGGAAAGGACTTTCATGGAACCGAGTCCTTCGTGGCAGCCAGGAATTGGCTGAAGGAAACCGAGGATTTATTCGTCATCTTTGAGGTAGAAGATAGGCAGAAGGTACAACTGGCAGTATGGCTACTTAAAGGTGAGGCTTCCTAATGGTGGGAATTTACCAATGTAGAAAGACCAGTGGAAACATGGGAGGACTTTAGTGCGAGGTTTGAGGCTAAATTTCTCTCAGAAGCTGAAAGGATCCTTCAATTGGAAAAATTCTTATTTCTTAAGCAAGGGAATATGACAGTCAAAGAGTATGTTAATCAGTTCGATCAGCTGGCTAGGTTCGGACTGGACCTAGTCAACACTCCGCACAAGGAGGCTCTCCGCTTTGTCAAAGGATCGAATGAGCCATTACACAGTTTGTCCATGACCCATATACCCATGGGAGCTATGTATGAAAGGTTGGTGCAGATGGCATTGCTGAACGAAGAGGATAAGGGCAAGAAGGAGACAAAGGCAGAAAGCTCTCAAGGGAAGAAAGAGGGTTTACAGCCTAAGAAGACAGACTTTAAGAAGGGCGGGAAAGACAACAAAGAGAAGAGGAAGTGTAATTTCTGTGGCAAAGTGGGGCACTTAGTGAAAGATTGCCGAAAAAAGAAGGCCAAGATGAATGGTGGGTGCTTTTCTTGCGTTGAGACAGGCCACATGGCTAAGGATTGCCCAAAGAAACGAGGGCAGGGGCAGAGGGCTGGATCCACCTCAGGGGCACAGGTTCATGTGCTAGAAGCGCCACCTCTGCAACAACGAGGTATAAATACTCCTGTAGAAAGTGTAGTTAATCTTTATGATCACCCAGTTCGCACTTTATTTGATTCTGGCGCATCACACTCCTTTATTTCATCTACTTTAGTAGAATCTCTGCACCTAGAAACTAGTATGGTAGAGGACCCCTTAATTGTTTCAAATCCAATCGGGGGCCCGGCTCATTTGTCGATGATCTGTGTGGGATTGAAAATTTCTATTCTAAGCATAGACTTTAGATGTGGTGCCTTTGTTTTGGGCTTCTCGGGATATGGTTTGATTTTGGGCATGGATTGGCTATCCAGTAATGGTGCCATCCTTGATTGTGAGAAAAGAGTGGTTAGGCTTCTGACCCAACTCGGTAACACTCTGGAAATTACTTGTAATCCCTCGTATGCGGTTATGCTTAGTTATCTTGAATCGCTAGATGCTTCTGTTGAAAGTTTGCAATCGGTTAGAGTGGTCCGGGAATATCTGGATGTCTTCGAAGAGGTGAAGGGCTTACCTCCGAAGCGGGAGATAGACTTCCGCATATATCTTGTAGATAATGCAAAGCCTATTGCGTTGCCCGTCAGACACATGGCTCCACGAGAAAGGAAGGAGCTCAGTAAACAGGTTAAAGAGCTTCTAGAGAAGGGGTTCATTAGGAGGATTATTTCAGAATGGGGCGCTCCAGTGGTGTTCGCAACAAAGGCGGATGGTTCACTCTGTCTGTGTGTTGACAATAGGGAGCTCAACAAGCTAACGAAAAAGAATAAGCACCCTCTCCCCAGAATTGACGATCTGTTTGATCAGCTTGTAGGAGCGTTTGTTTTCTTCCAACTCGATTTGGCGACCGGATTTCATCAGCTAAGGGTAGCTGATGATAGCATCGATAAGACAGCTTTCAAAACCCCAGACGGATTCTTTGAGTGGCTTGTCATGCCTTTTGGCTTGACAAACGCACCCGCTTATTTCGTGGACCTAATGAGTAGGGTGTTCAGAGATTTGCTCAATAAGTTCGTAGTGGTCTTCGTAGACGATATCTTGATCTTCTCAAAGAGTGAAGAAGAACATGCTCAGCACTTAAGGGCAATCATGGAAACTCTACGAGTCCATCAGCTAAAAGCCAAATTCTCCAAATGCCACTTTTGGAGAGAGGAAGTGAGGTTCCTTGGGCACATAGTATCCAAAGAAGGGTTAGTTGTGGACCCTGCTAACGTAGTAGCGGTACAGGATTGGAAGACACCAAGGAATTCAACAGAAGTCCGAAGCTTCCTCGGGCTAGAAGGCTTTTATTGGAAATTCATCAAAGACTTTGCAAAAATATCAGCTCCACTCACAAGGCTGACAAAGAAGAATCTAGTGTTCAATTGGGACTTGGATTGAGAGTTTGCTTTCCGACGACTAAAAAGGGCTCTTACAACAGCCCCAGTTCTGACGTTGCCAGATGGAAGCAAGATGTTTACAGTTTATACAGATGCATGTGGGACAGGACTAGGCGTTGTCATAATGCAAGAAGGAAGGGTAGTAGTTTATGGCGGGAGACAGTTGGAAGTGCACGAAAAGAACTACCCGACCCACGATCTTGAGTTAGCTGCCATCGTCTTTGCGCTTAAGTCTTGGCGCCACTATCTCCTAGGTGAGAAGTTCGAACTTTACACTGACCATAAATCGTTGAAATATCTCTTCTCGCAGAAGGACCTTAACTTGAGGCAACAGAGATGGATGGAGTTTCTTGCCTCGTACGATTTCGAGATCTCCTACACTCCGGGCAAAGGCAACGTAGTGGCAGACGCGTTGAGCCGAAAGAAACTGACCCTAAGCCTGCTGTTTGTTGAAAGGCAAAGCCTAGAGTTTATAGCCAGTTTTAACTTTAGGCCCTCCTCCGATTTTGTACCGGGCTTGCTAGCATCTCTCAAAGTACGCCCGACTTTAGTGGACTCAATAGGGACAGCACAACGCGAAGACCCTCAGCTTGTGGAGACGATTGATAGGCTAATTAGGGGTGAGACTTCAAGTCACCTCAACAGATACTCCATCGACGATAAGGGTTGGCTAAGGCGAGACGGAAGACTATGCGTCCCACAGACAAGGGATTTAGTAAAGACGGTTCTCGAGGAAGCACATCACTCCAAGATGACGATACACCCAGGCGGAGATAAAATGTACAAGGACATAAAGAGAACTTTCTTTTCGAATGACATGAAGAAGGACGTGGCAGATTTCGTTTCTAAGTGTATGGTGTGCCAACAGGTTAAGGCGGAACAGAAAAAGCCTGGCGGTCTGCTCCATCCTCTAGAGGTCCCACAGTGGAAGTGGGATAGCATCTCAATGGACTTCATTGATGGGCTGCCTAGGTCTAGAAGAGGCAACACTAGCATTTGGGTAATAGTGGATAGGCTTACTAAAAGCGCCCACTTTTTACCTGTCAAGAGTAAAAGAACTGCCTCATCCCTAGCATCTCTTTACCTCAAGGAAATTGTTCGACTCCATGGAATACCATCCAGCATTGTTAGTGACCGAGACCCTATCTTCACAAGTGAGTTTTGGCGTAGTCTGCAAGAAGCGGTAGGCACACAGTTATGCTTGAGTACAGCCTATCACCCCCAAACCGACGGCCAGACGGAAAGAGTGAACAGAGTTTTGGAGGACCTTTTAAGACTGTGCGTCCTTGACTTCGGAGGGACGTGGTAAGACCATCTTCCGTTGGTGGAATTTGCCTACAACAAAAGCTACCAAGCCACCATCGGAATGGCGCCCTTCGAAGCTTTATATGGAAGACCGTGCCGATCACCCACTTGTTGGTGGGAGTCTACTGATGAGCTCATACTTGGGCCAGATATGATCCGAGAGACTTCAGAGAAAGTAGACTTGATACGAAGAAGGATGAAGACAGCCCAAGACAGACAGAAATCCTACGCTGACAAGAGGAGGACCGACCTTGAATTTGAGGTTGGGGACAGAGTTTTTCTTAAGGTATCTCCGCTAAGGAACGTTGTTCGTTTTGGAACCATAGGAAAGCTAGCACCAAGGTTCGTAGGGCCATTTCCTATCATCGAGAAAATTGGGAAAATGGCCTATAGATTAGAGCTACCCGAAAAGCTGGCCGGAGTTCACAACGTTTTCCATGTTTCGCACCTCCGAAAATGTCTACATGAATCTGCTGAAGTGGTAGAGCCAAACATCCTTGAGGAAGCTGAAGTGGAACGCGAAGCAACCGTGAGGAAAGTTCCAACCCGCATATTAGGAACGGAAGTGAAAAAGCTACGCAACCGCGAAGTCAAGCTCGTCAAAGTTCAGTGGAGCGACGCCGAGGAAGACACGACTTGGGAAACTGAGGCTAGAATACGCGCAGCATACCCTTTTCTTTTCGAGGGTACATCTTTGATCTTTCTTTTTCCTTAAGTTGTGCTTTTATCTATCTTTTTAGGTATATCTCCTCGACCTTATATTTTAGGTAGAAACCCTTTGGATGAAAACATGTAATTCAAACATGTTATGGATGATGGTTGCAAGTAATTGCTAGTGGTAGCTCGTGGTTGCATACACACACAGTCTAGGTTTTAGATCGGCTCAGTCACTTCATATTGCATATGCATATATGTATTTATATTCGTATATGGTTGAAGTTTAATGTGTTGTCATATGGATGTTGCATTTATATATGAATGATTGTGCACTCATGTAGAATCATGAATAGGAAAATTTGCATACATAATGGATTCATGACACTTACATAATTTGCATTAAGGAAGTCAACTGAATCAGTAGGCCGCCTGATTTTGCATTAGATGAATACATGTACACACACTTCGCATATGATCATGAAGCATTAGAAGTCTTTTAAGGACAATGGATGCTCGTGTTTGATGGATGAGTAGATGGACGTTTGGATGTTAGGATATACATTCTTCCTGAACTTGAAGATTTCGGGGACAAAATCCTTTAAAGTGGGGGAGAATGTAACACCCCGTGTATTCTTTAACAGTGAAATTCACAAATTAAAGTATAATTAATTTCAAATCAAAGAATTAAGGGAAACGGGATACGCCATTGCGTTCGTCTCGGAATTCTGCTTGGGATAGAGTCCGAGTTTGCGTAAAACGGACTCCGTATGAAGAAGATATGGCCTCCGGAAGTTTCAGAATTCAATTTAAAATTCAAACAGAAAGAAACAGCTCATAACAAATTCAAATTTCATAAAAATCGGACCAGAATGGGCAGGGAGGGAATTTTCCCGCCCAAGGCACCCAGGTCGACTGGGTAGTCGACCTGGGCCACCCAGGTCGACTAGGTAGTCGACCTGGGGGTCGACTGGGGAGTCGACCTGGCCCCTGAGCCAGGTCGAACCCAGCCCCCCTGGCTGGCCTGGTCTGTGCTTGGCCGAATTTCTGAGCCTTGCCTTGTCACTAGGGCTAGGTGTCAGCTCCTGATTGGTCTCTCCATCAAACGAACGGCTAATATTAATCCAAGCTCCATCGACGGTTCTAATCAGTTCACAAACTCTATAAAAAGGACCTAAGAATCCACCTAATTCATACAAATAAAAATTAGAATGAGACCGTCATGCTGCTGAGGAAAGACTAGAAGTAGCCGTCAAAATTGAGAGACGATTAGGAGGCAATTCGAAAGCTTAAAGCAACGACAACTAAATCAATCCAATGCCTACAAGAAAGGATAGCATCTCCAAATTCAGAATTCAGAAACCTGAATTGAAGATTCGTCATACGTTGTAAGTAGAGTGCTATTCCGATGTGAATGAATAATTGTGTTTTGATTTGTGTAAAATGAGAAATGGAATTGTACTTAATTTGTGGTGATAATAATTCATAATTGTATGTTTCTATGATTCTAATCGATTTGGGATGTTGTGGTATAACGATGTTAGACCTATTGGATATTTGCAAGTATGTGATTCATGTTGAAAGTTAACAACTATATGTTTGTGGTAGTTTATTACAACACCTATTGGATAATTTCAAGTATATGATTCATGTTGAAAGTTAACGACTATATGTTTGTGGTAGTTTATTTGAGATTCATGCAAGTATATGGTTCACTATTATGTCAACATGATGTATATTTTTATAATCACTTTTAGTGTAGTTGGATCCATTTGGGTATTATGACTCATATGAATTTATGTTGGAATTGGCATCATGATTCAAGTGTAAAACCATACTTTTGTATTAGTGACAAAAGTAAGCATCTTTGTGAACTTGTTTTGACTTTATGAACATGGCTAGTTTATGTTTAACTTTATGCCCAAACAAAATATGTTTTAGGCCTATGTTGTTATCAAAATCATATGATAATATATGCGACACATAATTAAGTTAGATTTACATTTTAAATGCAAGTTTACATGACTAGATTAAAACCATGATTCATGTTAGGTATGTTTCATGTCAAGATTATATGCTATTACAATGCAAGTTTACAAATGCCTAATTTATGTTAATTAGATCGTTATGTTGCAAGTTCATGCGTTCACACTCCCCTCTTGATGTTACTTAGAATATATATATAAACACCATGTTCTAAGCCTCCCCGTTTTCATGTGGCTAAGTTGGGTTTAAATGTTAAACCCAACATATGTAATATTATAGCAAACGTATAAGACGGGGGTAATGACGTTGGGTTAAAAATATAAAACATATGCGTTGGCATGTTTGACGCATGCCAACGACCTTGAGAACATTTGAGGGGTATAAATTAATTTTACCCAATAAAGATGAATTTGAATAATCGGCTGCAAATATTTACATATAAAAAAGAAAAGAGACAAAATATGTAAACTTAGAAAATACGATGTGTTTAACCCGAGGTTGGATTGAGTTGTGATGTAAACCTGCCTGGAACCGCCTGGCTGTCCAGTAGTCACAACAATACCTATCCAATGTGGGTGGTTAAACATTGAGCCCAATAAAGACCCGAGGTTAGACTGAGTTGTGACGTAAGACTGCCCGGAACTAACCGGAAACAGGCAGTCACAACAATACCTGTCTAATGTGAGAGGTCGAGGCTTTAATAAGACAATTAAGGCTGAGTCAGGATTGATAGGATTAAGTAAATTGAATTAATACTTAATCAAAATGGAACATGCTAAACTATACAGACTGATTGGGGGTTAGGTTTACAAAACACTTAACCAACTTAGCATGTTGGCTAGAAATAGAAAACCTAGTAGCGGGGGACCCTTTTCAGCAGTAACCCTACAAGGTGTATCGGGATACCATGAACTAGGCAGGGTGGGGCACGATTACTGGGCTGACTGTAAGAGGTCAAATCGACGGCGGTGGTGCAGCAGTGTAGGTTCTAATGGGGTGCGGGCGTGCACACACTCCGGCGCAGAAAAATTAGGCACTGGGCACCAGTAGTATACCTGTGCATTCTAGAATTGTGTCGGGCCGCCACCATGGGACTTGATACACCCCATGGTGGGACCAGCACAGGTAACTACAACATCGGGGCCCGTAAGACACATGTGACTATGCGAGTAGGAGCCGATCATTAGAAATGGATCACTTCACCCTGATTATGGGGTGCCTGTTGGGAACTAGTTTATATGGATGCAGAGATTAATATGGGGTACGATAGTATATTCGACTCTAGAAAACTTAACCTAGTTTATAGTGCTTTCCCATTTCCAGTTTATACTTATCATGCCCAATTCTTTACTCATAGACTGAATAGTCCTAGACTTACTCAGGCTTTATGTCTGACTCTACTTTTCTTTCGTCTTCTTTTCTATCGTTTCCCCCCCAAGGTCCACTGGGAGGGAATACCGTAGCTTGACCATTTTTCACATCCGGCTTGAAGAGAAAGAATGTATTGCTTGGATCTCTTTCATTTTGGACTATGGCTTTGGATAGCAACTATGGGGACTTATGCAGTTTACTTTTGTTTTTATGCTTCTTTAAGTTATGAAATCAAGACAGTTATGAGAATGTAATGGTTTTGGAAATATTATAAGACAATTGTGGCAATGTTTGTGAAAACATGTATTTTGATGGAATAAAAGTGCTGTTGTTTTCCGCTGTTCAAAAATATGTGTATTTATATCTGTCTTGTGTATCTGTGACTTATACTTATAAACCTCCACCAAAATTAGGGCATTCCCTTTGAGAGTGACCCTAACGGAGGTGGGGTGTTTCACTTTTCAAACTCTATAAGCCTTGCTTCTTTCTGAATTTCCAATAAAAATTAATTTATCGGATTTTGAATCAAATTTGTCTGAATTATCTTTTGTATTTAGTATAAAACGTTTACTTCCAAATATTTTAAAATATGATACTTTTGGTTTCTTGTTATACAAAAGTTCATATGGTGTTTTATGAGTTAAAGGTCTAATTGAAATTCTATTAATAATATAACAAGCTCTTGCAACTACCTCAGCCCAAAAATTCCTTGGTAAATTACTATCGGATATCATAGTTCTTGCACATTCCTGTATCGTTCTATTTTTTCGTTCAACTACTCCATTTTGTTGAGGGGTTCATGGAATTGAAAATTTGTGAGTTATTCCCTTTTTATTACAATATATTTCGAAATACTCATTTTCGAATTCTCTGCTATGATCACTATGTATTATTTTAATTTTTAGTGATGATAAATTTTGAATAATTTAAGAAAAAGTTTTAAACTGATCGAAAGCATCACTTTTATTTTTAAGAAACAAAGTTCAAGTAAATCTAGAAAAATCGTCAACTATTACATACATATATCTGTTATGATTTATTGATTGAACTTTGGATGGACCAAATAAATCCATGTGTATTAACTCTAATGGTTTTGAAGTAGCAATTTCTTCTTTTGACTTAAATGAACTCTTATTTGATTTTCCGAAATGACAAGCATCACATAAGTTATTAACTTTAAATTTCATTTTGGGTAATCCTCTAACTGAATCTAATTTAGAAGTTCTAGAAATGTGTTTGGAATTTGTATGAATGAATCTCTTATGCCAGCCAGGGATCACTTGTATTGGCCATAAGACATAAATTATCGCTGGAGATTTTCATATTAATATATAGATATTTTTCTTTTTATCTCCTTCGAATATAACTTTTGAATTCCTATCTTCTATGAAACATTTATTATTTTCAAAATTTATTTTATAACCTTTATCGCAAAAGTTGACTTGTACTTAGCAAGTTGTGTTTTAAATTCCTTACTACTAAAACATCAAAAATAGTAGGAGTTTCAGAATCACCGACATTGTCGTTTCCAATGATGTATCCTTTAGAATTATCTCCGAAGTTTACCATTCCACCATCTTCATATTTCAGATTATTGAGTAGTTCTGGATTTCCAGTCATATGTCTTGAACATCCGCTATGCAGTATCCATTTGTCCTTTTTCATTTCCCCCAACTACTTTCCAGAATTTGAATTTTCAACAGCCATGTAACACTCCAGTTCGAAATTTGAATTTCCAACAACCAACTTTTCAGACTTTGAATTGCCAATAACCACTTTACCCATCTTTTCAACTTTTGAATTTTCAATAGTCATAGACCTCATCCTTTTCTGAATTTAACAATATTTCAGTAGATCACATGCTTCTTTAATATTATTATATGAAGACTCTTTCAACATTGATGCAATGCATGAATTGACACTAGTATTATCAGAGATTCCAAAATTTACCATTTTACTAAAATTTCAAAAATCAGATTATGAACTTTTTGAAAGACCTTGCTCTGATACCAATTGTTAGGGAATGCGGAATGGATCGTTAAGACAAAACAAACACTAGAGGGGGGGCTGAATAGTGTTTGTGAGAATTTAAACAAAATCTAAAACTTATGTGAACTATGGGATGAATCAAACACCACAAACACAATCAAAGACATAGATTCAAACATAGATGCAAATAAATAGAAATAAAGATGCAGAAAAGGAAAGAATGCATCAGATTCGATACTTGTTCGGATTGCTCCAATGTCCAGTCCCGCACAACGCTGGATTGCATAGAGTTTTATTACTATATCAATAGTCAAGTATACCCTCCTTGATTTCACGGCTACAAGGGATACCACCGATTTCTACTTCCCTGATTTCTCGGCTACAAGGATACCACCGATTCCTCTTCTACTCAACCCAAACAACTTTTACTCAACCCAAACAATTACAGACAGTCCTAGAACTCTTCAATAGCACTTGATTAAGAGAGAAATGAGAAGTGAGTGTACAGAGAAGAAGTTTGATGAAAACAGAGTTAATTCGGCAGAGTATAAGTGTAGAAATCATAAAAATGATTATATAATGAAAGAGGATGAAAGGGGAGAAGATATCTTTAAAAATTTGGTTTTAAACCCTTTTTATAGTGTATGAAAGGTTGTAACATTTTTGAAACGTTTCAAATAGCAAAAAGACGCTTCCTTTCAAAATTGAAAAAGTGATAGTTATATGTCAACACGGTGTTTTTGGTATGTCGGCGTACTCTAGTGTATTTTTGAATTTTAAAAAAATTTCAAGTATTTTGACATAAAAATAATTCTGGAAATTATTGATTCAAAATATAGTATTGTAAATTAATATTATAAAGTAAAAAATCATATGGAAACATAAAATTAAACTATATAAATATATTTATACAATTATAAGGTTTTAAACTATATAAATATAAAGTATAAGAATATAAATATATAAAATTTAAGTTTGAAAAACAAAGAAGAATAAGAAAGGAAAAAATAAAAAAAGATGGAAAATAAAATAAAGAGGATTGAGGATAGAATTAAAAATCAGAATTTGGAAATCAGAATTAGAATTTGAACTTAGAGTGCTATTCAGAGTCTTACACAATCTAGACTTTATAACTATATTAATCTTGAACTCCTGAATTCTTGAAATCTTGAATACTCATGAGTCTTGAAATTTCAATGATCTTTGAATCTCTATCATCTTTAAAACTGTACAGTCTTTAGTAATATTTCCTGTATATAATCCCTACATATATATATATATATATTTTAAACAAAAAGTGTTAGTATATATTTTATAATCAATAATAATTGAAATAAGGTTGTTGTCATCAAAACTCCATTCTCCAACAATTTGTAGGCAACAAAGATAAGATATAAGCATAAAAATAAACACTTTAACATGTTAATCAACATGACAAGAAGAATTTATCTTTCCGTGCTGAATCGGATGAATCAGATTCAGATGAAGAAGACTTAGTACTCACTGCCAAAAGTTTCTGAAAATTTCTGCAATACAAGAAGGGATTCAAGAACAATGGAAAGAAAAATCTCAAGAATAATAACAATAAATCTGCTCCATCTTCAGTTGAATGCTTTCGTTGTCACAAAACTGGACATTATCAAAAATATTATCCTGTACAAAAGAAAGAAACAACACAACAAAAATAAGAAGGATAAAAAGAAGCGAGCTTTCTTAGTAACTTGGGATGATCCAGACTCTTCATCTTCTGAAAGTGATAGTGAAATCAACAACGAACAAGCTAACGGATGCTTCATGGCAAAAGAAATTGAGGTTAGTGATTTTATTTTCGAAGATATGGTTAAAATTAATACAAAAATATTTTTAAAAGAAAGTTTAAACAAGCAAATGAGGATAAGAAGGTAGAATTTGAAAAAAAAAATGTTAAAAGATGAAAAAGAGATATTAGAAGATGAAATTAGAAAACTTCAAGAATCTCTATCTAATACAAACTCTCAACTTTCTTTGTTGAGTCAAGAAATTGAAACTCACAAAGAAAAGAACAATCTGCTTGATTTTGAAAATCATGAGCTAAATACCAAGATTAAAATTATTGAATTAGATAACTCCAGTCTTAAAATCAAGTTAGATGATATCACTAGAAATTTTACTGATTTTAATAAAGGTAGAGAGAATTTATCTAAAATTATAGATAATTCTCAATCTATATCTAGCAAAAAAGGACTATGATATGTACAACAAACTAATATTTCTAAGAAATTCAAGATAAAAATATGGATCTAGCAAACCGGTAGCATCTTCTATAAAGAAGCCAGAGACATTTTCTAGTAAGAAATTTTTTTCTAAGAATATTTGTGTGACACCCCACGTCCGTTAATGTCACTCTTTAAGAGAATGCAATAAGTTTCCTAAGTCTGAAATACATATAACCCACTACATCAACGTAAAACTTCCATCTTGTCTAATATCATCAGAGTAAATAATAAAAAAGCATAATTCCCAAAATATAGACATAGTAGAGAACATACTAAATCAAGCAGTACATCTAAGCAGCTCTAAGCAGAAAGAAAGAAGAATCCTGATCAAGCCTGAGTATTCCCACCCTGAGAAGCCGGGGAAGGGAACGAAAGAGAAAGAAGAGGAAACAAAATAGGTCAGAGTTAAATTTTGGTGAGTCTAGTTACTTTTAGCATATAAATAAGTAAAAGAACCATGACATGCATATAAGTTGGATAAGAGAGGTACAGTATATAAGGCAGGTATGACAGGGTAAATAGGATAAAATAGAATACAATATATTGCGCTTCTCTAACACTATTCTCTGCACCAATACTAGTATAACCGAAACAAGATGATCCCAACAAGTACAAGATGGTAGACTTAGAAGTACTTCTAATGAGAGGTTTTACCCCTTACAATAGAAGGTAGCCTAACAGAACTGATGGGTGGTACCCCTAACAATAATAACGGGTTCCTAAACAGGCGAGACTAGATGTACCTGTAACACCCCGAATTTTTGAATAATCAGATTAACTAAATTTAAGAATACTTAATTTCAAATGTGGGAATTAAGGGAAATGGGTCATTCCATTGCGTTCGTCTCGGAATTCTGCTTGAGATAGAGTCCGAGTTTGCATAAAACGGGTGTCGTATGAAGAAGATATGGATAAACGAAGTTTGAAAAAAAAATGCACTGGCGCACTTGGGAAGTGCGCCAATACAAATTTGCATTGGCGCACTTACCAAGTGCGCACAGGCCGAGAGAAAACTTGCACAGCCTTCTGGTTCAGTCTAACCCATGTTCTGACTCATTGCTGAGTCATTTCTGACTAGTTAATGAGTCATTAGGGTTTCTAGATAGTTCTAATTTGGACTGAGTGGTTTTGTTTAACTCTAGGGTCATCCGACGGCTATAATTAAATTTAAACTCTATATAAACATGTGTAGACCCAAACCCTAGAATCAAATCAAAAATTAGATCAGTAGCCGTCATGTTGTCACTCCAAACCCTAGAGTAGCCGCCACCAACTAGAAGAAAGTTAAAGACAACAATTCAATTCAAATCAAGCCTAAAACTACAACAACGTAATTGTCTACAACAAGGGAACACTAATCAACTACAGAATTCAGAACCCAGAACTCAAGACCCCTTATTCGGTGAGTTCTAGTCACTTTTAGGTTTAAATAAATAAAAGTAAATCGTGGTAGACTATAATTTGGGTATATGTTGTTTGTAGTTATGCAAGTTTATTGTTATTGTGGATCATGGAAATTATGTAAGTTATTGTTTGATGAATTCATGAGTCTATGCAAGTTGTTATTATGAATTTATGCAAGTCATTATCATGAATCCATGCAAGTCGTTATCATGAATCCATGCAAGTCGTTATCATGAATCAATGAAAGTTTATTTTTGTGAATCATGAAATGATGCAAGTCCCTTATTATTGTGAATCATGAAATTATGCAAGTTATTATGTTGAGAAACTATGAACCTATGAAGCTACCTAAGCAAGTTGATAAGTTGTTAATTCATGAACCTATGATAGTTGTTATGTTGTGGATCATGAACCTATGTAAGTCACTTATGCAAGAAGTTATGTTATGAATCATGCAAGTTATTATATTGTGAATCATGAACCTATATAAGTTGTTGGTTATGTTGAGAATCATGAACCTGTGTTAGTTGGTAATTACTTTGTTAATTCATAAACCTATGCAAGTTGTTATGAATCTATGTAAGTTGTTAATTATGTGGTGAATCATAATTATATGCGAAGTTATCATGTCATTTTCCCTAGTTGTCATGCTTATGCCAAAAATTGTACTGAAAACGATCACCTTGTCATTCCCTTTATTTTATTGTTATGGCGAGACTATTTTCTAGCCTCGATGACGCCAAAAACGCAAGCGGTTGTGCTAGTTAAGAAGCGAGGAAAAAGGGGAATTTGTAATAGGCATAATTTACTTAGTGATTATGTAAATTGGACACATGATTCTAGTAGGGAAACATATAAATAATTACCTATTATGACATGAGTAAAAGTGGGTAAAGATGGTATAATTTGACTATAACCATTTATGGATAAGAAATCCAAATTTTTAATAAGATAGGTATTGACACCTATGAAAAGGAAAGGATTAATTAATTAACTTAATTAATCAAAAGAGGAATGTTTAAGCCTGAAGATTTAATATTGAGAATTGGCATAAAATAAATTTGTGATGAAATTGGTATGATTTTTCATACCATAAATAGATGGACATAATTGAGTCAATTATGGCCATAGTGAAATTTAGAATTAATTGATAATTTGAATAGGGAAAGTAATTCAAATTGGGGGATGATTAATTAGGAGTAATTAATCGTCTAAGACACGAGGTTAGGCTCTTTTGTGGTGTAAGACTGCCTGGACCCGCCCGACAAATCCAGCTGCCGCAAATGCCAGTCTAATGTGGGAGGTCTTAGGCATAAATTAAATACGTAACAGTTGTAAAGACACGAGGTTAGGCTCTTTTGTGGTGTAAGACTGCCCGGACCCTCCCGACAAATCCAGCTGCCACAAATGCCAGTCTAATGTGAGAGGACTTTACAAGGTTACGGCCTTAATGAATTAAGAAACACTCAACCAGATAAGCATGTAGTGGGACATGAGGGAGTTAAGTGGGTGCCTTGGGTGGCATGTGGAATTAAGTGGGTGCCTTGGGTGGCATGTGGAATTAAGTGGGTGCCTGGGGTGGCATGTGAAATACGATTAGATATTTCAATAATTAATTAATGCTGATTAAAGACTACTTAACCTAACTTAATACATATGGACTGTATGATGATAGACATAAGTTAGGGTTAAGTAAAACGAATTGCATTGTGGGTGGGTTAAGTACAACTGATGGGTAGGTGGGTAATATTAATATATATAGGCCCACAAACTTAACCATTAAATAAACATGATTAAATCAGCGGGAGGGTTAAGTACAACCGAATGGTAGGTGGGTAATATTAATATATATAGGCCCACAAACTTAACCATTAAAAAAGGGGTTATGTAATTAAAGACACCTAATGGTATACATAACCGAGGCAAGAATAGTAAAGTTATGTATTAAATACACCCTTAGGGGTACGCATAACTAATGGGGATAGATAAAGTTATGTATTAAAGACACTCTTAGGGGTATGCATAACTAATGGGAATAGATAGAGTTATGTATTAAAGACACCTATAGGTACGCATAACCGATAGGTAGAATAGGGGTTATGTATTAAAGGCACCTATAGGTACGCCTAACTGATTGAGGGCTATGTAATTAAAGACACCTTAGGGTATACATAGTTAGTAGAAAACCTAGTGGGGATACAAGACATAGGGGAGAGCTTGTATCATGTTGTGTGGGACCCATTTCAGTCAGTAACCCGGAGGGGTATCAAAGTAAAGATCTCTGTACTAGGCGGGGAAGGGGCACGCTTACCGATTGATTGTAAGAGATCCAAAACGACAAGGATGGTGTGGGCGGCACAAATCGACCGGGGACATGTGCGTGCATGCGCCGGGCAGAGGGGGACAAGACGACCGTGACACCAGTAGGTATAACTGTGCACACCTTAGGTTGCCACTTTAGGGAAGTGATGCCCCCTAGTTGTGGGACCAGCACAGGGTATCTACGGAGTAGGGAGCCGATCGATTAGGGTAGTGGTTAGGGTATATCCGGACATATGCCCTAAGTCTACCAATTTGTAGTAGGAGGGTAGTGGGTACGACTAGTTTAGATAGGAGCAGGCGGCACCTATGGCAGCAGCTAGGAATACACGAAACTACCACCATCGTTATCATGATTAGCAGAAGGGATTATCCCATCTTGATTTGACTAGTAATAAGTGCAGAGTAGTTAGTAGTGAATCATGCATACACCTTACCTTATTTGTCCTGTCATACCTGTCATCTGTACCGTGATCCTCCTATCCACTTTGTATGCCTGTCATGTTTACCTTTATTTATTTACTGGCTAAAAATTACTGGACTCACCAGACGTATGTCTGACCTAGTTTGTTTCGCCTCTTTTCTTCCGCTTCCCCCCCCAGGTTCTCAGGGAGGGAACACCCAGGTTTAGTCAGGATTTTGATATCATCTTCTAGGAGCTACTTCTGAAGTATGGCTTGAGTCTCTGTTTCTTATATGGCTTGCTCTTTAATCCGGGGAATGATGATTTTCTTTTAAAAACTTATGTACTCCGATGGTATAAGACAGAAGTGTTTTGTTGTATTAGTTTTATGACTCATGGTATTATGTAACAAAGTATTTTGGAGATTTAATAAAGTTATTTGTTTCCGCTGCAAAATTTTTATATCTGTCTTGTGATATTCTGTGTCTGTTTGCCAAAAATGCTCCACTGAAGTTAAGGCATTCCCTTTGTGAGTGACCTTAATGGAGGTGGGGTGTTACAGTACCCTAATTACTACCCCAATCGGTCGGCTCCCTAACTCTGTAGATATCCATGTTAGCCGCACAGTAGGATGTATCACTTCCTAAAGTGGCAACCC